>JAWNNI010000036.1:0-1400188 GCA_035043065.1 Hirtodrosophila confusa | reverse complement strand
ACCTGGGTACAGGGAGTTTCGTAGTCGGGTATACTCGACTATAGCATTCTTACTTGTTACTCCCTGTACCCATAAAATGGGTAAAAGGGGTATTACATCTGTGCAAATGTTTGTAACAGACAGAAGGAGACATCTCCGACCCTATAAAGTATATATATTCTTGATCAGTATCAAAAGAGATTTCGATTTGGCCATGTCCGTCTGTCTGTCCGTCTGTCCGTATGAACGCGTCGATCTCAGCAACTATAAGAGCTAGAGACACCAAATTTGAAATGTAGGTACCTGTATAGCATACACAGATCAAGTGTGTTTCATATTTCAGATATCTCCCACCGTTCCCCCGCAAATCGATTAAAACCGTTTTACAGAAACAATTTTCAAGATATAATCGATCGGATAATAAACACGGAAGTTATTCACGAAAGAAGATTCAGTGATGCAGCGAGAGGGGGAAGAAGAAGCACAGCCACCAATTAAATTGCCTCGCTTGCGCTGTCGTTTTTGCCGCCTATGTAAGTGGACGTAGATGTGATTGGATGTTTTAGAACTGGGTACAGGGAGTTTCGTAGTCGGGTATACTCGACTATAGCATTCTTACTTGTTTTAGTTCGTTCCTAAAGTTTTCTTCTTGATCGTGCTGTTCAATCGAACCACATACTACGTGTATGCTTTGGAAATCACGCTTTTAACAATTGGCATGTCAATTGCTCAGGTTTATGCAGATAATTACAAATTTAAGAAATTCAAATGCAGCTAGGTACCACATGTTTAACAAGCACATTAAAAGTTAATAGGTGGCAAATTAATAGGCGGCAAATGGCAAAATCGCCCTATAAAAAAGTTCACCTAAACACCAGAAATATTTTTCTGTTTAGTAGTCCAAGCTGTGCCTCGCCAACAAGGTCCTACAGCCCATTTGGAGATATGGTGTTTCAATATGGTTACAGCGGCCCCATCTCTCTTAAAAAAGGTCCAATCTGAAATAATGAGGGACCTTGGGATTGCACCCATAATTGAAACTATAAATACTGATCGACAAAATGATAGACACGCCAATCATGTTAACCCTCTGGCCAATGAATGCTCATGGATTTGACGTTACCAATCCAAAACTCAAGAGACTCAAGCGAACTCATAGTCCTGCCTCACCATCAGTCAACTCCAGTCAGGCACACTCATCACCACCCCAAGCTGACAGCTTGATGCTAAGATCGGACAATTCTAATAATTAGATATCTCTTCCCAGTCAAAGCAAGAACTATTTGTGTTTGTAAATTATATTAAAATGAAACGCTCTTATATTAAAAAGAATGGCAATTATATTTCTGAGTGTAGTCAGCTTTCGTATATTTGTCGAATTCACAATTCTGAAATCATTTTGCAATATGCCATCTGCGGACAGGAAGTAACATTTTCGTTCGTTACATTTTAATTTAATTATAGTAAACTTTTTTTAATAGAAAATAAGAAAATATAATCCGACTCAAATCATCATTTTCGATCGAACTTATTCTGAACGATTCGATACAACTCTAACACAGACCACACAACTACATTCATTGAACAAAACATAAATAAACGTAGACATCAATAGTTGTTCAATTTCATCCTGTTTTGCATCGGCCTGAATGGCACATTTATTTTGCAATTTATCCAAAGGATTCTTCTCTGCTCGCATATTGCCCACTGGCTACCCCAGACGGACACAGGCTAGCAATAAAATGTTTTACAAATACGGTGCGGTTTGCAAAAAAAAAAAAAAATAAAAATATGCACAGAGTCGTAAACAATCAAATAAATAATAATACTGGTTGCATCAACCAATAAACAAGCCTTCGAGCGGAAAATGTAAAAATCAACAACCACATGGCAAATGGGAAAAGGCAAACAAAAACCCCTCCCTGCAGCCTGTCGGAAAACTATCCTACCTCTTTTACCTTAATCACATAGACAACTGAGTGGAAAAGCGGCTGGTGATTATAATTGCCTGGCATGCCACTCAATTGTTTGCTTATTCCGCATTTTTCTGGTATCGCTGATGTCCATTGAATAAATGGAGCTGTTTCTCGAGTTCCCCCTCGGCGATTTATTGTTGTGTACTAATAACAATAACAATAACTATATTTTTACTCCCTGTCCCCATAAAATGAATTAAAAGGTGTAGTAAAACTGTGCAAATGTATGCATTGGCAGAAGCAGACCCTATAAAGTATATACATATATGTATATTCTGTCTCTCCGAGAGACATATACCTAGGTATACACATGACGTAAAAGCAGGGACTGTAATCATTAAAAGTTTTATTTTAAATATTACAAATTAATTTATTTAACACTTAATGATTAATTTTGAGTATTATTTAGTCAAAAATAATATTAATCATGAAAGTTTGAATACATTATTTATTTCATTTTGATCCCTGCAAAAATATGCTAATCCATCATAAATTTTCAGGCTGCCATAACTTTGTCACAACCGAATCAATTTCAATTAATTATTTCACCAAATTTTTATACAACAGCTGGAATATTTAGTGAATTCTTATCCAATTTAGCCAACATTTGAAAGGCATCATAAGACCCAGAAATGGTGAGTGTGGTCCAGATATCTTTGTAAGCAAAAAGGTATCTCATTCTTCTTTTCTTCACATCGGTCCTGTATCTTTTGTTGGTCCAATAAACCAATTAATCTAACGCAAATGATTAGATTGTCTATTGAATATAAGAAGAATATAATAACCTGTGCAAAAGTATAAAACTTAAAAGTTTCAAGTTTATAGATTCATCTAGCGAACATTTAATATTTATGTACGTACATACTAAATTTTTTTTATAAGAGCAATTATTATGATATGAATATATAATATCAACGAGCGTTATTGTGTGTAACGAGTGTGGAACTGATCTCTTAACCAGTTTTCAACTTTGTGACTGGGATCTATATAACAAGTGCTGTAAAATCTTAGTTCTCTTATTTCTTGTCGAAACCGGCCCCATCATAAGTTGCAATTCATTAACTTAGTAGTATATTTAATCATATTTTTAAGATTTACTTCAATATGTTGCATCAATAACCCAATCAATAAATATATTTGTAGTATCCTTTTTGTATGCATAGATCTAAACATATTTCGTATCTTATAAGTGTGCCTGGGTCTATATTTCTTAAAGCGTCTGTTCTAACCTAGCTTAGAACAAGTAAGAATGCTCTAGTCGAGTATACCCGACTACGAAACTCCCTGTACCCAGGTCTAAAACATTCAATCACATCTAAGTCCACTTACACATACACACACACATACACAAAGACGCACGCACATAGGCGGCAAAAACGACAGCGCAAGCGAGGCATTTTAATTGGTGGCTGTGCTTCTTCTTCCCCCTCTCGCTGCATCACTGAATCTTCTTTCGTGAATAACTTCCGTGTTTATTATCCGATCGACTTGAAATTTGGACAGTAGATTAAGAGAGACTAAAGTATTGTACATGCTAAATCTTAAAGCTATATCTTGAAAATTGTTCCTGTAAAACGGTTTTAATCGATTTGCGGGGGAACGGGGGAGATATCTGAAATATGAAACAAACTTGATCTGCGTATGCTATACAGGAACCTACATTTCAAATTTGGTGTCTCTAGCTCTTGTAGTTGCGTTCATACGGACAGACGGACAGACGGACAGACAGACAGACGGACATGGCCAAATCGAAATCTCTTTTGATACTGATCAAGAATATATATACTTTATAGGGTCGGAGATGTCTCCTTCTGTCTGTTACATACATTTGCACAGATGTAATACCCCCTTTTACCCATTTTATGGGTACAGGGAGTAAAAAGTACGTCCTTGGTGTATTTTATTACAACGACTGGTAAACTTTGAAAATGAGCAATTGAATAATTAATTAATTGCTTAATTCACGTTTTAATGAAATAAGAACACAAGATTACATTTTGGTAATAAGAATGAGACACAAAAAAAAAAAACTACTTCAAGTAGCCTCTCAGATTGTCATCCAACCAATCAACCGGCAGAAGTAGGTGAACTTTTAAGCGGCGCTGAAATTACTATAATACGAAATGTCCCAAGACTTAATTTGAGGGATCCATAAACATACTTAAACCCCCGAACTGCAAGTACAACCAACAATTCGCCGTGAGAATACAAATAACAAATTATACACTTAGGATATTACATTTTTGGAAGAACAAGGTACCTTACATAAGGAATACTAAAAACGAGAAAGAACGACTATTTCAGCGTGACGAAGCAATGTACATATCCTTGCAAGCAATGTTATTCGTACAAAATCTCAGTTTACAACCGATTGTTCCTAAAGCATCGATTGCTTTGTTTGAAATATATAAATAAATAAAAAGTTTTACATGCTGCATTCTTTGTTCCTATCGCAGCTACAATATACTATAATAATCTGATTTAGATAACACTCGGTCAACATCTACATCTTTGGCATACAAAACTTAGATATGATGTCTTGAATAACAAAGTTTTTTATACAACAATATAATAGTAGTGAACATGTAAAGCATTATCATTTGATTTGTTGAGTTTCGTCGGGATATCTTCATTAACAAAAATGTTATTCATACAATTCAATTTTAAACTGATTGTTCTTATCGCAGCTATACAATACATTGGTCCAATTTTGGTCAAATTTAGGCACCAAGTATTTTGAGTTGGTTAGTTTGGTGGCATAATATACATAAAAGTTATTCATACTCAATTTTTGTTCGATTATTTCTATGGCAGCCATATTATATAGAGAACCGGCTTGTTCTGTATATGTACTGCGTGTTACAACAAGAAGCATCTCTACCAAGTTTCATTAAGATAGCTCTAGAGACTAGTTTGCTTAGAAACAGACAGATGGATAGACGGGCAAACGGACATTGCTAGCTCGGCTGATCAAGAATATGTATATTATATATTTATGAGGTCAGAAACGTCTCCGTCAATGCGTTACATATTTCGTGACAAGGATATTAAAGTTTCAAATGTCATATACAATAGTTCCTATATACTATAGTACATATATTAATTATTGAATTTGTTGATATGCCAGAAGCCAGAACGAATTGGCCATACAATGAGCTCTTTTATCCCTTGATCTTCCTACTAACCGGTGGCCTATACCAAGATTCGTGATAAGAAATCCCTTCGATGGTGGTGAACCTGACCAGCCCAACAAAATACGCATTTACAAGAACACCAAATGAAACACTTTTCGTCGAGCGATACAGTTGATGTTTCGAAGTTTCCTGTAAAAGAGAAACCATTAAGTATATCAAAATTCAAAGGGTTGGAAATCACATTCGCCACCTGACCCTAAGGCTGACTGGTCGCAGAAAACGTATAGTTCTGCGAGACGGGGGCAGTATGAATTCAGGCTGCGGCTGAACATCCCCATTTTGTGGTAGGTCCTTCGTCCTTCGTGCAAAACGTCATCTTGGTCTGGCTGAGGATACAAAATCAAACTGATTATTCGAGCTTTTATACATTATGACGCATGCGCGTTGTATCAAAGCTCACTATATACTTACATATAAGTTTAATTAACAACGGATAACAGGATAACATTTTATTGGACACGAACGCAAGCCTCCTTTTTGTGAGGTTCATTACAAACTAAGAACAAGAATTCACCACACAAAAGCAGTATAAATGAATACAGTTTCTGTCTAATGTGGAGTGAAAAAAGTAACCAAAGGATAGACAGCTCAACTCGATTTCAGTATGGTTTTTATATCAGAAAATATAGGTTTACAAAGTTTTGCATTTGATGCGTTAAGGCTTTCAGGAGTCTGTCTTTGAATAACGAAGACTTCTGCATGCAGAAGTGGCTTAACATATGAATTAGTGATAATGCGTGGGATGATGCTTTAGGTGTCGCTGCTCCGTCAAATGCTCCTCCAAGGCTAGCATCATTGCGTCCAGGAAATCTGATAAGGTAATCTTCTGGTTGACCTCAAACAAATCTCGGCTCGTATGATGTGCGTGTGCCAGCAACGGCAATTTTCGCAAGGTGCGGCCACTTAGCCCAACACTGCGCTCCACCAGACTCGACAGCAATCCCTCAGAGTCTGCATCATTGCCTTCAAGGTCCTCTAATCTCACAATGCCCCTTGCCATCAGTTCAGCTAGCATTGACTTGTAAATAGATAATATGGCCGGCATTGCCGGCAAGCCAATAAACTGACGAATATCTGCGCGGTCCAAGAAGGCCAGGTCAATGCTTTGCGCTAAATTGGAAGTGGCCAAAATGAGCACGTTTGGACAGGCCTTAATGTCATCCAGCTGGGTTAGCACTGCATTAACAACCCGCATGGCATCACGCGGTTCATTCGTACTCATGGCACTGCGTGCGTAAGCCAAAGATTCCACCTCATCAATAAGCACACAAACCAAATTATTTTTATCAGCCACAAGTTCCCCAATCTTGCCAAATAGGCGCGCCACCAATTTGCCACTTTCCGAAAACCATTTCGAAAATAAACTGTGGCTATTGATCTCCACAAGGTGTGTATAGGCAAAGCTATTTTGCGTCCTTATGGCGAGCTTCTGGGCGAGGGCCTTGCACAAGCTCGTTTTGCCAGTGCCAGGGGGGCCATGCAGCAGCAGCAGACGGTTGCAGTCAATCACATTTGTATCTACACTATGTTGCGAAAAGCTAAGGGCGGAAAGAGCAAACTTCAGCAGCTGCAAGAGATACACAAAAAGTTTAATACATATACATTTGTAGGTGTACAGTTTTCAGAGCATACCTTTTGCTTCAACCCTTCTTCGTATATTAAATTTTCCCAGAGACCAATGAACTCTTTGGCTGGCAACAGGACATGATTGGCCGCTATCACACTGTCAATGCCATCCCCACCAGCATCCCCATCGCCATCGCCATCGCCTCCACCCTCGAACAGACCGGCGTCAGTCTGCATGTCTGGGCGCTGTGTCATGTAAAAATTATAGCAAAATTTATACTTATTGTGATCCAGCTGCACGGGTCCATTTTCGCCGCAGTCTCTCTCCAACAATATAGTCTCAACGGATTCAATTTGAGCGTCTGGCACGAATGCGACATTCCAGCGTAAGGATTTTGAGGACTCTAAATAGGAACTTAATCGAGGCTCGACTTCTGCACGAATTGTCTGGATGCGCCTTTGAGTAAAAAATAAATACAGCAACAGTAAATTGCGGTGTACCATCTTTTACTCACTGTTCGCTACGTTTTAAACGCACTTCGACGTGCACCGTATTACTGCAACTTAGGAAACTCATTTTTTAAGAAATAACTTATTTGAGCGCTGGATCTCAAATTTTTAGAACGCCAATGCTAGTGTGACCAATCTCGGAAAGCAGCAAAATGATAGGTTTTAAACAGTGCTGCCAAGTATTTGTGCTTCCGCCTTTGAGTAAAAAATAAATACAGCAACAATATATTGAGGTGTACCATCTTTTACTCACTGCTTGCTGCACTGTATTACTGCAACTTAGGAAACTCATTTATCGTATGACCACCACTGACGAAAGAAAATTTAAAACTGAACGCTGGATACTTAAATTTTCAGGACGCCAATACTAGTGTGACCAGACTCTGAAAGCAGCAAAATAATAACATTGCAGTAGGGCTGACAACTATCGGTTGCTAAAACAGTACAGATGGACAGAAAAGGTAAGGGACAACAAATGAATGAAAAGGATAGAAATATGTAATGCATTTCCCCACTCCACACAGTATATATATCAGTGTTGCCAATTATTATATATAGTTGATTCATCATTAAGAACAGCTAACAAAAAAATAGCTAACAAAGTAGTTGATTTTTATGGAATAGTTCATTTGAGTTGTATCAATTAGCAACAGCATTTTAAGCTAAGATTGTAAGACATAGAATAAATAATTGTGAAAAAGAAAGCAAGTGCTTATACTCAGCAAGAATGCTCTAGTCGAGAGTTCTGGGCTAGAATATACCCTTTGCACAAGTAAAGTAACTTCGATTATACCGATCAATGCGTTTATAGAGACAGACTGAACGTGGCTAGATGGAACAGGCTATACTTTATAGAGCCGGAAGCGTATCATTCTGTTTGCTTTATATGTATGTATGTACATAGACATTTAAGCCACAAAAATATTACGCCTTTAAAACATGATGTTCACTAATATCTTTAAATTATCACTCTTTGATTCACAATTTAAAATCATAACTTAAATTCAAAAATAGCTTAAAGTTAGTATTATATGTAGTAATATAAGAAAGAGTAGCAGATTTTAAAAAATAAGTAGCGTATGATGTAAATAAAATCTATTTTAATTGGGCGTTACATATTCTAAGAGAACAAAAATATCTATTTTTAAAAAATAAACAAAAAAAGCTTTCTGAAGGACTATCGAGATTGCCGGGGAACCTCATGAACTCAATAGTTTCCTGTTTTTGCAATTTTAAAATAGATCTAACGTGAAAATTGTCAAATTGGCAACACTGATTTATATATGTACATATGTATTCGTGAGCCGAGCTGATTCGACTTTTTCATGCCCGTCTGTCTGATTGTCCGTTTGTCTGCTTGTAAGCAAACTAGTCTTGCATTGCTGGAAGTCTGAAAACAATATATGTATGTATATATAATAAGTACAATGTACTATGTTTGTATACTTATGTACGAACATTGCTGCCATATAAACAAATCTATTCTATTCTACAAACTAAAACTTCCGCAACAACACATTTTAAAAATTTGATGTATTTAATACATAGATTGACAAAATTTTAAAATAAATTAGAATATTTTTTCGAATTGCAAAATGAAAAACAAAAGTAAGAATTTTAAACTCAGAAGTTACCGACTGCGGTATTCGTCTATTCTGTGGGAGCGGAAGTGGGGCGTTGCAAGTTTATTGACTCCAGCTATAAATGTTTGGCACATACACATTTGGGGGTGACAAATCTGTCTGTAGACTTTTCCACCTTATCAGACGTGGGTATAGCCCAACATGTGCATCCAATCAGGGATTTCGAAAAAAAAAAAACAGCATTTATATGGGCGGACACACGAACATTGCACAAGGGTAGATATCGTCAAGCGTAACTTTTCGGACAGACAAGGACTAGGTTGGCAGCGCTGATTGCTGCGAATAACTATAGTCGATACATTTGTTTAAAAACATAAAAGAACGGCTATCTTTGGCGTCCTGGCCAAAGATATAAGATATAATAGAACAACTTCTAAAGAGCTTATGAACATCTTAAGATTTGCTGAGTTTAGTTGTCATATCTTGAAAAACGATTGTTCCTATGGATGCTATAATATACAGCGGTTCGAATTTTGAACAAATTTTGTCAACGAAATGATTTGGTGAGTTCAGTCAGGATATCAAAAATATTGATTCTAAATAAACAAAAAAGGTTTCAAGCTGCTCAATATTGTACCGACTGTTCCGATGGCAATATGGCACATGTTAGAAGCATACAAAATATGCAAGAATACATATATAATTCTTTCGTCTGGTCGGAAACGTCACCTTCACACTGCAATGGCTTGACAGCCGAGTCACTTTTCAGCCAGGATATACACCATCAGGATATGTGTATACAATAACATTTATTTAGAATTAATCACTAGCTTTAGTATTTAATCGTTGACTCCAGGAAGTATTTGTTAAATTTGCGCCATCCAAATCGCTTCTTTGGGTCCTTTTTACTCCATGACGGCCCCAAGTTCGGCATTAGGCCAGCCTTCTGTGCCATGGTAACCAGCGTTCCCATTTTCTTTTGCTGTCGATGGCACAATCCTGTTATGCGCTTGGGCAACATGCAGCCATCAGATCGAACGTATTGCGAAAGAATCAGCACATCTGTGTGTTTGATATCCAAGCCCAGCGTGCACTCTGGACAAAAGCTGCTGTCGCAGGCCGATTTGAGCATTTTGTCCGAACGTGGCGACACCACGTTTACTCCTTCGTAGACTAGGGCATTGTTTTCCAGCTTCTCATGTACTTAAAAATCAAAATAATTTTTATTCAAAACAATTGAACAAGGTTATGAAACAACAATGTGTATAAATCAGTGGACTTACTTTCTTTTATCAGCGAAGGGGTGCTTGTTGTAATGGTACGTGTCTGCCAAAACGTTCTTCGAAGAGTGGTTGTGGTCGCTTTTAAAAGTGTAGCCATGTTTTCATTAAGTTTAATAAATAAACGTAAAATTTGCTTTTTACAATACTTGAGCTAATTATTTTACATATCGATATGTGAAATATCGAACCGGCAAAAGGTGACACTATCGATAGTTCAAAACTAGAGCTGGGACTTCTAGTTCGGCCGTTCATATTTTACCCGTGAACTAAATCAGTATTTTATTCAGTTGTTCAGAAGAACACATATCATTATTGAACTAATAACTTTAACTAATATTAAATTTTAGTCATCCACATTTTGGTTTAAGCACGTAGATTCAACCAAGGATATTATTTTGTTTTTGTAGACTGATAATTTAAATTTGTAAATATGTTTTGTATTTTTACAAACACAAGTAAATATCATTTGAACTTGATGGATAATAAGATGTATGCTTGCAAAGACATTCAAATTCATGTAAATAATTGCAAAAAAATAATGAATAACAACAATAAAGCGTACAGTTTTGCTCATGAATTACTGAATAAATTCAGTGGCTCATTAAAGTCACCTGTTCAATTGAACGTATTCTGAACGAAACGACACAGCTCTATTGGACAAACCAATCCCCAGCTTAAAAATGTGTAAGTTGTCATATTCGCAAAATAAATGTGAAAGCTATCACAATTCTGTATTGCAGCCACATCCATTACTACCAAGAGCACATTGATTTCGTCAATTATCTCCGGCATATTGAGCTTGGTTATTTTTGGAACGCTACGTTTCTATGCCCAATGGTTCAATGGCTCCCAAATAAATGTTTTGTTTGCCGGCTATTTGTTTTCCTGGCTTTTTATATTAAGCCTCACCTGTTTGTCTAATGTCGAGATGCTCATTTTTGGTCATGATTTCCAAGCCAAGCTCGTACCAGAGATAATCTTGTGCTTAACTCTAACAGCGACTGCAGCGGGCGTTGTTCATCGCGTTTGTGCGACAACTAGGTAAGTTGATGACGCCTACACTATGTATGTACATAAATGCAAATTTCTATTTTCTTTCTTTTAGTATTATTTTCTCTTTGGTGGGATTGTATTTCATGAACCGAATCTCCTCAAGTATTACAACAGTGCAGTGTCTTCTGTGGATGTACCTTTGCGAAAAAGTGGTAAAAAATTCAAATAAATTGCCTCACAATGTATGTTTGATTCAGTCTGATTTGTAATTTGTATGTATATGATAAATACACTGTACAAGTTTAAATATAATATGTTATTATTATTAACTATTGTACTATGCAGCAGCTTCGATTCCAGCCTCTGAAGCTACTTCATTTCCCACTTCTGTTATATACCTTAGTATATTGAAGTCAATGAAGCGAACCAACTGGAAAGAATGTAATAAAAAAAGTAAATTAGAACATACTTTTCCACAATAATTTAGGTAAAGCTTTATACCATTAAGCATGATTGACATTTCCCGACCTTTTGCTTGTCTTCCAGCTTGTTTCTAAGCGTTTTAAACCATTCCGACATTTCAGTTTTTGTCTCGGCTTGGGGCAACTCAAAACCACGGTAACCGGCTTGCTTTAACGTGGTATTGTTAGTGTTGAGTGCAGCGGTTGCCAAAAGCAAACCAAAGCTCTTTATAAATGTGTATATCTTTTGTGGTGGCCAGTCGTCCATTATTGTGTCCAATTTGATGGATTTGATGAATTGCCAAATTTCTGAAATCTATCATACAAAAGTAACAACAAACATTCTGTTTAGCCAGACTTACACTTCTATATATATGCATTTTAATTGGAGATCCTGTACCGGCACTTGCCAGCTCGATTATAAATGCGCGCAGCAGTCCAAGCGATATTATTTTGCCTGTTTCGCTCGCAGTAATTATATGTGGTATTGCTGTTAGTAAATACCGCATGTAATCATAATCCGCATGATTCTCATCCAGACTGGCCGCGAATTTAAAGTTAACTAGCAATTCTCGTGTTGCATAGTCAATCATTGTTGGCTTTAACATATCCGAGTAATTGAAACACTCATTTAAAAGTTCGAGACGCAGGCTCAGTATTTCAGGATCTCCCAGTAGGAGCAACATAACTGCACCACAATATAGCGCCGATATCTCTTCCAGCTTTAAGTCTCCTTTAAACCCCTTCAAAAAGTCACTACAGAGCTGATTTTAAATTATAAGACGGCTGTTAGAATGATAATTTTGTTTATAAACAGAAAAGCAGCAGTACCTTTTGCACGTCTTCTTGTGTCCTTAGCTCATTCTTCTCACCACCACATTCTATATAGGGATCGAGGGGACGTAATCTTGAAAATACTTCGCGTAATTGTAAGTATTTAAAATTCTTAATATTCGAATCCATAATTAATAATATGGTAAGTAAATAAACACTAAAGTGCTGTGAACGTCTCCGTCATTATCGATTATATCGAAACACAAAAACCATAGATATCGATCAACTTTGATGCAAAAAATGTTTCAGTTGATATCGATATGAATTAGAAACTCCGATTAGAATTACCGAAACTCCTTAAAATACGTTTTTGAATCTTATAAAATTATGTACATAGAATATAAGGTGGCAGTGAATTGTAATTATCCATTTCAAGTTAAGCCGGAAATGACGACCAAAAATATATAAATAAATATTTAAATATATCACAAAAGTATCGATGACAATACATTCAACGATATATATATATCTATCTCAAAAGTATCGATAACAAAATATTTATATATATATATATTCAACAACCCTACTCGCATCGCAGCATTAGTGGTTTTCTCACTGACACGCACGAACGGCTAAATTTTTCAGCAAAACAGCTTTTTTTGTTTTAACCGTAAGTACATAATATAATTATGTGAAGAGCATTAAAATATATACTGATTCACATCTACATATTTTCATAAGTTTATGTACTAGTTTTGATATGCGAACACGTTTGTCGGCATCGCCTTTCTCAATTGTGCTTGTGTATGTGTACATGATATACATTTATATGTATGTACTACATACATACATACATATGTATATAATTTTCAAGAAAGGTTATAAATACATAGAAACGTGCGTATGTATGTGTGCACATTTGTGTAAATTGTGTGCATACTTTTGTTAAAGTGATTCATAATCAATAAAATAATCAATTGCCTTTTATCAGTCTTTTAACGTACTAGTGCGACTGTACCGTACATAATTAAATAAAAGCCACGACACCCGAGATCATGTCTTTGCCATGGCGGAGAAAGCATATTTTAAAAAAATACATATGTATACTAGATATTTATATCTGTATATGCAACAGAATTATTAACAGAATTTTTACAAAAGACCTGTTTATTGCTTTTGCTAAACCCAGGCGAATAGAACCTCGAAATTTATGTGCACACAGACAACACATGGATACACATGTGTGCTGTTTGAGTGCCAATGTATTGCTACAAAATGGCGCCGACCACATGTCGTCGTCGTGTCGTTTCGTTATCGTCGGCATTCGACGAATTCGTGTGTCATTTGCTTTCTGTATTTCGTTTAACAAAGTGGTGTGCGCAGAATAAGAGGCGCTCGGACGTCAAAACAGTTTTAACAGCAAGGAATACATATGTATGTACACATAGCAAGCGTTTTTGATATTTATTAAAAATAGAATTTTTGACACACTGAATTCAAAAGTACAAAATTGTTTAAGTCAATATTAACACAGAAAATACACTTGAGCAGAAATATCTGCGGTTTTTTTTTTGTTCTCGCTTCCTCTCTTTCGCAACTGTTGACTGTGTATGTGTGTGCGTGCGTGTCAATTTTAACAGTAGAATTATAAGAAATAAGTAGACAGCAAAATAAAATTGAGCTCGTCTTGCTATTGCTGCGAGGTTAACATTTCAAGTTTATGTGCGAGAACTGCAAAAGCTAACGGGGCACATACATACATACATACATATAACCTAAGCACATACAGCGCTTTCACATACGATATAAAACCTATACAATTAACACGCGGAAGCAAACCTTAGACAAACTAATTTCCGTTAAGTGAAAGTGTAAGTTCAAGTTGGTGCATTCAAAAATTAATATTTTTCGCGAAACAAAGCCTTTGTGTAGATACACATGCACAGAAATACAATATATACATATGTACATGTGTGTGTGTACATTGACCTCGTTTCCAACCGCGCTGCCAGTAACAAAGTCAACGCGTTTTGTGTGTATTTTCGAATGAAAATTTCACTTTATTGCGTTTCATTGCCCGTTTCTTCTATGGACGAGTTCTCGCAATTTGTCTTTCATTCGCTCTTTTGCATTATCAAACTGTAAAAGATTATGCGTGTGTATGTGTGCGGCACACATACATACACGCCCGATCAAGCGACAGCAATTTTTTTTAGGTTAGATAGCATTGGCACTCGATTTGATTCAACGTGTAAACGTTCTCGAATAGAATCTAGTAACCTTGTATATCACGTCATACATATTAAGTGTATGCATATTTAACAAAGATAAAACAAATTTATTGAAAATTGTTTTTACTCTACTCCCTATCTGTAGCAATTTATTGTATGAGTCAAAAAACTGAAAGACCAGTGCTATCGGGTCAACGCATCAAGACCAGAAAAAGAGGTAAGCTTCAGCTAACGGCACATTTAAACTATCAAAATTACTATGAATGTACTCATTATTATTAGATGAAAGAGAAAAATATGACCCAACGGGATTCCGTGATGCGGTCATTGCTGGTCTCGAAAAAACTGAAGGCGACCTGGAACAAATCTCTAAATATCTAGACAGCGCTGGCAACAAGCTCGATTATCGTCGTTACGGTGAAGTACTGTTTGATATATTGATTGCGGGTGGTTTATTAGGTAAGTAAAAGTGATACTGCATCAAGCGCCACGGACTAGAGTGTTAATATTTAATTGAATTTTAGTGCCTGGCGGTTCCATATCTCAGGATGGCGAAAAGCCGCGCACAAATTACTGCATCTTCGATGCACCCGAGGACATGGAATCAATGCGCAACCATGAACAGGTTTGTAATTATGTACTGAAATCGTAAATCATAGATATATTAATGATAATGCATGCTGCTATTAGAGTTGTACAATGTAGTTCAATTAAGAGTTTTAGTTCAGTCTGTTCATTTGTTGGTGAGCTAGCTCAGTTGCAATTTCTAGTTCAATTCACTGATTTAGTTCAGTAGTTCATTTTTCTCTGAACGAACTAATCTTTCATTTGAATCCCATTATAGTTCATTTAAGTCGTATTATCGTTCAACTGGTTTTAGGATTCAAATCATTTGAACGGCAATGACTAGAATAACCGATAAGCAGGGATTTAGTTCATTCGTTCACTAAGAAGATTAGTTAAATCGAACAATTTTAGTGAACTAGTGAATTTTTCATCTAGTTCGTTCGTAGGTTTGCGTCCGATTATTCGTCGATTTGTTCACTCTTTTGAGCTGTTCATATACCCGGGTGTTCACTCTTTCGAGCGTGAACTGTGGTTGCAAATTATCACTGGCTACCTACCTACCACAAATTGTCACCAAGGTCTATACCCTAGCCTGGGACTCGATCCCAGTAATGGGAAAAATAAATTAAATGAATAACAATCTGGAACTTTGAACAATTTGATACAACTCTCAATGCATATAATTAGAACCGGTTATTGGCCTAAGCAGATAATCGGTGTCAATATGTGCAAAATGAATCGCCACATTTTACTTGTCTTTATTTTGTAAAGTAATATACAAATCCAACAATCTAAAGATTTCTAATGTTGCAACAAAACCAGTCGGTCATATAAGTACATATAAAGAGTTATACTTTGCCGCATATTATTAGAACCGGTTACTGATACATGTAATCTAATCGGTGTCAAAATATGCAAAATGAAACGCATCATTTTACTTGTCTTTAATTTTTCGCAAAACTCGATCTTTAAAGATTTCTTCTGTTGCGACAAAAATAATTGAATTTTTTTTTTTTTTTGTTTTTTTACCATATTTCCGCCCTAAATTATTATACAATAAATCATAATCATTTTTCCCCAATTGTATTTTTGCAGGTGTTTGTTAAACTCATTAGACGGTACAAGTACCTTGAGAAAATGTTCGAGGAGGAGATGGGTAAAGTTTTGTTATTCGTAAAAGGCTTTACGCCAAGTGAACGCATTAAACTTGCGCGCATGACTGCGCTCTGGTTGGGTAAGCATATTTTAATTTATAATTATATACTGTACTTACTTTTTTTTGGGAACTTTAATTATGTTCCCATAGTCATCTGTTACGTTATTGGAGTTTTGAAAATTGTTCGAACACTCGTTATACAGCATGGCTAAGATTGAACTTACTCTTGGTATACTGACTTTTGCATGCAATAAAGTGCAAAAGCCACGACTCCAAGGACAAGCATATCCTTTCTTAATAACACAAGTTAATAACATTTTAAATCCCAAATACTGATTATAATACTACAAATTCCTGCGTTGAATCCGTAACTACAGGAGAACAGTTCAAATTTATCTTTTTAATTTAAATGAGAAGTCTGAAAGAATAAAATTTTTTGTACTGAAAGTTGCTGAGATATTGAGATCCATTTTATTTTCGAGTTTAGCGATAGTGAATTTCATATTTTGAAAAGATTACTGAACTCACCATTTAAGAAAAATTCGTCACGTTTGTCAAATCTGACCGAGTTGGAAGCTCGAACAGGACACATTATAAAACAAGAAAGAACGGCTATCTTCGGGTGCCGAAGCTATATACCCTAGCAGCAATGTTTTTTATACAAAACTTAATTTTTGTCTGAAGAAGGGTCTGTGTCAAGTTTCATTACGATAGCTTTAAAACTGAGACTAGTTCACAGATTAGTAAACAGACGGACAAACGGACAGGGCTATATCGGCTCGGCTATTCATGCTGATTCTTGGTAATAATACCAAAATCAAGGTTCTTGTTTGCGGATTCAGGGCAGGAAGAAAAGTGAGTTTCTGTATAAAATATCAGCTAGAGTAAACTTTATATAGTAATTTGTTGAGTTTCCTAATGGTGTTTTCTCTCTTGATTTTTGCAGTTAATGGCTCTGTACCACCAAATGTTTTGCTGGTACTAAATAACGAGCATCTGATCAAGGATGGCATTGCACTCGAGTTTTTATTAGAGCTGTTTTTGACGTTCAAGCAAGAGAAAGGCATTGCATATCTGATTCAGGCGCTTAAAAAGGGTGGACTGGAAAGCAAGTAAGTCTAGTTATAATCTTGTATATATGTATGTATTACACACATGTCTGGAATGTTCTCAGGAAGATGCAACAATATTTTGTTGTGCATCTTTAATTGACATTCCTAGAGTAATCATCTGAACGGAATTTGATGCATTTCGCAAATGAACATCAGCTTTATTTGGGTGCCCATTTTATTTCGTACAAACTCATACAAATCATAGAAATCTTTATGTTGGCTATAACAAATTTTGGTATATACATATTTTTACAGACTTATGGACTTTTTCCCACTGAATAAACGTACTGAGGAATATTTTAAACAAGTTTTTCTTGACAAAGAACTCAATGAGATCATTAAATTGCATAAGGCACAGGCCAGCCAAGAGGCCAAACGTGAGTTGCAGCAGACCCTCATCGATGATATTAACGACGAGAAGGCACATAATGAAATAACTGCAGATATCAAAGAATTTGCACAACGTACCAACATTCCTGATCATGAGATAATTGTTATTGTAAGTGCTGGGCGCGCGTGCGCGTCTTTTCCTTTGTTTATGCATATTAACTTCATGTTTTTGGTCCATCTGTTTAGATTTGGTCCACAATCATGTCGCTGGGAGAGTGGAATAAAAAGGAGGAGCTCGTCACCGATCAAGCGGTGCGTCATCTGAAGGCTTATTGCCCATTATTGCAGGCATTCGCTTCAACGGATCGCTCAGAATTAGCATTGATATCGAAAGTGCAAGAGTTCTGCTATGAAAATATGAATTTCATGAAAGCTTTCCAAAAAATCATCTTGCTTTTCTACAAGACCGAGGTTTTGTCCGAGGAGAACATCTTGCGCTGGTACAAGGACAGTCATTCAAGCAAGGGCAAAATGCATTTCCTTGAGCAAATGCGCAAGTTCGTCGAATGGCTCCAATCGGCCGAAGAGGGTTAGTATTTATTTAAATTGTTTTTCCCAGTTTGTAATACATATATTTGCAATTTTATGAGAATCATCTTGCCTTGTGTGAAATACACAGATGGCATTATTGTTGTACCTAATTGCAAGAGTAAATGGGTTTTTTGCTTGCCTCGATGTTTTCGAAATCAATGAACTTCGCAGGCCAATGAAAACCTGGACATTTACACATTTAATTTAATGTTGCATGTTTCTATATCATGTTTTTAAGTGTAACCAAATCTTAAATAACTTCATTTCAAATATGCCAGAGCAAAAGAACGATTGGGTGTCCATATAACTAAATATAGTTACATTTGGCCAATAATTGTTCAGACAATTATGTAATAGATATTTTGTTGTAAAATGCTCTTCTTTAATATTACTTTATTTTATTGCAATTTTATGAGAATCATCTTGCCTGGTGTTAAACACAACGTGGCATTATTGTTGTACCTAATTGCAAGAGCAAATGGGTTTTTTGCTTGCCTCGTTGTTTTCGAAATCAATGAACTTCGCAGGCCAATGAAAACCTGGACATTTACACGTTAAAGAACGATTGCGTGTCCTCACTGAGTCAACAATTTCTCTTGTAAGCTTTTCATAAAATAGTCACCATTCCTCAAAGAGTTTCTTATGCATACTCTTTAACTTTATTATAAAGTGTACTCCAAATGAGTGCCCAACTTTTATATAGTATGCTAGAGCAAAAGAATGATTGGGTGTCCATATAACTAAACATAGTTACATTTGGCCAATAATTGTTCGGACAAATGCAAACGCAACAAACTTTGGCAATTGTGCAAAATAAAAACGAGTTTTCTAATATATATGTTTTTATATTTGATTTTCAGAATCTGAATCGGAGGACGAGCAAAAACTGGGTGACTAACAAGTGCAGCTACATCTACGAAGTCGCCAAAAAAAAAACATCCATCATTATATATCGCATTAATAACAGCCAACCGAACTACACTCCCATTTGGAACTTTTCCTAGATGTAAACAAGACCCATGCACTCTGCAACGTAGAAAGAGAGAGAGAGAGAGATCCAAGCCGCAAAATTCGAAATTTATTGTACACAGTTAAATATTATTCACGACTGCAAACTCCATTCAAAAAAATGTGCACTTAAATATGTTTAATTTCTTCCATTTGAGCAATTTTAAAGTGAATTCCACCATAAACTGGATAAATTTCTTATAATACATTGCTATATACATATGTGGAGCTAATGTTTCACATACTATTAGTCTACTTGTTACTTCAGTTGAGAACAAGAACAAGAACCACAAATCACATTCAATGTAATTTCTTAATTAATTGTACGTCATTAAGAAATGATTTTAAGAAAAACTGATCAGGACTTTTAGGTAAAATAGTAAATGCAATTTTTGCAGCTAGACATCGACATACAATTTATATAGTACTTGAAAGTTAAACAAAGAAGATATTGGCGGACCATCTTTAAATAGATGAAAAACACACAAACAAACATGACTTGGGAAACCAAACATCTCAATTGAAATGGGGGGAAAATATATAAAGAAAAAAGGCAATTGCATGAAAAAAATATATACATATAATATATACAATAAAAATAAACAAATGTAAAACAAGAATCTAATTTGTTTTATTTTATTCGTGGCTGGAAAAACTTGCAATCCAGACTTCGTTTGGAAAGAAACGTGTTTATACTATTATAACATATGTTACACAAAGTATATGTGTATGCTTATCGAAGGAGATACTACATCACTATCTTATATAGTACTGATAGTAAAGCTGAAAGGCATATCTAAAGCTAAGTAATTCAGCGATTGTTTTTATTATACTTTATATAAGTAGTTTGGTGAAGGTTGAACAAACCGGATCACAATAACATTAGCTTCTGAATAGAGGATTGAATTTTTAAAAACATCTAAACCAGTAAAGTTTCAGCTTTATTCTGTATATCATGTAAGCTTGGTCGACCGATTGACCAAGTTTAATCAAGGTGGGATCATTATACAGTTAAGGAAAAGTTAATCGGATGAGATTTCTTATATAAAAAACTAGTTTTATTCTACGGATATCTCAAGCAAATTAAGCAATTGTATTTAATCATATCTAATATAGTAGTTTGGATAAATTTGATCAAAATCGGATCAGTATAACATTTAGCTGCCTAGAAAAAGGTCGGAAGAAAAACGAATTTTATGGAAAGCTTTGTGTTTTTAAACCAAACTTAATTCAAAGGTTAAGCATGTTTCGGTATCAAAATCGGACCAATAATTATGTAGCTAATTTAGGACCAATGGACTTGCAGATATCTCAAGTTAACTCAAATTTTATATGTATCGAATAGGGCGGTGTATTTCTTCAAATAATGTCTATAAATATTTGTATTTATTTACAAAGGGTATTCTAATTTTGTTTTTGATTGAAGGAGACCAACCCTACAACCAAAGTATATTATTTTTGATCAGATTCAATCTAGCGATGTCAGTCTTTACCTATGCATTTAAGTCTCAGTTTTAAATCTATCCTGAATAGTCTTGGCACAGATGTCGGAGTCGGCCAGATCCGCTCGGAATGATCGTCCGACAATTATTTTTTTGTATGATAAGCTTTTATGTTTATGACGATATCCCAACCAAACTAACACAATCGGAGTCACTATATAGTTCATACAATCTGACCAAATTTGGTCAAATTCGGACCATAGGAACGATCGGTCAAAAATTAAGTTTTATGAAAAACTTCTTTGTTTATGAAGATATTTTGACAAACTCAGCAAATTTAAGTTTTCTTATGTTTTGTACAGACTGTCCAAATTTGGTACAAATCGAACTATTATATGTTATAGCTGGAACAAGCGGACAAAATTGAATTTTTGTATAAAAAAGAACATTGCTCCGAGGATATGTGTATATCTCCGGACGCCGAAGACAGTGGTTCCTTCCGTTTGTATACATATATTCTTCGTTTAAAGATTCCTGAATTGCTAATCTGGGTTAGTGCAAAGGCGTAATATATACATCTTAAGTCTATGGTTAGAGTAAGGTCGTTGGAATCAAGTTGGAGTTATTTTCAGCTCATTTTTATCGGTATACGAATAATTTGTTGTGCAGTCGTCAATGGAAGTCGTCAAATTATGTATTTAAAAGCGAATTTTGTTTGTTTTTGGAAATACTGTTTTTATTCAACATAAATTTTGTTTAAGTTTAAAAGTAATTTTGTTGCATTTGTATTTCATTTTACATTTTACTCGATGTTATATAATAATGCATATGCTATTGGTTTTTATTGTATTTGTTGTATGCTAAATTTGTAGTTATTTTTCATGAACACGCAAACATTTAAATACAATTATGTGATTTTGTTTAGAGCCAGATATGAACGTGCGTTTTATTTGATGCACAAGTGCAGCGGCAGCGGCAACGGCAGCCATATAAATTGGAACTACTAATTTCCATTTTTTTTTTGTTTATTTTAAGTATATTTATACGTTTTATATGATTTGGAATTGGAAGCAGGTAAAACATTAGGGCTTTTATATAAGTATTATTATAATTTTGTTTTGTTTTTAACAAATTTAGCTACTTGGCCACTTGGCAATACTTCGATAACTGAGCGTGCATTATGTAACTGTGTATTTGCTTCGATCAACAACAGACATTGAAGTTTTATAAGGGCCTATACTATAATGTGCCAGTTGCAAGAGCGCCGACGTACATTGCCTGCGTGCCAGCGAAATGGTTTAATTAATTATTTCGGTGGGGCGCAGGCAAGAATGCTGATTGTGCGCCTGTGCAGCTTGCAAGTGGCACATGTTTAAAAGCGACCGCTGCACCGCACATGGCATATAATATTTGAATAACATGTCTAAATAAAAGGATAACAATAATCAAAACAGTAATAATCAAAAGAAAAACGTACAACAAAAATTACAAACAAAGGCGAAACAAAATGTAAATTAGACGAAAGAATTAAGAAGGATGCATTCGCATCGATAGTATGTAACTAAATCGGATCGCAAAGTGTTGAGGAATGTTATTATGATTAGCTTATATTGTTTACGCCGGTTAGTTCATAAAAACAAACTTTAACAAATTCTTTTAACGGATTTGAATGCACTTAAGAACATGGTTTATCTGTTGAAATATTCTATAAAATATATATTGTAAGTATTGGCAAATATGTAAGTACTACTTATAACTCATAATTGTAGACCACATATCTGACCATAAGTTCTTTTTTTATATCAGTTTCACTATAAAAAGACAACGGCAATAATAATTATAATTAATAGACACAATTTTGTAATATGAGTTCAAGAGAATGAGTTTTCTTTCTTTCAATATTTAGTGTGTGTTTTTGTTGTTGTTGCAAACTTGAACTTTTTCTGTTGGTATTGTTTATTGCACTTATAGAAAAATTTAATCGGTGAATTTGCGATTAACGTTGCGACCGAACAGGGCGTTACGTATTTCTGGCACAAGTTGCTGTGAAATCAATTCTAATCTGGACTCCAGGGTATTTGGCACCTACAAGAAAAGTAACAGTATTATTAAAGATAATAATAATAATACTATACTATAATACGAACCTTGATGCGTCCATTCAAAGCCAACAACTCAACACCTCCGCAGGTATCCGCTGATAGATACTCTTTCTCGTCGATAAACAGTTCAACATCCTGCTGCATTTTGGATTTGTACTGCTCAATCGATGTTTGAAGGACAGCCCGCATAAGCGGGACATCGACTTCGCGGCAGCGTAGGATTACTTTAGGTTCCATCACCTGATACAGGCCTTGCACAATTAGCTTGTTCAGAATGTTTTTGTATTCGGTCTCGTTGCTGGTGACTTCACCGAGATGTTTGCGTGCATCCTCAAGCACACTGCTGACGTGATCCTCGCGTACTTTGAGCACCTGTATGTAGTAATCAAGCGCAAATTAGAATTATTGTTGAAGTTTCTAAAGGTGCATGCAGTAGAGTTCTATCGAATTGTTCGACATGAATTTTTATTTTTATTTATTATCACAATCAAAAAAAAAGAAAAAAGGAAGGATATAAATTTCATAATTCGATGCATGTTATTTTAATCAAATGTGTGTTGAAATGAACACAAAATATTCAAAAGAACGAGGCATATACCTCGATTAATTAAGCTACTGAAATTATTTGTTCAATTATACAGTTCTGTAACACAGTACATATAGTTAGTATACATTTATTTAATTTCTTGGTAAACAAACGAACTAATTTCGTTCGTTTGAGTCCCAACAAGAAAAATCTGTCTTCGTAATGCCACAGATTCCATACACATTTGCCGAAGTTGCTTATAAAATTGCTTTCTTAACAACTATCCAAAACTAAAAGGTTTTTCAGACAACCCAGATTCCAGGTGCCAATGTATTAGTATATATCCAATTTTGATAAACCTGTAAGCTGATGAACCTCTGAACCTTGGAAGATACGAGTATCTTAGAAAACTAAAAAGTTGTTCATACAATTGCATTATGACTGATTGTTCATATGACATATGTATGTGCATATATATCAGTGATCCGATCCACTCAGATTCAAGTATATGTATGCATCGACTCATAATATAAATACTTTATGGGGTCGAGAAATCTCCTTTTTTAATCAAACTCAAACGAACAGACTGAAATGAATAAAGCCAACGATTGAAATAGAACCATTAGGAAGATATTCGTTCGTTCAGTTTGGCGAGTCTTAGGGTTGAGACTAAACTGGATTTAAATGATTAATTGCTTTGGGAAGAAACAAAAACCTTAACGAAAAAGTTACATAAAGTAAACTTTATCTTCTAAATTCAGTTGAATTTTAATTATACAAACCTTCAAGCGAGCCTGATTGAGCATGTTTGAGGATTGAATTTTCTTCTGCAGCTCAACCTGCTTCTCCTTCTTTTCGTAGTACTCCATAATCTTGAGACGCTGCTGCTGGACGAGACGTCCCTTCTCGATATTGAACTCTTCTTCGGCTTTGGCATCGATCTCCTCGGCTTTTTCATTGGCCTCCTGCTCAATGAATGCCATCATATGTTTGATCTACAAATTGAAAGATAAATTGATTATATATGTTTCTAATATATGTATGTATATACATACATAAATAAAACCAACTTAACATACTGGAGCATGTTTTCCCCCTTACGCTAATCACGTGATTATGCGTTTTACATCACATTTGAAGCTGTAACTTTGTCAGCAGCTAGCTCCAGGTGCACAATTACGTTGCCCAAAGCAAATATGCAGTTAAATTTATGTTTTTACTTTCCGTAAAATTATTCAGTGCCATTTATTGATAAGGCACGGCAAGTGCATTAACAACCTAGAAGTGTGACAGTGTTGGCAATAGGGTCGTTGCTGTGATAGTCGTCTCGCTTTTACACATTGGTCAAGTGTAGTGCGTGTCACATGACCAATAAGCGTTTTGAGTTTTTTGTGTAAAATTTTAACAATATTTTTTTTACCACCCACAAAAGCTAAAATTTGTTGGCAATTAACTGGGAAATAAACACATTGGCTGCACTGTATAAATGTGTAGGACATTTAATGTCAATGGAGCTTTCAGGCTATATGTATGGTTGTATAAAGACTGAACATGTTACCCGTAAAATTCACATGACTACGGCAAGAATCCCATGACTTCGCCATCTTTCTTGTTAACCGAATCCGTGGCATTGAAATTATTATGTTCAATTAGAAAAACATTTGGGCATTGCCTTTAAACCTTTTCACAATTAATTGGTTACGCTTTACACATGTTATTTACCTGTTTTTGTACATCAGCATCGCTCAAAGCCATCTTGACTGATTTTTCTCACTTGCACAAAATCGAAAAAGAAATTCAATAGTTTCGAAGGAATTCACGTACTACCGTGCCTGAAATGATTTTAAACTTAATAACGAATTTCTTTATTATACAATACGAAAGGAAATGTATAAAAAAATCTTTTAACACGAGACAAAACGGAACCGAAAATATACTTGCAGTATGAGTGCCTTCTGCCCGTCGTCTGAAATTTTCACTACCACTAATCGATCATATGATTTTTACTTCGTGATGCGCAGTGTTGTGTAGTACTGAAATGTGTAGTAATGATAACTATCGCGAACAGAACCGATATGTATTTTAATATGTTGTAGAGACGGACAAATATTTATTAGAGTATTTCTGAAAATTATTTTGAATTGATTTAGCGTCTCATACAAAAATGTTGGCCACAAAACGAAATCAGCTCCAAAACTGATATCAATTTGCTTTGATTAAATTTAAACATTTTAGAAAACCATGTCACCACCGTATTATTTAACATTAATTCTGTGAAAAATATGGAAATGAAAGAAAATATAAGTTCGTGGTATGAATTTCATACACATATTAACATATTTGTGTCAAAGACTTAAGAAATTGAGTTTGGTTTCCCAATTATTTTAATCCCTAACAACAATAATCCCTAAGTATATCATAATCTTTTAAAGCCGGTTTTATGAATTTAGGAATGAAAGACTATATAATAAGTTAAAAGCTATTGTCTATGATTACTGGCACCCAAAATAAAAATAATTATGCATATACCAAGTTATTTTAAATAGCACGCCATACCGCTATATATTTTCCTATCGATATCGTGCAAAAAATTACCAATGCTATTATCGATTACAGCAATACAACTCTATGTATATATGTACACACGCTTCATGTGAAAATTTGTTTTTCGTTTGGAAATATATACGTTTTATTGAATAGTCAACATAATGGAGACGCTCCTGGAGCAGCAGCGCCGGTGCCATGAGGAGCGCGAGCGTCTCGTCAAATTGATGGTCGATGAGCACGCAACGAAAAAGCCCGGCGAAAAGGAGCGCATACACAGTGAGCACCGGCTAAAGTATCTAATGGAACTGCACCACAATGCCACCACACAGCTGCGGGACCTATACGAGGATAAGGACAATGAGCGGAAGGCTGAGATTGCGGCGCTATCAGGACCGAATGAGTTCAATGAATTCTATGCGCGTTTGAAGCAAATCAAACAGTTCTACAAATCCCATCCGGCTGAAGTTAGTATTCCGCTTTCAGTGGAGTTTGATGAGATGATCAAGGTCTATAACAATCCCGATGATATGAGCGCTCTAGTAGAATTTACCGACGAGGAGGGTGGTGGCCGGTATCTGGATTTGAACGAGTGCTATGAGATCTATTTGAACTTGCGTGGCGTTGAAAAGCTGGACTATATAACGTATTTAATGTCCTTTGATCATGTATTTGATATACCACGTGAGCGTAAGAATCGGGAATATCGCAAGTATGTTGAGACGCTTAACCATTATTTGCACAGCTTTATTCTACGTATTCAGCCCCTGTTGGATCTTGAGAGCGAGTTGGTCAAGGTTGAGCTCGATTTCCAGCGCCAATGGCTGCAAGGCACATTTCCTGGCTGGTCAATAAAGGAAACCGAATCGGCGCTCGCAAATACGGGCGCCCATTTGGATTTATCCGCTTTCTCAAGCTGGGAGGAGCTGGCCTCTTTGGGATTGGATCGTCTCAAGTCTGGCTTGGTCGCCTTGGGCCTAAAATGTGGCGGCACTTTGGAAGAGCGGGCGCAACGTTTGTTTACCACAAAGGGCAAAAGTACCCTGGATCCAGCGCTAATGGCCAAGAAACCAACTGCAAAAAGCGCAAATGCACAGACGCGCGAGAACGAACGCAACAAGGATATTGCCCAGCTGGAGGCGTTGCTCTACAAATACGCTGAACTGCTGTCAGAGCAGCGAGCGGCAACCAAGGAGAATGTCCAACGCAAACAGGCACGCACTGGTGGTGAGCGGGACGACAGCGACGTGGATGCCAGCGAATCTGATAACGATGACGATCCGGATGCGGATGACGTTCCATTTAATCCCAAGAATTTGCCACTTGGCTGGGACGGGAAGCCCATTCCCTATTGGCTGTACAAGCTTCATGGCCTTAACATCAGTTACAACTGCGAGATTTGTGGCAACTTCACGTACAAAGGACCCAAGGCATTTCAGCGACACTTTGCCGAGTGGAGGCACGCTCACGGAATGCGTTGTTTGAGCATACCCAATACGGCGCATTTTGCAAACGTCACACAAATCGAGGACGCGATTACGTTGTGGGAGAAACTCAAGTCGCAGAAGCAAAGCGAACGCTGGGTCGCGGACCAGGAAGAGGAGTTCGAGGACTCGCTGGGCAATGTCGTTAATCGAAAAACATTTGAGGACTTGAAGCGACAAGGACTGCTCTAGAAAGTAGTTGTTTATGTAAACCTTTAATGCTTAATATACAATTTAAAAACGAATGTGTCATCTAAGAATATGGGCCTCCATTTTCAAACCCAATTTATCAACTGTTGCCAGCGGTAACAGCGAAAATTGACGTGGCTCCAGTTGCTGCACATTGCCAGTGGCTTGCAGCCAGGGAAACTCTTGATATTGTGCATTGTGGCTGAGATGTGTGAAGGCCGTCTGTGTTGTATGTATATGCACCTTGAATTTGCAGTTTTTACCTAGTTTTGGTAACTGTTTAACGCGCTCCGCCAACTTGTACAAGGCGGCGCTTAATTCTCGTTCGTATTCTATCAAATATTGATCGTTTTTCTGCTGCCCCATTTCGATCGGCTGCATCTCAAACATGTAGCATTCAGTGTGCTCACCCTCGTTGCAATATATTATTACTTCAAGCTTCAACTGTTGGGATTGGGTTTGCAGCATTTGTTGCACTGTTTTCAGCACGTTGGCTAGATAACAATTTAATGCCGGAAAAGCCACTATAAACACCGGCGTGTTATAGACGCGCCTTTTCTTGAATATTTGCGCTGGATAAACTCCGCGGATGTACAGTATATGATTTAACATGACTTCAATTGCTTCCACATGTATTGCCGAAACATCTTCCGTCTCCATTTTCATTCAAAGTATTTCCAAGTGTACTTATTGAAGTACTGAATTTAATTTCATTGATTTCTGCAAATGTAAACTAAATAACAAGCACTAAATTACACCTGAAATCACATTAACTGGTCACACTTTTCTTTAAGAACATTCAGCGGCACAACGAAATTAATATACTCTTTCTCTTGGAGAAATACTTTGATTGTGTATTTATACTCGTACATAGTGCTCATGCAGTACAGAAGTGTAATAAATCGAAATTTGTCTCAGTTTTATAGCTATCGTGATGAAACTTGGCACAGATATTTATTTGCCACAGGCATTACATTTAACAGAACCGGCTGGACCAGATAAGAACTTTAAAATAATGGCTAGCCATCTATTGTTAAAACTGTTCATGAACATAACCAGTCCAAACTTACCGAAACGAAATTTCGGTATGTTGTAAACAAGACATTGTATTCATCCTATATCATATAGTATCTGTCATAGGGAAATCAGTAAAACGTTTTTAAGTTTTGATGTTTCCCTAAACTTTAACAAAATCAAACTATTAAATCTTACACTGCCTTAGCAACGATCGGATGTAAAGTTTCTGTATTAAAAACTTGTTTGTCTTAACAGATATATTTAACCGTATATAGTTTCTTTAAATTTGATCAAAATCGGATGACTATACCTTACAGCTGCCATAGGAACAATCGATCGAAAATGAAGTTTTTCTTTGGTCTCCCGATCTTTCTTGTTTGATTTTAAATAGTTATGTACGGTTCCAACAAAAATTACATTTTTGTTTTGTTATTTATTTAGTCTGTGTAAAAAAGCAGCACAAAATTAAGCAACTAACGCAGAAGCTGTGCTGGATTCGTATTTCCAATTCGGTGCCAGGACGCTCCTTGTCTTGTAGTAGCGGGCCAAACGGTGAATGCGGGACTCGACCAGAATTAATCGGAACTTGCCGTCCTTATCCTTACGGCTGCGTTCCAGATGCTTGCGGATAGCCACGGCCTTTTTGATCATGTGGTACAAATCCTCCGGAATGTCGGGTTTTAAGCCCACCGATTTCATGATGCGCAGGATTTTGTTGCCGTTAACATAACGCACTTGGGCAACGCCATGGGAATCACGCAATATGATACCTGAATAAGTTAAAATAAAGCTAAATAAAACATAACCTCAAAAGATAAACAAACAATAATAGATACCAATTTTGGAGGGTGTTAGGCCCTTCTTTCCCAGATTCTTGATCTGTTTCTTGACCTCATCGGCGTTAAGTTTCAGCCACGATGGTACGGAGCGTCTGTAGGGAAGAGCCGACTGGGAAATTCCCTTGCTGCAAAGAAAATGTATTAAAAGTTGAAAGTGACAACAACAGCAAGTTCGTTGGCAACATGTGCTTGCCTTCATGGCCCATTTGTTGAACAATGCTCGCGTGAAGTATGTACAAACAATAATGCAGTCATTTTGATAAATTAGGCAGGCACATTTTACAAGAGTTCTTGGTCATTTAATAATGGAATGTGCATTTTACCCTGGAGCGTGCATTCGACCCATGTTGATAGCTTAGTTTTTGATACCGAAAAGAAAGTGGAGACTTATGAAACGCCAAATTGAGTCAACTGTCTACACTCACGAAATGTCGTAGGGTTGTTCAATATACATACATCGATAAGTATTTTAATTGTCAGTTATATTTCTATGTCATCGATGTTTTATACGATATTTAAAACCAAAAGTTTTCCGTTTTTAAATAATACGACAGCAATTTCATCAAGACACAGTGGCACGACGAACACAAAATCATATTAAATAAGTAAGCTTAATGTCTTTTAGGTCCAAAATAGGGTATAAAAACAGTTTTTAATATTCACCAATACATATAGATAATATCAATGCATAGATTTTGACGGCATAGCGTTATCACTTCGCCTGGTACATTTTGTCCGACGGAACTATGTCGTCTTAAAACGACATATCTTCGCGCGGAGATATTTCGATTCTATTTGGGAGGAGATATGTCCCGCGGAGATATGTCGGTACCGCATTTTGACTATATATCGAAGTATTATCGATTCTGACAAAGTCGGCAGTTGTCAATTTGCCTCAACAAGATTGGAGAGAAATAAATTCCGGTTCGGTCATAAGATAAATTGATTGGGTAGTTTGTGCCCTTTGTTGAATCTGTATACAAAATGTATAGATAAATTTAATAATTTTTCAGATTTGATCTACAAAAGGATAATCTGTGATAAATACTCTGCTGTGCCCGAATGTCTGCTGTAGACACTGTGAGTTTGGTTGAGATATACATATACATATATGAAAGAAAAAAACATTTTGCCTGATCGGCAGATGGAGAATAATATGAAGAATATGGAGAAAATTGAAACTTTAATTTGGTGAGTTTCAACTTTAATTTGGTAAGTTCAAAAATATAAATAAACATAAATTTGTGTCTCTAGCTCCTATTACAGGGCCAGATCGACTCGGCTATCGATATTGATCAAGAATATATACATTTTATAGGGTTGGAGATGCCGCCTTATGCGTATAAGATACATTTTCACAGATTTAATACCTCCCTTTACACTATGTATGGGTACAGGGATTACACAGGAGAATAGTTTGCAAAAGAACAGACGTTCAACGGTAATAAAACTTCGCTGTTGGCATGTATACATGAGGTGAAGCCTCATTCAATGGTTTGTGCAACTACTGATTATTTAATCCACACCCTGCGCTGTTAGCTATATGAATGAATCGAAGTGAAACATTCGAAATTTAATTGACTTAAAAGTATTATTGTACTTTATTAATTGACGTTTCCTTGATTTATTTATTTTTAAATTCATGAACATTTTTAAATGCATTGTTAACTCGATATGAATTAAATTACCATTAAGTGTGACCAAAACATTGAAAAAAATACTGCAAGCATGTATCGTTGAGTGCACTAGTTCATTTTGTTTTTTTAAGATACACTTCGCTTCAGCCCTGTGAGAAAAATTTTGCTTTGAAAATTGAGAGAGCAAAACAAAATCGTTAGTACATAGGTGCATACACAGCTAATTGTAAAGAAAGCAACGTTCGCGCCATTTCTAAATATGATATATTAAATAAATTGTGCTCGCGTTGATTATAAACTTATCGTTTCAGCGGAGTACAACATATTGTACAACCATTTTTGTTTCTGAGACGCTTGGCGTACTTCATGTCCATGTGTATTTGTGTGTGTGTATGTATGTATTCCAACAGGCATGCACACAAATCCGGAAAAAATATACAAACTTTAATTGTTTGTTTTCAGCATTAAATTTCGTCTCTAAAGAAACAATAATATGGATTCAGATACTGAGGACGGTAAGTGTTCTTAAATAACATGCTATAAGAGTAGCGCCAGTTGCGCGTTACATATGTATATATGTACATATGTATGTACTAGCTAGCACTAGACTAGTATAGGCGTAGATCTCACAGATTTATTTTACTCTGCTTGTGTGTGTTTGTTTCTGTGCGTGTGTGTATACACGTGTTGTTGGTGCGTTATGTAGGCAGATCGTTTGCGTCTGCTTTTGATCAGTTGGTTCCTCCCTCTCTCACCATGAACACGCATCGCCGGCGGCCAAGCGGGGACGCAGTCACATTTGATGGTGATTAAGTCAGCGCTATTTTAATTTAAACACAGCTCACTAACAATAAACAAATTTTTTACTGCTCAACAATAACAAAAATATTGATAAATGTTCACAGATTGTGCCAGCACCAGCTTAAGTGAAGAGAAAAAAAATCTATTGGAAATTGCCAATAGTCGGCCGAGCACCAATGTGGCCAAGGCGATATTGGCGTACAACGAATCTCGTGATCTGTCTTCACTGCTGATCGTGATGGAGGAAATATCAAAGAACACGGATTTCTCAACCGATTTGAAACTCCCGCTTGGGTTTGTAAGTATTAACTTAAAAAACACGTTCTAACAACTATAAACAACTTTCTGCACACACAGTACTTGAATGAATTTATGCGACAAATATCCAATGCGAATAATTCGCGCCGTTCAATTTTGGCCGTTGCTGGGAGTGTTCTGCAATATTGCAGTAAAATATATGGCGATCGTGTGGAGCTCATGTACCAGGTGGTGGAGCAGCAGCTCGAAGCGCTGCTTACAGCGGATCCAAAGAGGGACGAGAAGAGCAATAGCAGCGGGTGAGTAAATGAATAGATATGAATAGTTATCGCTTGGACAATCGATAAATTGTCCAGCTTCGTCGCCATGCAGTCTGGTTGGGTTTCTTACCATGAGGCCCGCTTATCAGCCTCTGCCATTATCTACACTTTCGCCGGCTTCACTTCCTTTTCCTCTCCTTCCCACATGTGTCGAAAATGCACTAGATAAAATGCCATTGACTTCAAAATTAAATACAACGCATGCTCACAAGTTCTTATATATTTTATATAAAATTAATTTTTTAATCAAAAATATATCCATAATCATGCGAAGTTCAATTAAGAAACTGATTTTTTCGATAATGGTTAAAGGTGTTAATTAGATATAATTACTCCATCTATATTTTGGCTCAATGAATATATCTATTTAATATTACAAACAACAAAGAACGGCTAACTTCTTAGTACCGAAGCTATATACCCTAGCAATGCTTTTTATACAAAACTTTTCGTCTGATTGTTCCTATGGGAGCTTGTGGTCCGATTTTGATGAAATTTTGGGAAACTATATGACGTATAATGAAACTCTCACTTAGTTTGGATGTAATACAAAAAGTTTTTCATACAAAAACTCATTTTTCACCCGTTCCTATGGCAGCTATGTGATATAGTGGTCTGATTTTGACCAAATCTGTTCAGATTCTATAAACTCCAGAAACTTGGCTTCGCTAACTTATAATATAAAATTACAAGCTAACATTTGTTTAAGAAGCTTTAGCGTCTATGGCCATCAGGTCAAAATACACTTACGTATGTAACCAACATCTTTATATTTTGTTTAGTTTAAATAAATATTATTCTTAATAAATATTTGTTTATTTTTATAAAAGTAAAAGTCCCACATTGTTAATATGTACAATATAAACATAATGCAGATGGATATTTCTTTCTTTTGTAATTCAACACTAATTCTAAAAAAATATCTTTTGATATTATGAGGCCTGTATAATTTTGATTTTGTACCATTTAATTCACATTAAAATATTATGCAAATAGATAAGACCAAATCCTTTCAGCGATATATAGTTCGCCTAATAATATATAAATGTAATTATTCTTTAAACTAATTAGCTCCATAAATATGTAATGAAACTCATTGTTTTAATTTTCGCATACAGCACCACTGAAACCAGAAAGCCGGAGGAGCCGCGCAAGCGTCGCACCAAGAAGCTGACCCAAAAAGAATTCGATCCGTTTTCGTATAAGATGGAACCCAAAAAGTTAAAAAAAATGTCAGATGAGAAGCGATTTAACCGCACTGGATTTGAAACAAATAAAAATAGAAATCGTACAATTGAGCACATGTATCAGGATCATACGCCTGCCCATCTCTGGAAGCATGCACCCATTGTCGATCCAGACAATCCCTACGAACAGGATGAGAAAAAGAATTACAAACTGTTTACTTATCACCCTGAACCCAGGTACAATACTCTGCTACCTGACATCCCGTTTGAGCGTCTAAATTTAATCAAAGAGTATGTGGACACGAATCACGTGCCCATATCGGATACCTTAAATGAGAATATGACCAGCAAAGAGTATCTGGACGAGTATATAGCGTTGGAGAATCAAATGCTCGCCTCGCGTTACGGCGAGAGAACTGAGGAAAAACGTATTCCAGATGACCGAGAGGAGGCAGAGGCCAAGCGAGTGCGTCTGACTGATATTGATGTAGATATGGATCCAGGCATGGATGTGGATGAGGCTGTAGATAATGAAGCGGGGCAACCGCAAGGCCCCGTGGACTCAGCCTTGGGCGATACGCTGAGTAAACTTACACTGGCGGATAAATCAGAATTGCAACTCGATGGCAGCCAAATGGAGGGACCCGCCCTATGCAGCACGCTGGAGATGAACGACGCTAGCTGCTTGGATAGCACACGTCTGGACCAGCATGAGGCAGAAACTGGGCAAGAGTCGCAACAGGAGTCGCAGCTGGAGCCGCAGCTGGAGCTGCCGGTCGGCCAGGCAGATGAAAGCCATAGCATGTTGCTGCAAATCGATTCGGGCATAGGCATGGAAGATGTGAGCGATATGCTGCGCACAGGTAAACTAAAGTGCACGTAGTTTCCTTTTTGAACTCGTCGCATAACAAAAATATCAGGCTAAGTTTTTTGTTAATCCTTTTCTTTGTAGACACATTTGACTTACATTCCTTGTTTACTTTTTATTTTATTTACGTATGTATTTCGTTTACTGTACTGCTGACTGCATCCAAACGTTGTGCAGCTCAATCTTTTGATGACGAGGGTGTTGTTCTTGCAGATAATATAGACGAGCAACGGCTGCAGTCGCTATCGCCCAAGGTTATGGTACAGGACATACTGCCCGGTGTGCCCGACAAAGCCAACCTAAGCGTGCGCGTTGATGCCGAAATGCTGGCCCTTAGTGGCATTCATGAAACGCTCGAAGAGATTGTTAACGTGCCACGTGAGGTGCGCTATCCAATCGAGCGCAATCTCTTCGAGTTGCCAGAAAAAAACTGCGCAGAGATTGCATCTTCAAGTTAACCAAAGAATTTAATTTGTTCAAGCAAGCGGTAAGCATTCCAGTACTCATATTACGAAAGGGCAATTAATCATTTAAAATTTATATTAAAGCGCATGCCAGCCAAGCGAACAGCTGACACTAAGGCGCCCGCGGTGCCGAGAGCTTTGCCCATTGCATCGCCAGAGCCTTCAGAGTCGTCGCTTGACAGATTTCCAGAATTGCCCTTGGATCAAAGAGAGTTCGACTCGGAGCTAAGTATGTGGCAAAAATTGTATGCAACACAAACAGTTGCTTAACTTTTTATTTTGTTTTGTGTGAATACGCAGACTTTCTTGGCTTTAGGCGCCCCACCTATGATTCGGGTATAGACCAGGAGGAGCTTAGAGCTGACTGCGCCAATCTTCCAAATGATGACGGCAATATTATTGATGTGGGTGTTGAAGAGCCGCTGGATTTGAACGCAATCGAAGCTACCCTGCAGTCGGAAGAAATTCAGGAAGTTAGGGCATTGGAGCAATCAGATCTGGACACTACCGTGCATGAAGTTCCATTAGGCGCAACAGCATTGGACACAACATTGAATGAAATAGAGCCAGCTGATGAACCCGCAAAAACAGTAGAGGACACAACATCATTTGGACTCGTGCCACAGGAAACTGAACTTGATGTAACTGCCATGGAAGTGGACACAGAGGATGTAGAATTGGGCGTAGATGACATAGACTGGGACTTAGAGGAAGCAGGCTTAAACATCAATAAAGGCTACAGTAGTATCGATGAAGAGACTGACGCAAGGGTAAGAAATAAGTCCTTAAAACATCAATACTTGCGAAACAGTAGAAATGCTTCTGCATGGTCTCATTCAGCAGAACTAATCGCTGAATGATATCTGCTGACAGATAGTCTTGGCTATACCGATGCGTCTTTAAAAGTTGAACAAAATATCTATACTTGCTGGAGTCTGAAAAGCTTCTTACAATGCGTTAGTCATTTCGCGACAAAATTATAATTACCTCTTCTATAGCCTTGCTTGTTTGTCAAGGTTCTGGGCGTTGGCGTTTAGATGTGTTTGTTTTGTTTAAACCAACTAATTTTGAATTGTATATTTACGTTGAAGATTATTGAGTGGCATCGAAGGCTGGCGCCTGTATTGGAAGCAGCACATGAGCGTCAAAACTTCAGCATACAGGACCTAAATAGCGAGGTTATAAATAAATGCCAGGAACGCAATGGTATGGCGACATTTGCGTATGTCGTGAAGGACAAAGATCCCACCAAACGTTGTTGCTATCTGTTGTCCTCACTGTTGCTGGTAAGCGGCCCTTTTTCTTTTCCTTTTCTTGCTACAATAACAAAAAATTGCATTTCTTTTTGGCAGGTAAACCAGGGGAATGTGGTGTTCGATTATGACAAGCATGATAAAAGTAAGCCAGTTGAAGATGATAAACTTGGAATTAAATTAATCAGCACCGAGAGGAAAGCGCTGAATCCAGAGGATGATATTGGAAATATAAACCGGAAGAGCAACCCATCAGGACAAAGTGACTTAGCTCATACATCTAAAGCCGTGCGACGCAAAGCGCCAGAGTCGGATTCCGATGAACCAGTTAATGTAAAAACATTACGACTTATAAAACCTGTGCCCAAGGCAAGCGTACGTCCTGAAGATGCCGACTCTGGCATATCATCATTGCCAGCCTCCATGTCGTCGGCGTTTTCTAATGTCGCGTAGCGTGGGCAGTAGTATTAGGCCGTGTGTTGTTTCTTTTATGTATAATTTGTGTTTAGTTTAGTAAGGTGCAGGATAGTCGCTTGTAGAATTATGTGTATTATTCGACTCTCGTCCATTAGCATGTGTATTACGAATTTTTGAATTTCCTAACGTGAATTATTACTTCCAGCCAAAAATATTGCTGCGGGGGCTGCCTTTTCCGCAGAAATACATCAAAATTAAGAGGCTGCGCTTCACGAGCAACTGACATGCAATTTTTGTTTTTTTGTTTTTTTTTTGTGTTTTAGACAAATTATAGTTAACTTTTATTGGATGCAATTTTCTATTTTTAATACCAGTCTTAGTACTTAGTACATAGTATACCAAAACTTAAGCAGTATTATTTAAGCTCGATTTCCTTATGCTTGAATCCAACGCAAACTTTAACAATTTTCTTAATTTTTTATTTTTGCCTTTAATTATCATTTTATTATTTGCTTTTCATTTGAAATTTCATTTTTGAATTATAATTTTTTATTTTCAGTTCTTTTGAGATTTACTATTATTATTATTTTTTTTTTGGATGTATTCATTAATTTACTCATTTCTTATATTCTTTATTTTGTCATTTAATCACTAACTCATTTATAGCTTTTTCAGACATACCTCTACTCTAAAACGAAAACCTAAACTCAAAGTCCCCTATTTTGGAAATCATATTGAGCTGATAGTACTAAAACAAGTACCTGATCTCCTAGTACGTAAACAATTTTTTTTCATCTTTTAAAGACAAATATTGTATACATTTTATACACCTAATGCAGAATGTCTATTTACATATGAATGTGCAAAACAAAACAATTTTTTTTTAGTAATATAAGAAAGCATGCAAATGCAATGAAAAAATTAAAGAAACTTAAAGCTTTGTTTGAATTTCGACGGAAAAATTGGGAACTGTTAATTCACAAAATAATTGAACAATAGATATTAAATTTGCAGGATTACTGCGGGATTTACTTCGCGCTTAACTAAATACGTAAATACATTTGAAGATACATGTAAAAAAACAAAGATTCATTTGATTGAATATGTGCTTTAGGCTATTCAGAATCGCTGCCATCTGATTTTGGCTTATCCTCGTCTTTTTGCTCTTCAGTCTTATAGTGGCGGTATTCCTTCTTGAGCTCCCACATGTTTTTGTGCGGATTCTTCATGTTGTAGTCGCAGACATCCTTAAGTATCTCCTTCAGGTAACTAATGGGCTGATTGGTTATCTTGACCAGGTCCTTAATATTATAGTATTGATGCTTTTCAAAGGCATGGAATAGCATATCCATCACAGCATTCTTGTCATCGCGTGCCTTCTTGCCCTCAGCCTTTTTACGTTCGCGATACTCAATCTAAAACGTGGATAATGTAGTACAAATAATATCATAACTAGTATGAGGTCTTACATTGTGTGCATGATCCTTGACTGGCTTGTAGTTCTGCACGATTTTGTCGATGGGCTGCACTCGGCGCTGCGGCTCAGATGCCTTGCGAATGGACTCCAGCTTGAGTTTCATGTAACATGTGTCGGCAATGGGGCGGCATTCGAGCTTTTGGACGATGCGACCCTCCATGTATAGCTTCTCACTGTCTGGCGCCGCTGTGTTTGAACCTGTGCCATTCTCTTTGCCATTGCTGGCGGCAGCCGCCTCTGTGGGCGCCATGTGAGAGAAAACGCCAAGAGTCTGCTTCGTCACCTGCGACACGTCTAGCACATGCTCTGTGGGTATTTTCTCATCGGGATCTAGTGCGAGCACACCGGCCGTAAGTGAAAGTGAGACTTGTGCTTTCTGGCCAGGCGTCTTGCTAATACGCAGCTTGCCGACATCCATATTTGAAGGGGCTTTTTCCCATTTTTGTGCTATATATTTAGGTACCTTGACTAACCAAACGCCACGTCCGGCATTTGACAGATCCAAGTCTTTGTCAATGATTTGCACCTTGTCCTTTTCATCCTTAGACATGTTTGAGCTTTCTAGCTTTAACTACAGGCGCACGTAAAAAACGCAAATGCAAAATGTTAAATTGCACAGCTGAGAAATGAGAGTTGCCACTGCGGCGCAAATAGCAAATGCCTCAATAATAAGAAAATTGATAAGGTTGGTCAAACAAATTCGCGATTGCAGCGCGTATGACGTCACAGGTTTACATTTGAAATCATTAAATGGTAAATATTACGTTGGTGTCAAAAGATAACCTCTAAGCTCTTTAATTTTTAAAGCTTTTATAGAGTGATGAATACATAATCTGATAATTCGGGCAAAAAAATTCGGGAAATTAACATCAAATGCATCGTTTAAATAATTTATTTATGAATGTTCTATAATATTATTAGTTTTATATGATGGCTCGCTCGTACACAAAAAATATGCACGTCAATTTAAACAGTGATTATAGGCTCTGCAATATTTAAAGCTTTATGAATGTTAAATAAAAGTATAAAATATTTTCATGGTGCATCTTTTTAAATTGTATTGCATCACATATCCATGCTGCCAACTTGTTTTTTTCTACGTCACTACATCAGCTGGTGCCGCTTTCACACGCTGGCTTTTTGCTGCACGGAATTGTTTCGACAATCAAGTGGAAAACGCTGTACAAGGAAATGGCACCACCAGCGGCACGGGCGCGTTACAACGCCAATAAGGCTGACAACCAGATACTAACTAAGAAACCACCAAAACGTCTAAATGGCAAGAAAGACGCTGCCGGCGACGTCCCAGCCGGCAACAAAAAGGAGAAGCGGTATGTACATGTGCATATGGACTACATTAAAAGTTTTTAACTTTACCGTTGTTCTGCAGTAAACAATCATCTTCAGCTGCGAAATCCGCGGAAAAGACTCAGCCCAATCCTAATCCCATTATGCCAAGTGTGCACACTGCCTTCAAGACTTTTGTAAGCGCGCGGCTTTGCAGCGCTATTTGGGCGTACATTGCTGACTGTGATGAGACATTTAACTACTGGGAACCGCTGCACTACATCATCAATGGGCATGGATTGCAGACGTGGGAGTACAGTCCTCAATTTGGACTACGCTCCTACACATATCTGCTGCTTCAAGGCGTGCCCGGCTGGATATATCAGAAACTATTCAATCCGAGTCCCATACTCATCTTCTACATGGTACGCTGCATGCTAGGCTTTGGATGCGCCGTCATGGAGCGCTATATGTACAAGTGAGTACAGTTAGCAATGTCCTAACCAAGGCAACTAGTTAAAGTGCTTGTGTTGCAGATCTATATGCCAGGAGTTTGGTATACACGTTGGACGCCTCTGGCTGATATTCCAGCTGTTCAGCGTGGGCATGTTTGTATCCAGCACGGCGCTATTGCCCTCCTCGTTCTCTATGTATTTTGGCTGCTCTGCTTTGGCTGCCTGGTGGCAAAAGCGCTACAGTCTGGCCATATTTTTTACGGCCATTTCGGCATTATTGGGCTGGCCATTCGCGGCGCTTATTGGTGTGCCACTGGTGTTAGAGATGCTGCTACGCCAGCGCGACTGGCGTACTTTAGTGCAGTGGACTTTGATTTCCGGCGCGACAATTGCGTTACCCATGATTGCCATTGATACAAGCTACTTTGGCAAACTAACCTTTGCGCCTCTGAACATTGTCTGGTATAATGTTTTCACCAGCCACGGACCGAATATTTTTGGTACTGAGCCTCTAAGCTACTACATTGTCAACGGATTCCTAAATTTCAACATAATTTGGGTAAGTTCTTGTATTGTTTACAGTATGAGCAGTTTGTAATTGTTTATTTTCTGTTTTTTTTAGCTGCTAGCTCTGCAGCTGCCCATAATGCTGGTCATGGACTATTTAATTGTGCCCGCCAAGTTCAAATCGACGCTTAACTTTCCGCGCTATATTTCGCTGGCGCCGCTGTATCTTTGGCTGTTGGTATTCTTTGCACAGCCACATAAGGAGGAACGCTTTCTGTTTCCTGTCTATCCTTTGATTTCGCTGTGCGGTGCCATTACTGTGGATGTCTATCAGCGCATCTTTTTCCGCTTCAAGTCGCTCGTCTTTAAGATGAAGTCTGGTATTCACTATTTGGATCACAGCATGTTCATCGCCATTATCGTCATGGTGACCAGTACCTTGTTGGGCCTTTCGCGCGTATTTGCACTTTATCGAAACTATCATGCGCCCATGGATCTAATGCTGGAGCTCAATCAGTTCAAGATTACGCCACAATATCGTGCGGATGAAATCTATAATGTATGCATTGGCAAGGACTGGCATCGCTATCCCGGTAGTTTCTTTTTCCCGGCACGTAATTTCCGTTTGCGTTTTCTCAAATCGGAGTTCCGTGGCATCTTGCCCGCCTATTATGTGGAGGGCGCCAATGCCACCCAATTGGTACATCCCTATTTTAACGATCAGAACGTAGAGAATGATCACATGTACTTTGATTACGATCAGTGTCATTTCCTTATTGAGTTTGATGAGGGCAAATATACAGCACTGGAGCCGAGCTATTCAAGACGCACCAAAGACTGGACAATCATGAAGGCCTTACCATTCCTCATTCAGGAAAAATCACACAAAGTGCTGCGCGCCTTCTATGTGCCATTCCTTACCGACAATCATATTAAGTACGGTGATTTCAATCTGCTTAAGCGCAAAAAAACTCGTAATGGAAGCTAGAAATGGCAGCGATATAAGATCAAACCATGACCAAGCAATCCAAAGCGCATTTCCATGCAGCTGTCATAAATCAGCTTAAATCGATTTAATTTATTATTCCCAAATTAATGTTGTTTGTGTTCCTTTTATGTTTTGTATTTGATGCAATTAAGTTTCTTAAATTTACCTGAATTTAGTTTGTAAGTCCACCGAGTTGCTTAAGTAATTTTGCCCATAATCCGTTTCTTAAAATCATGCCAAAGCTGTAAAGATTATGCTGAATCGAACTAGACTTTAAGCGATAAAAATAAAAATAATGAGATTCACTAACTACTTATGTGTCCTAAGAAGAACACAAATTCAACTCAACACTCTGCCTAAAAGCATTTTAAAGCTCGCAGAGAATATAATTACTATTTCCAATTACCATACCAATTACATATATGTAATTAAATAAACAAAATATTACTTGTGTAATAGTAACCGTACAGAAAAATTGTTGGTCATTTAAGTTCAATTATCATTTCAATTACTAATTTAATCATGTTTTTAAAGTTATTATTGCTACAGATTGAATAGTTATTGAAATTCTCGCTCTTCCTCTTGGCCATCCGCCAAGAAAGATACCAATTTAATCAGATGATAATTGACGATCCTACAGATTGACAATAGGATAAAATGAACCTTCGATTGCCTAACATTGTGTACTCTTGTGGGGCGTTCAACTATCATTAGTTGAACATTAAGTTTAATGGAAAAATCAAATTAAATACCCCGAGCTACAGGATGACCAGATATTACAAATTATCAGATCTTCATTTAATATCTTATTAAATTATTGTAGTGAAAGATGATTTCAATTTACGGATTAGGTTAAAATAGTTTATTCTTAAGCTTGTCGTTAAAGTATCGTAAAAAGTGGGAAGCAAAATTTTACACTGGAATTCGCTTGCTTAGACTACAAGTGCTGGATGTTTACAATGCTATATTTGGTCTACTACATTTACAGTGGGCCTAAAACCTAAACGCGACTTAGACTTAGACCTAGTACTATAATGTTTAGCTGTGTGTTTCCAGCAATATGTACAAGTTGAAGGCGGCGCAGCGCTCTTCTAAAAGTAGACTGTCAGATTGTTTTCGGAGGAGCCCATCGTGTCCGAGGCGGTCAACAGATTGGTACCAGCTCCACCTGCATTCCCATTGCCCGTCGTTGTGATGGTGGTCACACCCCCCGCAGCAGCAGCAACCGTCTTACGGTTATTGTTCTCCGGCGTCGTCTGCTGCTGCTGCTGGCCCTGCTGCGAGAGTGAATCGTGTTCGATTTCATCCTCCTCGTAGAGCTGCCCGTTGGCAGAAGCGCGCGAAACGATGCCTGGTAAGAAGACTATTTATAGTGAATGCTCTGGGCTGCTGGGAACTGGGGTGTACTGAGGATCAACTTACTGCGCACCGTTGCCGCGTAGCTTTCGCGCTGTCGTTCCCGCTCCCGTTCACGTTCGCGCTCCAACAGATTGGTGGCATTGCCGAGCGCCATGCTGCTGCTGGCACCGCTGCCCACATGATGCAGGCCATTGTTAATTGGATTTGCCATGGTCATGTTGCCGGCGGCATGCTTCATATGCAGCACCGAGACGCCACCGCTGGTTACGCTGGCGCCATTGCCGTTGCCCGCCAGCTTTTCGTGTGTGACGAGATTCGCCGAGGAGACGCTGCTGTGTGCCTGACTGTGCACTCGATTGCGTCCCAGGCTCAGGCCGCCAGGGCTGTTCTTGCGTTGATTCTTGGAGCGCACAATGTAGCAGCTAAGCGCCATGATGATCAGCAGAAACAGGCCCACAATCATGCCAAACATGCCCAGCATGCTACTGTTCCACGTGGACTGGGCTAGGGTGAGGCCCTCCATGGTTACACTTACAGGCACGGAGGTGCTCCTAGGCGGCACTCCTGAGTCCGTGGCAATGGCAATCAGATGCACCGTGGATTCATTAAGGCTTTGCACTTGCTCGGGCCGCATGTAAATGTTGCCCGTGGTATCGATCTCAAAGAGGCCCGCATGCTGGCCACGTAACGATAACTCCAGTTTGTCATTGCGATCCCCGTCTGCCGCTTCCACCTTCCCAATCAGCACGCCCTCAAAAGAGTCCGTGCGCGACTGCAGCGACTGCTGGAAGCGGCAAAAGAATCAGTTGGTACACGAAATAAAATATTAATATTAATTTAATATACTCGTATTCTGGTTAAACTGATATTTTCTCAAAGATTATTCTTTTCATATTATTTGGACAGTTAATCAATTTCATATTATAAAATATTATATAAAAAGGCGATTTCGATCTCTATTCGATTTAAAACTGAAAGGCTTATATACGAAAATTTGCACCAAATTTGGTTGCTCTAGCTCTAAAGGCATGTTCACACTATCTCATGTTTGCGTGCAATATTACGCTGCTTCTGACGCCTCCAAGTGTTGTCACAATGTTGTTAACGCCACTCTTTAGCAGCTGCTAACACTAAACAAGCACATATCAAATTTATTGTGCAATAGATTGAACGCAAAGTAATATTTTCATGTATTATATTTAGAGTTGCGCGAGAATCATGTTATAAAAATGATACGTAAATATTAGATAGAGTGAACAGACCCTAATAGTGTCGAAAAAGTGACCTTCATATGGATGGACAAACAGACGATCATTGCACAAACCCAATACTTTCAATAATATCGGCTATTTAAGCAATAAGAATAATTAGATCCATTTGATTGTATTCGAATTTATCTGTGTAAAATAATATCGGTCTAATCTCGGATAATATTTATTTGATTCATATTATAAAATTGATATTAAGTAAGGTCGATTATATCTTGAAAAATTATTCTTCAGTTTTCAGTTTAATTTTAAAAATATCGAATTTGGTATATAAAACTGATATTTTAAACTTGCTTTTGATATTAATAGGATTACAATCATATTTTTATCTTGAGAAGGTCGGAATAATAAGTATGGTCTGAAATCTCGGATCGATGTGCTCGAAGATATCAAATTATTATGATACATATTGGTTGTTTTTGATGTGAAAAAATAAAATATTGATGAGCACTATATATATATATATATATATTATAATATTCCTTATCTGTAAAACTTACGCTCTTGGGCACCACAAACTCGTAGTGCGTTTCTCGAAATCGCGGCTCCCAGTCATTGACATCAATCACCTCGAGAGTCACCTCAGCCGTGGTGCTATTGGTCAGGCCATCGCTGGCTATGACCTGGAACTCGTGTTTTGTCATCTTCTCGTAGTCCAGCGGCTTGGCCAGCACCAGTTCACCCAGCGAGCCCACGCTGAAGAACTGCGAGTTGATTGGATCTGCAATGGTGTACTTCAAATGTTTGCCGGGCTTGTTGGTGGGCAGCGCCAGGATGCGATTGCCCACCGCGGTATCCTCGCGTATGCGCATCACGAAACGCTTCTGGACAAAGGCGAGTGTGCTGAGATCGCTGTGGGTGCCGGGACGGGTCAGCTGCACTGTGGTCAGGGCATAACGATCCGGATTGTCTATCTGGGTGGCCTTCACCACCAAGGTGGCGCCGTGTGTTAAATCCGCGTAGCCAATGGGCGTTAGCAGCGTTATGACGCCGCTGTGCGGATGTATGCGAAAGTATTTGGTATCCTGAGACTGGACGATGGTGTACTGTATGGGTGCACAGATGCCCTCGTCCTGATCGACGGCCTTAAGGGGCTCGGGTCGCATGCGCAGCTCGCCGGCTCGGCCATCTGCTGGCAGTTCTGCGCTGTAAGATTCACGCTGAAACTTGGGATTCTGATCGTCCGCATCGGTGATAACCACGCGCAGCAGCGTGTCCGAGTGCCTTGGTGGTGTGCCCTGATCCTGAGCGCGCAACTTAACAGTAAAATTCTGCAGCTGCTCGTAGTCCAGCGCCTTCTTTAGAACCAGTGTTCCCTCCAGCGGGTTGAGAAACTGCACCAGTTCCGCATAGGGACCGGGCAACACCTGGTACTCCACGGTTGAGAAGGGGCCGGGCTGATCGGCATCCTCGGCACGAGCGCCTTGCAGTATGCGTGTGCCCGGAACCGTCACCTCGGACAGGGTCAGCGTGTAGGGTGTCCCAATCCATTGCGGTGCATTATCATTGACGTCCGTGACGCGAACATTGACGGGTACGACGAAGCTCTGCAACGATGAACAAAAGCAACAAAGTGATTGAGTTGGGCGCCAGCTAAAGATAAACACCTTCGGTGCAAACCTTTGGCTTGCTCTAACGCTAGTGCTAACCAACTGGTCAATGACCCCAAGGCGGGTTCAAAGCGCCAACAGCTAAGGACTAAGGATTCCGGTGCTCCCTTCGCACCGTGCTCCCATAAAACACTGCATATATTTGCATGTTTAGAGCTTGGAGCAACCCCCAAAGAACTCCGGAAGTACTAATGGCTAATTTATGGCCACTGGCTGGGACCCAGACGTCTAACCGGCCTAACCGCAGGCCTAGTCCTTGTTGGCAGGAAGTGCAAGTAAAAGTTAAGTTCGTTTCTGTTTGTTGATTCTAAAATTGAAATAGGCGTCGTTGTCTAAAAAGTTTTCAATTGTTTATAGAGTACAAGAAATAGCCGCAACTGCTACAGCTCCCCCCGCAGTATGGAACCCTCAATATCCTAAGGGCAACGCAACATTCGAGTGTGAACATTCCGAACCGTGTTTACCCAAATACATTTAACAACCTCACGTGTACTTGTACTTTTGCAGGTACATACAATAGTATCGAGATTACGCCCCTTGTAGGGCGTCTTAGCACGCATATCCAACGTCCAGGGGGAGGAAGTGGAGCCCGCTTCGATATAGGTTAATTGGTTGCCCATTACAAATTGGTCGAGTGCACCACACTAAGGAAAGTTCTGCAGGTGCTGAATGCGGCTAAGAAGTTGGTTCCAAGAACAGGGGAACACCCGGAGCCAACCTCAGGTGTGGGTTAATTAAAATGGTCAGTAGGTTTGATTGATTGAAACCTGCGCTAATAGGTGTGTTCCCACTTGGTTCAAAAGTTAATTCTAAGGGATGTTTTCAAAAGGTTTTGGAATCTAATAGTAATAAACGGAAATTGCTCGAAAAATATCCTATATATGCCTAAATGTTCTTTTGATAGTGAGTGAAATTAATTCACTGAAATAATCTTAGGTATGACAGGGGCATAGCCTAGTGATGAGTTTCCTGATGCATCATTTTCAAAGTTTTAAACTCAGTTAAGAAGTGGAGAGATCGATTTAATAAACAAAGAACAATGGTGACCTCACATAGACCATCTGGTCCATAGTGGTACGGTATAGTGGAATCTAGGAAGAATCTAGAAAAAATCCTCAATAAAATCTCCAGGGAGGTGAAGTTATGGGCTCCCAGATGATTGAATCTGTTTTTCATCACCTAGAATATATCCTTTCGGTTTCAGCTTACCGGATCCGTTGAACGCCTTCGAATGCATATGACATTTACATATATCGACGAAGGCCCTCTTACACCCTCTTTATCCAGTTCTACTGATAGGGCCAAGTCCTTGGTGCCCGCCACAATCTCAACGGGCGCATTCTTCTCCCTTAAGGATAGACTAATGTCACCAGTATCCGCATTGGGATCGCCATTTATGCGCAATTTGCCAATGATGGAGCCCACAGCAAGGTCTTCAGTGGCCAGAAAACTCTCCGCCGAGCCGCCACCCTCTAGATAACATCTCGAGTCCAGTATCGCTCCATTTGCGGCTGCAACGAAAAGAAAAATAGAACCAAAGTGAAAATGGGCAATGGTATTCTACTCTCTCCCTTTCAGGCTTACTACTATTTTCCATTTTTTTTGTTGCCTGCAATTAGTAAACTAAAAGTAAATTGCAGTTAAATCGCACCAGACCGGGTCCAGTGTGTTACACTGTCCATCGTACTTTCGATGCGCTCTACTAAGCTTCCGTTCATCTCTCACTCTTTGGCAAACGGCCCGTTGCAATTTGAAATTGGCGGCTGTCTACCAAGTCCAACTCTCTTGGCAGGCATGTTTTTGGTTTGTTTTGAAGACCGCCACCTGCCACTCCAAGCAGATATACGAGTACGTACGTTTGTATGTAAATATCTGGGTAGACTTGGATTTGCCCGGTTGGTGACTCCATGAATCATGTACCGAGGATTCGCTTGCCTTGTCTAACTATTGCAGCTGATTTGCGTTTCCGGTCAAGCTCCAATATTTAATTGTGTTAATGTGCATTGAGTGCATTCAAAAAATTTTCTTGTTTGCATTTTAACTGCTCGTGCTAATTGATAAAAGTCAAGATCGCATGCAAATTCGAACACACGATTCAAGTTCGACTTTAATTTGTAAAAAATTTTAATTAATTAAGTATTCATCTACTTATTAACAGCAGCATTGTATTCCATAGTACAACGTTCAGCACCCTTGCAGAGGGTTTATAAGTTTTCATAAAATGTGTGTTGCCTTCAATCCTACAAATATATATATTGTTGATCAGTATTAATAGTTGTGAGGCTGTCAGCCTATCCGTCTATTTCTCAGTTTCAGAGCTATCTTGGTGATACTGAGATGTTTCTTTTTGATATATACATATATACGTCAGAAACAGCCGGATCGGTACACTGTATCATATAGCTGCCATAGAACGATCGTTAAAAAATTGAATTGAAAATTGAAATAAGTAGAATATTTAAAGACAACTAAACTCACAAAGTCGAGGAGTCTTTGTTGACCAAATTTAGTCAAAATAAGACCATTATATCTTTCTAACTGCCGTAGAAACTAGCGGTATAAAAATGAGTTGTATGAAAAACCTTTTCGGTTTTCAAGCTACTATCTCAATCCAACTCAGCATTTGCAAGTTTTATATTACTTTATATAGGTTGATTTGATCAAAACTGGATCATAATGTAATATATCTAGCAAAGTTCGATTTAGATTTGCTTTTCGATAGCTGCAAACATTTTATCATAAGTTGGCAGTATTGGTTAAAAGGTAGATCGACTAATCAAAATATAGCTTATTGGAATGGGCAAAATTGAAAATTGAAATGTAGAATTCTAAATACTTTCAATCGAAACGGAATGCGTTTATAATTTTACGAGACAGAAAACGGAATAATGTTCGGGTACAAGTTAAGGTAGAGGGTAACTTTAAAATGAACATGAGAAACACGAGTGTAAAGAAATATATGTATATCTATACAACAACGCAATCAGCCTTTTACGAAACTCTTCAAAGTATGAGAACATGACATAACACCTTTTACTTAGTATGAGTAATTACAAATGTATAAAAATAAATTAAAAGAAAAATAACAGAGCTGTGCAGTTGTTTCCCATAAAGTGTTCCGGTTATCTTTGGGCCCCTACCCTAGAAACTAGTTCCTCTAGCTTAGCAAACACTTATGTGTTATGTTTTTGAATAAGCGTTCTGGTAAGTGGTTTCAAGAGCAAAATGCTGGGGTTCACTCTATGACCCTGGCGAGAATTTCTCTTTATGCCAAAGCTGTGGACACATCTGAGTGGTGGCGGATGAAATACTGACAGCTGTGGTGAAATCTTCTAGCCTGACTCGCGGCTCGTCTCAGTTTCAAGATCTTTATTGTAGGTTAATTGTTATGACATTGGGCAATGTACTATATGATAATATCGTAGGTAGACTTTCTTTGGCAGTTAAATGTTTTGGAAATCTTTATAAATGCTAGTTAAAATTATATTTGCCGAATTTGTCAACGGATTAAAAGTTAATTGATATGCTGATAACACACGTAGATTTTATTTTACGACACTTTCTTAAGAAATGGAAAGTGAAGCTGTTGAGATAATGGATATTGAATTTATGAGATTTACGTGCAACTATACTATACCAATAATTATGTAGAAAACAGAAAATGTAAATATGCCGAAGGCAGTAGCAGCCAATGCTATAGTATAGCACAAGTTGGGTATAGTTTTTATAAATGTATCTAACTTTAAACCAATAAATAAATATAATAAAAAATTTGAAGAAAAAAACCTAAAGGTTTTTAATTTTTAATTGGTACCTCCTGAGAATTGCATAACTGCAGGCTTGACCTATTAATTAGTTGTACATTTGATGTAAAGAAATGCTAATTGGTGCACAAGAAAACTTTACAAAACTCCATCATAAAGTTCAAATATCTCAAGCGTAAATCCGCGAAAGCAGTTGGATGATATAAAATCCAGACTAAAGAAAAAACAAAACACATGAGCATTTTCAAAGCCCGAAAAGCGATTACATAAATTTGTTTTTTATTTGCAAAGAGATGGCGTAAAATAAAGTAACTAAATGAAAGTGAGTTTGAGGTTTGCTAACTGCAAAATATACCAACTAAACAAATCTGTCCAGGTATATGAAAAGTCGGCCACAATAAATATTATTATGAATACACATGTGCAGAGGGGAATCAACCCAAGAAAAGTTTGAAAACTGGAGAAAGAGACACACTTGGTTAGATGGGCAGGGAAAAGTTTCAGCAACAACAAAACAAAGTTCAAAAAAACAAATTTGTACACTGTACCTCGGGTATGCAATCGGTTTTGTTTTGGTTTCTTTGATACATTTTCGTTCAGCTTGATGATTTTTATAAAAATGAAATGTTTCGGTCGACGAACGGGTATACTACTATTTGAATCTGACTTTGGATATGAATGTACGAGCATTAGTTGTGGTTGGAATTGCCGCAAGCGTAACTTTTGGTTGACTCTGTCAGCTCTCTATAGTCTCTATAAGTTCTGTCTGGTTAAACATCATAAGCATCGTTGGCATACGCAAATTTCGCAATCAATTTCTGGCACAGGTCAAGCCGACGAACCGGTAAAGAACTGTGACAAAGACATTAAAATTACGAGTACAGCTTGTAGATTGCCCGAGATTTTGTTTTCTTTTTTTTAGTTCTTGTACAATGATCACAATCAGTGATGTATGACAATGTAATGAACCGAAATTAATGCACTAAATGGAACTTAAAACTGGAGCAGTTGGTAAATAACTTTAAGGGGTACTCTTGCCCCGCCCTGGTGCCGGAATCGAGTTGTGCTGCTCCAGAAACCGAAAATTCCATTTGCATAGTAGATTGGTAGACCACCCCTGGAGAGCTCTGGTTACGTTTCGCTTATCCGTAAGTCACGTAAATAGTTTTATTCGTCATAAATCGTTGGACCAGAACGCCGTTGACGTGTTTTCGAGTCTTTCTTTCTTATGTAGCGTTTCTCCAGTTTAATTTATTGAGCCTGCACGACGTCATTTAGTCTGGAATTTCACTATTTTTCAGTTTGTCAGTTTTTACTTTTAAGGTTACCTGCGGTTACATGCGGCTAATTACTTTGTTTGTTTTAATAATCAGACGCATGTCAAGAAAACAAGAGTAACGCACAAATTCCAGCATTTAACTTGCTTCAAAAAGTTACTAAATATTCTCCAACTATGTCGTTAAAGGTAGAAATTATAAAATATTTCTGTACTTACCACTGACAATCAAAGAAATTCCAGAAAATGCATAGTATAAGCAATAAATTTTAATCCACATTTTGTGCCCAATGTTGTATTGAAATTCAAATTCGAATTGTATGATTTAAATATCTTAGAGCATCATTGAAGTACTGCTTCGATCATACAGGTCTTTTTTTGAACTTGCTCGGCTTATAATTGAGCATAATTCAAGTTATTTAGAATTAATATTGTTTATAACATACTTTGTTATCTTTCACACTATTTGCTGTTTGCTATTTATATTTTAATTTTTGTATTATTTTTTGTTGTTTTGTTATTTGTTCCTTTGCGTTCTCGTTGTTTGATATCTCTACTATTTTATCGCATGCAATTTTTCACTTATTCACACGAAATGTGGCAGCGGCATTTTCTTTTTCAGTCCCTTGACGGCTTTATAATTCCATATCACAGATGTGCTATAAACGTTTTACATATGGAATTTATGTGCAGTTTTTTGCTGTGTTGTTACCTCTTCGCTTTCCTGCACCTGCTGTGATTATCAAGACATACATATTTAAATTGGGTCTGTAATGTGAGACGACCCACAAAGTGCGGGGGGGGTTTCACTAAGTGTCTCTGTCACTGTGCCTAGAGGGAAACGTCTGGATTATTACAAGATTATTAGTTAAACTAAACATTTTAGCACAGAAACCAAAGCAACTGGAACATTAACCGACCTCCCACCCCGGCCCACAGTTCTTCTTCTTGTGCTACAAATGTCGCACACATGTCAACCGTGTTGTGGTTGTGGTTCTTGTTATTGTTGTTGTTGTTGCTCTTCTTGTTGTGTTTGTTGCCTTTTCTTTGCGGATTCTCTCGGTCGGTTGCCACCATGGTGCACATTGGCTCAGTTGTTTGCAGTCGCAATTGGCGGCATTTTAGCCAACAGTCACTTATTGTCTGGCATTTGTTGTTGTTTCCTTGGTTCCGGCATGCTCGCATATTTTGTACGGTATGTACAAACATTTTACCGCCAGTTTTGCAACCGACAGGAGTCTCGGACAACGCCGCTTCCTTATGCCACCCCATTGTATCTCAGCCAGATTTATGGCATGCCAGGAGACGTCAAACAACACATTGGCTTGAAAAACACCGTTGGCCGTTAGCCGTTGGCCGTTTTGGCGAAAATGAAAACGCTTTTGACCGGAAGTCGCGGAAGCGCACTGAAAAAGTCATTCACCTGTGTAAAAACCTATTTAGCATTTTCCAATATGTGCAGCAGGTTATTGAGTTGTAAACAACGAGGGTATTTTGAAAATAAGCTATCAGTTTAGAGAGAGTTCCACAGATATATGTAGATGATATTTAATGATTGAAATGACTTAAGAGCAATCTATATAAATACGATTTATGTCTTTGAGTTTGATAACAAAATTTAAATATTATTTAAAACTAGTTAGCTGGTAATATATAAACTCTGTTAGTTATAATATTACCATTTGTTGATCTGATTTTAGGTGGAAACTAAAGCACAGGTAAAAGTAAGAATTTATTCGTAATTGTATGAAACCAATAAAAAGCAGTCTTTATCATTCGAGAAGTGTACTTGGCTGATTATTATATTACTACAAAACATTAAAATACGCCACAATCGTTCAAGATTGAGACATTAAAGTAAATATTATATTTTGCACTTTATTTCATTTAATTGATGGATTCACTTTTACGTTTGCTTTTTGTTTGATTCATTCACAAATAAGGGTTATATGCAGTTATGATATTCACTCGATTCGTAACGAATCGAACCGTTTCGCTTTACTGCCCGTAGTACACATGCGGCCAGACCACGCTCCAAACACAAACTGATTTTCCATATTGTTGCCAAAGCAGGGAATGCCCCCTAACAACGGCCAGAGCCAACAGCAACAGCAACAGCAACAGCCTGTAATGCCGGTGCGTTTGCTTCAGCTCCTCAGTTATTGCTATTGTTGTTGTTGTTGTTGGCAGTTGGTTGTTGGTCATATGCTCCTATATAGTAAATGAGTGGTAGTCGCGTCTGAAGACTCTCTGGGTCTGGGTTGCGTTTGCCACTGTTGTTGCTTTTACTCGTTTTGGCTGTTGCTGTTGTTGTGTTGAAAATGTTTCCACATCACTCGTCAAGCGTTTCCATTTAAGCTCTTCATAAAAATATACTCGTATATATGTACGTAGTATATAAAAACGAAAAAAGACAACAAAGTTGGCTAGCAGTGGTTGAAAGCAGATACTATGACTACCATGGCGACTATGCGCACGCGCCCATGCTCAAATTGCGACGCTCAATGGGGCAGCATGCAGTTGGGATTGGAGCTTGTGGAAGGCACGAGCTCTAGTTCTTCTGGGTAGGTCCGCTTTTAACTTATTTTGAACTGTGTGCCATGGCTTTAACCGAACCGGCTTGAATTCACCCTTGTGTCTGACCTGAATTAAACCAAAGAACAGCCAAATCTAATTCCGATTCGAGCCATTTCTTTTTCTCAAAAAGAAAAGTTTTTGAGCAACAATGACTTTTAAAGAGCCTTTGGTATTCAACGATAACTATCAAACTGAAATCTGTTAAGTTATGTACGATTGATTCATAATATATACGGTGTAATACTATGTGCCGAAACAGGGCTTATCCGAAAACCTGGGTACAAGAAGTCTGTAAACGATGTTTACCAACATAAAGGTAAGATATTGTTTCTAACTGTGAACCACTGAAAAGTTTCCTTAGACTTGTTCACACTATCTAATTTTTCCAGTCAGGCTTGCATGTGATTTTTTGTAAGTTTTTTTTGCTGATGAACACTTAGGTTAAGACTTTTCGGTATTATATTGTCATTAAAAAGACAAACATTACAATCTACTGCGCAATAGATTGAACGCAGAGTAATATTTTCTTATAATATTTTGACAGTTACGCAAGAAAATATTTGTAAAATTATATTACACGTTGAACAGGCCTATAAGGTTTTGCAGTTATGTATTTATTTATCACTCACATGTGCTTGATATGCTTTCAGTTCTCGGCGAACCCTTACTTTTGGATTCACCTGTGTCATCCGCCGCGTCACGCATGGCTGAGCCGGCACTTGAACCCCTATGGAGAGGGAGAGGGCATTGCTGGCGGCTCTCTGTTTACATTGCCATTTCTCGCCTTGGCAACCAAGGCGTCCTTTATGCCCAAGCCGGTTTTTATGCTGCTCCTTTGTGTCCATGCGCCATGACTCAGTGACATTGCATTTGCATGTGCATGCCGATAATTGCTGTAATTTGAACTGGACGCTGACGATGGCGACGTCGGGTCGTATGCTTTTGCACTCCTTACTACACATAATTGAACTGCCTGGAAGCTCCCTTTGGGTAGTTATTTTTCGCTCGACCGACCATTTTCCTGTACAGTTTCGTGCTTCCTTTGCATACTTCTGAGTAGTTTTTGGGCCATGCTTTCATTTGATTGTTTCCAAAGGTTTTTGCTTTCCTTGAGCAGTGACAGGCAACACTTTTGACTTACTTTATGACCTGCTGGTAGAATGGTCTTGCTTTATTGAGCTTTAAATAAGTGTTTCAGCAATTAGGAAAGGGAACGTGTTGAAGGTATTTAGGGGTGTGTTGAAAGTTATACATTTATAGGACTGAAAGACTGTTGCTTGCTTATTGTTAGTTACAGTGAAAATTCGTACATAAGATCACATTTATATATTTCTTTAAAATTTCCCCAACTTAAAAAGGTCTTGTTCAACCTTACAAGTTATTTGGCACTTGTTTAGAGGGGGCATTTATGAGATATTAGCTTGAAGTGCTACTCAGTTCAACTTATATGTAACAATCAGTTCAATACTTTAAAGCTTCTAAATACATAATAATTTTGCTAAATTGTCAAATGTAGCTCTATAGCTCTGAGTGGTTGTGTTTGTCATAAAATCGTTCACAGACTCTCGCCAGTGCTTGCGACACCTCCAACCGATACTCATCCTGGCTGTGCGCGAATCTGTTTCGTACGGTAAGCAACGCGTGCCGTAGAGCGGCACTTTGGGACCAGATGGGTTGACACAGACTGTAGGTGCTCTCCAGCGCAACTACAAACTGTTCCACGACCTCAGGTTGATCCAACAAGTGGACAAAGTCCTTGCTGAGCACTGCTTCAAAAGTAGCGCAGTAACCTTGCGTTTGCAGCCAGGACTCGAACTCTAGGAGTACATACTGTGCCACAGTTGAGGCAGCCTCCGGAGAATCTCTGCTTGCATCGATCATATATTGCTTCTCTAGCACTAAATCGCTAATTAATGTAACAACCTTGGCCTTGTTCCGTAGTTCAACGTCAGCGCTGCGAAGGACGCCAATCAGAGCCTGGGTGCCTGACGTGGATAGGACGCGTTGCTGAGCCAATGGAAACTTGCGCAACAGTGCGCCAAAGGCATGCATCGCCGAGGAGATTTCGGCGCTGTCAGTCGATGTCATTAAGATTTGTGCGAGATGAGAACCGAAGTTGCGTTCAAATACCTTAATTTGTGCCTTGGGATTGTTGCCTGTCAATGCGCCCAGCACGCGCATCGCGGAAACACGCAGTACTGTGTTAGTATCGTTCACTACAATGGGCAGCAGGACATCGTCCAGGCCGCCATTGCCAATAAACACTAAAGCATTGTCAATTTGATGTAGCAGATACTCAAGATTCTCCAATGCATTTAGCTTGGGCTTTAGTTCTGACTCCAGTGGCGTTTTGCTAAAGTTACGATATTGGTCCAGCAACTGGACGATCAGTTCACCATCAGTGCGAAAGTTCTTTTGAAAGTCCTTATAGGCTTTGCGCAGCTCCGAATAGCTGCGATGTTCCTTCACCTTGCGCATCGACGCCTCAATAATATCCGGTTTGTACTCCAAGGACAGCGGCTTAGCTGCAGTTTCTGATTCCTCTTCGCCCGATTGGCTCTGTAATGCAGTGCCACGTTCATTTTCATCCAGTAACTTGGCTTCCTTAACGCCCGTCTGCATATTGATGCGCACGTGTAATCCTTTGGGTATAGCCTGACCTGAAAATATAGTAGCGTTAGTAGCAACCTGACACATAATTGATTGGTACACGTAATAAAAACCTTCGCCCACCACTTGCCATTCTTTAGTGGCAACAAATTCGGCGGTTTTGTTTACAGGCTCCGACGCCGACACTTGCAGGCACCCAAGCAGCAAGACAGCGGGTAATATTGTGATTAAAGTGGCAAGGTGCATCCTTGTGGCTCCTAATATACTTTACTGGTTAAAAATATATACTACACAATCCCGGCTCAAATTCCCTGCACGTTTATTTTTGTCTTTGAGTTTGCTGGTAACATATAACCACAGTTGCCACTTAAAAAAAAACAGAATGCGCCAAAAAATATTCAAAAAAGAGCTAATTTGATTTAAAAGGAGCCAAACTTTATGTCTTCGCAAATCAAATTTTTATTCATTCTTTTTATCTACTGTAAAAAAGTCAAGTCGATCGAATCATAAACATCGTTCATTCGAGTCAAGTGAACCCCCAATTCGTTCACAACCGGAACCTGCCCGCGGCCTGTCCGAGTCAATATATTGGACCATGTCCAACGGGAAAATCAGATTTTGCTCCAGATTTTGCTGACGCCAGTGTAAGCCAACTACGTCAAAAGACTTACATTTTAGCGACAGAGCGACAACGCAGGTTTATATTTCCCTAACATTGCCGACTAATTCGCTTTGTTTTCGATGTGGGGAGCGGCGGCGAACCCCTATCGTATAAAACTTTTATTTTCCATTTTAAATAAAATTCAATATTATATAAAAACTTTTTTGGTATTCGAAACAAATTGACGCAAGTGGACTAAAACGGGTCGAAATTGACGGAAAATTACTTAAAATTAAAGTTTTATTAAATGATGAAAATGAAGTACCGAAAACGGTGAATTGTAAAGTAAATTGTTTAAAATTATTGCTGTCGGATATAGTTCAAAGGAACTAATTCTCATAATGAACGAATTCAACTATGTAAAATCGAGTTCATTTCAACAGCGAGGATATGTTAAATAACATAGCACGGCCTCTTTTTAACAGAAAAAAAGAACCCAGTTTTGGCGCAAAAAAAACAAGTGTGACAGCCGTGCTACAACATCAACAATGATATTTAACATTCACTGAACTGTTAATAATAGTGTGCAAGAATCATTTATGTCTGTTTGCAATATTTTGCTTGCTTGTTTAAGACGGCGGAAGAAGGAAAATTACGAGAAAAGTTAGAATTCAAATTTAATAACAGAAGCATAACACTCATTTAACAGACGAGCAAACATTCTGTTTATGAAATGTTGCCATGGAATAGGTGCTGTTAATTGTCAAAAGTTAATTATCGATAATAATATTATATCGATAGTGCAACGTGAATTGTATTTAACAGTCTGGCCACCTCACGTTACACAGTCTGCTCACTCTATAAATATTTTCCGTTATTATTTATGAATAGATAGATAATTGACTAGTAAAGAAGATTAAATATTTATCTCAATTTTACCATTAGTTTTTGCAGATATAGCTCTTTTGTGCCATAAGATACACAGCTACTAGAAAGTTCATTAGCTTGTTCTTATATTAGTCTAATGATAGTTTCAAACTGTTGAAACTGGTTTTGTTAGTACTTATCACAGTTACATCACTAGAATATAATACAAATATTGATAGCTTCATGGTAGTAAATATATGCAAATGTATTCATTGGTCTGGCGCCAATATCAATAGCAATTTACATAAGTGATTTGGCAAATTTTGGTATTTGTCTATATGTCGATTTAGTGTAATCAGAGAATCTATAAAATGTGATCTACGAAAGCGTCTCGGAATGTGGTGCAAAACAAAACAAATGCTAAAATTTCTTACATACCTCAACGTACATATGTATGTATATGAAGTCATATGGTTTTGGCGTAAATTGAACGTGTAAATAAACAAATTGCAGGCTAATATTCTCAGGCTCTATGCCATTTTTTGCCTACTGGTTTACCATATGCTAATTGCCGATGACGAATGGTTAAAGACTTTAGCTATATTTGTTAATCGTGTGTTTCGAGAGGTTTTGTGTTTACACTTCGTATGCTAGTAGTATTTTATTATTATAATAAAGTTGTGAAGCTACAAAGTTGTCTGTCTTTTGTGCTAGTTTGTATAAACGAACCGAGCTCAAAGTCTACACACAACTAATTTGGTATGTATATCATAACATTAACAAACTTATCTTGTTTGTATAAATATCTCCCAGTCAGAAATTCTCTTTTATTTTCTTTTAGTCTAATTGGCAAACCAGTTTGTCACCCACTATCGCTTATGGGGGGGTGCACGGAAATCCAAATGGATATGTTCTCCGATGACGTGCACATGCCATTAAACGAAGAGTCTTCAAGTGGTATGCGATTTGGCCAGTATCAAATAGTTATTCACCTTGAGCTGTTATGAACACAAGTTATGTCAGTTTTCTGCACTGTCTTGCCAACAGATGATTGCCTGATAAGTAATTAATAATGTCAAAAGTTGGTTTCATTTATTCACTAGCTGAAACTTGAATAAACTGGCTAAATAAATTTTAAAACGCATTGCATGATCTCAGCTCCATTAGGTTTAGAATAAGGCGTTTCACATGCACGCCAGACCATTTAACACTTGCAAAAATTAGCGAGAAAGTTCATAAAGTGTGTAATATAATCCCCCCTCCAAACTGCAGTCGTAGCTGATGTCAACGCAAATATTGAATTAATGTTTATTCTATTTATTTATTGCGCATGATTTGTTCTTGAGCTCGAAAAAATCAAATGCCAGTCGGGTTGACGCAACACAATCAATTTGCAGCTTATGGATCTACAGATGAAAAGCACTATAAATAGGAATAGTAAGACTGGTATTGTTTATCACGGAAAGGGAATAACACTCGTACAATCAAGAAAGTTGCAGGCTTCAAAGTAATCGACTATGAGATATCCTATCAAAATGTCAAGTCAATTTTTCTGCAATTTAAACACGAAAACAAAATTACATTCAGTATTTAATTAACATATAATCAACTTTTAAATGTATGCGACTTTCACACTTTTGTCAATAACATTTTATTAAATAATATGTTAAAATTATCTTAGTTATTTTAACAGGAAATTGTCATTTTAGAAGGAAAAAACTTTGCGAAATTATGTAATTTAATAATTCCAATTAGAAAATTTAGAACTAAGCACTTGGTACTTAATGTGTACAAAGCTTTAAAGCTTTACAGACAGGGTATTTATTGGACGGGGTCTACACTACAGTTTGCCAATCTGAAGACGCTTCGATAAAGAGCACTAAAAAACTGGCTAACGAAACGAGCATTGAATTGTATAAAATCACTTTTGATTTTGTCGCTGTTGTTTGTTCTTGTTATACTGCGGGGACCTGTTAATAATATTAATTAATAATATTCTTGTCATCATTGCTATTGTTCTTGTTGTTGTTGTGCCCGCCAGCGGGTCCAACTGCGAATTCTCAATACATTTAATATATGGACAAGTGACGATGAGAAGTCAAAAAATAAGAGCCAACAGCAGACGCACACAGCGACAGACAACAACAACAACAACAACAACAACAACAGCAACAAGAAGAACATCGCGATCGAGACAAGTTAAGAATGAATAAACTATGAAATGTATTGGCCGCCTGTGGTGGTCGGGCCCGCTTCGGATTGAGCTCTGAAAAAGTTTATAAATGGCTGCGTCTGTCCAGAGCCAATTTACAGTTTAGCATTGAACTTGGTCGGGAGTTCGCAATAAGAAGCGCGTCGCGACGTAGCTGACCAATTATTGATTGTCGCGTTCAGTTAACAGTTTCCCAGTGGCAATACTATACATAAATAGCTCGTTAAAATGCTCCTTCAGCTAGGCTCCGTTTTATTGCTAGGCCTGACACTGGGCGCCAGTGGCGCCTCCAATTTCCGTGAGTTCAAATCTTAAGGCGTGTGTAGCTCAAACCTTTATAAGCTTGATTATTTTTTTGTTAGCTCCTGAGCTGCCGCGTTGTCATTATGGCGACACGGATTGCATTATCAATGTATCTCATAAGCTGGTGAGGCAATATGCGCGCACGGGCTATCCTGCGGCGTCCTTTCCACAGATTGAGCCCTTCCTGGTCAAGCGATTTGACATCTCGGATGGCCGCAGCGGCTCTCTGAGTCTCAAGCTCAACTTTCGCGATGTTAATGTGGAGGGATTGTCCGGCGGAGTATTTGACAGGGTGGTGTAAGTAGCAGACTTGCCATTAGAGTGGGAGATATAGATATCTAATTGGATTTTCCTTACGGGCATTTGCAGCGGATTTGGATCCAATCCGTCCACTAGCAAGTTTGAAATGCACGGCTCTTTTCCCAAAATTGTGCTCCGTGGCAAATACACTGCCGATGGACGCATTCTGATCCTGCCCATACGCGGCGATGGCGATGCTGACATTACACTCCACAATCCCAAGTTCTCGGTCAAGTTCAAGCCGGGCACACAGGTGCGCAATGGACGCACCTTCCTCAGCGTGGACAAGCTCAAGGTGCTCGTGGAGCCGCAGAAGTAAGTTGACAGCGTTTCACGCAGATCCACCCGAGTTCAACAAGTTTTTCTTGCCTCTTGCCAGAATGAACATCAAGCTGACTAATCTCTTCAATGGCGACCAGGCGCTGGGCAACAATTTAAATACGTTCTTAAACGAGAACTGGTTGGATGTCTGGAGCGAGCTGCAACCCTCGGTGCATGTGGCCATTGCGGATATTATGAAGAGCATTCTCTCAACTCTATTCAAGCGATTCGCCTATGAGGATTTGTTTTTGGCGAACTAGGAGCTGCGACATACCTACATTTACATACTTAGTCGTAGTTAGTCTTTAGCTATTTACGTGTACGAGTATTTTTCTTCAAAAAACAACTTCGATGGACTGTTTATGTAGCACCTAAGTAAACGTTTAGCATAAGCAATTAATATTAATAAACAAACTCAATACGAAACTAGTCGCAATTTCTTTGCCTTTTTGCTCCGACAAACATTTCCGCAAAGTTGGCTCATAAATTTAGCCAACAATTTGGCAGTCCATTCACGTGAATGGCTTCATTAGCATAATAAAACGGCAAACACATTAAAATCTCAATTTTCGTATACAATCACTTAATGTTGAGTTTTGATTTTTTATTTTTTTTCAGTGCAATTAAAGCGATTCGTTTCGATTCCAGTCCAGTTGAGCTGCAACTGCTTTGTAAGCTATAAATACATATGAAAGAAAAGATGCGAAAACCGTTGCCAAGTTCAAGTGTAGACAACGGTAAAGCCAACGTTGGAGCAACTGATAGCCAGTTAACCTTGGAGCCATACGCAAAATCCTCCTTATAAGCCACACGAGTCAGTCAACTGTTCGATGCGTACGCGTTAGTACAGAGAAGTGTAAAAGTAATTGTGTATTATAATCAAGTTTAACTGCCTGCTCGTGTTGTTCACGATGATGTTTGAGATCGGGAGGCTGGTTCGGCCATTGAGGTTAACTGGACAGCCGGGTTGATGATTTCTCACTGCTCCAGTGTTGTTATATATTTAGCTCCGCCTCTGGCTAAGTACGGATATACGTATATGTAGATATAATTAAATTTGTTTTGCTCTCATATTGCTCCATTCCCAAGGGGTTCTACTCCCCACAAGTTGTCCTATCATGATGATAGGTAATAAATGCAAAACTTGTTTCACTTCTATATTTGAAATAAAGATTGCCGCTTGTCACCTCATTAAATATTTAAGTATATACTTGTATACCCTTGCAGAGGGTATTACAATTTTTCCACGAAATGTGTAACGGATCCCTTTGAAAAAGATATGTAATGATAAGGACCCAATCCATCTGCCTGCCTCTTTCCGTACATAAATAGTATAACATGTAGTATCACTCTATCTTGACAAAACTTGGAACACAGGATAGATACGATCACTGTATTATATAGCTGCTATAAGAAGTATCGGTAGAACATTGAGGTATTGTATGAAAAAATGGTTTATTTCTTAATATTTTAGTTTAAATAAATTGTAGTTTGTTACACGCTTTTAATATTGTCAGTTAGTTATGTTAAAAGCTGGAAGAGGCAATAAAAACGAGTACAAGTATTCAGTGGCGTACCCTGTAATTTTTATATAAATTATTTAACTTTTCCGAGAATTGAGCTCAGATTTTTCACTATCTTCGGGTGCCGAAGCTATATACCCTAGCAGCAATGTTTCTTATACAAAACTTAATTTTTGTCTGATTACTCCAATGTGTTCTGATTCTGATCAAATTATAGGAACCTATTTGAAGTATTATAAAACTCTCGGCTTTGCTTGAAAAAGTTTGGTAAGGATACATTAATAAACAAAAAAGTTTTTCATACAAAAACATATTTGTCGATCGATCATTCCTACGGACGGACGGGCATGGCTATATCGACTCGGCTATTCATGCTGATTCAGAATATATATACTTTGTTGGGTCGCAAATGCCTCCTTCAGTTCATTACACATTCGAGACAAAATTATAATATCCTGCTAGGGTATACAAAAGTATAATAATTAGTATAAGTAGTAAAATCTAGTTAGTAAATTTAGTTAATTTAGTTTCAAGCCGGGATCGGACAGTAAGTGGGTCAGAGGTTAAAGACAGACAGGGAGCACTCGGGTTCGAATCTAGCCGACTACTACTCATATACGGACAAGTTTGGACAACAATTTCTAACAATAAGGTCACTGATGAGGATGCTTGGCAGCATCCGAAATAGCGCTATATGACCAGCCAATACTTTTCATATCTACCCTTTCTATATTCACCCTGAATTGTTGACGTCGAGCCTGTTAAATACTTCAGTTTGGGATTTATTGAATGTGCTGTTATGAAGAAATTGCAGTTCAAACAAGTAAGAATGCTATAGTCGAGTATACCCGACTACGAAACTCCCTGTACCCAGGTCTAAAACATTCAATCACATCTACGCCCACTTACACATACACACACACATACACAAAGACGCACACACACACTGTGCGGCAAAAGCGACAGCGCAAGCGAGGCAATTTAATTGGTGGCTGTGCTTCTCCTTCCCCCCTCTCGCTGCATTACTGAATCTTCTTTCGTGAATAACTTCCGTGTTTATTATCCGATCGACTTGAAATTTGGACAGTAGATTAAGAGAGACTAAAGTATTGTACATGTCAAATCTTAAAGCTGTATCTTGAAAATTGTTACTGTAAAACGGTTTTAATCGATTTGCGGGGGAACGGGGGAGATATCTGAAATATGAAACAAACTTGATCTGCGTATGCTTACAGGAACCTACATTTCAAATTTGGTGTCTCTAGCTCTTGTAGTTGCTGAGATCGACGTTCATCGGACAGACGGACAGACGGACGACGACGGACATGGCCAAATCGAAATCTCTTTTGATACTGATCAAGAATATATATACTTTATAGGGTCGGAGATGTCTCCTTCTGTCTGTTACATACATTTGCACAGATGTAATACCCCCTTTTTACTCCCTGTACCCATAAAATGGGTAAAAGGGGGTATTACATCTGTGCAAATGTATGTAACAGACAGAAGGAGACATCTCCGACCCTATAAAGTATATATATTCTTGATCAGTATCAAAAGAGATTTCGATTTGGCCATGTCCGTCTGTCTGTCCGTCTGTCCGTCTGTCCGTCTGTCCGTATGAACGCGTCGATCTCAGCAACTACAAGAGCTAGAGACACCAAATTTGAAATGTAGGTTCCTGTATAGCATACGCAGATCAAGTTTGTTTCATATTTCAGATATCTCCCCGTTCCCCGCAAATCGATTAAAACCGTTTTACAGTAACAATTTTCAAGATATAGCTTTAAGATTTGACATGTACAATACTTTAGTCTCTCTTAATCTACTGTCCAAATTTCAAGTCGATCGGATAATAAACACGGAAGTTATTCACGAAAGAAGATTCAGTAATGCAGCGAGAGGGGGAAGGAGAAGCACAGCCACCAATTAAAATGCCTCGCTTGCGCTGTCGCTTTTGCCGCACAGTGTGTGTGTGCGTCTTTGTGTATGTGTGTGTGTATGTGTAAGTGGGCGTAGATGTGATTGAATGTTTTAGACCTGGGTACAGGGAGTTTCGTAGTCGGGTATACTCGACTATAGCATTCTTACTTGTTAAAAATGTAACATGCGAAAAATTCATAGTGGTCAATTCAGCCCATGGATCATAAAGACACTACATTTATTTAACTTAATATAAAATTGAATAACTTTTTTAGTTAACTAAATATACACAAGTTGTTCAACTAACATTTAATTTCAAACTTTATTAAATGATATATTTTATTAATTTCATGTTTGTTAATTTTGTTAATAATCATGTTTATGATGACTAGACTTATTGGGTTTAGCTCAGAGGCGTTTGATTTCTTTTGATTATTTTCCTAATTGCGATGCATTTGTCTAATTTGGTAGGGTGGAAATACTGATGAGATTCATAAAATGTATTGCAATTTCATTCGGACACCAATTTTGCTGTAATTCTATCCCCTAAGATATTTTGAACAAAGCTCCTGATTGATTTTCAAGCTGCTTTCGATGCCGAAAGTATTTTTAAAAACTTTCGTCATTCATCAATTTACTTCTATGTATACACATGTATATATACTCAATATAATGTTGTCTGTTTAGTTAAAATCAGATCACTATATATTGTATCTTTCATAGAAACAATCAGTCATAAATTAAGTTATTTTATAATCAGCTTTCAGTTTCTACACATATGTTGACCAATTGCACAAATTAGAGGTTTTATTTTGATTTTTAAAAGTATACCAAACATGGTCGGTAATTTAGGAAAAAGTCTTTTTTCGAATATACTGTAATTTAGGAAAAACTCTTTTTTCGAATATACCCAAATTATGTAACTGCAAAACTTACATTTTAGCTTAGATCAGTTTAGGGATAGCTATTTGTGGACAAAAGGTTTGGATAAGACCCAGCTTGCCGCTTTGATTATTACAGATATATCGACGAATACTTTTCATAAAATCTATATAGTATACGAGATAAATAAATATAAATAGGCAAAACACTTTGGTACCATTTAAAAGCGTTAAACATAATATATGGTATTGATTTCTATTTTGTTGGAAAGGTCGGGTCGGAGAGCAGTGCAAAATACAATTTTTACTCCCTGTACCCATAAAATGGGTAAAAAGGGGGTATTACATCTGTGCAAATGTATGTAACAGACAGAAGGAGACATCTCCGACCCTATAAAGTATATATATTCTTGATCAGTATCAAAAGAGATTTCGATTTGGCCATGTCCGTCTGTCTGTCCGTCTGTCCGTCTGTCCGTATGAACGCGTCGATCTCAGCAACTACAAGAGCTAGAGACACCAAATTTGAAAAGTAGGTTCCTGTATAGCATACGCAGATCAAGTTTGTTTCATATTTCAGATATCTCCCCCGTTCCCCCGCAAATCGATTAAAACCGTTTTACAGTAACAATTTTCAAGATATAGCTTTAAGATTTGACATGTACAATACTTTAGTCTCTCTTAATCTACTGTCCAAATTTCAAGTCGATCGGATAATAAACACGGAAGTTATTCACGAAAGAAGATTCAGTAATGCAGCGAGAGGGGGAAGGAGAAGCACAGCCACCAATTAAAATGCCTCGCTTGCGCTGTCGCTTTTGCCGCACAGTGTGTGTGTGCGTCTTTGTGTATGTGTGTGTGTATGTGTAAGTGGGCGTAGATGTGATTGAATGTTTTAGACCTGGGTACAGGGAGTTTCGTAGTCGGGTATACTCGACTATAGCATTCTTACTTGTTATTTAATGATTTCTTGTCTAAAGCAGGTTACAGCAGGGCGGAGTTTAGTAGCGGAGCGTAGCACATATGTATGTGCTAGAAATCATTCGAATACGTTGACGTAGGGCTATCTCTAGTTTAATCAAATTCAGCGCACTATATATTTTAGATCTGTCTTAGGAACGAACGTATGAAAATTTTGTATTTTCCAAAGAGAAGAGTATATTGGGTCTGTTTGGATCGAATTTTTTTCGACACTATTGATCGAACCAACTTTTTTAATGCATTTTCGATTCTTAGCTATAATTTTTTATTATTTTTTTCATTGCCCGCAAGACAGTCGAATTTATATTTCCCATAAATTAAGTGCTAGTCAAATTTACAGTCTATAATTAGCCTTAGAACTTTGATCTATTCGATTAACCTTTGTATGAGACGACGATTATTATAATTTTACATTCGTTTCGTAAAATGTACACGCTTTTTACTCCTGTACCCATAAAATGGGTAAAAAGGGGGTATTACATCTGTGCAAATGTATGTAACAGACAGAAGGAGACATCTCCGACCCTATAAAGTATATATATTCTTGATCAGTATCAAAAGAGATTTCGATTTGGCCATGTCCGTCTGTCTGTCCGTCTGTCCGTCTGTCCGTATGAACGCGTCGATCTCAGCAACTACAAGAGCTAGAGACACCAAATTTGAAATGTAGGTTCCTGTATACCATACGCAGATCAAGTTTGTTTCATATTTCAGATATCTCCTCCGTTCCCCCGCAAATCGATTAACACCGTTTTACAGGAACAATTTTCAAGATATAGCTTTAAGATTTAGCATGTACAATACTTTAGTCTCTTTTAATCTACTGTCCAAATTTCAAGTCGATCGGATAATAAACACGGAAGTTATTAACGAAAGAAGATTCAGTGATGCAGCGAGAGGGGGAAGAAGAAGCACAGCCACCAATTAAAATGCCTCACTTGCGCTGTCGTTTTTGCCGCCTACAGGTACAGGGAGGTACAGGGAGTTTCGTAGTCGGGTATACTCGACTATAGCATTCTTACTTGTTTCTACTAACAGACGTATACTAAGAGGATTACATCTTATTGATACACAATATTATCGGCTTGGTATCAATTATACTAGTATGCATGTATCAATTATATAATACTGACAAAAACCTTCCATATCGAGTTCCATTCACAAACTGATTAATTAGTTAATCGATTGAAACGCCCCTTGATCATTAAAACACTTGCAAACAAACAATGTAAACAACTTTGATGACGTATAACTTTGGGAAATACTCGTAAGTAAATTACATTTAAGTTGTTTTGATATGCATTAAAGCGTACTTATTGTTGTAAATTGGAGTACATAGTACATACACTGAAAAAAAGTACAAGTAAGCTGCATTACGTTCAAAATAATATGAAAACGAGCTAGTATTAGTTATTCTCATACTTCACATAATACTATAAATATTAGTGAATTTAAGAATTCCGGTGAATATTCTTTAAGGCAAGAGTGCTCGACTTGGAGATCGGTCTAATGTATTCTACATTTAAACAAATTATATATGATTTCTTTTCTCTAATTGTTAAAGTTTCTGAAATCAAGACGTTATACAAACTAAGGGACATGGTTTTATCGACAGGGTTCTTAATGCTGATTAAGAATAATTATAAGTTATAGCATTAGAGATGCCTTCATATTCTCACAACTGTATCTTATCCCTTTTTTTTTGCACGGGCATATAAGGCTTGAAAATGCTTATGGAAATAAATAGATCATTTGATAAAAACTTTGGATGGAATTCACGAGCCACGGAATGCGCGGAATTGGTTAAGAAAGAAATCTGCTCTCACCTATCTTATCTAATGGTTTTTTATAAAAATAATAATGGTAATAGTATTTTCGGCTCTACTCTAAGTAAATATCTAAAACTAGGATCTATTATAGCCTTTATCAAAATTTTAAAAGTAAGTACTTTGCTGTTTTGTACGGAGCTTAAATAAATTGAGTTTAGTTAAATCAAATATGTTTATTATTTTTCCAAATTGTGATTTTTTAAAACTTAAAACAAATTTTAACCCCAATTTAATTTATTTCTGGCTAGTTAAATATTGTGCCTTTTACGGCATTCTTATAGCTTAGCTCCATAATTAGTAACTGTAATGATACCTTATAGTTTGATTTAAAAGCTATTCGTTTTGTACTTTATGATTCTTTTAATTTGTAGACATTCCAATATCATTAAATATCATTAAAATTCAAAAACTCCCCGTTAATAAATTTTAAGAAATTTATAATTTTATCGACATTAAAATTCTGTCTACTTTAAATTTGAAATAGGTTTTAATGAACTTGATTATATAACTTGAATAATATTTTAAGAGTGGAAGAAGCTCTTAAGATAACATTTGATATATCTACGATATATTGAATTTGCTTGATAGCTTTTTTGAGTGTAAGATTGAGACAATCTCAAATTGCTTCTGAAAACTTTTGTCAGCAGTCATTAAATGTACAAATAAGTTAATCCTTTTTAAAGCAAGTATAACTATTAACAGTAGTAAGTAGTATGCGTGATAATGTGTGATGCAAACTGGTTATATTTGTTTGCGATGCCAGATTTATAAGATTCCGAGAACAATTCACTTAAAACTGAATTGTTTTTAACTTCGACTCTCTATAAATACCAAGCCGCAACTACAGACAAAAGTTAGTTGCTCAATCGAAGTGTTTCGATAAGGTTACGAGGATTATACCAATTTGCATTTTGAAAATGTCGCGAATTATTTTCATACTCGTACTCTGTACACTGCTCTCCGTGCAAGCCAAGTTTCGTAAGCAAGGATCAATAGTCCTACCCAAACCTAACTAACTTCACTGATTCCATAGCCGACGATCCCAAGCCTTGTAAATACGGTGATTCCGAGTGCATTCTTAAGATAGTCAACTATTTTATGAGCGAAAAGGCAGTACAGGGTGATCGTGACATAAATTTGGTAAAACTAGATCCTTTGCTGGTGGCCAAAATGATCATCAAGCAGGGCGCCGAAAGTCCAGTCAACATTCATCTCACCTTCAAGGATAATAACTTGATTGGCTTAAGTAAGATTAGATTTATTAAGGTCAAGTAAGTTGGATATAAAATTCAATGAGTTCAAAGTATACCAATCCGATATATCCACTGTAGAGGATTTGGTAAGAATATTGCCAGCAAGCACGAGCTGCATCTTTTTTCGCCACTACTATCCCTGGTGGGACCCTACAATATCAAGGGCAAGGTACTGATACTGCCCATTAGCGGCACTGGCGAGAGTAACATGACTCTGGGTGAGCTCTGAAATACTGAAATATGGTATATCTCATAAAACTCCCATGTGTTTAGCCAACTCCCAAGCGACAATCACGTTTACGGGCAAGCCCTTTGAGAAGAATGGAGAGACCTACATGGAGGCAACAAATCTGCAGCTTTCTGTGAAGCCTGAGCGTATGTATTACCTATTCAGCAATCTGTTCAATGGCGACAAGGCACTGGGTGACAATATGAATGCATTCCTCAATGAAAACTGGGATGCCATATATAAGGAGGTGCAGAAGTCGATGCAATCGGCAATTGGGGACATATTCCAAGCCATTATCTCAAATGTGTTTTCAAAGTATCCTTACGCCAAGTTTTTTGAGGATTGAATATTACGTAATACTTAAATATATTGTTTAGTCTAGTTTTTTATTCCTAAGCCCAATAAATTTAAAACCAAGAAGATATTTAATTGAAAACAAGTAAGAATGCTATAGTCGAGTATACCCGAATACAAAACTCCCTGTACCAGGTCAAATATTTCCGATCGCATCTTCGTACTTACACATACACACTCACATACACAAAGATGCACACACACGAGACACAGCGCAACGGTTGTTATCTATTTGCGGGGAAACGGGGGGAGATATCTGAAATACGAAAAAAACTTGATCTGCGTATGGTATACAGGAACCTACATTTCAAATTTGGTGACTCTAGCTATTGTAGTTGCTGAGATCGACGCGTTCATACGGACAGACGGACAGACAGACGGACATAGCCAAATCGAAATCTCTTTTGATACTGATCAAGAATATATATACTTTATAGGGTCGGAGATGTCTCCTTCTGCCTGTTACATACATTTACACAGATTTAGTACCCCCTTTTACCCAATTTATGGGGTACAGGGAGTAAAATTTATCAATCAAATACTTAACAATAACAATTTAATGATTTAAGCGTGCTACATAATAAGCCTTTAATTATTGCTTGAAGTGTAATAAATTGATTCATTAAAATAGCAATATCCAACACCAATATTACCGTATGCAGCAATTTTAATTCAATATTTTTGCATTTAATTGCTAGTTTGGAAAATAGTATAGATATCAATGTTATAAAGCAAATCAATTTATGGATACAATCGCAGTTGCCCTAGTGAGGGAATCTGAAAAGGTTTTGATTAGGTTTGTTTTTAAAATATCGTAATTATCCTTATTCTCATGACCTGAGTCCCATTCACATTGATAATAAATAATAATACTAATAATGCTATGCATAAGCGCTTAAGAAAAATTTGTATCCTGAACATCTGACAGTTAATCCTTATGCAACCCGGTCGCTGAATCCCAAAAAGAAATTACAAATATTTTTTTCTTTTCAGTTCTTGGGTTGAGCGAAAAAATATCTAAAATCTATTCGGTGACAGTAAAGAAATGTTCGTTTTTGAAACAATAATAAGTTATTCGTGTCATCCATATAAAATTGAAATTTTGCTTATTTTGAAAGCTAGACTTTAAAAAGAACTTTCTCAGAAAACCGAATTCTAATTTTTTCATTCTTTTGACCTATAATTATTATGAACAGTAAGACATAGAATTATGAAAATCGTTATGCAAATGTAGAAGTTATTGGCCATTTTAATTGTTTAAGTGACAAAACACAAATATTGTACTTATAATGCTGCTATAATTAAAAATATTCCTACATTTGGTAAAGTTAACGAGATGATAAAAACATTGAGTGCAGTACTTTTGTTAATGCCTTAAAATAAACTAAGGCTTTCTATAAAAGCTTTACAAACATTGTAAACATAAGTTAGTAGCTCAAACCAAGTCGTTTGAAAAAGTTCGAAGTTTGTATTTGAATTGTGAAAATGTCGCGAATTATTTTCACCGTCCTACTTTGCACAGTTCTGTCTGTGCAAGCCAAGTTTCGTAAGCAAGGATCAATAGTCCTACCCAAACCTAACTAACTTCACTGATTCCATAGCCGACGATCCCAAGCCTTGTAAATACGGTGATTCCGAGTGCATTCTTAAGATGGTCAACTATTTTGTAAGCGAAAAGGCAACGCAGGGCGATCGGGATATAAATCTGGTAAGAATTGATCCTTTGAAAGTTGCCAAGATGAACATAAATCAGGGCGCCGAAAGTCCTGTCAACATCGATCTCACCTTCAATGATAACAACATCTATGGCATGAGCACTTTAAAGTTTAGTAAAGTCAAGTGAGTTGGATATAAAAATGTATACGTTGAAAGTTTACCAGTAAAATATTTCAATTGCAGAGGCTTCGGTAAGAATATTGCCAAAAAACACGAGCTGCAATTATTTGCACCCAAATTGTCCCTGGTGGGACCCTACAACATCAAGGGTAAAGTACTGATACTGCCCATTACTGGCACTGGCAAGAGCAACTTGACTTTGGGTGAGTTCCATCATAAATTATATACAACAGACTTGAGAAATGAAGTTCCCGTGTCTGCATGCTAGTCAACTGCGATGGACGGATCAGCTTTATGGGTAAGCCCTATGAAAAGAATGGAGAGACGTATATGGAGGCAGTCAATTTGAAACTTTATTTCAAACCTGAGCGTATGTATTTCTACTTGAGCAATCTGTTCAATGGCGACAAGGCCCTGGGTGATAATATGAATGCATTCCTCAATGATAACTGGGAGCCCGTATTTACGGAGGTGCAACAGTCCATTAATTCCGCATTTGCGGAAATAGCCCAAGCCATTATCACAAATGTATTCTCAAAGTATCCGTATGCCAAATATTTTGAAGCGTGAAAACTGTTATGTGTTATAAATTCAATAAAGTTTAGCTTGTTATCTAGAAAAGTGTTTCATTAGTACTTATTATGAGAAACAAGTAAGAATGCTATAGTCGAGTATACCCGACTACGAAACTCCCTGTACCCAGGTCTAAAACATTCAATCACATCTACGCCCACTTACACATACACACACACATACACAAAGACGCACACACACACTGTGCGGCAAAAGCGACAGCGCAAGCGAGGCATTTTAATTGGTGGCTGTGCTTCTCCTTCCCCCTCTCGCTGCATTACTGAATCTTCTTTCGTGAATAACTTCCGTGTTTATTATCCGATCGACTTGAAATTTGGACAGTAGATTAAGAGAGATTTGCGGGGGAACGGGGGAGATATCTGAAATATGAAACAAACTTGATCTGCGTATGCTATACAGGAACCTACATTTCAAATTTGGTGTCTCTAGCTCTTGTAGTTGCTGAGATCGACGCGTTCATACGGACAGACGGACAGACGGACAGACGGACAGACAGACGGACATGGCCAAATCGAAATCTCTTTTGATACTGATCAAGAATATATATACTTTATAGGGTCGGAGATGTCTCCTTCTGTCTGTTACATACATTTGCACAGATGTAATACCCCCTTTTACCCATTTTATGGGTACAGGGAGTAAAAAGAGCCGGCAAAGTTATAGGCATTTTAGTGAAATTTGTTTGAACAAATACTTTTTTTATTGAGCGGTCATTGCCAATTGGGAGCATATTTTTTGATTATACAGTGACACTGAGTACAAATATATTATTTATATTAAAGGATTGACTGGGAGACAAACCCGCAGCTCAGTGTGTCAGGAGCAAGTACTTTATCACTCTATATATAGATACAGTGGCAGTAGGGACAATATACGATGCCGGGCAACTGGCATAGTGTTTCATACAGTCGAATATTCGATTAATTTTAGTCTGGCGGCACTGTTATCAGGCTAATATCTGGCAAAACATTGGAGTCTCTGGCCAATCGATATTCCGTACCACATATGTATTTGTTTAAAATAATGAATTGTAAAAATGTTCCTGCTGCTGTACTTGTAAGCTATGTATACACGTGTCTGGCAGCGAAAATGGTCGAATAATCGCAAAGAATTTTTAACTTTTTAACAAAATTGTTAATAACTTTAAGTAAAATGAATTTCCTCAATATTGTCTTTGGCAGTGATCTTATTTCAAAACGAGCTGAAACTGAAAATGTCAAAAAATTGAGCTTTTGTATGGAAAACAAACTTTGGCACTCGGTGTGCAGTTCTTCCTTGTTATTTTTTATAAATTAGGGAAGTGAACTTTAATAAAACCTGCTATACATTATGTAGTTAAAATGAGTATTAGCCATAGTCACTTGTATAAAAACTTTGCTCCAAGTAATTTGAGACAATTAAAACAATAAAATTATATATTACTACTCTTATGATAGCAATAAAAAGAGAATAATGGCACATAATATCAAATGAGAATGTTGCTATCTGAACTTGCCGACTACAGTATACTCTGTATACTGTCTGGTATATTTTGCATATTTTTTGGGGCACATATAAGAATATAAGAGCTAAAGACACCAAGCTTGTCATGTAGGTTCCTCTATATCTCATTAAAATTTTTAATCTGGGATCACTTCTTATCAACTAGCTGCTTGATGCATATGTGTGTATGTTTGGGAACGTTAAATGTGGGTTAAGTCTGTCGTAACTGAGTATACTCGTAAATTATAGATTATTTGCTCACAGCAAAGTTTATGATAATTGAAATAAAATGAAATTGTGACATAAAGCTTAAAAGCGTTGTGATTTTTTCCCTCATGTCCACGAACCTCCGAAAAGAATCTATCTATTGTTGAGATCCTATTAATTCGGCAGTGGTTTTCAACGGAAACTTTTAATATCATCTTCAAAATACTTGACTTTTGTTATACATTTCGCGCAATTCATTTGTTCATGTAAAATTCAAGTTTTAGTTTCGTGAATATTTTCCATGTGATGTAAAAGATTGTTGTGGGCACAGGTTATAACAATTAAAATTTAATTTCTACCTGACAACTATCGATCTATATGTGACAGAAATACTGTTGAGCCTCATGTTTATTCATTGATAGAGCAATAAAGTTACATAATAGTTAGTATTAGGTTACGTTAGGTAGAACCGGTTGACCACCGTGAGGTAGTCGCACATAGACCAGACAGGTCCTTAATGTCGCCGGATACTGAAGGTTGTTAGGAGATTTGTTGGCCAATGCCATCAGTGCATTGGGAGTGTGTTTTGCCGCTTCTTCTAATGATGTGAGCCAGTATGTGTCGAAGTATCGGTGTCTGAGTGTTGTGAGTGATGGGCAGCTGCATATAAGGTGTTCCAGTGTTTCGGCAATTCCTGGTTCCTTATACCTCCGTTAATGTACCCAGCTTCCTAACATGAACTGCTGATAGGCAATGTCCACCATAAGTCTGCAATCTCTCCTTTGAAGTTGTTGAAGGAAATTAGTGAGTCTCTGGTTTCGCTCATTGCACATAGGTCTGGAAATTCTGCAGCTGGTTGTGTTTCACCACTATTCACCAGCTTCAGGCAGATTCTTTCAGTCCGCTGTATTAAGTCATACGTAAACAAATACAAAGTTAATTAATTATTTACTTTCAATATAATGATTAATATGTTCTATATTCAAAACACTCAATGACTGCCTGTAGCTGAAGCAGATCAACTCATTTACATAAATAGTTCCACCCTTGAACAGTAGATTTACTTAATCGCAAAGCTAACTACTATGCTTTAATGAGACTTTTAATACAATATGTATAACGCTGCTTTTATTAAACTATTATGAATATTTTAGTTGGTTGACGCATATAAATTTAGTGCTAAGCAATTTATGACTACGACAAATAACTATTATTAGAACAATGAAATAATGAAATAATACTTTAATGAGAGAAAATAAAAATGATACAGAAACTTGAAATATAAAATATCTAAAGAAAATATAGACGAATTGATCCCACATCGAACTTGCTCCTGATCATGAGATGTCACGCCACTTTTTGTATGCACACATCAAACTGATTGTCGTTGAAGTACTACTCAGTCAATGATGTATTCAAATTAGGTGCAATAGTGGCAACGCCAGTTTGACAGGCTGGCAGCACTTCACTAACGAGTGGACAGGGTTGGTGGAAAATTAGCCAGGTACTTGGGTTTAAGGTGTGGTTTTCGACAATCGAAATCATTTAGTACAATATTAATACCAGAATAAGGTTAAAAATCTATTATTTTATAAAATATACTCGTACATATGTACACTTGAAACAAAATTTTTAATGTAAATTTAAAAGGCGTATAATAAAATTATTTAATTGAATAATGTTGTGTGGTTGATAGGTTACGTTCTTGCCTTTTGGTGGTTTTCTTAAAGTCAAAAAATTAGAAACGGAAATATCAAGATATTTAGAAAGTAATTTTCCGAAAATGGTTGACCCATTTACCCATCAATTGAATTCGCTGGAGTCCCACTTAATGAAGTTTTACTTGCACTGGAAACTGGTTACAGAGTGTACAAATAATTAAACCTATAAATTAAAGATTTTGTAAGGGGTCTATTGAGATAGTAACGTTTCATATCAAGAGTTCAAGAATAATAGCGGTTATGATAGACAAGTTCAAATTATGATTATTTTAATTACTTTTGATCTATATTTATATTTATAATTATTATTCATATAGAATTAATTTTAAGATATGTAAGTATACCCCTTTTATATGTATGTATATACTTACACACAAGCCGAATTAAATAGGTGTAACTAAAATATGTACGCAATGTGTGATTTAAACAGGTTCTACTGTTTGATCTCGAGGTTACATTACCTTGCCTCACACGAGATGCTCAAAACATTGTTAATGCCTTACAATAAACTAAGGCTTTCTATAAAAGCTTTACAAACATTGTAAGCATATGTTAGTAGCTTAAGTGAAGTCGTTTGAAAAAGTTCGAAGTTTGTATTTGAATTGTGAAAATGTCGCGAATTATTTTCACCGTCCTACTTTGCACAGTTCTGTCTGTGCAAGCCAAGTTTCGTAAGCAAGGATCAATAGTCCTACCCAAACCTAGTTAACTTCACTGATTCTACAGCCGAAGATCCCAAGCCCTGTAAATACGGTGATTCCGAGTGCATTCTTAAGATGGTCAACTATTTTGTAAGCGAAAAGGCGACGCAGGGCGATCGGGATATAAATCTGGTAAGAATTGATCCTTTGAAAGTTGCCAAGATGAACATAAATCAGGGCGCCGAAAGTCCTGTCAACATCGATCTCACCTTCAATGATAACAACATCTATGGCATGAGCACTTTAAAGTTTAGTAAAGTCAAGTAAGTTGGATATAACAAGTAAGAATGCTCTAGTCGAGTATACCCGACTACGAAACTCCCTGTACCCAGGTCTAAAACATTCAATCACATCTAAGTCCACTTACACATACACACACACATACACAAAGACGCACGCACATAGGCGGCAAAAACGACAGCGCAAGCGAGGCATTTTAATTGGTGGCTGTGCTTCTTCTTCCCCCTCTCGCTGCATCACTGAATCTTCTTTCGTGAATAACTTCCGTGTTTATTATCCGATCGACTTGAAATTTGGACAGTAGATTAAGAGAGACTAAAGTATTGTACATGCTAAATCTTAAAGCTATATCTTGAAAATTGTTCCTGTAAAACGGTTTTAATCGATTTGCGGGGAACGGGGGAGATATCTGAAATATGAAACAAACTTGATCTGCGTATGGTATACAGGAACCTACATTTCAAATTTGGTGTCTCTAGCTCTTGTAGTTGCTGAGATCGACGCGTTCATACGGACAGACGGACAGACGGACAGACAGACGGACATGGCCAAATCGAAATCTCTTTTGATACTGATCAAGAATATATATACTTTATAGGGTCGGAGATGTCTCCTTCTGTCTGTTACATACATTTGCACAGATGTAATACCCCCTTTTTACCCATTTTATGGGTACAGGGAGTAAAAATGTATACGTTGAAAGTTTACCAGTAAAATATTTCAATTGCAGAGGCTTCGGTAAGAATATTGCCAAAAAACACGAGCTGCAATTATTTGCACCCAAATTGTCCCTGGTGGGACCCTACAACATCAAGGGTAAAGTACTGATACTGCCCATTACTGGCACTGGCAAGAGCAACTTGACTTTGGGTGAGTTCCATCATAAATTATGTACAACAGACTTGATAAAATGAAGTTCCCATGTCTGCATGCTAGTCAACTGCGATGGACGGATCAGCTTTATGGGGAAGCCCTATGAAAAGAATGGAGAGACGTATATGGAGGCAGTCAATTTGAAACTTTATTTCAAACCTGAGCGTATGTATTACCACTTCAGTAATCTGTTCAATGGCGACAAGGCCCTGGGTGATAATATGAATGCATTCCTCAATGATAACTGGGAGCCCTTATTTACGGAGGTGCAACAGTCCATTAATTCCGCATTTGCGGAAATAATCCAACCCATTATCACAAATGTGTTTTCAAAGTATCCATATGCCAAATTTTTTGAGGAATGAATGAAACAGGACTTATGTATATGTTTTATTAACACAATAAAGCTTAGATTTTTATATTAAATACATTGTTTTTTAATATAATATATATTTATTTTATTGGCTTTCAATTTAATTTTAATGAATGATAGATAATTCAATTTCACTAATAGTCAAAAATGTTATATTCTGTAATAGAATTTTGGCAAGGACATACTACGTATGAATGCCATGTTTTTCCTACATCCTTGAACCTAAAGCAAGCAAATTGGTACACATGTGGGTATAGTATATTCTCGTCTGATAAGTTAGTTAGGCATGATAATAATTTATTCAACGCCCTCGAGCAACTGAAAACACATTGAAAACAGCGTATACTGCAGTCGGAAACTTCCGAGAGCAATGTTCTAATTTGTGCTTCAAATGGTTCAATATGCTCGACTAGAAAAAAGCCTGTATCCATGTCTGAGCTATCATGTGTTGTATGATATATCGCACTCGCCTGAAATACATACATATCTATTTAAACATATACAAACATCAACGCTAAAATCAGTGATTATATGCACTACTTATTTGTTTCAAGCAGTGGGTGCTCTATCTGCCTACCTGGAATCTTTGATATTTTGTTTGATAATATAGTATAGTCAGCTTCAATATCCGAGTCGAGCTAGCCTTGTTCGTTTGTCCGTTCGTTCGGCTGTCTGTCTGTATGATAGCGTTAATCTCAGGACTCTAAGAGGTAGAGACAGCAAGTTTGGAATGTAGGTTCCTGCATACACAGGTCAACTTTGTTTAAACATTTGTTTTTAGACACTGTGATTTTTGGGACATTTGTAATCTACTGATTAATCTTTTATTCAATAAATAACTTTCGCTCGGTCTAGTAGAGGGGTGTCTCTTAGTTGGTTATAGTGGGCTAGACCATTCGTACTATTTATTTACCCATTTAATGGCTACAGGGTATATAAGTCAATTTAAATTTAATTAATGGCTGACCATATTAAGGGAGTTTTAATCCAATACAATATAATCGTACTTTAAAGCTTCATGTTTATTAATTGTTCGGGCAACAAAGTAATATAAAAGTTAATTTATTAAGTCATAGGTAAGCGCGATTTCAAAGTGAATTCATTATATACTCATAACAGTTACACGCAAATTAATTTTAAGTGTTATATTTATATCAATCAATTACTTCCTGTAGTATGAAGAATAAGCCGGTTTGGTTCAACATTTTTGCACGTACTTACAATCCATTAGTTTACAGATAGGGTTGCTATAAAAGAAATACTATCTTTAGACACATTCGCTAGTTGCTGAAGCGGAGGCATTTGAAAAGGTCTCGTTTTATTGTGTGTTCCATAACGATGTCGGGAATTATCTTCTTCATCGTGTTCTGCATGACCGCGAGCGTACAGGGAAATTTCCGTAAGCAAGGATACAAAAAACAGTTCAACACGTGTTTAAAACCAATAATTCCATAGCTAACGATCCTAAACCTTGTAAATTTGGTGATTCTAAGTGCATCGTGAATATATTCAACCAAATTGTGATCGAGAAAGGCCAAGAGGGCGATCCTTCTATAAATTTAGATAAGTTGGATCCATATTTGATTGGCACACTAAACATACGGAGGGGCGCCGACAGTCCCATTAACATTGACCTGAACTTCACGAATAATACACTCCACGGCATGAAGACCTTTCGAGCAACAAATGTCAGGCAAGTTTCGACTCTAAGACTATCCATTGATTTTTATACACTGTTGTTGTTGTCTCTGTGCTTGATATAACTGGAGAAGGACATTCGACAAGATATCTAATTATGACGTTAAGATTTTGTTGTAAAGATGCTCAATTAGATTGAGTCACAGCAAAACTCTGTTTCCAATATAATATCCATCTCGCCTTTTCACCTATTCTCATCAAATCTTACATGTGGACTACTGTCGACCTTCTTGATAGATTTGACTACAAACATTTTTGGCACGAGAACGAGATCATACTGGAAACAAAGTATTCCTTAGTCGAGAACTGCAACTATCTTATTTGTTTTATCTCATTGTAGAGGCTTTGGCAGAGACTTAACTAAAAAGCATGAGCTGAAATTAACAATAGGAGTTGTATCCTTTGTTGGACATTACACCATCAATGGCAAGGTTCTTATACTGCCCATCATCGGCAAAGGCAAATCAAACATGACTTTTGGTAATAGCTACAGAATGAAAGGTAACTTCAATTAATTCTTTATTAATAGTTGATCTTCCTAGTCAATTCCGATGTGATAATGCGCTTCACTGGTAAGGCCGTCGAACGGAATGGCGAAACTTACATGGAGCCCACCAATATGGAATTTGACGCCACGCCCAGTCAAGTTATATATTATTTCGGTAATCTCTTCAACGGCGATAAGGCCCTGGGAGACAATATGAATGCATTTCTTAATGATAACTGGAACGCCATTTTTCAGGAAGTTAAGCAATCGCTGCAAGATACATTTGCTAAAGTATTTCAAAGTATTTTAGCAAAGGTCTTTTCCAAATATCCATATTCCAAGTACTTTGAAGAGTAGTGCTACTAGACCAGAAACTATTATAATTATAAATTTGGATAGTTTATGGCTGGCTACCAATTGTCAAGCTTTGCGAATAACATCTCACAGTGCGATAATTGTGCACATTTTCATAATTTTTCTATTAAGCAAATAAATTTAAGCAAACTGTAATCATAAATAGTGTAAATATAATCTGATTCGAAAAAATTTTGTTTTGAAAAGATTTTATTAAGCTTGAGCAATGAGCTAGAGCAACTAAACTTGGTACATAGGTTGGTATCTAAATTATATGTATATATAATATAAAATATTGTTTATTCCACATTTAACTACTTAAGTCATGTTCAGACACTATGACAGTAAGCCGATTATTTTCCCATTTTAGAGAATTCTCCTTTTCTTTCTATAATTTAGCCGTTGCTTTTAACAAAAACTTTCGAAACGATGCCTACATCTATGCAGCGTCATTTAAAACTGTTTAAATGAGATGAGCCCAAAATTATGCTGCGAATACTCAAAAATTCAATTTCTTAGCAGTTACAAACCTAATTAGATTGAAAAAATAACAGAAACGTTGCTGGAGAAAATCTTGGAAATTTATCTGTCGCGGCTATATGTTATATGTTTTTAAATCATTTCTATTGAAAATTTCAAACAATTTGCAGATATAATATATATTTATAAATATATACAAAATATCGTGTCTTTAGCGCTTAGTCTCTGGGATCGATGCGTTCTTATAGAATGACCAGTACTACTATAGTTTATTTGATATTATTTCGCATTTTTAATAAGTATATGAGTAAAAACCTATAAAGAACTTTAAGCTGCTAAAACAACAATGACTTGTAAGCTTGATACATGAATAATCTGTAATACTCGTAATAATTATAATTGCTATTTACAAACTGCCCGTAATTAAAGTTGTTTTGTACGTATCTCAAAGGTGACAGAAAACCCACAACAGAAAATAAAATGTTGAATTCATTAAGTTGTCACATGACCTTTACTTAGCTTTTAAGTAAGTTCCTCAAAAATATTCCAACATGTACTCGTAGACTCATATTTAAGAATGTATATCCAGCAGCTTCCTCTAACTAGTCCATACTAGAAGAAATACTCGTAGTTCCTTCTTTAGTATGCTTTCTTTAATACCTGAATACAAATTTACTGATGACTTTTCTGTATAATCTAAAATGATACATTTTATGGCTTAAATTCGTTTAGCGAGACGGATAATCATAAATATAAATAAACTTGAATTTCGTTATGTTATAGATGTATTTAAATTCTTACGAATGAAAATATATAAAGCGTCTTATATATCTGATACAACTTTCGATAGTCTATATTGCCTTATGTCTATGAACATTCCGTTTAACCCAGACGAATAGCTTAAAGCTGTGTCGCTATTATAGTCACTAATGGATTTTAGCAAGCTGTTGTAATTTAGTATTAAATCCTAATCCAGCCGGGACTTAACTGATCAAGAAGAGCACTATAGAGGGTAAAACTAGTTCTGAGACAGGTTTAAAACCGGTCAGAAACATTGCCAAGTACATCATAAAGCAGTTAACAAATTAGTCGACTATGATTTGGTACTACTTTTAAAAATGTACATTATTAACATTAGATTGTGTTCGGGGGCCGGCTATATTTATGCAAATGTTAAAATGTATCAAATGCAAGTAAGTGAAATAAGTAAATAAAAAGTAAATCAGTATTCCAGTTCAATTAAATAAATACAGACAATTAAAAGGATTTGACTTTTTAATGTATTTCACATTTCTATTTTTAATAAGTAATAAAAACGGTTTCAAATAAGTTATTATTAACTGGCTGAGACTGCTCGATTAAGAGATAGATACCCTGCACCCAGGTCTGATGAACATTAGATCGTAGTAACATCATCATACAGTTTAAGCCGTAAGATCCCGAAGACTACATTTTTCAGTGTACAGTAAGAAGGGATGTTGGAAAATTCGCGGATAACTGATTACCATCCAATCGGCTTATCCACACCTATGTGGATAATGGGGATCTAAGAGGTGTATGGACGAATATCTAATATGTGTCCGATCACCTTCAAGCTCATTTTGATAACTGTTTGCTTGTTGGACACATCTGATATTCAACTTTCTTGGTTTCAAAGCTCCACATATATACACAACCTGCATAGCAAATTTGGTAATTCTAGCTCTTTTAGTCTTTGAACAGCATTGTTATACCCCTTTCTCCGATTTGCGATATGTACAGGGAAAAAGATATTGTCATAAATTGTCTAAGTACGTCTGACTCAGACTTAGACTCAGACAAGTTCAATGGTCTGAGTTTGAGGCACAAATGGGATTTCTGTTCAACAATAATAAACACAAGTAACATTTAAATTTCACGGTTAAACACTTAATTTAAAGCGCAGTTTCAAAAAGAAACCTATAAAAGTCGTCGCATCTGCTGATAAGTTCATCAGTTATTTCTCAAAAGCGGCTAAGCGAGCATATCAAAATCACATCAAATGGATATGACAGTAATTTTGCTGCTAGTGATAAGCAGTTTCTATATATTCTCGAATGTACATGCCTCCGATCTGCGTACGTCAAAAATCTAAAATTGTTTTCAAGGTTAAAGTTAGGTGATAATTTAATATTTTTTAATTTGTGCTCTCAGCCGGTGGCATTAGAAAGTGTGTTATTGGTGATGAGACGTGCCTGAAGAATGCTATGAATTATGTGATCAAAAACCACGCCACGACTGGAATCAAACAGCTTGGACTAACTCAATTTGATCCACTGCATATCAAAAGGTTCAGCATTGGCAAAAATCCGAACAGTCCTGTAAGCATTGATCTCAGCCTTACCAATGCGGACTTGCTTGGTCTAAAGGACGCGCAAGTTAATCGAGTATCGTAAGTTGCATTTATGATTTTCCGCTACATTTGTTAAGAACACCCTTATTTTTTAGCGCCTTTCCACCCGATCTAAGTCGTCCCATTACATTTGATATGTTTAGCCCAAAAATCACGCTTAAGGGTTCGTATAGCGTAGAGGGCAAGATCCTCGTACTGCCCATTGTCGGAAATGGAATCGCGCAAATTGTTTTGGGTAAGCAAAATTCGCGCTCGAAGTCAAAGTAAATACTAATTTAGAAAGTGTAGATAAATGCAAGGTGCACGCCGTCGTTAAATTCAAACCCTTGTCCAAGGGTCCGCAACCGACTCATGCGGAGGTGGCCGAAGTTAAGATGAAGTTGGATCCAGAGGGTGTGACCTACAACCTGGAGGGTTTGTTTGGTGACAGGTCGGATCTAAGCAAACAGTTACACACGCTGCTCAATCAAAGCTGGAAGGAGATCTTCAATGAGCTTAGGGGTGACATATCTGCGGCCATGGGTCTTATTTTTAAGGATGTGTTGAACAGAATCTTCGTCAAAGTGCCGATAGAGCAGCTCTTCTTACACGCTTAAATGAAGATAATGTTCTGCAATTTTGTTGCTCAGCTTCGGTAAGTTAATTGAAATAAAACAAATAAAAGTGTATGTAAAAAAAAAGTTTTGTTTTTACTAAAACTGGATTGACTGACTTTTAGTAGTTTTTAAGATAATACAAAAGATAACAGAGAGGCAGCTTAATTCAGCAATAAAAGAAATAAGATTTATTAGACGTATAAAAAATGGGCACTGGCGAGTTTATAATTTCAGATTATAATCAAAATATATATTATTTAAAAAAGACTTCACATTTAAAATTCTCATATCAAATTTACAAATAAAACGAATTTCCTTGTTATCGTTTTATACATTTGTAATCCTATAATCACTTGAACTGGATCGATGTAAGTTGGTGGGATTCTTAATATTGATCCTTTGGGACATGTGATATACCAATGGAAAGGTATTGAGACTAAGATCATATATGTAAGTATGTATATTATAATAAAATTTGCAGTAAACTTCTTATTTTCAACTTATTAACAAGTAAGAACGTTGCAGTCGGACGCACCCGACTGCAGAATACTATTTTCCCAGTCCTATATAATTTGGTTATTTGTGTGTTCAGAAAGAGACGCGAAAAACTGCACAGGTGTGGGAGATATAGATTTTGATCCTTTGTGGGGGAACGCAAAAATGTTTGATGCAGATTTGTCCAGAGGGTCAACATTAGTCTGTATGCCAAATTTTGTGACTCTACCTGTACAGGTGTGGGAGATAAATTTTTTCTCATTTGCGGGGGAGGGGGTGGTGGTGCCAAAATTTTTTTGATGCAGATTTCGATCTCGACACTTCATAATTTTGACGGTATACACCAACAGGTGTACCAAGTTTGGTTGCTCTAGCTTAAAGATAAAGGCAAAAAAATGGCGTTCATACGGACAGATGGACAGACGGACATTTCGCAAACCCTTTCCCTTCGGGAACATAGTATAATAAATACAAATTTACAAATAATTTTTACTCCCTGTACCCATAAAATGGTAAAAAGGGGCTACTAAATCTTTGCAAATGTATGTAACAGGCAGAAGGAGACATCTCCGACCCTATATAGTATATATATTCTTGATCAGTATGAAATGAAATTTCGATTTTGCCATGTCCGTCTGTCCGGATGAATGCGTCGATCTCAGCAACTTTAACAGCTAGAGAGACCAAATTTGGAATGTAGGTTCCTGTACCATACGCAGATTAAGTTTGTTTCCAGTTTCAGATATCTCTTCCTGTTCCTCCGCAATTCGATAAAAACGTTTAATACCAAGAATTTAAAAGATATAGCCTTGGGGTTTAAAATGTATAGTACATATCTTGGTGATCCTTAATCTACTATTAAAATTTCAAGTCGATAATAAACACGGAAGTTATTCACGAAAGAAGATTCAGTGCTGCAGAGCAGGGGGAAGGGAAGAACAAGCACAGCCGCCATTTGAAATGCCTCGCTTTCGCTGTGGCACGTGTGTGTGAGGCTTTGTGTATGTGTGTGTGCATGTGTAAGTGGACGAAGATGTGATTGTAAATTTTAGACCTGGGTACAGGGAGTTTCGTAGTCGGGTATACTCGGCTAGCGCATTCTTACTTGTTTCATTTATAAAGTTGATCGACTCAAGCATACAAATTCCAACGATCCACTTCCAGTGCGCTTACAAATGTGCGATGAAAGAGACCCAGTAAGAAAATTAATAACAACTGTACAGAAATAGAAAAATAGAAACTTCATATAGTATATCTACAAGTATATAAGCTGTAGAAAGGCTAGGTATCACAAAAGTATAAAGCTTGAGGTATAATAGCTTTTCTTATAAGGTAAATAAATGGTTTTTGGTGTAATTCAATATTTTTATTATTAATTTTAGTTGCAGATTAAAGAAAAATTAAATTTTACAAGCTTTTACAATCTCTAAAGATATATAGCTCGAATTTGCAGAACCTTTATTTTAGACAAATATATAAAAAACAAGTAAGAATGCTATAGTCGAGTATACCCGACTACGAAACTCCCTGTACCCAGGTCAAAAATTTCCGATCGCATCATCGTAAACTTACACATACATACACAAGGACGCACACACACGAGCCACAGCGCAAGCGAAGCATTTTAAGTGGTGGCTGTGCTTCTTCTTCCCTTGCTGCAGCACTGAATCTTCTTTCGTGAATAACTTCCGTGTTTATTATCCGATCGACTTGAATTTTTTTATCGAATAGCGGGGGAACGGGGGAGATATCTCAAATCTAAAATAAACTTGACCTGCTCCTGCTATACACGAACCTACATTCCAAATTTGGTGTCTCTAGCTCTTATAGTTGCTGAGATCCATACGGACGGACAGACGGACAGACAGACGGACATGGCCAAATCAAAATCTCTTTTGATACTGATCAGGAATATATATACTTTATAGGGTCGGAGATGTCTCCTTCTGCCTGTTACATACATTTGCACAGATTTAGTACCCCCTTTTTACCCATTTTATGGGTACAGGGAGTAAAAACTGTAGGTCAAGTTGATCGAGCGACTATAGAGATAGATATTGCTGTCATAGAATATACAACAATTTAGCTGTACAAATAACTCTTTTGTTTTTGAAGTTATTATTACAGAATTTCCCTCTACTGGCTTAACTGCTTAGGGAACACAAATAGCCTTTGCTAAAAAAAAACCTTACAAAACTTGAATAAAATAAATGTTACCAAATTAAGCTGTTTGAATTTTTAACAGTTACAAACTGTGCGTCTATAAATATAACAAGATCATTGCAAATAAATCTTGGCACTATGTTTTTAAGTTCTACTTATGAAAATTGAAAACAATCAGAGTAGGGTATACAAGGGTATGCATAGTTTAGTCTCTGAGAACACCTCTGTTATATCCTTTTTATCTCCACTTATAATGGGTGCAGCTTATAAAAATATATTATTGAAGTTGGCTAAGTACTTACGTCTGTGTTAATGTCAAATTCTACGCGTTGAGATAAAGGCGAAAATGTAATTATTGTTTAACACCAATAAGCATAAGTATTATTAACACTTAATATAAGACGCACTCTCGAAAAAAACCTGTAATAATGGACTCAACTGCTGATAAGTTCATCAGTCATTTCTCGACCGCAGCAAAGCGATCATATCAAAGAATCATTTCAAATGGATACGACAGAAATTTTGCTGCTAGTGATAAGTAATTTCTATATATTCTCAAATGTGCATGCCTCTGATCTGCGTACGTCAAAAATTTCAATTGGTGTCAAGTATAAATTTTGGTGATAGCTAAGTTAATGATTTTTATTTTGTGCTCTCAGCCGGCGGCATTAGAAAGTGTTTTGCTGATGATGAAAAGTGCATGAAGGATGGGATGAATTATGTGTTCAAAAATCATGCCACGACTGGAATCAAACAGCTTGGCATAACTCAATTGGATCCACTGCATATCAAAAGGTTCAGCATTGGCAAGAATCCAAACAGCGCTGTAAGCATAAATCTCAGATTCACCAATACGGACTTATTTGGTTTAAAGGACGCGCAAGTTAATCGAGTATCGTAAGTTGCATACATATATCATTTTCAGCTACATTTGTCAAGTATGTCACTATTTCAAGCGCCTTTTCGCACGATTTTGGTCGTCCCATTATATACGATGTATTTTGCCCAAAACTCACGCTTAAGGGTCCGTATAGCGTAGAGGGCAAGATCCTCGTACTGCCAATAGTCGGAAATGGAACCGCGCAAATTGTTTTGGGTAAGCAAAATTCGCGCTCGAAGTGAAAGTGAATACTAATTTGGAAAGTGTAGATAAATGCAAGGTGCACGCCATCGTCAGATTGAAGACCTTGTTCAAGGGTCCACAACAGACTTATGCGGAGGTGACAGAAGTTAAGATACAGATGGAACCAGCGCGTGTGACCTATAACCTGGAGGGTTTGTTCAATGGCCAGCCGGAACTAAGCAAAGAGTTGCACCTACTGATGAACCAGAGCTGGAAGGAGATTTTCAATGAACTTGGTGTGGACATATCCGGCGCGATGGGTCTTATTTTCAAAGGAGTGCTCAACAGAATCTTCGGCAAAATGTCTATAGAGGAGCTTTTTTAGACGGTTAAGTGAAGAATTTGAATTTGTTTGCTAAGCTTTAGTAAGTTTATTACAATAAACTACGGAAACTATCTTTACAGACTTATAGTTGGTTTCAATATAACATAAGATTACAAATATGGTAATTCAATTCAGGATTAAACGTATAAATGGGCACAGGCGAGAGTATAATTTCAGATTACAATCAATATACATATTATTTGAAATAAACAGTTCACATTCAAAATTTTCATACCAGAACAATTATACAACTTCTCTCTTAAGTCATGACATAAATATTTAAAATGAAACTTAATGCGGGTATTGCTTTTAATTCTGGCTAGAGAATTCAATACCATTCATTATGAACTTTAGAGTAATTAATATGTACTTAATTTCAATTGAGTACAAATCCTTATAAGATTCGAAGTGAGTCCTTTTAAAAATGAGTAATTCTTTCTCTTCAAAAATCTTTGGATATTTCTTATTTTTTTATGCATTTTAAAAACGTTTGAAAATATGCGTCCATTATTACTTTTAAAGTTTCAACAAATTTGTTGTTTTTTTACATTTAAATTCTTTTCAACTGCTTCTTATGCTAACCAACTCAGACATTTCTAAGCTCTATTACACTTTGGAACACGAGTACGACGATTTACCCTTGGTGGGGACGATGGCCCCATTTCAAGAATATCACCACCAAACACCAAATGGTCCAAATTTGCTGCAGCCTCACCAACACCCTCAAGATCATGCGACCAATTACTGTCAGTCTGCGGAGGATCACACAGTGCGATGACTTCTGGTGGAAAGTAGTTCTCTGGCGACTTCAGCAGTGCTGTCAAAAAGTCTTCGTGCTCCTTGGCGCAGCTGACAACGTTGGCTAACTGATAGTGCTCAGATAATAGCTGCTCCTCGTAGTTGGCTACGAGTGGCTGAGCTGCCTGCAGTTCGACGTAAGCCAACTCCAAGGCTCGCTGATTAGTGGCTTCGTGACGCTCGGACATGGCCGCCGAGTATCGATGCTCGAGATCCATTTCCCAGTTAAATACATGCACATGAATATGAGCAGCTTTTAGGCGCTCGCGCAATTCAATCAACAGTATTTCAAGATCTTTAGCATTGTCTGAAGTTAAAAAAATATAAGCTGAAACTAAATTATGTTTTTTTTTTCTACAAGAGGAGCTTACTCTTAGCCTTCTCATTGACAAATTGCATAGAGCGTTGACGCAACTCGGTACTTGTAAATTGATTAAGTGCCTTCAAGCTATTCGAGGCGCCAGCTAGAAGACCGTCGCACTCAGTATACTTGGTATAATCAAAGTGACGGTTAGTCTCCAGCATGCGACGCAGGCGGGCAATAAAGCGCTCCACTTTGGTGCACAGCACCTGCACATGATGGCGCACATTGACGCCCTGTGGCATTGTGCATTTTCTGGGAAACTCGTATATGTAGTCCGATGGCACTGAGTTCGGCTGATGGCTGGGCAGATCTGCGTTAATATTCTCATGCAGCGACTTAAACAGATTCAGCAAATGCTGCACTTGATTTACTTCAGTGCTAAAAAGACAAACCAATTGAATTTAACAGCTATCAAACCAGCATTCATGAATATGTAAGTATGTAGGTGATGCAGCACTTACCCGTTGTTGAGCTGCTCATTAAAGCGCTTTCTATTCTTGCCGAATTGCTTCTGATTCCACACGTTCTCCTTCTGCAGTTGTTTTTGCTTTTGGCGCGAAACCATAAAATCTTCGCCGCCGCCGGCTTTATTTGACCTTGACTTGTTTTTGGCGCCAATGTCGCCTGAATTGATCATTGGTTTGGACATCATGTTCACGGCCTGAGTGCAACCATAACCATGGAACTCAAACTGTGGCCTTTCCGAATTCAATTGAAAGTCGCGTAAATTATGATTCAATTCTTGTAGGACGCTGTTGGCGCCATTCTTGTTGCGGTCTAAATCCGATATCGGTTGCGGCTGCGGTTGCGGCTCTATGGTATCAATTAAAGAGCAGAGCTCAAAATTTAACAACTGCAGATTATTGTTTAGTTGCTGGTCTTCAGCGTCCGTCATGTACGAATTCATTTTTAATAATTTTGCAATATTTGCGCCAAAAACACAACTGTTTTCACTTCAATGCTAATAAAAATATCGCGGGCGTCAACCTGTCTGCTCTGCAGTCTGGTATGTATTAGCGGGAATTGCCGGCGCTCTGAATAGTTCAGGCTGGCGCCGGACTGTCTGACCGACTTGTTTTAGAGTTGATCAACTGACTTATCGATACTAGGAATTCAAGAACAGACGATCACTGAGCTCTGTCACTTGCTATGAGTTGGCAGCACGCAAAACAGCTTACAATAATGTATATGTATAAGGGCAGAAAAAGATTAATCTTAACTTACTGATTACTTAACAAATGAACATAATGGTTGACTTATTTTCAACGCAGGAAATGTAACACTTGAGGCACAGTACAAACACAAGAACGCAGAGTTGCCAAATCACTTGCAGTGATGCCACTGTGCAACCATGCGTATTGCTTAAGAACAGTGATGCCAATTTAGCTATTTTCAAATCAGATGACACTTTTTAGGATGCCAATTAGGAAAATTTCTTATTGTGCAGGTGTCTGCAAAATTGATTTTTGCCTTTAAACACGTTTTTTTAAAATTGATGTGTTGCGATTTTACTCTGGTAAATCTGACTAATACTAATACTTAATATTAATACTTAATACTTAATAATTGGTTATTTTATAATTTTTGTTTAAAAAACTTACAAAAAAATCTTTCCACTTTTCATTATTATTATTATTTTCAAGAAAGAAAGAAGCTATGTATATACCCCTGCAGCAATGTTTGTTACATATATGGGAGCTATATATTGTGGTCCGAATTCGATAAGATTATAGGAAACTACTTGAAGTATAATAAAACTCGCAATTGTTGAGATTGGATGTATTATTTTTATGGAAATTGTAATATTTGATATAATATTTTTATAAAAATAAAAGTTTTTCATCCAAAAACTAATTTTTCACCCGATCGTTCCTATGGGAGATCTTTGATATAGTGGTCTGATTTTGACCGAATTTAGTAAAATTCTCGGTTTGGTGAGGATATCTTCAAAAACAAAAAAGTTTTTCATACAAAAACATACTTAGTTTTCATACTGGTCCGATCCGGCCGGTTCCGACAAAATAAGGATTTGTGCCAATTTTCATCATGATATCTCTAAAAACTAGTTTGCATAGAAACTGACGTACAGCCAAACATCGCTATATCGACTCGACTATGGATGCTGATCATGAATAACTTATATACTTGTGTGTTGCACATAATGGAATTCTGAGTTTTATTTTTCAGTAACAGACTAAATCTTAGTAAATAACGATTACTTTACGATTCATTTTCTAACCCAAAAATAATTTTTATTATTTCTGGGTTATAGTATATTAATGCTTAACAAATAAATGATAGCGTTGAAGAAAGCTGTTAAACGAATAAATTAAAAAATCGGTGGATATGCATAGACTATCTTAAATGGATAATATTGGCGTACTAAGTAAATGATTTTTTGAAAAGTGGTTTTTTGTAGAATGAGTACTACAACATTTATAGACGTGGTAAATTTGCTAACAAAAGTTCGTGAAAATTAAGTTTCTGTCAGACACAATATATTTTAATCCCTGTGCACCTAAAATGAGTAAGCTGGTATAAATAAGTTTTTCAAATGTGTACATAAGTAATATGTGTATATTTACATACACATGTATATTTAGAAGGAACTAGGAGATTTTAAACGTGGGTATCTTCTGGTCGAGCACTCTCAACTAGAGTATTCTTAAATTGTTGAAAAACAGCATTATAAATCGACTTGTGGCTTTGGTATATTTATTGAATTTATTTCATATGTTTTATTTTTGTATGACATACATAAACAGTTAAATGTTTTACATTGTACATTTTTTAATGTGTATACTTAATATGTATTATTACTTGTAGTTATATTTGTATATGTATACGTATTTCTTATGCGAACGGTTAAGTTTATTATATGTTTAACACAATTGAAAACAAAATTAAAACAAAACCTCTATTAGTCTGGATTAGCACTACTAAATGTTTTGATATATTCTTCTAATCGATTAATAATTAATATTGCATTAATAATAAACAATAGACGATTATATATTAGTTAAAGCTACAACTTAGTGCGCATTCTTGTACTTCAATTAAAGACTCTACAACAAATATGACATAAACAATAACAAAAATTATGATGTAGTATTTAACAAAACTTGTTAAGTATTGTAATAAAATGGTTTAAACAAATACAAAGCAATGGATTTTTACTAATGCATTTTTTGTTTTTTATATCACAAGTTAAAATTTTGATTATTGTTTGGTCAATATTTTTTTTTCTTTTGTTTGATATATGTATATGAAATGTATGTAAATTGTATGTATTCATTTATGTAATACATAAGTATATATGTACATAAGAAAATATACTAATACCATAATTTAATAATAAACATATATTTTATTTTAATATTGTATACTAATTTCAGTATGTTTTGTTAATTATACATATAAATTGGTCTACACTCAAGTCATGATGTTACTTAAATTGGTTTATAGATACTAACAATAAGAAAGATATTTAAAAAGTTGAGTTTATTGGGGGAGTTATTTGTTTTTATAGAAGATTACATAGAAATTCGAGTTAGTTGCATGCAGTTAGTTGAGAAGGTTAAATGGTGATTTATTTATTATTTATATCTTTGTTAAGATCGCGTTCAGATGTAGACTATGTGGATATTCAAAGTTTTTCAACTTTAAGCATTTATTAAAACTTCTATTGAGCATTTCACAAACAACAAAAAATCAACTGTTTTATCTTTTGGTATACATTTAACTACCAAAACAATATCAAAAGCTATAAGTTTATAGTTTATAAAGAAATATGACACCTTGTGAGTAGCTTATAAGATTAAAATTATGTACGAGTATGTTAAATTAAGAAATCTTAAGTAGATGCTTTGGTTGTACATATATCTGAAGCATCTGAACACGATTTATATTAATTTGGTTATGTTCGAGTTTCCGCTATAGTTGTTTATGTATAGTTAGATATGTAGCTAGCCTAAGCTCAGACCAACGATTCTCTGACGCCGCTGTTTACCTGTAAAATAGTTGCAGATGTTCTATAAATATGTGCATGCATGTTGTATAAGGTGCTAAGGTGCTACAATATTTATATAGATTGTTGAGTAGATATACGGACGAGCGATATGTTGTGGTCGTGTTCGTGGATGGGATTGGGTAATATATGTCTTGCTTGCTAGGGCTTCTAGGGCGAGAAGACGCGCAGGCTGCGCAACAGCGTGGCCAGCACATTGGCCAGGCATTCCGCCTGTAGTGCCAGCTGGCCCGCTCCAATGGGGCCAATCTGTACACCGACCAGCTCACGAAAGCTGCTTGCCACATCGTGCACCTTGAGCACAATGTTGCGCGTTTGCAGTGGCGCCGATGTGTGGCGCGTCATATCCTGCGCCAGCTCTGTGATGCGTCTGATTGCCGTCAGGCAGGAGGTCAAGTGATCAGGCAGCGTTATCAGCGTCATATCAGACATGGAGGCCACTAGAAACTTGCTTGCCGTGACCAGGGCCAGTGTCTGCTCGGTCAGCTCGTTTCTTGCGCGTTGGAATTTGTCCTCATCGATGCTGGTGCCACCGCCGGCTGACTGTGCGGCCGAGCACTGAGCGGCCACCTGATCCAGTTTGATGAGCAGACCGGTCATGGCCACATCTGTTTTAGCCAACAGCGCCTCGCCGTCGATGAGGTGGCCATTCTTGATGAATAGCTTCTCGCCGTGCAACTGCTGCGGCTTCTTTGGCAGCGCCGGCTGACCATTGGAATGCGCATTGGGTAGGCGGGCTGTGGCCGGTATGGGCGGTGTTGTTGTGCTGGCGGGTATAGGTGTGCCATTGACGGGACGTGGGCGACTGGCAATGGGCGGCAGCGGGGGTTTCTTGGGCGCACTCACCGCTGACATGGCTGCAATTCTATTCGCAATTGTTGGCTGCGGTGTAGCTGGCTCCGAGCTGCTTGTGGGACTGCTACGTGGTGGCAGCTGTGGCGGGCACAGCTCACGGAACGGTACACTAACGGGTCCAATGATTCGGGGCTGCTTTTTGGGCGAGTAGCGTTGCAACAATTCAGCGCTTTTGGGCGGACGCGCCGGTGGCGGTGTCAGCTGTTCCGCGGTGGGGGTGCGCGGTGGAAGTTGCAACTGCTGGTCGAGTGGCGTTGCCTCCTCCTTTTTGGAAGTGGGACAGCAGCTGAATTTGCTCTTGCGCTCCACGGTGGGATACTCAATGACATGCGGCGTCAGGTCCTTGATATTGTTGTTATGGTTGCTGCTGTTTCCATTGGCCACCGACTGGAAAAATTCACGTTTTGCCTGCACTGAGTTGCTGTAGAGGCACTCCGGCTCTGGCTGAGCCTCTAGATTTGGCGGTGGCGGTATTATGAACGACATAATCTCCTCGGGTGTCAGCTCTTTGGCGGGCGTGGCTTTCTGTGTGGGCGGCGCCACCAGCATTTGTTGCAAGAAGCTATCCAGCTCTTCGGCCCTGCCCTCAAATCCCTTAGGCGGCGCCGCATTGAGCAGCGACAGGGAGTCCAGTTCATCGGGCGTCTGGGGCGGTGGTATGGCACGCAAATCAATCAAATCTGTGTCCGTCTCAATGAACGTATCCTCGCGCACTTCAAATCCGTAGATTTCAGATAGCTGACGAGCGGCCACATCTGTGTCCGCGGCGGGCACATTGCTGATCTCCTTGAGCTGCTGCAGATACTCGCGCAAATTGTAGTCCTTGGTCTCGGCGCCAAAGTGAGTACCGTCGGGACTGTGCAGCCCGAAGCTGCTGCGCTGTGCCAGCTGCTGTGGCCGTCGAGTCGTGGGCGATTGCGCTGGTGAGGCGACGGACTCTGAGTCGCTTTCGCTCTGCGAGAAATCAGTGCCCAGCGCTTGCAGATCGCTCAACAGCTGACTGAAGCCATTGAGCTTACGCTGTGGCCGCGGACTGGAAGTGCTGCACAAGCTCGGCTTGCGCTTGGGTGTGGCGGGTGTGGGCGGTGCCGATGCAGACACCGGCTCCGGTATGGCATTCAATCCCTGCGTAATGCCGCTCAGCTCATGGCTAATGGTCTCGGCCAGCAGCGTCAACGAGTCGCTGTGCTTGAGCGAGGGCGTGCCAACGCCACCCATGTGGCTGATGTTCGTCTCCTCCGTGGAGGACACTTTGCTGCTGTTCAAACTGTCGCAGTCGCTGTCAAACTCCAGCATGGCCACGCTATGGCCCAGCTGTTGTTGCTGCTGCTGCTGCTGCAAGTGTATGTGCTGCAGTTCCTGTTCCTGCTCGTTGAGATACTGCTCAGAGCATTGGACGAGCTGCTGCAGCTCCTGGACGCGCCGCAACACCTGTTCGTTCTTAGCCTCGACGGCCAGCTGACTGCGCCCCTCACTGCAGTAGTTGCTGCCGCTGCTGTCGCTCAGACCCGAGTCCTTGGCCGCCTCCTCTAGCAGCTCAGTGGCCATAACACTGTGCAGATCCAAGTCCGTGGCATAGGGCAGCGACTGCGGCTGAGCGGCTATCTGCTGGACAGGCTGTGGCTGTGACAGCACTGCCTTATGCGGCATCGGATGATATGGCGGCGTTATCAGAAAGTTGACGCTGTGCGCACGCGTATGGAACGGCAGCAGATAGCTCCAACCAGCGGGCAGCACTGTGTGCTGCGACAAGAAGGGCGGTGCATTGTCCTCCTCATGCGGCTCACGCTCGCGCAGCACATTTAGCATGTTACCTGAAATTGATTGATTAGTTAGTTGATTATCTAAACAAGTTGATTCGCTTTAATCGTTTTACCCGTCAGCAGGCGATAGTAGCCGCCCAGCACCAGACTAAACTCGCAGGCATCGCGATCCTCCATAATGAACTTGACGGCGCGATCTCCCAGCATGTAGATGGACACGCTGCAGGTGACATCGTCCTCGCGATGTACCACCACATGCGTGAAGTCCTGTATGGCCGATATGGGCTGTGGCTATCGCAAAATGTTAAACAACGTAAGCATTTGGCCAATTTGCTAATATGGGCTAAGACTCACCACCGAATTGCGGGCACTGGATATCTGACTTAGACCGAAGCGTGGACTGATGAGCAGAACACGCTCCATGCCCTCTCTTTGGTTTGTGCTGAAACATTTGGCGCCGTAGCTTGGTAAACTAGCAATTATATCTAGATAGTGGAGCTTTGCCTGCAAAGAATGCGTATTTTTAAGCATCAATGTTAAGTTAAAAGAAAATGTTAAATTTCTTTAAACTAATATTTCCTAAACTTCTTTTTCACAACATTTGATATTGAGTCGGCGTAATTCTAAAGATTTTTAGAAATGTTTGCTATATACTTACTACAAGACTTTCTCAAGAATTATTACATTTTTCTAGCGTGGAGTCCAAGTTGCAGTAGGGTGTCCAAATTAATGACATTGTACGGTATCTATGTATATTTTATGTCAGCAGCTAGTTGACTCGTGTTTCGCTCTTTTTGATACTCTCCCCCATGTAATCAAGCGTAATCATTAAGCTGACTCCCTCTCCCACTCCTACGATTATTTAGTCATCCAAAATTAATTATTTCAGAGAAAAATAAACATTTTGCACGTTACCTATTTTGTACGATCTTTTGAAACAACATTAATTTGTAATCAAAATTTTAAGAATTTTTTCGAGAAAGTATTTGTATCTTAGTATTTTATTGTATATGCTTTTTTACACTGTTTCAAACAAAATAATTTTTTTAAATGCTCGTAAAATTAAAAAAAATAAAATTGTGGAAGAAGGCTTTTAGGTAGATTACGTAATCATATGCTAAGGACCCTCCCCCAAGTAATCAAGCGTAATCATATGGGTGACCCCCCCAGCCCCTTGATGACTACGTAATATGTGTACGAGCTCGTAGTAGCAGTCATTATTAATGTACGCATAATTTAAGCTAAATAATTCTAGCCAGACACTGATGAGAATAACTTTCATCAAACCAGTTACATTATAACTATTTTTAATTGATCCGCCGCTAAAACTAATAATAATATTTTTAATTCGCGTACTTGAAATACTTATAAGAACATGTGGTAAAATTCTTGTGTTACTTAAAATTGTTTTATTGTGGTAAAAAGCTCGACAAACATTTGTATGGAATTTGTATACCGATTTTGAATTTAATATTGACAAAGTATTAGCATTATATTTATACCTAGCAGGGTATTATAATTTTGTCTCGAAATGTGTAATGGACTGAAGGAGACGTTTCCATCCAACTAAGTATATATATTCTGAATCAGCATGAATAGCCGAGTCGATATAGCGATGTCCGTCTGTCCGTCTGTTTCTATCGAACTAGTCTCTCAGTTTTAAAACTATCGTAATAAAACTTGGCATATATCATTATTTTTGCTGCAGGCAGTACATATGTCGGAACCGGCCGGATCGGACCACTATAACATCTATATGTTAAAGGCCTGCCATAGGAATGATCGGTCGACAACTATGTTTTTGTATGGAACATTTTTTTGTTTATTAAGGTATCCTTACGAAACTTTCTCAAACCGAGTCTCTAGAGAGTTTATACAATCTGGCCAAATTTGGTCCAAGCCGGAGCACTATATCAAACTTTTTGCTTATACAAATATTTTATCCAAACTAAGTGAGAGTTTTATTATACTTCAAATAGTTTCCTATAATTTTATCAAAATCGGACCACATGGCTCCAATAGGAGCAATCAGACAAAAATTAAGTTTTTGTATACAAATTAATTCCTGCTCGGCACTCGAAGATAGCCGTTCTTTCTTGTGATTTTTACTGTCCTGACCCATAAAATGGGTAAAAAGGGGGTATTACATCTGTGCAAATGTATGTAACAGACAGAAGGAGACATCTCCGACCCTATAAAGTATATATATTCTTGATCAGTATCAAAAGAGATTTCGATTTGGCCATGTCCGTCTGTCTGTCCGTCTGTCCGTCTGTCCGTCTGTCTGTCTGTCCGTCTGTCCGTCTGTCCGTCTGTCCGTATGAACGCGTCGATCTCAGCAACTACAAGAGCTAGAGACACCAAATTTGAAATGTAGGTTCCTGTATACCATACGCAGATCAAGTTTGTTTCATATTTCAGATATCTCCCCCGTTCCCCCGCAAATCGATTAAAACCGTTTTACAGTAACAATTTTCAAGTATAGCTTTAAGATTTGGCATGTACAATACTTTGGTCTCTCTAATCTACTGTCCAAATTTCAAGTCGATCGGATAATAAACACGGAAGTTATTCACGAAAGAAGATTCAGTGCTGCAGCAAGGGGAAGAAGAAGCACAGCCACCATTTAAAATGCTTCGCTTGCGCTGTGGCTCGTGTGTGTGCGCCCTTGTGTATGTATGTGTGTGTATGTGTAAGCTTACGAAGATACGATTGGAAATTTTTGACCTGGGTACAGGGAGTTTCTTAGTCGGGTATACTCGACTATAGCATTCTTACTTGTTCCAAATCGATTTGTAAGTAGAAATTTAAATTGTTTTAATTTGATTTGCCGTTAATAAAAACCCTATAATTGAAACCTCTCAACCTCAATACTAAAGTTAAATTTTAATAAAATGTTTATTACAATTCTTTAACAATTAATCTCAACTTTATAAGGCGAATTAAACAAAAATGTATAAGCTTACCTGCAGCTGGGTTAGAACCTTGCTGGACGAGCCGGTCATCTCAGCATTTAACTTCAAAAAGTGTGAGATGAGCCGCCGCAGCTCCTTGCGTTTCATGCCCTCAAACAGACTGACGGGCACAAAGCGTTCCAGGCCGAATTCACGTCTGGAACAGAAAAAGATTAGAGAAACTGTCAAATGGTAATTGGATGTTTGGGGGCTGCGGCACTCACTCGACCAGCTTGACGGTGAGCTTGGCGGGTGCAAAGTTATTGGCCAGCGCGTGCTGATGCATGTGGAGGGCGGCCAAACGTAGTGCCAGCTCCGGCTGCAGCTCTGGGGCAAAGCGCTCCTGGTTGACATCGTTGCAGCACTGCATATACAGATAGTCCAGAGCATGCAAATCTCTCTGTGCCAGGTCCGCGGCCGAAATGGGCACAAAGGTGATGCGGAACAGGCAGCGCAGCTTGTGGGCGCCTGGTCGAGCAGCAATCTGCAAGAAGAAGATGAAGATTGAACACTGTTTAGTGTTGCCTGATAAGGATGTCTGATAAACTTACACGTGCCAGCGACTCCTGCGGATCAAGCAGTGTGAGTTTGTTGCGCTTTAGACTCTTCACATGCTCCAGAACCAGGCTGAAGAGTTCGCCGCAGCACAGACAGAGCTTGTCCAAGAGCGAGCTAACCACATCCTGGACGGTTGTGGTGGCATCGTACTTGAACGACTTTGTCTGGCCATTCTCCAGAAACACCTTGAGCACGTTCGCCATTGGTGGCACACAAATGTCACCCAGCGAAAACGCCGAAGGCTGTGATAACAGATAACAGATAAAGTTTATGGAAAATTCAGTGTTACAGTATCAAGACTTACCGGAAATAGTGGCGCTCCATTGACGCACACGCTCTCCGCGAAGCGCACACGACACGGACGCGTGCGCAGCTTGGCCCGCTTGCCAGCTGAGAGCAGCGTGGATTTGCGACCGGGCAGGACACAGTGCGCCATGGGCTGGCAGACAAGCAGCGACACCTGTGCCTCACAGGCGCGTACCAACTGTATGACATGATCGCGTGGCGCATCCTTTACATCCTCGCCATTGACTGCCAGTATTTGATCGCCCGGCTGCAGTTTACCAATGCTGGGGCCACCCTCGGTAACGAAGCGCACAATCACCGGACGCTCGCTGCCTGCCACAAATCCAAAGCCCAAGCTGGCGCTGCGCTGCAGCTGTACGAGGCGCGGCTCCGGAGGATGCTCATCCCAGCGTATGCATTCGGGCGCCTCATAGGTGGTCGTCTTATTCAAATGACTGTAAGAGATGTGGATGTTATAGCTATTGAATCGGTTTTAATTGCTGATCTCTACTCACTTGATGTAGTAGGAACGACCCTTGGAATCTATGGCACGTTCCCAGCCATAGGAGAGCTCCTCGTGCTTGCTCCAATCCTCGCAGACAGGCAGCCATCCAGATGATTGCGCCAAATGGCTGTAATAAAATGAATATCGGATATTGAATATTGCATGCTTTCGAATCTCGAGTAATTTAATGGTTATACCAAGTAATAATATAAAGTTACTACCAACCAAGATTGCAAACCGGGTCGAGCCCGAAATTCAGCTTGTTTCGTACTCTGAACCGAGTCCTGAACCAAACAAGTTGTCCAAAATAAAAACAAAAGTAAACCAGCACCAAACCATTTGTACACCCTGAACATCACCCTCAGGACTAACCGCATCGCAACGTCCTCTAATTAAATTTTGCATGTTTGTAAGTTTTTAAAAATGTTTTTAACTAGTTTAAGCTGCCAAAAGGTAGTAGTACAACAAGTTAAATAAGAATGCAAAGATTATTGGATATTTTGTTGGAGTTTCTCGACTGCCGAAGCTATATACCCTAGCAGGAATTAATTTTTATACAAAACTTAATTATTGTCTATGGGAGCCATGTGGTCCAATTTTGATCAAATTATAGGAAACTATTTGAAGTATAATAAAACTCTCACTTAGTTTGAATAAAATATTTGCATAAACAAAAAGTTTGTTATAGTGATATAGTGGTCCGATTTTGACAAAATTTGGCCAGATTGTATAAACTCTCTAGAGACTAGGTTTGGGAAAGTTTGGTAAGGATACCTCATTCCTATGGCAGCTATATGTATTAGTGGTCCGATCCGGCCGGTTCTGACACATGTACCGCCTGCAGCGAAAAGAAGGGTCTGTGCCAAGTTTCATTATGATAGCTTTAAAACTGAGAGACTAGTTCGCATAGAAACAGACGGACAGACGGACATCGCTATATCGACTCGGCTATTCATGCTGATTCAGAATATATATACTAAGTTGGGTCGGAAACGTCTCCTTCAGTCCATTACACATTTCGAGACAAAATTATAATACCCTGCTAGGGTATAAATAGTATACTTAAGAAAGTTCAAAAATGATGGGTAGACTGTTGAAAACCATATACTTTAAATTATAAAAATACATAATTATAATGCAGTATTAAGCAAATTCAGAGCTGCGTTTCTCTGGCAACGTTTAGTCTTAAGCAATATATAAAGCTCAAAATATAGTAGTTGTGCTTAAAATGCTTAAAAATTAATTTTACATAGTATATTACATAACAGCGTTAAGATCGCTGTTCATACATTTTGGTTCACTTTGGGGTTATTCAACAAATCTCATATTCTATCGGATAATAAACACAGAAGTTATTCAAGAAACAATTATCGTACTGTTGAGAAGAGGGGAGCAGAAGTCCAACTTGAAATGCTCTCCTTGCTTGCACTGCCGCTGAACTGATTGGTGCAAATGTATATGGATGTGTAAGTGTATGTGTACAAAGATGTGTTTTGGCAATTCCTGACCTGGATACAGGGTGTCTCATAGCTGGGTATACTCGACTAGAGCTTTCGTACTTGTTTTAGTTTGTAGCTATGCTGCAAACTGACCTGCTTTACCAATTTGGTTCCATTCAAGACTTTAAACAGGTTTGACAGCGGAGCTGTGGAATCAAGTTAGGTCGACTATGAGCTACCTTCTCGCTAGATCTATAGTAAGAGAATAGGAGCTTTGTACTTCGATCTGATCTTGACGTAAAGTTTAAAAAACAATAGTATACGAGTATTTATAATATTATTAAGTTTAATAAGTACTACAACAAACTCAAAGTGAGGCTAAGTAAACAAGTGAAATTGTTGTGCTGTTGTTTTATACGAGTATCAGATTCCGGTTTGGAGCACTTGACCCTGAACTTGTTGCTAAATCCCCTCACATGTTGTGGCCTATTTTAACTATAGCCAGGCAAAATGCATTTTAATTGAGATTAATCAACACTAATTGGGTTATTTGCTCGACTATGCAATAAAGTGCAACCATAATCGGGTCAACCCAGAAGGGGACGAGCCGAAGCCCAAGCCCGCCCAAGTCCGCCCAAGTCCGCCCAAGCCAACCCACCTTGGTGGCTTCCGTTGCTGTCTTTCTTCATTTCCTGGCTGCACACAATTGTGATAATTAGTTTTGCACTTTGCCCGCTGAGAACGTGTGGTTATGGGCAACAGTGCCAGAACCAGTATCACCATCACCACCACCACCACCGCCAGCTCCAGTAAAACCAAAGCGAAACCCACCAATGCTCATTCATTCAGCCAGGCAGACAGCACACAGCTCCCCCTGTGCCCTCTGTGTCCCTCTGGTGCCCTGTTTCAGCCACGCCCTGAGCTCTTATGGCATTTTGTGCGCTTTCAGTTTGATGTGCAACAAAGTGTAAAATTATTTAATAGAATTTCGTGCATAATCAATTTATGTGCAGCAGCCAGGCATTCATAGAGGCAGTCAGTCAGTCGGGCAGCCTCGACCCTTTCAAAAGGATACACTCTGCTGAAACAAAGGCAATAGTCGAGGGTGTTGGAGCCAACAAGCAAGACAAGTTTACATTTAAAGGTTATTACAAAAAAATATAAAATATTGTAAAATATATATATTTATAGAATCAATAATATCACACCTCTTTTAATTTTTAACTCGGAAAATAGCGTCAATGGGAAAAAAATATAAAAAGAATTTCATATTCCTAGCATACTGATGTTAAAATACCCTTAATTAATCATACCCCATAAGAGATTTAATTCAACTGATTAACAGCTGGGCTTGTACTAAAAACTAAATGGTTCCAAATTATATAAATAAAATAGCTATTGTACACAGTTAAGATCTGAAGATCCAGATCAATCTGTTAGCAGTATAGGAAAAAATAGAAATTAGTTTTAAAAAGAAAATATTAAATCCTTTCGGCACTAAAGTAAGTGTGACTTGGAAAACAAGCTACAATCAACGAGTACAACGTTTATTTCATAAAATGGGATCACAAATGTGTTTCTAAATACAATATTACAAAGAAAAATTCAAGCCTGTTCCATAATAATTTTAGAAAACTCATCCAATCGAGAATAAATATATAATTTAATAGATCGAGTTCACGCTATCTTCGTAGATATATTTCGTCGCAAATTGTATGAAACTCTGTCAGGGTATAAAAAGGACTCAAAGCCCGAATTAATTAGGTTAAACTAATTAAGTGTTGATGCTGTGAAATTAAAATTATAAATACAACAATGTGGATTCAATTTAGCCAGTATGCCTCGTTATCATATTCAATCCATCTTACACTGAAGTTGGAGAGCATTCAGGCGATTGTTAGACGATACATTTCTTGCACGCTTTTTCGAGCAACTTTCAACATGCTACGTGTAAACACAATAACCGGGAAATATTCCATTCTAGCGGAACTTAAACGAAACGATTTTATATGGTGGAAGAAACTAGCTAACATTTGTCATGAGATTAATTTATTTTTATAGCAAATTGTTGGAAATTGTTATTGAATATAGTTATGAGTCTTCATCCGATCGACTTGAAATTTGGACAATAGATCAAGAGTGACTAAAGTATTGTACATGCTAAATCCCAAATCTATATCTTGAAAATTGTTCCTGTAAAACGGTTTTTATCGAATTGCGGGGGAACGGGGGAGACATCTTAAATATAAAACAGACTTGATCTGCGTATGGTATACAGGAAGCTACGTTCCAAATTTGGTTCATAAGGACAGACGGACATGGCCAAATCGAAATCTGATCAAGAATATATACACTTTATAGGGTCGGAGATGTCTCCTTGTGCCTGTTACATATATTTATTTGCACAGATTTAGTACCCCCTTTTTACCCATTTTATGGGTACAGAGAGTAAAAAATGAATAGAACTAAAACTTGATTAAATTTCTCAAGAATTCTAAATTCTGATAATGTACTTAGTATTTTATTTTTTTTCTGAAGAATTATAAATACTTCAAAAAGAAAAGAAAGTATTTAAACAAAAATTTGATTTCATTCCTGAAGAATTATAAGAATTTTCACAAATAAAGAAATTCTTTAGAATTGGATTTAATTCTTAGTATTATAAGTATAGTTTGAGTCACTATATAGTACTTACTTGCAGTAGTAGAGTCTGCCCTCCTTTCCGACATGCACTGTCCATCCAGCCTTAAGTTTCTCCTGTAGTGCCTCCAAGTGTCGATCAATTTCGCCCCAATTTCCGATGGCTGCGCTGCCCGCATGAGTGTGGCCCAAAATTGGAGCATAGATGCCGCCAACCCCAATTCCGGAGTTGACAACGTCTGCAGTTGTTGTTGCCGTCGCGTTTGTCGTCGTCGTCGTCGTCGACGTCGACGTCGTTGCTGTCGTTGTTGTCGCCTGTGTTCCGGCCTCTGACAGACTTCCGGCCGTTTCTTGTGCTACTGCGGAGGAGGCGGGCGAGTTGGAGTGGAGCGTTGTGTAGGCGTTGGCGCCGCCATTTGATGTTGGCAGCGTCGTCAATTGTGGCGATGATGTTCTTGTCAGTAGCAGGGGCTTGTTGGACGCGCCCACACTGGACGCCGTTGTGTTGGCATTTTGCAACGGATAGACATCACTATTCGAACGCCCCGAAGGCAGTAACATCATTGAAACACATTCGCTAAAATAAGTATATAGACAGAGAGAAATGGGAGTTAGTTGAGTCGTTGCCAGGCCATTTTCACACATTGTACTCGTAAGAGCCGGGCCACAAATCACATTCCACGACGTCGACCCACTTTTGCAAACAGGCTCGTCTGGATATGCCGGGGCCAGCCCATAAGTCAACATCTTGACTGTGACTGCGACTGCATCTGCATGTAAACGGATTGCCACAGAAGGCATTGCCAATTGCGGGGACAATGTTGTTGCAGTTGTCTGGCTTACAAAACAGGTCTCTCTGCCTCTCAAATCAAAGACGTTGCTGCTGGGATCACAAGCTGCCACATGGTGGGATAGGTTCAGGTTCAATAAAGCTGCTCTGGCCAAGTTGAGCAGCTTGCTGGCAATGCTATGACACAATTTTGCATTGGCCTGAGATTGCACAAGACTGAGCGGGATGCAGATGAAACTAGTTCGACAAAAATCAATGAAATGAATCAACGTAAGTAGCGTATGAGATCAAAATGATTGATGTTTACTGTTAGGTTAAAGAAACTAGTTTGAAAGACGCTCGCATTGGCTGAAATTTAATATTTTAACTGGCGAACTAGATCAAGGACAACGAGTTGAATCCAATTCTCATCAGTTAATTTATTTATAAGCTAATTTTGATTTAATGTAATCATGTTGTCGTCATTATACGTTTAACCAGAGCAAGCTTAAAATATTGTCAGCAAGCTCCAAGATACAAGCTTAAAATAGCATCCTTAAATATGCAGCTCATAAAATTCAGAGCTCCCTGCTTGGAAAAATATTTAGAATCAGCTTCAATGTTTCAATGCGCTTTTAAATTATTAAGTAAGCAACTTTAGAGTTTGTTATTGTGTTAAGCTTGGCAAATCTGAGGCAAAAACAAGCTTAACTTATTGTGGAAGAGATGAAAAACATTCTTAATAGCAATGCTTCCTAAACTGTGTGTTGCCACCTTGATAGAATATAGAATACAACACGAGCTTCAGTGTGGCAAAGCGCTTTAAGTTAATAAACTCAGCTTCTATTTGTTCTGCTCAGTCTTTTTGGACATCAGCTTATGGAATTCAATCCATTTGCATGGAAGTAGAATCCGCAAAAAACAAAAACTGATGACATTAAGTGCTGCCAACTTGGGTAAATATTGAAAACAAGCTGCAGTGTTGAAAAACAGCGTAAAAGTAATAAACTCAGATTTTATTTTATATTTTATACAGAATTGTCTGAATTCCCTTTATTTAAGAGTTAAATTCTGAAATATGCAATTAATATCCTTAATTAAGTGCTGCCAACTTGAGTAAATAAAAAAATATTAAAAAATTTGAAACAGAGTCAGCTTAAGACTTAAGTATTAAAGTTGTATTCCGCTTTGATGAAAAATAAAACATGCTTAAATCTAAAGATTATTAAGCTGAGTGCTGCCAACTTGGAAGAATATGTAATATGAGCTTCAGTGTTGCAAAAAGCTGCGAGGTAATTAACTAAGCTTATTAAAAACAGTCAGCTGAAGACTTAAGCATAATCCTTGAATGCAGTTTGGCTAAGTTGACTTCGTTTTAAAAGACTTCTTAGCCCGGATTGAGATTTTACACTGTTTGGACGTTAATTAACTGAAAGACGCTTAAGCACTGAAGTCTTTGATTTAGCAGTCAGGAAATTAACAAAATGATTTTGGCAAAGATTTTAGGGGTAGCAAAATATCAAAGATTTGCCAATGTACACAATTTAGTAAATTGTATAGGTATCAGTGTTATAAGCTGTTTACAAAATCAACAGTTTGTGTAATTTAAAATTGTTGTTTTTCCATTGTGCTGACGCTGTTTAATCCTGTCTAGCCATCGATTGGACCAGAAAACGGCTGGCTGCATTTTTTTGAAACAAGTTAAGCTGCCGTGGCCTGAACAGATATGGTCGGTAGATATTGTTGGTATTATAAACATGGCAACGCCCGATAGTGCGGATACACTGCATGTGGTCAGTGCGATGTGCCCAAACAAAGAGCCAAAGAGCGACCACAACACGGCTGAAAACAACAGCAATATGAATACGTTTGTTTGTCTTTTTGCTTGCGCAATTTCATTCTGGCTGGCGGAGTCGGATCTGGAGCTGGGAGACCATAGAGTGGCCAAGATATGGGCATCAATAAACGAGATACGACAGAAAAGATCCAAACAAAGCGCAAACAGGGAGATGGCCATTAGACGACCAGGCGATGAAAAGTGCCAGTAGCTGAAGATGACGATGACAATGATGATGATGATGATGACAATGACAATGATGATGATGATGATGATGATGCCGATGACAAGGCAGGAGGAGCCGCTAAGTAACGGCTTGGCAAACAACGGCAACTGCCAACTGGCAACGACATGGTCAAGTTCCTTCATCTGCCTCATATACTTTTTTCCTTCATTTTGCGGTGTAAAAGTTTTGCAAACAACTTTACACACATGCACTCAAGACGCACACACACACACACACACACACACACACACACACTGAAAACTGGAGCACTTGAAAAATGTTTTGAATTACATTTTTGCTCAACGCTTTTGTTTGGAGTGCGTCAAGGCAAGTGCGAAAATGTTGATAAAGTTTTGTGGACTATGTTGCCTGAGTATTTCTGGAATGTTTGAAATAGAATTTGTATTAAGTCTCGGAATTGCATTTTTTTTGGGGGGACACTCGGATCTCACAATATATATGATTAAATTATATTGAGTGGCACAAGACAGTTGGATAATAAATAGATTATAGACGAATGAATATATTTTAGTGCAAATCAGAAAATGGGTCGCTTGAATTTTGATGAATAATTGCAGCAAGTAAGTTTAAATATTAAATTCCCAAAATCAAAGATGAATTGTTAACATAAACTATAAAGTATAGTTGTACTCTGGATGAGAAAGTAAGAAACATACAAAAATAACTTATCACTATTTTCCCTTCCGTGCCTTATGATTTTTTACTCCCTGTACCCATAAAATGGGTAAAAGGGGGTATTACATCTGTGCAAATGTATGTAACAGGTAAAAGGAGACATCTCCGACCCTATAAAGTATATATATTCTTGATCAGTAACAAAAGAGATTTCGATTTGGCCATGTCCGTCTGTCCGTCTGTATGATCGATCTCAGCAAGATAATTTTTAATATATTAATAATATTTCAGAGCTAGATAATTTTTAATTTTAAATGTAGGTTTGTAGTTTGTTTCTAATTTCAGATATCTCCACCCGTTCCCCCGGCAATTTGATAAAAGCGTTTTATACCAACATCTATGAAGTAACAGCTTTGGGATTTGGCATAATATAATACTATAATACTTTGGTCACTCTTTATCTACTGTTTAAATTTTAAGTCAATCGGATAATAAACACGGAAGTTACTCACGAAAGAAGATTCAGTACTGTAGCGAGGGGGAAATTTTTGACCTGGGTATAGGGAGTTTTATAGTCGGGTATACTCGACTATAGCATTCTTACTTGTTTGTATAGGGTCTGAAGAACTTAGAAACCGATCAAACACAAACCTTCTTTCCTACATTTGATCATAAGGCTATTCCCGTCCGTGGTGACGGGTGGGAGTACATTTTTCAAGTTTCATACAACAGTTTTCCGCCCGTGGCGTTATATTTTCCGAGGTTCCGTTGTTCTCCATCTAAACTAATTGCATTTATACTTTTCCGTATACATGTGAACTGTATGTTTGAAATTATTGATGCAATTTTTTCTCGCGGTCGCCGGTATGTTATTGATGTGAAAAATATATTTAAGAAATTCTAGAAGCGAACTGTATGTTATGTAAAATGCAAGCTCAATAAGTGCAGAACTTTTCGAGTTGTTGACATTGGACCAGGCCAACATAACATTTTTATGTATATATGGATTTGTAATATTTGAAATTCTAATTCACTGAATATTAAACTTTTTCTTTAAAAACATTTGAACAGTTTAATCCCACATCATAACTAATACTACTTGCAGCTGTGTCAGTTGAATATTATTGTGTGTCAGCTCTTAGAAATTTCAATAGAACATACATGTTGTTATACTGTCATAAAGTTCCGATATGCTTAACACTGTTGAATGAAATCGTCAGTTAAGCTATTGAATATTGACAGGCAAAGACCCAATTCAATTCGAGTTACTGTCACAAAACTAAAATCTGTACCAACATTTTTGCGTTAGTCTAAATGCTTTTATGCTGGGGCCAATGTGTAAATGATACCGCTACGAGAATAAGATACATTTGGTCACGGAGCTCAAAGTGGCAAAGAGGGGTGGGGGGAATCACTTCCAGCAAATGACTTGTGTCAACAGCTAAGGCAGCTGAAAAATGTACGACTGTGCTCCAGAGATCAGCGGCAACTGGCCAAGAATCAAGCAACGTCACATTAGCCTCGACTGTGAACTGGTCCAGTGACATGGACAATTGTAAAATGGCGTTGCGGAAATTGTGCGAGCGAATGAAAAGAAATGAAAAGACATTCTCGACGCCTCAGAATGTGGCGACAACAAATAAAATAAATAATAATAAAAAAAACAACAACAAAAAGTACCGAGCAACAATAATGAAAATTCTTGGCCAACTGTAAATAAAAAGAAAGAAAGAAAAAAATCGCCGGCCGGCAATCTGTTGAAAAATATAGTAAATTGTGCCAGTTTCAGAAGAGCAGACAAAGGCGAAGAGGAGCCAACCTGAGAGTGGAGCCCCTACTTAACAGCTGTTGGCAGAAAAATCTCTTTGGCAGCGCGAAATGAAATACAATTTGTTTGTCTGACTTTGTTTGCTATTTGCAGTACTTATATCAAATTAAATACAGGCAGCAATTTGCCATGCCGCCGCCATTTTCCATTACCAGAGATAGTACTGCCAGAGCAGTACGCGGGTATTACCATGGATATGGTGGCATTATGGAAGCTCAGCTCTGCTCGTTACTTTTGCTTTTACCAATTTCATTTCATTTCATTTCGTTTCGTTTTGTTGTGTTGCGTTCGCATTGTTAATTGAAAAGAAATTACAATGCCGGCAATCACAAAATAATGCGAAGAAATGAAAGTTATTTATATGCATCGAATCGAAGCGTTTATACACTAGCTTCGATAATACGTGCAGCTTACGTATAACAGCATTTTTGTAAGATTTGTAAACTATAGTAAATATAAATTATATTATATTCATTTTTTTATTTTTATAACTGTATGGTTATAGTTACAAATAAAGCTACAGGGATACATCCATAGCTACTGGGGCTTTCGGCATATATACATAATATTATACAAATTACGACAATAATAAAATATTGTATATTTATTACTCCCTGTACCCATAAAATGGGTAAAAAGGGGGTACTAAATCTGTGCAAATGTATGTAACAGGCAGAAGGAGACATCTCCGACCCTATAAAGTATATATATTCTTGATCAGTATCAAAAGAGATTTCGATTTGGCCATGTTCGTCTGTCTGTCCGTCCGTCCGTCCGTATGTATGAGCGCAAGGATCTCAGCAACTATAAGAGCTAGAGACACCAAATTTGGAATGTAGGTTCGTGTATAGCGGGAGCAGGTCAAGTTTATTTTAGATTTGAGATATCTCCCCGCTCCCCCGCAATTCGATAAAAACCGTTTTACAGGAACATATTTTAATATATAGCTTTGAGATTTGCCATGTACAATACTTTAGTCACTCTAATCTACTGTCCAAATTTTAAGTTGTTCGGATAAACACGGAAGTTATTAACGAAAGAAGATCAGCGCAAGGGAAGAAGAAGCACAGCCACCACTTAAAATGCCTCGCTTGCGCTGCGCTCGAGCTGTCGCTCGTGTGTGTGCGTCTTTTGTGTATGTGTGTTTGTATGTGTAAGTGTACGTAGATGCGATCGGAATTTTTTGACCTGGGTACAGGGAGTTTTGTAGTCGGGTTTACTCGACCATAGCATTCTTACTTGTTTAAAACTAAACTTGTTATTGAAATATGTATAAATAATTTTGAAACAATTATTACTTGAAGTTTAGTCACACTTAAGTTTCGTTATCTTTGGTTCTCATTCTTATTCTCAGTCGATCAGATTACTTTGAAAGCATCTTTATAATAAATATAAGCCTTAAAATGCAACTCTAATATTCCAATACTAGTATTAGAACATATTTCTCTTATGGTAGCTAGAAGTTAAGCTATCGATAGTGGTTCCAGATGGTAGTTTGGATAGTTGATAGTTGGCACGTTCGATAGTTTTCATGTCTCTTTCGAAATATTGTGTACTAATTTTGGACCTTGATAATAAGGATGCATTGTCTTAATAGTAGTACTGTTATTAATAATTTCAATTATATTTGACATGCCCTTTTACCGAAATTCATAAGATTAATATTTCCAATGTTGGATTCAATAATATATTTGGTAGTAATGAAAAACAGTATGAATAAAGACTATCGCCTGTGGGAAAAGCTATCCTTCTGTCATTGTAATTCTTGAATATATATCAATTTGCCTCAAATAAGCAATCCTAAAACATGTGCACATATATATTGTACAAACAGCTAAGATAGATTTTATTTATTAATTTTTTACTATTTATTTAATATTTTGCAAGATAAAAATGTTTTTTTAATTACAATTTTTTGATTTAAATGATGTTGATCTGTGTTTTTCTCCTGTGTAGAATTCAGCAGACGGTTCCTATTGTGGGTCGCAGCGCAAATGATCAAGATAAAATACGCTCGTTAAGGGTATTCAAATATGCATTTAAAGTGCTTAACGTCATTTAATTTGTTCTCATTGTCGCTGTTGTCCGTCGCTCATTTTGATTACATTTTGCTCAAAGTAAAAGTGGAAAATGTTGAATTTCATATTTACTTAGCCTGGCCAGTCGACCCTCGTCCATTTCGCAGATGGAGCAGTCTGGCCAAAACGAAAGCGAAATATTTCACTGATATTCCGTACGGAATCTCAACGTTGCCAACGAACAGCAATAACCCTGGGCACGCCATTTAGTCAGATCGTTATAAATACTCACACATACAGCCCCATAACTCCCATATAGCCATCGATAATTCGTGGGGCTGCTTTGATTCTCTTGCGGTTGAACGTGATTTTAAAAATGTCACGCACACAGCAGCAGCAGCAGCAGCAGCAGCAGCAGCAGCGACGCTGGCAGAGCCAACAAAAACAAACAAAAATAATAAAAAAAAAATATATTTTTAAGCGCTTGGTGAACATCGCGCGGAGATGGAAAATTTATAATGAAATGCTATTCGCTGGAAGCGCTGATAACAAACTCATTCATAAAACGTAAAGCTAACAATAAAATTTAAGCAACAGTGTAATTTCATTGCATAGTGAAAGTACCTCGGAAACAGTACATAGTATACTCATGCTTTAGCAAGTAAGAACGTTGAAGTTGGAAGTGCCCGACTGCGGTCTTCTCTGTAAACAGTTGATTTCCTTTAGCTAAGTGGGTGTGGCAACAATGTGTTTGGTCAAATCATTCAAGAAGGTTAACATTTGGTGACAATGGTCAAGTTTGTGTACAAATAATTACCAAAAGATTTGAGTTTTTGCCTAATGGCGAGGGGTGACGGAAGGGTTATATACTAAAATGTGTAGCAAGTTTGATGACTCTAGTTTCAAGGGTGTTAAAAAATTGTCTTTCTACGGACATACTGAAGATGGTCGTTACACAAACCTAGTATTCTCTTGAATCCAACAATTTGCACATACTTTCACAAAGTTAGTCAAAGTTAAGATTGAACTTGATATGCGCATAGTTTATGAGAACGTACATACCAAATTTGTTGGCTCTAGATCTTATAGTCTCTGAGATAGACATGTTTTCAAAAATCAAAAAAAAACTTCGGTGTATTTCAAGATATTCGACTAAAATTCACAAAATCGAAGTTTCACTATGTTCTATACAAGTCTACCAAATTAAATCAATGTTATTGCTGCATTGTGTGGCTGCTATAGGATGGATTGTTTCTCGACAAGTCGACAAAGGAGTTGTTGTATGAACTATTTTTTGTTTTCTATAGCTGTCATTGGAATCTCGGCAAGGAATTCGGAATGTGATTCGAGTGAGCCAACTAGTATGAGTATATATTACCAAATACATACGTATAACATTTCTTTTGCAGAGGATGGTCACACTTTAATAGAGGGTTAGTTTTCCATGATTACTACATAGATACATGTTATCGAATATCTCAGATCAACTAAGCAATAGCAACCTGTCGGATAATAGTACAAGAGTCTGCGTTTACATGGTGACAAAATTGGTGTAAATACACTCGCAATGAAATTAAGTTTTCACCGTACACTTTTATCATGAAATCGAAATTAGAGATGTAAAAATCCATTTTTTAAGTTTTTCGATGTTATTCATACAAAAGATCGATTTTTTTATATCACTAATCGAAATTGATTTTGATCCAAGTTCATGATAACTGAATATATATTTCAAAAGTAACAGTTGCACTTCATACACGTAAGCATTGGCAATGAGAATAGTATTGGAATGCCAATAAATGTGAAATTAAACTTACTGGAACAATCGTCAATTATTACAGGCAAACTGAAAGCTCACTAGTAAGGCACTATAATCCCATCCTGGCTATAGCTAGTTGCTAATAAAATACAACTAAATATTACGTTATAGTCATTTGACAAATCAAAATTATCGTTTATTTAACCCTTAATTTATTTCATGATTTGTTAATATTGCATCATCTGAATCGTGCATTCCCCCATAGTTGACGGTCATATCCCAAAATGCACTATACAATCCACTCAGTAGGATTATAATTCCCATGATAATGATACCTATGTCCTTCAAAAGCAGCAAAATTGACTTGCCATACATATCGTTATACCACAAACAAATATCCATGAAGGCGGGTATTATTAGATTTGCTAGGGATATAACCAAGGCACCAACTAGCTTCAGAACCGGAATTATCAGTGGAGTAGCTGCAGCATTCAATGTGCTAAGAAGCACAAACAAAACGCGCACAATATATTCTATCATATGGGGTCTCTTCAGTTCGCGATTCTTCAGCACATAGTGGTTTAAAATGATGTCAATGGTGACATATCCGTTCAAAGGGTAGGTGAGAATGATGGCAATAGCAAAGCATCTCTTGGACCATTCCATAACCCTGTAACATAAGCCTTAAACACATGAGCAAAAAATGAAACTAAAGGCTGGATTAGAGAACTCACCAAATGTCATATGGAAGATTTTTTAAAAAATCCATTAGCATTGGCTCGCCAACCACTGAATAACAAATGATACCCACTAAAAGATTTGTAACAAGTATAGCGATAGAACAACGACCCAAAGTACCACACCAGCCCAAAAAATGGTTAGGACTTTGCATTTTCGACTCAATGGGCAACATCTGTGGAGATTTATAAAACTCAAGAAATTTTGTATGTACCTACAACATTATATGCCTACTTACCACGCCCACTGAGCTAATGGAAAATAAAACAAACCCAACATACAGGGGCACAGTGTTCAATTTTCCAAATAAGTAAGATTCAGTTTCAAACAACATAAGAACTAACGGCATAAACATGAACGAAATCCCAAAATACATTAGGATACTTCCGATAATGCTGATTGGCACAATGGAGTGAAGTTTCTTAATTAGAAATAGTGGCAACATTAGAAGTCCTACCAGCAGATAATGATATCTTATATTCAGATTCAAGTAGAAATTTGTAAAATTCTTTAAGCATTCGGCCGCAAACACAATGTGCACTACGCTCAAAAGATAATGGGTGAGACCTATTAGAACATCCACTAGATATCCAAGTATGTGGGAGCAGCAATGACAACAGCTCGGGCCCTCATTGCAGACAAAGGCTATTGTCTCCGGCAAATTCATATAGCCCACCTTGTTACGACGACTGGCCTCAACCATGCATTTAATCTGTAAGGAAATAATAGTAGTTAAGGAATAAATATCGATAGTACCTCCATTCGATAGCTTATGCCGATGGTATCACTAACGTAAATAACGATGTGTAAATGAATGCTAAGCTATAGCGATATTATTACTACAATCAATAGAGCCGGAAAATTAAATATGTAAGAATGCTATAGTCGAGTGTACCCGACTGCAAAACTCCCTGTACCCAGGTCAAATATTTCCGATCGCAACTTCGTACACTTACACATGCACACACATATACACAAAGATGAACACACACGACCCACAGCGCAAGTGAGGAATTTTTAATGGTAACTGTGCTTCTTCTTCCTCCCGCTGCAGCATTGAATCTTGTTTGTTGAATAACTTCTGTGTTTATTATCCAATCGACTTAAAGTTTGGACAGTAGATTAGGAGTGACTAAAGTTGTGTACATGCCAAATCTTAAAGCTATGTCTTGAACATTGTTACTGTAAAACGGTTTTTTTTCGAATTGAGGGTGAACGGGGGGAGATATCTTAAATATGAAACAAACTTGATCTGCGTATGGTATACAGGAACCTACATTTCAAATTTGGTCTCTTTAGCTCTTATAGTTGGTGAGATCGACGCGTTCATCCGGACAGGCAGACAGACAGACAGACGGACATGGCCAAATCGAAATCTTTTTTGATACTGATCAAGAATATATATAATTTATAGGGTCGGAGATGTCTTCTTCTGCCTGTTGCATACATTTGCACAGATTAAGTAAAAATCATTGATACCATCGGGAGTAGTATCGACTGTTTTGCTCTATTGGAGACTGTATAATTTAGTCTACAAGTATATTTCAGTATTCGGGCTTAGCTTACCAAAATGTGCATGCCATAGATAAGCAACAGGGAAATTAAGACTGTCAACACCAGGCCACCAATAACGCCAGTAGAGAGAATGGCCAGTGGCATACTTAAGGTGCCAAATCCTAGTAAGCATTTGAGCACAAGAGTGGAAGCTTCAAAGTTGCTAGGGGGTAACCAGGTGTGCGAGTTAGACAAGGAGTTGCAATGTCATTTAACTTACGTCAGCGGCCGCTCGACCATGCGATTATCGTAGGGGTTAAAGCCACTGTTGAAAGATAAAAGTTATTATTACCTAAGCCCACTAAAAATGTGAAACAGAGATAGAAGGAATTACCAATCCTGTAAGCCTAAAAACAATTCTTAAAATTCACAACAAGTAATCCAAACGGACACGGAGTTTCAATACACCTACTCCTAAGGAATCTTATTTGTTGCATAACCCTTATGCCGATTTAACCTAACTTAACTATTAAAAACTGCATAAAACCTAAGAGGTTTCTTAGCATATGCTCTATAATCATCGAATAACCTGACAGACCTAACTTATCTCATCAGTAAGGATTTAAAGATTGAACCTTACTAACATTTGCCTTCTTCACACGCATTCATGTTTCAAATACTACTTACCCATCACCCATTTTGTATTCCCTTAAAACTCGTCTGTATAATAAGTACTAAAGATAAAATTTTGTGAATTTAAAACAAAGGTTTTTTTACACTACGTTCTAGAGTTAACATTATTTGTATTTGAAAGAAATCTATTTGGGTTCTGGGTTGTTTTTGAGAGTACAGGTTAAAAGTGTAAAGCAAACGAACTGCGGAGGATAAATATGAGTTTAGTTTAACGCAAACTTTACCCGACATTTAGAAAGTGGCTCTAAGTATGATAAACGAATAAATCTACGAATTATTTAAGTAAGCTGCTTTGCTTTGTAATCAGTATATACATATATATTTTTTACGGATGAATGATTAAATTTAGTAGACAGATACCTAAAATTCCATAGCGAGTAAATTTTACTTAAATCCGTAGAATTTATCAAAACGAACCCTTCTAAACTATTTATGCTACTATGTGGTAAGGAGCCATTATCTACAAAAGTTTATAGAGCAAAAAGCTTGCACTAACGAAAGAGTTTCAAATAATTAAAGAGACAAGTTGATGTAAGGAGTAAGTTTAATCAACTTTAAAATTAGACAGTACGCAAGAAAGTTCACAAATATCTACAAAATAATACAAATTAATTCAGTAATTAGTGCGTTGAAAGAACTTTGCTTTAGAAGCAAACTTAAAAGAAATTCGGCGAGTTAAAATAAGCAAAGTGTGTTAAACATCCACATGACTTATCCACTTTTTCTCGTGGCCCTTAGAAAATGTGAAAACTCTGAGACAACAAAACACAATAAGTAACTCAAAGAACAATTCAATGTTACAACTTGCTCTGGCAAGAAGAGTTTTAGTGTGGCCCATTAGCAGACACATTTCGAACGCCCTAAAGCTGGCCACAAAACACAACACAACTTGTTTTCGGCACTCTGTTTCTCTATTTCAGTATTTTTGTTACTTCGTATAACTTTTAATTGATATACGTGCACAACAATGACCAAGACACACAATACCCATACCACACATCAAAGCCAAACCAAACTTGACCTAGTAATGACTTTTTAACAAGTTTGTAGCAAACCTAATCACACATCCACTGAGACAGCTCCGAAAATTTCTTCGAGTCGTCGATGATTGACTGTTGAGAGCGAGTGAGTGAGCGGATAACTGACACACCATGTCATGCTGTATTGACAAAACTTTTTAATAAACATAACACAACTGTCACATGCAACAGCCCAGCAGAGTTTCTGCGATGACGAAGCCGCCACCTGACGTGACAAGACGTTCCACAATGCACAATGGTCCCAAAGTTGATTTTTCTTTGCATAAGTTCGAAAATTATTAGGACCCATTCACTCTATATCATATTTATGTGCAATATTGCGTTATGGGTATTAGGTTGGCATCTAATTTTGTCAATCAGTAAATTAAAAACTTGACAATAAACAAAAATATCCAATACATTTATTGCGCAATAGATTAAACGCAAATTAATATTTTCATGTAATATTTTGAAAGTTGTGCGAGAATCGTGTGAATACGAAATAAGTATCTACTTGATACCGAATTGAAAGTTGGCTAGTTTGAAAATCAAACTGGCTGAATTTTTAATTTATCCGATCTTATCTAAGTAATAGCTGTGTTAAAACCGATGGGATCGAAATGCAACATAGTTTAGCTTTTATGGGATCAAACGATTGCAAATTGAGAAGTCTTATGTATTTTTTTTGTTCTTACAAATGTCCTAACCAAACTTTCCAGTTACAAGTTTCATTATGCTTTAGCCCAAGTTTGATAATTATTATATTACATTATTCTTCGAAAACTGAAAAAAAGTCAACATAAAATTGAGAATTTTTCGAAAATAAACACAACTTACCTTTTTGGTTTAATAATCAATAGTGATCAAACCAAAGATCAAAGCTTATATTCGACAGATAACAGTTAATTTTGTCAGATTTTTCTTTAATAATGCATAACCAAAACATTGCACAAAAATAACCTACTCGTATAACCTTTAAATATTTTATTAAAATATTTTAGCCCTAAGCTTAAAATATATTCTTTTTATTCAAATTAAACATATAATTCCTACCAATTTTGTAGTAAAGGCATCAGACATGTTTCCAAAACTTATTAAGGTTGTTTATTCTATTGATTGTATCAAGACTCTTTGGATACATTTCCATAACACATTTGAGTTTATGACGTAAAAAATTCGACGTTGTGACCATAGTGCAATGTTCAACTCCCCAATCCGGTTTTTGAAGACCCGCCACCCGCACCTGAGCAATGAAATGCAATTTTCACGTACACAAGTCACATTTCATGAGACGGGCTGGTGCGGAGGTGGGCTTTTTGACTACCCTGATTGATTTCAACGTATTTATCAACGCTCAACCCCAACCCAATCTCATTCCCATACTCGTATATGTACGACCGTCAACGTCATGTTTGGTATCTGACTTTCTTCACTGCACGTGCACACCCAATGTGAGTAGCTGTGTGGAATAGGTTTTCTAACGTCACGAACCAACCGAGTTATTCTTAAGGCCAAAGAGGCTTATTGAACCCCAGACGTTTCCTGTGGCCTTTGTGGCAGCCAAAGTGTTAACAGGGACTTTTTGCGGTTGCAAGTTGTGGGACGTGCGGCAAATTGGCCTCAACCAAGGTCATATTTGTGATGTTTTGATTAATCTGCAGCATCTGGTCATTGAAACCATTAGGATGTGGTTGGGTTATTTCAATAGCACAAGAAACTTTGAATTCACACGTTGAACATACATTAAGAATGTTTTTGTTATAAGTCTATCATGAAATGTGGAATGCATTGAAAATTAAAGCCGATTAAGTAGTAGCATTAATTACTCAATATACATATATATATATACATATATAATCAAGACGACGTATCGTATTTTATTTAAATAATTTGAATATAGTTTTGTAATTGGGGGTATAAAGAAGTAAATACAAAGGCGGGACACTTTTTTTTTTGGCGGATCTTGAGAAAATTCTATAGTAGTCGTATAGAATGGAGTAAACAAAATGTAGAACTCTTAAATAGAGCGATATATACAGGGGAAACACAAAATTTGAAATTTGGTAGAGCTTCAAGTTCTACGGGGATAGTATTTTAACTTACATACATATGTATTTGTGTACGTATTGTTAGCAAATTGAGTTGAACCCTTTTTTGCTCTTTTATTGTACAAGGAAACAATTCACCAGCCATTAGAAATGCAAATGTCCAAATGTATATTTCACCAATTGCACCTTAGGGTAAACGGTCTGGAGGGTAAATTGAGGAACTTTATAGTGTTAAAGATATTCTACCACCACAATCAAAACACAGTCGGTAGAGTCTATACACCCTAAGGTTACACTCTGCCAAAAAATTCTATAGTCTAAGCCTGATGGTGATTTTGGAGGTCAGAAATTCAAAAGGATGGTGAAGTTAGAGTGAAGCGGGTAACCCGTAAAAGTTCAACTCCAATCAGTATTCCAGGAAGCCAATTTACAATTAATAATCACAATATAAATATGCATATTCACAGTTGAATAGGCAACATTCAAGTTTTCACTAACAATTTTCGCATGAAATATTCCAGTGACTTTTGTATGTAAATGAATTCAATTTATAAACCACCGTACGGTATTTAAACTCATTGAATTACCATAACAACATTTAAGGCTCTACATACTACTACATAATAAATACACGTTGTATTTGATGTTGACACAACGTGACGTATACGCAACAAATGTTAAATGCTCAACAACACGTGATAAATTGAACGTTTTGGCATTTTGCTTGTCAATATGTTAATTAGACGCTAAGAGCAAAAGCATTTCACAGATGCGAACAACACGAAATTCGTATACTGCTCAAATGTTTGCAGTACAAACAAAATAATTAAGTAACAATACTTGCAGTTGGTCAACCAGTTGGCTTTAATATCAAGCTGAGAGAGGCAAAGTATTTTCACCCAACGGCTCTTTAAAGCTTCAAACAAATCCCCAACGCTGTAAGCAGTTTTCAATTTGTTTTTAAACTGCGACATTTGCCTAAAATGGCCCACTAACACTTAAGAAACAAAATGGCTCTCAAAATGGCAGCGACAACAAGCACGAGGTAGCTAAAAGCAGCAGCTAGATATTCAAGACGCTTCTGTATCATTAACAGCTGTTCACATGACACACGACAGGCGACAACGATGATACGATGAGACTCCCACTTCCTTTCCACAATGGAACCCACACAAGGACAACAATACGAATTTTACACGCTTTGCTGCCGCTAATGTCTATGAATGAACTCCTTGACACAATTAGGCGCACAGGCGCAAAAATAAGTACTGTCGAACCTCCTTATAACAAACTCGAAGTGAATCAAAGAAAAATATCCTTGCAAGGGTTTTTGTAATAGTGAATAATAAACCAAAGTCGGATCTCTATAAAATTTCGGGCATTTGATTTTTATGTAAAATCGAACACTGAATACGAAAATAAAGTCAACAAAATTTGAATAAGTTAGATTATAAAACAAGTAAGAATGCTTTAGTCGAATATGCCCGACTACAAAACTCCCTGTACCCAGGTCAAAAGTTTCCAATCGCATCTTCGTACACTTACACATACACACATACATTAACAAATACACACACGCACGAGCCATAGTGCAAACGAGACATTCTAAGTTGTGGCTGTGCTTCTTCTACTGCACTGAATTTTCTTTCGTGAATAACTTCCGTGTTTATTATCCGATCGACTAGAAATTTGTACAGTACATAAAAAGTGAACAAAGTATTATACATGCCAAATTTCAAAGCTATATACTGTAAAACGGTTTTAATCGAATAGCGGGGGAATGGGGAGGAATATCTCGGATCCAAAATAAACTTGACCTGCGCCCGCTATACACAAACCTACATTTCAAATTTGGTATCTCTAGCTTTTATAGTTGCTGAGATCCTTGCGTTCATATATACGCACGGACAGACAGACGGATATGGCCACATAGAATTCTCTTTTGATACTGATCAAGAATATATATACTTTATAGGGTCGGAAATGTCTCCTTCTGCCTGTTACATACATTTGCACAGATTTAGTACACCCTTTTTACCCATTTTATGGGTAAAGGGAGTAAAAATTATCATTTAAGAAATTTTTCGAAAGTATTGTTTTAAAATTGTGGATATCTTCGGTTTAAGTTTACTTTTAGTTTATCCTATCAACCACCCATACCACACATTTCAAATTATTTGCTTTGGATTGGATATAAACTATTTGCTTACAATTTTTTAGAATTTTAAGAGAAATAATAATTGTCTATTAGGATTTTAAACAAACAAGAACTGTTTGTGCATGATTCTTTAATGCTAAACTCTTAATTATACCCACAAAAAAAGAAGGCAATTACATTTTGATTACAATATCGACCGCAAAATACAAGACCAAACTAAAAATAAGAATTTCATCATTTTAAAAAATTACCTAAACATTCATTGAAATTTAATTTAATTTATTAATGAAATTTGTACATTTTCACCAGTATATATTTCATCCCACAGTACTTAGCTAAAGGCCACAATGCTTTTGCTTAGTTAACTTATCACTATAATTTTAGAATATTTTAATAAATAAATGAAAATGTATTTAGTGTATCTAAGGTAGTTATTTTAACATGCATGTGTTCTGCTAGTTAACGAATTTTAGACTTTTTAACTTTAACCTAATAATCTCATTGAATCTTGACCATTTTTAGTAACTTCCTTGAAAAAAACGTCCAAATTGTATTCCCAAGAGAAACAAGTCTAAGAACTTATGTTGCGACTCGGCAGATTTATCGCTATAGGTCAAAACACACACAAAATGAAGTGAAAAAGTATTGTTGAAATATTCGTTATCGGTAAAAGTTCGTTATAGAGTCGCTCGACTGTATACAGGAAAAGTAAGCGGAAGGGAGCCCCAAAGAAACTTTTGGAACATTTCAATGGCCGTGCAGGTGACAACAACTTTATACCCTCACTACAAGGACTTGAAGCAAGCTCAAAATAATGGACACAAATTGCAAAGTTGTTTAATGTGCGGACCGAGACCTCACGGCAATTTGTCGTCCTTCATTTTTGGGGGCCAGCAAAGGACGCAGGATGCAAGGGGCATGCGGCAAGTTTCTTCAATGCTGTTGGCGACTTGTGGTGGCAATTGGCAGTTGGCAACAAACGGCTGTAACTTTCCAATTGCTGGCTAAGTTATTGATTTTGTGAATTTAACGGTTTTATGGTTTATTGGCCAAGTCAATTGTGCGCCATTGGTTTTTTGCCTTTGGCCACCGGCTTTGCCTTTTCACTTAACCGTAATGTCAATTCGATTTGGCCTTTTACAAATCGGCCTCCAACAATTTGTTCACTTAAATCCCGCCCGCCCGCAAAATTTGTGATACAGTCCGGATACAAAGCAAGTAAGAAAGCTTTACTCGAGCGCGTTCAACTAGAAGCTACCCTGTTTCGAAACTGAAGTAGCCTTTCATATATTTGAAAGTTTTGGTTCAAAGATCCTTCAAAAATAAACCTTTTTTCGATTTTTTATTTGTATAATACTCTTTCTTAACCATTTTTGGTTACAAAGTATACAAATGAAAGAGGTATATGATTTACGTTTTCGTTTCAGATTAGTGTATGGCCAGTGTTGTAAAAGGATTCCAAATAAACTATATTTATATTTTATTTATTTATTTTGATATTATTTAAGAATGAAGGCATTATAGAAAACAGCTTGCAGGGTATTAGCCAGTCGAGCCCTCTGCACGTTTGCCTCATGTTTGCTACTGTATATTGTGAATTAGCCGCTTATGCCAAACAACAAGGAGCAGCAGAACTTCAAGGTGTGTGTGTGTGTGTGTTTGTGTGTGTGTGTGTGTGTGTGTGTCAGCTAAAAGCAAGCAAACAATTTGCTGCATACATTGAGGGGCATTTCAGAGGCAATTTGGCCTTGCGGTCACGGGGCTAAGCTGGGCGGGTGTGGGCGGGGGCGAGTGGTGGGGCAGACCAGTCAATACACGGTTGCAGGGGCGTTGTCAGCCAGGCGGCACTAACAATAAGACGCAGCAAGTGGACGACTTAGGATATCAATGAAGAAGCATTTGACCTTTACCCGCCTGCTCCTGATCAGACCAATGACTGGGATATTGGCCCCCTTTCGAACAGATTAGGGCAGAGCTAGAATACAACTGGCATTATCGTATAGTGGAGTCAACTTTGGCATAGCTCGGAACTTTGGCACTGCGCAGATTCCAATGCCTGCAAGTCGACAAATATTTTGCAAAACTTTTGCTGAAAGGAAAAAAGTTGTACACAGCCAGCATAAAGAGGAGAATACGCTTGTATGTCTGTGAACTTAAGACCAATTTATGGACGAATAAAGTTGACAAAGTTTTGCGTTAAAGTCAATTGCCAAGCAATGCTATTGAGATTTTATATAAATAATTTTGTAGAATGTCATAGTATAACAAATTTAACCATACGATAATTTATCAACATATATTTGTATTGAGTTTAGTGTATAATGCTGAAATATTTCTAGCTTTATTAAAATAAGATTTAGCTTGCTGATTACTTACTTACTTATTACTTATATTAAAAGTTAAAACTACAAGGAACCTTGTATACAAAATATTATACCAATCTTCACAAACATTACTGTATAATATAGAATGTTTTAAGGATAGTTTTCATAGGCGGACGACTTTAGTTTAGTGGAAAGGAATTCGGCTCTGACACAGAAATAATGTAACAAACTTGGAGACCTAATACTCTTGAATTCAGGTGGTTTATAGGATTATATAAGGGTTATATAAAATATTTCAAAAATATTTCATAAATTGTTGTATTTGGCAGAATTGTTGTCTGTTATAAATTGAGTCTTGTTAGGGAAGTTCCACTGCATATACACCACTATGTACTTTATAATGAACATATGTATACCTTATTTATTGGGTCAGAGATGAATCAATGAACACTTGCTGCAGAAATTATATATACTATATGAGAAGATTAACGCACAGAAGGTCTTGCAGTCAAGTGAGTTTCCAAAATCACAGTCACGTGCGAATAATATAAACGAATAAACAGCAGAAGCAGGGGGTAGAGGCAATTAAATGCAGTAACCATGAAGACAATATGGATGTAAGCAGAGTTAGAATAATATGACCATGGAGGGTAGTAATGGCAATTAAGGTGGATCAATGCGAGAGCGAATAAAATGATAATCAAGGGAATAATATGGCCGTGAAGAATGTGGGATTTGCGAATATTATTTAAATAATGATTATCAAGGCAGTACTAAGAGTAAATGAAAATAAAAAGAAACATAAGTTTTGATTTAATGACAGATACATTAGTTAGGTTTGTTAAAGCTCAGTTAAACAAAGAAGTTATCGAAGTTTTCTTAAAATATTTTTAAATGAGAAGCGAAAAGATGTGTTCTTTCTTAGGATACTAGATGGATGCTGATCTATTCTATCCATTTTGAATGATTTCAATATTATAACTCTACATTTAATTGGATACTGAAATGGATAAAGTGTTCTTTAATTTGCATTTTGGTATTTCTACTGATTTAAATTTTGGTCCCACTTTAAAAGGACATGCAAGCGAGATAACATCAAATAATTTGTTATCAAATTGTTCATGTTATTAGGAATTCCGGCGGCATTCAGGAAACGTGCCAAGATTTAAAAAAAACAAGCCCAGACTGGCAGAGCGGCGAAAATAAAAAATATATTATTAGGATGTGCGGAATCGCAATCGAATTTTCTGTAATATATTTTCTATAAAATGGTTACTTTAAGGTGCGAACCCTTTATCACGTCTAGTAGGTGGCGTAATACGATTATGACACAACTGCACAGCTCACATTTCATCCCCGTCCCATCGAAACCATGCCGTGAGACATCCTTAGGCAGTCAAGTTTACCCTATTGATTCATTATCGGTGCACACGTTGTTCAGGTATCGTCAATGGCACTCGTTTGCCTGACAAAGCGCTGCCATGGCTATAAATACAAACACAGATACACAGACACATGGACAGCGAACACATATAGCCAGGACTCACAGGACTTGGCAGCAGTAAACGCCCCCAAGGCGCGCATTAATTACAACTTCCGGTTTGCTGGCTGCCTCGTCAGATAACACAGGAAAAAACTGATTGACTGATGGAATGAATGAGCGAATCAATGATGGAATGACGTACGTTGAGTTTGACTTAAAAGTCACGTTTAGCCAGTCGCAAAAAGAAAAGTGCGCAACTGCCAACTGGGAAAGCAGACAGACAATACTCGAAATAACTGTGAGCACCTCCGCAGATTTCACAGGTTGGGGGCAGGGCAGGCGCATGCAATCAATAAATGGGCGATGCAACGCGCAGGTAGAGAGAGATGAATGGGGAATAGAGTTGAACAGCCAGTCACTACTTGACGAACCATGATCTGTGACTGTTACTATCGATATTGCTCTGTTAATCTGAATAGCAATGTTAACAGCTGGTTATTGTACTACTGTGACTGTTATGGAGTCTGTGGATTTTATTATAATTATCGGATATAGTTATAAGATCTATTGAACCCCGTTCTGAGTCCCATAGCTCACACATAAGCCTTATCTCCTGCTCTGTTAATCTGAATAGCAATGTTAACAGCTGGTTATTGTAGTATTCTGACTGTTATCGAGACTGTGGCTTTTGTTATAATTATCTGTTGATGGGGCGTTTTTACTGCGACCTATACGATCTATTCTGAGCCTAAAGCTCACTCATCACTCCTTTCTCCTGCACGAATGGCTTTTATTCTCTGAATGTTACTGTTAACATCTGTTACTCTAGATATTCAGTCACAGTGTAGCACAATGTTTGTCAATCACAGAGACACAGTCTCAGGTGCTACACGAAATTGCTCATGTCTAGTGTGGCAGGGAAAGAGGAAGAACATTTGTGTTACTATTTGTTCGCTCTTTACCGTCTGTTTATGCCACTGTCCGAAGTAATTTTTGTTTACACGCTACAATTTGTTAACAAGTGTGAAATGAAAAAAGAAACGAGGGAAAAATCATTTAGTAAAATTGGGAAATTAGTGCAATACATATAGATACATAAGTGCTATGTGCGTGTGTATATATATTTCAAAATACCACAAACAATGCCCACAACACTCCGTAGTGGTTGGGTGGGTGTACCAAAGGGATTATTGACTTGGCGCAAGTTTATTTTACGCCAAATGAGCTCAGCCACAAAATCGATCGATTTAAATCAAAATGCTCCAACGATTCGCTGCCAAGTGGATTTCAGCCATGTGGGGCTGGAGTTGGGTCAGATTGGTGGCGAGGCAGGTCGCGGCGCTCCATGAATGGGAAAGCGCGCACATGGCCAACAGCGGCTGGGAAAACTGGGAGAACTGGGAACCCGTTGACGTTGATTTTGACGCTGTTGCTCCGCGTGCTGCTGCCTCGGATTCTTTTTTTTTTTTATGTGTATGTGTGTTGTATTTTTAGACCCTTCGACGTCTCAGCTATAAATATTATTTCTATTTTATTACACATTTTTCAATGTGATTTTCTACAACATTTTTTTCGTTGTTGTTCTTTTTACGCACTCGGACAGCAAACGTCCATAAATTTGCAGCCAACAGACAAAATGTATAATTTTTTCAATAAATTCGGACATAAAACATATATAAGTATAAACTATGTATAGAGCAACATCTGTGGCGTGCATCACGTGCCAATCTGGTCCGTCCATTTATGGTTTAAACGATGCGAGTCTTTGCACCTAGGATACTACAAAAATCGATGCAGAAATAAAAATCGTAATGTACATTATAATAAAGCATAACACGCATTTGACGAAAATCATTAAAATATCATCGGCAGCAAATTGAAAGATCGTAAAACAACATAAATGTTGCTTCGAATTTATGATTATGACTACCATGCTCGTAAAAAGAGGAAAACATGTCTAAAGATTGTTTTTATTTTTTAGCAGTTGAAATATTATTGGGAGTAAAAATTGCACTGACTTCATTCTTTACTTGAAATTATGGTATTTATTTTATTTGCGATAACTAACTCAAAAATACAAGCTTATATTGGTTTTATTCAGTCCAGACGATAAGATACATTTGCCATGCAAACACACGGAAATTACATTGAAGATGAGATTAAAAATGTATGTGCCACGCCTACTTCCGCCTCTTATTAATCAGTAAATTTGAGGACAGAGTATACGGAAGTCGGAAGCTTTTAACTGCAGTGGTCTTATGTGGTCCATGCAAATGTTATTAAAGAAATCTTAGGATAAGTGCAATCGGAAAATAAATATCTTTTAAAAAGTACGCATATTTTTGTATTCTCTTGTAATTACTTGGTCTTTTTACTCCATGTACCCATAAAATGGGTAGGAAATGAGTTTTAAGTCTGTGCAAAAGTATGTCACAGGCAGAAGGAAACATATTCGACCCTATAAAGTATATATATTCTTGATCAGTATCAATAGCCGAGTCAGATATCTCCCCCCGCACTTACACTATCCGATGAAAACGTACGAAACGTAAGAAGATGTGTTTGCAAATTTTAGACCTGGGTATAGGGAGTCTTGTAGTCGGGTTTACTCGACTATAGCATTCTTAATTGATTAGTTTTAAATTTCGTTTTTTTTCCTTTCCTTTCAAAATCAGTTTCAATTTATTTTCTCAACTCTCTTTATACTCAACTACTCTATTCCTTCTGATTTCCTCCTTAATTCCTTAGTTATCGTATCATATCAAGCTGGGATTTTTATGCATCTACTATTCTTGAAGTTCATCTCTCTTGCCTCTGATTATCTTTCTCTCTATTCTTTCAATCCAGTTAAGAAATCAATTTTAAGATTTTTTCTCCGAAGTCTACATTTGTTCTTTAGCTATCACATCCTAAGCAGCTAAGAGTTGCGACAAATTTTTAACTGCTACTCTTCTATGTATTTCATCTGTGTTCCTTACTCAATTTCCTCAGAGTTTCTTTATTTTCCTTAGCTTTCCTATCCCAAGAGATCTGAACAAACATTCATGTCAACAGCATCTCACTGTTCTCAACTCACTCCCCAACTTAATCTCTTTAAGTTCTTTCTCCCTGCCCACAGCACCATTGTATATTATCATAATTCAGTCATCTTCTAATGACCTAACACAATAGAGTTTGTTTTCATTGCGCCTGCACAAATATTGATAAGAACCGAGACCAAAATCTTATAAACGCTTTGGGGATGGACCATTCCAAACAAAGCCCCAGTCTCATCACATTGATTCTTACGAGTTTTATACCTTGTTTCACACAACTGTTAAATTTGTCTTTACGTTCGGATTGAACTTGTTTTCTGTTTGTGTTTCCTCGTCTGATTTGTTTGCCCGCAGAGTTCGTTGGGTGACGTCGCTAAACCAAACCGAATTCCCTTGAAATCGGCTCGATCTTGATAGCACGCTTTGGTTTTTAAATGCTTTTTTTTTTGTTTCGTACCGATCTCTTTTCCGCAGTACTGAGCCATCGTTCGTTGGCGTTGTTTTCCTGAGGATCACATTGGGCCAAAGTTATGTTATGGCCAGATTTTTGTCACTTTTCAGTCACTCTCGCAATGCCAACGCCTTCGACTTTGTCCCTCATCTTCATCATCGTGTACTCATTTGTGGGCGCTAAAGGTCTTTAGGGGTCTTCAAGATGCTGTCATTGTTCACATCACGTTGTTTGTTTTTTAGGGGGCCATAGAGACAAGTGATCTTGTACAGCCTATGTATTTTCAGTGATGTTTTTCTATGGGCTTCCATATTGTTTTCTTTTAAATGGTGTAGAACAACATTGCGAAAGGCCTTGAAATTGAACAGCACACATAGAAAATAGATATGGAATATATAGCTAAATTTCATTTGACAAAAAACGGCGATTAACCCAAAAATAGCATGGAATATGCGGGAAATAACAAAAAAAAAAAAACTGATGTTATAAAATACATAAATGCATATAAGAAGAAATTATAAATCTTAGTATCGTTAGCCTTTATAGTCTTTCGTTAGATTTTAGATGTTCTTGGAAATGGTTCTAATATTATATATATGTATATACTTATTTCATAACTAGATCCTTAACTTAAAGTTAAATAAATGTGGTAAAATTGATCAGTTCGTTGCATATTATAAAAATATCTAAATATATTATCTAATAGATCTGATGTTCTGCTAGTATTTCATTCTGGAAGTACTATCCTAAACACTTCTTATAAGGTTTTATCCATGCAACCACTAATTCAATTAAATGACCTACTCTCTAAAGTTATTCCTACCCTTGGGACACGAAATTCTCTTGTTGCAATGCCATAAAATTTGACCAAGTTTAGTGTAACAGGTCCATACATTTAAATGGACTAATTTACTTACTTTCTCAGCGGTTTTTATGGGCCGCAGTACCGGGCAGCAGTGTCTGGGAATTTCTCACAGTGTACAACAGCGTAAGACGCATTGTACTGAAAACATAAATTCACTTTATTAAACAAAACTACGGCAATAGCAATAATTCTTTGGCGCATTTGTAAGTGGTCTTCAGTTCCGCTCTTCATCGTCTGTCGGCGTCAGCGTCAGCGTCGTCGTCGTCGTCGTCGGCGTCGGCGTCGGCGTCTTGGCGTCATGGTGGGCGTCCGAAATGGTCGCTATTTTGGCTATAGTCTCTTTATATCTGTTGTGACGACCACGCGGCAGTCAGTCAGTCAGTCGGGCTTACTTAACACAAATAATTATGTGGGATACACACAGCACACACAGCTCGCAACTAAATTAAGCATATTTTAGTTATTTTTATATAGAAAAAATAATAATGCCATTGTCGCTGTCTGCTCGCGCGGCTGCTGCTTCTTGCCGTTTGTTAATGGCTTTGAAATGAGCAGGGGCCAGACCAGACCAGAGCCAACCAGACCAGCGAGGAGCACACCCAGACAACACGAGGCCATAGCCAAAGATGAAACTCTTTTGCAAGACCGCCAACGACAGCGACAACTTCCACCTGCATAAAAAAAGCGTACGACGAGGCGGCATCTCGTCAGCCATGAGGATCATCGTCACAACGGCAGCGGAGACCCGCACTCCCTCTTTACCTACCAATACAATGTTTGTATTTGGAATATATACCAGATACTTCTGATCAATATAGAGAGTATCAGTTTAGAGAGCAACTTGTGTGATCTATGATATAACCTATACCACACACTGTAATATCAAGAGTGATCAATACTGAAAGTATCGGTTTAGAGTACAATTTGAGTGATCCATTACTGCCTTATACTCGACTATAACTAGTAGTTATTAACGTATAATATTGCTACTTTATAATATAGTAAATATAGATTATATCTACATCTATTAGTGGTTCTATCAATGGTACTATCGAAAGTATTGATCATGCACTCTTGGTTGCCATTATCGATCTTTTCCCGACTATCGATTGTTTCAAATCATACTGTTTTGTTTTGTTTTTTCAAACACATTCACATATTATCGAACATTGCTGGATATTTCGATATATTCTGTTTCCTTAATTGTACATTAAATTATAATGAAAATAAATTAATGTATTTTCCATTGTCATATATTTACGTTTCAATTTTAAATGCTAAGTTTTAGCACCGGTATGACAATATTCAAAACTATGGATAGTATCGATGGTGCAGACTTTCGACTATTGAATCAACGCAGCCCTTCGAACTAATCACAATTTTATTATTAATATTGTATTATTAAATTTTGAGTTTCGTTCATTTCTAACTCTAACTTCCTATTTTAAGCTCATATCAAGGTCAGCCTTTGCTTAACTAATCGAATTCAATTTCGTTTTCACATGTTACCTTGCACAAGTTGCACAAAATTTCATCTACCTTTAAAATACAAATCAGTCAACATTTTGGACTTTGATTTACGTCCAAACTTTGTGCACAGTTTGAGGATGGGAAAACGTGACGCAATTTATCTGCAGGAAGGAAGTGTTTCTACGAAAACCTGCCCTAAACTTTGTTATGAACATGAGACTACGAACACGCGAATAACTTGAGCGAATTCTGTCGAAAATTGATACAAATTGAATTGAAATTCTGGAAACCTGTGCACCAATTAGTATATCGATTTTGCGGTCTAGCTTTGACAATCAAATTGTAAGATGAAAGTTACACAATCAGAGTTACAATTTTCAACAATATGAGACAAACTTAATTTGCATTTTGCGATTCAGTCATTTCATATTCAGTATTCTGTGTATTTATGCATATTTCGGATTATTTGTGATGCAGTAAACATCATAATTCTCCGTAAATGTCATTTTACATTTGTGGTCTTAATCTCTTCATGTCATATGGATTTGATTTTAATATTGTGTTTTGAGGAGTCAGGGTAAAAAACTATAAGAATACTGAATATAGGGTATATCATAGTTGTGTACGGATAATTAAAGCAGCATTCTTGCTTGCTTCTTTCGTTTCGTTTTTCTATAATTTATTTTTAAAATCATCCCCACAACCGACTTGCAAGTTACAAAGACGCATCACGCCAAAAAAAAAAGAGAAAAAAAGAAGGAAAAGAACGGAGGAAAAAATTGACACCGGAAGTGGCTGCCTCATCTGCGTTGGATGTGACTCTGGAATTCCATGGCGAGACAAATTACTTGATTTGCATACATTCTCTTCCAACTAAAGCCAAGCCCCAGACCCAAATAAAGGAAAACATCTCAGCATTGTCATTTTTTTGCTCGCTTTTTCGTATGAAAATTTATAAAAAAAGAAAAAAAAGAAAAGCAAAATAAACAAAAAATATAAAAATGTTTTTCATTTGGGCGAGCGCGCGCGCGCAAATTTGATGCGCAACGAAGCGCAACAACATAAGCAGTAACAAAGATGATGTGGGGGGTAAAGGGGGAGTGGACCTGTGCCCCCCAGCACCGCCCACAGCAACTGTGGTCTGTCAGTTAGACAGCAGTCGGAACGGCTTAGCCTAAGTCGGTTCGCCATTCATTCATTCATTTCATTAATACCCAAAGACGCCGCAGCGGCAATTGTTGTTTTTATTACACGATTGGCTTTTATTTCCCCAGATTGCATCCGACGTAATCCCAATAAGATGTTAGCGATTCCGTGCGCGTATCTTCCAGCGATTACCGCAACAGCGACAACAACTAAGAGTAGAGAAGCGCCACACTGTTGCACATCAGTGATGTAGATCCGAATCCGAAGTGAACATCCACATTATAGATCGCATTCAGAAATCACAACGGTAGAAATTGATGCCTGACATCAATACATCGCGTTTTCCCACCAAGTTTAAACATTTTCTATGATTGCATCACACGAAATTTTAAAAAACCATCGTATTTTATTAAAGTTTCTATTTAAACATACGCGAAAATTTAATTTTTGCAGCTACCAATTCAAAAACTTAAACAAATTCGCATAATTCTTACATGTAATGTAATATTTCTTTATTTTTATATAGATATTTTTATTTAAGCAAATATTAACATTCTATACTATTTGTTTATATTTGAATATATATATTTTAATAAACAATAACATTTGAATTTAATCATCAAAGAAATCTTTTATGCTTGCTCAAAATATCTTCGGTAGTTGAAATAAAACTTTCAGCTGTTCCAATAACAATATATCTTTACCTTAGAAATAAGTCTAATGTTTTATTAATTTGAAGTTTTTCCTCAAGACCAAATAAATAATTATCATAACTGATTTAGTTAGTAATTTTAAATAAAAAAATAATTTTTACTGATATTTATATTATTGATAAAAAATAATTCCTACTTTAAAATGTAATAATAATAAAATAAAAAATAAAAATAATAAAAAACAGTCAATTATTAAATCGTAAATTGTATAATATAAATTACAATTGTTAGGGTCCCTGGAAAAAGTCATTAAACGATGTTCCGCTGTTTTATTTACATCACTATTGCACAGTGACGCAAACTGCACAAAAACATAAACTGTCGACATATTTATCAATAGTTTTGTACTATTTAAGATATTTATGGCACATCAACAGTTCATTATTCACAGCTGCAGTCATAAACTATATATATAATGCTAGTTTTTTAGATTTTGATTGATGATTGCCCAATGAAAAGCTGTTCAAAAAAAGAAGCTTGTGCTTGAATATGACACTAAATGTGGTTTACTTTGGACGAGTATTATCAACACAGTTGAGTAAAGTCATCTTTTTGCTTATTTTGAATGCACCTCAATATATAATTATAGTATATAATTAGTCATACGGTTGTGTGTTTCATTGCCAATTTATTGTTAATATTTGTTTTTTATTAACTATTAGATTGGAGACATTTACTATCAGCTCTTGGTTTCTACTGGCGACTACTTGGGCAATAAATATCGCAAAAGTTGTTAAAGACAAGTAAGAACGTTGCAGTCGGACGCACCCGACTGCAGAATACTATACTACTATACTCGATCTCGACACTTCATAAATTGAGGATATACACCAACATGTGTAACAAGTTTGGTTGCTCTAGCTCAAAGATAAAGGCAAAAAAATTGCGTTCATACGGACAGACGGACAGACGGACATTTCGCAAACCCTATTTTCCCTTCGGGAACATAGTATAAAAAGAATATATGCATATACCTGGTGCCGAGCTAGATTACACAATTCTTTTTATACCCTAGCTGAGGGTATTATAATTTGGTCTCGAAATGTGCAATGGACTGAAGGAGACGTTTAAGACCCAACAAAGTATATATATTCTGAATCAGCATGAATAGCCGAGTCGATATAACGATGTCCGTCTGTTTCTATGCGAACTGTCTCTCAGTTTTAAGGCTATCGTAATGAAACTTTGCACAGACCCTTCTTTTTATTGCATTCAGTACATATGTCGAAACCGGACGGTTTGGACCAGTGTAACATACAGCTGCTATAGGAAGGATCGGACGAAAACTACGTTTTTGTATGAAAAACTTTTTGTTTATGAAGATATCCTCAACAAACTCAACTAAGCCGAGTCTCTAGGGAGTTTATACAATCTGACCAAATTTGGTCATAATCGGACTACTATATCACATAGCTGCCATAGGAACAATAGGGTGGAAAATGAGTTTTTGTATGAAAAACTTTACATCGAAACTAAGTTCGACTTTTATTATACTTCATATAGTGTTCAAGCTAAAAAACATTGCTGCTTTGGTATATACTAAGCTTCGGCACTCAGAAGATAGCCGTTCTTTCTTGTTACTCCCTGTACCCATAAAATGGGTAAAAGGGGGTACTAAATCTGTGCAAATGTATGTAACAGGCAGAAGGAGACATCTCCGACCCTCTAAAGTATATTTATTCTTGATCAGTATCAAAAGAGATTTCGATTTGGCTATGTCCTTCTGTCCGTCCGTATGTATGAACGCGTCGATCTCAGCAACTATAAGAGCTAGAGACACCAAATTTGGAGTGTAGGTTCGTGTTTAGCGGGCGCAGGTCAAGTTTATTTTGGATCCGATTCCCGCCCGTTCCCCCGCCATTCGATAAAAACCGTTTAACAGTAAAAATTGTCAAGATATAGATTTGGGAGTTTGCATGTACAATACTTTCATCACTCTTAATCTACTGTCTAAATTTCAAGTCGATCGAATAATAAACACGGAAGTTATTCAACAAACAAGATTCCGAACTGCAGCGCGGGGGGAAGAAGCAGCACAGCCACCACTTAAAATGCCTCGCTTGCGCTGTCGCTTGTGCTGTCGCTTGTATGTGTGCGTCTTTGTGTTTGTGTGTGTATAAGTTTGTAATTTTTAAGTTTCCGAAGTTGCGATCGGAACTCAACTATAGCATTCGTAATTGTTATTTTGTTAAAATTTATTCATATTGTCATACGCGCGCTTCTCGTGAATCTATAAATACGTATATTTACACCTTTTTTCAGTAGTATCATCAAATCAATCTATCAAGTCCATCAGCTTATCAGCCAGCTTCAATTGTACCTTGTTTGGTCGTCCAAGCTATTAGTTCAGGTCGTAATCATTTTAATAGTTAGCTACCCACAGACGGCAAACAAATTGTCAAGTCAATCCAATGTCAACATCAAAGATACAACAACAATAATATAATGAACACGCAATGTAACTGAGAAACCAATCTACTCAAACTTACAGATACAAAGATGCATGGATACAAATTCAGATACAGATACAGTGGGGAAGTGGCTCATTTGGCCAAAGCTCAAAGTAAGAGCAAAAGCGTTGGGAAAATGTAGGGAATTAAGTCAGCCAGTGACTGTGTGTAACAGTTAACTGAATTTGTCTGCCGCTTGTTGCACAATCGGGCGGCCCAATAGAGTGATGGTGCCAGGGGGGCGAGTGGCAACGCCAGATGGAAAGTCTTACTCAATCTGCCGACTCAATCTGCAGACTGTAGCAAAATGTTAAATTCAGTTTGAATGCAACTGCAACTAATTAGTTTTCTTTGCTGCTGTTCGTGCCGTAATCGCAGCGTTGCAGACAGCGCAACAAACGACAATTTTCCCACTGAATTTTCACTTTTCTTTTACTCTCTTTTTGCCTTTGTGCTGCTGCTGCTGCTGCTGCTGCTGTCCGCCTCTAAAGAAAATCAAAGCAAAGCAAAGCAACACCGAAACGGCTAAACAAAAGAATTTATGAGTTCGAAAACTTTTCAATACTCAAAGGGGACCAGGGTAAAGCGGGAGGGGTGGGGCAGTTAGGTACTGCACACAATTTCGTATCGTTCTTTTTATGTGTCCCATTGGCATCGTTTGTGCCACAGCCTCTCTAAATATTTCAAAGTCCATAATGAGCACTGTTCAGAGTCGTTATTTCGTATATTTAAATCAACTGATAAACCAGTTGCTGTTGCTCTTGCTTTTGCTGTTGCCGTGATTCTAAGCAGTACCGCTTTATGGCCTGCAAGGTCTCAATTAATTAATTACAGCCAAAGCCAGCCAAACGACTTAAGAAACAAGCCCAATACACTTGCAGAGCTATTTAAGGTCTGTTCACACTATCTGATGGTTTCATCTAATATTTAACAACATGATTCTCGCTCAAGCATCAAAATATTACGTGAAAATATCACTTTGATTTAGTGTTAACAACGACAAAGATTTCAAATGGTCAAAAGTGTAAATCTAAGACGAAGCTATCTCGAAAAATGTCGCGTCACATAGCTGACGTCAGAAGTAGCGCAATATTGCACGTAAATATAAGATAGTGTGAACAGGCCTTTAATGGAACATTCCCAAACGTGTATATGTAATTAGTTTTACAGTAAATACATTTGCGGTACTTAGAAAATCGATAAATAACTAAAAACCCGTTGCATAAATTAATCGAGTAATGATTTCAGATAAATGTTAATACGCCTTTGAGATATATACATCTATATATATAAATATAAAGTTGATAATGTCGTATACTAATGACAGATCAGATAATTGTATTTTATAACCTTCGACTCTGTGCATATGTCTTAAAGCTAGGTGGTATGAATATATATATATACTTATGTTAAAAATGATTATTTACAGATGATATTATTATAAAGTGTTACTTAAAATTAATTTGAGTTAGTTTTAGATTAAATTATATATGTTGCTTAATTTAAGAAAAGAAATAATTCTAGATATATGGTGCTGGGATAGTTCAGGAGCATTTATTAGCTGAAAATTATTACTTTGAAGGGGGGGGGGGGGGGGGTCCCGCTAACTTTATGTCATTTACCCGGGAAATGCGAAGTGCTGAAATGGTTTTTGTGTGGCAATCGTTTACGGATAAAAAGCGGATTATTATGTGCCGGTGCGGATTTGTGTTTGTTTGGTTGGTCCTGCCAATGCCAATTCGTATTCAATACGCTAGAACGTGAAAGTAGAGGAAATAGTAACATTTAAGGATAATTCACTTCGCACTTCAAGATAATCTTGCCCTAAGTAGAAATCGGAACAGGCCTGTCTTTATATTATTTTTCTCTAATCTGTATGCAGCACATTTCTCGTACTTTCCAAGGCAAATAATAATTGTCTGTGTTATTATTGTATATTATTTGCTTAATTCTAATCTGTTTAATTAATAAAAGCCTGACAGAAATAGAAAATATTGCGACCACTTAACAGTATAAACAACAATGTTTACTTACTTACACAGAGCAGAACCTTTCTGAGGTATTGCCCAGCTTAATAAAAATGCTGTTAGATTCTCTATAGGGGCATCGGAATAGGTGGCAAGTACCTTTTTGTTGGAGTGTTTTTGGTGCTGTTGCTACTTAAATTTCAATTCAAAGCCAAATTCAAAATCATGGCCATGGCTCACATGCGATTTCACGATTTCGGGTTTTTGGCCACACAACAAACACAGGCCAATAACAATAACAGCAACAAATACTACTACATAAATAAATAAGCTTGGCTGAATAAATGAATATTAAATGGCAGCGACGACGAAAAAAATAATATAAATATAAATATAAATAAACGTACGGCAAATCCAAGCGATATTCAATACGTAAATACCACAAAATGTTTGCATGTTTGTTTGTTTGCGCTATCAATTTGCATTGTGAATGCGCGAGGGGGCGTCACGGGGTGTAGGAGCCGGGCTGGCGGCAAAAAGCCACACAAAAAGCGACAAAAGCGCAAAACCAAAGCACATGCAACCAAATGCGACGCTGAAAACGCAGAATTTGATTGACGGCCCGCGTTGACGACGTCATCGCCAAAGCATTTCAAGCTTCAAACTTGGCCTAAGGTTTCTGCTGAGGCGATGGCTTCGTTGCCGCCCACGTACTATAAGAACAACAACAACAACAGCAGTAGCAGCGCAACAACAAAGAGATACTTTTACACACAGACCAAGGGAGCGGAAGCAACAGCTTTCAAAGCTGAGAGTGAGAGCGGCCGCGATTGGCGTGAGAGCGAATACGGCAGCGAGGGGCAGCGGCCGGACAAGCTTTGCGGTTTTTAGTTACAGGCCGCCAACTTGTTTTGGCACAGTGGAACGCAATTGGCTTAAATAGCTGCAGAATGTGGATGAAGACTTTTACCCATTTTTATACCCAAGCAGAGGGTATTATGATTTTGTCTCGAAATGTTTAATGCACTGAAGGAGACGTTTCCGACCCAACAAAGTATATATATTCTGAATCAGCATCAATAGCCGGGTCGATATAACGATGTCCGTCTGTTTCTATGCAAACTAGTCTTTCAGTTTTGAAGCTATCGTATTGAAACTTTGAACACACCCTTCTTTTTGCTGTAGGCAGTACATATGGCTGAACCAGCCGGATCGGACCACTATAACATATAGCTGAAATAGGAATGATCGGTCGACAACTATGTCTTTGTAAGAAAAACTTTTTATTCCATCATTACCAAACTCTTCCAAACCGAGTTTTTAAAGAGTTTATACAATTAGGCCAAAATTGGTCAAAATCGGACCACTATATCCCATAGCTGCCCTGGGATCGGGTAAAAAATAAGTTCTTTTATGAAAAACTTTTTGTATAAACAAATATGACATTCAAACTAAGAAAGTTTTATTATACTACTATATATACTATATACTACTATACTTTACTATAATTTGATAAAAATCGGATAGGGACAATCAGACGAAAATTGAGTTTTGTATAAAAACATTATACTTAGCTTCGGCACTCCGAAGTTCCGTTCTCTCTTGTTTGTAAAAATAATATTTTATTGCAATTTCTAAAACGAAGAATGTGATAACTGTAAACACACTTGCTTTAACCACTGTGCACTGTGTGCTGTTGTCATTTACATTGTGGCAAGCAATTACATGGGACAAGCCGAGCGACTGTTGGTTTCTTATGGTTTTTTGTAGGCGTGGCCCAGTTTTGTTGCTGTTGTTGTTGTAGTTTGCCACATTTGGCAGACACAATTTATGTCAAGCCGACATCTTTGGCGCTGTGCGAAAACATGCGTAAAACTAGCTGCCAAATGAGCCCCCCTTTCCACTGTTCCCGCCCTCTCCAAGCCCTACCCATAAACAGTAGTGTGTGACTGTATGTGTGTGCGTCTAATAGGCGCAGAAATTAAAACGCCAGCAGAGCGCACAAACAAAAAGGGGAGAGCGAGCGAGTGAGTTGGCGCATGTATAGGGGATAAGGGGATAAGGGGAGTGGGCAGAGTGGGGCGCTAGGCTGCATTTAACAGCGGTGTTGACAGCAGCGACGACGACGCTGGCATCTGTCAAACATGTCATACGCAAAATAGCTTAACTGTCATAAAAACAACAAGAGGCAGTCAGAAGGGCCGTAAAACGCTTTATTACAATCCTAACAACAACAACAGCAGCAACAATAATGGCGCATATGGCAAATTGCGTTGGCAAGTGCCGGCTAGAGAGGGAGGGGGCGTGGGCCGCAAATTCCAATTCTTATTGAAGAAATTCTCTTCTAGCTGTTGCTGTTGTTTTGTTTTTATTATTTTGTTGCTTTGATTTACATTTTTATGCCTTATTTGATTTATTTATTAACTTCTCATTGCTCTTTCGACTTCACTTTTTGCTTTCGCTCGCACTCATACTCTCTCATTTTTGCTGTTGCCGCTGCTGCTGCTGCTGCTGTTTCTTCTTCTTCTAGCCAAAACGCCAACGCCTCGTAGGCGCACATATACACTCAGAATAGTTTTACTTTGTGTGTGTGTGTGTGGCATTTTAATAATAGCACACACATACTACTGTACAAAAGCTCCTCCTGGAACAAAAAAAAAAAATATATATATATGGCAAAACATAGAAAATATGTTGCACTATAATACCAACAAATCCAACACAGCAGAAAGCACAAAACTTCTATACGGCTCCACTTCACACACACACTCACACACACTGGCACACACACCCACTCAGTCAAAGAGCCCTTTGGGGGCTGCGGGGCTGAGTTAGGCGGCTGCCGCAATAAAGCTCATGTTGTCTGCGGCAACGGCAACAGTTATATGTACGTGTGTGTGCACAACTGTATGAGTGGGAGGGGGCTAGATGCAACCCTTTCCACTAAACAGGAAGTTTGTAGTTCTTTTCAATTAACACTCGCTGCCTGTGTGCGTGCAAGCGAGACAGGTAGTGGGCAAGAGATCGCAACAGAGAGAAATGGGCAAGCTGAGAATTTATTTGCCGCATTGTGAACATCATAAATATGCACATATGCACATATATTGTTATATGTATGTATGCATGTATATTTGCGCAATTGCTATTTATATTTGTTGTTGTGACGGCATAAACAATGCTTATACAACAGACGCAAATTTTGGTTTCGCGCTCGTTTATTAAATATTATTGCATTTGCGCTTGTTGTCGTTGTCATACCTATTATTGTTGTTATTGTTGTTGTTGTTGCTTTATGATTGCCGTATGCCATATGAATGATGACAAGCACGCTAATAAAACGGTGGCAGAGAGAGAGGGGCCACAACAAAACTGCAAATCACACATACACACACTAATACACACATTCATATGTAAACATAAATCTACCTCTTGGTGTTGGCACCTCCGACGGAAGCGCGCGCGACGCCTCCACAGAACTCCACCGATGATAAACAACAACAAAATCACCGACAAGCGACGTTGAGAGCGGCAACAAAGTGCAACTGCAACTGTGAGACTGCGACTGCGGTTTGTGTTTTGAACTTTTTATATTTGCCGCCCCCGACTGCAAGAACGAAGCCCGTTACTTTGTTTTTGTATTTGCACACACACACACACTTTATTTGATTCACAAACAAATTTGTGTTTAACACATCTCAAACACAAAACACGCGCGCGAACCAAACAGACACAAGTCGATACTCGCTCTCTCGTGTAACGACTGAAACCGAAATGAGCAAAAGCACCGTTGAAACGGGCAGCACAGCGCCAGCTGATTTTCTAAACAGTGCTGCCAAGTCAGTTTTGTCCGAAGAGAGCTGGCGCAGAGAGCAGTTTCTTTTCTGTAATTTTTAGGTCGTTATTCAATTTGTATGAAAAACGCGTTTTTTAACCAGGTGGCAACTGCTGCATACATTTTGGGGCACAGCTTAAAATTCGGAACAAAAAGGCGCGTAAATTTATATTTGATCAGAACTGAGATTAAAAGCAAACGTCTTTAAAGATATCCAAACTTTCATTTATTTATTTTTGCCACTTTGTTTAAATTAATTTGTTGTTTTCAAACCTGGATTCTAATTGTTAAATTCCACCTTATAATTTCCTCTCTTAATTTATTGGTATTAAATCAAAAAATATTTATAAAAAAGTATTTTATTTTTAAAATTTTTACGACTTAATTTTTTCCAATACTTTTACAAAATATCTTATCAGACTCGAAGCATCAAGAGCAATGTTGGATCTTAATAATCTAAATTTAAGTCTAATCTAACGAGAAAGATATCGATGAAGATTATAAAGTTTAACCATTAACAAAGCATATAGTGTATTCTATAGTTAATGGTTTAACTTTTTTAAAAGTATCAATTCCCAATACTCACTGTGAATAAAAATTAAAAGAGCCTTGTATACAGGATTAGTAAGTCTTCCAGCATGTAAGGATATTGTACGATATGTCCTTTAAAAGCAGTTAATTTAGCCGTTAATTTTCCTTGCTTGAAAACATAACCTTAAAATCAACAATTATCTATAATATTGAAAATTAGTGTCTTCTTTTGATTATTGTTTTATTTCAGTTGGTCTTGAAATTTGATTTAGGTAGGAGACTAAACACTAACGATATTCTAAAATCTGCCTGGCAAGGAGACGTAAAGTTGTTTTGGTGCTGTAAGGATAGGTAGGGATCGTTAAAGCACCTCGTTATAAGGCAGAGTACACCTTTAATTTATTCGAAATAATATGTCTATGGCAATTACAACATAAGTTTTGTAGAAAGAGAATGCCCAAGAGATTTACTTAACTTTATGTCAAGGGAATATTGTCGATTTTGTAATCAAAATATATAATTTCACTTGTGATGTTTTTTAATACAAAAATTCAAAATCATTTTTCGAGCGATTGTTTTTAATAATGGTGAAAATTTAATGAAATTGTAGCGAGCTTTAAAAAGTACAATAAAACTTACAGTTGCTGAGTTTGGGTAAAATATCTTTATAAACAAAGTTTTTTTTAACACAAAAACTCAATTTTCGACCGATTGCTCTCATGCTATAAGATATAGTAGTTAAATTTGTACCAAATTAAGTCAGCATGTACAAAATGTAATGAAACTTCGATTGTCTGAGTTTGGTCACAATATCTTTGATATAAAAACATAATGATACCGATTGTTCCTATGGCAGCTATATGTTATAGTGGCCCAATCTGACCGGTTCTGAAATATGTACTGCCTGCAGTAAAAAACAGGTAAGAATGCTGTAGTCGAGTATACCCGACTACTAAACTCCCTGTACCCAGGTCAAACATTTCCGATCGCATCTACGTACACTTACACATATACACACACACATACACATAAGACGCATTCACACGAGCACAGCTCAAGCATTTTAAGTTGTGGCTGTGCTTCTTCTTCCCCCGCGCTGAAGCACTGAATCTTCTATCGTGAATAACTTCCGTGTTTATTATCCGATCGACTTTAAATTTGGACAGTAAAAAAAAGGTAACTAAAGTATTATACATGCCAAATTCCAAAGCTATATCTTTAAAGATGTTGGTAATAAACGTTTTTATCGATTTGCGGGAAAACGGGGGAGATATCTTAAATATAAAACAAACTTGATCTTGCGTATGGTATACAGGAAGCTGCGTTCCAAATTTGGTTCATAAGGACAGACAGACGGAAATGGCCAAATCGAAATCTCTTTTGATACTGATCAAGAATATATATACTTTATAGGGTTGGAGATGTCTCCTTCTGCCTGTTACATACTTTTGCACAAATCCAATACCCCCTTTTTACCCATTTTATGGGTGCAGGAGTAAAAACATAATGGTAGACCGATTGTTCCTATGGCAGCTATATGTTATAGTGGCCCAATCCGAGCGGTTCTGAAATATGTACTGCCTGCAGAAAAAAATAAAGGATCCGTGCCAAGTTTCATCACGATAGCTCTAGGCATAGAAACAGACGGACTTCGGTATTCGGTATGCTGATCAAGAGTACGAATCGGAAACGTCTCTTTCAATGCGCTGCTCATTTCGTGAGAAGATGATGATACCCTATGCAAGGGTAAGGGTGGGTGTAAGGGGGACTGCATGTATAGTTAAGTGATCGATCGGCATTATCACAAATCAAACGTGCCGTGCTGACCTTGCGGACTTCCTCCAGTTGTGCTATAAACAAGTCTTATCATCATTTTGTAGTAGTTGCGATTTCCGTGCTTGAAGTGTGTAAACTGATCTGCTATAATGTAAGAAAATATATTTTTAATACTACCATCGTCGACAGCCTTTGCCAGCCGATCTGCCTTCCCGGATGATCACCTAATTCATGTTAATTTTTTTCACCTCCTTTTAATGTTATATGTAATGTCCTTGTAAATAATATGTATAATGGTGCAGTCTTTATGAGGGGTAGCTAAAGTAAACATTTACCAATATTTTATATATTCCCCCTAATGTACAACTTGCTTAAGCTGCCACGATTGGTAGCAGAAAACTCGTTTAATAAAAATATATAACATATAATTAAATATATTGGAAAACACAAATAAGTAAACTTATCAATCACAAACATTTTATATAGATCGGATAATTAATATTTGTTTCCCGATTGCCTGAAGCAATACGAAGAAAATGCACGAATTTGTGGGAAAGTAATATATAAATAAATAAAATAATAATAAATTGAGGGTATACACCAACATGTGTACCAAGTTTCGTTGCTCTAGCTTCAAGGGTATGGACAAAAATTGCGTTCATACGGACAGACGGACATTTCGCAAACCCAATATAATATTTTTCCCTTCGGGAACAGAGTATAACAAGTAAAAATGCTATAGTCGAGTATACCCGACTACGAAACTCCCTGTACCCAGGTCTAAAACATTCAATCACATCTATGTCCACTTACACATACACACACACATACACAAAGACGCACGCACACAGGCGGCAAAAGCGACAGCGCAAGCGAGGCATTTTAATTGGTGGCTGTGCTTCCCCTTCCCCCTCTCGCTGCATTTCTGAATATTCTTTCGTGAATAACTTCCGTGTTTATTATCCGATCGACTTGAAATTTGGACAGTAGATGAAGAGAGACTAAAGTATTGTACATGCCAAATCTTAAAGCTGTATCTGGAAAAATGTTACTGTAAAACGGTTTTTATCGATTTGCGGGGGAACGGGGGAGATATCTGAAATATGAAACAAACTTGATCTGCGTATGGTATACAGGAACCTACATTTCAAATTTGGTGTCTCTAGCTCTTGTAGTTGCTGAGATCGACGCGTTCATCCGGACAGACGGACAGACGGACAGACAGACGGACATGGCCAAATCGAAATCTCTTTTGACACTGATCAAGAATATATATACTTTATAGGGTCGGAGATGTCTCCTTCTGCCTGTTACATACTTTTGCACAAATCCAATACCCCCTTTTTACCCATTTTATGGGTACAGGGAGTAAAAAGATCCCTGAATGGACGGAGGTTTGCCGATTGGAGAATTAGCAAAAAATGGCCAAACACCCCAAAACACGCCTTTATGTGTGTCAAAAGTAGACTTAAAATTTAGAATTGCTGATAGTGCCGACATAATATGTTTGGAACATGTGCACTAACACAACAAAACACTCTAAAATTACCAAGCACATCTTCGTGCACTTACACTTACAAACACACACATACCTGATGTCAAGATTAGGATTGCATCGACTTCACGAACAGATAGACTTCAACCTGGATGCTAACGGGCATGAATGTTTTAAAACGTATCTGGAGCCATGCTGCGACCACTGCTGTACTAGGATAATCTAGGAAGCTGAACATGCTATCTTTCACTGCCCCGTAGTTCTGCTGAGATCCGTCCTAACACCGGATAACGTCGTTAGTAAAATTGTGGTGTTATAGTTCCTGTGATCGACGCGATCTTACAGACGGACAGACAGAGAGGGCTGGATCGACTCGGTTATAGCTACTGATCAGAAATGTATACATTAGAGAGTCCAAAATGTCTCCTTCTACCTGTTACATTCCCACAGATCTTATGCCCCCTTTTTGACCACTTTATGGGTACAGGGAGTAAAAATATCGAATAATATGCACTGAAGTTATTTAAAAATCCCTTGTCAATACAGCGAAGGTACACTGGTTCGCTGCCGGTGAACTGCTTGAAGTTGCACTGCTTGCATACATATACATCTGTACACGGTATTCCTTATAGAGTCCTCTCGACTAGAGCATTCTTACCCGTCTGCTTTTAGATAAATATAAAATGTAAAGCAAGTAAAATCTATTTGCATTCAAAAATATTATATAAAATATATTGGATTTTAGACACGCAGTTTTGGATAAGCAAGGTTGATATTCATGGCATCCATTGCACTTTCAATTGCACCATTTCCAAATGCAGCCATCCTGTTTGCTGCAACCAAATCCGCCAGGATATAGCGCACAAAAGTCCTCGGAATTTCTGTACTGGCAGTTGTCCCCAGGACAGAAGTAGTTGTAGCAGCCCGGGGAGCAGGTCTCCCGATTACCCAGTGCACATCCTGAGCAATTGAGCATTTCTGAAATGGATTTCAACAGGCAATGATTAACTAGATGAAGATAACTATAATAAAGTTGACCCACCGCTTTCCTGGCATTTGGAATTGGCGCAACCCGACAATGGTGGATTCGGAGGCATTATCAGCATCGGGGGATCCGTAAGTTGCACAATTTTTGGTGGCTTTAAATAGACTATAGGACGAGTGCAAATCCGCGAGTCACATAGCTTTATACTGCGATTGAAGCACACCCAGCTTGGCGGATAAGGGCGACATACACGTGGACTTTTTACCAGGCAACAACCATCAGGTGGCACCGCTCCCGGATATGCCTCCCTGACTATTGGATCAGGCGGAAATGTTGATACAATTTCTCGTGGTGCTGGCGTTGTTGAGTGATAGCTGGTATCCCCTGTTGGGTCGTAGGGCTTAGGGGTGATATATTCCACGTGATGGACGTTTTCCGTGACTGCTTGATACTCGAACTGATTTTTAATAACATTATCAATTTCCAGAATAGTTGTTAAGTAGCCTGGCGGCTGACATTTTTTTCCGTGCCACACTGTGCCCATGGGACAGGCAGGTGATAGACAACGACCGCCATAGTATTCGCCCTGGGTGCACAGTATCTTGCGACACTGTTCGTTGAAGTATATAGAGCCCGGGGGACAGCGAACTTGTTCGTCAGGCTCAGGTTCGGGGGTAAACTCTTCTGTAGCTGTGGTAGGTTCTTCTGTTGTTGTTGTAGTGGGTGTTTCTATGGTTGTTGTCGGTACTTCGACTGGGCAAGGCTTTGGTGTAAGCAAATAACATAAGCCATCGGATTGCAAAAAGTATCCTAAATCAAAAAAAAACGTTGGCATCTATGAAACTTTACATTCAATCGCCGGATCAACTTACCTTCAGCACACATATTAATTTTATGGCACATATTGTTTGACAAAGCATATCCGACTGGACACTCTGACCACTATAGACGGGTTCTAAAAATAATTTAATGTGCGTAAGTGTTTGGAATTGCATACCTCTCCAGCAGCATTTTGATAACCTTCCACAATACGAACGCCTGCCCCAATCGCGCAAAATATTGACACAATCGCCCAGTACAAGGTCGGCATTGTGAGCTCTATTCCAAATTAGATCACTTATGATGCTCTATCAACTGAGTTCGAACGGCGACTAACCAAGAACGACGCCCGACAGACCATACAGGGTAACGAAAACATAATTGCCCCGCTGCGATAACCTTTGCAAGATGTTGCACGTGTTTATTATTATCTATAGTATATATGTATATATATATATATATATACTATATAGGTGAATGTAGCAATTTTGAGCATTTACCTAAGCTTCTAAGAACCTCAAAAGTTTAGTTCTAATCGTTATGTTCGTCTGTCGAGTGCTAATACTGCCTTGGCTTCTATTGGCCCTCAAACTTGCCAGCGCTCAATGTCCACAGGGCGTGCAATCAGGGAATCTCTGCAATGCACCGTACATTCTTCAAAATTGCATTTGCGTGCTGCCATGTGCCATGCCATGTGGCAACGGTGAGTAAAAATATCCGACAATTGCATTTAATATCGCATAACATGAGATTTCTCATTTTGGCCCAGGTCAAGGTCAAAGTGGCTGCAACATTGTAAATAACGTACTACCAGGAAGTCAATTGGCACCTTGCCCTAATCAACCTGTTAGTCCTTGTTATTCAGTTCAACCCCAGCCTACTCCTTGCCCCAATCTACCTGTTACTCCCTATCCTCCGGTTCAACCTCAGACCACATATAGACCAACAACAATCACGACGACTTCCGTTCCCAAAAAGCCATCTACCACGACGCCTGCACCTGCACAAATTCGCCGCTGCCCTGAGAGCACAGTGCTCATAAATGGCCAATGCCATCTTGTATATTGCGGATCAGGAGTGCTTGAGAACGAACGATGTGTGCGCCCCCATTGCCCTCTTGGCACTTACTGGACTGGTCAGAAATGCGCTCTACCGCCACCCATCGAGCTGACTCCAATTCATCTTGAGAGAACAATCATCATTGAAAAATCGAAGAATACGCCGGATCTGGTGCTTAATAATGTAGCAAACTTGGCAGTCAATGCATCTGTCACAATACCAGAGGATTACGTTGAGGAATTCAATGAGGAGTCTGAAGAGGAAAGGCCATCAATTTCTCCCAAGTGCTGTACTGTGGTTGCTCCCCGCACCTGCCGTTGTCAAGGCCAAAGCGCCAATTGGCAATGCTACAACAGAAAACAGCAAATGTGCGGCAGTTTCTGTAGCGCCCGCAAAGTGGTATTGAAGCCAGCTAAACTGACTATCTGGTACAATAACGATGATGCAATGCTCGTCATCCCACCTAACTGGAACTCCGGGTGCCGCCAGGGAGGAAACTGCATTCAAGCCAGAGGTGAGTGGGATCATATAACGACAATGATGAGGGCCAGAGTCTTACTAATCTTCCTGCTCCATTACAGATAAATATGACTGCAGCGGCTGTGCTTCGGGTCAGATGGCGTCCTGCTCGACCTACTGCTATTCATATCGATGTGACAGTCAAAACTGCGCGTTTTACGATCAACAGAAATTTTGCGAACTTCCCCAATTTGCTAACTCTATTGGCTGCCGTTCAGAGGATGGCTGGAATCGATAGACGTTGCTATTGCACTACATTATATATCACAGGATGGCTATTTTCTGTTATAACCAGTCTTAAATAAATGTTATACAACATATTATGGTTCATTCCTTGCATAGAAATATATTTAAGTTAGTTTTTTTGGTGTGCCTTTAATTATCTTAAAGAATTATAATAGGTTTTTATTTTGAAATTTGGTAGTAGGCTTAACTTAATGAAAGTATTTAGACAATTCATTTTTACAGTGTGTAACTTTATCAGGATCAACAGCCGACTCGATCTAGTCAAGTCCGTCTTTCTACCCGTCTGCCTGTTCAGATTAATTTTTTTTTTTCAAAATAAATATCGGACTAATTCACCACCGCCTGGAGCTCCTTGCGTACTATCCGTACGTTCATTCCACAAGTACACTCTCATCATTACTTATCGTCTTCGTTGCTCACTCCATTAAATGTTGTATGACGTGGAATTATCACACACTCATCGACGATACCCTATTCTCCCCTTGCCGGGAATTTTTTATAGAGGACACATAACTCACCTCTACACCCTTCTTTAAAGTATTGATGAACTTAAAACCCTATAATTTTGATTAACCTTTTCATCCTCAATGGAATGTAAATTCTGTGATGCATTTTGTTATTTTTTAATGCTTTTTTAAGATTAAAAAAACATATAGCTGGAAATTGATCAAATTATATCATACATGGTTAATAATATTTGATCTTTGTCCACTCAATAAATATATAAAATTCGCTTATTTCATCTTTGTGGGGTTTACTTTGTTTTCGTTTCGGAATGCTTCCCAATATCCGTTCATATTTCACTCGATTTGAGTGAACACTCACATTGGTTGTGGTGCGTAATCAACTTTTTAAGATAGGGCTATCTAATCAAGCTGTTCAATAGTTTGCTGTGCTATGAAATGCTTCAACTTTCAGTGCAGTAGACTGAAATATTTTCTTGGTCGCGGACGCATCGCCTGCCTTGACAAGGAAGGAAGCAAATACCTCCATATATTTGCAAGAAGTTATAAGGCAACTTAGTCATCATCTTGGTTAGGCTTTGACAACATGCCGCAAATAAAGGTAAGAGCTTGGGCAACATTTTGACTCCCTGTACCCATAAAATGGTTAAAAAAGGGGTATTTAATCTGTGCAAATGTATGCAACATGCAGGAGACATTTCCGACCCTATAAGGTATATACATCCCTGATCACTATCAAAAGAAAATTTGATTTGGCCATGTCCGTCTGTCCGTGTGGATGAATGCATTGATCTCGGAGCTAGAGACACAAAATTTGGAATGTAGGTTCGTCTATGGCAGGCGCAGGTCAAGCTTATTTTGGATCCGAGATATTCCCCCCACACCTCCGCAATTCGATAAAAACGGCTTACACCAACAATTTTAATGATATAGCTTTGGGGTTTGCTCAATCTTAATCTACTGTCCAAATTGTAAGTTGATCGGATAACACGGAGTTACACATACGAGTTATTCAACAAACAAGATTCAGTCCTGAGAGCGGGGGAAGCAACAGCGCAGCCGCCACTTGAATTGCATCGCTAGCCCTGTTGCTTGTATGCGTGCGTAGTTGTGTATATGTGTAAGTGTACGAAGATGCGATCGGAAATTTTAGTCCTGGGTACAGAGAGTTTCGTAGTCGGGTATACTCGACTATAGCATTCTTACTTGTTGTTTTTTGGAATTAATTACCTTTAATTGATGGTGTGCCAATTTTTGGCTTTTCATTTGATTCATATCTTATCTACATTTGTAGCTAATCGCGATCGCTGCAGTGTTCCTAATCTCCTTTGGACCATTGGTCAGTGGCACGGCCAACGACACCATTAAAGATCAGATTGTGGTGCACACGCCGTTGCAGCATTACGAGCAGCCCTCGCTGCGTGACTACGAGGAGTGCCAGACGAATCGCCAGAGCTGTTTGGACGTCTGCGACCTTAACAAGAAGTGCCAGTTGGAGTGCCCGCTCTGCCCGGAACTGTCAGATGAGCCCTTGCTGGTTCAGGGGGTCAATGATACAAGTTACGTGCCACCGGCTCAGCCGCCACTCAACACCACCAACATCATACGCCTCACAAACGAGATCAATAACATTATCAAGAATGATATACAGGCCCGCAATGAGGTGAATGTCAAGGTGCACCAGAACGTTTCCCAGGTGGGAGGCCGCTTTGGGCTCGGCTACAGTGAGGAGGGCTCCTGCTGCTACGTGGTACGTAGAAACAGGGAATGCGAGCACAAGGACCACTGCCCGGAGTCGTCACGTCAGCGTGTCTGCGGCGAGCGTTGCCAGTCGCGGGTGATGATCGCCAGACGTGTGGTGCAATGCGATAAGGATCAGACAAGCGATTGCCACGAGACCGTGGAGTATCTGCCGGCTCGCAAGCGCAGATCCAAGGCAAAGAAACAGTCCGAACGCTGTCATTACACTGGCAACGCTTGGCCCTATGTATCCTGTAATAGCCAGGATCAGAGCGGCATGCGAGTTAGGCGCTCCAACTGCCAAGGATGTCTGAGCTTGCCCTATGGCTATATATTACAAAATGGACTGCCGACTGGGTGTGGAGGTTGCTTTCAGGGCGCTGCAGTTCCAATGATGCCCATGCCCATGCCCATGTGGTATGCGCCTATGCAGAACTTTGGCTATAACTATCAGCCGCAAATGGTGCCTCAGTATCAGTACCAGGATCAGGACAATAACATGGGCTTCACCAATGATAACGGCTGGGTGTTGGAATCTAAGAAATGCCTGAACGATGGAGAGTTGGTGGATTGTGTGGAGGACAAGGGGGCGGATAGCGATGAAACGGTTGATCTAGAGCCGTTGCCGCCAGGCCGATATGAGAAAGACGAGAATGACTTAGATTATGACGGTGACTATGAAGTGCCCGCTCAACGTCGACGTCGTCACAGTCATCGAGGAGGTCAGTTTATGCGTTCCCTATACAGTCGCCGTCACGACAACTGAGTTACTGCATCCGACGTGTAAGGATTTTAAGCATCGGAAGCATGACCGTATATATTTATCATAACAACGCAATCAATTTCCCATCAAATGTTTCTAAATTTAACCATAGCTAATTAAATTAATAACTTTTTGCCATTTTCAAAATGTTTAATATTAAAACATTAGTTTTTTCACAAAACTTGTCCTACAATTATTTGATTATACATTTGTAAACCATTGCAGACAGTATTACAATTTTGTCACGATATGGGAATGGGACGATTCCGAATCGATGAAGTATAGTCTAGTATTGCCTAGTCAAACTAGCGATGTCAATCTGTCTTTCTGTTTTTATGCAAGCTAGTCTCTCAACTTAAAATCATTTATGTCCGAATTAGTTGATCGACTCTCTATAATATATAGATCAATTAGGAACATTCGAAAGAAAGCTTTTGCGTACAAAACTTACTTGTTTTTCTAGATATTGCAACCAAATCGTGTTTATTATCCGTGTTTATTATCCGATCGACTTGAAATTTGGGCAATAGATTGAAAGTGGTCAAAATACTATACATGCCAAATCCCAAATCTATATCTTGAAAATTGTTACTGTAAAACGGTTTTTATCGCATAGCGGGGGAACGGGGAACAAACCTACATTCAAAATTTGGTGTCTCTAGCTCTTATAGTTGCTGAGATCCTTGCGTTCATACATACGGACGGACAGACGGACAGACAGACGGACATGGCCAAATCGAAATCTCTTTTGATACTGATCAAGAATATATATACTTTATATGGTCGGAGATGTCTCCTTCTGCCTGTTACATACATTTGCACAGATTTAGTACCCCCTTTTTACTCATTTTATGGGTACAGGGAGTAAAAATTTACATATTTATAAGTCTCCGTTATTGCTTCAACAAAAAAGAACAAAGAACTTTTCACGTGATCTGTTTCTGGTCTGTTAAATGTTGCTTACTTTAGGGGTCGGAGAAGGGCGTTGCAAAATCAGTAGTCTGTATGTCAAATTTGATGTTAGCTAAATAAGTTTTGTAGATATAAATATTGCCCATTTATCGATGTTTTTGGCGACTGGCTAAAAAGGTGTAGGAGATTAAGATTATTCTGAATGAAATAATGTTGTACAAAACATAATCAAATTCGTTTTGGTGTTGTTGGCTGCTAAGTTTCATCAAGATAGCACTAAAACTGAGACCCGGATAACGCTAGATCGACTCGGCATAGGATCGGAAAACTTATATCATTGCGTTGCACAAATGCAAAATCCTCTGCAAGGGTATAAAAAGGTAATTCACGATTCTAGTATCTATTTCTACTGGCATAACACAGCCAATGAAAATCTATGAAACATACCGGTTTAAATAAAATATGCAAATAACACTATAAAATCAATGGACAATTAGTTAAGTTGTTGGTTAATCAATTTGAGGCAGTATATTATATGCGATACATTTTGAGAGTAGCTACATATTTATGTAAATTAAACGTTTACTACATTTTTCAACTCTAAATTCAATTTGTCGTTTGTCCTGCTGATGTGAACATATTGCATAAAGCTTTTCTAATTGCCATATTATATAATGTGCACGTTGCAAGAAAGATTAAGTATACAATTTTATAGAGTGATGCAAGACATAAAGATAACGAGCAAATTGCGAATACGTATTGAATTGTGAATCGTGTTTCAGAAATTTGATAACGTCAAGTTGGCATTCATTAATTTGGTTTAATAACACTTGTTTTTTTTTTAGGGGACTTTGCTTTGCTTATAGACTAAACAACATGTAATAGAATTATTTCCTTCTGGCAAACATTTTAAAATTTTTCTAACTGTTGCGTATGAGCGTATAAATTGGTTTTATAAATCAACTGTAGCATTAGATAGTTTCATTGTGGGCGAGCCCTTTGAACGTTTGAAACAAAATTACTAAACTTATGGTAATATTGCGCTGTATGGTTTGTTCGTGAATCCACTGTTGATAATGGGCTAGTTTACTTAATTCCCAGTTCCTTAAGCTCAGTTTCCTCGTCGACGGAGTCCTCGTCATCGGAACCGTGCACCGAGGGCGCTGGAGTAGTGTGGCCTGTATGAAAATCAGAGCGAAAGGCATATTAAAATATGTTTTCCATCAAGTTTTCTTTTTGTAGCACATCGAATAATTAATCTTAAGCCTAATGACTTTTGTCATTCTAACCAAAGAAAAACAGTACAAGGTTTTTTGAATGTCAAATCAGTCTTGATTAAAGCACATGAGTTAGATTATAATTTTCAAGTTATGCAATCTCGCACAGCTAAATAATAAATGGTTAATATTTATCATTTTATTTTGGCCATACCAACATTCAAAAAAAAAGTTTCCCTCAAAATGACAAGACAATAAGAATAAAGCTGACATCAAAATGTTTGCATTAATGCATAAATTGGAACTTACGAGAAGAGGTAGGACTGGGGGGCTCGCTGTGTGGACGTGAGAAGATCAGATTGCTACGCGAGCCATACAAAGCACTCTCGTCCACATAATCAGGATAGACGGCCTGCAAAGCCTTAACTCTTGCCTGTCGGTAGTACTGCAGGAGCATAAAGAAGAGTTAATTATAATCAATGGCAAATTGAACTATACATACAATGCCCAGCGTACGCCAGTCAAGCAGATCGCTAAGGCGCTCCGTGCGGTTGCGCTGAATGATACGCTGGCGGCGATTTAAGCGTGAGAACTCCATCATGAAGCTGGACAGCTGCTGCACGCTGTTTTCCAGACCAATGTACCGGCGATCAACAATGTAGATACCATAGGATTTTGGATCGCTGATGTGCTCCTGCATGAAACAGCCGAAGCCCGACAGATTTGTGGTGACACTCGGTATGCCCATGACGGTGCATTCGGCGGGTGTATATCCCCAGGGCTCGTAGTACGATGGGAAGACGCCCAAATGGCAGCCGCGTACAAACTCCTCGTAATCGATACCAAACAGCGGATTTGTCGATGTAAGAAACTCCGGATGGAAGACCATTTTGACGCGATCGTGCACCGAATTGAACAAATGACAACGCCTGATCGAGGCCAGCACCGGATCGTTCCAATCGTCGGCCACATTATGCGTGGTTACCGGTGGCATCGTGTCACGTTGCATGGCAAACATACAGCGCTTTATCTTAACCAGATCATCCTTTTGCAGCAGCTCATCGGGGGTGGGTATATGACCTTTTACGCATGTATCAAACATTCGTTTGCCCACCGCCTGCTGCACATTGTTGATGGTATCGCGCAGTTGCTTAATGACCGCATGGCCGCGCAGCGAGTCCACATTAAAGTTGTTCGTCTTGGTGGGAAATATGAGGAAGGCCACCACTGTGGTATCCGGACGCTCATGCTTCAGCATTGCATTGAGGCGAGCCAGCGACTCGATGAATATATCAGCGCCCTTGTTGCCAAACTCATAACGGCCAGCGATAAAGAAGTACATCGTCTTATCCAAATCGAAGTCCATGTGGCTGCAGGTCAGATACGATTAGTTAAGGCGAAATAGAATATATTTAGGAACCTACCCATAGAAATGGCCGCGCACAAACTCATTGATCTTCTCCTTGGCAACGGCATGCAAATTCTGGAACTCATGAATGGCCGAGAATTTTTTGACATTCAGTCCATTGGGCGTTATGATATCCGGCTTGCGTTTGAGCAGATGCTCCGCCTCATAGCCAGTAATCTCCGATACAGTGGTAAATATATGCGACAAATGTGTAGCGCCACGCTCTATACAATAACGATGATAAATTTGACGCTTGCCGGCCTCCTCGTCAACAGCAAACTTATCCAAATTGTTGTAGAAATCGGTGTTGCCAGCACACAGATAGCGGCCCAGGAGCGTGGCATGCGTGGTGAACACGGTGGCAATTTCAATGAGGCGAGTGCGTAGCACTATGAGACCTACACCCGCCTGCCACTCGTGGAAGTGGGCCACAATGCGTGGAGGATTCAGATCATTGTTCTGGGAGTAGGCAATGGCACAATTGCGAAACTCCTCCAGAAACTCGGCAATCATGAAGCCCAAAATGATGGCATCATTTGTCTCAATGTCCAAATGGGGTATACCAATGTTGCACTTCTCCCACATCTCCGACTTGAACTGATCCAGCTTCCACGCCGCGGAGCCAATGTCAAACAGTATGAGCTGCGGATTACCGTCCACCAGCCAGCGACCGGTGTGGATTTTATAGCCACGCGAGCGGAGCGTGTTGACCGCATCCAACAGAGGATTGCCGCGTGGAAATTCCATTTCCTCCATCTCGGTGCGTGCACACTGGTCCATGTAGGGGCCCATCATGCACAGCTGCTCGCCCATCTCCTCTGTGGACACATAGGCCTTGGAGCGTATTACCGTATAAATTCCGCCCACTTTGTTGGCCACCTCCCAGGCCACCTCAAAGTTCCAGCGATTCTCGCGCGACGCTATATCGCCGCGATCAAAGTAATCCTTCAGGTCCGCGCCGGACTCCACGCGTGAAAATCGACGATTCATCTGCAAGAAGTTGAAGAGACAGAAAATACTGATGAGAAATGGAAACAAATTTGATTTAACCGCTGCAGCCCACCCGCAAGGAAATGGGCGAAGCATCTTGATCTTCAAAGCGATAGGACATCTGACGGCGCATCATCTTAAACTGCTGCCAGTGGACGGCGGACAACCTTCTAGTCCAGGCAATCGCAGCGTACTGATAATCTCAACTATATTTAGCTGCCGGCTGACCCACATTACAACTGTAACTCCCGCTTACACAGAGTCATCATCATCAGCGCCGGCTGATAACGTTGCATCATCATCATATCATTATCAATATAATCACGCAAGTAGCAAGCCCGCTCAGAGCAGACTACTGATAACGAATGCCAATGGCCCTGACACTCAGCAGCGACATTGGCGTCGCCGTGCATTTGTCGTCCATATTTTGGCCGGCTATTTATAGTTTATTGGTTAATGACAGCCACAAAATCGCTGCCGCTGCCAATTTCTTTATACTGAAAAATTGTGGCCCACATTTCTATGGCGAAAGCAAAATAATATATATACGAGAATATACTATATATTTACAGTCGAGGGTGCTGAACCCAATTTCATTAAAACCGAAACGAATCCACCCACTCAACTCAAGAGAATTGAAAGGAAAGTTATGTAAGCCCGTGAAATCATTAAGTTCAGATAGTTACTTAAAGAGTTTATTCTCGGTTTCAAACATATGTTAGCATAATATACAAAAAGTCTTGCTCCCAAATACATTTAAGAGCGTGACGAACTTTATTTTATCTTGGTTCAGGTATTCATGACTCAATAAATAATTATTTTATGCGAATTCAAGCAGCATTTGCTTATAATTTAATAAAGGGATGATTTTGTAGATATCATAATCTTTATATACATTTGTATATAGCAGTCATATACTGCATATTTATGTACAATACGAGTTGTATAATACACGCTTAAGTACATACATATACATATTATGTAATTAGTTCCAAGTCAAATGTTTTTAAAGCTTTTTAGCTTGCAATACTACTGCAGATGGTATTGAATTTGTGGAATTAATGAAAGGAGTCGTTATGGGGTCGGACATACAGTATATACATACATACATAGGTATATTATTGACCAGCTTCAATAGCCTAGTCAATCTAGCCATATTCGTCTGTATGTTTCAATCAAACTAGTCTGTAAGCTTTAGAGCTATATTGCTCAAACTTGGCATCGATCCCAGATGGAACGATCGATCGATAATTGGGTTATATAAAAAATATTTTACTAATTCAAGGCACTACTGTACTATAATTTTTATAATTTGCTTGAATATCATCAAATCTGATATCATATATCTACATTTGAATCGACTTTTCGACTCAATAAATATCCAGCGATTTTAAAGGCTTGTTGAATATTTCAAGTATGAAGAAACACTATACTACTTGAGTAAGTCTATCAGGCACACTAAGTACTTTAAAAATAAATTAAGTTTTTGTAGCACTGTTATTTATATTCAGAGATGCTTTGTTTTTATTGTTAAAAAATTTTTTAAAAAATTTTTTTTATATCAAAATAGACTTTTTGTACTGAGATTTGCATTCAGTAATGATTATATGTATATTATTGTACAACTTGATAAAGCTGCCACGATAGGAAGCAGAAAACTCGTTTAATTAAAATATATACAAATTTTTTAAGAAAAAATAAATAAAACAAAAACATATATATATATATATACCCACGAGTTTGTTTGTAATTTGTTCATGTCACAGTTTGGTTGCCTTGTTGCCTAACTTTGATTCCTATTTTCGTTTTGTGAAATTAAAAAATAACAATAAAGGACGTTTATCTTCGGAGTGTCGAAGCTGTATACCCTAGCAGGAATTAATTTTTCCTATGTGGACCGATTTTGACCAAATTTTGACAGATGGTATAAACTCTTTATAAGCTCGGTTTGGGTGAGTTTGGTGAGGATAAACAAAATGTTTTTCATACGAAAACATATTTTTCGACCGATCATTCCTATGGCAGCTGTATGTCATAGTGGTCCGATCCGGCTGGTTCCAACATATGGACTGCCTGCAGCAAAAAGAGGGGTCTGTGCCAAGTTTCATTAATATATTATACTCTGTTGGGTCGAAACGTCTCCTTCAGTCCATTACACATTTCCAGACAAAATTATAATACCCTCTGCTAGGGTATAATAAACCGAGCATAAGCATTTTCGATCGTTATATTAGAGTTTTATTATATAAACTAATTTATTACCTGTAATTTAATGAACTATAATCGAACGTGCAAACTAGATAACTACAATCATATAGCGGAAGCTCGAAGTAGTGAACAAATCGTAAAGTAAACAGTTTTGGGTTATAGTATTGGTTATATTAAGATACAAATATTTCAACTCTGCGAGACTTATGTATATAAAAACAGATTCTTGACAATCGTTGGACTGAACACTTTTGGTTTAATGAACAAATTTGGTTTTAATTAATTCACTTTACGAGTAGCTCGTTCGTCCCCTGCATGAATAGTTCGAGCGAACATATTCTAAAGGATCCGATATAAGTTGAATACATGAAATCTCTAGTCGGCAAAGCGATATATACAACTTTTTGAATTTCACCAAATTGTACATGAGTAGAAAATAAGTCGATATTTTGTATTATTTTTTATTCGGTCCACAAGTGGGGATCAAGGTCAATTTGTTCAAAATTTGTTTCTCAGCAGCTCGTCGTATTTTCAAGGCTTCACAATGAATTAATTGATACGTAGCTTTTTTCAACACGATAAGATAGAGTTTTGAGATAAATAGCCAAGGGGCCATGCCGGGTATGGGAGGGAATCAGAATCAGTTCCTGAGTGTTTTAGTTTTGAGTCACATTATGGCACTCGGAATTTGTTTAACAACAAATAAACAGATGATTAAAAGTAATTAGCACAACGCTGCAAGAGCCAGACGCTTGAAAGTAAAAGTTTAACGTAGAAAAGAAAAAACAATTGACACTGAATATACGAATTACAATTGCACTTTGTCAAATGTTCAATTCCCTTACGTTTTTACTGAATTATTTCGAATTTCGGCGTTTGGTTGTGAGAAGTGGTGCGGCAAGGCGGGGCGACTCTTGCACGCGCAACCAGAATATGTATGTACATAAATATTCGAGCACAGGCCGCGGTGCGCCTTTGGCTCTGCCGGTGCCTCGACGTCGACGTCGACGTCGACGTCGACGTCGACGTCGACGTCGGCGGAGACGTTGACGTCGCCTACAGTGGCTGCAAGAAACTCCAACAACAATAAAAAGAACAACAGAAAGCAGCGCTACAGACACGACGCGTCGTCTGTGTTGTGTGTGGCAGGCAATGTCTTTTCTTTTTTTCATTGTCGAGCACACAGGCAGCTAAAAGTCAAATAAAGGTCAGTGGCTGCGTCGCTGTCGCCGCTGTGCGGGCAGAGCATTAAATATTTTCACCATTGTTGGTAGTTTGCTGGGACTTTAACTCGCTCAACAAGTTTAACTTGATAATTTTGTTGTTGCAGGCGCGAACACATAGGAATTTAGCTTTCGACCGGCGCATTGATAGTAGCAGCAGCGCAGCGGCTTATCAACGTTTTGTTTATGTTTCACTTTTATCAATTTTTGCGCTAGTGCAAAAATATGATTTTGCATCGGCGCCTGCGTTTGCCGGCGTCGGCATTGGCGCCAAGTGCAATATATTGATAGCGATAGCGAATTGGTTTTCTAATGTCTGTGTATGCGTTATGGCACGCGCGCAGCTGTTAATTTATAATTTTTTTTAAACAAAACTCATTCACCTTGCAGCCGTCGTCGTTGTTAGCAGGTACAAACAAAACAAACAACTGGCGGGCAGTGTTGTTCAGCTATTGAAATAATCGACCAGTGGCAGCTCTTGCGATAACGATAAGAACCGGTTCCAGGAGCTAACTAATCGGACGGTTCGGAATTAGTCTTGAAAGATTCCTTGATTGTCCTTTTATTCTATTTGATTAATCTTAACAACAGTTACAACAATTGAGTTGACACCGAAATGCTTACGCAGGCCTGGTTGGTAGCGTTGCCACTTAATGGTTTTGTATGGTTCTATAGCATTTAGCCTTAGACATGATGCAGAAGAGCGCGCACTTGAATGCGTTTGAAGTGGTAAATGTTTAACGGCTTACAGAGTATTTAGAATATCAGCACAAGAATGAGAAGTATAATTTTGAAAACCAATATAAGTATCAATAATATAATACAGGTAACAAAATTAGATGCCTCGCTTGCATTTAGTCTACTTTCAATTTCACTCAGTGCGTCAAATTTTTGCCTCAATATTCTTCACTTTTCGCATAAAAACTCATATTTCAAATGTGGCAGCATTATAACCTTGCTCTATAAAGAATTTAATGTCATTTATCGCCCTCGCTCGCTTAACCTCAATTAAAGACCAGGACGAACACGCAATTTCAAATGCTTTCTAAGTTTTGTTTTTGATATTAATTGAAAAGTACGCAGACAAATGGTAATAACTTACGGAAAATACAAAACGTACAAATTGATAGACAACTTGACTGCCTAAAGAAGAAGGAAGAAGTAAGAAAAAGTTGATAATTAGGTCAAAAGATTGTACATTGTTTAATTTGTCTGCGCTACAAAACTTGCACTCTTATATTCAAAATATGCTTTCAGCAATCAATCAATTTGCCAATATCGCCAGTTCTATATGCAAATACAATTTGCCAGATTGACAGTAACCTGGAAATACGCCCAGTCATCATTAAAGGGCATCACTCATTTGGTCCTGCGACCTGGTCGGACCCTGCCGGCATGTCTGTCACAACCGCCTCACTGACAACACAATTGACATTCTGGGTGGCACACAAGGTCAAATGGCATTTATGGTTTATTATTTTTGCACGCCCGCAGTCCCCAAGAGATGTTTGAGGAGCATGAGGCGGGGGGAGGACCCCCATCTAAACCAATATGCACAGACTTCACGTCTTTTTTCGCGTTTGTCGGTTTCTGCTTTTAATGTCTGTGTGTGTGTTTGAGGCAGTTGCCTCTTTGTTGTGTCCTCGCGGAGGCCATTGATAACAGATACAACAGCACAACCCTGCTTAGGGTTGCCGCTGACATGCCTGTCTGCTGCTGTGTTTTATAAATCATCTCAAAATGTATGCAGTTCACATGCAGTTTTTAGTGTTTGGTTAGTTTTTAAATTTCCGCTTTGCCGATTGCTCTGGCAATTTTCTGATTACCCAAATTGTGGCAGCTGCCTTATAACGTTAGTGGTTATTGCAGTGCTCGTTAAGCGGACATTAAGACTCCCAAACACCCCACCACACACACACACACACACACTCACACACACTCACACACACTCACACACACAGATGTCAGTAACACAGTTATCCTGTGTTCGAATGGGAAATGTGAACGCTGCTGAGATTGAAAATATTTCGGGGAATTGCAATGGTCAGCCAAGGGCAAACATACTGGCTAAAATGAAAGCTTCGACCGCAATTCTGTTAAAAGCTGAATAAGTAGGCAATGCAATTCTTGGTAACATGCTGAAAAACATTTTCACCGCGATCTCGCCGAGTTACAATAGTTATTCTGAGTATCTGTGGTTCTTTCATATGTATATTCAGCTTTAACAACATTTTATCTGTCGTTTTCTCATGTTCCTGAATTCTCTATTTCAAGTGGTTAACCTCAGTGTTTTTCTTCTTGCTGAGGAAAGCTCAATCTTCCTGAAATTATAGCAATGCACGTTAAGCTTTTATTAAAATAAATAATAAATAGACCACCTTGCGATGCAAAAACAGTCAGGCGTGAATTTAGGAATTTCTGAATATATAAGCGTAACATGAAAAATATTAATCAGCCATAAAATGGCTTTTTCAACAAATTAATTTAAAATTTAGCGCCACTTTTTCAACCTTTTCGGACTCTTCTTTGCCCATTTCGGAACGGCGTTGCCAGCTTTTTGATGTAGTGTTGGCAGAGTTTGGTGCAATTTGAAAATTTCAATTTCATGCGGATGAGAAAACGAAATCCAAAAAAATCTACCTTGATTTTTAATGCAAGTAATTTAATAGCATATCATACCATACCATACCATGATCAGTGCTCTTGTGTCTCATGTATGTATGTATTACAATTTAATTTGGCAATTTTATTAGTAATATTATGTTAAGACGCCTTGATTTCAAATCTAGATAGATTTTAAAAGAAATGATTTTAGTAACATGAGAAAAGACCACGTATATTGGCAAATTTTGATCACAATACCTTTAACAGTTGTTGTGAGGACTAATTTTTCATGCGGATAGACTGTGTTTCGTTAACTCAACTTCACGGTATTGAAATGATAACTTTGTTTATAACTGGGGCCCTTTTAATAGTTGTCAGCCTGTTGGCCAGCTTGGATAACAAACTAGACAAGTTGTTAAGTACGTAACTCATTAATAACTCAACTTTCGAAGAAGCTATATTTACAATGTGGGTAAAGTATCTTGCTAATCACATTCAGCTGATCAATTCTGAGCGCTAGTTAAAGTGTAGAGCAAAATGTACATTAACTTCAGGGCTTGGGCCCAATTAAAGCAATGCAAATATTTGATACTATCTAGCGTAAGCATTAGTGGCCACTAAGTTAACCTAATGATATTATTTATAGATGCCCAAACAGCATAAAGCATCGCAATCATATTTTAGGCTTATCTAATCGTTGCGCTATTTTTAAACCCAGTTCACAATTGGGTCAGCCCAGACGGCCTATGACTTTGCCCGGCCACAAAGAGCTTCATTAAAAACTTTTGGCATAATTCATTAGTGCCACAACGGCACGTGAACTTGAAGCCGGTAGCAAAGTCAAGTGCCGGCTGGGTGACTAATTTCCTTCAGAGACACCCAAAGACTGCACAACAATAAAGATAATAACGGAATGTGGTAGCAAAAAAACAAACCAAATGAAAACTAAGACTTTAAGACTGAGGACAAACGTCGACAAGGACATGCCCTGTAGTCTTAATTATTCACAAAAACGCTTTATATAAGAGCTAAGCTCATTACTTTATTTTCTATTCCCAGTTTTCCCATTGCTGATTCCAAATCATTCAGAGTCATAATCTTTTTTAATCTGAAAAGCAAAACATATTAGCTTTAAAAGTATTCCCATTGAGGCAGTTGAATGAAAACTATTCGAGAATAACGCCAAAAAGCGATTGCACAATCATTCGAAAATAGGATATCAAAAATGATATGAAAAGTACTCAGATACGAGAAATCACAGGTTCATCACATACAAAATTAAAAAGATTTATTTTATTTAAGATTTATTTTGAAATTGATGATAAGTATTAGATTAATTACCACGTTTATGATTTGCCACTAAGGTCACTAAGGCCACCTATCTTATGATTTGCTTATAGGTATTTCTAACATGTGGCATCTCTCAGCCCTCAGGAGCATATTTGAATTGGGAAATAATTAAGAAAGCATAAATCCTTTCGCCACATAGTCATAAGCTAAAACTAAGTTAACATAGCCAATGTGAAAAGCGATTGTCAGATGATGCCATTATTGCACGCTTTTTGCGCAACTTTATCGTGCAACGTATAAGCACGAAAGTCTATTAGGTGACTTGCCTGTAGATGTGTAGATTAATAGATTGTTAAGTAAGATTTTAATTAATAAATATATATATTTTTTCTTTTTCGTTTTTTTTATATATATTTATTATCACAATTAACATTTCATAACAGTTTTTAGTGTAGGTGTCTCGCTTAGCGCCGGGCTTATGAATTTTATGCAAAAACAGTATTTGTGTTAATAAATATCTAAAAAATCATTTAAAATCATTTAAAATGACACAATATTCAATTCCACCTTCCCTTTAAATATGTGTTATGATTCGCAAAAAACTAAAATACACTTTAGGTAGCGAATTACAGGGTAAGCAATAAGAAAACGTGAGCAGCCCCGAAAGAGGCGCCAACTTGCGAGTCGTTGATAGCGAAGTTGTCATTATGAATTGTTGCCTACTTATCGGCGCATGCGTCAACTGGCGACTGCTGCGGCTCGAAGGCCAAGAGACGAAGGGGCCAGGAGTGGGACTGTATGCCATATGCAACATGCTGAGCCTTGTAGCATGTTGTTGATGCTTTGCCTCTGTTTGGGTAACAAAGTGCGACAGCAGCAGCAGTAGTAGCAGCAGCAGCAGCAGCAGCAGCTGACGGCGACTTCGAATTTCGAAAACCGTTATCAACAAACCAGGCAGCGCTGTAAGTGTGTGTGTGTGCGTGTACGTGTGTGCGTGTGTGTCGTTGTGTGGGTGCGCACTTGCTGGTGCTGCTGCCTCTGGCAGATATGAACCCATCAGTTGGCGGCTGTTGCACGTCGCGTGCGGTTTCGTTTTTGCTCCTGAGCTGCTGCCACGTTCTTCTCCTGCGTCCTGTGCCCCTTTCGCGCTCGCCAATATTGAAAGTGCGCTTCGTTGTCGTTGTCGTTGTCGTTGTCGTTGTCGTTGTCGTTGTCGCTGGCGTTGTCGCCGATAGTTTTTTGAATAACTAGCAGATAAAAAGTAAACCATGCACTGACCGTTGTCCTGTCAAGTGTTGGAGTTATCATTAACAATTCGCAGTTCGCGGTGTTCGGTTGTCCTCGCGGGTTTTTAATAGTCACTGGAATTTGATAAAAGTGAGAAAATACTTTGAAAATATAACTCAGAAATAAAAATTATTTTTTGTTTTTTTATTGAATAAAACTGACAAATATAAGAAAATATTTTTATTTTAAAATTCACAAACAACAATGAAAACTAATAATATTAATAGTTATTGCAGGTCAAATATAATTTTTTTTTTTTATTTGACTTAGAGAAAAATTGAAATTTTACAAAATCATTTGCAAATCTTTTCCAAAAATAATCTGGCTCTTTATTCAAAAATAATCTTGCACTCATTCAAAATTATTATTTTTTAAATTTTCCCAGAAAAAAAATAAAAACTTTCAAAATCATTTGCAATATTTTAAAAAAAAATAATCTGGCACTTTATTCAAAAATAATCTGTCACTTCATTCAAAATTATTAAAACTAAATAATGAAAAAAGAAACTAATTTAGGCAAATCAGCAAAAATAAACATGTTTTCAATGTTTTAGTAAAATTTTGAGATCAAGAATAGAATAGAATAGAAGAAATACTTTGCAGAATTTCAAGTTTCCAAGATAATAGGATTTTAACTAAAGTTTTTTTATACTTTTCAAATTTTCTAAGAATCAATAATCCAAAACAAAAAACAAAACTCGTATATGTACATGTGCAAGTATATTTAAACTTTGTGATCATATATAACACATTCACCTGGTAAGCCTGCTTCAAATTTACACCATTGTGCACTCACACATTTTTCGGTGGCTTTTTTTCTATTTAATGTTAATCTGGTAAAACTCTTAACAAGCTGAAGAGCTGCGCAAGAACTAGAGACATCGAAAACCCACAATTATAATGCGATTTCGAGCCAGTTAAAATGTGTAATTAATTAAAGCGCGCCAGAAACATCAGAAGGAGCTAAAATAATGCAAATACCGAAAATAACTCAGCACCCAACGGTGGCTCATTTAAATTCATTACAAAACTGGCAACCACAGGCAAATGGCAAAGGACTTGGCTATGTCCTAGTAGGGACTTTGTTTGAACGCTTGAGCGCATCAATTTTTCAGGCAATTTAATTGAAGGGCGGCTGAGAATTTTTGATTTAAGTCGCGTTTTGTGCGGCATTAAACAGCAAATAAAAACCCAAATATTCTTTATATGATTTCAAGGCGAGGGGCAACTTGCCGGCTGAGATTTTTGCATTCGTTATGCTGAGTAATTTGGCATCGCGCCTACAAAAAATTATAACGAAGCACACGTGCAAAAACTGAGCAGAGCGAATAAAAACCAAAATCAAAATGAAATCAAATTAAATGTAATTTTATGAGAAGACGGACGTACTTTTTGTAATACTTACATTTATTGTATGTAGTCGTATATTGTTTAACGCAAATACCCTTAATTCCAGTACAATTTCAGTACAATTCCACAGCGTTAAATCAGCCTCGCGTAATGGAAATCAAAGTATGTACATAAAAATAAAATTAAATGCCATAAATAAAACCATATATACTCACAAACATTAAATGCGAGTGTAGACCCGTGCGAGTAGATGCGTCTGATATCCAAATTTACCATCGTTTCGCATTAAATATTTAAATACGTAAGTCGTCGGTATAGCAGCTTCCTTTGCTCCTTTGGGGCATCCTGTCGCCTGTGCTGCCACTTGTCAGCGTATTACCTTTTCTCTGGTGAGTATGCAGGACACTTTTTAGAGGTACTTAGGAGCATGCGAATGTAGAGAATAAGCAAACGTTCCTACAGTCCTGGAATGCCTGATTATACAAATTAAATGCACATTAAGTAAGCGAGTAGATTATACAATTCCATTCTATTATAAACGTTTAAGTGTATACAAAAGATTCATCAAATATATTTGTATAAATATTTTAAATATAAATATGAGTTCCTTATGCATCTTTTAGTTATATCATTTATTATTTGGTCCGTTGCATTTGATTAACACCAAGAACAGTTCAAATCATATTTATTTTACCAGCATAGCTTGCTCCCCGATCAGGTAGCACAAAAAGTTATACAATTGATACATTGTGGTGAACAAAATGATACATTTTTCTGTTAACATCATTTTCAAAACTATTAGGCCTAAACATACATATGTATTTCTATGTATATAGTGGTAATTATACAGTTGAACAATGGAGGAAAAATTCCTCAACATTATTAATTCTATTTTTGTATGCTTACTCAAAAATATTCGATTGGTATTTCCATAACAAGTCTTTCAATAACAACAGTCAATAGTCAAAATCACATAGTATTCCTATCACACAAGCTCATGTTACAAGAAATTTGGAATTTATGATATAGTTCACCAGAATGATCACAGAATGATCAAACTGATCAGGTAGCAAATGATGCTGTTGAACATCCCAATGATTACATTTTTATTGCTTTATAAAATTCGTTAAAGTATTCAATTAATATTTATTAATTTGAAACTTATGATATAGTTCACCAGAATGATCACAGCACTCATCAAACTGATCAGGTAGCAAATGATGCTGTTGAACATCCCAATGATTACATATTTATTGCTCTATAAAATTCGTTAAAGTATTCAATTAATATTTGTTAATTTGTTACTCATTTGTTCAGTTTATTTATTTATTTAACAACTAATTTAAACCAATTTACTAAATGGTAAGTAATTTCAATACTGTATCTTGGTAATATAATATAGCATTTTCTCAGCAAGCACATTACTCATACGCAGCGTAGTCTGCTCTGAACCGCTGCCAAAATCCCAAAAATGTAGACTGCCAGGCTCCCTTGCTCCCTTTCATTAAACGATAGCCGACTCGTTAGCTGAGCAATGACCGGAACTGTGATTTATCAGAGTGTCCATTGATTAATTTTGAATGTCACGGCTGCCGTTCGCTTTAATTTTGTGGACGCGGCAATAGAAAGAACTTTAAGTTTTACGAGTCGTTTGGCCGAACTTTTGCATGGCACGGCTCATAAAACAAAGTCTAATGGCAGGACATCAATCAGCCATAAAAATGCCACTAGGAGCGACAGGCAGAGTGCAGCTAAGGCCGCATACGAGTATGTACAATAAGTGAATGGCATTTCATAAATAGTTTTATGCATGCTATAAAAGTATGCCACATAAGAGCATAAAAGCTGCAATCAGCCGAAACATAAATGCCAACAGATCATTTTTGCTCTTTAAAGAGCATCCCCAAAATAAATTCAGCATTTTATATACATCTCGTTTTTCCGAGCCTACACAAATGCTATAGCATTGGGCTGCCGGGAATATGTTATGCAAATGAGGGCCCAGCCATGAAGGTCCTTTCGTTCTTATTGTTTTCACCGCTAAAGGCGTTGAAGCATTGGAATTTTGAAAAAATCCGCAACAGCAAAACAAATAACACCACAAAATAAGAAGCAGACAAAAAATAAAACAAATAATAAAAATGCGTTGAAAGTTTTATATGATTTTGCCCACACATTTTTTGCGCCTTAGCAGGAATGTAAGCAGGCGTGACAAAGGACGAAAGGGTTTTGTGGTAGGCTTGACTGAATTTCATATATGAAAGCTTAAGCCTGGAATTCAACTTTGAAACCAATTGTGTTAGCTAACAAATAGGGATTGTAAATAATGTATAAGACAAGGTGAGAAACGGTGAGTGTAATACTATTTGGGTAAGGAAAAATGCGATTGCTATATTTATTGTTATATATCGTACTATAATATAATACTTTTGACAAGTTAATCCTTAACTTAAGAATTTTTGATTTTATCAAATAAATAACAAGAAAGTACGACTGTCTTCGGCGTGCCGAAGCTACTATATACCCTAGCAGCAATGTTTTTGTTGCACAACTCAATTTTCGCCAGATTGTGTGACTAAGGGAGATACAATTATAGGAAACTATATGAAGTATAACAAGTAAGAATGCTATAGTCGAGTATACCCGACTACAAAACTCCCTGTACCCAGGTCAAGAATTCCCGATCGCATCTTCGTAAACTTACACATACACACACACATGCACAAGGGCGCACACACACGAGCCACAGCGCAAGCGACGCATTTTAAGTTGTGGCTGTGCTTCTTCTTCCCCGCGCGCTGCATCACTCAATCTTCTTTCGTAAATAACTTCCGTGTTAATTATCCGATCAACTTAAAATTTGGACAGTAGATTAATAGTGACCAAAGTATTGTTCATGACAAATTTTAAAGCTATATCTTGAAAATTGTTACTATAAAACGGTTTTTATCGATTTGCGGGGAACGGGGGGAGATATCTAAAATATGAAACAAACTTGATCTGCGTATGGTATACAGGAACCTACATTTCAAATTTGGTGTCTCTAGCTCTTGTAGTTGCTTAGATCGACGCGTTCATACATACGGACGGACAGACGGACTGACAGACGGACATGGCCAAATCAAAATCTCTTCTGATGGTGATCAAGAATATATATACTTTATAGAGTCGGAGGTGTCATACATGCATACATAAATTTGCACAGAATTAGTACCCCCTTTTTGCCCATTTTATGGGTACAGGTAATAAAAACTCATTTTTCACCCGATCCTCTGGCAGCTATCTGATATAGCGTTCTGAATATGACCAAATTTGGTCAGATTGTATAAACTCTCAAAGGGCTCGGTTTGGGTGAATTTGGTGAGGATATCTTCATAAACAAAAAAGTTTTTCATACAAAAACCTTGTTTTCGTTTGATCATTCCTATGGCAGCTGTATGTCATAGTGGCCCGATCCGGCTGGTTCAGACATATTACTGGCTGCAGCAAAAAGAGTGGTCTGTGCCAAGTTTCATTATTATAGCTGTAAAACTGAGAGCCTAGTTCGCATACAAACGGACGGACAGCCGGACATCGTTATATCGACCCGGCTATTGATGCTGATTCAGAATATATATACTTTGTTGGGTCGGTAACGTTTTCTTCGGTGCATTAAACATTTCGAGTCAAAATCATAATACCCTCTGCTAGGGTATGTATATAAATGATTTTTCTCTACTTTCTCAATAAATGTAAACTATATATTTATCAAAATATCAATGTAAATATACCACAAACTGTTTTAATGAGCTTAAATAAATGTTGAATTGCAATTTTCAAGAGCACAGTCAGTCAACTGTTTTAATGAACAATAGGCTGCTTTCAAGTTGTTCAAAATACTTTATATCAAGAAATCTACAAACTGTTTTTACCTACTATATAGGTGAAAATTGTCATCTTATCAGTTAAGGCTGACAATTTTCCAGCCTATTTTGCACGACTGTGACAATCAAAAGTGTCAAAGTTGAAATTGGCAAATTGTGCTGAAATTGAAAAACATTTCAATAAGAAAATTCCAATAGACATTTTGCCAAGTGGGAGTAGGATAAAAACAAAGCCAGCAAAAAACTTGGCACCTGTTGCCACTGACTGAAATCGGAGTTCAAGGCCCAAGCGGTGAGGTGAGGGGCCATGTCGGCTGCTTAACGGCTCGCTGAGCAATGAAGTGGCCAACAGGCACACATGCCACAGAACTGTTCTGTTGGCTATTGTGTCAATGTCATGAACTAAAAGCCTGATATGAAAAGCTAAAAAAAAACCAATTTGATGGAGTCAGCTTGAAAATTGAATTTGTCTGACAAACTTTTGCATACAATTTTCCTGTGTCTGTGTGCGTGCGTGTGTGTGTGTGTTTGTAGACACAAGGCTGTTAAATTTAACGCCGCCTACAAGCAATTTGCATGCCTGTGGCTTTGTGCTTATCATTATAATCTAACATACACAAGAGCTGAAAAGGGCTGACGATGCTGCCTTGACATCCTCATCCTTGTTGTCATTGGCATTGGGTTCTCACGTGCTCGGAGGCTGCATAAAATTATACTATCTAATATTCACGATGGCTGCGGTCGGAACCAGCTCGTTTTACGTTTATTACCCGGCGGTCCCAACAACTCAGCGGTTGGAACTAAATATAACATTTTATTCCGACTTCTTTTTATTTTTAGACCACAATTACAATGATAAGCCAAGTACGATAATTATCGCTGGCTGCATTCGTGACCCCCATGATAAGCAATCGAAACGATCCCATCCCCGAACCCTCCCATCCTGTTCGCTCACCCCTCGCTTGGCCCGCATGCCGTTGCATTAATTGTGCTCAATTATCTAGTTTTCAGATATACCCGTTCCCAATGGGAATATTTAGTAAATATAAGCCATGTAATTGGTAAAATTATTTATATTTAGGAAAATTATAGGTCCCACTATGCTGAAAGTTCGGGTAGCTATAAATTTATTTTTCTTTGAAATAAAGTTAAAAATACTCGTATACTATAGGTATTCCCTGGATTTGCACAGGAGAAAACATTTTCTTAACATTCTATTTCATTTATTTGTTCGGTATGGGTGGATTATTATTCCCTGTACTCATAAAATGGGTAAAAGGAGGTATTAAATCTTTTAAAATATAAAGAGTGTAGATTAATCTCGTATAAAAATTATTTTTACCACGCATCGGTCTGGTAAATATCAGAACATCTTGGGGGTGGATATTCTGAAATGGAGTGGAGTTTTGAAAAGGCTCTTGAATAAAGATCAATAAGGTGCGTACTAGGGTTTCACATACATTTCGCGATCATAGTGTGGATAATATTTTTTTTATCTAATGAAGAACATAAAAGATCAATACAATCGTTTTCCCAGTTTATTTTTCGACCCTTGAGGGTGGATTCTTTTAAAAACTCTTCTTAGTGCTTAGAAATATTCAACGTGATCACGCCATGATCAAAAAAGGGAAAATAGTACAAACATGGGGAGGGTCCTTGGCATATGATTATGTAATCTATCTAAAAGTCTTCTTTCACCATTTTCTGTTTTCGAACTTCGCGCTCATTTTACAAAAGAATAAACAATAAGCAATGAATTATCCAAAAGATCTTAATTAAAATAGGTAAAAAATTAATTTTGGATGATTACGTAATCACATGTGGGAGATTATGCTTGATTACATAGGGTGGGAGGGTGTCAAAAAAGGGCGAAAAAGTGATAACATTAACATTAGAATAGATCTGAGAAAGTCGGGTATATGAAAGTCGGGCATTCTTAGAAGGGACTCATATTACTGATTTCGTTTTGTGTTTGTTTTTCACTTGCCGATTGGTTTGTTTGTTGACTCGTCTCTCGATTTGTTTTGGCCGCCTTTTTCGTTCCACCCCGCATCCTGTCTGCCTGCCGCAGATTGTTAAGCTAATCACTCGTTGGTGCTGCCGTTTTTTTTGTTGCTGCCGATGTTTGTTGTTGTTGTTCGTGACGCCATTGTATCTGCTGATAAGCAATGTTACGCTGCGCTGTGATTATCATCAATTATTGACAGTTGATTAAAGTTTCGCTTAGCTGCGTTTTGTGTGTGCCTCAAATTGCGGCACTGTGCGGCAAACTGTCGAATTGAGGCCGCACGTCCTCCTCGTAATTGGGTGAGCGACAATGTTGTGGCACAGAACAGATCAGGATTCGCCTTACAACATTGTGTACACGTTATTAGGGGCTTTAAACTGTAGGGAGGTTTTCCAATGATTATATTGGGAAAATAACATTTATTACTATTACATAAAGTTTTCTACTTAATGCATAAATAAAAATGTCCATTTCTCTGTCAAATTATAAAGCCAATCATTATCAACACTCTCTTAAGAAATTGGTCAAAGATGTACGTGGTATTTTCAAAAAAAGGTTGTTCTTCAAATTACATATTGGGTTTATGCAATTTTCCACACCCTTGAAGCTAGAGCAACCAAATTTGGTAGCCATATTGGTGTATACCCTCAGTTTATAAAGCATCAAGGTCGCCACTTACCTGCTATTTTTTCCACATTTATAAAGCTATAATCACCAAATTTGACATACACACTACCGTTGAGCTCCTTGACAGATCTGCATATAAACATTTTTGCCACCTCCAACCCCGTCCCCTACAAATCGGCATAATCTATCTCCAAAGCAAGTTTTTGACAGGAGTATATCTCCTACAGTTTCATAACTAGAGTCACCAAATTTGGTATACATATTACTGCTTTTTTCGTGTCTCTTTCCGAGTCCTTTAACTAATTTTAAAAAATCCATGCTAGCTTGTAGCAACTATCATTTTGGAGCTCTGCACAAACAATTATTTAATGTGTGGTTTTGAGAAATCCACCCATTCAAACGTGAAATCAGGTCAGGGTCAACGATTTTCATCAAATTAAAAACAAACTCACATTCAAAGCTCCACATACAGAATTCTCCCACACAAGTTTTACCACATGAAGCTAGAACTTTAGAAAAGTAGAGTTTCCCGGACAACTCCGGTCGTAATAATACATAATTAAAACTACATTTCCAAATGCTGAGTAACTTTTTGTGTTTTTACAAGCCACAATGCAAATTTTTCGCGAAATTTTCACAAATTTAAGCAGCTGGCATTACGTATACACAATTCAAGACAGAGATTTCGACGCCATAGTCAGAAAAATGCCTGAGAAAAAATAAAAGATAGTTTCTTTTTTACTCATAGCCTTTATTTCAAATCATCTTAGCTCGGTTCGCTGTGTCCTTGCATATCAGAGTAGGTTGCAAGAACTTACTGCGAAATGTTTTTACCTCTAATAAGAAAATGATGCTAGTCACACACACACACATGCGCTCAATTACACATTAGAGCTTGTAACTGGTGTATCTGTGTGTGTGTGGGAGTGTATCTATGTGCTTAACAGAAAGTTCCACTCACGTGCCTGTGGCGCCGTGCCACATACTTGCATATCATTACCCAATTTATGTTCATCCACTCAACGCGCTCGGCTCAGGCAGCTTTGGTTGATAGCTTCCCAGTGCTGCAGCCATGTGAAATGGTTCAAACTGAATTAATTATTTAAATGACCTCGCATAAATCAAACGCATGTGCCAAATATGTGCGAATTATGGGACCTTTGAACCCGTCTCAAATGGTGGCCAAAGCCGAAATCGCCTCGAACTGAGCCGCGTAATTACCAGACTGTGTGCCCCAAGTTGATCTTATAGGGCTAATAATAGATTAAAAGCCACTTTCGAAGTGCCCAGCAAACAATGAACGCTCGTGATTTGGCCAAAGTTTGTGCTATTGTTTAGCCAAATGCCTTCAATACTTACAGTCCTGGCCACAAGGCCAGATCCAGTCAAACTGTCTGACTGTCTGACTGTCTGGCCGCCTAATTTGCATTTTTATGTCCGTAAGCGATATTTCTTGCTTCCTTTCTCACTGTCATTTGTTGTGGGTGTGGCCCAAGCCAGAAGCTGTCCGCCCGGCGCAGCATGTAGTCGAGCAGAAATGAATTTAATGTTCACCCAGTAAGCATATCTGCCACTTCCGGCTGCCCGACTGCTCGACATCCCCACTGTCCGGCTATATGTCTGTCTGCCTGTCTGTCTCTTCGTCCGTCCGTCTCTGCATTTGTGTCTGCGCTTGGCTGCTGTGTGATAAAAGTCTGAATTATTAAATAAACATAAATCACGAGGCACATGCACGCTAGCTATGTAATCAGATGGCAAGAGAACGTGTGACAGTGCGAAGGACTCCTCTTCACATACGCAGGATTGCGAGGGTGGTTTAATGTGTGATTGGTTTTTAAAGCGACAAAAATAATGGCTTAAAAAAACACCGCAAATAAGGCTTATCTGAACTACTACATCTTTATATAGATTTATCGAATTTTCATCAATTTTTGTTCATTAAAATGTATTCGTATTTGATATTGTAAGCCGTTCCGAAGTCCTATTCGAACGTAACCTTAAAACAGAAAAATGGTTGTTATTCCATCCGAAATGCGAACACAAAAAAGTAATTCCATTCTGAACGAGAAGGGTTTGAATGATGCCTGATATTCTGATTTTTAAGAAATTTTCTTTGATCAAAAACTCCTTTTTTACTTCCTGTACCCAGAAAATGGTAAGAAGGCAGAAGGAGACATATCCGATCATAAAAAAGTAAATATTCTTGATCAGTATCAATAGCCGGGTCGATCTAGCCCTGGCCGTCTGTCCATCCGTCCGGATAAACGCACTCCCCCCATACGCCTGCAAATCGATTTAAAGGGAAAAATCAGAAGATATAGCTTTGCTTTTTGGCATGCATAATAATTGGGCCACTCTTGATCTGTTGGAAAAATGTATGGTCGATCGGCGGTCGACGAAGATGTATGTTGAAAATCTAGACCTGAGGCTTGTAGTCAAAAATACTATCGACTAGAAGACCATGCTTGCTTTAAATCTTAAAAATTGTTCTACTTAAATAAGTACTGATAGTTGTTAAGTGGAATCGTAAAACACATTAATAACCTAATGATTTCCTATGATTTTTATTTAAGATGTTGTATAAATTTAACAAAATTGATTTTAGCTATGAGGCCATATAATATTTACTAGAATTCTATGTTTAATTTTGAATGAACGTATTGAGTTTTCCTCGTATAACCAGGCTCCTTATGAAACTGCGTACTTGGCGGAAATTGTTTAACCAGCGACAAAGGCGCTTTTCAAGTTCACGTCATAGGAAGTGCATAAGTTTTCCTTTGAGAGGGCATTCTAAGTATCTGTCTTATAAGTAGTATGTAAGTACGCGTAGTATGTATGTGGATGCTTCCAGGAAGCCCCCGTCTTAATGTGTGGTTTCATTTAGTTTGCCATGCCTATTAGTTGGCCCAGTCCAATCGATATCATATTTCACATGTTTACGCATTCAGGGCGCCCATTTGCATAATCAGCTTTTGTATACTTAATTAAAAGGCAATCGACGAGAGGAAGCAGCTTCAGTTTCAGCTTACCGTTACCAAGGTGCTAAAGCAAGAGTTTCTACACGCTATGAAAACATTCTCACCTTGTTGCTGTCATCTTAGCCATTTCCACTTCGCGTTTATTACTCTGGCAACAGCGCACCTGTTACTCGGCAGTCAGAAGCCCATATCCTTGCCGGCAGGAAAGCCAATCAGTGGCACGAAATGAAATTGCCAAGGTTGTCGGGCCATGCCTAATCGAAAACGGAAATGAAGGCGCTGAAATCCTGAGATATGTGGTGCAGCATATGAGTTTCGCTTTAGGCTATCAAATACTTAAGAACGTGTTCTTATACCAATTTGTTTTTCATTTTTCATTAGGTTTGGCAGAATGTTCGAAAGTAAAACAAACATGTATATTCCGAGAATTCATTTAAAATTTCGAAACTTCATAGAATGCAACGTTAAGATCATAAGAAACAATATATATATATATATATATTTGAAGACTTTATTCATATAATAATAATAAAAGCGACTAGGTTAGTGGGTAAAATTAATCTAAATTAGAGGAGGCTTTACTTTAAATTAATACGCAAATTTCTTCTAAACAAACTCAACTACGAAATTCGAAAATTATACATACTTAGCCTTGAGCAAAGTTTGAATATCCTTTTTTGGATATTCTTAGCTTATAAACTAAGTAAATTAGCACCTTAAACTTTGGTCCCTTCTAAGTAGGATATCTTCGTTAAAACTTTAATTGGCAGTCCAAACAAGCTGAAAAGTAAAAGCAAACAGTTAAGACAAAGTTTCGCTCAAGATATTCACCACTTTGTAATCGTGGCCGGTTTGCAAGGACAGCAGCTATTAAAAGTTAGTCAAACTGCGACATCGCTCGACAATTTAAGTTATTCTAAAAGCAGTGTAAACAATGTTTTGCAATAAACTCAGTTGTAAACTCAAATATTGGACTGTACGATGGGTCAGATGTTATCTAAAAATTGAACACTCCGTCCTAATAGCATATCCTGACAATACATCCTGACCAGCTACATGTCTGCCTGTTTTTCTGCCTGTCTGTCTGTTTTTGTCATGTTAATAGCTGGCCAACTGCTGAGCCCATTAAGGACCTCAAAACTCATATGCATTTGTCTCACGTGTTGGCGCGCCTTTTATTGCCCATGTGTTGTGCAGGCAAATGAGGCGGGAAGCGCGGGAACGAGGCATTTGCTTTCCACGGCTTGCCCCGGCCTTTTGCCACGTTTAACGCTCATTAATTTGGAGCGTGTATATTTTTAATGAAGATGCGTGCCTGTTCGGGCTGGCATCGTCAAAAGCTCACATCACACATCCACATTCGAGTGGAGGAGTCCATAATTAATGTTAAGCCGAAAAGTTAACCCAGTACTTGTTAAATTTATCACCATCAATGATGGCACGAAGGGGGTCTCTCAGTCCTTCAAAATTCTGCTAAAAGCATCTGAAAATGCTAATCTGTTGTCTCATTACAATTATAATTAATAAGCGCGAATAAAGAATTTTGGTTGAGTTTTTAAATAAGCCGACTCGTTTTCTCATGCTCATGTTAGCTGCCTCTGCCTGGCGAAACTTAGGATAAATATTTGACAGTGTTGCCACCTTGCGTGTGTTGAATATGTCTGTGCACATGTGGCAGCACTATAATAAATTTTGACAACTACTTTATTCACACTGTCACTGGTATGGTGCTGTCAACTTTCCATGTTACATTTTTAACCTCAAGACTACTTACTAACTTTAACAAAAACACTTGAAATATGATGTTATGTCTCTAACATGTAGTTCGAGAATTCACTTAGTATAGAATTGAGTGGTTGTCAACTTTCGTCAGTTCCTTACACCTAGTACTTTTAGAGTAAATATTTGAACAAAACATTGCTAGGAGAAGCGCCCACGAGAAGGATAAAAACCAAATCCATAGTAATCCCAACCGAAAGCGACCTAAAATAACAAAAAGTGCATCAAGGGCATTTAAGCGGCTTGACTTGATTTAAATTTTTCATTTGCTGTGTTAGGTCCTTTTATCAAATAAAATACTTAAGTGGTGAACACACCCATACAAAACAGGCTAACAGAAATACACACACACACATACACATGCACATACACTGGAGACGCAAACTAATGCAAACTAATCACCGTTGACAGTAAAGCGAATGAAACACAAGGAGCAACGGGAACTGTGAGCTGGACACAAACGTTGACAGGACATTGAGCAATATCCCAGTGAGCAAGGGCTGCCTTATATGTACGAAACACACACACACACACACACACACACATACACCCAGAGAGACAATGTAACCATTTTATAGCAGCTGCGTGTTTAGTTTCGGCTCTGCTTTGCTTTGACTTTAATTTAAGTTGATGTGGCAAAGTGCAAATAAATGAAACAGATTTATAAACAAAAGCGCTGCGAGCTACTTTCCACGTCTCTCTGCTCAGTCAGCTAAGTGAAATATTTACGCACAGATACAACAACAACAACAAAACAATCATAACAACAGGCCTGTAAAACCACCAGCACCACATGTGACTGAAGCCTTTGTCAAAAATTTTACCATGCGGTCGAACAATTCCATTTCCTGGAAATTCGCAGCCTTTTAGAAAACTTTTAGCGCCCACAAAATGCATGTACATAAATAAATAAAATAAAACAAAATGTTCAGCGAATGTGACGAGAGGCAATGTCTGGGCACTTTAGTTAAATTGAGTTCAACTAAAATTTTGGTAAATGAAAGCCCATAAATTTGTTGCAGGCCAAATAATTAGATTGTTTTGGACTTTTAGGGCCACTCATTCGTGGTTTTGTGGTAGTATTTAATAGTAGCAATAGGCCCATTTTCTTAATGCCTAGCTAAGTTTTTTCGTCGCAATAAATGTTCGAACTTTATTCTTTTTTCAATACGTTCTTCGGTGCATCTACCAGCTCTACTAGGATGTTCTTCTCTATTTTTTCTTGTGCTTCGTACACAAGCATTTGCCATTTTTTAAAGCAAAACAGCTGATTTGCTTACAGCGCTGCCAGTCTCCTTTAATGTGTGGTCACACTGGTAACCAGTGTTGGTCAACGTTTATGCCTAACTGACAGCTAGCTATACTTACATTGAGAAAACCAAAATATAGTATCTGTAGTGTACAAAACTCGGCTATTTTAGCTCGTCCACTGTATAGGGATATTTGAGACTCTACTTTACTCTACCAGCTTGTTACAATTGCACAACATTATGATACTCGGTTATACAGACCTTAGATATCCAATTGCTTCAATTGAATAGCTTCCTGCCACAATGCTTTGTTTATAAATTGAATTAAATTTCAAAGCTCAACAAAGCAGACAATAGTAGTTAAGCCCACAGTCAAAGTTACAGACAAACAAGTAAGAGTGCTCTAGTCGAATGTCGAATGCTCGACTGCGAGATACCCTTAACTCAGCTATTCCAACCACATTTTCTGCTGCTTTCCGCATTTTCGTCTGTAAAAACTGTTTCCTTAATTTAAGTTCAAGTTGAAGGTTCATAATCCGATTAGTTTGAAATACAGAGATCAATAGTAACCTAGGCATCATGAGTGCCCAAAATCAATTTCTTCAAACTTGCTGTTGTAAATTGTTTTTAGGGATTTGCGTGGATGTTGATGATTTCGAAATAAACTTGATCTACGTATGGTATACAGACCTTCTGGGTGATGCCTTCATCTGCCTGTTACCTACAGTTACCCTACTTTCAAATACCCTCTTTCAACAATTTTCGATGGCTTCAGGATATTTAAGCGAGCCACGCTTTAGGCAACAAAAAAAAGGGATAATGATGTAGCATATGTTAGGCTGCAAAGCCACAATAATATATGCAATAAATAAGAAAACAAAAATACCAACAACAATCTCAACAAAAATAAAGAACAAAACAAACAAAATAATTCAAATTGCCCGAAGCAAGATATTAAAAACGACAACACAGCCGCTCTAAGCAAAAACAATAGGCCCAAAGCTACTGCCTATCATATAGAGGGAATAGAGGGACATGGAAAAGAAAAAAAATTAGATGCTAATAATATTTATGGCGCTCATTTTAATGCCAACTGTCAACGCGAAAGTAATGCGCATCTGCACATATGAGGATGTGTTTTTATGCGACTGCCAGACAGACTAGGGAAGCGGCTTATACTCGTGCGATGCTTCGACATTGCGCATACGTCCTGTGTGCCCGCCCCACTGACTCTATGGGCTCTGACTTGTTGTACTTAATTTGTCATAAAAATAAAGTGCACATCCAAGGACTCAGACCGTGGGGACAGCAGGTGAAATTCCATAGGCAAGGTTGCCTAACTAAGTTATTGTGTTTATTAACTAAGTGCTTTAACTTAGGATTTGACAGCATTCTGCATTATGAAATGCGTGAGAAAATTTTAAATTATATGCATTTTGCAGAGGGTATTATCATTTTATGACAAAATGTGTATTTCGTTAACAGAGCCATCTTTGACACTGCAAAGTACTTGTATGTATATATTCTCGACCAATCTCACCAGTTTCAAGTTTTATATGGGTTTATAAACGCTGCTCAAGCTTATCAAACCAAGCCAGAATATCTTATATTGAAAGTTGAGTTGTTGTTAGACAAGTTTTATTTCTCTCTCAAGATAACTTGACCAAATTCTTTATGTTTTTAAGGCCCTGTAGCAATATTTTTTAATCAAAGGCACAATTAACTATTGATTGTTTCTATTTATAAGAAACAGTCATCCGAATTTGTAAACAAAAAAGTTTCATACCAAAACCCATTTTTCATCCGAAACCCATACACCCATAGGTATAAAATTGTCAGGTTTTGGTTATTAAATTGTTAGAAACTTAGTTGACATCTAATGGGAATACCGAATGCTATATATTGAAAAACAAGAAAGTTTTTTATACAACAACTGAATTTTTGACCAGTTGTTATACTATGTTCCCGAAGGGAACCTTCTGGACAAATCTAAAAAAATTTTGAACCGCAAATGAAAAAAATTTCTATCTCCCACACCTGTACAGGTAGAGTCACCAAATTTGGCATACATACTAATGTTGACCCCCTGGACAAATCTGCATCAAAGATTTTTGGACCCCCCAACCTCTCCCCCACAAAAGAGCATAATCTATATCTCCCACACCTGTACAGGTATAGTCACCAAATTTGGCATACAGACTACTGTTGTAACCAAATTATATAGGACTGGGAACATAGTATTATGCAGTTGGGTGCGTCCGACGTAACGTTCTTACTTGTTCCTACTTGATATAGTGCTCCGAAGATGATATAGTGCTCTGAAGAAGATGGATATTTCTAGTTGGACTATTTAGAAATTGATTGGGGTTTGATGCTCGCACAAGAAAGTTGATAATGCTTAACTCAAAACTAAATAGCAAACAAATAAAATCTGAAGTTGTGTATTATCAAAACAATAAGAAGCCTGCACTGAAATTGAATTTTAAATTGGGCAACATGGGAAATTATTTTTTTTGCCAGAATTATTTGCTTCTCAATTTTAAGCTGGGAACAAGCCGAACAAAAGTAAACAACGTTGCCGCACAAGTGCTTAAAGGTGCCTTTAAAATCCTACCCCAAACTTGGCTGCCACATATTTTGTCTAAAACATTTCGCACTTTGCAATTTGATTAGAACTTTGTGCCGTCAAGAAGCAGCAGCTGGAATTTTCATTTTAATTGCAGTCAAGCGATAATTTAAATTTGAGCGTTTTTCCGTTTATTTTCTGTCAGTAGTTTTGTTGCTGCTGGATTTAATTAAAATTACTTCACTTGCTTATCTTTAGTGGTTTTTGCAGTTAATGGATACTTCGCCACTGTTTTTCTGTATTTTCTTGAATTCAATGGGCATTTGCTTATAAATTTTGGAACCTTTTTCAAGCGGGGCAAATAAAGTAAACAGACGAAATTTAAAAGTTAGTCTCGCCTATGTATTGATTATTCCGCACTTTTTTGTTAGAAGAAAATCAAATTTAAAACTGTTTACTACAGCAAAAGGCAAGGACTCGAAATCCTTGGCATTGCAAACGCAACGGTTGCCAGGTTGTCTCAACTTTGACAGTTTTATTGATATGCCACCCAAAAAGCCGTAGGCTAAGGACGCACAAATATTTGATGGCATTTCAAAAAGTTAACGCCAAAAGTTACATACTTTTTGGCGCAAGGATCTGTAAGTGTGACTGTGTGCGTTTGTGTGTCTTTGACATGTCTAATCGGGTAGAAGCCATATGTAAACAGAAAGCCTAAATTGCAAAAAATATAAACGAGCTTTTGTGCATGTTTTTGAAACTCTTTACTACCTAAACCCATAAAATGGGTAAGAAGGGGTGTGAAAATGTATGTAATAGGCAGAAAGAGACATCTCCAACCATATAAAGTATATATATTCTTGATCAGTAACAGCTCGATCTGGCCATGTACATACGTCTGTCTGTATGAACGCTTCGATCTCAGCAATCATAAGAGCTAGAGACACCAAATTTGGAATATAGGTTCCTGTATACCATACGCAGATCAAGTTTTTTTTTACAGATATCTCTCCCCGCACCCCCTCAAATCATTAAAAACGTTTTACTGCCATAATTTTAAAGATTTGGCATGTATAATACATGAGTCATTCTTAATCTACTGTGAAAGCTTCAACTCGATCGGTTAATAAACACAGAAGTTATTCAAGAAACAAGATTCAGTACTGCAGAGCGGGGGGAAGCAGCAGCGCGGTCCCTTAGTTGGGTATACTCGACTAGTGTATTCTTACTTTCTTGCCATACTGACGTGTCACGCAAGCTCTTTTAATCGAACCCAACTCATTATTAGTAAGAAACCTTTTTAGATATATATCTAAAAATCTTGTGTTAGTACAGATATATCGGTAAAAATCTTGTTTTAATACAAATGAAAATAATACTTTTTTTTTGGTAGCCGTGATATTTACCGAGATTACCATATTGGAACCAAGGACCGCTGTCATAACGTGCGACCAAGAGTACTTTTGCATTCCCATCCCAGAGTTACCAAAACATTTCTGTTTGCACTTAAAAAGTTCTGAAGTCATTAACTCATTTATCGTATGACCCAGTGACTCAATGACTTACTCATAACTTTTGCAGAAATAACTGGTAATCACAAACAATTGAGTTATATGTTGATGTCTACCCTCCAATTTCCTAGCCATTGCCATATCAACTATTTGATAGACTGCGTCCTATTTGTTTACTTGGCCAATTGATGCGTATTCCCCACTTTAATTTTTCTCTTTGACAATCCCGTCGACTTTGAAGTGAATGGACGCGTTCAGCAGGCAGATTTGATCAATGATACTTGATACATGATATTTGGTACACATCTTATGTCTGCTAAGTCCATCTACTGAACAGTGCTGAGTGCAATGATACATTTTGGAGTACAAAAGTTTGTATTGTATGGACTATTTATCAGTACCATCTACTATTTGAATGATACATTTTGTTTGTTACCGATTACCAAATTTGTATATCAGAACCCGAAATCAATGCATTCAGCAGGTAAAATCACGTATTAGGTATAAGCTCGTGTCAAGTAGGATCGATCAAAATTCCCTGCTGAGTGCGCCCAATGTTTTCCTTTCAGCTTTTCCAGCTTACTGTTCATTAACATGCCGACAATGGCTGCCATTCCCGGCTTGTCCTTCTGCAAATCTATGTGCACAATAACAAAGGACACCAGACATCAGACAACTGATAACAGTCCAAGTGCTATACAATATTCGTCTCAATACAACTAAATGCGAGTAAATATGCTTAAACAGAGCATAAACAAACCAATGTTGAGCTGTGTATGTGTTGCTGGAGGGTTGCAAAAAACTGCCGCTGTTGACCCACATACGCAGCCATTGACAGCTGGAAAGACTTCGAGCCTGAGGATATGGTAAGCTTTAAGTCCCAGGCAAAACAAACATAAAATGAAAGCAATCTTTAAATAAGGCACAGGCACAGAAATGCGACAGACGCTCAGCATGGCCTCAATTACAGACTTGAGCAACCAATTTAGACCTTTTTGTATTTTCAAAATAACTTCTAAGGTCCTTTTGCGGCACCTGCTGTTTTCGAAATTGTCCTGTAGTGTACAATAGTATATAAAACCATTAAGATTCAAATGAATACCGTGAAACATCTTTGTAGCCACGCACGCACAAGAATTCACTAGTTACACTCACAGTTAGTTTATTAGAAACCTCTTAAGTTTATTACTATCAAAACCAAAGTTTAGGCTTTACCTTTCAACAGGCACTTATATTTTGTTTTTATACCCTTGTAGAGGGTATTATCATTTTGTTATGATATGCGTAAAATGGCATTTTATTTGTTGATGCAGATCTGTCAAGGAAGTCAACGATCTTGACACTTTAGAAATTGAGAGTATTCGCCAACATGTGTACCAAGTTTGGTTGCTCTATCAAGGGTGTGGAATACAATTGCGTTCATGCGGACAGACGGATAGTTTTTTGAAAACGAGTATAAAGTATAAAAAGCTGTATATAAAACTAGCTAGTAAGACCCCAGCTTTGCCCGGCGAAATACTTAGATTAAAATGCTTTATGTTGAATTTAACTGCTTTCATCAGTTAGAAATACACAAAATAGGCCACTTTTTGACCACCACGCCTGATATATTTTTATGTAGAGCCTTGAAAATGAGTTTGAAGCCAATCGCGTAAAATAACAAGTAAGAATGCTATAGTCGAGTAAACCCGACTACAAAACTCACTGTACCCAGGTCAAAAATTTCCAATCGCATCTTCGTACACATACACACACACATACAAACACATATACACACACACGAGCGACAGCTCGAGCGCAGCGCAAGCGAGGCATTTTAAGTGGTGGGTGTGCTTCTTCTTCCCCCGCGCTGAAGCACTGAATCTTCTTTCGTGAATAACTTCCGTGTTTATTATCCGAACGACTTGACTTGAGTGACTAAAGTATTGCACATGCCAAATCGCAAAGCTATATCTTAAAAATTGTTCCTGTAAAACGGTTTTTATCGAATTGCGGGGGAACGGGGGAGATATCTCAAATCTAAAATAAACTTGACCTGCCCCCGCTATACACGAACCTACATTCCAAATTTGGTGTCTCTAGCTCTTGTAGTTGCTGAGATCGACGCGTTCATCCGGACAGACGGACAGACGGACGGACATGGCCAAATCGAAATCTCTTCTGATACTGATCAAGAATATATATACTTTATAGGATCGGAGATGTCTCCTTCTGTCTGTTACATACATTTGCACATATTTAGTACCCCCTTTTTACCCATTTTATGGGTACAGGGAGTAAAAATTTCGAATGGCAAAGTTTTCCACCAATTTTCCGGCCGTGTGGTGAATATTCATAAATTAGTGAGATACGTGTCAAGTTATTTAATGTGTAGAGCTTTGAAAATGAGTTTGAACCAGATCGGACAATAATTACACTTTCGTCCATACATCTTTGAGAGCACAATTTTTCGCCCATGGGGGTGGATTAACCAAAATCGGTGAAATTCGGTGATATTGGAAAATGAGTTTGCTACAGTTTTCTGCTATTTTCAACGCTTGTGGGTACTCCGATACTATTCCAAAACTTCGGCATAGTTTGATCTTTTATCATAGATGGAAACTACTGTGATAATTTCAGCATCCTAGCTCTTACGGTTTAAGCTGAGCAATGATTGCCAATCAGGACAAACTGTTCTATATACATATATAGATAAAAAAAACTGATTATTTTTATCGTATGAACAACTTTTTTGTTTTTACATATATTTCAATCCAATTCCGAAATTGCAAATAATATTACCCCCATATAATTTGAAAAAAATTTGATTAAAATCTGATCACTATATTAAGTAGCTGCTAAATAAATAATCGATCGAAAAGTAAGTTTTTGTAGGAAAAAACTTTCTGCACTTCAGTTCTTTCTTATTTTCAACTTAGGAAGGAGAGTATGGTGAACGAGAACCCAAACATCAAATTTGGTTTTTCTAGCTTTTGAAATTAGACATTCCGATATTCAGACAAATCCTTTTCTTGTAAATTGTTAATTAAAGACAGCTGCATAAATATTTTAAAACAGAGAGAGCCTAGAAAGTAATATATATAAGACTCATTGCATCTTGCCATTAATTGCATTACAACGTCAACAATGAGCAATTAAATTGTCTGCCCCTTCCAGTAATTGAATCAGTTGTGTAATTAATGCATTTAACTGCAAGCTTTTAGATTGCATTGCACATTGACCACACAAATCAGATAAATCATTTTACCACATAAATCTTTTTCAATTTTCATATCTGTTCAAGTTTTTATGCGGAAAGCAAAACCGCAAAAGCCATAGCAAACATTTGGAGGTTATGAAAATGGCCGTTAAAAATAAAAGAAATACCAAACTGTAAATATGTTGGTGACACACAAAGAGCCTCGATATTTCACATTTTTCAACTACTGGGGGACTCCCCCGACCACTCTATTTTTCAGTGCTCTTCCTTTTCAGCTTATTGTGCACATTTACCAATCTTTTGCGCATTTTACATGCTGCGGCTGCCAGTGAATTGATTTTCCATTTTTACGCTCGCCTAAACAGAAAATTCATCATGAAACATGGAACATGGAACATGACAGGTTCGACTTGAAGAATGGGGAGCAACATTTTTTGAGCAAATAACAAAATTGTTTTTGCTTGCAAAGTTGCATTTATTAGGTACATGCATATTGAATATAACTCACACCATACTAAGCGAACACTAAAAATTCGACTACGGTTTTATAACTTCTTCAGGAATATCCTTTAAGAGACCAACAGCAAACCACCGCGATCTTAAACATTCAAGGGGCACATCTTAAGCGCCTGTCAGTTGACAAAAATATGCTAACAATTTGCATATATAAGTACGAGTATATGTTTATGAAATTATTTTTGAAAGCCGCATGCAAATTGGCTGGCAGTGTGGATCCTTCAGAGAGTGCCCCTAACAATAGCATAATTTACATATGTTTATCATTTTCCAAATGTGTTTAAATGAAAATTCTGAATTGCTTTTAAGTTGACTTCATTATTGTTGGAAAATAAAATACTAAACATCATTGGAAAACTACATTTATCGATTTACATTCTTTGTTATTAAAAAATGTGTCAGGCGTACAGCTTTCCTTTTTATGTGTCTTATATACTGAATTGAATTAAACAATACACAATAATTGAAGCATAAGAGATGAGAGAATTCATTAAAAATTATATCTTAATTAAAAAACGTTTCAAACTACTACAAACAACTAAGTATAAGTAAACAAAAACATTTTTAATTATTATAGAATTTTGTTTGTATAACAATACTTACAAATAGTAGTGATGAAAGCTAAGTTTTAGGACTATAGTCTCGAGAGTGTGTTGTCTATGTATTATATCATTATCATCATTATGGCAACTAAACGACGGACTTCCGGTAGGGAATTTTTTATATCTTAATAGAGACTTAATTTATTTAATTATAAGATACATTTATTTGTTGTCTTTAAAAAACCACAGTCCCAGAAACATAATGAACATGATTGCCCTTTCTGGATCATTAATATTTGTAATATGGTAGTATAATTTCACTTATTCTTATTTTTCAATTACCCATCAATAACATTGAGCATGATTGATAAGTTTGCTCAACTTTATACATATTTCAAGTTTCCTACAACATTCTGCGCCAAATTCTAATTATAACTCTTATTACACATTAACAGTGTCTGGCAAGACGCAGAATTGAACGTATTCACTCACTCGTACACCCACACATACCCACACACACCCACACACACCCACACAGGAAAACAAGGCGAACAAGGTGGCATTTAGCTTGAGCTGTGAAAAGCTGGTTCATAATTTACGTGGTGCAAGAAGGGTTGGCCGCAAAGCTGCAAACAAAATGGCGCGTTTGCCTTTGCATCCTGATAGTAATCACTTCCGCTTCCGTGGCAACTTCTGCAGCTTGGGCTTTGGCCAGAAAACTGTCGAAATTTTGAAAAGCCTACAAAGGTTGACCTTCGTTTCATGCAGATTTGGCAGCTGTGACAATGAAAGCCGAAGGCACCGCGGCAATTGCTTTCAGTCCCGGGCATAAATTTACCACTAATGTCCTGGCCAATTGTTATATAATGTGCGTATGATAGATGGCCAAAAAGTTGGCCAATTTGCTGCTTCAAGCGGCGTTGTTTTACATAAAAGTAAAACCAAATTTACTGCTGCTAATCACTCAATCAAAGTGCCTTCAAAATTAATCAGCTTATGGCAAATCAATCAAAGTAGTACCAATAGGAAAATTAAAGCATTTGAAGTATATTAAACTTAGCTGCGTATCTATGTGCATCTGAAAGCAACATATAACTTTTACCAACTTGGACATTAACAATACTCGCTGGTTAAGCTGAGAGTTAAGACCAAAAGCTTAGAGATATGCGGACAAAGTTGTGAGCACTTTTTGCTTTTTCTCGTATTCAAGTTAATGGTAGTTTGTGACTTACGCTTTGACAAGGAAAAAGGACCGCTACAGGTGCGCCACGGGTAATGCTAGAGTTCCTTGCACTGTTCGGTATCCTGTGGTGCCAGTAAGTCTCTAAGTTTCCGTTGCTGTTAGCTGACTACCTGAATAGGTTGCCGAATCTGTGTTGCGGGGTTAACTGAGCTTTGTGCTTAACAAAACCCAACTGCTGTAAACACAGCTGTTGCAATGTTGCAATTGAAATTAACACCAGGGGAGTAAGTGTACCTAATAGCCAACCAACAGCCAACTGACACTACTACGAAATAAGACACTTAGTACGGATTACAAACCCTAACATCTGTGTCCTATACAGTTAGAGTATCTTCAAGTGTGAAACTGAAGTGTCTCTACTTCAGCTTGTAGAGTGTGTAAATACAAGAATCTCGTTTTCTATTGTTAACTTTAAAGTTTATGTTAACTGTCTTAAAATTGAATTAAGTCAAATATTGAATTTCTTAATTGTTGCAGGATACAACAATTTTGATACGAAATGTGTATGGCAATAAAATATAAGTTTCCGATCCCATAAAGTGTATATAATCTTGATCTTCAATTTCAAATAATGCTCCTTAGATGTGGATGAAACTTGACAATAATCAGATCATTGAAATCATCAATAAAAAATCTCGATATTTATATATTTACCAAAGATCTGTCAGTTGAGATCTGAAGATCCAGGTCAGTCTGATAATAGTAAATAGTAAAAATTATTTTTATATAAAAAACATTTCCGCAAATGTAGGGGTACACAGTTTTGTTTTTTATACTCTGTTTCAAAAAAATATTTCATCAGAAAATATTATATTGAGCTTGCGAAATGGACGTCTGTCCACACGCCACAAATAACCAAATTATTCCGGACTTGAAACAGAGAATTCTGCAGTCGGGAACGTCCGCAACGTTTTCACTTTTTTGCTTATATCTTAATTCCAACCCCATATTACACTATATTTGAGAGATTTTTCGCTTTACTTCTAAATTCCCAACAGCATTCGCATAAATTTCGATAAGTTGACAGCTTATCGATAAGTTACCAGGGCTGGCCAAAAAAGTGGCCCGTTAGATCGATATAGCTTACAACGTAGATGTTTGAACGTAATCATGATAAGACTAAGCCGAGTTAAAGTACAGATTAGCGTTGCCGAGAACATAAGAAAACGAGCCAAAGTAAATCTGGTAGCTTTAATGGGAATTCATTACAAGTAAAATAACTCTTAAGCAGTTGAGCTCCGTTCTACTGAAACCTTAGATGTGCTCTCAAACAGAACCCCACTTAAACAATAAACAGTTTATCAGCGTGGACTCTTGTTTAACTTTAATTTAACCTTCAATAAAACACTTAACCCCTCAAAGCAAAAGTGTTAACAATGCCAGCCAAAAACAATAATTAAAGCTGAATCATTGTTAAACTGAATAAGAATTATGTACCCATAGTATCTCTCAGAGTGCTGGGGTGTGAAAACCAAACACTCCAGATAGCTGGCCAACTGAAATATCCTTGAAGCTGCTCCTTTTTCAGACATTGCTTCTCCGTTTCGATTAGGGAATTTTAATTGAGGGCAATCGGGTTCATTTGCCAGGCTTTTGGCTTTTGCCCTTTGACAAGCATAAATCATTTTGATTTGCCTTTGTGTACGCTGAGATTTTTGTTCATTAATGATTTTATTTCAATACTGTGTTCTTTTGGCGCTCCAATTAATTTTAATTCGTGGTCTGACCCTAAACTCAGTGAAGCCTACAAAATGCAATGCATGACTAAACTAGGTCTACCATTGTTATAGCTTTAACAATATTAGGCAATTAAACCCTTTGCACTGGGTTGGAACCAAGAAGCGAGCGCCTAAAAGCACGCAATGCTATTTTCCCCGTCTGGCATATGTGACAGGCATGTCAAGCAGCTGACACGCCTGCACCCCGACACCCCTCTACACGGCCTTGCCAATGAGGAAAACAGTAGCTGTCAGTTTTAGACGACTCTCAAGCACGTGCATTTGATGGCCAAAGTTGGCGATCGAAACTTTGCCCAAAATAGTATAAATCTTAAGCTGTCCAGCATGCCATCAGCAACAGGCGCAAGTAAGAAACAAAAACCACAAAGCAGAAACATGTTGTTACCACGAAGAACTTTGACTACTCTTGCAGACCTCCTTGGAAAATAAAATTATAAAACTCAAAGTAAATTAACTGATAATACGAGTAGGTTTTGTCCGGCAGGTTTTCAAAACAAAGGCTGCAAGCCACTTTTCGGAATTACTCTATTGCATTACTCCAAGCTAGTTCTCATACAACTAACTATTTATTTCGGCTCAACAAAAGTTAGAGAACAAGTACATTTTTGTTGTGCTACGTCAATGTTATTGATTGAATCAAATATATTATATTAGGAAAATTAAAAATTGGTATTACAATATTATGAATTTATCCAATTTTTCAATCTGAGAAAAAGGCAACGAATCAAGCTTCGACCCAAAACCTGGGTTAAGGGATCTCAAAAACGACATTTCAAGAACTTAACCCGGAAGTGGGGTGAACCATGAACCTTGGCTTAGGATGAAATCTTCATAGACTTATTTAGTTATCTAAATATGCATAGACCTGTTAGAGTCTTAGTTGGTTGCTTGTGGGAATAAGAATTATTATAATATTGTGTTACAAGCTTCATGCAAAAGTTTCTATACCTTGCCTACACAATTTTCAACATTTTGACAGACAACAAGCCACAATTTTTTGGTCAACTTGTGGGTCACGCCAACAGCTGAACTAAAATTGTAACTTCAACTTGCCACAAAAAATGTGAAGATGTCGAGGTCCGGCCCTCAAATAATCTGCTACACATTTCAGAGTAAATAAGCGAAAAGAATTCAGATTGTATGCAGTTAATTGTGAAAGACTTTGATATATTTATGTAGTTTCAAATAACAAATAAAATAAATTTAGTCTCAGCTTTGTGAAGGTTGTGATCATTAAAAGAAGATTATCCTGATTTTTGCATAGGGGATGTATAAAGAAATCTCAGATCTACGAACAGAGTGCCCCTTAATCGGGTATACTCAACAAAAACATTTTTATTTGTATTAAGAACGCATAATATAGAATAGTTTATAGACTAAGTAAGCATTATAAACATAATAGCAGGTGAAAACTACATAATAAACAAAGACACTATTAATAGATCGCGTCCTAAGTATTTCATATTGAAGTCTTAATAGGATATTTCACATACGACCTTTCAATCTTTGAGAGCTTGTCAACTCTATTAAAATTATTTAATTTACATTGTTTTGAATATCATAAAGCATACGTGCGTATACGGAAGATGAAAACCATACCTTAAGCTTAATTAATTGTGTTATCACACACACACACTTAATCAATACAGCCACAAGATGCTTTTGCATGACTGCCCACAAAAGCGTGCTACAGTTTTTTTTACGGCATTTCCGCGCGGCTAATAAATTTGTGAAGCGAACAATTTTACATGAAAATTAAATTATAATTAAATGCTTTGGGCAAACAGTTGGCAGAGAAGTCTCCACATGACTTGGTAAGCATTTTGAGAGAACAAAGGATCAGCCACTTGCCAAATCATTGGGGGGACACGGCGAAACAACAGTTAAAAAGCAATTGAAAATGTTGCACAGAATGCCAGAAACATCAAATCTCCAAAGAGCAGTCCCCAGCAGCACATATAATTGACATTGAGTGACCTTTGGCAATAGAAATGGCATGAATCAATAATTAAATAGAAAAAATTCGAATGGAGCCACGTCAAAAAGTAGCAAATGACCAGCAACAATAAAGAAAAGAATATTAAGGCGCTCAAACACAATGGAGCGTGTGCATATCCAAAGGACTTCAAGGACTCGCTGCAGACTCGGCACAACCAACAATAACAGCACATAGTAGACAAATGAAGGCGGAGGAAACGAGCGCAAAAAGTGCGAAACACAATTGCGTGTTAAACGCCAAAAAACGTCAAAGTCAAAAAAAAATAAAATTGCTAGAAAAACAGCCAGAATGTAACAGTAAATGAAAAGATAAATGACATTGCCACTGGGCAGACAGTACTAGAAATGGATGGCTCCATTGGCTGGTCCTGTGACAGGACTATGTTTACAGAACTGCCCATTAGTGGGCCAAGCTGTAGATGTTTTAAATTAATTAAGGTCACAAGTAAACAGACTGCGTGTGCAAAACTATTTCATTCATGAAAACATTAACAAAACGACACTCAGCCTGTGGCCTGAATTATCAACAACAAAGTTCAGTACTGCATAAGATTGGAGCATGCAACTAGGTCTATTAGAGGTGAATGAAAACCTAGACTGAAAATCGATTTGAACCAAACCTGTGCAAGCCACGAATTCCAGCGTTTTTCCTACTTCGAACCGCACCGCGAACTGAACCGGTTATCAAAAAAAAACTATTTTTTCCCAAAAAGAGTTCAAAAACTTTTGTAGCCATTACATTAGTTGTATTATTTCTTAAATTACAAAGATGTATTATTTTGTTATTTTCTTGAAGACATTCTCCCTTTTAATTGATATCTAAAACCGAGTTCACTTACCGAACCAAAAGATGGGATATTGGTTCGAAAATTGAACCGAACCAAACCAACAAAATAGTTGTTCAAAACATCCCTAAATCCATTTTCTAATGTTCACCTTAAATAGCTCATGAGTATTTTCGTATAATATATTTATTGTGGAGTTAAATTGTGTCTCGTTTTCCAAATTTCACGTTAATGTTATGTACCATTTTTGCAAAATTCTGGCAACGCCACGTCGATAAGTTGACAGCTTGTCATCGATGAGTTGACAGGCCGCGTCAATAGTAGTTGATGATGTATGGTGCTGTGCAATGCAATGCATAAGGTGGCAACGCTGTAATTCAATTTTCATTGAAAATAACGTTTACCAGCTTTCTCCAGCTCACAGTCCAAATAAATGAAATAAGAAATGGTTTCTTCATTTGATTTTTGTAAAACAAACGCACAACCTGTTGGGCTTTTTGAACTTTTTATTTATTTTATCCATAATTTGGTTTATTTTTTTTAGTTTTTATTACAAATTGAAAATATGCAAAGCCGCATTGGTGTTGTTTTAATATATGGCAGATATATTTTCTCATATGCAGTGAAACGTTCATGTATCCTTACAGCATTAATTTGATTGTGAACTCTAAAATTCAAACGGTTTATACTTGAAATTTGAGTTGTGTTATCAATACGAGTAATTATAAATATAGCGTCTAAAATATACAAAAAAGGAACAATTTATGGCGCTCCTGTTGTTGTAGAGCGGCTCATAACTGAATTTGTTTTTATTATTATAAATGTAAATCGATTTCTTTTCATATACTTGCACTTATTACTAAGACATGAGCTAAAAAATTGAAAATAAAAACTTTATTGAGAGTTGTTGTTGTTTGTTGTTGTTAATAATGTGTTGTTTTTACTTCGGGAAGTACGCACTATATGGCAATATTTAGTTGGAGGCAGCCCCCGATGTTCTGGGGCTGGCAGTTTTGAAAAATTCAATCGTTGTAGAGGATTTTGAGACTACAAAAAGGTTGGCTACTTTTACTGGTTTCCGGTTCTTCAAGTGGAAACCAAAGCTTGTCGTTGTTTTGGGGACCCCATTGATGCATTCGTTGTTGTATTTGTTGTTGTATGGTTCGTTTTCGTTCGTTTACAAAATTGAGCGGTGAGCTGTTGAAAATTACAATAATATATTAATAACAACATAACTATTAATACTATTGTTAAAACAAATAAACTATTTTATTTTTTAAATACGCGTGCAATATATTACGAATTTTCTACAATGTTAATCACAATTTTTTCTAAAAAATTCTTCAATTTCATATAAGAGGGGGTTATCATGATATTGATGTTGATGTTTCAATATGTGTGGATGTACTACAAACAAAATCATACTTTTAGGGATACTACGGGATACTTTTGGCACTACACGTCAGCTATGTAGTTTGCATGAACAGATTTTATACATGCTGCGGGTTTTCCATATAAAATTCTTACCAATTTGTTTGTATTGCATTTCGTTACATGTAATTTATGTAAATTAAAGTACAAAAAAATTACAGAAGTGCTATGTGATATAGCGTCGCTTGTTATTAGAGCTAACGATTTTAAGTTGTAATTTGGATTTATCTTTTAATGATTTTTTTTCTTTATTTTGTTTTTTTTTTTTTTTGTTTTAGAAATATTCCTCTGCCTCAGCTGTGTATGGCAAATAAATGTAAATAAAATAAAAATTATAATGTTAAAATATTCATAATAATGTATGTATATTTAAGACGACGTTGGGATAGAGTTTGAAATAAGTTTTCAACTGGCATTACTGTTACATGAGAGTTGCATTAAACTATGTAGGTATTTCTCTAAATGCTTGTACATAATACGCATCTCTCTCATGCTTTTACGAAAATTTTCCGAGCAGAATGTGCATTTGAAGTGATTTTCATTAATATCGAAAAAGTTGTAAGAAAGTGGGAATTTGCTACAAAATAGCATGAAATATATACATGGTGGCTATACATCGTATATATGTACAATTACGGGACTCAAAACGTTTGTTTCATCAACGGCCTAGCGATAACTTACGTGTCAAGGGTCTGGCTGGGTGCCTGGACCACAGGTAACGATTCTTCACCGGCGACAAGTACGAATCACGGGCCACGGGGCTCGAGGCACGGGGCACCGAGGTGGCACGGAAGGGCACCAAATCATCCACATCCCACCAGAAGGGATCGCGCACAATCGATGAGATGGGCAAGTTGGGGCTGGGGCTCAGCAGATCCCTGAAGCGGTTGCGTGGATGGAAGATTGGAAGTCCTATTGTGGTTCGACATAGCGTGTTTATTGTCAAGTAGCATAATCATCATCAACGATATTATTGTGGATGTTGTTGTTGGTGGTGGTGGTGGTGGTGGTGGTGTTGTTGTAGTTGGTATTGTTGTTGATAGTGTCAAGTGGCGGAGTGCGTTTGTAGGGTATACAATTAGATTTGTTGATATTTGTTGTAGTTTGTTGTATTGCAATGTATACAAGAAGAGCAGAAAGAAAAATATTTTTTGCTTTGCTTTTAAACTAAAATACAAAAGAATTAAACAAAAAAAAAACAAGAAAAGACAACGCTTTAACATCAACATGTTTTTTGATATTTTCCATGCGTATGTGAGGTTTCGTAGTGGAAAAATTACCAAAAAGCGAAGGAAGGGTAATAAATGAAGATAGTAGGAGGATAGAAGGGAAGATAGTATGGGCTAGATAGTAGATGACAGGCACTACGGGTAACAGTTCAAAAAGCTACATAGATCGGGAGAAGCGTATAGATGGGTCTCTGGATTATAGACTAGAAGCACGGCGCTTACTTTTAGTGATTTTTTTTTTTTTTTTTGCTGATGCTGTTGGCAGTACACAAAAAAGGTAATAACTATATATTGGGTAAAAGCCAATGTATATAAGATATAAAATTTTGACAAACTCCAGCGACACACACCGACTGAAATAGATACGAACGCATCGCGAAAAATATGGCAATAATTTTTCAACGCGCTTATCATAATCATCAATGTCTTCATTATCATTTTGTGTCATATTGGGCAACAGAAGCCATAAAACAACAACGAGAAATTTCGTCTCTTCTTGTATAAAGAAAAACGAATAAGGAGAATTTTGATTTTTACCCTCAGCATCGTAGGCGACTTCAGTGGGACGTGGTCCCCAGCGACCGGCTTTGACAGGAGTGGGACTTGGCGAGCCAGCACGCTCAAAAATGCTGGGCCTAGTAGCAGCTGCCTCAGCCTCAGCGGCAGCAATTGCGGGCAACTTACTTTCAAAGAGTTCATCCAATGGTTCCAGTGAGCTGGCACGGAAGATTGGTCGCGTGAACGGGGCCAGGCTGGTGGCGCGATCGAACACGGATGGTCCGCCACGTGGCACGCTGCCCTCGCGATTCCAGTAGGTTGGTGGTGGCACATAGGGCTCACTGCCAGCACGGGTGCTGCGGGTGGGGCGGAACGGCGAGGCCGAGCGGCGTGCTGAAATACGCAATACAATACAAATACAAAACTATAGCACGTGGCAACGGCTAAAATTGATACAAAGTTTTACCTCTTGTATAAGAATCGTTAGGCACTGTTCACACTATCTAATCTTTACGCGCAATATTTTCTAGGATGAATCTCGCGCAACTAACAAATTATTACTTGGAAATATTACAGTTCAGTTTATTATCGGAGAGAAATGTTGTGATTTTGATTACCTTTAATCATTAATTTGAATCTAGCAGCTGTAACACATAACTTAATGATTAGCTAGATTTAGAGCAATATTGCACGTAAATATAAGATAGTGTAAACAGGTCTTTCGAATTATTATTATTGGATATCTTCTGGTAATACTTAACATTTTGCAAATACCTCAACGTTCTATGTCTAAAATCTAGTTTTGCCTGTCTAATGCACTTAGCAAAACATCTGCAAATGACCATTAGATGTGAGGAGGATAGGGCTTGTAATATTCAGAAGTCAATTTCTTGCTGCAAAAATTACTTTTGTTTAAAAATTGTTAAAATCGAGTTCCACTAAAGTTCAATATATAGAATTAGATAACAAAAAAATAGTTATGATGATTGTGTTTTTCTTGTAACACAATTCAAACTGGGGTCTTACCCGAACAAACATCAATCTACTTAAACTACTGATCAATCTTATCTACTGAGGTCGCAAAAACTAAAATTATAATAATAAAAATCCAAAATATTTGAAAGTTCGCATATTATAACTACGTAATATCCGGAAATATATTATATTAATTACAATTTGAGTTAATAATCATTATTGGCAGTCCTGTATTGCTAATACATATTATACAAATGAGTAATTTATTATCTACTATGAAAAACTACAAAATCTAACTTTTGCTGCAAAATTGTGCACCTATTCCTATAGCTCAGCCTAATTGTGCACTTATTTAGAAGGATGTACAATTCTGATTATGCATTTGGTTTTCTTTGTGATTCAAGTTATAATTTACAACAAGGTCTTATATAAAAACCCTTAGCAATAATTGATGAGGATATCTAACAATTCAAATATTTTCATAGCTCACTATAGTATTTATAGCAAATTGCCCCTGTAATAATGCAAGGGAGCACAAAATATGAAATCTATTAATATAACTCTAAAAATGTGAATTTTAACGAGTATCTGACAGAGTGCACGTGTAGGCAACATATGTGCCTTATAGACGTAATTTGCTTGCTATTATTCTATTATTCTCCAAACACACAATGGAAAAACGTGAAAATATCCCCTTCCTTTAGTTGACAATGTACTGACTATCGTCAGAGCCTTTGTTACATTTTTCTTGACAATTTTCCAGGAACATGTGCTTATTATAATTTTTGTCCTTTATGCAAGTCCAATTTTTTTCTATTGTGTGTTGCATATTGCAAACTACGTCAATGATATATTTATATAAGCAATAAGTTTATATAACAAAATGATGTGCAATAAGACATTTCGCAGATGCTATTTGTGCTGGATGATTCATTGCCCATGCTGAAAAGAGTGTGGGTTACAAAACGGACTAGTTAGACTAATAGCCCCTGGCCCTGGGAGTTTCTTAATTGGGACATTCAACTTAACATTACATAATTATAATTAATTTATTTCATTTCTTCTTCTTTGCAGTTCTTCTTTTTGCAGTTCGAGTAGCCAAAGTTGAATTAATCGTTCATTTTGGTTAATTAAAAGTAAGTACTTACCGAAGTAGGCCCAAATCACAACAAACCAACGATGTTTGTAATAAATACAATATCAAGATACTAAACAAAATACATAGTACAGAATTACAAAACTGTGGGCACGAAACAAGATATGAAAATTTCACACAACATTTCTATGAAGATACTTTTAGGTAATTATGTTGAATTTATCAAACACTGCCGGAATAGTTGATTTGAAACATACTAATTGAATGTGAAATACATTGAACATATATTCGTTAAATATTTCATTTGATTTAAGGTTTAGTTTTTTTAAGTATTGGCAGTTTATTTACAGGCACCGCACAGTGTATGTAGTATCTATGTGTTTTTTTAGTAAAAGTGAGCTGGGGAGCAACGACGAGATGAGAAACAATCACACAGTAGGACGATAGGGACAATAAAGAGTATTAATTGAAATGATATTAAACGAAAAACGAGTGTGTTCGACATATATGAAATAGAATAAGAATTTTGAATGTACATTTAAGACAATATACAACGCGGTACAAGCTCAATTAAATTGTTCAAAAAGTATATGCAAAACACCATTGTTTATAAAAAATATTTTGTTTATTAATTCCTTTTGTATTAATCTAAAGATTTCTTAGAGTTTTGACAAGTCAGTTCACACAGACCGGCAACTATTCGAGTATTGTGCTCAAAAGACTCTTTAGCAGCGTTCAGAATTTGTATGGTACAGCTGTTAGAAAAGATGGATAAGGCTTAAAGTAGTTTGGGATGGATTTTGGATAGGATTTTAATGGGTAATGAGCTGGTGAGCTGGCGGATGAATTTCATGAGACGGGAAGTTAAGATGTTTTATTTAAATATATAATGTTTAAATGATATCTTCTGAGTATGTCTAAATTAAAATTAGAGTTTTTAAAATGTTTTGTTTGGTTTTATTACTTTCGATTTTTTTTCATGTTGTTGTTTGTTGTATAAATAAGTTAAAAATTAAATAAAGCATCATATCATACAATGAAACATTTAACGAAATTGTTTTGTTTTTGTTTTTCCATTTACTATATTGGGGGCTGGATTCTTTTTACAGACAAATTAATTTATAATTATGTATATCATTACTTGCTGTTCATTTAACAATTTGTGCATAATTTTACAATTTACTAAAGCTAAGCCAAAACAAAAGTTTTCAACCAGTTAGCTAATTTCGAATGTAACTCTCAGCGCTTCAAACTTTAATAGCTGCAAGATATAGTATATGATACAGTGTTAAAGATAGTATAGTTCGTAAAAGCATTAAAGATATCGTTCTATGAAACTTAAGCATCGCAAATTTCTACTGATCAAAATTTGCCTGTCAAGTTTCGAGTTGGTGTTCATTATATTTGTTTGTCTGTAAGTTTATTGATTGAATTTGAAAAAATTCTGTTGAGTTCTTGTTCTTCGAATTGATGTTGTTTGCTATTTTTTTTTTCGTGCTTACATTTTGTAATTTACATAATAATTTCAAATGTTGTTCGTAGATCATAGATTTTCAATTTTCGTAGATTTTAATTTAAATGTTGTTGTTGTTGTTGTATTGGTTACTTTTTGTTGATGTTCTTTTGTTTTTTTGGGCGTTTTGTTTAGAAAATGTCTTTGATATCCTTACCCTTGTTGAGTTGTGCCAACAGCTTATCCTCTGGCTCGTATTCCAAAGGCACCAAAGAGTTTGGTGTGAGTGGCTTGTCTCTCAAGTAGAGACCATAGCGAGATGGGTATCTAAAATTGATAAATAATAATGTCATTCGTGTATACAACTCATGATTTCATATTTGTGTATTGTATTTATTGCCAATACGGAAATTTCACACACCTGCGCTCAATTTCTTGCATGCGCTTCAAATGATCATTCCAGGCCTTCTCTGCATCGTAGTTAGCTGGAACTGTGAAAAGACGTTCATGTAGAGTTAAGTTCACAGATTTGTATACGAATTGGTAAAAGATTTGAAAAATGAAAAAAATAAAAAAATAAAAACTCAACAGTGCTTACAAAAGTCAAAAGGACGCTGTTAAACTAGGGCTCGTATAGCGTATGCATTAGATTCCAATAAAAGCAGTTGGATTATACGTACGATAATTATCCAAAAGTTAGTTAGGCGGCAGCAAAGAAAGAGAATTAAAATAAAATAATTTAGAAATGTGCATTTAATCTAGGGTAAGCCTTGGGTATGTAAATGAAATCAAATGAGGTTAAGATTCAAATGGAAATAATGCGATACAAAATACCTTATGAATGACACGGCACGAGAGATGGTTAAAAATCGTTTTATTTTTTTTTTGTTTTATTGAATTTCAGCCAACAGAACTACATATGAAAAAGTGCTATAAATCATTCTGATTATCATAATATACACAGCTACACACATAAGCCAATGCTATGAATTCTTCTCTTAGTAATTACTAAATATAGTTTGTATAACTAAAGTGTTGATTTTGCCTAGAGAGGAGAACTTTTGTTGTGCACTGCGTTGAAACATACGAGTATTATTAAAAACATTTCTTTTCTTAATTCTTTTTCTTTTTTTTGACGACAAACATTTATGTATATTCTGAAACATTTATGAGAAAAAAGAGAAAAAATACAAAAAATTGGTTAGTTTTGAGAAACAACAAGTACAATTGACTGTGGGACACCAGTTGGGGGTGTGTGCGTGTGTCTGTGTGTACGTGTGGGGCAGAAACTAAAGAGAGAGAGGGACAGAGAGAGCATTGTTGTGGGAAATGAACTTCATCAACAATCGCGAAAGTTATAAGACAAAAGAATGTATCTAAAAATTGAATGCCTCAGTTATTTGATCCGTAGCACGCACGAGCGAATTGAAAATGTTCTCCGATGCCTTATGTACCTGCAATATACATATGTATATTGTATCTTGGTATTTATGTATATCAATTTGTGTGTGTGTGTGTGTGTGTGTGTGTGCGTGTGTGTTTACCAGCACAAAGCTTATGAACATGTGTATATTTTGTCTAAACTTTGTGGGCCTTTGCCAAAAACAATTCACACAGCGCACAAATATTGAAAATCATTGACGTAATACTATTTTGGCTCTGCGCTGGCATACTCGTATATATATATAGATATACATATACATATATATACACATAATATTTTCTTAATTATTTATATAATTATGAAATCATAGAGCAGAATGTAGCGTAAGTTGGCAAGCCTAGGGTGTTCAAGGTGGGCTGCAAAGCATTCAAAATGCATGATTGGCAGGTGCAATGATTGAAATGCGCTGATTGACTGACTGATTGAGTGACTGAGTGACTGAGTGACTCAGTGACTCAGTGACTGACTGACACAAAACATTATAAACGTTGTCAATCAGAGCTCTTAGGCATTAGAATTGTTATTGTCGGGTTATTGTCGGCTGTTGCTGTAGGAAAATTAGTAGAATACTTGGCAGTCTTGGCTCGAACCAAGAAACTTACTTGTTCTGCTGTAATGATGATCGTAGATCGCACGTGGCGAATAGCCGTAGGTGTCACGGCTCACGGGCAAGTATCTGTATCCAGATGACTGGACGCGCTCATTGGCCGTGGCTGGCTCATCGTAGATGCTCCTGTATGTGGGCGAATCCAGGTACGAGCTGTATGGGCGAGAGGCTCTTGGTGCGTCATGGGCGCGAATGTCCTCGGAGCCTGTGGATTGTATACAAATTGTGATCGAATTATAACAAGTGTATGTCACTTGGGCTGCTTGGCTTACTTCATTAGGTTCTTGTGCGCTATTTTAACCATCTGGCATATTGCCAAAATCTTGATTTCATTTTCGAATTTTCTATTTTGTATTTTATATTTTTCATATATGAGCGCCTAGTTATTTTGCCTTGGCGCAGCAGCCACATTTTTTTGCTTTGTTTGCCTCATGAGCACATAGTTAAAATATTTTCAATATAAATATACTTATATACACACGCATGTATATATTTGAGGAAAGCTTTTCGTTAGCTTTTTTGATGATTACGCTTAAAATGACACCTGCCAAATAAAAAATATACTAAAATTCTATACGCTGCTGTGCTATTTTTATGTAGCTCTATAGTCTATAATAGAGCTATAGATTGATATAGCTCTCATTTCCCTTGTATGTTTATGTTTCTAACTTAAATTCATCTATAGCTTATTGCTTGGTATGTTCTTTGTGCTTACCCTTCAGGGATCTGATGTAGGATTGCCAGAACTTGGCCTTCTTGCTGGGGCTCTCATTGCGCCCAATCATTTCCAAATGATTTTTGAACATTTTGATCGATTTGTTTTGTGTCTTTCAAGCACAAGAAATATTCGTTGAACTCGTTCGCTGCAATACCAGAAATTTGCCAAATAAATTAACACTTTTTTTTATTTATTTCTTGTTAAAAATTGCATTTTCTTGCACTTTGCACCAGTTTCAAATGTTGTCCGTCAACGCAAAAGTCTTCCCAGACATTTAAAATTGATCTCACGTTTTTGGCTCTTATTGTGAGTAGTAGTAGTATTACTCGATTGTTCAAATGTCAGCACGCACGAGATTGGGACACCAATAAGAGATATATATTGCTATATATGTGGATGTGAATGTGAATGTGAATGTGAATATCCAAATCTTGGCTGACTTGGCGCTTTTGTTCAGTTCGAAAATAAACAGACTGTGTGCCACTTTAGAGCAGAGCAAAGTTTAAAAAAAATTGTATAAAATACTTGTATACATTTTGTACATTCGTATACAATCTATGTATTTATGTACACAACAAGATCAATCACTAAAAATACATTTATCTCTCAAATAATATCGTCAGCATACGCATAAGTATATATAACAATATGAAACGATAAACTGAACATATTTCACACTCTCTATATCTAAATGAAACTAGCAAAATGTCTATATGCATATGTCTATCTGCTGTACATATAAGTATATATATATATATATAGTTATATATATTTATACATATATCTGTGTGGCCGTCTGTGTTTCTGTGTGTGACGGTGATCAGTGCGAGCTGCAGCTAAATTTGCGTTATTTTTAAATGTCCTTGAGTTGAATTTTTCCTGGCTGGCGTCAGGCTAAAAAAACGACGCCAAACTTCTCAATTAAATTTGATCCAAGTCTTGCAGACATTCAAGAATATATATTTTATTTTGTCATAAATTGATCATTTGAATCATTTCAATTGTATTTAGAAACAATGTTCTAAATGCATAGTTCTAAAATTCAACACTTCACAACTTGTTTCATGTTCACTTGGTGTCAAATGTCTTGGGCTCTTATATAATCAGCCAATTTCATTCATATTTTGTCATAATTGCAATTCAAAATAACCAGATTTGAAAGCGGCTTCAGCACGATTTAAATATGTTTATTCACTATATGGATTGTTCAATAACTGCACACATATTGATTGATTAATTATTTAATTGGGCCATATAAACTGAGTTGATATTATTTATAAGTATGTATTTGTTGTCCATATATAATATTTGTTACTTGGCTTACAATTTGCTTTACTCCTAAAAAATAGCGATCTATCCTCAACGAAGAATTTTTTCAAACTGCAAACCATTCGAAATTCGCCTCACCAATTTTACTCGTTTCAGCATTTGCCATTTGTTTCACAGCCGACAAAAGCACGATATTCCTTTACGGCGTAGGTAGACGATCTCTGTGCATACACATGCATATATATCTATAGGTGTGTGTGTGTGTGTATGTGGCCAAAAGCTCAGCAAGTTCGGCCATAGCTTTCGGCCAAACCTGTGGGCAGTCGAGGGCGTCATCTGAAAGATCGAGCGGTTGCCCGCACCCACTCATTGTTATGGATTCAAATGAAAGCCCCAAATGAACTCATACAGATACGAGTATATTCATATCTGAAGATCTTGGGCATTATGATGTGTATATTTTGGTTTCATTTGATTTTTATTTTTGTGCTACAAACTTTGTTTGTACAAGTATGTCCCATTCATATTTGTGGATATTTTTGCATGATCTTTTAACACATTTCAAAACATACTATATTACTTGAAGGAAATGCGTCAATTGTGTTATTGAATTGAACAATGAACTTGGAATTCGTTACAACTTAACCTATTTTTCAATTGGAACACAATTTTCAATATCATATTTTGGTGTAAAATAAAAAATAAAACAAATATTTGTGCATGCCCGTTGTTTGAAGCCACAATTTCTCTCTATATTGTAACAACATGTCTCTCTAAATATTTATTTATGTATTATGTGCAATATTCCATCTAATTTGAATGCATAAATATACGGCTAAGGTTGTAATGCAATAAAAATGTAGAACATATTATAGCTGTTCACCTTCACAAAACATTGTAGACAGAGATAGCTAGCTCCTTGTTTATAAAGATATCCTAGCTAAACTCAGCAAGCCAAAGTAACTATAGTTCAAGCAAGCTGACCAAATTTGTTTAGAATCATACGATATGATATAATGTAGGTACCATAGGAATAATCGATTGAAAAATAATAAAATGTATGCAAAACATTTTTGTTTTCAACAAAACTCAGCAAATCTTAGTTTTTTCATAATACTCAGATCATGTCCAAATTTGATCATAATGGGATCATTAGATTTCACAGCTGCCATATGAGCAATTGGATGTAAAATGTGTCTTTTTTTGAAAAACTTTATTCTGATTATACAGATATTATATCAACGAAATAGAGCAATTGCGAGTTTTAAGATATATTATATACTTGGCTCACTAATGGGAAAATCTTTCGAAAACTGAGGTTTTATACTAAAAGACTATGTAAAAGGTTATGTATCTTATATATACTTATATAGGTAAGTTTTCTAAGTCTATTCCTTTAACAAGTTGCATAATTGTTTTGTTTTATACCGGAAATGCCAATGCCAACCTCATGACATTCACATTGATTTTAATAGAATTTCTTGTTTACTTAAGCTTACACAATGGCCTCGTTGGCATTTTTTCCTGAGTGGATCTTGTTTACTTAGCCAAAGTTATACCTGTTCCCGATAACTGAATACCATATTCCAGGCCAATGGTTCACTCCATTAGTAAACCAACAAATATGCCACGTGTGTAAACTAAAAGTTTAAATTTCCATTTAAGAAACATATGTACAGCAGCAACAATAATAAACTTGCATATATATAGAATATTGAATGCTGGTGGATAAAAGCAAACAAAAGACCATTTTCGTTATCCATTTCACTTCTGGGTTGAAAGGCTAACCAAATAGTTTTAGTTATGAGCTCTGCACTGGCAATTCGACCTTTGTCTTGAATAGACTATGTAATCTTCTATTTATGTTCAATATTTTGATATAAAAACAAACAAATTACGTCTGTTGAACATTCAAGGCTGCTGCAATTGCATCGGACGTTCGTTTGACTTTGTTTGTTTACCTTACATAAGAATGAAAATCTATTTTGCCCTTATTAAACTATAAACAAATTGGTTGTATGCGATTTGTGGACTTGAACTTGACTTTGTGGCGCAACTGCAGACAGAGCACGAAAAAAAAAAGGAAAATCTCAAACGTACTATGGGGAAATACCTGGCAGAGATTCTATTTGGCAAATCGAAATGAAAATTGCACCTACTGAAAGTTTTGATTTGAGAATCGTTTAAACTTTTACTTTCTGGCAGCATTCGCATTGGTGCCCAACAAATTGGCTTTCTTCATCGCAATACCAAAAAACAGCAACAATGAAAATAAAATTAAAAGTTCTACATTTACTTTGATGTTTTTTTAATGGCCAAGTGCAAATGCAAATACTATTATGCCTTTAAATGGGCAAATGGGAAAATTAATTCATTTTAGTAGCTTTTATTTTAAGGCATTGATCTTGTTATGAATGCGATTTGTGTTTATATTCCGATCGAACTGAAATTTGTTTCTGAACTGATCAATAGAATTATGCCAAAAATCAAGGCCATATCTTTAGATTGTCCTTATAAATCATTTTATCGATTTGCATTCCAAAATTGTAAATAAACTTGATCTGCCTCTGATCTAATTTCCACCTCGTATAATCCCTGGGATCTGTTTGTTTATACATACGAACTGATAGACGGACAGACATTCGGCTAGAGTCAGATCGACTTTGCTATTGATTCTGATCAAGATTATATATACTTTATAGAGTCAAAGATGCCTGTTACATACATTTGAATTTTTCACAGTAGTCTTATGACAAGAGTGTATTCTAAGATCGGACTTTTGGAAATTATACCGATCAGTGGAAAAATACAAGTATAAAACCTTCTTGTTATCCATCCTATATATCAAAAATCTTTTTACATATGTATTACCGATTCCAAAAATCCAAGCCCCTTGTCGGAAAATGGGGGATTCAAGCAAATCCGAGTGAGAGTCTAATTCTCGTTTTGATATACTCCTATAAAAAAACATATAAAAATTAAATTTAAAATTAAAATTTAATTTAAATTAAATTAATTATGCTGCTTGACTGGGTTCAATCATTTTATGTGCTGATCTAAGTTAAATTAAAACAGAATGATATATATTCAAATATATTTGTTTGCACAGTGGAGAAGAAAGATGTTGCTATTTTGCAATCACAGTGACTGCTACTTTCAAATATCAGTGACAAATGTCGAAGACAGTGACTAGATTCTACATAGAAAATATTCGAATGTCCAAATGTTAATAAATGGTTTATAAACATATACATTACCATTTAAATATAGTAGTACATTACAATCAATATTGCATTGTTACATTTTAACAGTGATGAATATCAGGATTGTGGATGTTATTGCAACTGTAGCTGTTAATGGACTGCCACTGTTACTGCTAATATCAGGATTGTGGATGTTATTGCGACTGTAGCTGTTAATGACTGTACTGCCAATGTTACTGTTACTGTTACTGCTCTCAGAACTGTGTATGTTATTATCTGAACTGTGACTGTTACTGCCTGTATCGGAAGAGTGACTGCGGATCTGTTACTCTCTATACCCAGTCACAGTGTGACACGATATTTGCTCATGTCAAATTTAAACACAAAAACCTAATTATTCCCAAGCACTTAATTCGACCCAGAGCCATAAATCAGTGTAAACATTCCTCTCCAAATCGTATAATATATCGCAAATAAATTATATGTTTATATGAGACACTTGTGCAATATTTTGTGGCCATTAAACAAATGAGGTCAATTATCAGTTTAATTATTTGGCACTCTTCACATTTGAAACATGTAAATAATTTCAATTTCGCTAGCGATTTACTTAGCAGGAATTATTTTAATCATATTCACATACATATATTTTCAGTAATTTATATTTGTCAGTCAAAGGCAAGAAACAACAAATTGCATTTAGATGAGTTAGATTTGCTGCACTTGAGTTTTACAAAATTCCCATTAATATATGTTTTTTGAATGTCAAGCGAAATGAAACGAGACGAGACTGAAAATAAAAAGCGCACACTGTCAACGCGGCGTATGAGCAATATTCAACATTACCTGAACTTGTTTAGAAAACATATCAGTGCAAATTCAAATTTTGAGTCATAATGTTGCTGCAAATGAAATAAGAGAGAAAAAAATGTGGCTAGAGTTAAATGATTCTTGTTGTTCCAAAAACTCAAAAGCTCGCTAGCCTATATACTTATGGCCAACACAACTACATAAGTAGTTTGGCATCGCTCATATATGTATATTTAACCTTAACATATAGCAGCCACCTTCAAAGCGTAAAATTTTTCAAATACGTTTACTCAAAAATATAAAAATAAATATATGTATGTATGCATGCATATATGTATATACATACGTATGTATGTAATCTACGCGTCTCTCGGATCGTATGTACATATAGTATATTCCTCTATCTCTGGCTATATCCAATGCCCTGCTGAGGTCTTCGTTTCTCGGTTGGCTTCTCTACGGCGTTACCCACGCAGATGAACTTGAAAATTAATTGTTTGGCCCATAGTTACACACATGCGTGAAGGAGTATGTACATGGACTTATGGGTCTGTACATAGGCCTTTCGTGTACCCAGTCATGTGTACATAGTATGTACATAAGATATTTGCTCATTGCCAATAGGTGTGGGCTTTAATAATTTATTTGCCTTTTGGTCTTTTCGTTGTGTTTTGCGATTGTTTATAAATTCATTTAGATTTATGCCAGCCACCAATTTTTTGCTGTCTTAAATTTGCATATGATGTGTATATTCACCGATGTTGTTTAAGGCTGGAAAATTGAATAAAATCATATCAGACCGGCATATATAGAGGATATATGTATGTATATAGGAAAATAGGTAAACAGTGATATACAAATACCTTGAACTGAAAACTCTTCAAGCTCTTGCAGGCTGCAGATAGAAATTCTAAAGTATATATACTCAAACAACCAGATCTTGTTTATTTTAAACTTTAGATATAATTAGTAAAATCAATTTATAAAGACTATTTTCATGTCTTGGGTTAAGCTTGATCTACTGCAAGAAACCGATCGGTAAATAGACACAGAAGTTATTGAAAAAACTATTATCAGTAGTGCTAGGCCAAGGATAGCCGCACCGCAGCCGCCAGCCGAAATGCCCTGCTTGCTTGCACTGCCGCTGAACTGCTTGATAAAAGAAATCTAGCAAGAAAATTCTGAAATACATCTTCCCAGTTAGTACCTTTCAAAATCCATTAGTTGCCAAACTTGTGTGGTATATTCACCTTTAAAACATTACACCATTCACCATCATCGTTCAATTAGGATGAAAAATTTGCATTTCATTCGAGGGCATTCCATGATGGTCAAGGACATTAAGGTCAACTGTGCAATGGCCGAGACTATAACCCAACTTTGCATGAACATTGCAGTTGCCTTGAAAGTGGCTTTTGCCTGCCCCTAAAATATGTTGTCAAAAGTTGATGTGATTGATGATAACAAGCTGTGAAAAACTGGCAGCCAGTTCGCTTATACAAGTACATATATTTTTATATACATATTTTCTAGCATATCTGTTTTGGTTTACTTTAAAAAACCAATTTTGGCATTTTTGCTAGGAAATATGCCAACAGCGTTTTATTGGGGTTTGAAATAGTCTTGCTGACAGCTGCAGTTTGCTTTAATTACACAGTTGGTATTTGATTTACTTCGCCAAAAAAATATACACTGAGAAAACAAGAAGCGCACAATCTCTAATGGGATATTAAAACAATAATCTTTTTAGAATAATGTATCCCCTAAAAATTTACACAAAGGAGGATAACTTCCTTGATGTGGACGTCAGGCAATGTTTTTAATACAAATACTTAAATTTTATTCGATTGGAACAACATATCTATATATATAATGGTCCAACTTTACTCAAATTTAGGCAACATATAAAGAGAAGCTCAGAATTTCTGAAACTAGTTGCGAAAAAAGGGTTTTCATACAACTCAATTTTCGACCAATATGTTATAGGGTTCCGATATGGCTGGCTATGAGTTATGTACTGCTAGATCGACTCGGCAATTAATGCTGATCAAGAATAAAAATAGTTTACACGGTCGAAAATGTATCCTTCATTGCGTTACACAGTTCGTGAGTAAAAACGAATAATTTTTAAGAACTTATATAAGGTTATAATTTATTCTCATTATAGCCTTGCAAACGGTATTAGAGTCTTGTTACTAGATTAAAAACTAATATTTTAGAAGCTCATTTTTAAATGCTCATTTTCAATTCCACATCGAACATAAGTATAGAAGGAAATATAAAAAACTATAATTTTCAAGCTGAAGGTGAGAGAAGAAGTCCGCTGTTGTTTTCCAGTCTAAAAATCCAAGTTCCTTCGTGGCAAACCTCTCGGATATAGCCGACATTTGTCCAAGGAAGATAGCAGACTTCGTCCGGGTATTCGGATAAACTTCTTTCAGACCAAGTGTCACCCAAGCAGTAGAAGAATTACAGATCCAAATGAAACACAATGGGCCAACAAGAGGCTTAAAAAAGTTGTAAGCCCATAGAGCGATCTAACATATCCTAACTCTAGTTAAGGTCGAATATTTCTGACGTTACGCTTCTAAATTATAAGCGTTAGTAAGAAATCTACAAAGTTGATGCTTTTCTCAGAATATAGCTCTAAATATTGCAAGGCATTTGTGAGTTCTATTCGAATCTTTTCATCGCGTTTCCACATGAGATCAACTGCGTTTCCTTTCACCTGTAACCACTTCCTGCAATAATCAGTGATATGAACGCCATATCGACAGGATGCTGACGTCACTAAGCAGCTCACAAACATCCTGTTTATTAGCTTGGCAATTGAAACGCGCAAAATGTATACGAAATACATGATTATATACATATGTATTTATATCCGATGAGCATTCCATTCATAAATAAACGCCGCAACGTAATTGACCAACAAGAACAAGACAACAAAAATGTAATAAAAAAAAATATATTATTATTAAAGCCGCAGAACTGAAACAGATGACAGCATTTTGGACAATATTTTGATTTTTTCGGCACAAGTGTTTTGAGGGCGTTTACTGTTATAATATGTATTCGATGCTCAATGCCAAATATTCTGGGGTTATTTAAAACTGAAAGTGTTTTCTTTTTTAGTTACTATATTTGTATAATTCCTGCCTCGGCTATTTTATGTATTTTTTCTAATTTCTACAATGTTGTGTTGGCAATTTTCTTTAATTATTTCTCATACAACAATGTCTAAGCATGAGTAATTTTGTCAGCCTTGTTGCTTTTGATATTTTGTCTATTTTGCAGTTCACACATCATTGTGTTTTATAAATAAAATGCATACTCTTTTTTCTATATATCATGAAGATTTATCTGCTTTAATGCTAGCTTTTTATAAAGTATTTTAAATACATTTCAGAAAATACGAACAGGAAAACAAAAACATAAAATTGCTTTGAAAAAAAAGCGAAAAATATAATACAAAAAGCTTTTTTGTTTCACATTATCTGGACTGACGTCAAGGGATTGTGTTTTTGTTTATATACAATACAGTGTTATGGGCAATGAAATTTATAACGAACAAAAAATTAATAAAATATAATAGAGGGCCACATACAAAATGTATCTACCAAAAGTCAATATCCAATTTCGATTCTGTAATTTTGTATAACATAAAATTCAGTCTGAACACAATTCCTATTCGATTTAACAAAAATGCAATGAAGTAAAACGCGAGTGGCAAATAATAAATAATATGCTTGATTTTCCATAAATGTATTATTTTGGCTTCCTTGGTTTTACATTCGGCATGGCATTTTTTATGATTTGCCGTAGATAAATTTATGAATGGGAAAGTTGACGGTGCGAGTGCGGATAACCATAAAGCATACAATGAAATATGTTTATGACAAAACAAATGGCAATAAACCGTAAATAAAACGATGCAAAGTGAGAGTAATGGATTTTATTCTTCTCATTCGTCGCTTCCTTCACAGCATTTGCCGTCGAGATTTGTGCCGTGCTGCTGTTGATATATGATCGTCCTTAAATCCTGCCCAATAGCATATGGAACGCACATAGTTAGGCCCCTCACACTAGTATGCATCGAATAAAATGTATTGGAGTTTTGAACATACTATATTGCAACTATTCAGTGACTTTTTCCAACGTCAGCAGACGGACAGGTCCAGATCCAATCGGTTATTGAAACTCATCGAGAATATACTTTATAGGGTTGGAGATGTCTGTTACATACACAGTTTGCACAGTCTTATTACCTCCTTTTACATATTTTATGAGTGGTTCAGGACACGATTCGAACCAATGCTAAATCTTAGGGATCGTTTCGCTAAATCTGGTTTTAAACAAGTAAGAATGCTGTAGTTGAGTATACCCGACTACAAAACTCTCTGTACTCAGGTCAAAAATTTCTGATCACATCTTCGTACACTTACACATACACACACACATACACAAAGACGCACGCCCACAAGCGACAGCGCAAGCGAGGCTTTTTAAGTGCTGGCTGTGCTTCTTCTTCCCCCCGCGCTGCAGCACTGCATCTTCTTTCGTGAATAACTTCCGTGCTTATTATCCGATCAACTAGAAATTTGAACAGTAGATTAAGAGTGACTAAAGTATTGTACATGCCGAAATTCCAAAGCTATATCTTGAAAATTGTTCCTGTAAAACGGTTTTTATCGAATAGTGGGTGAATGGGGGGGGTGGAAATATCTTGGATCCGAAATAAACTTGACCTGCGCCTACACGAATCTACATTCCAAATTTGATGTCTCTACCTATTATAGTTGCTGAAATCCTTGCGTTCATACATACGGACGGACAGATTGATACTGATCAAGAATCTATATACTTTATAGGGTCGGAGATGTCTCCTTCTGCCTGTTACATACATTTGCACAGATTTAGTACCCCTTCTTACCCATTTTATGGGTACAGGGAGTAAAAAGTAATATTTGATTACGAAATCAGGATAAATAATTGGACAGATTTGATTATGGGCTGAACGCTCCTAAAAAGTCAAGTTAATACATGAACCAAACCCAGTTTTATAAAGAAATGTTTCGTTTAACTATAGAGTACAACAATTATGTAGCCCCGGACAGCCTTAATTCTTATATAATTCCTGCTAATAAGCAACATTTGATTTTTAGCTTGAGAAGTCAATCGTCACCAGTATTCAAATCGTCTTATTTCTAAATATACCTTTATCCTGACATTTTCATTTTAATTGGAGCCTCATCTGTTATGCCAGGACGCATTTGTTAGCTCTGCAATTTGTGGACTGGCAGCAATTTACGTCAAATTGTAAACAGCTGCAACCTCGAGGTGCTGTCCCTGAGTTGTTACATCTATCCGCATTTGCCTCTGAATGCGCTCAAGTGCATAACTCAATTTACAGCTTCTAATGGGCTTACGTATGACTTCCAATTGACACGAACATATGCGACTGCATTAGGGATATCATATGTTGCTATTCACTATTCATCGCACTCAGGGCATCGCAGCTGCTTGTTATGCAAGTTAGACGGTAAGGACTTGTCTCCTAGGCAACGTTGCTTTGAATGCCAGCCAATTACTTGGGCACGCGGCATTTAGTTAGCTGCATCGGCAGGTGACTTTGAATACAATAGAATTAGCGTTGATTTGAATCAGGGGATTGCCAACACATATGTGACCAGAGCATGCCATTGTATAGTATAAATAGCAATTGTCCTGCGCATTTACACTTAATTGTTGGCTATGTACAAATACTCGTAAATTGACCTAGCTGACTTAACAGCCACTTAGGGTGGCAATAAAAGCGACAGGGCAATTGAAACACTTCTCGAAACTGTTTGCGGACTTAAACCAAAATTAGCTTGAATTGCTTGCTAATAAAAACCCATCCACTTGTTGTGGCAAGCTACAATTTGTTGCCTATTGTTCAAGTGGGTGGCACACACTGCGTATGCGTTATAATTGCATATTCCCGCATGGTCTTGGCCTGGTTAGCCAGCTTGGGCTGCTTGACTTGTTTGCATTTTATGTAAACCAAAGTTATTATCAGTGGCGAATCCAAAAAAGGGCTTTCAAAGCTTTTGTGCTCCCCAAAATATTATATCCACTTTCTACTTTCTTTTCATTACAAAATCTTCAAAAGTTGCTAGAACTTTTAAAAGACTTATCTGAAATATTTCAATATACTCGTCTCTTTGTGTTTCTTAATATTGTGTTTCACACTCAAAGATCGACAGGTTCATATAGATGCCCTTAAAGTTATAGATATTCTTGGCACTTTTCGAAAGCTTCTTGGTATTTACACCGAAAACGTGCCATTCCATATTAAAAGTCCACATTATTAGCCCAATAATCACAAAATTTGCATCAGTTGGCCGCACAATTGTTGATTTAAACCCAAAGTGGTGATGGCTTGATGGAAACGACGCATCAAAAGGCAAGTCAATCTATTGACATATTTCCCAAGAGGCAACAAAAACCGAAATGAACTGATGTCAGTTGAGGCTGGGATAAATTATGAGGCGCCAAATGTCTGGCGCATTGCACAAAAGACAACATTGGTCGTTTGCCTTTGGTGATTTGGCCAAAATGCGCACAGTTTTCCAAGAAAACTAAAGCCAAACGGTGCTGGACATATACGAGAATTGTCTTGCAAGTAAATAAATCAGCTCAGGGCGTATACCTTATGTGGAACACCTAACATTAATAGCTCGAGTGCGCGGTGTAAGAAGTATGACAAATAAAACATACAATTGCTGACGATAATTTGTATATAGTGCCTAAGTTCGATTTAAGAAAATCGATGTGAAGGTTTTTGAAATAATTTTTATTTATAGTTTATTAGTTTGAAATTAAGACATATGTTCATAATAACCAAATAACTTTCAACTTATTCAACAGGTCAACTTCAATCCATTCCGAAGAAATGCTTTAAGGTCGCGTCAACTTATTGACATTGAGGCATTCTTAAGCAACACAGGACAATCTCATCGACAATATGTATGGACTTTTATTGGAAAATCTGTCCGAGTATATTAAGTCCGTGTACGGCGAGGAGAAATGGGAAGATATAAGACGCCAGGCGGGCATCGATGCACCCTCATTCAGCGTGCATCAGGTGTATCCGGAGAACTTGCTCCAAAAGCTCGCTAAGAAGGCACAAGTGGTAGGAAAACACCTCATACTCAATCAAAAATGATCCCTAATCAGATTTCTATGTATATGATAACTATTCTACAGGTGCTAGGAGTTTCTGAGCGCGAGTTCATGGATCGCTTGGGCGTCTACTTTGTTGGCTTTGTGGGTCAATATGGCTACGATCGAGTCTTGTCTGTGCTGGGACGGCACATGCGTGACTTTCTCAATGGACTGGATAATCTTCATGAATATCTTAAGTTCTCGTATCCACGCATGCGTGCCCCAAGCTTCATTTGTGAGAACGAGACCAAGCAGGGGCTCACCCTGCACTATCGCTCCAAGAGGCGTGGTTTTGTGTACTACACGATGGGGCAGATACGCGAGGTGGCACGCTTCTTCTATCATAAGGAGATGCACATTGAGCTGGTGCGCGAGGAGATTCTCTTCGATACGGTTCATGTGACCTTCCAGCTGACATTTGATAATCGCGCCTTCACCCTGGCCTCCCTGGCCATGATCCGTGAGGAGAAGCATTTGCCAATTAGCGCCCATGTTCTATTCGAAATATTTCCATTTTGCATCGTTTTTGGGTAAGCAGTTAAATGAAGTAACATCTCCAGGAACCAGCGGCGGATCCCCGCGCTGCAAAACAGCATCAAATTAAGTCAATTTTAAGCATTTTGTACGTTGTACGGTCTACAAATTTTCTAGACACGTACATTTTCTCACAAGTATCCAGTTTTTATTTTATTTGAAGAGGCTGAATATAGCCAAAAATTTAAGAATTTTTCGACTACAGAAAATAATTTTTTCCATCGTTTTTTGAAAATGATATGGAAGAAGAATTAATGATAAACGAAAATGTTTTATAGAACATTTTACCACCTTTATGGGTGGGAATTCCCAAAATTCCATCTGAGTGCTCACTTACATCATAAAATAAAATTCCTGTGCTAACTTTAGATTTCAAACTCTTATGGCTTGGACTCAAAATATTTATCTTTATATTTAAAAGAACTATATAGTATAAATATAATTTAAACTATGTTTTTGATAGAAACATACTAATTTGCATTTTCCTAGACACATTGTTGATCATAACTGAGTTAATTTTAATTTGAAGAAGGGTTTAGTTAGCATACATATTGTATATTCGACTTATTAAATATTTGAAGTACTTATGCAGCAGTATTTTCGTTGGCTCTCATTTACTAGCACTGTGTTATAAATACCTAACATTTGATCAAAGGCAAATGAGAGCCACTCATCTGAGGAAAATCCTACACACAGAAAAATAACCCATATAATTCAGAAAATCGCCCTATAATTAAGGTCAACATAAGACCCAGGAATACTTTGTATTGAGTAGAAATAATAATTTCTAAATTTCAAATATATATTTTTTAAAATCCAACAAAATAAGGCTAATTGTCCTTTGCTACAAAGGTATGGCGAGTATCTGCATTATTTGGGGCATTTGTTTTTCTGAGTGTAGATACGCCTCTGGCAGGGACATCAGTTACAACTATCTTCCCCCTTATAGCGCTGACATGGCTGTGCGCAGCATTGGTAACTCTTTGATGGTTATATTGCCGGATCTACTTGGCAAGAAGATTACCGCCTGGTTCGACTTGGTGCGCCCGCTAATTGCATTTAAGTTTCAAACTGTATGTAACTTTGGCTTTTAAATAAGAGATACGTTAACTAATTAATTCTGCTCCTCAGATACTTAATCGCACCAACAACATATTCGAACTAGTTACCGTGGATCCGGTGACAGAGCGCTTGGATGCTCAGAATGAGGACTTGCTGTTGCATGATGATGGCAGCGAACCGGAAAAGTCGCTCAGGCTTAAAGGTGAAGTGGTACCCAATTATTAATTATATCTAATTTTGCTGACATTTGGAAAAATTAATTGAAAATTCTGTAAGTTCAGTGTATGACCAAAGACTAAAGATATAATTCAAAGCTGACGACGCTGATGACGCGCACGAGCTGTGCACGACCCGAGCTCGAGCCGAGCATTACCCGAACGAACGCCGGCCGACACAATTCATTGCGAAGTTTGATTTGGTCGATATCTGGATTCGAACCGGGTTCTTAAAATAGGTTGCTGCTTTTATGCTGGGACTTATAATAAGTCCCACAGCCAGATTTCATATACCACACGTTTGTATGGGAGTGGACCATCTTCTTATATCTTTAGTCTTTGGTATTAGCCAAGTTATATCGGGCTCGTAAAGCTTCAAATTCAAACTGTGTGATTTGACGCTAATCAGGACTCAAAAGCGTTATTGTGATGTTTGATTACATTATAAAATTCTGGTAACATGAACTGGCTACGGAGATACCGGATTTAAAGTTGGAGCAAATTAAAATAACATTTTTACGCCCTGTACCCATTTTATGATAAGACTAAGACAGTAAGACCCTATAAAGTCTATATATTATTAATCAGGATCAACAACCAAGTCGATCTAGCCATATCCGTCTGTCTGTCCGGATGTCCGTATGAGCGCAGAGATGTCCGAGACTCTAAATACAACAGAAACCAAATTTGTATATGGATTCATATGGTATACAAGAAGTTTATTTCAAATATTGAATACTATACCCCCGGAAATCTATAAAAATCTGTTTATAACGACAATTCGAGGGATATGGACTTAAGTTTCGACACGCATGATGTGAAGCTGATCAAATATTACACTCTGAAATTATTTCAGAAACTATTTTCGTTCTACCGAGCAGAGGGTAGCAGGAACGCAGTTGGCACCTGAAAGGCTCTGCTTGCTGGCACTGACGTAAACTGCTTGATGTCAATGTGTGCATGTGTATTGAGATGTGTCTTGAATCTGAGACGTGGGTGCAGGGTGTTTTGTAGTCGGGTATACTCGACTAGAGCTTTCTTACTTCCTATTTTTAAAACCAATTCAAATATTTTGCAAGATACCTAACCAAATTTATAACATTAAAGACTTTGCCCATTTACGATTCCGATCAAATTATTCGAAATTTAAATCGGCTGTTTTTCCGAATTCCGAAAAACGATTGATATTTTGTTCGGAGAAACCAATTGACAACGATTTGGAATCGTAAACGGAAACAGGTCTGATTATTTTGAACACATTGAACTCTTTTAACTTCACGGTGTCTGCTTTATACTATTGAAGGACTTAAGTGATCACTAAGATCAATCCATTCAGAATTCCAAGGATTTAGTGCCAAGCCAGACGTGTTTAACAAACTGCTGCTTTGGAGGATACGGGATATATCTCAGATATTGTATTTGATATTAATAAAAGCGTATTTGATTGTAACGAGCCTGTGCTTAAACAAACCAATCAATCATTATACTAATTCAGCACAACTAATTGCTTACTTATTTGCACTCCTTTTTTCCTGTTGTCACTTCGAATTTAAAATTGTATTCAGAAGGTTTCAATCAGAAGAAAACAACTGTGCGATGTAATAAATCGTTCAGAAATGACAATGCAGTTAGCGGTTAGAAAAGTAGGGCAAATCAGTCATCGATTAGTTCTGCTGAATGAGTTAAACATTACCCATTTGCCCATACAGGAGTGTAATCAAAATAATCGTTTCATCTTTCTCATTGCCTTATTGAATCAATTCAAATCCGCATAGGCCAAATGGTTTATATGGAGAACTGGCGCATGATCATGTTCTTGGGCACTCCCGTGATGCCCGATCTGACGTCCTTGATCACCACTGGTCTCTACATCAATGATCTGTCCATGCACGACTTTAGTAGAGATCTTATGCTCGCTGGCACACAGCAGTCCGTGGAGCTGAAACTGGCCCTGGATCAGGAGCAGCAAAAATCCAAGAAATTGGAAGAGTCCATGCGTAAATTGGACGAGGAAATGCGACGCACCGATGAGCTTCTGTATCAGATGATACCCAAGCAGGTTGCAGATCGCTTAAGACGTGGAGAGAATCCCATTGATACCTGCGAGGTAGGTTTCTGACACCATAATGGTCATAAATTTCACATCATTCGATATAAAAGCCCCAATAAGTATTATACAAATCTGATAGTATATCCGAAAATATCGATCTGACAATCAGTTTGCCGATACACTACCAATTTTAATCTTCATATTTGCTTATAGTCTGTTATACACTAATTGCAAATAAAAAACGAATTCATAGAAGAAACTTTCTTGGCATTTGATCATATCAGAATTACCCATAGTAAGTTCGATACCCACTTGATATTGTATAGTATCAAAAAGTTGTATATGATGTGAAGAGAATGTTTCTGAAAGGGAACAACTGTCTGCGGTTGATCCTAATACAATTATATGATATAGTGTTTCACTTTTGATTAAATTTAACCAGGCTTTATAAAGTACGATTATAATATAACTTGCTATTTATGAGTTTGATTGAGATATTTAAATACCAAAAGACTTTTTCATACAACAACTAAATCGACCGACCAGTCCTATGGCATAATATGATATGCTTTAGTCCGGCCGGTACCGTCACATCTAATGCCAAGTTTCATGAGGATAGCTTTAAAACTGAGCATAGAAGCAGACAAGTAGACAGACACTGCTTTATGGAGTCGAACATGCCTTTATAAATCCTCTAATATCATCTACAAATGGATAATGATCTTCTTTCTATGTGTATCGCACAGATGTTCGACAGCGTTTCCATACTATTTTCGGATATTGTAACCTTTACCGAAATCTGTAGTCGGATTACGCCCATGGAAGTGGTGTCTATGCTGAATGCGATGTACTCCATTTTTGATACACTTACCGAGCGTAATTCCGTCTACAAGGTGGAAACGATTGGGGATGCCTATATGGTCGTAGCTGGAGCACCGGACAAGGATGCTAATCATGCCGAGAGAGTCTGTGATATGGCGCTGGATATGGTCGATGCCATAACCGATTTGAAGGATCCCTCCACGGGACAGCACTTGAGAATCCGTAAGTCAGCTCATCCATATTCAAATTTCGGGTACTATTTCTTATATTACTCATTTAATTTCCGAGCAGGTGTGGGCGTTCACTCGGGTGCCGTGGTCGCTGGCATTGTTGGCTTAAAGATGCCCCGTTATTGCCTCTTTGGTGATAGCGTCAATACCGCTTCCAGAATGGAATCGACCAGCATTGCCATGAAGGTGCATATATCAGAGTCAACCAAAGTGCTGATTGGACCCAATTATAAAATTATTGAACGCGGCGAGATCGATGTCAAGGGCAAGGGCACCATGAAGACCTACTGGTTGGAGGAGCGTAAGAATCGCCTGCCATTGCAGCTGACCGCTGGCCTGCAATTGCATCCCCTGTCCGGTGGGCCACCCTTGGCACCTATTATCAAGGCCATTTTGCCGGCGGTGGCGGCCAAGCCACAAGCGCCCGCAGCACCGCCGCCAGCCGATCCACCATCAGCTGCCATGTCAAACGTGGTGCTGGGCGCCAGCGGTACAGTGGCTGCTGCAACGGCGTTGGCTCATCATGCGCCACCTGCAGCAACAACAGCTCCAGCTCCAGCTCCAGCTCCAGCTCCAGTTCCAGCTCCAGTTCCGGCTCCACCTCCTCCTCCAGCTCCAGCAGCAACAGATGAGCGCAGTAGTCGTACCTACTCGCCGGTAACCTTTAAGGATGTGGCTCGGCGCAGCATTGCCAACTCTCCGGTGCGCGGCAGCCCTAGTGGCAGCTGTATACCAGAACAAAATAACCAACGCGAATCCCGCTCCAACTCCACCGGTCAAGCTTACGTGCGCTCGCCCAGCGACATCTTTGGCTCACTCATACTTGATACTGAGGAGTTTCTGGAGGATTTACAAATATCACGCGGCTCCCCGGCCAACAGCAGTTCCAGCAATAATGGTCAGTCGTCATCTGTTGAGCATAGTGCCTCGCAACCATTTCGCATTGGAAGCGCCCCGCCAAAGCCAAGGTCCAGCAATCCTGATAAGTTTACGCCCGAGGAGTTGGCCGCCATGGAACAGGTAACGCCGCCTTCCACTGCACCACCACGCGAGACGGCCACCGTCAGCAGTGCCGGCATGAGGCCAGCCACGTCGAATGTCTCTTTAGAACGGGACAAGACCGCCAAGTTGAAGTAAGTCACAGCTTAGCTCGCACCGGCAAAATGTAGCTTACGCACTGGGACTGAGTCATTTCCACTCAAATTAGAAAAATCTCATTCTCAACCAGCACCACCATGGAGGCGACTAATACGCCACCACTACAGCCAGTCGTTGATATCGCTACCACATCCACGGTTGCCGGTGCGACTCCCTTGCCCAATGCACCCACTTCAGGCGTCTGCCCCAAGCGCCAGCCAAAGTCACCGCCGGCTGCCGTTGCCACTGCACCAGCAGCGGTGCAGGCCAGCTGCAGCGGCAGCCGACCTGGCTCTAAGGACTCTTTGACATCCATTTCCTTACATTCCCCACCACCCCACAGAACCAGTTCCGCTCCGGCCAGGTAATTACAGTGAATATCTATTTGGCCAACATAAAAATTAATATCTTTGGAATCCAAATTTATACCAGACCTCATTCCATGTCAAAGGCCGCACGCAAGGCCTTTCTGGCCGCCAAGCAAACGAAGACCTTGGAGAAGCTGGACAAAATGATTGAAGAAGCACATGAGGGTGGACCTCAATCGACGAGCAAGACAGCTAATATGCGCCTCGCCATTTTAGGACATGATGGTGGTGGTGAAGATGACGCTGGTGGTGGTTGTCCACTATTCCTGCCACCACCCCCACCAGCGCCATTGAGTCGTGCCTTGCCCAGCTCCATATCCGATTCAATCATTTGTAATCAAGGGTAAGAGACTACTATGCCAATCTGAGGTGCAAGCTTAACTTGGTCTTTCCAACACTTTGACAGCCATAGCCATGCCCCCAGCTGCCATCATTCGGTCCGCCAGCCCAGGCTGCGCTCAAGCCAAAGTTTCCAACATTCGCGCGGCACCGACCAAATGACACATCAGTGCTGCAGTGGCTATGGACACAGTCATGGGCGACACTCGCACCGCATGCAATCAAACACCTGCAGTATCCTGTAGATAACTGCATGTGACACAGGAATCGGGACTGGCAATGGAAATCTCTAAATTCATATTGTCTAATTCATCATGATCCCGCGCGCTTTCCGTCTATAGTCCTCAATTATTAGATATTAGGTCCACCTGTAGTTAGTTGATTCCCATATATGTAATACCTATGTGTACCTAGAATATATGTGTATCTGTAGCTAGTTGAAAGACTTTAACGTCTTGGCAATTCAACATCTACCTACTAAAGCTGTGTCAACTGTTACAATACAACATCTAAAAATGTACCTAGAAAAAATATCTTTAACGAAAGAGATATCAATTTCTTGACCTCTTAAAAATGACAATACTAAAAACTGCAAAGGCAAATATGTAAAATTAAGGCTTAGCACATTTTGGTACCTTGGTACCTGACGCATCTATATACCCTGAAATGTGCTCAATACTATTGTATACTACTTATATATGTACATAAACACATGAAAACAAGTAAGAACGTTGCAGTCGGATGTGCCCGATGGCCGATCCTGACACTTTACAAATTGTGGGTATACACCAACTGTGTACCAAGTTTGGTTGCAATTCTTTCCACACCCTTGGATAGCTCCTAGCTCAATTTTTTCCACACCCTTGGATAGCTCCAAGGGTGTGGAATAAATTGCGTTCATACGGACGGATGGACAGACGGACATTTGACAAACCCATAATACTCTTTTTCAAAAAGTTTTTTTTGAAAACGAGTATAAACATACGTATTTGTAGTTGAAAATACTACTTATAGATGAGCCGGTCAGTGCACACATTGATTAACTCCATTTGACAAAAAGTTAAGATTTGCGATGAAATACGGTCATATAATTTTTTGTGGCAGATGGAGTTAATCAATATGTACGCTGACCGGCTCATAGTATAAGCATGTACTAAAAAACCATAGTACATATCCATATGTATTTGAATATCAGTATACTATATCCAGTAGTATCTGCTTAAAACTAACTTTTTTTCTTAAATGCGAAGGAAAAGTCAGAACAAGTACAAAACAATCGATTTAAAGTACTTATATATTTGTATTTTTCAGAAATGCATAAATTTGTATGTGGCTAAAGTTTAAAACCTAAGTCCAGCCACAAATTGTACTTTTCAATATAATACTTATATCAAATTGAAAAAACGAGGGAAACGCGAGGCTAATCTTGTTAGGAAATCGTCTGAATTTTGTTATGTTACTTAATATTAGTTGGTAGGCAGGCAGACAAGACATTTATAGCGTCAAATTACACAAATTTGTTTCAATATAATTACCGTTTGAGTGCTTCTAGTTATTTTTGGTTGCCAATAATATATGCTAGTCAAAACAATCTGCTCATATAAAATTATAATACGTGCATAATAGACACGGACACAATATATCAATAGCTATTCAATATTACAGTGAATAGAGATACCTTATCAAACAATACTTAAATACAATTTTGTCTGGTATGAGTTTCAAATGAAAACTATTCCAAACAAAATTGTATTTCTCTTGTTAATGGAGAAGCTAAAAAACTAAATACATACTACAATACAAATATGAGTGTACTCTTAAATAATCTGCTTAAAGTATTAAAAATATTGTTGTATACACCAGAGATCATAAATTATACAAATAATGTGCATCTATTTGATTATTTGTTAATTGTTTTTGTTTGTATCTAAGCAGCTGTTACTAAATTGCACTTGAGCATATCACATCTGAAATAACTGCAAGCATAAAATACAAAAATTAAAACAAACAAATGTTACAAATATATATCTGTGTATATAACCACATTCTAAGCGTAGCAATTTATCATTTAAAGGTGACTAGACTTTGTTGGGTTTCTGGGACTTGCGGTGGGTATTTTAACCACTCTCGGTAGCATTCGTGTGAACCGATTCATCGTTGGAGTAGATGAGCGTGCCATCTAGCGTTTCGATGGTCTGAATGGTGGTCTTGCAGTAGAAGCACACCTTAGAGTTCATCATGTGCTGCATGATACAGTCGCTGCAGGATTGATGCTTGCAGGGCGTAAATACGGCAGTGATGGGCTTGGCACAGCAGATAGGGCACAACGAATCCTCCGAGGGCAGCGTAATGTCCGAGAGCAGAGTCTGCTTGATGCGCAGGCTTTCAATGAGATGACGCACATCTTCGATTTCTTCAATGGACACATGTGTCGGATCTACCAAAGACATTATGATGAGTAACGGCTAAACTACGTGGCACATCGAAATACTTACAATCAGAGAGCGCAAACTTAATAATAGGCGGATCTGCGCGTATGCGCTTAGAATTATTGAGGTAGGGCACGCGCACATCGTTGGTTAGTGGATCGATGTGCGGTCGCGACGAGGGGTCAAAGTTGCCACGTGGTATTTCCTTCTGCTCCAGCAACGGCGTGCGTATCTCACCCAGAGCAAACTCTAGCGTGGCAAACTGAAAGCTGGGATCGGTCAGAAAGGCACGTGATATGCGCGTCACCTTCTGCGGCGACATATCGTTGTCCATTTCGCTGCGCAACAGCGCCAGCAATATGCCCAACGCAGCGCTGATGATGGGAAAGTGTGTGACGGCATTCAGATCGGCTGAGCACATGTCCACCACAAACTGAAAGCAGCCAGGCGGCACTGTAACGCGTGACAGCACCTGGCTGATCAGCTGACAAATGCGATTTAGCAGCAGGTCGCTATTTGCACGCGACTCATCGGTCACAACATCCGGCGCGACGGTAATAATCATTTCAAGGCAACGCATTAGTGAAACCGTCAGCTCAAAGCACATGGAGCAGATCTTCAGTTGCTTGGGCTCAAAAAGCGTGTTCTCCTGACGCTGTGCCGTGTTTTGAATCTGCAAAGTTCACAAAGACCATGCGTATAATCATAAATCTAAGAGCATATAGCCAGAAGCATGTACTTACCTCTTGAAGCAGCAATATGAACTCGGAGAATGCCCAGTTGAGTTGACTTAACACCGAGTTCAGGAATGTGGTGGCAAACGGCTCGTCCTCATACAGTTTGGTGCCAATCAGGCGCTGAAAATGCTTGGACGGATTTGCCGGTGCCACATTATGCAGCAGTCCCGTGTGCGTTTCGTTTCTCGAACGACTACGACACAATCCCAGATTCAACGGCTGTGAGCCACCTTGCCAGACACTGGGCTGGCGTGCATCCTTAAATGCATAGCCCTCGCCCAGCCAAAAGCGCAGCAGCAGCCAATTGCTTTGGCCCCAGGCTCGATTCTCGTAAGGACGTAACAGAGCACGTACTAATGCCGCCTGAGCACGCTTCGAGGAACGCTCTAGGGCACGAACTCCACCTCTGTGGCACGTGAGCGTGCCCAGAGCCTGCAATAACGAGTCCTTGCAGGAGGCGAGCACAATTCGCGAATCCGCCGAATGCATGGCAAGAAACTCTGCTGCGGCATTAACGCTGCATTCTGAATCCGCCACCTCGAACTGGGCGCGCATATCGTGATGACTAAAGTCCATCACACTGTCCAGCAAAATGGGCAAAGTATTTATATAGACCTCAGGCACAAACGAAAACAGCGGACCCATGGCTGAGGCGTTCTGTACAGAAGATTGTTGAAATAATTATGTAGCTATAATCTAAGTTTTGGTCTTAACTTTTGCTCACCGTTAATGAACGCAACGTGCGCTCCAGCAGCCATATAAGCAACGATCGACGATAGGTATTCAATGCCACGGCCCGCAACCAAACTTGCTTCCTCGCCAGCGATATAGAACGGGTCTATTGAAAGAAATAAGTTGTTATAACTTAGCAAGCGAACTATATAAGCAATTATTTTTGTAAGGCACTTTATGTGATTATCACGGTAAAGCTCAGAGAAGTTGGCGTGAATAAGAAGTGACTGCGTTTCGCTTTTTAATCTATAGGGTAACAACATTTAAGCAAGAAAAGAAAACAATAAACAAAGTATTTGACAGCTTCTTACTTGTTCCACATTTCCCTTTCGAGTTAATTCAATAGTGGTATGTGAAGCACACATTTGGGAGTATCTTTAAATTCAATTATAGTACAACTAAATTAAAATTGTTCACTCTAATTCTTTTCTACAAAGTCACACACTTCCCTTTGAAATGTATTCGAAATATAACATTTGTAGTTATATTTCCTTATAATTTCACCGATAGGCGCAAAGTCAAATCATTTGGTGCTTTCCACTCACCGCAAAAACATTTTGTCGCTGACTAAACTTGGCACGTAATTCAGCCATAACATGTTGATGATTATCATTCATACAGACATTCGCATGCTGTTCCAGTGCTACCAGTTTGCTTTCGATATCCTCGCGATAGTATTTCGTCTCTTTGAGCACCTCATTGAGTGTGGCGATCTCATCTCGCACCGATGCAATTTTAACAATATACTTGTGCCCGGCGGAGTAGTAGAAAAGTACACAAATATCAAGTAGCTCGCACACGCTCGGCTCTGCGGCCGAATTGCCTGGGCCTGCATCTGTATTTTGCGTAATTCGCGGATTGAGAAAGTGTGTAAAGGTTGAGTTATTGGCGCCTTGCGTATGTCCAATTACCGCCACATTGTTTATATTCTCGCCAAGCAGGTAGAGCGTGGTATCTAAAAACAAAATACTATAATTTTCACAAGCTTCAAAATGGTGCACTTGGCATACCTACCCACTTCGTTGACGCGTAACGCATTGCGATCCTCATCGTAGATTTGCTGGGTACGCTCTGCTCCCAAATGTGAATCAATGTCCGATCTATGGACCTTGCGTAGATGCGATAAAACTCCACCAACGCGATCAAAATGCATATAGTCAAAGGTACCATCAACAAAAAAATCAGCATTCACTTCCATAGTATGACTGGGCAGCTCATCCTTAAATAGCGTTCGCACCTGATCTACTAGTATGGAAACAAAGGCAAGCGCCACCGGCGCGTCCAACGGATGCTGTATGCTGGACTGCATAAAGAAAAAGGCATGGAAGGGCTGCAAGAGAACAAGACGATAAATTAGATGGAAAACTCGCTTATGTCAATAGCTTACGCGCTGCTCCATGCTCAGATCGATGACATAGCGTCGCATTTTGGTCAGAAAAAGCTTCCGACTGGAGGGACTCTCATTGGTGCCGTCAGTGTTGATCATCAGCGTGTTGAGAAAGTCCTTTTGAGCTGCATACAGACCTTCTGTCATCTTGCGCACCTTTTCCACAACACTTAGATACTTATCTTTGGGCCCATCAATACCCTCTGTCCAGGCCAAATAGTCGGGCAGCAACTCCTCCATTATATAAAACTCCAGCGGATGTATATACAGGAAGAATGCCAGACTAGAAACCAGAGAGAAAGATTAGTTGGCGTATTGGAATGCATACATACATACATAATGTAATACATGTAGCACACATATATAACGAAAAATTATTCCATATAAATACTATTTACTTTTAAATCACTTCTAATCATCTCAACTTACCAGTGCTTTTTAAAGAGCTTGTTCTCGAGCAGACATTTGCGCGATTGCTCGTGGAGACAGACACTGTGCATTACGCTGAGTACCTTGCGATGCTTCTCATAGTCCAAGCCCTGTATGGTGTGTGTGTAGGTGGCCAAGAGAGCATTGACCAGCTTACGCAACACAAACTTGATTTCATCGGCCTCCATGAAGTTCCAGAATAACGACAAAAGACCCATAAGTACGCTATTGGGATTATCCTTCTCTAACTGTAGAGTTGTCATGTTTGAGATGCGTGCGAGCAGCACATCCTCAATGATGTAAGCATCGAACACCTCATTTGTGAAACGCTCAATGAGCAGCGTTGCAAATATGCAGTATACTGTCTTTTTGGTAGACACTCGCACTTCACCGAGCGTTTCACCATTTTTACTTGACTGCGCATTGTAATGCGAGAATATGCTTGATAAATTTATGAGATAGTCCATAAGCAAATTAGCGCGACGCAGCTTAAGTATGGGACGTGCCATCAGTGGCTGAAATCCAGCCAAAGGATATACAAACGGACGATTGCCAAAGTTTGCCTGTACGCCCTGTGTATAGCCAAGAGAGATGGCTGGAAAAAACGTGATGCCAGGTCCTTTTTGTATTTTGTCAAAGGCAACGCCCATGGCACGTCCATTGCGATAGTATTCAATTAACTCGCGATCCACATCAATGGTAACACCAATGATATCTCCAATTTGCCATTTATCACCGTATCTGCATATGGTTTTAAATTAATAACCGCATAGTATTAAAGCTATATGTAGACACTTACTTTTTGGTGGAGATGTGCCAGACCTGTTGCTTGCTGCCATCGTAGCCATAGCTGAATTTTGTATCGCCAACGCCACTGTTCTCATTAAATCCACAAGAGCCGGACGCCCAGCCTATTTGCATGACGCCCTTGGTGTGCAGGTGAATCTGTTGAAGGACATAAGTGTTACTACAATTTGTCGATAACGCGCACGTGCAACCCACACTCCCATAGCGTTAAGGCCGTTCAATGTCATTGACCGTTGGGCCAAGCAACCCTAACAACATGTTCATTCCCATGCCCATCACCTCTTCTATTCCCATTCCCTTTAATATCAATGATTACCTCATACATCCAACGGCCGCCATAAACGCAACAATTTGCGCGTACCGTGTTAAAACTGCCCTGGGAACGCAGGGCCAGCCTGTCGGACGACACACGCACGGTTGTCGTATAGTCCACATCGAATATAGCCAATTCTGGGCCAATGCGTGCCTCGGTTTCGATATAGAGTTTGCGTATTTCCTCATTGCTGTCTGTTTGTATCTGCTGAAATTTGTCATCTAGCCAGGTCTTCACTATGGTCATCTGCCTGCAACAGATTTATATACATATGTTAAATGTTCTTGTTCTGTTGCCTGACAACTGATGCAACGCACTTTGTCACGGAAAGTTCATCAAGCTTTGGAGTTCGCGGATCCGGCATTGTGGAACAGTTTGCCCCATCCAAATCATCTTCCAGGTCTGAGTTGTAGTCATCCTGATCCAAATGCTCAAAGATGTCTTCATTGAAAACTTTCACGAATAATTTTGATATAGACATCTTGGCTCATTTAGTGTTAATAATACATCGCCTGCTTTATATACACATAACTACTCATTTGCATTTTCTGCGTCGATTTGCTACCTAAATTTGATTCAAAAACAAATAAAAACAATAATGTGAGGCAACAATGTAACCGCACGTCGGAAGCATTAAAAATACCGCATTTACAACCAAATCAACCAGCTGATTGGTTTTAAATCATCGATAAATTGGCATCGATAATAACAATCAACTTTTGTTGACGCGTCACATTTCCAATTGGAAACCACTTTTTATTGAACTACTAACATAAATTAAAAATGGGCAGCGACTGGGATGAGATTAAACGCTTGGCAGCTGACTTTCAAAAGGCCCAACTCACGTCCACGCTGCAAAAGTAAGTAACACACAATTCGAGCCGTCTCACATTTAAACCAAACTGTTATCTCTGGCAAGGCTGTCTGAACGCAATTGCATAGAAATAGTTACTTTATTGCTGGAGAAGCAATTGCTCGATGTTGTGTTCACCAATGATGGCAAGGAGTATATTACACCTGACCACTTGGAACGCGAAATCCAAGATGAGCTGTATGCGAACGGCGGGCGCGCCAATCTCGTGGAGGTCAGCAAAACGCTGAACGTGGATCTGTCACGCATTGTGACGCTTGCGGAGCGTATTGCGGCTGAGAGTCCACAAATCCATCTTATGCTTGGCCAGCTTATCGATGAGGACTATATTACGCACATTGCACAGGAGATCAACGAGAAGCTGGCTCACCGTGGCGAAATTTCCATATCCGATTTAACGTCACAGTTTGATTTGCCTTCGGACTTTCTGCAGCACAACGTGGTGGAGAAGCATCTGGGCAAGATCATCAAGGGTCGCCAGGATGCCAACAATCCGCGCGTGTTCTTCACTCAGGCGTACATACAACGTTGCAAGGCGAAAATACGTGGCGCACTCGCAGCCATTACAAAGCCCACCAATGTGGCTGTTATTCTGCAGCAGATCAATGTACAAGAGAAGATCTTTCACTCGCTGTTGGATGAAATCGCGCCAGCTGGCCAGGTGACCTCCAAGATGGCTAATGCCCAGTATGTGCCGCACATTTACGCCAAAACGCAGGCGGACTGGGTCAGTTCATTCTACAAGCAGAACAGCTTCCTCGAATACGAGGCCATTAACAAGCTGGGCATATCAGATGCCAAGACATACATACGCAAGCAGTTTCCCAACGAGGAGTTCATGTTCCTTAAGCGTGTGGCACTGGGTGCCCGCCTGATTGAGCTGACTGTGGTGGCAGCCCTGAACGAGTGCAGTGCCACCAAGCAATATCTGGACTTGTCCACCATATTACCATCCAATTTGTCAGAGGAAGACATCGAGGAAGCTTTTAACGCTGTAATGGCGCAGAAGCACTGCAATCCCAGCAATTTTGTGTATCTGGAAAGCATAGGTAAATGATCTAGATCACAAGCTAAAATTTCACTCTCATTCTAATTCCCTTTACTGCAGTTTTCTCGCAGGCATATCTCACGCAATTAGTGCTGCCTTGCCATGACATGGCGCAGGCACAGGCCAAGGCAGCGATAGACAATGGCGTGTACCAGCAATATATTGTGGAGAAAACGCTGGCCCAAAAGGGCAACATCTTGGGCGCATCCCTTGATGCTGACAACGACAGCAAGCTGGACAAGCGCGATGAGCGTCGCAAAAAAGCCGCCTCGGGCAAGGCAGGTGGCGGCGCTCAGGGACGCGAAACTAAAACAAAGTCCACAAAGAAACATCAGCGTGGCCGCGCGTCACACATTCACAACGAAAGCGATGATGAGGAGGACACAATGCAACCGTCTGCTGGTAGTACGCGTAAATCAGGCAAAGCCTTGGATCTTGTAAAAGATGCAGATATTATAAATCTCATCAAAATCACTCTGGAGGAGGAGGGCTTGGAGCACCTTTCCAAGTCAATTGCTGCACTCTACTTGAAGTGGGTTTATCATCACTTTAAAATTGCTTATCTAATTTACTTGTATCCATACTATAGCCAACTCAATCAGTCTGCGCTAGCCAAGGCCCAGGAATTGTATGAGACAACGCCCCAAACAAATCGTCGTCAAACGCATGCTGCCATACAGGAACGCGTCAACACTCTGCTCGTAGACATTCGCCTCTACGAGAAGGGCCTCAAGCTATTTCCCAACGATACGCAAACGCAGCTAGTCAAGTATCTGCTCAAATCGCTGGGCAATGATATTTGCAATGAACTGACGTTTTATGTGGCAGCCGAATGTGGTTTGTCCGTCAAGTCCACAAACCTGAATGTCGATCAACGCAACAAACTGGTACAAGAATGCGGTAAGTTTCGTCTTACCAGACAAAAATCAAGCTAATCCTTTGTTCTGTCCTTGTACAGATGCGCATTATCGCACCGCTTTACTGGAGCAAAATAAAGCCTTGAACAAAAGCATCGAAGATTTTGAGGTGGCCACGGAAGCAGTGCTTAAAACATGCAGCATGATTATCAAAAAAGTTGATAAGAAAAAGGATCGCTTACTGATAGTCAGCCACAAGGAGAAGCTACAGCAACAGCTACTTGAGTGCCATGAGCCGGCCCTGCTGCTCCATCTGGCTGCGCTAATACTATTTACAACCATAACTGGCTGCATTTTGCATGCTTCGGGCAAATTTGTCTCTGCCATATTGCAACATATTCGAAGCACTCTCAATGAGCCGCAGAATGCGCTGTTGCTGCGTTATCACGGTATACTTCTATCGATAAATATAGTGTTACATATTATATATCATTTTCTTCCAGATCTCGTACTGCAAGTGCTGCAACAAGCGTCGTCTGAAAGTGCGGAATCTAAATCTGTCAACGAACAATTGCAATCGCTGCAAACAGAGGTTGTGGAACTAGCCCAGAACTTTTCACGTGCCTCCGTGTCCAAGGCTGATTAATCTAAATTGTAAATCATTTTGGCTTACCTAAAAAACTCTCTTGTTGATGATTATTTGAAATGTAAAGATTTCGGATTTTAAAAGTACATAGTTCAATTTCTGTACACTTAAATTGGTATTGGTCTACATTAGAAATAATTTATATTTTGGAATTGTTACGTATTGTGTACATAATTTAAAATTTCTTTATTATTGCTATGCAAGCAAGTCTCCTGAATACAATCAATAAAGTTATAAAAAAAAGTGTCAAGTAGGATGTATAAAAGACAATCGAAACAATTTGGGTGCTTTGTTCCTATATTTTGAGCTTAAATATTATTGACACCATCTATTTGGAATTTGGTTGCCTTAGTTTTTGACCATCCAACCAAACATGCTTTCCAAATATTATAATTAACATATGCTTATAGGAGTATGTACAAAATTTGATTATATAATTTATCAAGAAAGATTCATGAATAATTTTTAACATTTTGAGCCAAGTTACATCAATTATAGTCAAGTGACTTATTTATGGCTAAGCTTTCTTATCTGGGTTAGTTGATTGTTTTTTTTTTATGTTTGAAAAGTAGAAATCCATCATTGAGCTAGGCTTAAGTCGTGTTGAGTGTGGTTTGGTTGGTTGCACTTTATAAGCTATGTAGTCTTTGTAGTATCTGCTTGGCCTTATCGCAGGTTTGGCTATCAAAAGAGTCAAAGATGTGCAAGTTAATTCAAGTTTTTTTTAGGCAAAGTTTTCAAATACATACATAAAAAGTGGATTGGTCGCATCGCAATTTTCTGTCGTTTGTCGTATATAACTAATGAATAACTCCAAGTTTTTCAACGTATCGCTATTAGGCAGCAACCAAACTGTGGGCAGGGTATTCACAATAATGTAGGCCTTGCTAATTGCATCATTTGGCGTGCACACACGCATGGCTAAGAGTAGATAGCGATTTAACAAAGCCCCAATTGCCAGCTCCCGCAGCGGCTTGTCTGCCAATATACCCTGCCAGCTGAGAAAATTGCGAAACAGTTTCAGGCCACTACAAAACTGACGCTGAAAGAACGAGCCCTTGGCCTCCTGCACCCTAAAATTATAAACAAATTTAATTTCAAGTTAATCAATCCATTATTTTAGTTGCTTGACTTTCACTTACTGCTTGGGAAATATAGGTATAAATACATCATTTTCGAGCGCGAGCCGCATACGTTCCATAATTGACTCAAAAAGCTTTCTTAGCTGCTTGTTGCTGCTGATCAGCGGGAATTCGCGACCCAGGCGATTGATAAAGCCAATGAGACGCAGTGTTTGCGTGGTGGACAATGGATCCCAGCATTCGGTGACCAACGCTGAAAGAAACAATCAAAAAGCTAAAGATTTGATATTTGATCCATTCGTAAAAATTAAATAATAATTAGGAAGTACCCTGGCAGTAAGTTTTTGCATGTAGAGGTCAGCTTTTAATATAAAATTTAGCAAACTATATAAATTATAGTAAAAATGGCAATAGCTGAGTTTAGTTTACAGATCTCATGGTTTCTATGGCATATATGATATAATGATACAGTGCAGTGATAAAGTGCAGCAAAATGAAGGATCTGAGCCAAATTTCATTAAGATAGGTGTAAAACTTGTGTTCATAGAAGCTGAGAGAATGACACTTACAGTTCACTTTTGGAAGCACAATTCTTTCTATGAGTGAGGGCACTAGGTTTGCATCGGAATCCTGCTTCAGACGCTCAATAGTTTCATCCGGCTGGAAGGCATACAACATACACGCATGATACCAATTCATTGTCTCAATATCCGTGTACTCCCCAAGCAGCGGAGACCAAAGCAGTAGCTCATGACGCACCAGCGGAGCCAGCAGTTTAGGCAGACAGAGACTAACGAAGGCGTCCTGATACGAATTCATATCCGTTTTGCGCCAAGCATAGAATTTGACAAGTATCAGTTCGATTTTGCAGAAATCATCGGTGACATCGTTGAAGGCTTCTGCTGCTTGGCTTTCGATTAACCCTGAAGAATTCAGATATTGCTCCTGCTGCTGGTCGGCAATCTCATCATCGCTAGACATGCCGTCCAAATGGGTGGCTAACAGTTCGTTGCGCTCCCGCTCACAACGTCGACGTGTGCGACGTCCCTCCCGCTCAGCGGCCCGGCGCACTTGCTCCTCGTATTCCGGTGTTCGACGTACGGCAGCCGAGACGGTTTCTGCAATTCAAAATAAATATAAACAGAAGAAAAAATGAGAAACCAGTAAATTTTATATGTTTTAAAATATTAAGTAAGAGCGCGATTAATTGTTGCAGATATTCTAACTTGAGTTTTTTTTAAATACAACTTTGAGCTCATTTTAAAATGTCAACGAAACTAAAGCGTTCTGAACGGTAGATTCATTTTATTGGCTCAAGAGGTGGACAAAATGGAACATGTATTTATTCTAAGCCGAATTTCGAATTTCTTCTTTGGTACTCCGTTTTCACAATTTAAATAAATATATTAAACGACTGAACGCATTCCTTCCAATGAACTACAACGTAAAAGTCTGTCTAATTGTGAAATTAACATTTGTTTCGATACTTTGGCCATTATATGTGATATTTACATGTGTTAAAAGCATTTTTATAAATATATCAATTAGTTCAGCCTTACTTGACGCTTCAGCCATCTCCTTGGCCTGATCTCGTACATCTTGCCGCCTGCGATTGACCAGATAACGTTGATTCTTGCCGTACAGTTGCAGGGTTCGTTTTTCCATATCATTAATAAGCGGCGCCTTGGCGGCCAGGCAATCGACCAAATCATTAACATAACACTTGACTTCCTGGTAGAATTTATATTTAGATGCCGCGGTGGGTGCATTCTGTTGGCACTCGAGCTGCTGCAGCTTCAACGACTTGAGCTCGGCCGCAATGCGCGCAATTGTGGCACTGTGATCATCGTTACGCTCCTGCAGCTCACTAAGGCGCGATTTAATGGCAGTTCGCATCTCCTGTGGCGTGCGCAGTGCCGTCGGCTTAGTTTTATCCTTTTTGGGCTTAGCGAAGCTCGAACGCATTACGGATGCCAGAGTGCTGCTTTTGTCAATGGAAGACTTTGCGTATGCCTGCTCCAACAGCGTTGAAGTTGACGGCGGCGGTTGTCGCGCCACATCCTCTAGTTCCAGGGATCCAACACTGCTGGGCGCTGCCGGCTTGATCATGAAACGTGACAATACCGTTTCATGCTGTGCGTGCACCAGTTGGGCACCAGTGACACCCTTGCGTATCTGTTGATTCTCCCACTCGTGCATTTCGCGATCGGAATCTTCCTCGGTTACTAAAGTGTAAATTGAACAAGGATTAAACAAAGTCCTCAACTAGACTAAGATCTACAAAAAGACAAGCAGTCGCTCGTCAGGTCTGGTACACAGCGAAATAGCTGTCCAACTACTACATACAATCATTCTCAACGGCATAGAACTGTTCGCGACGCTCTTCTCGCTCCTTGCGACCCGTTATATCGTTCATATCCATGCGCTCTTCATCGTCCGATTGATCGCCCTCGACATCTTCACGCGGCAGTCGCGTACTAAGCTTGGGCGGCTCTTTTGGCTCCTCAACCGGTATGTAGTCGCCAGCACCTGTAAATATGATTTTAAGAAATATTTTTCAAGAAGCTATGATGTAACTTTACCTTGCTCTCTGGCTCGCTGTCTGCGTTTACGTGCCGCATGTATCATAGCTGCATCTGGGATTGAACCGCTCTCCAGCATTTGCTTTAAGTGTTCCGGCTTTGAGAAACGGTGACGCGTCTTATCATTGTCCCTATCGTCCAGCTGCTCATCGTCGCTCAGATCATTGCGACCGGCGCAAAGAGCGGCACGACCATTTAAAACAACATCAGGAGTTTCTGACTTTTTGACCACAAGCTGGTTTTTGGGAGCAAAAGTAAACCAAATATTATTGAACGCAATAGCAAGGTGATTTTAAAGATTGATATAAGCATTATGCACAGTCCGAGCCAAGCACACCAAATATATACTTGTTTAATCTTTTTTAACTTCCTAATTTTGTTGCAATTTACAAATATTGACTTAATACTCTTGCAGATGATCTTATTGATAAGCTCCTCTGACAGCTTTAGGATAGGATTAACTGATCTTAGTTAAAATCTTGTCAACTAGAAAGTTTATACATAAGCAAGTCTTTCAGACAAAATCTCAGTTCTCGAGCGATTTTTAATCGAACATATCCGATTGTTGAGCTATTAAGTTGATCTACCTATCGTATCTCGAACTGTGCATTAGGTTACGATAGGAAACGTGCATTACAAAATTACAGAGGTGATTGCAAGCATTAGCTATAGGAGCAAACGAAACCTTAAGTTAACATTAAACTTATTTACACAAAGTATTATAATTAAGCATTTGACAAGGATGTGTCTTATGGCTGCCGCATTGTTTTTGGATGCAATCGTGTATAAGTTAAGCCAATCTTAAAATGTAACAATCTAGCCAAAGACATATCCAAGATTTTTTGTTTCTTCTTTCCTATTGGAAATTGGAGTGCTCCATTCATTTATTTTTTGTTTGTATTTGTACGTAAAACGTAAAAAAAAATGTTGTGGTTTTTGTAGAAAAATTGAATAATAATAACCTTACCACAAAGTCGTCTGTGCGTATTTCGGTTTGGATCATATCATTATCACACTTTTTACTTTTACTCTGTACGCTCGCATTGTCGCTCGCTATCGATGTACATTTATATCTACTAGAATTGGCTGCACCAGCACCCGAAGCAGTGGCACTGGACGACTCTAAATGCTGTGTAGTACTACCATTGTCCATGTAACCCATGTGTCCCGCGTGTCCGCTGTGTCCCGTGTGTTCTGCCCGCTCCTCGCGCTTCTTCTTGCGTCGCTCCTTGTCCAGCATTCGCATGACTTTCTTGCTGTGCGATGATTTGCGCACTTGAAACACCTCGCCGTCATCCTCTGCGCGCATAAAAACCCATCAATCAATATTCATTGCATCACATGCAGGCCTGTTCCCACTTTCACTTTCGCTTAAATTCGAATGTTCCTATTTTCACATTTTCCTCTTGAGCTAGTGAATTCATTTTAATGATGTAAGAAATACACCTACATATATATCAACAATATCGCAGTAAAATTGGTTTCCATGGATCATTCCAACGAAAATACTATCGATGGCTCTACTTGGAATTACTCATTGATAGTGTTGTTCTTAACTATCAAAACAACCGATGCTGTAACAACTCGACAGTCTGATATCAAATTCCTAACGAAAGTGAAACTCGGTACATTACATGAAAATTTTCCGCCGCAAAAATCTTGGTGAAAATGAGAACAGACCCGATTAATTAAACTGCATCGCACTTACCATCGTCCGCAAAACTAAGTAGCGCCTTAGGCTTGTGTTGGACCGTGCCTGTGGCACTTGCCACTCCATTGTCATCAGATAGTTTAATAGTTTTCTTGGTTTTATCTTTATCGCGCTTGCCGGATAGCGATATTATAGGTGGAGGGGGCGTTTCCAAATCTCCATCTACGTCCATGGCCGACGCATCGTCCTCCTCATCTGCATTGCTGGAGAATACCCGCCGCTGTATTTTCTTGGGCTTGCGAAAGAGCGACATTTGCTACGCTTTTGATTTATTATGTTAATTGTAATCAACAGTTATGTTTAACAATAAAGGAAAGCAAAAATTAGCTCACGAAACGTTTTTGCAAATAAAATATCTTCACTCTTGTAATCGATATCACCGACTCGATAAAGTGTAGCTTATCGAATAGCGGTAAGGGTTGTAACTTAAAATATCGAAAAGGCTTTAATTTAAAGTTTAACAACACTCTTACAGTTAACATAACACTCACTACTTAACATTCAAATTCCCCAAACGAAGCAATCAACTCCTCCCATTAACATTACTTACAAAACAGTTTCCAGATACTATTTTACATTTAAAAATTGCCGCAAATTTAAGTAAGACAACCAATTTTGTGCATAGCTAAAATTATTGGCAAGTGAAAGCAGAAAAAATTCTTAAAACTGTAAAAAAGCTCTAAGATCAGCTGTTTTTTGTTGTGAACGATTTTGGTTCAATGACTCGAATGAACGACAAGATTTAGTTCATTCGTTCACTTTGAAGATTAGTTCAATCGAACTAAGTCTGAACGACTCGATACAACTTTAGTTACAAACACACGACAACAAGTTTGAACCTAAGCTGCTGGACTTTGTGGCTTGAACAAGGTGAATTTATTTATTTTTACGTTAGATCAACAAAAAAACAATGGGTCTCAAAGGCTGCGAGGTGCAACTTGACAATCCCTGGAACACGTACTACGCTGGGCAAACAGTTAACGGTCAAGTTAAAATAACCTTTGACTCGCCCAAAAAAGTGCGAGGTAAGTTCAACTTCAATACAATGTATATATGTATATAATATACATATAACACTGAGCCCGCATTACTCATAGAGTGACGGCATCAGAACAGCAGCTAATGCTAATGAAATTTTCTACCAAAACTACGCGAGCAAATATTTTGTTTGTAGGACAGCTGGTTTTCTGATTTCCAATAACAATAACTATTCTCTCCCTAAAAGCCGGTCCCGTTATATGTGCGGACTTTGGGGTGGACCTGCTTTTATTAGAAGACTAGGTCAATTTTATTTAAATAAATGGCTAAGTATGTAACACTCGGGCGCAAATTAAGACCTAAATTGTTGAAAGTGTAGTTTCTAGAATTTTTATGTTAAATTCATTAATTAGTATTCACTAAAGTTAGCAATCAAACTTTATTTGAGGTCAAATCCATTGCTACGCAACTGTGGAATGATGCTGATTATGATGATGTCATCGCTTTGGTAGTCAGGAGAGAGAACGAATAACAGAGCTAAGCAAAATATTTTATACCCTTGCAGAGAGTATTATAATTTTGTCACGAAATGTGTAACGCATTCATCAATAGTCCGTGACCGTCCGTCTCTTTCTGTCAGTTTTAGATTATTTTGATCATTGGATTGATTTGGAACAATCGGTAGAAATTTCAGTTCTTAAATGAAAGACTTCTTTGTTTTGTATAATAGACATGGAAGCAGTTTTATTATCATCTCTGCAAGGGTATTTAATCTGCGGCACCCAAAGATAGCTGTTCTATCTTGTTATTTATAGCATTCGCGAGGCAGTCCGTGTGTGCGAGTTGCGGTATTTTGAGTGCCGCGACACATTTATTCTTTAACAAACACAAGAAAAACACTAACCACTTGTCTACGCAGGCATTATCATACGTTTTTTGGGCGAGGCCAACACGGAATGGACAGAGGAGCGCAACGTAACGTCAAGTGAAGGCAAGTCTGAAAACGAGATCACGCATCTGAAGGGACATGAGGAGTACTTTAAGATACAATACTATTTGCTTGGCGGCAAGAACAGTAAGTAGTGCAGATTCAACATGAGAATCAATTGCTGACTGAACATCTTTTCTTATAGGCTCTGAAACCGAGCTGCCGCCGGGTACCCACACGTATCCATTTACGTGCGCCCTGCCGCCCACATTGCCGTCCTCATTTGAGGGTGAATTCGGTCATGTGCGCTATACAATTAAAGTAACATTGGACAGGCCTTGGAAATTTGATCAGGATATGAAAATGGCCTTCACGGTCATAGCGCCAGTTGACTTGAATCTCAATCCACGTGTGAAAGAACAGTTTAAGCTTGAATTGGAGAAGTCATTCTGTTGCTTCTGTTGCCGCTCTGGTCCGCTCGCTGTCATCACAAGCATACCTCAAACTGGCTATGTTTCGGGTCAAATGATACCCATTACCTGCGAGGTGGATAACACCAGTAATGTGAATCTCACATCTGTAAAGTTTGAGTTACGGAAACTTGTCACGTTCCATACGAATCAACCACGCAGTGAAAAACGCGAGTCCAAGGTGATAATTGCTCAGTTGAGCATTGGACCCGTAAACGCCGGAGAATCTCATACATTTACGCAGCAAATGGAAATACCCGCACTGCCCCCAACCAATTTACTCAACTGCGGCATTATTGCCCTGGACTATGATTTGCACGTGGAGTGCGATGTTAGCGGTCCGCATCGTAATCTCACTGGCAAAGTGCCAATAACGCTTGGCACAATTCCGCTGGCTACTTCGAAGCCACAGGTCGACGATCCTTCACTGGCACCTACACAGCCGGTTAGTCCAGTAAGTCCACCTGGCGACGGTGGCCTGGGTGGTGCACTTGGCTGGAATGTTGCAGATAGTGCAGGCGGTGCCCTTTACCCCAATATACGTGAGTTTAAATTAAGGGGCAGGACCTGATGTTTATTTTACTTATTTGTACCTTTCCTTATAGCGCCCCCCCAGTTCGTGGAAACGGAATATCGTGCACCTTCCATAGCCGGTCGTGATGATTCGGAACACACACAAATGATGGGAGATGGGGCCTTTGCTCCGCGCTATCCAACTTTTCAGTTCAAGAATGCTAGCGCACCAGCCATAAGTCCTTAAATTATTTCTATAATTATAATTCAAGTGTGCTTCAAATTTGTTGAATTGTCTTCGCTATACTATATTCTTTTGCGGTTTTTTCTTTTCGCATTTATTTATAAGCTTTCCGTCCAAAAGAAAGCATAAACATATTTACCAGCACAAAAACATTGTAAGTCAATTTTGTAATCTCAATTACGCCGCTCAATATACTTATGTATATTATCCGTCTTGAGCGATAGCCTAAATTAAAAAATTCTACATTTTCTTGTCTCGTAATAAAATATACAAATTGTAACCAAAATAATTACACTGTGGGGATATCTGAGATCCGCCTGCTATACACGAACCTACATTCCAACTTATGTATCTAGCTCTTATAGTTGCTGAAATCGACGCGTTCATACATATATACGGACGGACAGATAAACAGACAGATGGACAGGGCAAAATCGACTCGGCTATTGAGGATATACACATATACTTAATACCTCCATTTTACCCAATTTATGGGTACAGGGAGTGAAAAGAATAACCGATTGATTGGCCGATACTGAGTATCCAAAGAACGTATATGCATTAATTGAAAGCCTGTTCTATTTTCATATTCTGAATAGCGGTATTGCATTTTTTTAACCTATTATGAGTTACGAGTATTAGACGTTATGTGCCACAAAGACATTTCTTTGGCCATAACTCGGGATATTAGAGGTACATACTAATATATTGAAAATTTGGAGGGGCCTTCAACGTACATTAGGTATATTCATAAGTTCCTCTATGGGGATTGGAACAATCGAAAAACTGCAGCAAAAAGCAAAGAGTGGGTTAAGTTTTCTGGATTTTCATTCTGCCGGCCTTTATAGTATCCCCTCCCTATCTCAACTAGTAAGCAACTGATCGAAATCTATGTTAAATAAATTGACACTAATTAAATAGACAAATTTATTCTTATAAATATCAGTTTAATAATGTACGCATTTAGGTTTAGACTTTGTCCGTTCAATTTATAACTTATAAAAATTGACGCAGACATTTAAAACAATTATTAAACATTTGCTTTTAGCTTGGCCAATTTTTCACACATTTCCCGTAGTTTCATCCCATCGATTTTTTGATCGACTCGCGATTTTTGCTGCAAGTTACATGAAGATGATTTGGCTATCCAAACGTTATTTTCTTGTGTTTTTTCTTTTTTATATGCTTTTATGATCTGGACCATCTTTGACTTCTGTTTCTTCAGTTTCCGCTGTTCTTCCAGCTTCTTATCTTTGGCCAATTTCTGGCATTGCTTCTTCATTTTTCTGAAATTGACCATAGCATCGAACTTTTCTTTTAAGGACAATTGCTTGCACCGTTCTTTGAGGTAATGTTCTTTTTTAAAATGTTCACTACTTTCTTTTGGAAGTTTTTCTGGCTTGTCCATTTTATTGCACTCTTCATTCAGGGCCAATACCTTGCATTGTTTCGGGAGCTTCCTTTCTTTGCAGGGGTCTTGACTACTCTCCTTTGGCGTACACTTATCTTCCTTCAGCTGTATTTTTGATTCAGCGGCAAGTTTCTCACATTTCTTTGTCAATACTTCTAGCCTAGCCATTTTATCGCGGTTTTCAATTTGTGCCAATTCCTTGCATTGTTTCTTAAGCTTTCTTTCTTTGCAGGGGTCCATACTACTCTCGTTTGGCGTACATTTGTCTTCCTTTAGCTGTATTTTCGATTCAGCGGCAAGTTTCTCACATTTCTTTCTCAATACCTCCAGCCTAGCCATCTTAACGTCTTTTTCTTTTGGGGCTGAATTCTTGCATTGTTTGTTAAGCTCCCTTCCTTTACTGCTTTTATCTGCCCTAATTCTGACTTTCTTTGGCTTACGCTTATTCTTAGACTTATTTTTCTGTTGCTTACGCTTCGCTTCATCCATAATTTTCATACATTTCTTTCTCATTTTTTCTAGCCTTGCCATTCTATCATCATTCCCTTTTTTGGGCGAGTCCTTGCATTGTGTTTTAAGCTTCCTTTCTTTAGAGGGGCTTTCAATAATCTTCCTTGTGTCACATTTGTCTTTTGCCTTACTTCTGACCTTCTTTGGCTTACTCTTACCCTTAGACTTATTTTTATTTTGCTTGCGCTTCGCGTTATGGACAGTTTTCTTACATTTCTTTCTCTGTTTCTCTCGCCTAGCCAATCTATCGCACTGTTCTTTTAGGGCCACTTTCTTGCAATTTCGTTCACATTTGTCATTTTTTGGCTTGCACTTTTCTTCATCAGCCAGTTTCTGACACAGCTTCTTCAATTTTTCATCCCTAATAATTTGATCGCACATTTTTTTATGGGCCAAATCCTTGGATAGCTTTTTAAGCACATCTTCCTTACTGCTTACCTTTGGCTTATTTTTCTGCTGGTTACACGTCGCTTCATCCATAATTTTTTTACATTTCTTTACCATTTTTTCTAGCCTTGCCTTTTTATTACCTTTGATTCCCTTTGGCTTACTTCTGACCTTCTTCTTCGGCTTACGCTTATTCTTAGACTTATTTTTCTGTTGCTTACGCGTCGCTTCATCCATAATTTTTTTACATTTCTTTCTCATTTTTTCTAGCCTTGCCTTTTGATCACCTTTGCTTCCCTTTGGCTTACTTCTGACCTTCTTTGGCTTACGCTTATTCTTAGACTTATTTTTCTGCTGCTTACACTTTGCTTCATCCATAATTTTTTTACATTTGATTCTCATTTTTTTTAGCCCTGCCTTTCTATTACCTTTACTGCTTCCCTCTGTCTTATTTCTGTCCTTCTTTGGCTTACGCTTTACCTTAGACTTTATATTATTTTGCTTACGCTTCGCTTCATCCATAATTTTCTTACATTTCTTTCTCAGTTTTTCTAGCCTAGCCTTTTTATCGCATGTTCCTTTTTTGGCAGAATCCTTGCACTGTGTTTTAAGCCCCCTTCCTATACTGAATTTCTCTGCTCTACTTCCGACTTTCTTGGGCTTACGCTTATTCTTAGACTTATTTTTCTTTGCTTCATCCATAATTTTTTTACATTTGATTCTCATTTTTTTTAGCCCTGCCTTTCTATTACCTTTACTGCTTCCCTTTGTCTTATTTCTGTCCTTCTTTGGCTTACGCTTTACCTTAGACTTTATATTATTTTGCTTACGCTTCGCTTCATCCATAATTTTCTTACATTTCTTTCTCATTTTTTCTAGCCCAGCCTTTTTGTCACCTGCTCCTTTTTTGGCAGCATCCTTGCATTGTGTCTTAAACCCTCTTCCTATACTGATTTTCTTTGCTCTACTTACGACTTTCTTTGGCTTACGCTTACGCTTATTCTTAAACTTTTTCTTTTGCTTAGGCTTCGCTTCATCGATAATTTTCTTACATTTCTTTCTCATTTTTTCTAGCCTAGCCTTTTCATCACCTTTCCTTTTTTGCTTAGGCTTAGTTTCTGTGCAAGATTCTATTGGGTTTCTTTCGTCGTCGACTATCTCGGGACAAGCCATTTTAAGTTTCATTGCCAACATCTTGCATTGCTCTTTAAGTTTATCTGCTTTACTTGGATAATACATCTTCCTGTAATTTGCGATTTCTGATATTTTATTGTATTTTCGAATTAACTTTACTTTTGCAGGGTTTCCATCTAATTTCAGATATGAGTCAATTTTATATGTACACATGTTTTTAATCTAATGTGGATTACTTACTTCCAGGCGGTAATTTATATGAGGGCCCTTTCTTACCCTCCTTATGAATAACGGTCAAACTTTTACATAAATTAGATTTATAGCTATGTTTAAAGGGTTGCATGAAATTTTGAATACATGAGATATTACTTAAATTTAAAACACTCCGTCTAAACATTTTTAAGGCCGGGCAACTATTAATTTTAAAAATTTTAGAAAATTTAGATTTGTATTCCCTATGAAATAAAAATATAAAGTGAAGAATTATTCATTGCTGTAACAACTTTCAAAGTTATGGTGACATTTATCCCAGAGCTTACCCTAAGTATGCACACAAAAAACCAAATTACATTCATATATAAAACTAGCTGAGGCGGAAAACGTTGTTTCGCCGAAAATTGATTTTTTATGTTACGATTTGTATTATTTAGTGCCACCACCTACCGGGCCGAACTCATGGCCAAACAAACACACATTCCGAGTTTGAGTACCACTGCAGCACCACCTACCGGGATCAAACACAAAAACTCTTTTGAGCACCAACCGAACCCTCGGTTATTTAAAAGCTACGGAAATGCACTATAAAATGCTTTTTAAATTTTGACTCAATGTTGCAAAACTGCTGGCAATCTGGATAGGATCACTATATCACTATCTGTATGAACGCAACTTTTTCCACATTATTGAAGCCAAAGCAACCAAACTTGGTACACATATTGTTGTATAACCAAAGACTAAGGATATATCTTTAGCCTTTTGCTATAACTCAGCTTATAAAGAGTCAAGGTCGCCTCCTTGACAGATGTGCGTTTTTTTTTCAGTCCCTTAAGGCGTTTCTACTTATAGTGGCAGCTCAATTATTATTTTAATCGCTAAAGTGGAATAAAGGAGTCCTGACAAATTATTTTATTACTTTGACTTGAAATTTATTTTCGCATTTTGTCATGTATTGCTTATATTTACATCCGAATTGAGAACTGGTCAGGCCGTGTCTGCAATTTGTACAGTCGCTTGAGTCCTTCATCGATGGTTCTTACTTTCTCTCAGTGCTCCTTGTCGGGGCTGGAAATAAATAACACTATTCCAAAACTTTTAAATAACTTAGTATTGACTTACAAATAACCTGAGTGGCGTGGATTTTAATTCTCTAGTATTGTCTCTTTAATAAAACCACTGCTGATTTGTGAGGTCTTATCAACTACAACTAGTACTCGTACATACATACATATGTATGTATGTATATGTATACGGGGTACGTAGTAGTAGCTATAGCCGACGTCATTCACCTCGACATGACATTGAATACCCAAACAGCAGGGGCTGATAATACTAGTACTATGATCTGCTAGGTACTAAATATTTGTTTTTTATTGTATCTCATTTTAACAGGGCTACTGTTAAGCGATATGAGAAATATACATATACTTACCCATATGCCTTGGCAAAAATCTCTACTTGCATTGATAAAACTTCGCTTGTCACAATCATTGGCTTTATCCGGTTTTTTCAGTTCTTTAATCTTCTCCAAACACTTTTTAGAGCCGCCCCGAATATTAATGTCAGAGTCATCATTCTTGTTCTTTAGCTTGGCTCGAAGGCTTTTGTCCTTACATTTGAATGGAGAGCCACCCTTAATATTAGTCTCGTCACTAGCAAAATTAACCAAATGTTCCCTTGATACTTTTTTCTCCCCATCCGATATAACATTAGCGTTTAGCGATGTCGTCGCTAAAGGATTTTCGCATGATATGTTAAACGCTATTGGTTGTGGCATGGTCAGCTGTTTTGAAAGCGGTTCAACCTGATTCTCGAATCGCGTGGGTTTCTTATAACCGTACCTTTTGCCTTCATTTTTGTACTTTCTTTTTCGATCGTCACGTATATTCTTGGCGCCCAGACCTCGTTTTTCCACTTCCGGTGAAATATAAACACCATCGTAGAATGATTTTTTGTCACGCATCTTTCTAGAAGTTTTCTGATCTTTGCCCTTATCGCGAACGCCCCGTGAGCTTGAGCTCATATTACAAACAGAAGAGTAGGTAGAGAGCCCTCTCCGATTGCTACTATCGTTGGTGTTTTTTTTACCCAATATCAATTCATAAAGATATTGGGACAGCGACCATTTTCGTTTTGGTTCCACAGGTTCCACAGGTTTCTCGAATTCTTTTGTCTCCGCTTTTACTTGCATATTTTCAGTTTGCGATAAAGCCTTATTTCGGTAGTTTATTTTTCTATCTATTAAACTGTCCTCAAAACTTGACCCAAATTGCCGAGCGTTATATTGTATATTCGTTTCCTCAATTTTGCTCGCAAAACTTGGCGTGGGTTCATGAGCTATTGATTTTGACGAGGTCTTAGATTCCCTGCGGCCTTCATATACGTCACCCTCTGTTGTGGAATTATAGAGATCACCAGGTGTTAAGTCTGATTGCGATTTTATTTCAGATTTGCTCTCCGTCGACTTTAATGTTACTTGTGAGTTGTCAGCATATGTAAACATATTCTTGGAACACGTTTTCCAGTCTTCAGTAGATTTGCCAGTCACTTCAAAAATAGCGTCCTCGGGATTACATTTGACTGCTAAGCTCGGAGTGCATATCGATTTATCACTATCAATTTTGGATACTACATCATCTGTTCTATTGGACCCAATTTCCATGCTAAGCTGCCTCTCCTCAGAGGTATAAGATGCAACGGATTTTACGACATCAGACTTAAACGACGAGGGACGGGAAGATTTTAATTCTTGAATCTGGACCGCTTGCAGAGATTCTCCTCTTCCACTGTCACCTGTTAATTTATCAACTATTTCAGACTTGATTGAAGCTGTGTTATCAGAATAAATTTCAACTGTTTGTGCTGCAGTAGTCCCTTCTGACTTGGGATCAGAGACAGTGTTTGACTTGTCTTTTAAGGATTTTTTGACAGTGGTTGTTTTTTGTTTGTTATCTGCTTCAAAAGTTAACGGCCCAGATTCAGTAGAAAGATCGAACACTTTAACGTTGATACCTTCTGGATTCGTTTCAATCTCACTACCAGCCTGGGCATTAGATTGAACTCGAACCATTTTACTAACGCCATCTGTGCTCTGTCGGGACGTAACATTAAACGTATCTTTGAACTTTTCTCCTTCTCTTAGCTTTGCTTCTTGGTCTACCGGTAGCCTCGTACTAGCCATAGATTGCATTGCAAGCGTGCCCTTAAATGGTATGTCAGGGGCAACATTTTGATGCTTTGTTACCATATGATTTACCACACTTTTCATAGATTTAGAACGAGAAAATTCAGTTTCCCTATTAAACGAAATAGATTTTATAATATCAGGTTCAAGCCGCGAAGAGGGCGATTTTTTAAAATCTGATTTAGCACCTTTATGTTCAAAAGATTTAAGTTCTTGCTGATGATATGGTACTCTTATTGCACTGTTTTCCGTAAAGGATTCTTTGGTTTCAGCCTTGATTTTATAACCAGATTTACCATAATGTTCAAGATACTTAAGTTCCTCCTTATGAGAAGGTACTCTTATTACACTGTTTTCCGTAAATGTTGCCTCTTTGTTATTAGTCTGGATTTGAAAGAGTTTTGTTTCAGAAGACAAGTCCTTGATATTAGCTGTAGGTATTACAGTCGCTTGAATATCACAACTGGGCTGGCCACCTTTAGTTTTAAACGAAATAGATTTTATAATATCAGGTTCAAGCCGCGAAGAGGGCGATTTTTTAAAATCTGATTTAGCACCTTTATGTTCAACAGATTTAAGTTCTTGCTGATGATATGGTACTCTTATTGCACTGTTTTCCGTAAAGGATTCTTTAGTTTCAGCCTTGATTTTATAACCAGATTTACCATAATGTTCAAGATACTTAAGTTCCTCCTTATGAGAAGGTACTCTTATTACACTGTTTTCCGTAAATGTTGCCTCTTTGTTATTAGTCTGGATTTGAAAGAGTTTTGTTTCAGAAGACAAGTCCTTGATATTAGCTGTAGGTATTACAGTCGCTTGAATATCACAACTGGGCTGGCCACCTTTAACTTGAGGTTGAGCTGGATCCGCATCTCTCCAGTGGCGAATCCCCAAGGTCTTAAATTCTGGAAAGTTATTACTTTTTGTGACTGAATCAAGCGGCTTCAAATTTTCAGTAATAGACTCTGGACTTGCGATTGCTTGATTTAGCTCTTTAGTAAATACATTGTTTACATCGTGGCTATTGTCTTGACGCGGCTCTTTGAAATCTTCTTGATGAGTATTGGACATTTTTGCTCCTTTTTCTATGGGAATAACGGGCCTAGCCTGAGGAAGAGATTCAGGTGTGGCCCCCATTGGTATTTCAGGTGCAACATTCGCGATTTTGGGTACAGCATGAGCTGCTACACTTGTCGCACCGTCGCAACTGAACTGCCCCTTTTCATTCCCAGAAAAGGAGGTTTTCGCATTAAATGTTAAAGGTTTTGCGGTGTCAGACTTAGGTCGCGGTGCGGACGATATTTTCAATCCTGTATGAACACCATATTGCTTACATTTTATAGCAGTAGCTTTGATTGGACTATCCGGTTGAGCTGTGGTTTTATCTTCCGAATTTTTAGAAGTTACGGCACCGGCAGACTGGGCCGAAACTTCAATGACTGGTGGTACAATTTTTGCAGATGTTGTAATGTTTGAAGTTCTACTTAAGTCGTACTTTGATGCTGTAATTGCCGCATCTTCGTTAGCAGTCTGCATCTGAAAGGGTTTTGCTTGAAAAGACAAGCCCTTAACTTTAGTTGGTAAATCAGCTTTTTTCACATTGTTATCAATGCCACAACTAAGCTGGGGATTTTTATTTTGAGATTGATCCTTATCCACCTTGAGTTCGCTGTGAATACTGAGCTTAGATTCTGGTCTTACACTCTTCACTGCTGGTACTGAATCAAGCGGATCAATATTGTTGACAGACTCTGACTTTGCACTTGCTTCCCGTGTCCCTTCAGTTTTGTTGATTTTATCTTTGATCTTCTGCCGACACGTATCATTACTGTCCTTTTCTTGATAAATATTCGGGGGCTTTGCGACCTCTTCTGTAGATATCTCGGGACTAGCCTTTAATAGCGATTCAAGTGTGCCACTCAATGGTGGAACATTATCAAGATTACTTACTACATGATATGAATTTACATTTCCAGACGAGGGTGTTTGTTTTACATCTGATGCTGTCTCAATAGTATTAAGTTCTTCCGCATGAGAAGGTACTCTTATCACACTGTTTTCTGAAAGTGATTCTTTTTTACCATCTTTGTTTTTATTATATGATCTACCAGTAGTGGCATGTGAATTTGCGTCGATCGAAATTTCGTTTGAGGAATAAATATTTGAAAGGTTTGAAGCTTCACTTGGCTTGCCTTTGGAAGCTCGATTGTCTGTGACTTCTGCTTCTTTATTATCTGTCTGGATCTGAACGGGCTTAGCTTCAGAGGACAGTTCCCGTAATGTAGTTGGAAAAATAAAAGGTTCTGTCGTAATATCCACATCCGCGCCCCAACTAGCCTGGCCATCTTTGTCACTATGGTGGTTTCGCACTGTTTTAGTTTCTGATAAATCCCTAACTTTTGTTGTATAACCAGGTAGATCAATATTGCTTTTTATAGACTCCAGTTTTTCATTCCATTGGCAAGTCTTTTCAATTACATGGCTTGCATCTTTGATATTCTTCTGGCATTTAACGATAAAGGGTTCTTTGTGCTTATCTTTATGAATATTGGTCTCCTCTGCTTCTGGATCTTTAGGCGAATCTGCAACGGTAGCGGTAACTGTGTCTTGGCTGGCCTGTTCAGGCGCATCCGTAGGTTTCTTCTGTTGCAGCTTCTTAAGCTTGTCATTAACTCCCGCGTCTTCTTCATGAAAGTGTCGTATCATTTTAGGCAGAGGGCGGTAGATGGTATACCTCATGCGAAAATAAATTTGCAGGCTTCGCGCAAATCGTGCATGGTACATCATAGCCAATTGTTTATTTGGTCAACTCTGTAAACAATGCGAATAAATTTTTACAAAATTTCGAAACCTAAAGTAAATAACTTAAATTTTATTTATGACCAAAAAATGTACCCTACGCATTGAATTACATCTTTTTTTGAAAACTGTTGAAAGGCTTGCTGTAATAGTATTATAAATACGATTAGCTAAAATTTGACAGGATTGTTCGTATTTTCGGGTTGTACGTGTATCATAACCTTAATAGCTCCGTCTAGACCACAGCGGGCGGTTTCAAATGCCTTTGCTGTCTCCGTAATATTAAAATGATGTGTGATGATACCCTTTATATTCACACTACCGGAAGCGAGCAGCGCCAGAGCGGCAGCATAGCTACAAAGAGGCTCATATTAATTATCTGAAAGTTGAGGTATTCTTTGAGGTTACAACTCACTCATTACAGTAGCGGAAAACTCCCCGAATGTCCACCTCGCGTGCCAACGCATTAAACAATGGAAGCTTTACTTCCGGTGCGCCCATGCCAACGACAAGAACAACTCCGCCGGATCGCGTAGCCTGCCGTAAGGAAGATTTCAAAATTAGTAAGACATAATATTAATACTTGCTACGTTCCAGCTCTCACAAAGACTGCAAGGCGCGTGCTGCTTTCAGCTCCACAACAATCAATCGACTTATCAGGCTCCTCGCTCATTATTTGACGCACACACTCCACGACTTGTTCGGCGGACTCAGTACCCTCCAACAGAAGCGTATGCGTGGCACCCAGCTCTTTGGCCATATCCAGACGCTGTTGCAACAGATCCGTAATCAAAATCTCCGTAGCACCCATAGATTGCGCAACCTTGTGACATTAAAATGCAGTTTTCTTATCGTTCTCTCTGTATCGGGTAAACACTCACAACTAGCGTAACCAATCCGATTGTTCCTGCGCCCAGGATAAGCACCCTGGATCCCAAGTCGATGCCAGCACGGCGACAGGCATGCACTCCCACCGAAAGAGGCTCCAGCAAGGCTCCCTCCTCCATGGTCATGTGATCGGGTAGCTTGAAGCAAAAGTCCGCAGCATGCTTGTAGTACCTAGTTAGATTGCCGTCGTAGGGTGGCGTGGCACAGAAAGCCATGTCAGGACAGAGATTGTAAGAGCCCTGCTTGCAATGATCACACTTGTAACAGGGAACGCCTGGCTCAATAGCGACTCGATCACCCACAACCAAGTTCTTAACTTTGCTGCCCACTTTGGCCACCACGCCTGCGCTTTCGTGGCCAATGACCATGGGCTTGGTCAGCACAAAGTGGCCAATGCGACCCTTTGTCATATAATGCACATCGGAACCGCAAATGCCGACGCAGTCTATGGCTAGTAGAACCTCTGTGGATAGGCGGAAGTGGAAGAATGAATTGATTTAGTGATCCATCCCATTTGTAGTTATTTCAATAAGCTATATAAAGCATATTTAAGATCGTCATTGGTAAGTTTATGCAAGATATCTATACTAAGCTTTCGACCCATAATTCCGCTGTAAATAAGATTCAAGTCAAATTTTGCTAACTTATGATATCCTTAACTATTGAACGAGTGTTCGATATTGATCGCTTACCATCATCGGAAATTTTCGGTATAGGACGTTGTTCCTGCATATAATATTGTACAGAAGTGTTACATACGTAAGTTAGTTTAATTGCCTTTAGTATTCCTTACCAAACGCAAGTCATCAATACCATGCAATACAGCTGTCAGATTATCCTTTCCAATTTTCGTTCCGTATTTTCTGTTTAGATTCATCTTGTGTATGCATTTCCAGAAAAACATTCGCACGTTCTGAACGATAATTTTAAATGTCAAATATGGCTGGTTTTCCCAATATTATATTTTATTCCCAAAAAGAAATTAAGTCTTTTCGGTTCGTCTTTCTGTCCATATCAACGCAATTTTTCCAACAATTTTAAAGCTAGAGCAACCAAATTTGGTACACATGTATAGACCCGCGCTAGATAAAGCTTTAAGAACCTTAAATTAAGATCTTGACCTTGTTCAATGCTTGGACCCCCAAATAAACAAAAGGAAACATAGTATACCGCAAGTTTTTGCCACAGCACCAAGATTTTTCAGTTCATGATAAATCAACATCAACCCAAGTAACGCGTATACGACACTAAAAATCAGCTTTTCTAAAATTAAGAAATTGTCCATCAAATTTAACCTCGTGCTTGCTTAAAAAGTCTTAACAATCAAAAAAGTGAAAGAAAAATCGATAGTGGCGGAAGATAAAAAATCATCGATGCAATCAATTGATTCGCAGCATACATGTCAACAATATCAGGCTATTATTGAGAGTTCCCCAGTCTCCTTCATAATTTCCATGTGACTATTTCTCAGCACCCTAATACAGGACCTGCTCAACTTTTGTGGGTGTAGATTTGCCTAAATAATTGAACCACATAGTATTAAATGACTGTTTGTCCTGACTGATTAGCACTGAACGCCCATTAAGTTCAGTGCTAATCAGTCGAAGAAACAGTTGTATATCAAGTTTGTTGTATTTATTTTTAATCAAAGTAGTTGTGATTGCGTTTGTTTATAAGCACAATATATACATATTCATATATGTTTATTCAAAAACTAAACAAACAGTGTCAAATAATACTAACTAGTTCCGCAAGTGGTCTACGCAGTCGACCAAATTCTGGGAACAGTAATAGTCAAGTATATATTTTTTTAAATTGTTTTTAATCATGTCTATATAATGTATTATTTTTATTGTCACCTTTAACACGTACTATTCTCGATATATCCAAGCGATTTACATTTTTAATACATGATGCACAGAGAATATTCAATTGTATTATATATAATATACATATAATACAACTCGTAAGGTATTATTTGAAAATACTGTAGTGGTGCAAGTTTAAAGGCGTAAAAGGGACCATGTATGCCTATTTATATAAAGATTTCTAATCTCTAGTATACATACATATATTTGATTGTAAGCTGCTCAAAGTAATCTGCTACTTTACTATACCACTGGCGACATCTGAGACATACATATGTATACACATACTTTAATATACATACACATGTACTTACCCATAGGCTTTGACAAGAAACTCGACCCGAGTTATTAAAGCTTCGCTTGCCAAAATCATTGGGAAGGTGTCGTACCATTTTGGGCAGCGTACGATGGGCGCACCTTAAGCCAAAATGAATGTGAGGGTAATATATCATTTTAGCCATTTGTGTAGCTAATCAACTGGTAAAACTATGCGAATATTATTCCTAGAGTGTTTCGAAACTTAAATTAAATGACACAAATTTTATTGAACACCAAAAAAATGAAGTTTCCTTTCGCTCGATTAGATTATTTTGAACAGTGATGCAAAGTTTCCTTTAATGTATGGCTAAAATTTCACAGGATTGTTTGTATTTTTGGGTTGCACGTGTATCATAACTTTGATGGCTCCACCTAGACCATAGCGAGCTGTTTCAAATGCCTTTGCAGTCTCAGTAATGTCAAAATGATGCGTGACGAGGCGTTTGACATTCACTTTCCCGGAAGCGACCAGCGCCAGAGCGGCAGCATAGCTACAAAGAGGCACATATTAAATATCTCAAAGTTGAGGTATTCATTCAGGTTACAACTCACTCATTACAGTAGCGGAAAACTCCCCGAATGTCCACCTCGCGTGCCAACGCATTGAACAGAGGAAGCTTTATTTCCGGCGCGCCCATGCCAACAATAACAACGACTCCGCCGGATCGTGTAGCCTGCCGTAAAGAATAGGAGAGATTTCGAGATAAACAAAATAATAAACTAATACTTATTACTATGTAGCCCTTACAAAGATAGCTAGACGAGTGCTGCTTTCAGCTCCACAACAGTCAATTGACTTATCAGGCTCCTCGCTCATTATTCGACGCACACGCTCCACGACTTGTTCGGCGGACTCACTACCCTCCAACAGAAGCGTATGCGTGGCACCCATCTCTTTGGCAACATCCAAACGCTGCTGCGCTAGATCCGTAATTAAAATCTCCGAAGCACCCATAGATTGCGCGACCTTATGACATTGAAATATTTTTTGCTTATCATTATGAATGCTCAGCTTTGGGTAAATACTCACCAACAGCGTAACCAACCCAATTGGTCCTGCGCCCAGGATAAGCACCCTGGAGCCTAAGCCAACTCCGGCACGTCGACAGGCATGCACCCCCACCGAAAGAGGCTCCAGCAAGGCTCCCTCTTCCATGCTTACATGATCAGGTAGTTTGAAGCAAAAGTCCGCCGCATGTTTGTAGTATCTAGTTAGATTGCCGTCGTAGGGTGGCGTGGCACAGAAGGCCATGTCAGGACAGAGATTGTAGGAGCCCTGCTTGCAATGATCACACTTGTAACAGGGAACGCCTGGCTCAATAGCGACTCGATCACCCACAACCAAGTTCTTAACTTTGCTGCCCACTTTAGCCACCACGCCTGCGCTTTCGTGGCCAATGACCATGGGCTTGGTCAGCACAAAGTGGCCAATTCGACCCTTTGTCATATAATGCACATCTGAACCGCAAATGCCAACGCTGTCCATGGCCACCAAAACCTCTGTGGAGAATAAGTGGCGAATGTACAGAATAGTATGAAAAATACAGTATTGTATTTAATATCGATAACTTTGAAATCCTTTATTTGTATGGTCTTAACTTACCGTCATCGGCAATCTGCGGTATAGGACGTTGTTCCTGCAAAATAGAATCTAGTTAGTTTAGTTTGGCTGGTTTGCTTCCCTTTCCTCTGTCTTACCAGGCGCAAGTCTTCAATGCCATGCAAAACAGCCGTCAGGTTATCCTTTGCCATTTTCACAAATTATTTACTTTCAATTATTATTTAAGCGTTTAAACGTATGCAACTCCAGAAAACAGTCCGCACTTTCTGAATGATGATTTGATACTAATTCAAAATGTTCAAAGTCGCTGCGCTGTGGGCGCTATCAGCAATGTTTTCCACGTTCCTAGTACGTATATTTACATATAGTATATATTGTCAATTAAAGTAGGTGTACTGATGTACATATATATTTGCTAATATTGAAGCACACACGCGTAGTGGAGGCTTTTAATTTTTATCGCCGCATTTCGCACAGCTGTTTTTCATGCATTTCGCCTTGCTTGTTGTTTACATTTATTATTTTGTATAGGATGGCAAGCAGCGTTGCCAATACAGCTTTTTTCCCGTCAAAATTGGCTATTTTTTAAAGTTTGATTGCGACGAAGTCTTGCGATATTTTGTTCCAAAAACCGTGTTTAAGGATTGGCAACGCCAGGATATAGCCCTTTGGCATTTCAAAAATCTATTCTGCATCAGCTTTCGACGATTTTTATCAACATTTGAGCACATTTTATCCCAACAATTCCTTCACTCGGTCATTCTGGGCATTTAGCATAGACTTGTCTACAAAGTATTCCTCCAGAGTTTTCTATGGTCCCCTAGTTGTTTTTCCCTATTCTATAGACGGATTGTCAGTTAAGGACATATTCTTAGTAACTGACCTCATTTTGCGATGGTTGATTTTGATAAAACTTGTCAAATTAGGAAAATAACGAACTTACCGGAATTAAAATTAAAAAGTTTAGTTTTTTCTGATAGTTATGTTAAATACGTTGATTTCCATCATCTCCCGCTAAAAATAGACTATTTTCGCATTTTAAAAGTTGTCAGCACTGCTGCGTAGTGCCATCCATCTCACTTCACCTAACAAATTATTAATACATGTAGATTATAAGTATTGCATATAGCAGTATTGCTATCGCTTGATCTACTTCTAGCTATTTGCCCCACATTTTTCTGTATATATGTATGTACATACATAATAAATTAATATCAATTATTAGTCGAAAGTTTTAAATTGATATTTTGAATTATAGTTTTGTTTGCTTTATTTTTCGAACTATTTTATTAATTTCAATAAGTGTTAGATATATATATTCGCTTTTTTATACCTTGCAGAGTATATTATAATTTGGTCACACCCAGTACACATACATACATACATATGTATGTATATGGATGTGGGTATACAGGCATGTATACATACTATGTGATCAAGTCAAAATATTCACATTTTACATTTTGAGTAAATAAGTATATTCACGTACAGATTCTTCTGTTTATTGCAGGTCGTACGTATTGTGGAACCGGTTAGTTCGGATTACTATATCATATACATAGCTGATATCCAATTAATATGTCTGCAAGTGTATTTAATCTTCGATGCTCCGAAGATAGCTGCTGTTCTTTCTTGTTATTAAGTATGTATGTATACATATATCTTAGCATATAGAATTTCTATTTAAAAACGTTTGCTTATATCGCATATAAATAAGTGCTACAATAGCCTTCTGGCGCTTTTATATTAATAGTACAATACTTAAAATTAAAAAATTTTTTGCTTACAACTAAGAAAGAGTTTCCATCACGACCTCTACGCTGTTTTATTTAGCTTTATTATAATAAATGCACAAACCGTAAATGCAATTTAAATGCTCTGGAGTATTTTTGTGTAAAGTGTTTTTCTTCTATGATTTTTAAGATTTGGCTTTGAGTTTAAAAAATAAAACAAAATTCTAGGTAACCAGCTAATTTCAAACATTGAATATTAACGGTTATTTGAGTATATAGACGATGTCCGACTGGCTTAAATGACTAATAACTTAATGTCTAGACTCAATAAACTTTGGATAGTGATATAGGACTATAACTCTATATCTATGCGTATATATGTATGTATGTATTATGTATTTTTTGTTGTCTAAAGCTGAACTTGCATATGAAAGGAACAAATTTGGCCAAAAGGAAACTTAATGCATTGAACTTTAGTTTTGCTGTACTCGAAGTACAAAGATACATATTTGTGTCACTATTTATGCTTCTAATTACGTTTATCACACATATGGTCGAAAATCGAAACCGTCACAAATAGTTAGATATGATGCGGCTGCAGTGCTTGGGATAAGGAAAATTAAAATAAATAGGTCTCTTCCGAATTCCACTTCCGAATTAATTCCACGAAAGCATACTTTTTGGATCAGAAAAGGATTAAAAACTTTAGTTCTGTTGTAGGTTCATTTACGCTATCCAGAGAGACTTGGGACTTGTACTGATCGGGGACCAAATAAACCACCACAGCAGCCGATACGCCGACAAGCTCGCGGCGCACCCAAACTCGCTGGCGAATAATCTTGCCGACCCTTTACCCCTCCGACGCCTAAAGAGAGTTCATCCCACCGATCTCCCCACCCGCACGATCCCTTAATCCTGTAAATTCATAAATTTTTGTAAATATAGTAAGTAAGGCATCCCTATGTAACCATATTACCCTTCCCTTCATACGTTAGGTTAAGTTCAGAAGGCACTGAACGCTTCCAGCGACAATAAATAATAAAAAAAAAAAAAAAAAGGTTCATTTAAAATCTAGACGACCCTAAAACTATGCTTTACTTATTTGTGTGGAATTCAGAACAGACTGATTGAGCAACAAATGTCAGATAAATTAAACATAGTCACATTATAGACGCTCTGCAGCTGCAGCCAGCGCTTTATCTGGCTTTGACGGTTCCCGCTGCTTTTTCCAATCTACATGGATAGTTCCTGCCTAGGTTTGTTTATATGCAACTTCTGTGGATCCTGTGGTGCGACGCAAATGTCAGTTAGTATGACAACCTCGTAGGGACTGCAGTCGGGCATGTGTAGGAATCCACAGAGCCAGCCATAAAAGCCCTTCTCGATATCGGTGACATCATTCACCCAGCTACTGTACTGCAGACTCAGCTGCCGGAAGCCCGAGTACAAGCCCAGACCACAGGTGCACAGCACTATGGCCAGGGGATACGCTAGGAAGAGAATGGGCGTGACGAATATCTTGTGCAGATATGACTTCTCCTCGCAGTAATAGTTAAACATATTGTACCAGGTCAGAGTGCCAATGTAGAACGAGTAAACAGCCGAGATAATCGTGACAAAAGGCAAGCAGAGCAACGAGATTAGAAAAATATGAAGGCCAACACCGCAGCTACAAGTGCAGCAAAGATTTTGGCCCTTATGCGATTCATTGGCCATAGCGTGAGCATTAAGCTGTTCAAGTTCCTCACGACTGATGTTAATCTGCAGATCAATAGATTGGCCTTTTTTGCGACCTCGTTTGATAGTGCCTGCATAGTAGAACAAAATAAGCAGATTGATAAAAGAATATTGCTGAAACATACCCGTCATGGTCAAATAGTTGCTGCCATCGAGCGCCTTGCGAGCCTGGTAGCGCTCCAAGCTCTGATCGTATGTATTTAGCACACTGGTCTCGCCTGATTCCAGATCCTCGTAGTTGGCAATATCTGGCGAGGCACGTTGGCTGCGCACATGTGGCAAGTCGGAAGTGCGTATGTTGACGCGCTTCTTGGAGGATGATCGATTGCTAAGGCTAAGGCAATCCTGGGACTTGCTCAGCTTGGCATCCAGACTGCTCTCCGAGTAGCAGCAGCTGCTTGGTGTAACCGTGCTGCTCTCATGCCGCTGTGATGTTGACTTGGTGCACTGTGAAATGGACTCAAAGTTTTGCAACTCATTCAGATTGCTGGTTGACCGCGTTGACTTATTACTATGCTGAGTGGAACTGGCCGAGTGTGTGCTAGCAATGGTGTCCTGGGCGCCACCGAGCTCGCCCGGCAGCTGTGGCAGTGGCTGCTTGTTTTTGATAATTAACTTCGACTTGAGCAGCTCCTCTTCCAAGCCCGGATTAGAGGGCGACAGCTTGGCCCGATTTTGCTGCAAAGATGGAAATCGGGATGCAAAGATCTGGATTGTTAAACTTCCGTTATTTAGAATGCGACTCACTTGCACATTGACTATGTGATCCACATAGTTTTGCTTTTTGGCCTCGGCTTTGTTTTGTTGACGTTTACGTGGCGGTATGAAAACAGGGCGTTCCTTTGTTGTCACTTCCGCGCTCATGGCGCTCTTGCCAACCATTTTGTCGTTTATATATTTTGCGTACCCGAAAATCTACATGTTTTTAATGCGAACTTGCAAAAGGACCAGCTTTTATTTGTACTGCAGTTAATTCAACACCCAAAAATATGCACTTCCGGCTGCCAGTCGCCGTAGCTATGTAATTATTGATTTTTCTGTGAATTTCGTTGTCCTTGTGCTGGATTTGCGTTCATTGGCGTTGCCGCCTTTCAGTGTGCATTTGGGTTGGGCGGGTAATGTTTACAGCTAACTGACGCCTGCGCACCACTTTGTTTGAAAATGCAATCGAACAGCTGTTACTGAACGGTTTAATGGAATATATTGAGCAATTTCCAATAATACATATTTAAAAGTACAGCTCTGTTAACGCATTAAATATCCACACAACTAATCTGTTATGTACTAGAAACGTTACAAAATTTAAATTTAAATACGTTGGTATTTGCTGACAGTATTTTTGGTATATTCATATTCGCCGCATTGAAAAAGCGCAGAGAGTTGGAGGTTGCCACACGAATAAAAACAAAAAAGATCTTGTTTTCTTGATTTTAAATTTGAACAGTATCTCAGTAATAGTAAATAAATGCAAAGAAAGAAGAACTTAAATTTGCTAGCTAAGGATCGCCCAAAAAATCTGATCCAATAAACCGATTGTCACGCAGAATGTCATTTGCTCAAAGAAATTCCCCTAGATTAATTGTTCATTTTCCTAATTGAATAGTTATCTTTCGAATCAGAAATGAGTATGTACACGATAGCCAATTGACTGTTACCATCAAGTAAATCGCTTATTACTTGATGCTGTTACCAATAGTACACAACTATCGCATAATCATTTCGATACCTTATCGATACTGCACAAATATCAGTACTAATATCGATGTGCGTGTGGTAAAGTACTTTCGTTAGTTTTAAAAGAAATTCTTGCCACTATAACAGCTTCCTAATATGAAAAAAATAGCATTTAATGCAAAAACCCGACATTAAGGCACCTTCCCACTTAATGTAACTAAAGTAAAGAATTAGCCCGCCAAAATTGTAAAGAATATCGATTATTCATCGAGTCCAATATGTATGAGCTTTGGTCAAAAATCAAAACAAATTCTTTCATCGAATGTATATAAAACATTTATTTACAGCGCTTTTGTCGTTGACCCGTTGTTGCCCATAATACATAAATTCACAATGGGCTACGAAAGAAAGAGAAAACCACACATCTATGTATATAGCAACAAGTATCTGACGGGCTCCCACATCTCTATCAGTCGTGTTTCTGCCTTTGCCTGTTGCGGTTAGAACGTGTTGAAAATAGAGGCGCTAACAAGATGTCTGCTACTGAAGGCAAAGTGTGTATAAAGACATGTTAAATTAATTAACGCAAACTGTCATGTGCATATTTTACTTTAGGTAATCAACTGTAAGGCTGCTGTCGCCTGGGAGGCAAAAAAGCCGCTTGTTATTGAAGATATCGAGGTGGCTCCACCAAAAGCGCATGAAGTACGCCGGTAAATAGCAAAGTTCAATTTGTACAGCACTGAAGTCTATATGTTTCATAGGTCCGCATAAAGATTACGGCAACAGGTGTCTGCCACACGGATGCCTTTACGTTGAGCGGCGCCGATCCTGAAGGTCAGTTTCCCTCCGTGCTGGGACACGAGGGTGCCGGCATTGTGGAGAGCGTTGGTGAGGGCGTGTCCAATTTCAAGGCCGGCGATCATGTCATTGCGCTTTATATTCCGCAATGCAATGAATGCAAGTTTTGTTTAAGTGGCAAAACCAATCTCTGCCAGAAGATTCGCCTCACCCAGGGCGCTGGCGTCTTGCCCGATGGCACCTCACGTCTTACGTGCAAAGGTAAACAGTTGTTCCATTTTATGGGCACTTCAACATTCTCTGAGTACACTGTCGTCGCCGATATTTCGCTGACCAAAGTTAATGAGGCCGCGCCCCTGGACAAGGTGTGCCTGCTGGGATGTGGCATTTCGACTGGTTATGGCGCTGCTCTGAACACAGCCAAGGTAAATTAGCATGATTTTGTAACTTCCTAAATAAACCTTCTTTCTTTGACCATAGGTGGAGCGCGGTAGCACTTGTGCTGTTTGGGGCCTAGGCGCAGTTGGATTAGCCGTTGGACTGGGCTGCAAAAAGGCTGGTGCTAGCAAGATCTATGGCATTGATATCAATCCTTCAAAATTCGAATTAGCCCGGAAATTTGGCTTTACTGACTTTGTCAATCCCAAAGATGTAGCTGACAAGGGCTTAATTCAGAATTATCTGATTGATTTAACTGATGGTGGCTTCGATTACACATTCGAATGCATTGGCAATGTAAACACTATGCGCGCTGCTCTAGAGGCTACGCACAAGGGCTGGGGCACCTCAGTTGTCATTGGTGTGGCTGGCGGTGGTCAGGAGATTGCAACACGGCCATTCCAATTGGTTGTAGGCCGTGTGTGGAAGGGATCTGCATTTGGTGGCTGGCGTTCAGTTTCGGATGTTCCCAAGCTCGTGGAGGCCTACCTAAAGAAGGATCTTCTCGTTGACGAGTTTATTACACACGAGTTGCCGTTGGCCAAAATCAACGAAGCTTTCGATCTGATGCACAAGGGAGAGAGCATTCGCAGCATTATTAAGTACTAAAGCGCCTACGCTATGCGCTATTATACTTATATTTTCACTTTTAAAAACATTTTTATAGTAGCCGACATATAAGCATTTGTATAAAATAATAAAGATGATTGCTGCTAATCGAAAAAGTATATACAAGTTCATACAGTATAGATAAAGTTATCGCTCCGTGGGGTCTTGGCGTTGTGGGCACTTAGAGAGTGTACGTATTTATAATACATGTATGTAAAAAGATTACGATGCTTATCTGCTGACCTATTAAGTGCTCTTGCTGCTAATATATAGTAGTATATAATGAACAAAGTTGTGAATTTATTCACTTGGTCATTTTGACTACTTATCTACCAATGCAATTCTATAAAGTATCAGTGAAACTTGACAATAACCTAGGTAAGGCTATGCAGATTGCGTTACACAGAGGTAACGTTCAGTCAGAACCCTGTCGCTCCATAACATCCGCGGCCTGTGAATTCGAATACACATGTATATAGTATGTCGTAACCGACCCGGCCGATCGAACCACTATGCACATAGGAACGACTGGACGACCAGTGTAAGCTTTTGTTTTTTAAAATATCCTGAACAAATCTTGGTTTTAATATGTTTTGTACAAGGTAGCCAAAATTGATTAAAATCTAACCATTATATCATATAGCATTCAGGGGAACAATCGGTCGAAAATTATGTTGTAGGAAAAACTTGTTTACTTATGAAGATCGCCTTGTAAATTAAGCGAACAAATTTTATAATCAGAAGCGCATCACTATCATATCGTCTGCATCGGAGGGATAGGTAGAAAAATTAAATGTCTTCTAAAATAATATGACTTCGAATCACTGAGATATTCAACAAAACTAGATTAGAAAGCATATTCAAAAATTATTTTAAATAATTATATATTTAATATAAGGAGCGGCTATCTTTTTTTTAAGTAACTCGATTATTCCAAGGTTTCACAATAAAAAACTTGATTTGTAGTCATATACATATAATATATTCAATATTTTAAGATAAGTATATTTTGGTGATGTACTACAATAAGGATTATTAATATTACTGCTATTTTTTTGTGTGTTTACAATAAATGCGCATGCAGTTTGGTATTATTTTATATTTTAATTAAAATTACCATTTTAAATGCATACACTTCACTTAATATCTATGTACATTATGTCTTTTATTCGTATGCTATAAAGAACATAATGATATTGCATATAAATACATACATAAGATTTCTAATTTTGCTTACAATTTTGTCTATGCTCAATAAGCCTTTAAAATACTTACATACAAACATGCATAAAATGGGCAATGCTCATTTTAATTGTGGCATTTTGAAATACAATACAGTAATTTATATGTTTATATGTACGAGTATACGTGTATAAGTGTAAGAATGAGTATTCAGAGTGCAATATTCAGACATTAATATGCAAAATTAAAGAAAACAGAAATGAATTTAAAATTGAAAAGGCAAGACATTCGAAATGCAAACAGTCATAAGCATACACTGTAAACTTGTAGTAGCTTATGGATAATACTTGTAGATACAATTGTGAAATATATTTGAGCACTGCACGGACCAGATTAACTTGACAATGACAGACGGCGACATGGCACGGCCTTGCCGTTGGCTCCATTATCACCGTCGCCGGCTTACATTTGGGTGTCGTAATAGTAGAAATCGTCAAAGGGATACCCGTAAAAGACCGGGTGCTATGGCACTCACGACCAGCGCGACTTTTGCATGTCGATTTGACCCTCCAGAGTCTTGGCCAAATAAATGACAAACAGCTGAAGTAGGGCAATGCCCAGTGCAACGCCAGCGATTACATACAGATTGCGTTCGGCCCAAACACGGACAATTTCAATGCAACCGCTGGTCCAGATGCGTTTGCTGGCCGCCGCTACAGAGTGTTCCTGGACACCATATCCGCACATAATATTGACTAGGCCTGAGCTAATATCCGTAGCATTAATGCAACAGCTGTAGGGTACACCGCACTTTTCCACTGATGGTGAGGAGCAGTTAAAGTACTCATTTTTGCCTGCAAGACGTTCGAATGTGTAAATACAAAGTGGTCAAATGACTGGAGATGCTACTTACTCCAATCCTGATAGCCAGCATTACTGAGGCCGCAACACTTGAACTCCTGCTGTGCAAAATCTATAAAGTTCTGCAAATCGGAATCATCACGATACGAATGAATGATCTTATCGGTAAACTGAAACTCCAGGAAAGAGTTCATATTTTGTGGGAACACAAAGCAAATTATGGCTGCAACGAATCAATATAAGTCGATTACTTAATTTTCAATGGTTCAATTATTGCCTACCAATGGCCATTTCCATGAGGAAGAACACAAGCAAGCACATGGAGTAGAATTTTAGCAGGCAGGTATTTTCGCGCAGGGCGCCCAAGCAGCCAGCAAAGCTGACCACAAATATGACAATGCCCGCGATAATCATGACTAAAGATATATTGAACATAACATCATAGACGGTCTCCAGCCTAACCCAGCCATTTCCGTCCTTCAATTTATCCATAAACGCATATACTCCGATAGCCAGCAGCAGGCCTCCAAACAACCAGAACAGAAAGTTTAGCAAAAAGATAAGGTACTTCACACAGCTGGAAACGTATGTAAAGTGATGTGGATACGACATTCGTGGATGCATGTAACTGCCACCGCCGTGATGATATCTGTGGTTACTCATCGCTGCGATATGCTGTGGATTTCACTATTAGTATTAGCAACTTTGATAATGTGAATAAATCGCGTTGAATCGTTTCTTGTATGCTTCTTCTTTGCCCTCTTTCGCCCTTTGTTAACGCCCTCTTTGCGTGTGGTCTGCTGCTAGCGTTCCAAATCGCAATTTTTACATTGCGTACGCTCACGTTGACGGAAACGGAGACATTTTTATTTCAGTACACACTTCTTTTCAAATTTTTAATACAATTTGCAAGCGATTGCAACAATTTTTTACAGAGTAGCAACAAAAAACAACAAAAGTATGATTGCAGCGTTGCCAGATAGACAAATTCAAAAATTGCAATCGTTGGCAACGCAATACAACAGCTGCTTAGAAAATTAGTACGGCAAGTCCGCTGATTTTCACGGGCAGCTGTTTACCAGCTTTTTAGTTTTTCATTTTCCTTCGCTGCGAAAGCATAGCAGTTGTAGTTGATGTCCGCAAAATTGGACGCTGCTTACAACGGCTACAAAATTATAAACAAAAGCCAAAAATAGCAATTTAATAAGCAACAGCACCAAATTATACATTAGCAGGTGAGCAATTTTCTGCCGTAGCTATAGCGCCCCCTTCAAGGACACTGTGTATATACATACATATATACATATATATATATACATATATATATGTGTTTGTTTGTGTGCTTGTTTAGTTTGCCTTGCGCCTGACATATAAGGCACTCTGATTGGAAAATTAGTGTGCACGAGGCGCAGATTATGAAAAATTCTACTGGCCAGACAATTTTCCGTAAGCAAACGTGTGCAATTGAGCAAACTGCAAGCATTGGCTTTCTCTCTAATGCGCTTTCTCTCCGTAAGTGTGTACACACACAAACATAACACACACACACACACACACACACAGAAATAGAACGCCAAAAATACGGAAGTGGGAAAAAATTGCATAAATATTAGTTTAGTTTTGTGTGGGCGTCCGAGCAACACACAGCCAAAACATTGACTTTTCAAAGTTGTTTTGCCTTTTCGCAAGTGATTAAATAACCATCAGTGCCAAGTGCAAACTGCAGTTGTTGTTGCCGTTGCAATTGCCGTTGCCGTTGCCGTTGAACGTATTTCGTTGTCATTTTGAGGCGCTTGTAAAATGTTTTCACTTTCTCGCTACGCACTGTGGGCACGGAACATCGCACTTATTGCTAACAAGCACAGGTGCAACGTTAATCAATTGAAAAGCGGAGCCATCGCTGTCTCTGCACTTCCATACCTTCGTTCCTTTGCGGGTGAGTGTGTCCAGGGGATGGGGTGTGTGGTGGGTGTGTCAACGGACTTGGGCTGGTCCGACTATTGGCGGTTTTTCTTAGTTGGCGATTCGAGGGGGATTTTAATAATACAATGCCTTTGATTTATTGTTTAGGTGCTCGAGCCAAGCACAATTCAATCGATTTCACCGGTAAACACGATATTTGTTCCGAGAACTTTAATATTTAATCATGCCAGCGTTTCTCAAACTTTTTTAACCGCGACCCGGTATGAGCTTTACAAATTTTTCGCGACCCACCTAATGAAAATATACTGAACGTGCCTATTTCAAGCGCTATATATTTTAGAAATGATGAAATGAGAAATTATGCCATTATTTTTACTGCGTTTACCATCTTGTAGTATTGTAGTCTTCATTTTTTAAATTTTTTTTCGCGTCCCGGCAAAATTTTTCTACCCCACACTGCGGGAAACGCTGCTTTATGCGGTTATTTTCTTGTAATAAGTCTTAAGTTCATCCTTAGTAAAGTGCTAAACTAAATTTCAACTCATAAAATAAGATATCTCAAAAAACATGCCTTTCTTCAGTTGTAATAACTAATCCTGCTTTGCGGACGTTACATTTGAACTCATATATTTCATCCTGTAGGCGCTCTAGTATTTGGAACTTACATAGTATTTATTTCATATTGGAGAGTACTTTCAATTGACATGAAAATCATTTTTAAACTTGTTTCATCAACAAATTAATTGGCATAAGAACTGCCTTTGAGGACAATACAAAAAACAGACCATTTAACAATGTAAACTTGTATGCAGTACAGTTATTCATAGTCCTTGTAAATAAATAAAACCTCAATAATAGAAATTTGTTCATATGTATGCATTTTTTATTAGTATCACTAAAAAGCCGGTAAAAATTGCTGAAACATGACAAAAATGCAATTTTGTCGACCAGTGTTCTTATTGTCCGCCCAGTAATTGGCGAATTTCCAATTATAAATCAATTTTCTAGTTCAAATCGTTGGCATTAATGTCCATTTATTTGCTATTTTTAGACTGACAGTGATTCATTTTATTCGATCAACAATGCGAATTCGATTTTTTTTATACAAAAATTCGAAATGAATTCATCGTTTTTAATTGAGCGCGACACACTTCAGTGCTTTTTCTCAATAGTAAAAAAAAAACAAAGCCAGCCCGCCGCTTTCGTACCCCAATTTTCCCCCATTTCGTGCAGTGTTGTTGTTGCTGTTGTTGTTTATATTGGGCGCCACTTCATTTAAGTGCGGCAGCATAAAATTATTTTTAACCTATGCGTTTCTTCACTCAATTTGTAGCTATGCAGTTTCCAAAGTCTTTACAAATCTGTTTACACCTTCCATTTCTTTTAATGGTCGCGGGCATTTTGTTTATACCTTGTTAGTATTTTGAATACAAATTCCGCGGCTTGGTAGATTTCTTTTTATACCATATATAACTAGAAGTGTAAGAGGTTGTGCAAGTGTATGTAACAAACAGATGCAAGCAGCTTTGACCCTATAAAGTATATACATGCATACTTTCTGATCAGCATCGATAGAATCGATCTAGCTCTCTACTTCATTCAGTGTTTGTATGACTATGTCAATCTTAGAGACTATAAAGGCCTGTTCACACTATCTAATATTTACAATTATACTATCCCTTCAATCTTCAGAGTTGGTGACGTCAAAGGTAGCGCAATATTGCACGTAAATATGAGATAGTGTGAATCTAAAGAAATAATGACACCAATTTGAAATGAAAACGAATTTTAATCCTTATCCCGGCTTTATTCTCTTCCAGTTAGTGTAAACTCATAACATCGGGGCTACAAGAATGTTTATGGGAACGATCTGTCGCTAAATGAGTTTTGTATGAAAGAGTCTTTCTTAATAATACTACAAGACATGACAAGATTTTAAATAAAATCAGATGGCTATATAACAAAGTTGCCATAAAAGCATTTCTGCAATAGTATTAAATCTTGAGCAAGAAGCAGATATTTAGCTTTATTTTCTTGTTTGTAATGCTGCGTTTATTGTTTTACTTACTGCAAATCATTGTTGATAACATGGCAGTCTAGGTCCTTATCGTTTGTAGGTAAACAACTCGCATATTTTATAATTTTATTGGCATTAACGGCTTGGACGGCAAATCTACTGATAAGTTGGAGGCAGACCTCAAGATTTCATGTTTATTTATATTGTTGTGCTTTCGTTATAAAAGCTCCGATATAAATCTAAAAAATAATCTATTAGACGATGTGAAGGCACAAATTTCGAAAAAAATATTTTAGAGCTTAGACGATCTTTGGTCTACCCCGAAGAATCAATGCATAAAGGTTAGTAAAGAGAGCTCTTTCCCACAATTCTTGTTGTGTGTAAATAGTTAAATGTTTATTGCTTAAATTTTCATAAAATTTATATTTGTGCGACATTAATAAACTGATTTAAAAAGGTGTTTTTTGTATATCCAGGCTTTAATAACGCAGTTTGAGATGATATTTTAGAGAAAAAGGTACTATAACCAATTCCAATTCGATCAAATGATTTGGAATTAAAGTTGTTATCGGTTCTGGATTACAAACGAAACAGTTTTCAAATCTGGTTTTGAAAAGCGTTCCCTTTGAGCCAGTAAAATAAAAACTATATGAACATATACTACCTTCAAGAGGGGAAATCGGTTGCTATTTCAATTAAGAATAGGAACACAAAATTAAAACGTTTCGAAATGAAAAGTAATGGCTATAAGAAACAGGCCAGTACAGATTTGTAAATGGGATTATAGAAGCGTACCTTCAAAATTTGTTATCTTTAAGATTAAGATTAAGATTTCTTGGAATAATTTTGAGGTATTTGTATTAAATTGCACTTTTGAATACAACACAATATGAAATGTAAAAGTTGCAGTCTATTTAGGCACACATACATAAGTACTTAGTACATACCAAAAACAACTCTTTATGGTAATCTGATATCAATTGCTCAATTGTTGCGAAACAAAAACCACACCTTAACCACAAACTCAAGCACAGAAAATCTACTTACATTGCAGGTTGGCGTCAGGGTAACAGCGGTGACAACACAACAGATTCCAACAAAGCCAACATGGAGAATAAAAGCGAAAAGATTACTGTAAACAAGGAGGAACTGCGCAAACGTCTAACGCCAATGCAGTATCAGGTTACACAAGAAGCGGGCACCGAGCGCCCCTTCACAGGTTCGCCTTAATAAACTTGAAAGCCAAGCGACCATAATTATGTAAAGACCTTAACCATACCAATGTTTTCTACTGGCTTTTCAGGCTGTTACAACAAGCACTATGAGAAGGGGGTATATCAGTGCATTGTCTGTCATCAGGACTTGTTCAGTTCGGATACGAAATATGACTCGGGCTGCGGTTGGCCAGCGTTCAACGATGTGCTCGATAAGGGTAAAGTGACCTTACATCGTGATGCCAGCATACCAGGTATGTGTACTATATCAATAAGGTGATCTACCTTAGCTAAGTTTCGTTCAGCACTTTTAGATGTTTGCAAATAGTTTTGCATTTGAAACTTTAGTTTGTACAGTTTTTATTTGTTTGTCGCTTTGCAATAAATGCTTTGAGTGCAAATCAAAATTATGTTCGAGTTGAGCACCAGAAATTATAATAGTATAGATAATCAATTATAATAAATATTGTATAATTTGATTGAAATGTTTTAGTTGCCAAAGCGATTGTAAGCTAGATTGCAGTGTATTCATTTCCGTAAAGTCCTTAAGTAACTCTCAGCTTATAAAGTGCCGTTTTCTCATGCTTCTGATAGAGTATAAAGTAATTCTCAGCTGACTAAAGTGTGCTCTGTTTTCTTATCTTCATGTACAAACCGTTGGCAACGCCACGTCAATAGGTTGGCAATAACTTATTGATGAGTTGGCAGCGCCGGTTGAATTCATTATTAACTATCAGATGTCCAGATGTAGTAAATATTCATCCTGATAATTAAAACTTCTATGTAGATGAACTGCATTGCATTTGCAGGCTTACTCAGCTTACAACCTACATGAGAAAACGATATCGAGTTCTACCTCATGATAAACTGGATGGTAACAATTCCATGAACATGAGAAAACGTGCCAATTCCATTTCCCAAACTTAAATATCAAACTCTAGAGCTATCATATTATGTTATACAGCGTTGTTGTATTGTCCTATTGTGTTTGTTTTGTTATATTGTTATTTTAAATGACAAAATACGTAAATACTTATAAATACGTGTGTTATAACCATTTTAGAGCCATGTGTTCACTGTAGTTGTTGAACCGCTTAAACGCAAATTGTTTGTTCCGTTACTTGTGAGTTTGTCCTGTTTGATGAATGTGCAACTAATCCAATTCTGAACAGAAAACTAAAACTTACCTAATTGAGTATTATTCTTTTATCCACATCTTTTTTGCTAACCAAAACCGAAAACTTTCTCAAAAATTCCCAATTCCAATAAAACAAAAAAAAAAAAAATTGAAATTCTATTATATGCTGCCACACACAAAAAAAAACCAAACCTGCCAAATATATGATTAAAAAAACAGTAGTCATTTCAAAAACGTTAGGCATGGTGCGCACCGAGGTGCGCTGCTCCAAGTGCTCGGCTCACATGGGTCATGTGTTCGATGATGGACCGCCACCAAAGCATCGACGTTTCTGCATCAACTCGGCGTCGATTGATTTTGTGAAAAATACAACAGCATCGACGACGACATCGTCCAAGAAATAATAATTGAAATAATTGATGTTGTGGACAAGAAATCGATACAAAAAGACAATTATTGTGTTAAGTTTGAATGAAGTACATCCATATATGGAAATTTTATAGGAGTTTATTTACATATACGAAAATACTCATAAATTATTGTTGATATGTTTTATAGCGCTGATTTGAGGCGTGAAAAAGTATTAAAAGTATTAAAACGGAAAATCCATTTATGTTAATGGAACAGCCCGAACATACATACTACTAATGTTGTTTTAGTTCGTAATTTCTTTCATTATTTGATAACTCATTTTTAATTGCGGTTTCAATATCTATAACTCAAGAGTACACAATTTCATCTAATCAAATCCATAGAGCACGCAAAAGCTTATCCATTGTTTTAAGTTGTTTCGAAAATGCATAACAACGCTCTATATATATTTTACAAGCTGTTGGTTTAGGAGTCATGTATATATATTATTGTATGTATGTACCAAAACTGATTCAACAAACTGGTCGCATTGCTATGTTTCTCTTCATTTATTTTAAACATGATTGTTTGTTTGGCTTTTTTATTTGGTCTTACGATTTTTTTTTCGTTTTTTATATATTCTTTTGTTGCTTTTTCATATTAAAATCTTATTTATGTACAACATTGCAAGACTATTGTATCCGATTCATATATTGTCCAACAAACTGAATAATGTGTATTTTTCGTATATTTTTCTATTTCTCTTTTTTTAACTCGCTTCGAAAACAAAAAAAAAAAACAATATCAATACCAATATTTAATGTACCGCCTGTAAACGTTCTTTGGGGGTTTCAATTTGCTAACATACACATACACACACAAAACACACTCACTTAAACACATCGAATCATTGTTAAAACTGTAACACAAAACACCTGACGCATAAAATGGCTTTCTAACAACAAATTTATAAAAAACTATTTATACAATATAAACATAAAAATGTACATCACAACTAAATCATTCCAATCCATTCTTTTTGCTACATTTCCTTTTTTCAAATGATGCTGTCCACTGTACTTTTCCGCTTCGCCTCCTACTTCTTTTCGCTCTCTGTCTCTCTTTGCTGCATTCGCACAACAACATTGTCATATGGCATAATTTGTCTCGCCATCTCTTTGCACATTCCCCACTATTTGCCGTTATATTTTCTGTTTCTCTTTTCGCTTTGATCAACTCTCTTTTATGTTATGTGTATTATAAATGACACGCTCTTGCATATTACGCCCTCTCATTCGCTCTGATTTTCATTCCAACCATTTGCAATTTATTATCCATACAATTTTATTATTTGTTTATAACTCGTTATCTATCTGAACAAATTCAATGAAATGCAAATATCAATGAATGTTACTCGTAAAAACAAACAAACAAACAACAATGAAAACGTAATCTGCCCTATGCAAAATCAACAAAAAAAATAATAATAAAAAAAACGAACGTACCCAATTAATCTCCACATATTGCAATATACAAATTAAAAAGGGGGCAATATTTTACTACTAATTGCACATCCAGAACGTATACGCACCGAGGTACGCTGCGCCCGCTGCAACGCCCACATGGGCCACGTCTTTGAGGATGGACCCAAGCCAACACGCAAGCGCTACTGCATCAATTCGGCGTCCATTGAGTTTGTCCAGGCGGATCCCACGACATCAGCGCAGTCCTTAAGTCCCCAAGGCACGCCCATAGCACAACAGTAAAGGTTGACGTCTGGGACGAATGGGAAGGAACAATCAACGAAAACGAAACAAGTGCGAAAGAGTCTAACCTCAATGTTGCTGTTAAGAGTTTTTACACGTATTTTCTAACTTTCCGTAATTGTGGCCAATAATTCGTAGCATAGTTTATTCATAACTTTTGACAAATGGGCAGCTGTTCATATAAATTGGTAATACTTTAAAAAAAAGAAAATCCTCCGTCTGTTTGTGTAAATAGTTTTATGTTTCTCTTTTACTTTGTTATACATACACACTTTGTAATACACACACACACACACACATAAATAATTTTAAAATGAGCGCGCTAATAAACGTGTATTTTTTACAATATACAAAAATCACCAATTTATTGTTTTATTTCTAACCAGTGCTACCAAATATCGATTACTAACTTGACGAATATATAAATTATTAGAAAAATTCGGCCTAATTTGGCAATATTATTTTTCTGGAACCGTAAAATGTACAATCATTTATTAGACATGATGTGATTGAAGCAGAAAATTATAGTAATTATTGTCAATTGTAGCGAAAAGTCTTTAAGATAACGTATCATTTTGAGTAGGCTCTCAAGTTCTTTTCTAATGAACATTAACATTTGCCTTGTATTAAAATAAACGCCGAAGCTAGTATTTAAGAAACTATTTTCAGTACTGCTGTGGTCAGTATCAGCGCAGTCGTCACCTAAAATGCTTTCAGTGCAACTAAACTGAATTCGAAGATGTGCTTGGGTGCATGGTGTCGGGTATATTCGACTAGAGCACTTTTACTTGGCTTTAAAAAAGCTATATGTAACATGAAAAAAAACTAAATTGGCAACACTGGCAATTCCATTTAGGCGCCAAGCACAGGTACGAACGAACAGCTGTTTTCACGTCGCGTTGCCAACCTAACGTAAAACGCCTGAATACCGCTCACAGCTGAGGCAAATTGTGATATAATTAATAAACAACCGGCAACGACAAGATATAGCAATATATATTGTGCTGCAATCGAATCAATTGATTTTAATTGCGTTGATTTTGTTGTTGCAGGTGACGTGACGCGGAATTTAAATCAATAAAGTCTACAGTAGTATCGAAGCGAAAACAGGCGAGCAGATCAAAACTATGCACGATTCTCACGTTTCCAGTTAATAATTCACAAAGTGTAAACGGTGGTGTAGGGTATCTCAAATTCAACCTGACCAGCTGTAGATACAATATAGTGTGTGTATATGTATATACGGCTGTGTACGGACATGTATCTGTGCATAACTCGACGTTCAAAATGTTTTATGTCGTGTATCGCAAGCCGGTAATTTGGCTGCCGAACGTCAGAGCGAGCGCAACGTGTGGTGCGTTCTGTAAATTATAAAATTTTAATTATCTAACGATCGTATTCAGAGCAATCAGTTCAGGTAATAATGAGAGATAATGACATCCAACCGGCTACCCAATAAATCCATTCAACGATAAGATTAAACAACGTATGTATATGGTCGCTTGTTGTTTCCAAGAAGAGCTGTATAAGTAGCTAAAATTAAAAACGCACTAGGTTGAAAGCATGCAAATAACTGCAAATCAAGACAAACCGATCGCAACGAACAGCTGACGAAGGTAATAAAGAATACTATACGTTACGACACCGTTAGGCTTTGCTGAGTTCGTTACGTTGCGTTACGTGAAACGGTTTCAAGATGAAGGAATGGTTAAAAGTTTCCTGCCTGCTGTGCGTTTTTGGCTTTGTGCGCGAAATTCGACCTTCAGAGCCGTATGTAACGGAATATCTTTTAGGTCCATGGCGCAACATAACAGAGGACCAGGTGAGATATTAGTTCTAACAGCACTTCATTGTCATCATTCAAAATCGATCGTATTTTACAGTTAACTCGTGATGTGTATCCTGTGGGCACATACTCACATCTGATTCAATTGATATTCGTTTTTTTAATAACGGATTTCCTGCGGTAAGTTTCATATAAGTATTGAGTATCTTCGGTCGAAAACCTTGCCGAAAGGTTTTTCAAATGCATTACACATTTCGTCACAAAATTTTAATTATGTAATTACTGAAATACGTCTATGCTTGTAGAAATATATTTCTTTATAATAATAATTATAATACAATTACGACTTAAACCTTGTTTGAAAAATAGATTTGTTGTATTTTATTTATCAAATAAGATTATACAATTTAATGAGTTTTCAAGTTTTCATTAACATAACACAGTAAAACATTTGTGATTTGTCTCATATTTGGTGCAGATAAAGTGTACTATTAATTTTTTTAATTTATTCTGTAATTTCAATGAATTATAAATTGCACCAGGAAAATAAATATACTATCGACACAAAACCATATGTCAATCTAAAACTTAATGTACCGATTTTTTTTAACATGCTGCAACTAATTTCACTTTTTAGTTCCGTACATGAGTACAAAGGGAAATCAATTAGAATTGAGGTGTTAAATTACTCTGTAAAAGGCAAAAATTCAGAGGCCTCGAGCTCTAGACATGTCTGCAGTATATGTATACACAGACTTACGAACATGGCTTGGTGAAAAGGGTATAAAAAACACATTTCCACCAAGTTTCAACGACCCTGAATAATTTCCAAAATTTTGTAATGCTGTTCATCATTACACTATCTAAACGCTCATTCCTTTCTCTCTTACAGCTACAAGCCACTCATCATAACAATTGGCGCCGCTGGCGTGATCATATGGAGCATGCTCATTTGGACCACCAGTTTGCTGGGATTGCAGATTTTAGAGTTCTTCTATGGTACTTACATGGCCGCCGAGGTGGCATATTACACGTATATCTATGCCAAGGTGGATAAGAAGTACTATCCGCGTGTTACCTCCCACACACGAGCCGCAATGTTTGCCGGCAAACTTATCTCGGGCATAACATCGCAGCTTATGATCAATCTGGATCTGATGAACTACAAGGAGCTCAACTACATCACGCTAGCCAGTGAGTTAAAGTTGAAGAACAATTATATAATTTTATTAACCTTTTTTTGCTAACAGCTCAAATCCTGGCAATGTTGTGGGCCTTTGGCCTGCCCAAGGTGGACAAGAGCTTGTATTTCCATCGCAATGCATATCTGAAAGAGCCCACGTCTGCAGCGACAAATCAGGTGCATCTGCAACAGGAACCAAGCGCAATAGTCGAGGCTGATGCGGTTAGTCAACAGGCAAGTATCCTGGTGGAGTCCAGTGCTACAAGGCTGCTGTGGCAACACTTTCACAATGCCTACACCAATCCGCGAGTCGTGCAGTGGAGCTTATGGTATGCCATTGGCCTTGCCGGCTATCTGCAAGTGAGCTACTACATGCAGGTGCTTTGGAAGGTTATCGAGCCTGAACCACAGATTGCGTGGAATGGCGCTGTGGATGCCGTGCTGACCGCCCTGGCGGCGCTGAGTGCTCTTGCCGCAGGATATCTCCACAGCGGTCGTCTAAGGCCACGCGCCAGTTTGCTTGTGCTCTCTGTGCTATCAGCACTGGAGGGCGGCAGCGTCTTACTCTGCTGCTGGACTGAGAATATCTATTGGTCCTATGTGGGCTTTATAATTTTTGGCGCACTATATGGTTTTACCATTACTGTGGCCAGGTAAGTGTGCAGCTTTTAGGGCTTGCTGTTTATATTAACTCACTTTTGCCCTTGCTTATTTACAGCGCTGAAGTGGCACGTAATCTGCAGGAGGAAAGCTTCGGATTGGTGTTTGGTATCAACACTCTACTAGCTTTAGTCTTTCAGTCGCTACTTACCATCATTGTGGTCTCCGAATCGGGCTTTGCCCTCGGTGCTGTTGGACAATACACGGTCTATGCATTTTACTTCATTGCCGTGGCCATCATATATTTCATATCAGTCATGGTAGAGCATCTGTGGCAGCGCAGCAAGTCCAACGAAAAACTGGCTGATAGTTTGGAATAGATTGTAAGCATTTTGTAACTAATAGTTATCTATACTCGATAGTCTTAGTTTGGTAACTGTAACGATTAGATTTAAATTTGGGTTCCTATTGTCACCTTACAAATTGTACATCAAATGTAGTTATTGTTGCCAGCCGTATTTGATCAGCTCTCATTTAATGATATTACTACGTTGGACTGAGATCCGACATTAAATGTTAAAAAATTTTATTGCATTTTAATTGTAGTTTGTTATACCGCTTGTTCGTTGAATCTGATAAACAAAAAAAAAACATTAAGTAATTCGTAAATTACTTATACTTTTGATTGACAGTTGTATCCGAATTGTTCGGCTGTTCGTCTATACGAGCAGAGACTAAAAGCCATGATATGCTTGTAGACCGTGCAAAGATCAAGCTTTTTTAAATCTTACCACAAGTCTACGTACTCACGTATGTAAACAAATCGTTGTTTATCTACCTTAAACGAATGATATAATTAGGGTACTTTAGATCTATGCACAGAGTATTTACTAGTTAATCGCTCTCAACTAAGGAAATTTAACTTGTTTGTGACGGCTATAAAATAATTAAACCAGCTTATAAAAAGAGAAAATAAGAATATCACTTTATTATCGTATGCTGATGAGTTTGTAACGCATTGAAGATTAGTCAGAGGGCAGGGCCACTTTGACTTCGAGCGATATACGATCCTAAATCTCAGTGGTATATGCAAACAAAACTTGATACAGATACTTTGTCGTATTGCAGTCAATATATATACAAGTGAATAAACACCAACCTGATTTCAATATGTATTACAATACACTATGTGTCTACAAGGCCATTTAACCATCGCTAGATTTTCTTTCTATGTGCTTATAATATGGGAAATAAAATCCCCCCGCCTTTCTTGGTTCAATTATATTCTAAACAAGTTTCTTAATGAGTTAATTTTTAAAATTGCTTGCATGGCAATCTTTAAAACACTCAAAAGTTATTTATACTTTTGCATTGATTTTTATTGTGTGAACTTCAGCAAAGTGGAATGTAAAAAAACGTGCACTTTGCAATGATTAGGGAAATAGGAAAATTTTTAGCGTCCCGCTGCGTCTGAGTTTCGCTGGGCGTAGTAATTGCTAATCTTTCGAATGTAGCGCTGATTACAATTAACAAAAACCATGTACTTATTGTTAAACTTATAACCCTATAAAAGTATGTGTAATTACTTTAATTACTTGTATGCTACTTATAGTACATATGTATATGAGTATTCAATCTTTAGCTAGACTGTTGCCGTCAGTACCGCCGCCTAAGCCGTCGATTAGATAGTAATTGAAGGTAGTGTTGAGCAGGCGTTGGGTGAGCGATGGAATTGTCTTGGTCAAAAGTGTCATGTTTGCTGTGTGTGTTTGGATTTCTGCGGGAGCTGCGCCCCTCCGAGCCCTACCACGCCGAGATCCTGCTGGGCGAGTGGTATAATGTGACCCAGGACCAGGTGAATCGCTCCGTTTATCCAATTGGCACATACTCCTATCTCGCGCTGTTAATTGTTGTGTTTCTTGTCACCGATTTTCTTAGGTGATTGTAACTGTAACTGTAGACTGTGCCCAATCTAAAGTTCCATGCATTTCACAGATACAAACCTCTGATTATTGCCAATGCGTTAACTGGGATTGTTATCTGGAGTGTGCTTATATGGACGACGACGCTGTTGGGTTTGCAAATTGTTGAGGTATTTTATGGCTTTTACCAGGCCACCGAAGTGGCATACTATTCCTATATCTATGCCAAGGTGGAGAAAAAGTATTATCCTCGTGTTACCTCCCATACCAGAGCAGCCATGTTTGTTGGCAAGTTGGTGGCAGGATTGTTGGCACAGCTATTAATAAGTCTGGACTGCATGAACTATAAGCAGCTGCTGTACATATCTGCCAGCTGTAAGTAAATACTAATCAATATAAACTCTACTATATCACGTTTTACTATACAGCCCAAGTATTTGCACTGTTGTGGGCTTTTGGCCTTCCCAGAGTCGACAGGAGCTTGTATTTTCATCATCAAGCCAGTGTAGTAAATATTGAGAATACAGAGAATACAATTGAGCCAGCAAAGGACACAATTGTACCGTCTATAGCCAAAAAGGAACATTTGGGACCATTGCAACTTTTGTGGTCGCATTTTCACAGCGCCTATACAAATCCTTTGGTCCTACAATGGAGCTTGTGGTATGCCATTGGCCTGGCCGGCTATCTTCAAGTCACAACCTACATGCAGGTGGTCTGGAAATCGTTTGACAACGAGCCAACCGTGAGTATAAAAAGTGGCCTCTATCCGATTAACTATTTTAATCAGCTCAAATCGTGTGTTTATTGCAAAAGATTGTGTGGAATGGGGGCGTGGACGCCGCCCTAACTGCACTGGCTGCCCTATTCTCCTTAATAGCGGGCTATTTGCATGCTGGCCGTTTGAAATCGCGAGCCAGTCTGTTATCCTTGGCTGTCCTGTCGGTTCTTGAAGGCGGCTGCGTATTATTGGCGTCCTGGACAACCAATATATACTTATCATACTTGGGTTACGTGTTGTTTGGTGGACTTTACGGCTTTACCATCACTGTGGCCAGGTGAGTCTAAGATCTGTTCGTCAATGCCCACAGTTTTTATCCAAATCGTATTATATTGCAGCGCCGAATTAGCCAGCAGTCTGCTGGAGGATAGCTTTGCCCTGATCTTTGGCATTAACACTCTCGTAGCACTCGCCTTACAAACATTACTAACTCTGGTGGTCGTATCTGAGGGTGGTGGCCTTAATCTCAATAGTTTTGAGCAGTTTACCGTGTATGCATTTTATTTTATTATAATTGGAACTGTGTATTTTATTGCTGTTATTGTGCAATATTTAATAACACGCTTAAATAGCTCAAAAACTACTGAAATAGTTGAAAATTAATTAAGTTAAGAGTAGAAGTTGTGGTACTTAATTGTTAAAAATAATTATTACTATAACCAATTTTCATTGCTGTTTGGTTTTATATTTACAATCTGTCCCATCTAGGGACAATCAATAAAAATTAATAAATGAAACATTTTTTATAGCGTTTTATCAATTATTTTTATGAACGATGTAAAATAAAATAAATTTGTGTAACGGGACAGCTATTTTATTGCTTAAAAGTTGGAGAATATATTGACCCAATTTGATCGAAATCAGGCCACAAAATATTGTAGAACAAATTTTGTTATTATAACTTTTGGTATCACTTTCCTAAATTATCATGTTAAACATACTGCCTAAGCTTAGGCACTTATAATAGATTATAGCTCTTTTCATTAAAGCTGATTACTATTAAAGTTGAACCTCGAAAAACCCTCATTTACAATAAATAAAGAAATGTTATTATGACAAGGAGAAATCACTGAGAAACTTTTTTAGTTTTTAACAAGCAAGAACGTTTCAGTCGGATGTGTCCGACAGCAGAATACTCGTTACTAAAAATTTGTTTTGTCAAATCTGTCAAGGGAGTTGATTTCGCGATTTCGCTCGTTCGCGGGAGGAATGGTCAAAAATTAGATGCAGATCTGCAAAAAAATTTGTTGTTTAATTGTGCAGGGCGTATACAGTATTGTATACGTCAAATTTATGTCAAATTATGTCAACCCATGTGAAAAACGTATTTTAGGAATGAACTGCCGATTTGCGCGGAGGGGTTCGGGGTGGCAACAAATTTTTGATTCAGATTTTTCAAGGAAGTCAACATTAGTCTGTCAACTTTGGTGACTCTAGCTCAAATAAAATGTGGTTTGTTTGTTTGTTTAAAAGAACGGCTATCTTCGACGTGCCGAAGCTAGTATATACCCTAGCAGCAATGTTTTTATACAAAATTTAATTTTTGTCTGAATTTTCCTATGGGTGCTATGTGATCCGATTAAGATAAAATTATAGAAAACTATATAAACTATAATAAAACTCTCAATTAGTTTGGATGTAATACAAAAAGTTTTTCGTACAAAAAGTAATTTTTCACCCAATCCTATAGCAGCTATGTGATATAGTCGTCCGATTTTGATCAAATTTGATCAGATTGTATAAACACTCCAGAGACTCGGTTTGGATGAGCTTGGTGAGGAAATCTTCATAAACAAAAAAGTTGTTCATACAAAACATAGTCTTCGACCGATCATTCCTATGGCAGCTATTATGTTATAGTGGTCCGATCCGGCCAATTCCGACATATGTACTGCCTGCAGCAAAAGGAAGGGTCTGTGTCAAGTTTCATGACGATGGCTTCAAAACTGAGAGACTAGTTTGCATAGAAACAGACGGATATAATACCCTCTGCTAGGGTATAAAAATGATCACTGTATCATACAGTTGCAGAGGGACTATCGCTCGAAAATTGAATTGTTAATGAAAAACATTACAGTAAGGGTATATCTTCGGCACTACTAAGATTGTTTATCATTCCATAATATACGATAGTATTTATGTTTGGCCGTTACTCCGATACACAATGCTGCCAGACCAAAGAAAAATGGTACTTTCCCGCTCGATACGTAAGCAAATACTGCCATCGGTGAAGTTCTTTTTAAATAACTATGTCCGTGCTAATGTTTTTTTTTTTAATAATTTTTTTTAAAATTGAACTATGTACTGCAACAAAATAAGACTACCGATTAATACCAGAAAAATGAACTCAAGAGTGCGGTCTCATTGTTTTGGTGTTTACTACATTTGACAGCTGTGAGTTTGTTTAACGCGGTAGTATTAAATTAATATTCGTGCATTACTTACCAACAATGCAATCATAATAAACCATTAAAGTGGCCTATTGGCGTACCAACGAATTCAACTGTAACAGAATAATTTGGCAAGCTGTGAGTGCATCAACAATCTCAAACAAAGACAAAATCAGGCCGTCGAGGCCTCATACTTATCGAATTTTTTCTAAATGCATATTTATGAATAGTTTAAAATGCGGTACGTACGGCGTGGAGTGCAAAAGCTGATACTGATAAGTTGTGTGCTTTTGATGTTCTTTACGCTGTACTTGTTGAACGAGCAGCCAGAAGATGTTGATAAAAGCGTTAAAATGTAAGTCTACACATGTGGGGGAATTCGAACTGCGTGCATACATACAAATGTATACATATATCTAAATGTGGATATATGTATATACATTTTATTATTTGTTTACTTAACTGCTCGGTTTACCCACAGCGAAATAATTGAGCGTTCGATAAGATCGCTGATGAATCAGGTGAGTGCCGCCAGCCCCACTTGCCTGTGGATAATCCCGAAATCATGAAATTCTACAAGCCGGTTGGCAAAATTAACTGCGGGTCTGAGCTGGATTGGGTTATGTGTGAGGTAAATACTAATGCAGTTTATTAAATATGCACATATAATTATGCCTATTAAACACGAATGGTAAAGTTAATAACGAACTCCAACTGACTGGTAGAGTTAATACGATCTCCTACTGACTAAGGTTGTTCCGATATCCGTTTCTACTTGAAATTATTTGAATTCAAATTCTTATTGATGTTTATAATCTTGAAAACGCCCACTCAAATCTGACACTTAAGTACATACCTATGTACCAAAAATGTTTCAAGGACGGTTATATTTATATTTTGAAACAATAATCATTTTTTATATATTTTCTTATGTTTTTTATAGGGTCAAAGATGCCATATTTAGTGGGTACAGGGGATAACAAGTAAGAACGTTGCAGTTCAACTCCATACCGAAGCTGAAGTAGGCGTAGCAAATATGTTTTGGTTTAATTTCTCAAAAAGATCCTCAGTAGCCCACATTATGTGACAGGTGATACAGGTGTTTCTCGATTTGCGGAGCCTACTACCTATGATATATATCATCCATACATAATTTGGTTGTTCCAGCACTAGATTCTAGATGAATGGACAAACGAGTCTTGCACCATTTTAATGTATTCGCGTTTTCCTTTTAAACAGAGTATATGTGTAAATATAAATCAAAAGTTAATGATGTAGAATTAAGTATAAAGGGCTAGCTGGTGTCGACTTTACTTTATGGATATATTAAATATTTGTATGTATGTATTATAGTTAATTTCTTCATTTCGAAATGATATAATTTGAGTTTTTTTCTTGCAAGATGCGAGTTTATTGGCAATTTTAAACGCATTTTCTGCATAATCACGTTTGTTGATTTTTGACAGTCTTGAAGTAAATGTATATATCTTGTGAGGTTAATGCGTTTCACAATTCGTGATAAAGTTGAAATACAATTCACCCTCTCAAGGGTATTAAAAGGAAACATTCTGTCACGTTAGTTTGATAAAAGACATTCTCGTATGTGACACATCTACAACCTAATGTGTATAAAAAAGTGCATAAATTGTTAATAGATATGACAAGGTTACAAAAGCTTTCTGTTTGACTGTCTGACTAATATGTTATATATTTGTATTTTTTCGAATACCGCAGAAGTCGATTTGTTTTGTCAGGCCCGAGATAAGCGCCATTCACAGCGATATAACATGCTCCTATACAGATATTATTCGCAAGTCGGACTACAAAGCACGCTTTGGGCGAACCGTCAGGATTAAGGAGCCTTATATATTGCAGAAGAGCGATTTTGTGAGGGTTGCGTGCCGTGCGGACACCGGTGAGAGGTGGTTTGGCATGGCATATGGTATACGGGACACTGTGCAACGCCCACTAGCACCTAATTTGGCCCCCAATTTGGCCGTGCTGTCAGCAGAGGCCATTGCTAAGGCACAACAACAACTGCAGGATCTGCCCACGTCTCCCTTTTACAATGTACTAATGTTTGGCCTTGATTCCCTAAGTCGAAACGCCTTCATACGTAAGCTTCCTCGCAGTTATGCCTACTTGACCAAGCAGCTGGGCGCCATTGTACTCCAGGGCTATAATATTGTGGGTGATGGCACGCCCCAAGCACTTGTGCCGCTGCTCACTGGATACACGGAGCTGGAGCTGCCGGAGACAAGGAAACGAATTAGGGGTGCGAACAGCGTCGATGTGTATCCCCTGATTTGGCAGGATTTCGCCCGTCTCGGTTACATGACCTCATTCAATGAGGATTTGCCAAATGTGGGCACGTTCACGTATCGCATGAACGGCTTCGACGATCAGCCCGTTGATCATTATTTGCGAACTTTTTATATCCAGGCCCAGAACATCCTGAGCGGCGATTCGCCCAACTGCATTGGCCAGCAGCCGGATCATTTGGTTATGCTGGATTATACAAAAAATGTATGTACGATCTTTAATGTACTTAACTCAAAGAAATTTGTAGACATATTCTTGATCTGCAGTTCATGCTGAAGTATCGGGATTCACCACGCTTCGTGTTTAGTTTTCACGGCGGCCTTTCGCACGATTCCATAAACCTTGTGGGTGCAGCCGATGATGATGTGCATGACTGGCTGGTGGCGCTCAAAGAGAAGTCGCTACTAGACGATACCATACTCATATTTATGGCTGATCATGGCAACCGCTTTGCTGAGGTGCGTGCTACGCTCCAGGGCAAGCAGGAGGAGCGCCTGCCCTTCTTCAGCTTCGCGTTTCCCGAATCATTCAAGAAGCGCTTTCCACAGGAGTACAGTAACTTTGTGGCCAACGAACATCGCCTCACCACGCCGTTTGATATACATGCCACGCTCAAACACATCATACGTAAGTTTCCTACAGTTGAAGAACAGCGTTAGTAACAGAAAGCTACACTAGTAGAACAGAAAATACCTCCCAAATTGCGAGACAAAGGTACCAAGCTATTACGAGAAGACTTGTATTCATATTTAGGATTAGTTTTTAATCCGAATTGAAAGACGCTCATAGAATTTGAACAAGAACTGAACTCTTTTCTGTTTCAAGTTAACAAACATCATTTATAATTTACTTTTTGTTGTTTTAGAGCTGCAAAAAACGAACATTGATGAACTGACTCTCGAGAACAGCTACGATGGCGCCATCAATGACCTGAAAACGAGACCAATTCAGGCAGAGGACATACACATCTCCGAGCAAGCACGCGGACGGGCTATATCACTCTTTGAGCGCATACCTAGCAATCGATCCTGCTCCGATGCCTACATTGAGCCCCATTGGTGCGCCTGCCTCAACTGGCAGCCGTTGCAACTGAATGATACACGCTACGCGGGCATCATTCTCAAGGCGGCTAACAGCATTGTAGATACCATCAATGCGGCAACGGCTGAGCGCCGTCAGCTGTGTGCACCACTTCAAGTGCTGCAGGTTAACTGGGCGCTGCGCTTGCAGCCCCATAAGGAGCTGCTGCAGTTCAAGCACAACAGCGATATGGATGGCTTTCTGGCCGACATGAGCGGCCAGACGCTGGTGCATGAGGAGTTGTATCAGCTGCAGTTGGTCACCCAGCCAGGCCAGGCGCTGTATGAGGCGAGTGTTGCCCACAATTTGCACACTTTCAATGTCACAACAAAGCTCTCGGACATCTCTCGTGTCAACCAGTACGGCACACAGGCGAATTGTATTTACGAGCGTGATCCGGAATTGCGGAAGTTTTGCTACTGCCGCGACTAAGTCTAGCTAAGTTGAATGCACAGTCTGCACTGAAGTTAGTATTAGAATAAATCCTGTGAAGCGAATGATAGAGCTTCAAATATTTCCTACAAGACTTACATAGTTTCAAAATATTATTTAAACACATAGAATGTATAGAATTCTGGACTCAGTTGTAGTCATGAGCCAAAGACTTAGCTCTTGTAACTTATTTGTAAGTTTAAAGTCTGCATTTCTTAATAATTGTTCCTTAGCACAACAAATGTATTAAAGTAAAAATTAAAAAATTGAAAAATTAAACAAGAATATTAGCAGTACCTTGCCTTATTCCCGTACCCATTAAATATGACAAAACACTTAAATATGTGCAGAATTGCAAGTTTCCAGTGGGTACAGGGTATCAACTAGTAGATTACCCTCAACTAAAACATTTTAACTGTAGCGAATTTAATTTGCAACTGTAAGTGCATCAACAATGATGTTTATCGAAGTTCTTAATGAATAGGATTGTTATATAGTTATAGTGTAAAATGCGGTTGGTACGGCGTGATGTGCAAAGATTTATACTCATAAGCCTCGTGCCATTTATAGTCTTCACAATTTATCTGTTAAGAAAGAAGCCAAACGATGATGGAAGAAGCGCCATAATGTAGGTTTATTCATGTGTTTGGAAATCTATTCACGTATATACGCGGCCTGTCCAAATAAAAGGTGACCTCCTGATCACTGTTGTCTTCGATGACAATGGCGTGGTGCATCATGAGTTCTTGCCAATAATTCGCACGGTCAATAAGGAATATCACCTTGAAGTTCTACGAATTTGTAGCAAAGTAATTTATGGCTTTTGCAAAATAATTAATGCGCCAAAAACAGCATCATGCGAGTTTTTCTGGTTCCCGAAACTGACAAACCCATGAAAGGGCGGAGGTTTGACACGATTAAGAATATCTCCAAGCACACCAAAACACGTCTAATCTTTATGCCTTTGAAAAACAAACTAAAAATTCAAAACAGATGATAATGACAACATGGGAATATGTCCACTAACATAACAAACCAAAAAGATCTTAATTCAAAAGAACGTAGCCCGCCAAATTTGAAATCACATTTTTTGAAACATACGTCGTGCATAGCAATACATACACACAAGTCATAACTCATCTTTAAAAATGTATTGTTCGGTCTACCATAGCGAAATAATGGAGCGTTCAATGAGATCCGTGATGAATCAGGGTGAGTGCCGCCAGCCCCACTTGCCTGTGGATAATCCCGATCTCATGAAATTCTACAAGCCGGTTGGCAAAATTAACTGCGGTCCTGAGCTGGATTGGGTTATGTGTGAGGTAAATACCAATTAAGTGTATAATACGTGTGTATGATTATCTGGTTATAATAGTATTAAAATGGCTGAGTGGAATAGTAAGACCTCTTGGCTGAGCCTCGATAGGATTTGAAGATTGTTCTGAAGTCCGGGTCCACTTCATATTTACTGAAATCGAATGTTCCCTGTTTCGAAAACCGCAAATATTATTAGGAAAAGAAAGAACGGTTGTCTTCGGGGTGCCAATGAATAAACACACTGCAAGAAAGTTGTTCGTACAAAAACTAAATTTTCTACCGATTGTTTCTATGACAGCTATAAGATACTTTGGTCCGATTTTGATCAATTTGGTCAACATATATGAGGCATTAAATAATTCATGAGCTGAGCTACGATACCTTTAAATAGGAATGTGCTTTTCATTCAACTCATTTTTCTACCGATTGTTCTTATGCATACATATATGTAAAAAAAAACTTACTTATGGGCCACACCTAATCTGACAAAATTATAATCAGACATACTCTATCTTTAAGGAAATTCTTCTTCTTCACAGTCACGCAGCGTCACGTTTAAATAGGTGCAAATCAAATTTTGATATAAGCCCTTCAAAGTTATATAAGCTTAAGATTCAAAACCCTCAGCAATCGAAATGCTCTGTCAGGCCCGAGATAAGCGCCATTCACGACAATATAACATGCTTCTATACAGATATTATTCGCAAGTCGGAATTCAAAGCACACTTTGGACCAACGGTCAGGACGAAGGATCCTTATATCCTGAAGTATAGCGATTTTGTGAAGGTTTCGTGCCGTGCGGATACCGGTGAGAGGTGGTTTGGCATGGCATATGGTATACGGGACACTGTGCAACGCCCACTGGTACCCAATTGGGCCGTTGCTAAGGCACAACAACAACTGCAGGATCTGCCCACGTCTCCCTTTTACAATGTACTAATGTTTGGCCTAGATTCCCTGAGTCGAAACGCCTTCATACGTAAGCTTCCTCGCAGTTATGCCTATTTGACCAAGCAGCTGGGCGCCATTGTACTCCAGGGCTATAATATTGTGGGTGATGGCACGCCCCAAGCACTTGTGCCGCTGCTCACTGGATACACGGAGCTGGAGCTGCCGGAGACAAGGAAACGAATTAGGGGTGCGAACAGCGTCGATGTGTATCCCCTGATTTGGCAGGATTTCGCCCGTCTCGGTTACATGACCTCATTCAATGAGGATTTGCCAAATGTGGGCACGTTCACGTATCGCATGAACGGCTTCGACGATCAGCCCGTTGATCATTATTTGCGAACTTTTTATATCCAGGCCCAGAACATCCTGAGCGGCGATTCGCCCAACTGCATTGGCCAGCAGCCGGATCATTTGGTTATGCTGGATTATACAAAAAATGTATGTACGATCTTTAATGTACTTAACTCAAAGAAATTTGTAGACATATTCTTGATCTGCAGTTCATGCTGAAGTATCGGGATTCACCACGCTTCGTGTTTAGTTTTCACGGCGGCCTTTCGCACGATTCCATAAACCTTGTGGGTGCAGCCGATGATGATGTGCATGACTGGCTGGTGGCGCTCAAAGAGAAGTCGCTACTAGACGATACCATACTCATATTTATGGCTGATCATGGCAACCGCTTTGCTGAGGTGCGTGCTACGCTCCAGGGCAAGCAGGAGGAGCGCCTGCCCTTCTTCAGCTTCGCGTTTCCCGAATCATTCAAGAAGCGCTTTCCACAGGAGTACAGTAACTTTGTGGCCAACGAACATCGCCTCACCACGCCGTTTGATATACATGCCACGCTCAAACACATCATACGTAAGTTTCCTACAGTTGAAGAACAGCGTTAGTAACAGAAAGCTACACTAGTAGAACAGAAAATACCTTCCAAATTGCGAGACAAAGGTACCAAGCTATTACGAGAAGACTTGTATTCATATTTAGGATTAGTTTTTAATCCGAATTGAAAGACGCTCATAGAATTTGAACAAGAACTGAACTCTTTTCTGTTTCAAGTTAACAAACATCATTTATAATTTACTTTTTGTTGTTTTAGAGCTGCAAAAAACGAACATTGATGAACTGACTCTCGAGAACAGCTACGATGGCGCCATCAATGACCTGAAAACGAGACCAATTCAGGCAGAGGACATACACATCTCCGAGCAAGCACGCGGACGGGCTATATCACTCTTTGAGCGCATACCTAGCAATCGATCCTGCTCCGATGCCTACATTGAGCCCCATTGGTGCGCCTGCCTCAACTGGCAGCCGTTGCAACTGAATGATACACGCTACGCGGGCATCATTCTCAAGGCGGCTAACAGCATTGTAGATACCATCAATGCGGCAACGGCTGAGCGCCGTCAGCTGTGTGCACCACTTCAAGTGCTGCAGGTTAACTGGGCGCTGCGCTTGCAGCCCCATAAGGAGCTGCTGCAGTTCAAGCACAACAGCGATATGGATGGCTTTCTGGCCGACATGAGCGGCCAGACGCTGGTGCATGAGGAGTTGTATCAGCTGCAGTTGGTCACCCAGCCAGGCCAGGCGCTGTATGAGGCGAGTGTCGCCTACAATTTGCACACTTTCAATGTCGCAATAAAGCTCTCCAACATCTCTCGTGTCAACCAGTACGGCACGCAGGCCAATTGTATTTACGAGCGTGTTCCGGAATTGCGGAAGTTTTGCTACTGCCGCCATTAAGCGTACTTCCTGAATACTGTCCTGGGGAGCGCATGGAAGTGCTTTGGATATGATTTACAAAACTTAGACAGCTTCACAATATTTTATACTGTATTCTTTGTAGATGCATTCTTGGCTGCGTGTGAAAATGGTACCAAGAAATATGAAGTCACTTTTATAAACTGTATACGGCAGTTATTTATAATGGCCATAAATCCTTTGCCAAGAATAAATTCAAAAATATATTCTAGTACCTTAAATTTTATCTCTTAAGGAAATATATTTCGTACAAGCCAGACAAATCGAAGTAGCTTAATTTTCGAAAGAGTATCCAATTTTCAGGCATTGTATTATAAATCAAATGTAACAGCTCTCGGTAACCAACCCCGCCTCTAGATCGCAACTTCTCATAGAGCGAAAGCTCCGAGGTGAAGAGTGAAAGTTCGTGATAATGGGCGAAAGCAGGTGTTGGAGTTGAGCGACCGACGCTAGCACTTTGAATATTTAACACACATATTGTTATTGCTTGGCATTCTTGTCGGTTCTTTCTTTACTGATCTTAAGTGCGAACCAAAAGGTTCAACGGTAAAAAAGCTTTTTGAGTGATTTCCTCTCTGTATCTTAAATACTCAATGGCGCGTGCCTTAGCCACGAGGAGCTGAGAGAGTTGGTGATTGGGACTTGATTAGAGCAGACGACACACAGGAGAAGTGAAAAATGGTAGAGCAGTGTAACAAGGCACTGTAGTTATATAACTATAAAATGAATCTAAAACTATTCCTTCTTTTTAATTAATCCCATTCAACAAATATCGTGGCAACTCCCGATATTTGCCCCACTCCTCTCTGGTGGTAATGTTGACTAATCAGTAATATTGTAGCGAGGTCTGTTCCGCCGCCCGGCATTGTGGTAATTGAATTTATGCCGTAGGTACTCGTTAGAGGACACTAGTATAACACCAGTGGTAGCACCCTGAGCTGCTCCTGGTTTATACCGCACATGGGTGCACGTGACTGTAGGAAATAGAAAATATTCCTTTGTTAAGCCGAACGTCCCAGTAAATCTTACAAATTTCTTGTAAGAGCTGGGCCCGATCGGACTGAAATCACTCTATATTCTTTGGTGATGCCATAGCTTCAGTGATACCCATTTTAAAGGAAACGAACAATTGATTTGTATGGAGGTATATTTATTTGTATATTTTGTGAGTTGTTATTTGAATATTCTTGTTAACTTTGCTTATATATTTATGTTAATCATATATAAATTACAGATACATTTATGTATATAATCTCTGTAGTACTACTGCCTGTATAAATTCGTAATCCGATAATATAATATTGCTGTATACATATATGGGCTTAAAATGTTATTCAATATGCCAAACATTCTGTAAATAACCAACGGCATAGCAAAATTATGATTTTTATTAACTTGTTAATGCACTCGCCTGGTATAATCCTAACATGCGGATAATTAGTTTGTTAATCAATTTGTGAACAAATATAGAAACATTTGTTAACCATATTTGAACTGTTATAGAGTTATGGGCTATATAAAGCTATAATACTCCTTGTCTGGTTCATTATTTCAATATTTCAAGTGGCACGTTCGTTATTCTTGTCTGCTAAAATGTATTTATTGTTGTATATTGTATGTATGTATGTATGTATATTTTATTGATATATTAATAACTATAATGCTTCGCACATACTAGCACGATATTTAAATTTGCATGCATACTAAAGATTGTGCTTCCTTGATTGCTTCTCAACATTGCTAATATAATTTTTAAAGAATGTCTGCACTTTTATTAACGTACAATAAGTTAAGTTGTAGTAAAAATATTGCTTATATTCGCAGCAAAATTAAAAAAAAATAATAAATAATTTATTGAAAAATAGCATCAACTGTTACAAACGCAAAGGTAACTAATAAATTTAAGCTTAAATTAAAACAGAATATTATAAATTTGACATATAATTGAAATGCAGTCCTATATATAGATAGTATATACTTGTATGCACTGATGGTTGTGTTTTTCAAAAAGTATCGAATACTTTTCGGTTTTGACTCGCCGACACCCTCCTCCATACACAACTTATAAAACTAACAAGAAAAAATAACTGTGCAATACGTAATTAATACACATAATACACGTTTCCAATACAACTTGGGGTGTACTTAATTCGGGATTTTCGAATTGCATTTCAAATCTAAAACTAATTGTAATTATGTATAGGTGTGATTGTAGCTGTAATGATTATTTGGTTATGTGCATGAGAGATTTCCGTGTGCATATCTCGCTTAACTATAGGCCGCTGTGGCACCTGTTGCTGTTGTCATGTTGTGTCACGACACCGATGTTGCAAGGAACTCCTGGAGCCGCTGCACAGTGACGCGATCCAATTTGCACAGATCGAAGTCAAACGTTTTGTGTGTGATCTCATAACAGCCGGTGGCCGCAATCATTTCGACAACTTGCTGCAACTCCTCATTGTCCTGCAGCGTCATTATCTTATGGTGCAGCTCCTGCAGTTCGGTTAGGTATTCTGTGGGCAATGGTGTGTTGTTGCCACCGCCGCTGCCACTCAGTGGCTGATTGAGCGGATCTACAGGTGAAAGGCCGCTATTGCTATTATTATTGTTAACTGTTGGACCGCTGTTGTTGTTGTTGTTATTGTGGCTGCTAGGCGAGGAGACAATGCTGTTGGCTACCGTCGCTGCCGCCGTTGCAGCCGCCTGTCGCAGCGATGGCGACTTGGATTTCTCGCGCGTTGCCTTAGCCGGCTGCTCCTTCTTTGTGGACTTTAGTGGGGGCTCAATGAAGGTGGAGCTGTTGGTGCTGCCACTGTTGCTATTCTGTGAGTTGCGACGATTGCGTTTCTTCTCCTCTTTGAGATCCGCCTTGTCCAGTTTCTCCACCTTCGCCTCGGGCGATTTGTCCAGTCTGTCTGCCTTCTCCAACTTTTCTGCTTGTTTAGACTTGCCCTTATGCTCCTTGACAGCACCTGCAGCAGCAGCAGCAGCACCTTTTGTGTCCTTTGCATGCGCTGTGCTCTGTGCATTCTTGGTGGCCTGTGCGTTCTTTTGTTGAATACTCTTTGCAGGCAGATCGGGAAAGCTGCTATTGGAGCTGTCTGAATGCTGCAGCGTGGCAGCTGTGGCCGCTGCTAGTGCATTTGTAGCCGCCAGATCCGGCGCTGATTGTGCTGAGTCCATATCGCTTAAATCCAAATTTCTGGGCGCTTTGATTGACTGTGTTGGAGCTGGTGGGGCAGCCGTTGGTGTCACCGTCGCTGCTGCCGCCGCTTGCTGCTTATTGCTGTGCTTAGCGTCTGCGTCACGTTGTCGTTTCTCCTCCTTGCTGGCAGTTTTCTCCTTGGACTTTTTGTGCTTCTCCTTTTTGTTGTGGGTGGTTACATTCTTATCTGTGCTGGCTTCAGTCTGTTGGCTGCTGAGTTCCGTTTTGGTTGATGGCTCAACTGTCGCCGTTACTGCTGCTGCTGCTGCGGGCTTATCGGACGCAGTTGGTAGCTGCTGTGGCTGCTGTAACTTATCCTTTTCGCGCTCTTTGGGCTTGTCTTTGTCGCGCTCCTTTTCCTTGTCTTTGTCGCGATCGCCGCGCTCCTTCTCCTTGTCCTTATCTTTTTCCTTATCTTTGTCTTTGCTCTTATCCTTCTTCTTGTGCTTGTGCGATTTCTTGTCTGTGTTGCTGCTGCCATTATTGCTCGCCGTTTTACTGCCCTTTGCTTCAGCCACCTTATCAGCGGCTCTTGTGGACGTTGCTGTTGACTGTGCCGCAGGGGCTGCCGCAGGCAGCTCCTCCTTGTCATGGGCACGCTTGCCACTGCTGGAGGCCAGACTGCTGGTGCTCGCGCTGCTGACCAAAGAACTGGGCGTGGACTTGCCGGTTGACTTCAGCGCATCGTAGTTTACTTGTTGCGGCTGTGTTTGTATCGGATGATCTCTGCTGCTGCTGCTGTTGGCTGCCGGGCTGTCGCTGTGTCCTCGTTCATCCTTGAGTCCACGCTTATCCTTGTCGCGCTCTTCGCGCTGCTTTTCGCGCTCACGCTCGCGTTCTTTATCCTTTTTCTCTTTCTTAGACTTTTTGTTCGAGCTACGCTCTTTTTCCTTTGACTCCGCCTTGCCTGTCATCTTGTGCTCATCGCGCTCCTTGGAGTGTGCGTTGGGCGTGCCAGCTGCACTGTCTGCCGTCTGCTTTTTGGGACTCATTTCGGCAAGGCTGCTTCTCGCACTCGCCTTTGGACTGGCCGTGCGCCTGACTAATGCACTGGAGGCGGCGGTGGCTGCAGTGCTGCTACTGCTCTGCTCGCGATCGCGCTCCTTGTCGCGCGTTTTGTCTTTCTTGGACTTCTCCTTGTCCTTGTCATGCTTGCTGCTGCTGCTTTCACTGGATTTGCCTGACTTGCGCTCCTTGTCGCGGCCATGCCGATCCTTCTTGTCCTTGTCGCGCGGCTTGTCCGAACTATTTGATTTGTCGCGCTCCTTACTCGACTTCTCCTTCGCGTCGTGGGAGCCGGTCTTACCGCTACTAGAGCCAGCTTGACCCTTCGCATCCGGCGAATGCTTGGACCCAGTTATAGCCAAAAGATTACCCCCACTGCTTTTGGTAATGGGCGGACCAAAGAGTTCAGAGAAGGCGTTTGCCTTGCCGCCATCCTCGTTGCGCGGCTTGTGCTTCTTGCTGGATACGGACCCGGTTCCGGGCCCTGAATCAACCACAATGCTGTTACTGCCTCCCTTCGCTTTGACTAGGCTCAATTCAGATCCGGGTAGCTCGCCGCCAACGCTGGGCGACAGCGTTCGACTAAGGCTGCCGCTGGAGGCAATGTTTGCACCAAAAACGGGTACGCCACCGCCCCGCATTAGCTTGCCACGAAACTCATCCGAAGGGGCCTCAAAGACATAAGTCTTGACTTCGACGCGATAATGCGGAGGTCCCGTCTGCTGCAGATCCAAATCATATTGATACATAATGCGCTTCGGCTCGTCTCGATTCCGAAAAAATATCTCAACGGGCAGTATAAAGCCAGCATAACCCGACTCCTGTATGGCATACGGTGGATCTTTGATAACTGAAAAGTAAATGAAATGACAATTTTGGCGCGCAATGTGAAATTTATAGGAACTCACCCCGTTTAGGCTTGGGAAACGAATCGTGTAGTATGAAAACGACCTTGTCAACGAATGCACTTATGTCTGCCTTGTTCACGCCCTGCACATATATCTCCCAGTCGTGGGTGAAGGCCTGCGGATGCTTCTTGTTGCGCAGCTTTGACGTGTGACCAATTTCGAACTGCACCTTGACCGCCATATCGTTGTTGCCGGCAACGGTAATTCATCAATCTTTTATATCGGCTATATCAATATTCTGCAAGGAGTTTCGTATATAAACAAGAGTGTGTGCCGTTTCGCTGTTCGGCTCGGCTTTGCTCTGCTTTGAGGCGGCGCAGTGTGAGTGTCTGCCCGTGTTTTATATGTGTGTTCGTGTCACCTTAAGTGAGCGGGCCATGTGCCAATCTGAAATTGTTAATGTTTATTGCACGACAATTGTATGCTTGTAATTGCAAGAGTGGCTCCAATACCCACTTAACCACCAGGTTTTTTATTTAATCAACAAAAACTGCCACAGAAAACGAAAACACTCGCACTACATACACATTGAGTAATATCGATAACGATGTAAATAACATGATAATAATGTAATGCAACTCAGGCTTAGAGATGACACAAAAGTAAATCCATCGATATTGTCTTCAATCAGTGTTTTTAATATCGTTGTTGAACTGATTACGCAAATTTGGATGATTTATAGAATCTCTCTCACATGCATATGCGTATATATATAAAATGGACTTTAGTAAAATAATTTCAAAATCGTCTTTAAATAGAATGCATACATTAGAGACCAATAATTGCTAATATTATTGCTGAAATAGAAAGTACAGATCCTTTTAGAGATTATGTTTTAGTGGCGCGTTCTTTTAAGACGGCGGCTGAACTTAGCGTACATTTATTTGCAAAGTTAGAAAATATGCAGGAAAATTAAGTTATTTTCATTTCAAAGTGCATTTAATGTAAAAACATTTTGTGTTCAATTTATAACATATTGCCACAAGTATATACTCTTAATATGCAAAGGCAATATTGTTTTTTTAAAGAAAGATTGTGAATGAAACGAATGAAGAACAATTGCATGTGTGCAATTTCTTATGGCTTATTTTAGCGAGGTAAAGGAATGACGTATAAAATTAGACCGAAATTAGAATTAAACTGGAATTAAAGATGAGAGCATCGGGGTGAACTTAGCTTCTGGAATACGGTAAAATATGCCGACCACATAAGGGCTGCTTATCTAGTGCAAATAATTTATTTCAAATGAAACGATATACCTCGACGGTATTTTCTTATCGATAGCTTTTGACATCGTTACCCACGATAGTTACACAGCTGCTTTGCCATTCACGGGCGACTGTAAAAACAATAAAATGTTTTGCAAAAAAAAACCGCAATAAAAGTTGGGGAAAATTGCAACCACACTTGGGGCAAGTTATATACCAACCACGCCCACATTGCTACAGCTCCAATATGGCAACCGACTTTAGCGCCGGCCAATATGTGTCCACAAACACATGTGCAGCAAGCGCGGCCAGTTCCTCTCGATGGCTGACCGAGGAAGTCTTCAAGTTGATCGATATTGTGCAACGGGATGAGGCCATCTACAATCCGCGGCACAAGTACTACTTCTGCCGGCCGTACGTGGAGAACTTTTGGCGTGAAGTGGACCTGAAGCTCGAGAAGAACCCTGGCGCAAGTTTGGCTAAATGGACAAATTTGCGGATTTCATTTCGTCGCGAATACACCAACTATTTGGAAGAGAAAGTGCCGCCATGCTGGTCTTACTTCGATCGCATGTTCTTTTTGCATCCATACCTGCGTAAAAAGCACCAACAGCCCAAATCGCTGGACACACAAGTCCAGGATGCGCTGGCACATCTGAGCAGTCTGTCGAATCGAATGCAGCGGGAACGTTCTGTTAACACGTGTACAGCGGCTAGCACCACCAGCAGCACAGCGCAGGTGAATCCCAGTAGCGCTGTACACTCGGCACAGCAATCCCCACAGCCGCAGCAGCTGGACAACTATTTGGACTATTTCGATGAGCACGAACACAACAATTCCGAGCTGGATGAGATTATCGATGAGGAGCAGCGGGCACGTTTTCAAAATCATACGCTGGACAACAATGACATCAAATCGGAATGCGAGGAGCCAGTTGATGACTACGAACCGGAAATCGAAGCAGATGCCGAACAACGTGTGCATAAGCATCACGATGAAGATGAACATGAGGAGCATGAAATGCGCACATTGGCATATGATACGGCAATAACAGCATCTGCACCCAGTTCCACCTCCAACTCAACTTCGCTGGCGCTGGAGAAACGATACACGCAGCATTATCAACAGCACGCCAGCAGCAGCAGTAGAATGCAGCACATGAATCGCCTGCAGATGCGCACATATCACGAAGAGACGCGTGCTCCGCGCTCACGTTCGCAGGAGCTTCAGAGTACGGCTGCTGCTGCTGTGGCTGCTGCAGCGACGGTGGCTGCTGCCAGCGCTGCTGGTTTGCAAACACACTCGAACATTTCGTTTGTGCGTCCAACATTTAGCAGCAAGCCTGTGGATATGGTTAGCACCACAACGCACACGGGTGGCGCCATGGTTGGCATTGGATCGGCAGCCACCGCATCTGACACTGAGTTGCCCGCGCCGTCAAGCGTCGCAGCAGCTGCCACGCCCAGCAGTGGTTATCTGAGTCAACGTCATGTGCATGTGCCGCATTCGCACTCCCACGCTCATCATCAGACGGCAACGTCACAGCGAGTGGATGTGAACAATTCGTCTGGAGGGGCTGTGGCCACAGCGGCTGCCGTGGAGCTGTGCGACTGCAAGACCGATTCGGATGCCATGTTCCTAATGAGCCTTTTGCCGGACATACAGAAACTGAATGGACGCGATCGCGGCAAAATAAAGATAGCTTTCCAAAATATACTCCAGGATTACTTGTATCCAGACTAAGCGCGACTTTAAGTCTACTCTGCTGTTAGTTAAGATCTCCCAGCTGTTCTGTGTATACAATTTTGCTTATAGCATGCACAAATCTACTTTGATTTATTATTAGTTGATTGGCTCAGCCAAAAAAAAAATTGATTTTCGTTCGCGCAATTCCTTGAAGCTTTGCTGTGCAAAAACAAAGTATCCTTATATAGTTACTAACTGTAGCCCCCTGGAACAATATGTGTTATAAATTATTTTATTTATATGTATAAATATTTAAAAATATTTTATGTTTAACACAATAAATTCATTCAAAATTTACAGCATCTGTTTATGGCTACAATTACACAACTATAGCTTATAGCTCTACTCAAAAAATACAAAAATGAATAAGGAATCTGTTCGGTTCTTTCTTAAGTACCGCTCAGACTAAGTAATAATTACGTCAAGTATTTTCTGATTTGAAATATGGGATAGTTTGAACAGACCTTTAAGCTCAACAAATTACATGCAATCAACTATAGAATTCTTCAATCAAAGAGCTTCAGATCGCGCGCTATCTTCTGAATCTTATTGTCTAGCGTTTTGTCTTCATATTCACAGATATAATGATGCCGGGATGTGCACTCCTGGCCAAAGTAAGCATAGCTGTGCTTTCCAGCATTGTAGCTCAGACGCAGACAACGCCCGTTGCCCTCAATCTGTAATGTATTGTTAAGTACATCGTTGTCCTCCGTCGTCTGCTCGCTGCTGTCCACCAAATTGGAGGCCGTTGAATTTTCACCCTTCTGTGACATTGCTATCGATGTGAGATTTGTATTCGGATTGACGGGCTTGGCGGAATTCGCCCAAATCCACAACAGACCCGGGTTAAGACCACCCAACCAATAGTCACGGCCCCTGTGCGCCGGCTGATTAAGTAAATAGGCCATGATTTCCTCGTTCTCGGACACCTTCTCGAATTCAGCCAGGTGCGCAGAGAGTCCCTTGCAGGCGGTGTTCGCCGTTTTCCAATTCACCTGCTGTTGACTGTTTATATAGTAGCAATTGTCACTAATACGCGTAAAGTTTGTAGGACAAGGATCTCGCACTTCCTTCTGATTATTGCCAGCCATCAGGTAGTAGATTAATTGTTCCGTTCGTCGCACTCGACTTTCCAAATAATCTGCAAGATAAAGATTGGATTTCATGTGATTTTGTTATGATACTTAACTTTGATTATACTTAATAAAGCTTATGACTTGCATTGAGAATAAGACTTGAAACTGTGTCATAATTGGGCGCAGAAAATATATTTTGGTTTGATCTCTCAATCAGATCATAAGCATTCCGTATACCAAATTTGGTGAATCTAATTTTTAAAATGTGGGTGATAAAGATTTGGCCAAATTGTACGGCTCGGCTTTTTGCCGTGGTAAAAATATTTTGGACAAATTTTTCAAGGATAAATTTGGAGACCTTAGCTTCAAAATTGTTTTTGCTTGCTAGTGTCGAAAAAATAAAAAATAACGGACTAACATATAGGTGGAGATGGATATTGATTCGATTTTTACAAAAATGCACATTTCTATTTTATTATTATTATTTTTTGAAATATGCTGTATTTTCAAATTGGAAGACTTACGTTCAAAATATTTATATTCTAAACTGCTCTTATTTCCAATTTCGATAAAGTCATTTGGAATAAGAAATTTAAGCAGCTTGGACTCAGAAAACGATTGAATATTCCGTTTCAAAAGTCTTACCTTTGATTCCCTAAGATGATGCATAAGTTCTAATATACAAAGATACCTTTAAATCAATTGATCTATCATTCGAAATTGGAATACACAAATCAAAAACGATTAACGATTGATAAGACTCCGAACAGGGTTGATTGGAATAAACTGTAATAGTTCTTGTTCCAATTAAAAAATTCAGAATTAAAATTGTTATTGGTTCTAAATTCAACCAATAATATATGCTTGATGTCTTTTTGTCATGGTTTGACATGTAGATTAATGTGGCATTTCAATTTATATCAAATTCCAAAATTGGATCCTCGACATATTTTGCATGAACCATGAACATGTCGACCATTCAATTTTGGAATTTGATATAAACTGAAATGCCACATTAATCTACATGTCAAACCATAACAAAAAAGACATCACGCATGAAAATCGGTTCGGTTTTCACAAAGTTATGGGAGCCTGAAAATTTTGGATGAAAAAGCGTTTCATGAATGAACCTCTATTCACGCAAAATATGTCGACCATTCAATTTTGGAATTTGATATAAACTGAAATGCCACATTAATCTACATGTCAAACCATAACAAAAGACATCACGCATGAAAATCGGTTCGGTTTTCACAAAGTTATGGGAGCCTGAAAATTTTGGATGAAAAAGCGTTTCATGAATGAACCTGTAGATTCACGCAAAATATGTCGACCATTCAATTTTGGAATTTGATATAAACTGAAATGCCACATTAATCTACATGTCAAACCATAACAAAAAAGACATCACGCATGAAAATCGGTTCGGTTTTCACAAAGTTATGGGAGCCTGAAAATTTTGGATGAAAAAGCGTTTCATGAATGAACCTATATTCACGCAAAATATGTCGACCATTCAATTTTGGAATTTGATATAAACTGAAATGCCACATTAATCTACATGTCAAACCATAACAAAAGAGCATCACGCATGAAAATCATTTCGGTTTTCACAAGGTTATGGGAGCCTGAAAATTTTGGATGGAAAAGCGTTTCCATGAATGAACCTCTATTCACGCAAAATATGTCGACCATTAAATTTTGGAATTTGATATAAACTGAAATGCCACATTAATCTACATGTCAAACCATAACAAAAAAGACATCACGCATGAAAATCGGTTCGGTTTTCACAAAGTTATGGGAGCCTGAAAATTTTGGATGAAAAAGCGTTTCATGAATGAACATATATTCACGCAAAATATGTCGACCATTCAATTTTGGAATTTGATATAAACTGAAATGCCACATTAATCCACATGTCAAACCATAACAAAAAAGACATCACGCATGAAAATCGGTTCGGTTTTCACAAAGTTATGGGAGCCTGAAAATTTTGGATGAAAAGCGTTTCATGAATATAGATTCACGCAAAATATGTCGACCATTCAATTTTGGAATTTGATATAAACTGAAATGCCACATTAATCTACATGTCAAACCATAACAAAAATACATCACGCATGAAAATCGTTTCGGTTTTCACAAAGTTATGGGAGCCTGAAAATTTTGGATGAAAAAGCGTTTCATGAATGAACCTAGATTCACGCAAAATATGTCGACCATTCAATTTTGGAATTTGATATAAACTGAAATGCCACATTAATCTACATGTCAAACCATAACAAAAAAGACATCACGCATGAAAATCGGTTCGGTTTTCACAAAGTTATGGGAGCCTGAAAATTTGGATGAAAAAGGTTTCATGAATGAAATATGTCACGCAAAATATGTCGACCATTCAATTTTGGAATTTGATATAAACTGAAATGCCACATTAATGTACATGTCAAACCATAACAAAAAGACATCACGCATGAAAATCGGTTCGGTTTTCACAAAGTTATGGGAGCCTGAAAATTTTTGATGAAAAAGCGTTTCATGAATGAACCTCTATTCACGCAAAATATGTCGACCATTCAATTTTGGAATTTGATATAAACTGAAATGCCACATTAATCTACATGTCAAACCATAACAAAAAGACATCACGCATGAAAATCGGTTCGGTTTCACAAAGTTATGGGAGCCTGAAAATTTTGGATGAAAAAGCGTTTCATGAATGAACCTCTATTCACGCAAAATATGTCGACCATTCAATTTTGGAATTTGATATAAACTGAAATGCCACATTAATCTACATGTCAAACCATAACAAAAAAGACATCACGCATGAAAATCGGTTCGGTTTTCACAAAGTTATGGGAGCCTGAAAATTTTGGATGAAAAAGCGTTTCATGAATGAACTTATATTCACGCAAAATATGTCGACCATTCAATTTTGGAATTTGATATAAATTGAAATGCCACATTAATCTACATGTCAAACCATAACAAAAAAGACATCACGCATGAAAATCGTCGGTCTTTCACAAAGTTATGGGAGCCTGAAAATTTTGATGAAAAAGCGTTTCATGAATGAACCTATGAATATAGATTCACGCAAAATATGTCGACCATTCAATTTTGGAATTTGATATAAACTGAAATGCCACATTAATCTACATGTCAAACCATAACAAAAAGACATCACGCATGAAAATCGGTTCGGTTTTCACAAAGTTATGGGAGCCTGAAAATTTTGGATGAAAAGCGTTTCATGAATGAACCTATATTCACGCAAAATATGTCGACCATTCAATTTTGGAATTTGATATAAACTGAAATGCCACATTAATCTACATGTCAAACCATAACAAAAAAGACATCATGCATGAAAATCGGTTCGGTTTTCACAAAGTTATGGGAGCCTGAAAATTTTGGATGAAAAAGCGTTTCATGAATGAACCTATCTATTCACGCAAAATATGTCGACCATTCAATTTTGGAATTTGATATAAACTGAAATGCCACATTAATCTACATGTCAAACCATAACAAAAAAGACATCACGCATGAAAATCGGTTCGGTTTTCACAAAGTTATGGGAGCCTGAAAATTTTGGATGAAAAAGCGTTTCATGAATATAGATTCACGCAAAATATGTCGACCATTCAATTTTGGAATTTGATATAAACTGAAATGCCACATTAATCTACATGTCAAACCATAACAAAAAATACATCACGCATGAAAATCGTTTCGGTTTTCACAAAGTTATGGAGCCTGAAAAGTTTGGATGAAAAAGCGATTCATGAATGAACCTAGATTCACGCAAAATATGTCGACCATTCAATTTTGGAATTTGATATAAACTGAAATGCCACATTAATGTACATGTCAAACCATAACAAAAAAGACATCACGCATGAAAATCGGTTCGGTTTTCACAAAGTTATGGGAGCCTGAAAATTTTGGATGAAAAAGCGTTTCATGAATGAACCTATATTCACGCAAAATATGTCGACCATTCAATTTTGGAATTTGATATAAACTGAAATGCCACATTAATCTACATGTCAAACCATAACAAAAAAGACATCACGCATGAAAATCGGTTCGGTTTTCACAAAGTTATGGGAGCCTGAAAATTTTGGATGAAAAAGCGTTTCATGAATGAACCTATAGAATATAGATCACGCAAAATATGTCGACCATTCAATTTTGGAATTTGATATAAACTGAAATGCCACATTAATCTACATGTCAAACCATAACAAAAAAGACATCACGCATGAAAATCGGTTCGGTTTTCACAAAGTTATGGGAGCCTGAAAATTTTGGATGAAAAAGCGTTTCATGAATGAACCTCTATTCACGCAAAATATGTCGACCATTCAATTTTGGAATTTGATATAAACTGAAATGCCACATTAATCTACATGTCAAACCATAACAAAAAAGACATCACGCATGAAAATCGGTTCGGTTTTCACAAAGTTATGGGAGCCTGAAAATTTTGGATGAAAAAGCGTTTCATGAATGAACCTATATTCACGCAAAATATGTCGACCATTCAATTTTGGAATTTGATATAAACTGAAATGCCACATTAATCTACATGTCAAACCATAACAAAAAAGACATCACGCATGAAAATCGGTTCGGTTTTCACAAAGTTATGGGAGCCTGAAAATTTTGGATGAAAAAGCGTTTCATGAATGAACATAGGTTCATATTCACGCAAAATATGTCGACCATTCAATTTTGGAATTTGATATAAACTGAAATGCCACATTAATCTACATGTCAAACCATAACAAAAAAGACATCATGCATGAAAATCGGTTCGGTTTTCACAAAGTTATGGGAGCCTGAAAATTTTTGATGAAAAAGCGTTTCATGAATGAACCTATATTCACGCAAAATATGTCGACCATTCAATTTTGGAATTTGATATAAATTGAAATGCCACATTAATCTACATGTCAAACCATAACAAAAAAGACATCACGCATGAAAATCGGTTCGGTTTTCACAAAGTTATTGGAGCCTGAAAATTTTGGATGAAAAAGCGTTTCATGAATGAACCTATGAATATAGATTCACGCAAAATATGTCGACCATTCAATTTTGGAATTTGATATAAACTGAAATGCCACATTAATCTACATGTCAAACCATAACAAAAAAGACATCACGCATGAAAATCGGTTCGGTTTTCACAAAGTTATGGGAGCCTGAAAATTTTGGATGAAAAAGCGTTTCATGAATGAACCTCTATTCACGCAAAATATGTCGACCATTCAATTTTGGAATTTGATATAAACTGAAATGCCACATTAATCTACATGTCAAACCATAACAAAAAAGACATCACGCATGAAAAATCGGTTCGGTTTTCACAAAGTTATGGGAGCCTGAAAATTTTGGATGAAAAAGCGTTTCATGAATGAACCCTCTATTCACGCAAAATATGTCGACCATTCAATTTTGGAATTTGATATAAACTGAAATGCCACATTAATCTACATGTCAAACCATAACAAAAAAGACATCACGCATGAAAATCGGTTCGGTTTTCACAAAGTTATGGGAGCCTGAAAATTTTGGATGAAAAAGCGTTTCATGAATGAACCTCTATTCACGCAAAATATGTCGACCATTCAATTTTGGAATTTGATATAAACTGAAATGCCACATTAATCTACATGTCAAACCATAACAAAAAAGACATCACGCATGAAAATCGGTTCGGTTTTCACAAAGTTATGGGAGCCTGAAAATTTTGGATGAAAAAGCGTTTCATGAATAAACCTCTATTCACGCAAAATATGTCGACCATTCAATTTTGGAATTTGATATAAACTGAAATGCCACATTAATCTACATGTCAAACCATAACAAAAAAGACATCACGCATGAAAATCGGTTCGGTTTTCACAAAGTTATGGGAGCCTGAAAATTTTTGATGAAAAAGCGTTTCATGAATGAACCTCTATTCACGCAAAATATGTCGACCATTCAATTTTGGAATTTGATATAAACTGAAATGCCACATTAATCTACATGTCAAACCATAACAAAAAAGACATCACGCATGAAAATCGGTTCGGTTTTCACAAAGTTATGGGAGCCTGAAAATTTTGGATGAAAAAGCGTTTCATGAATGAACCTCTATATGTCACGCAAAATATGTCGACCATTCAATTTTGGAATTTGATATAAACTGAAATGCCACATTAATCTACATGTCAAACCATAACAAAAAAGACATCACGCATGAAAATCGGTTCGGTTTTCACAAAGTTATGGGAGCCTGAAAATTTTGGATGAAAAAGCGTTTCATGAATGAACCTCTATTCACGCAAAATATGTCGACCATTCAATTTTGGAATTTGATATAAACTGAAATGCCACATTAATCTACATGTCAAACCATAACAAAAAAAGACATCACGCATGAAAATCGGTTCGGTTTTCACAAAGTTATGGGAGCCTGAAAATTTTGGATGAAAAAGCGTTTCATGAATGAACCTCTATTCACGCAAAATATGTCGACCATTCAATTTTGGAATTTGATATAAACTGAAATGCCACATTAATCTACATGTCAAACCATAACAAAAAAGACATCACGCATGAAAATCGGTTCGGTTTTCACAAAGTTATGGGAGCCTGAAAATTTTGGATGAAAAAGCGTTTCATGAATGAACCTCTATTCACGCAAAATATGTCGACCATTCAATTTTGGAATTTGATATAAACTGAAATGCCACATTAATCTACATGTCAAACCATAACAAAAAAGACATCATGCATGAAAATCGGTTCGGTTTTCACAAAGTTATGGGAGCCTGAAAATTTTTGATGAAAAAGCGTTTCATGAATGAACCTCTATTCACGCAAAATATGTCGACCATTCAATTTTGGAATTTGATATAAACTGAAATGCCACATTAATCTACATGTCAAACCATAACAAAAAAGACATCACGCATGAAAATCGGTTCGGTTTTCACAAAGTTATGGGAGCCTGAAAATTTTGGATGAAAAAGCGTTTCATGAATGAACCTCTATTCACGCAAAATATGTCGACCATTCAATTTTGGAATTTGATATAAACTGAAATGCCACATTAATCTACATGTCAAACCATAACAAAAAAGACATCACGCATGAAAATCGGTTCGGTTTTCACAAAGTTATGGGAGCCTGAAAATTTTGGATGAAAAAGCGTTTCATGAATGAACCTCTATTCACGCAAAATATGTCGACCATTCAATTTTGGAATTTGATATAAACTGAAATGCCACATTAATTTACATGTCAAACCATAACAAAAAAGACATCATGCATGAAAATCGGTTCGGTTTTCACAAAGTTATGGGAGCCTGAAAATTTTGGATGAAAAAGCGTTTCATGAATGAACCTCTACACGCAAAATATGTCGACCATTCAATTTTGGAATTTGATATAAACTGAAATGCCACATTAATCTACATGTCAAACCATAACAAAAAAGACATCATGCATGAAAATCGGTTCGGTTTTCACAAAGTTATGGGAGCCTGAAAATTTTTGATGAAAAAGCGTTTCATGAATGAACCTCTATTCACGCAAAATATGTCGACCATTCAATTTTGGAATTTGATATAAACTGAAATGCCACATTAATCTACATGTCAAACCATAACAAAAAAGACATCACGCATGAAAATCGGTTCGGTTTTCACAAAGTTATGGGAGCCTGAAAATTTTGGATGAAAAAGCGTTTCATGAATGAACCTCTATTCACGCAAAATATGTCGACCATTCAATTTTGGAATTTGATATAAACTGAAATGCCACATTAATCTACATGTCAAACCATAACAAAAAAGACATCATGCATGAAAATCGGTTCGGTTTTCACAAAGTTATGGGAGCCTGAAAATTTTTGATGAAAAAGCGTTTCATGAATTCACGCAAAATATGTCGACCATTCAATTTTGGAATTTGATATAAACTGAAATGCCACATTAATCTACATGTCAAACCATAACAAAAAAGACATCACGCATGAAAATCGGTTCGGTTTTCACAAAGTTATGGAGCCTGAAAATTTTGGATGAAAAAGCGTTTCATGAATGAACCTCTATTCACGCAAAATATGTCGACCATTCAATTTTGGAATTTGATATAAACTGAAATGCCACATTAATCTACATGTGAAACCATAACAAAAAAGACATCACGCATGAAAATCGGTTCGGTTTTCACAAAGTTATGGGAGCCTGAAAATTTTGGATGAAAAAGCGTTTCATGAATGAACCTATATTCACGCAAAATATGTCGACCATTCAATTTTGGAATTTGATATAAACTGAAATGCCACATTAATCTACATGTCAAACCATAACAAAAAAGACATCACGCATGAAAATCGGTTCGGTTTTCACAAAGTTATGGTAGCCTGAAAATTTTGGATGAAAAAGCGTTTCATGAATGAACCTCTATTCACGCAAAATATGTCGACCATTCAATTTTGGAATTTGATATAAACTGAAATGTCACATTAATCTACATGTCAAACCATAACAAAAAAGACATCACGCATGAAAATCGGTTCGGTTTTCACAAAGTTATGGGAGCCTGAAAATTTTGGATGAAAAAGCGTTTCATGAATGAACCTCTATTCACGCAAAATATGTCGACCATTCAATTTTGGAATTTGATATAAACTGAAATGCCACATTAATCTACATGTCAAACCATAACAAAAAAGACATCACGCATGAAAATCGGTTCGGTTTTCACAAAGTTATGGGAGCCTGAAAATTTTGGATGAAAAAGCGTTTCATGAATGAACATCTATTCACGCAAAATATGTCGACCATTCAATTTTGGAATTTGATATAAACTGAAATGCCACATTAATCTACATGTCAAACCATAACAAAAAAGACATCACGCATGAAAATCGGTTCGGTTTTCACAAAGTTATGGGAGCCTGAAAATTTTGGATGAAAAAGCGTTTCATGAATGAACCTCTATTCACGCAAAATATGTCGACCATTCAATTTTGGAATTTGATATAAACTGAAATGCCACATTAATCTACATGTCAAACCATAACAAAAAAGACATCATCGCATGAAAATCGGTTCGGTTTTCACAAAGTTATGGGAGCCTGAAAATTTTTGATGAAAAAGCGTTTCATGAATTCACGCAAAATATGTCGACCATTCAATTTTGGAATTTGATATAAACTGAAATGCCACATTAATCTACATGTCAAACCATAACAAAAAAGACATCACGCATGAAAATCGGTTCGGTTTTCACAAAGTTATGGGAGCCTGAAAATTTTGGATGAAAAAGCGTTTCATGAATGAACCTCTATTCACGCAAAATATGTCGACCATTCAATTTTGGAATTTGATATAAACTGAAATGCCACATTAATCTACATGTCAAACCATAACAAAAAAGACATCACGCATGAAAATCGGTTCGGTTTTCACAAAGTTATGGGAGCCTGAAAATTTTGGATGAAAAAGCGTTTCATGAATGAACCTCTATTCACGCAAAATATGTCGACCATTCAATTTTGGAATTTGATATAAACTGAAATGCCACATTAATCTACATGTGAAACCATAACAAAAAAGACATCACGCATGAAAATCGGTTCGGTTTTCACAAAGTTATGGTAGCCTGAAAATTTTGGATGAAAAAGCGTTTCATGAATGAACCTCTATTCACGCAAAATATGTCGACCATTCAATTTTGGAATTTGATATAAACTGAAATGCCACATTAATCTACATGTCAAACCATAACAAAAAAGACATCACGCATGAAAATCGGTTCGGTTTTCACAAAGTTATGGGAGCCTGAAAATTTTGGATGAAAAAGCGTTTCATGAATGAACCTCTATTCACGCAAAATATGTCGACCATTCAATTTTGGAATTTGATATAATCTGAAATGCCACATTAATCTACATGTCAAACCATAACAAAAAAGACATCACGCATGAAAATCGGTTCGGTTTTCACAAAGTTATGGGAGCCTGAAAATTTTGGATGAAAAAGCGTTTCATGAATGAACCTCTATTCACGCAAAATATGTCGACCATTCAATTTTGGAATTTGATATAAACTGAAATGCCACATTAATCTACATGTCAAACCATAACAAAAAAGACATCACGCATGAAAATCGGTTCGGTTTTCACAAAGTTATGGGAGCCTGAAAATTTTGGATGAAAAAGCGTTTCATATATTCACGCAAAATATGTCGACCATTCAATTTTGGAATTTGATATAAACTGAAATGCCACATTAATCTACATGTCAAACCATAACAAAAAAGACATCACGCATGAAAATCGGTTCGGTTTTCACAAAGTTATGGGAGCCTGAAAATTTTGGATGAAAAAGCGTTTCATGAATGAACCTCTATTCACGCAAAATATGTCGACCATTCAATTTTGGAATTTGATATAAACTGAAATGCCACATTAATCTACATGTCAAACCATAACAAAAAAGACATCACGCATGAAAATCGGTTCGGTTTTCACAAAGTTATGGGAGCCTGAAAATTTTGCATGAAAAAGCGTTTCATGAATGAACCTCTTATTCACGCAAAATATGTCGACCATTCAATTTTGGAATTTGATATAAACTGAAATGCCACATTAATCTACATGTCAAACCATAACAAAAAAAGCGTTTCATGAATTCACGCAAAATATGTCGACCATTCAATTTTGGAATTTGATATAAACTGAAATGCCACATTAATCTACATGTCAAACCATAACAAAAAAGACATCATGCATGAAAATCGGTTCGGTTTTCACAAAGTTATGGGAGCCTGAAAATTTTGGATGAAAAAGCGTTTCATGAATGAACCTCTATTCACGCAAAATATGTCGACCATTCAATTTTGGAATTTGATATAAACTGAAATGCCACATTAATCTACATGTCAAACCATAACAAAAAAGACATCACGCATGAAAATCGGTTCGGTTTTCACAAAGTTATGGGAGCCTGAAAATTTTGGATGAAAAAGCGTTTCATGAATGAACCTCTATTCACGCAAAATATGTCGACCATTCAATTTTGGAATTTGATATAAACTGAAATGCCACATTAATCTACATGTCAAACCATAACAAAAAAGACATCACGCATGAAAATCGGTTCGGTTTTCACAAAGTTATGGGAGCCTGAAAATTTTGGATGAAAAAGCGTTTCATGAATGAACCTCTATTCACGCAAAATATGTCGACCATTCAATTTTGGAATTTGATATAAACTGAAATGCCACATTAATCTACATGTCAAACCATAACAAAAAAGACATCACGCATGAAAATCGGTTCGGTTTTCACAAAGTTATGGGAGCCTGAAAATTTTGGATGAAAAAGCGTTTCATGAATGAACCTAGATTCACGCAAAATATGTCGACCATTCAATTTTGGAATTTGATATAAACTGAAATGCCACATTAATCTACATGTCAAACCATAACAAAAAAGACATCACGCATGAAAATCGGTTCGGTTTTCACAAAGTTATGGGAGCCTGAAAATTTTGGATGAAAAAGCGTTTCATGAATGAACCTCTATTCACGCAAAATATGTCGACCATTCAATTTTGGAATTTGATATAAACTGAAATGCCACATTAATCTACATGTCAAACCATAACAAAAAAGACATCACGCATGAAAATCGGTTCGGTTTTCACAAAGTTATGGGAGCCTGAAAATTTTGGATGAAAAAGCGTTTCATGAATGAACCTCTTATTCACGCAAAATATGTCGACCATTCAATTTTGGAATTTGATATAAACTGAAATGCCACATTAATCTACATGTCAAACCATAACAAAAAAGACATCATGCATGAAAATCGGTTCGGTTTTCACAAAGTTATGGGAGCCTGAAAATTTTGGATGAAAAAGCGTTTCATGAATGAACCTCTATTCACGCAAAATATGTCGACCATTCAATTTTGGAATTTGATATAAACTGAAATGCCACATTAATCTACATGTCAAACCATAACAAAAAAGACATCACGCATGAAAATCGGTTCGGTTTTCACAAAGTTATGGGAGCCTGAAAATTTTGGATGAAAAAGCGTTTCATGAATGAACCTCTTATTCACGCAAAATATGTCGACCATTCAATTTTGGAATTTGATATAAACTGAAATGCCACATTAATCTACATGTCAAACCATAACAAAAAAGACATCACGCATGAAAATCGGATCGGTTTTCACAAAGTTATGGGAGCCTGAAAATTTTGGATGAAAAAGCGTTTCATGAATGAACCTCTATTCACGCAAAATATGTCGACCATTCAATTTTGGAATTTGATATAAACTGAAATGCCACATTAATCTACATGTCAAACCATAACAAAAAAGACATCACGCATGAAAATCGGTTCGGTTTTCACAAAGTTATGGGAGCCTGAAAATTTTGGATGAAAAAGCGTTTCATGAATGAACCTCTATTCACGCAAAATATGTCGACCATTCAATTTTGGAATTTGATATAAACTGAAATGCCACATTAATCTACATGTCAAACCATAACAAAAAAGACATCACGCATGAAAATCGGTTCGGTTTTCACAAAGTTATGGGAGCCTGAAAATTTTGGATGAAAAAGCGTTTCATATATTCACGCAAAATATGTCGACCATTCAATTTTGGAATTTGATATAAACTGAAATGCCACATTAATCTACATGTCAAACCATAACAAAAAAGACATCACGCATGAAAATCGGTTCGGTTTTCACAAAGTTATGGGAGCCTGAAAATTTTGGATGAAAAAGCGTTTCATGAATGAACCTCTATTCACGCAAAATATGTCGACCATTCAATTTTGGAATTTGATATAAACTGAAATGCCACATTAATCTACATGTCAAACCATAACAAAAAAGACATCACGCATGAAAATCGGTTCGGTTTTCACAAAGTTATGGGAGCCTGAAAATTTTGGATGAAAAAGCGTTTCATGAATGAACCTCTTATTCACGCAAAATATGTCGACCATTCAATTTTGGAATTTGATATAAACTGAAATGCCACATTAATCTACATGTCAAACCATAATAAAAAAGACATCATGCATGAAAATCGGTTCGGTTTTCACAAAGTTATGGGAGCCTGAAAATTTTGGATGAAAAAGCGTTTCATGAATGAACCTCTATTCACGCAAAATATGTCGACCATTCAATTTTGGAATTTGATATAAACTGAAATGCCACATTAATCTACATGTCAAACCATAACAAAAAAGACATCACGCATGAAAATCGGTTCGGTTTTCACAAAGTTATGGGAGCCTGAAAATTTTGGATGAAAAAGCGTTTCATGAATGAACCTCTATTCACGCAAAATATGTCGACCATTCAATTTTGGAATTTGATATAAACTGAAATGCCACATTAATCTACATGTCAAACCATAACAAAAAAGACATCATGCATGAAAATCGGTTCGGTTTTCAAAGTTATGGGAGCCTGAAAATTTTTGATGAAAAGCGTTTCATGAATTCACGCAAAATATGTCGACCATTCAATTTTGGAATTTGATATAAACTGAAATGCCACATTAATCTACATGTCAAACCATAACAAAAAAGACATCACGCATGAAAATCGGTTCGGTTTTCAAAAAGTTATGGGAGCCTGAAAATTTTGGATGAAAAAGCGTTTCATGAATGAACCTCTATTCACGCAAAATATGTCGACCATTCAATTTTGGAATTTGATATAAACTAAAATGCCACATTAATCTACATGTCAAACCATAACAAAAAGACATCACGCATGAAAATCGGTTCGGTTTTCACAAAGTTATGGGAGCCTGAAAATTTTGGATGAAAAAGCGTTTCATGAATGAACCTCTATTCACGCAAAATATGTCAACCATTCAATTTTGGAATTTGATATAAACTGAAATGCCACATTAATCTACATGTGAAACCATAACAAAAAAGACATCACGCATGAAAATCGGTTCGGTTTTCACAAAGTTATGGGAGCCTGAAAATTTTGGATGAAAAAGCGTTTCATGAATGAACCTATATTCACGCAAAATATGTCGACCATTCAATTTTGGAATTTGATATAAACTGAAATGCCACATTAATCTACATGTCAAACCATAACAAAAAAGACATCACGCATGAAAATCGGTTCGGTTTTCACAAAGTTATGTTAGCCTGAAAATTTTGGATGAAAAAGCGTTTCATGAATGAACTCTATTCACGCAAAATATGTCGACCATTCAATTTTGGAATTTGATATAAACTGAAATGTCACATTAATCTACATGTCAAACCATAACAAAAAAGACATCACGCATGAAAATCGGTTCGGTTTTCACAAAGTTATGGGAGCCTGAAAATTTTGGATGAAAAAGCGTTTCATGAATGAACCTCTATTCACGCAAAATATGTCGACCATTCAATTTTGGAATTTGATATAAACTGAAATGCCACATTAATCTACATGTCAAACCATAACAAAAAATATTATCACATGAAAATCGGTTCGGTTTTCACAAAGTTATGGGAGCCTGAAAATTTTGGATGAAAAAGCGTTTCATGAATGAACCTCTATTCACGCAAAATATGTCGACCATTCAATTTTGGAATTTGATATAAACTGAAATGCCACATTAATCTACATGTCAAACCATAACAAAAGACATCATGCATGAAAATCGGTTCGGTTTTCACAAAGTTATGGAGCCTGAAAATTTTTGATGAAAAAGCGTTTCATGAATGAACCTCTATTCACGCAAAATATGTCGACCATTCAATTTTGGAATTTGATATAAACTGAAATGCCACATTAATCTACATGTCAAACCATAACAAAAAAGACATCACGCATGAAAATCGGTTCGGTTTTCACAAAGTTATGGGAGCCTGAAAATTTTGGATGAAAAAGCGTTTCATGAATGAACCTCTATTCACGCAAAATATGTCGACCATTCAATTTTGGAATTTGATATAAACTGAAATGCCACATTAATCTACATGTCAAACCATAACAAAAAAGACATCACGCATGAAAATCGGTTCGGTTTTCACAAAGTTATGGGAGCCTGAAAATTTTGGATGAAAAAGCGTTTCATGAATGAACCTCTATTCACGCAAAATATGTCGACCATTCAATTTTGGAATTTGATATAAACTGAAATGCCACATTAATCTACATGTCAAACCATAACAAAAAAGACATCACGCATGAAAATCGGTTCGGTTTTCACAAAGTTATGGGAGCCTGAAAATTTTGGATGAAAAAGCGTTTCATGAATATTCACGCAAAATATGTCGACCATTCAATTTTGGAATTTGATATAAACTGAAATGCCACATTAATCTACATGTCAAACCATAACAAAAAAGACATCACGCATGAAAATCGGTTCGGTTTTCACAAAGTTATGGGAGCCTGAAAATTTTGGATGAAAAAGCGTTTCATGAATGAACCTCTATTCACGCAAAATATGTCGACCATTCAATTTTGGAATTTGATATAAACTGAAATGCCACATTAATCTACATGTCAAACCATAACAAAAAAGACATCACGCATGAAAATCGGTTCGGTTTTCACAAAGTTATGGGAGCCTGAAAATTTTGGATGAAAAAGCGTTTCATGAATGAACCTCTATTCACGCAAAATATGTCGACCATTCAATTTTGGAATTTGATATAAACTGAAATGCCACATTAATCTACATGTCAAACCATAACAAAAAAGACATCACGCATGAAAATCGGTTCGGTTTTCACAAAGTTATGGGAGCCTGAAAATTTTGGATGAAAAAGCGTTTCATGAATGAACCTCTATTCACGCAAAATATGTCGACCATTCAATTTTGGAATTTGATATAAACTGAAATGCCACATTAATCTACATGTCAAACCATAACAAAAAAGACATCACGCATGAAAATCGGTTCGGTTTTCACAAAGTTATGGGAGCCTGAAAATTTTGGATGAAAAAGCGTTTCATGAATGAACCTCTATTCACGCAAAATATGTCGACCATTCAATTTTGGAATTTGATATAAACTGAAATGCCACATTAATCTACATGTCAAACCATAACAAAAAAGACATCACGCATGAAAATCGGTTCGGTTTTCACAAAGTTATGGGAGCCTGAAAATTTTGGATGAAAAAGCGTTTCATGAATGAACCTCTATTCACGCAAAATATGTCGACCATTCAATTTTGGAATTTGATATAAACTGAAATGCCACATTAATCTACATGTCAAACCATAACAAAAAAGACATCACGCATGAAAATCGGTTCGGTTTTCACAAAGTTATGGGAGCCTGAAAATTTTGGATGAAAAAGCGTTTCATGAATGAACCTCTATTCACGCAAAATATGTCGACCATTCAATTTTGGAATTTGATATAAACTGAAATGCCACATTAATCTACATGTCAAACCATAACAAAAAAGACATCACGCATGAAAATCGGTTCGGTTTTCACAAAGTTATGGGAGCCTGAAAATTTTGGATGAAAAAGCGTTTCATGAATGAACCTCTATTCACGCAAAATATGTCGACCATTCAATTTTGGAATTTGATATAAACTGAAATGCCACATTAATCTACATGTCAAACCATAACAAAAAAGCGTTTCATGAATTCACGCAAAATATGTCGACCATTCAATTTTGGAATTTGATATAAACTGAAATGCCACATTAATCTACATGTCAAACCATAACAAAAAAGACATCACGCATGAAAATCGGTTCGGTTTTCACAAAGTTATGGGAGCCTGAAAATTTTGGATGAAAAAGCGTTTCATGAATGAACCTCTATTCACGCAAAATATGTCGACCATTCAATTTTGGAATTTGATATAAACTGAAATGCCACATTAATCTACATGTCAAACCATAACAAAAAAGACATCACGCATGAAAATCGGTTCGGTTTTCACAAAGTTATGGGAGCCTGAAAATTTTGGATGAAAAAGCGTTTCATGAATGAACCTCTATTCACGCAAAATATGTCGACCATTCAATTTTGGAATTTGATATAAACTGAAATGCCACATTAATCTACATGTCAAACCATAACAAAAAAGACATCACGCATGAAAATCGGTTCGGTTTTCACAAAGTTATGGGAGCCTGAAAATTTTGGATGAAAAAGCGTTTCATGAATGAACCTCTATTCACGCAAAATATGTCGACCATTCAATTTTGGAATTTGATATAAACTGAAATGCCACATTAATCTACATGTCAAACCATAACAAAAAAGACATCACGCATGAAAATCGGTTCGGTTTTCACAAAGTTATGGGAGCCTGAAAATTTTGGATGAAAAAGCGTTTCATGAATGAACCTCTATTCACGCAAAATATGTCGACCATTCAATTTTGGAATTTGATATAAACTGAAATGCCACATTAATCTACATGTCAAACCATAACAAAAAAGACATCACGCATGAAAATCGGTTCGGTTTTCACAAAGTTATGGGAGCCTGAAAATTTTGGATGAAAAAGCGTTTCATGAATGAACCTCTATTCACGCAAAATATGTCGACCATTCAATTTTGGAATTTGATATAAACTGAAATGCCACATTAATCTACATGTCAAACCATAACAAAAAAGACATCACGCATGAAAATCGGTTCGGTTTTCACAAAGTTATGGGAGCCTGAAAATTTTGGATGAAAAAGCGTTTCATGAATGAACCTCTATTCACGCAAAATATGTCGACCATTCAATTTTGGAATTTGATATAAACTGAAATGCCACATTAATCTACATGTCAAACCATAACAAAAAAGACATCACGCATGAAAATCGGTTCGGTTTTCACAAAGTTATGGGAGCCTGAAAATTTTGGATGAAAAAGCGTTTCATGAATGAACCTCTATTCACGCAAAATATGTCGACCATTCAATTTTGGAATTTGATATAAACTGAAATGCCACATTAATCTACATGTCAAACCATAACAAAAAAGACATCACGCATGAAAATCGGTTCGGTTTTCACAAAGTTATGGGAGCCTGAAAATTTTGGATGAAAAAGCGTTTCATGAATGAACCTCTATTCACGCAAAATATGTCGACCATTCAATTTTGGAATTTGATATAAACTGAAATGCCACATTAATCTACATGTCAAACCATAACAAAAAAGACATCACGCATGAAAATCGGTTCGGTTTTCACAAAGTTATGGGAGCCTGAAAATTTTGGATGAAAAAGCGTTTCATGAATGAACCTCTATTCACGCAAAATATGTCGACCATTCAATTTTGGAATTTGATATAAACTGAAATGCCACATTAATCTACATGTCAAACCATAACAAAAAAGACATCACGCATGAAAATCGGTTCGGTTTTCACAAAGTTATGGGAGCCTGAAAATTTTGGATGAAAAAGCGTTTCATGAATGAACCTCTATTCACGCAAAATATGTCGACCATTCAATTTTGGAATTTGATATAAACTGAAATGCCACATTAATCTACATGTCAAACCATAACAAAAAAGACATCACGCATGAAAATCGGTTCGGTTTTCACAAAGTTATGGGAGCCTGAAAATTTTGGATGAAAAAGCGTTTCATGAATGAACCTCTATTCACGCAAAATATGTCGACCATTCAATTTTGGAATTTGATATAAACTGAAATGCCACATTAATCTACATGTCAAACCATAACAAAAAAGACATCACGCATGAAAATCGGTTCGGTTTTCACAAAGTTATGGGAGCCTGAAAATTTTGGATGAAAAAGCGTTTCATGAATGAACCTCTATTCACGCAAAATATGTCGACCATTCAATTTTGGAATTTGATATAAACTGAAATGCCACATTAATCTACATGTCAAACCATAACAAAAAAGACATCACGCATGAAAATCGGTTCGGTTTTCACAAAGTTATGGGAGCCTGAAAATTTTGGATGAAAAAGCGTTTCATGAATGAACCTCTATTCACGCAAAATATGTCGACCATTCAATTTTGGAATTTGATATAAACTGAAATGCCACATTAATCTACATGTCAAACCATAACAAAAAAGACATCACGCATGAAAATCGGTTCGGTTTTCACAAAGTTATGGGAGCCTGAAAATTTTGGATGAAAAAGCGTTTCATGAATGAACCTCTATTCACGCAAAATATGTCGACCATTCAATTTTGGAATTTGATATAAACTGAAATGCCACATTAATCTACATGTCAAACCATAACAAAAAAGACATCACGCATGAAAATCGGTTCGGTTTTCACAAAGTTATGGGAGCCTGAAAATTTTGGATGAAAAAGCGTTTCATGAATGAATATAGATTCACGCAAAATATGTCGACCATTCAATTTTGGAATTTGATATAAACTGAAATGCCACATTAATCTACATGTCAAACCATAACAAAAAAGACATCACGCATGAAAATCGGTTCGGTTTTCACAAAGTTATGGGAGCCTGAAAATTTTGGATGAAAAAGCGTTTCATGAATGAACCTCTATTCACGCAAAATATGTCGACCATTCAATTTTGGAATTTGATATAAACTGAAATGCCACATTAATCTACATGTCAAACCATAACAAAAAAGACATCACGCATGAAAATCGGTTCGGTTTTCACAAAGTTATGGGAGCCTGAAAATTTTGGATGAAAAAGCGTTTCATGAATGAACCTCTATTCACGCAAAATATGTCGACCATTCAATTTTGGAATTTGATATAAACTGAAATGCCACATTAATCTACATGTCAAACCATAACAAAAAAGACATCACGCATGAAAATCGGTTCGGTTTTCACAAAGTTATGGGAGCCTGAAAATTTTGGATGAAAAAGCGTTTCATGAATGAACCTCTATTCACGCAAAATATGTCGACCATTCAATTTTGGAATTTGATATAAACTGAAATGCCACATTAATCTACATGTCAAACCATAACAAAAAAGACATCACGCATGAAAATCGGTTCGGTTTTCACAAAGTTATGGGAGCCTGAAAATTTTGGATGAAAAAGCGTTTCATGAATGAACCTCTATTCACGCAAAATATGTCGACCATTCAATTTTGGAATTTGATATAAACTGAAATGCCACATTAATCTACATGTCAAACCATAACAAAAAAGACATCACGCATGAAAATCGGTTCGGTTTTCACAAAGTTATGGGAGCCTGAAAATTTTGGATGAAAAAGCGTTTCATGAATGAACCTCTATTCACGCAAAATATGTCGACCATTCAATTTTGGAATTTGATATAAACTGAAATGCCACATTAATCTACATGTCAAACCATAACAAAAAAGACATCACGCATGAAAATCGGTTCGGTTTTCACAAAGTTATGGGAGCCTGAAAATTTTGGATGAAAAAGCGTTTCATGAATGAACCTCTATTCACGCAAAATATGTCGACCATTCAATTTTGGAATTTGATATAAACTGAAATGCCACATTAATCTACATGTCAAACCATAACAAAAAAGACATCACGCATGAAAATCGGTTCGGTTTTCACAAAGTTATGGGAGCCTGAAAATTTTGGATGAAAAAGCGTTTCATGAATGAACCTCTATTCACGCAAAATATGTCGACCATTCAATTTTGGAATTTGATATAAACTGAAATGCCACATTAATCTACATGTCAAACCATAACAAAAAAGACATCACGCATGAAAATCGGTTCGGTTTTCACAAAGTTATGGGAGCCTGAAAATTTTGGATGAAAAAGCGTTTCATGAATGAACCTCTATTCACGCAAAATATGTCGACCATTCAATTTTGGAATTTGATATAAACTGAAATGCCACATTAATCTACATGTCAAACCATAACAAAAAAGACATCACGCATGAAAATCGGTTCGGTTTTCACAAAGTTATGGGAGCCTGAAAATTTTGGATGAAAAAGCGTTTCATGAATGAACCTCTATTCACGCAAAATATGTCGACCATTCAATTTTGGAATTTGATATAAACTGAAATGCCACATTAATCTACATGTCAAACCATAACAAAAAAGACATCACGCATGAAAATCGGTTCGGTTTTCACAAAGTTATGGGAGCCTGAAAATTTTGGATGAAAAAGCGTTTCATGAATGAACCTCTATTCACGCAAAATATGTCGACCATTCAATTTTGGAATTTGATATAAACTGAAATGCCACATTAATCTACATGTCAAACCATAACAAAAAAGACATCACGCATGAAAATCGGTTCGGTTTTCACAAAGTTATGGGAGCCTGAAAATTTTGGATGAAAAAGCGTTTCATGAATGAACCTCTATTCACGCAAAATATGTCGACCATTCAATTTTGGAATTTGATATAAACTGAAATGCCACATTAATCTACATGTCAAACCATAACAAAAAAGACATCACGCATGAAAATCGGTTCGGTTTTCACAAAGTTATGGGAGCCTGAAAATTTTGGATGAAAAAGCGTTTCATGAATGAACCTCTATTCACGCAAAATATGTCGACCATTCAATTTTGGAATTTGATATAAACTGAAATGCCACATTAATCTACATGTCAAACCATAACAAAAAAGACATCACGCATGAAAATCGGTTCGGTTTTCACAAAGTTATGGGAGCCTGAAAATTTTGGATGAAAAAGCGTTTCATGAATGCACCTCTATTCACGCAAAATATGTCGACCATTCAATTTTGGAATTTGATATAAACTGAAATGCCACATTAATCTACATGTCAAACCATAACAAAAAAGACATCACGCATGAAAATCGGTTCGGTTTTCACAAAGTTATGGGAGCCTGAAAATTTTGGATGAAAAAGCGTTTCATGAATAGAACCTCTATTCACGCAAAATATGTCGACCATTCAATTTTGGAATTTGATATAAACTGAAATGCCACATTAATCTACATGTCAAACCATAACAAAAAAGACATCACGCATGAAAATCGGTTCGGTTTTCACAAAGTTATGGGAGCCTGAAAATTTTGGATGAAAAAGCGTTTCATGAATGAACCTCTATTCACGCAAAATATGTCGACCATTCAATTTTGGAATTTGATATAAACTGAAATGCCACATTAATCTACATGTCAAACCATAACAAAAAAGACATCACGCATGAAAATCGGTTCGGTTTTCACAAAGTTATGGGAGCCTGAAAATTTTGGATGAAAAAGCGTTTCATGAATGAACCTCTATTCACGCAAAATATGTCGACCATTCAATTTTGAATTTGATATAAACTGAAAATGCCACATTAATCTACATGTCAAACCATAACAAAAAAGACATCATGCATGAAAATCGGTTCGGTTTTCACAAAGTTATGGAGCCTGAAATTTTGGATGAAAAAGCGTTTCATGAATGAAACGTCTATTCACGCAAAATATGTCGATCATTCAATTTTTGAATTTGATATAAACTGAAATGCCACATTAATCTACATGTCAAACCATAACAAAAAAGACATCACGCAGAAAATCGGTTCGGTTTTCAAAGTTATGTTGAGCCTGAAAATTTTGATGAAAAGCGTTTCATGAATGAACCTATATTCACGCAAAATATGTCGACCATTAATTTTGGAATTTGATATAAACTGAAATGCCACATTAATCTACATGTCAAACCATAACAAAAAAGACATCACGCAGAAAATCGGTTCGGTTTTCACAAAGTTATGGAGCCTGAAAATTTGGATGAAAAGCGTTTCATGAATGAACCTCTATTCACGCAAAATATGTCGACCATTCAATTTTGGAATTTGATATAAACTGAAATGCCACATTAATTACATGTCAAACCATAACAAAAAAGACATCATGCATGAAAATCGGTTCGGTTTTCACAAAGTTATGGGAGCCTGAAAATTTTGGATGAAAAAGCGTTTCATGAATGAACCTCTATTCACGCAAAATATGTCGACCATTCAATTTTGGAATTTGATATAAACCGAAATGCCACATTAATCTACATGTCAAACCATAACAAAAAAGACATCACGCATGAAAATCGGTTCGGTTTTCACAAAGTTATGGAGCCTGAAAATTTTGGATGAAAAAAGCGTTTCATGAATGAACCTCTATTCACGCAAAATATGTCGACCATTCAATTTTGGAATTTGATATAAACTGAAATGCCACATTAATCTACATGTCAAAACCATAACAAAAAAGACATCACGCATGAAAATCGGTTCGGTTTTCACAAAGTTATGGGAGCCTGAAAATTTTGGATGAAAAAGCGTTTCATGAATGAACCTCTATTCACGCAAAATATGTCGACCATTCAATTTTGGAATTTGATATAAACTGAAATGCCACATTAATCTACATGTCAAACCATAACAAAAAAGACATCACGCATGAAAATCGGTTCGGTTTTCACAAAGTTATGGGAGCCTGAAAATTTTGGATGAAAAAGCGTTTCATGAATGAACCCCTATTCACGCAAAATATGTCGACCATTCAATTTTGGAATTTGATATAAACTGAAATGCCACATTAATCTACATGTCAAACCATAACAAAAAAGACATCACGCATGAAAATCGGTTCGGTTTTCACAAAGTTATGGGAGCCTGAAAATTTTGGATGAAAAAGCGTTTCATGAATGAACCTCTATTCACGCAAAATATGTCGACCATTCAATTTTGGAATTCGATATAAACTGAAATGCCACATTAATCTACATGTCAAACCATAACAAAAAAGACATCACGCATGAAAATCGGTTCGGTTTTCACAAAGTTATGGGAGCCTGAAAATTTTGATGAAAAAGCGTTTCATGAATGAACCTCTATTCACGCAAAATATGTCGACCATTCAATTTTGGAATTTGATATAAACTGAAATGCCACATTAATCTACATGTCAAACCATAACAAAAAGACATCACGCATGAAAATCGGTTCGGCTTTCACAAAGTTATGGGAGCCTGAAAATTTTGGATGAAAAAGCGTTTCATGAATGAACCTCTATTCACGCAAAATATGTCGACCATTCAATTTTGGAATTTGATATAAACTGAAATGCCACATTAATCTACATGTCAAACCATAACAAAAAAGACATCACGCATGAAAATCGGTTCGGTTTTCACAAAGTTATGGGAGCCTGAAAATTTTGGATGAAAAAGCGTTTCATGAATGAACCTCTATTCACGCAAAATATGTCGACCATTCAATTTTGGAATTTGATATAAACTGAAATGCCACATTAATCTACATGTCAAACCATAACAAAAAGACATCACGCATGAAAATCGGTTCGGTTTTCACAAAGTTATGGGAGCCTGAAAATTTTGGATGAAAAAGCGTTTCATGAATGAAACGCTCTATTCACGCAAAATATGTCGACCATTCAATTTTTGAATTTGATATAAACTGAAATGCCACATTAATCTACATGTCAAACCATAACAAAAAAGACATCACGCATGAAAATCGGTTCGGTTTTCACAAAGTTATGGGAGCCTGAAAATTTTGGATGAAAAAGCGTTTCATGAATGAACCTCTATTCACGCAAAATATGTCGACCATTCAATTTTGGAATTTGATATAAACTGAAATGCCACATTAATCTACATGTCAAACCATAACAAAAAAGACATCACGCATGAAAATCGGTTCGGTTTTCACAAAGTTATGGGAGCCTGAAAATTTTGGATGAAAAAGCGTTTCATGAATGAACCTCTATTCACGCAAAATATGTCGACCATTCAATTTTGGAATTTGATATAAACTGAAATGCCACATTAATCTACATGTCAAACCATAACAAAAAAGACATCACGCATGAAAATCGGTTCGGTCTTTACAAAGTTATGGGAGCCTGAAAATTTTGGATGAAAAAGCGTTTCATGAATGAACCTCTATTCACGCAAAATATGTCGACCATTCAATTTTGGAATTTGATATAAACTGAAATGCCACATTAATCTACATGTCAAACCATAACAAAAAGACATCACGCATGAAAATCGGTTCGGTTTTCACAAAGTTATGGGAGCCTGAAAATTTTGGATGAAAAAGCGTTTCATGAATGAACCTCTATTCACGCAAAATATGTCGACCATTCAATTTTGGAATTTGATATAAACTGAAATGCCACATTAATCTACATGTCAAACCATAACAAAAAAGACATCACGCATGAAAATCGGTTCGGTTTTCACAAAGTTATGGGAGCCTGAAAATTTTGGATGAAAAAGCGTTTCATGAATGAACCTCTATTCACGCAAAATATGTCGACCATTCAATTTTGGAATTTGATATAAACTGAAATGCCACATTAATCTACATGTCAAACCATAACAAAAAAGACATCACGCATGAAAATCGGTTCGGTTTTCACAAAGTTATGGGAGCCTGAAAATTTTGGATGAAAAAGCGTTTCATGAATGAACCCCTATTCACGCAAAATATGTCGACCATTCAATTTTGGAATTTGATATAAACTGAAATGCCACATTAATCTACATGTCAAACCATAACAAAAAAGACATCATGCATGAAAATCGGTTCGGTTTTCACAAAGTTATGGGAGCCTGAAAATTTTGGATGAAAAAGCGTTTCATGAATGAACCTCTATTCACGCAAAATATGTCAACCATTCAATTTTGGAATTTGATATAAACTGAAATGCCACATTAATCTACATGTCAAACCATAACAAAAAAGACATCACGCATGAAAATCGGTTCGGTTTTCACAAAGTTATGGGAGCCTGAAAATTTTGGATGAAAAAGCGTTTCATGAATGAACCTCTATTCACGCAAAATATGTCGACCATTCAATTTTGGAATTTGATATAAACTGAAATGCCACATTAATCTACATGTCAAACCATAACAAAAAAGACATCATGCATGAAAATCGGTTCGGTTTTCACAAAGTTATGGGAGCCTGAAAATTTTGGATGAAAAAGCGTTTCATGAATGAAACGCTCTATTCACGCAAAATATGTCGATCATTCAATTTTTGAATTTGATATAAACTGAAATGCCACATTAATCTACATGTCAAACCATAACAAAAAAGACATCACGCATGAAAATCGGTTCGGTTTTCACAAAGTTATGGGAGCCTGAAAATTTTGGATGAAAAAGCGTTTCATGAATGAACCTATATTCACGCAAAATATGTCGACCATTCAATTTTGGAATTTGATATAAACTGAAATGCCACATTAATCTACATGTCAAACCATAACAAAAAAGACATCACGCATGAAAATCGGTTCGGTTTTCACAAAGTTATGGAGCCTGAAAATTTTGGATGAAAAAGCGTTTCATGAATGAACCTCTATTCACGCAAAATATGTCGACCATTCAATTTTGGAATTTGATATAAACTGAAATGCCACATTAATCTACATGTCAAACCATAACAAAAAAGACATCACGCATGAAAATCGGTTCGGTTTTCACAAAGTTATGGGAGCCTGAAAATTTTGGATGAAAAAGCGTTTCATGAATGAACCTCTATTCACGCAAAATATGTCGACCATTCAATTTTGGAATTTGATATAAACTGAAATGCCACATTAATCTACATGTCAAACCATAACAAAAGACATCACGCATGAAAATCGGTTCGGTTTTCACAAAGTTATGGGAGCCTGAAAATTTTGGATGAAAAAGCGTTTCATGAATGAACCTCTATTCACGCAAAATATGTCGACCATTCAATTTTGGAATTTGATATAAACTGAAATGCCACATTAATCTACATGTCAAACCATAACAAAAAAGACATCATGCATGAAAATCGGTTCGGTTTTCACAAAGTTATGGGAGCCTGAAAATTTTGGATGAAAAAGCGTTTCATGAATGAAACGCTCTATTCACGCAAAATATGTCGATCATTCAATTTTTGAATTTGATATAAACTGAAATGCCACATTAATCTACATGTCAAACCATAACAAAAAAGACATCACGCATGAAAATCGGTTCGGTTTTCACAAAGTTATGGGAGCCTGAAAATTTTGGATGAAAAAGCGTTTCATGAATGAACCTATATTCACGCAAAATATGTCGACCATTCAATTTTGGAATTTGATATAAACTGAAATGCCACATTAATCTACATGTCAAACCATAACAAAAAAGACATCACGCATGAAAATCGGTTCGGTTTTCACAGTTATGGGAGCCTGAAAATTTTGGATGAAAAAGCGTTTCATGAATGAACCTCTATTCACGCAAAATATGTCGACCATTCAATTTTGGAATTTGATATAAACTGAAATGCCACATTAATCTACATGTCAAACCATAACAAAAAAGACATCACGCATGAAAATCGGTTCGGTTTTCACAAAGTTATGGAGCCTGAAAATTTTGATGAAAAAGCGTTTCATGAATGAACCTCTATTCACGCAAAATATGTCGACCATTCAATTTTGGAATTTGATATAAACTGAAATGCCACATTAATCTACATGTCAAACCATAACAAAAAAGACATCATGCATGAAAATCGGTTCGGTTTTCACAAAGTTATGGGAGCCTGAAAATTTTGGATGAAAAAGCGTTTCATGAATGAACCTCTATTCACGCAAAATATGTCGACCATTCAATTTTGGAATTTGATATAAACTGAAATGCCACATTAATCTACATGTCAAACCATAACAAAAAGACATCACGCATGAAAATCGGTTCGGTTTTCACAAAGTTATGGGAGCCTGAAAATTTGGATGAAAAAGCGTTTCATGAATGAACCTCTATTCACGCAAAATATGTCGACCATTCAATTTTGGAATTTGATATAAACTGAAATGCCACATTAATCTACATGTCAAACCATAACAAAAAGACATCACGCATGAAAATCGGTTCGGTTTTCACAAAGTTATGGAGCCTGAAAATTTTGGATGAAAAAGCGTTTCATGAATGAACCCTATTCACGCAAAATATGTCGACCATTCAATTTTGGAATTTGATATAAACTGAAATGCCACATTAATCTACATGTCAAACCATAACAAAAAAGACATCATGCATGAAAATCGGTTCGGTTTTCACAAAGTTATGGGAGCCTGAAAATTTTGGATGAAAAAGCGTTTCATGAATGAACCTCTATTCACGCAAAATATGTCAACCATTCAATTTTGGAATTTGATATAAACTGAAATGCCACATTAATCTACATGTCAAACCATAACAAAAAAGACATCACGCATGAAAATCGGTTCGGTTTTCACAAAGTTATGGGAGCCTGAAAATTTTGGATGAAAAAGCGTTTCATGAATGAACCTCTATTCACGCAAAATATGTCGACCATTCAATTTTGGAATTTGATATAAACTGAAATGCCACATTAATCTACATGTCAAACCATAACAAAAAAGACATCATGCATGAAAATCGGTTCGGTTTTCACAAAGTTATGGGAGCCTGAAAATTTTGGATGAAAAAGCGTTTCATGAATGAAACGCTCTATTCACGCAAAATATGTCGATCATTCAATTTTTGAATTTGATATAAACTGAAATGCCACATTAATCTACATGTCAAACCATAACAAAAAAGACATCACGCATGAAAATCGGTTCGGTTTTCACAAAGTTATGGGAGCCTGAAAATTTTGGATGAAAAAGCGTTTCATGAATGAACCTATATTCACGCAAAATATGTCGACCATTCAATTTTGGAATTTGATATAAACTGAAATGCCACATTAATCTACATGTCAAACCATAACAAAAAAGACATCACGCATGAAAATCGGTTCGGTTTTCACAAAGTTATGGGAGCCTGAAAATTTTGGATGAAAAAGCGTTTCATGAATGAACCTCTATTCACGCAAAATATGTCGACCATTCAATTTTGGAATTTGATATAAACTGAAATGCCACATTAATCTACATGTCAAACCATAACAAAAAAGACATCACGCATGAAAATCGGTTCGGTTTTCACAAAGTTATGGGAGCCTGAAAATTTTGGATGAAAAAGCGTTTCATGAATGAACCTCTATTCACGCAAAATATGTCGACCATTCAATTTTGGAATTTGATATAAACTGAAATGCCACATTAATCTACATGTCAAACCATAACAAAAAAGACATCACGCATGAAAATCGGTTCGGTTTTCACAAAGTTATGGGAGCCTGAAAATTTTGGATGAAAAAGCGTTTCATGAATGAACCTCTATTCACGCAAAATATGTCGACCATTCAATTTTGGAATTTGATATAAACTGAAATGCCACATTAATCTACATGTCAAACCATAACAAAAAAGACATCACGCATGAAAATCGGTTCGGTTTTCACAAAGTTATGGGAGCCTGAAAATTTTGGATGAAAAAGCGTTTCATGAATGAACCTCTATTCACGCAAAATATGTCGACCATTCATTTTTGGAATTTGATATAAACTGAAATGCCACATTAATCTACATGTCAAACCATAACAAAAAAGACATCACGCATGAAAATCGGTTCGGTTTTCACAAAGTTATGGGAGCCTGAAAATTTTGGATGAAAAGCGTTTCATGAATGAACCTAGGTTCATGCAAAATATGTCGAGGATCCAATTTTGGAATTTGATATAAACTGAAATGCCACATTAATCTACATGTCAAACCATAACAAAAAAGACATCACGCATGAAAATCGGTTCGGTTTTGACAAAGTTATGGAGCATGAAAATTTTGGATGAATAAGCGTTTCATGAATGAACCTCTATTCACGCAAAATATGTCGACCATTCAATTTTGGAATTTGATATAAACTGAAATGCCACATTAATCTACATGTCAAACCATAACAAAAAAGACATCACGCATGAAAATCGGTTCGGTTTTCACAAAGTTATGGGAGCCTGAAAATTTTGGATGAAAAAGCGTTTCATGAATGAAATATGTCACGCAAAATATGTCGACCATTCAATTTTGGAATTTGATATAAACTGAAATGCCACATTAATCTACATGTCAAACCATAACAAAAAAGACATCATGCATGAAAATCGGTTCGGTTTTCACAAAGTTATGGGAGCCTGAAAATTTTGGATGAAAAAGCGTTTCATGAATGAACCTCACGCAAAATATGTCGACCATTCATTTTTGGAATTTGATATAAACTGAAATGCCACATTAATCTACATGTCAAACCATAACAAAAAAGACATCACGCATGAAAATCGGTTCGGTTTTCACAAAGTTATGGGAGCCTGAAAATTTTGGATGAAAAAGCGTTTCATGAATGAACCTAGGTTCATGCAAAATATGTCGAGGATCCAATTTTGGAATTTGATATAAATTGAAATGCCACATTAATCTACATGTCAAACCATGACAAAAAAGACATCAAGCATGAAAATCGGTTCGGTTTTGACAAAGTTATGGGAGCCTGAAAATTTTGGATGGATAAGCGTTTCATGAATGAACCTAGGTTCATGCAAAATATGTCGACGATCCAATTTTGGAATTTGATAAAAACTGATTGAAAGTTCGATTTGAAAAGTATTGCCTTGGACTGAAAACTCTTCAAATTCTTAAAAAAATGGAATGTTGGATGCTATTTCAATCGATTCGGAATCAAAAGTAATCGGAAATGGGAACAGGTCTGCATACGAGTATGTTAGCCGAATAAAAAAATTTTAGTTTTTGGGCGAACCGTTATTTTTTTTGGTAACTACCATATACTCAAATTAGCTATGATAGCTGCTTAAAACTTTTTTTAAATAATACAAAAATGTGATAACTGTGCCTTATTTATGTTTTCTTACCAACACGATATACAAGCTTCTCAATAGCGCCCAGCAGATACAAATCGTTTTCGGAAACGGCTCGAAAGGTGTTGGGTGAACTGCCATGGGACGCCAAGTGTTGCTGCTGAGTGTGTGCCGGAGGCTGCTGCAGCGGCACAGGTCGCAAATGTGCCTGAGGTGGAGATGATGGGGCATTGCTGGAGCTGCCACCGCCGCCAGAGCCACCAAATCCAAAAAGCTGCTGCAGGAAACCGGGTGTTTGCCGCTGTTGTTGCTGCTGCTGCTGTTGTTGCTGATTTTGTTGCTGCTGTTGGTGTTGCTGCTGCTGCTGGTGCAACATTTGGTTCGTCATCGGCCGAAACTGAGGATTAACAATCGGGCCTTGGCTTTCCACCGGCGCACGCAGGTGAGGCTCCAACTCCACAGCCTCGCCAATGCGGCGGGTGATGTAGATGTTGTTGCCAGGCCGCTTATACGCCGAGGAATGATAATTGATGGGTCCGCTCATGTCCCCGCCCATATAGGCCAGATCTTTGGACATGCGTTGACTGCTGCTCTGGCTGCAAAGTGGCACAAATTAACATACTTATCCATTTTGGTCAACAACTTACACACACACACACACACACACACCTTAGCACATAATCCTCGAGAAATTGTGACCAATTTGGTGCCTCGGCGTTTAACACCGCCAACGATTCATTTGCGTATTTTTGCATAGTTTCACCGTCTGCATTGCATAATCCGAGACACTGCCCCAGACTTAATACTACCATAAAGACATGACAGCACTTTATTACTTTGATTGTCTTTGCGGCCGGTAACATGGCGACATGTAATTTGTTTCAACTATCCACAGTTTAAAAATTCCACTCACAATTCAAAAAGCACTTTCAGTTTCTTTTAGTTGGGAGCGTTTCTTGTTGTCGCGTCGCGGCTGAGATGCAAACTGAGACTGAGACTCGGTTGGAGCTCTGGTTGGGGCTCTGGGGGCGCTGTCTTGGCCATGGCAATGGCTTGGCGCCGCAACGCAACACGACGTCGACGTCGACGTCGACGTCAACGTACGCAAGTTGTTGTTGCTGCTGCTTTTTTATTTTACTTACGAGAAATGCAAAATTTCACTTTCTCCGACGCTCCTCACAAATGTAAGTCATTGGGTTTTTGTTTGATTTGGTTCGGTGTGGCTAAGTTAGCACGACGGCAAAGGCGGCGGCTTCTGGCTGGTTGTTTACACATTGTCAAACTAATTGAGACCGATTTTATTGTCAACTAGTTTTATTAATAATCATATATTCATTATATACCTTCGGCATAAGTGTTTAATGACAGGCCAGCGACTGATGCACTCAAATTAACAACATTTGAACAACAATTAAATACAAGTAAATGTACTAAATTATAAGTACATAATAAACACGAAAAACAGATATATTCGGCGAACCGAAGATAAATACGCTTGCAGAAATGTTTTTCATAATAATTATCGACCGATTGTTCCTACAGAAGTAATAAAATATGGTGTTCCGATTATCATCAAACTTTATAAGCTTGTATGTTTATGAAACTTCGATTTGATGAGTTTAGTCGGGACATACAGAGATAAAGTTAGAGTAATCACATCCGGGGGGTTCTAACATATGTACTATCTATAGAAGAAATAGGCAACTCTGCCAACTTTTATGAATATAGATTTTAAACTGAAGGTATAGGTTGCATAGAAACATACAGATTAGATAGTTCGTCTCGGATTTTGGATTGAAAAATTATGGTTAATAGATTATGATTAAGGAGGTTAAGATCCTCATTTATCTGAGCTCAGTCACTTTTTCAAAAGTAAGAACAATATCAATAAGAAATAGAAACCTTTTAACAAAAGTTTAGAAAGGCAACTTAAATAGATCTACATTTATTGTGATAGTATCTAAAATATGCTGAGTTTTACGTTAAAAATACCAAAAAAAAATGGCATTAAGAAATATTTAGCTATTGATCCATAGATATCAAGTAATATTTACTGAGTATAGTTAATTTTAGACAACAAAAAGAAAACACCTAGCTCTTTTTAAGAAATGATTAAAAACATCAGCAATCTAAGTTAAACGGCTAGATATTGTCCATTGACCATGTTAACCATTTAACTTAAACACTTAAAGTCTCAAAAACTTTGTTTATTGTTAAAACATGCTTATTATAAAGAAAGGTGAGTTGATGTGTGCAAATAATTAAGCTCCATTAATGCCCCCATTTCGGTGAATTGATTTTGCGTTCATTGATAGCTTTGGTGACGGGCGGTCCAAGATTACGAGTATAACCAGCAACGGATGGTCGCGGAACGTGTTTTACTCACTGCCCACATGCTTGGTAGTGCTCTCCACAAATCTCAAATTGATTTCCGATGGTTGCCACTCAAACATTGACTTTCATTATGACTTATTTTGACTACCTATTACCCGATGGGCAACGATGTTGCAATGAAGGTCTCTCCTCTCATTGTATTTTGATTTTGCTTGCTTTGTGATCCGGCTTGATGACGCACTTGTAAATTTTGGGTAGTTGCCTTGAGTTTGAGGGGTTTTCCAAAGAGCTGAATAATAGTGCTTTGCATATTCGAGATGTCATCAAATTTGGTTGCATGCATTTCACATATAAATTGCTCGGAAATACCACAAGAAAGGGTCTTCTTGAGTTTTAATATTATTTTAGGCTTGTATTTGCTCCCAATATCCAATTGTTGTTTAGGCAAACATTAGAAGAAGAGTACGTAAAAACTATTTCTTGACTGAAATTCGAACATTGTCAGCGAAGCCCATGATAAAATTGTTTCAAAATAACTTGATGCTGTTTGATACATATAGTAAAATAAAAGAGTTCTGTTCCATGCAAAGAAAATAAGTAGCGCATTCTCATCAAAGCAAACATCAACATATAATTTTTTTTTGAAATTTTTTTTTTTATAAATTTTGTAAATTTTTTTTCGTATTTTCTTTGTGTTTTTTTAAATATATTATAAAATTTCAAATTTTCAACCGCCATTCTTAACAGCATAGATAGTACATATTTAGCTCTCTCTCTCTCTCTCTCTCTCTTTCTTTATTTTTATCTCTATCTCTCGTTCTTTTACTAAACTTGCGAATCTTTAAGTTCAGTTTCTTAATATTTTTAAAAAGTGCTTTAAAAATACAAAAATTGTTGTTGAATTTAGTGTTTTTTTCTTTCTGTTCGTAGCTACTTATTTTGTTGCATTAATGTGTTAAACAATTCTTTAAATTTGATGAGACTTGACAAAAACTCTGTTCCATTTTGATCTATCATACATTTATGTTGTTGTTGCTGTTGTAGACCTTCGTGTTGTTGTTATTTATTTATTTAGAAATAGATTTTGTTTAAAGATATACACAATGGATGTTGTTCTTGGTATTTGTTTTGATTTGCAAAATGATGTTGAGATGATAATCGTTTATATTTGGTAGAGTTCTTCTTCTTCTTCTTCTTTCGACGGTTCCAATGGCTCCGCTCACTGCCCCGCTTAATAGCCAGCCAGTTCGGCGAATGTGGAGTCCATCTCGTCGGCCAGAGACTTGTATCTGTCCTTGTTGATGCCCAACTCGTCTGCGAAACGAATAGTATTCGAACATTAATATTTGGCTTAGTAATTTGTAAAATTAAACACAATGCAACATAGATTTCAACACATAAAAACATAAATGTTGAGCCACGGTACCAGTATGTGGCAATACACTGTAAGAAAACAAGTGCTTCCTGTTAATATACAAATATATAAGTAAATTAGTTGTGCGCTGTTTTGTCAAGCGATTGATTTTATTTTTTAGTTTAGTATTATTATTAATAAATAATAAACGATTGCGTTTTGTGTGGGTTCGGGGTCATATTTTGGGAAATCTAGGAATTAACGACTCTCTAACTAAATAATTAGCATCAAGACTGTAAAAATAATGAGCAATGATGAGCGTTTGGTGACCAAAAATTGAACTACATTCAACATCTGTCAAAGAGATCTTGTTAAACCTTGGCAAAAGCCATCCGAACTGAAATCTAAATATAAATGATATAATGAGAATAAAATACAGAATGCAGCAATAAACTGCAGATAGAATCAATAGAGTGGCATTCATTTGGGCTCGTTTGTGTCTGGGTAGGCAAGATAATTCAACATGCCACATAAAACAAAGAAGTACGCACTAAACACAAATTATTTTTCCATATAAAACATAATAATTTGAAATCACCTGTTTTTTCGAAAGCATAAATAACTACAGTTGGCATTTTCATTTTGATAGTGGAACTTTTGGTCTGGACTTATTTTTACAGTGTACACAAGTATTTCAGGGCTGGGTTTGAAATTGGACTGTGGCCACATTTAAGCAAGACTATACAAATTATTTACAGTGTAAATGGTGATAGAAAATGTGACCAATCTACAGGGTGTCTTGGGTAAAAAGTGCAATATGATAAACTGTGTATGAGAACTGCTAGGAAACTGGGAGTACGTGTCTAGGTAATATGGAGTGTTGTCTATGTAATTGTGGGAAATTTTTGGCATTTTTGGTTTTTGGTATTTTGTTTGTTTAATATCCAGTAAGTTCAGCAAATGTCTGGTCCAAATCGTCGCAGATTGCTTTGTATTTTTCTTTCTCATTGAAGAGACGGTCTGCAAAAAGCATTTGTTGTTTATTTATTTATATTACATATGTGAATTAATAAAAGCAGTGTAAGAGCAGCTTACGATTGTTGTTTTAAATCAACAATCAACAATATGTACAATGTATTTGTTTACATAAACTGTACGCATTAGTGAAAGCTCCATTGATTTAAAGAACTTGATATCCATACGATATTTATACATATATATATATAAACTGTTTAGACCGGTCATAGACACTGGTTCGATCTATAAGTGTTAGGATTATGATAAGATAAAGGATGAACATACCTTCTAGCCTGTCGACTTCCTTCTGCAGGCGCTTCACTTGCTTCTCGGCTTGCTCGGCGCGCTGTTCGGCTTCCTTCAGTTTAAGGGACAAGGTCTTCATCTCACGCTTGAACTCCTCAACACGCTGGTTGGCCTTCTCCTCGGACACTTCCAGGGATTTCAGCGAGTTACCGACAACCTAACAATTTGATATGTTAATGAGTTGCATAGAATACTTGCGCATATGACGCACCTTCAACTCTTCCTCCAACTCCATGATCTTGGATTCACCGGAGCGGACACGATCCTCAGCCACTTCCAGCTCGTCTTCAACGAAGGCCAGCTTGCGGGACACTTCATCGGACTTGGTATCGGCATCCTCAGCCAGCATGCGGGCTTCCTTCAATTGGTTGGTCAACTGATCCATACGCTCCTCATCCTGCTGGGAACGGTTCTCCAATACTTTGCACATGCGGTTGTTCTCATCAGCCGATTGTGTGGCCTCCAACAGCTTCTGTTGGGCGGTGGTTGAGCGCTCCTCAGATTTCTCCAAATCCTCCTCAATCTGTTGGACCTTACGGTTCAAGGTGGCTACCTCGGATTCCGTGGAGGTCAACAGTTTCTCCTTCTCTTCCAATTCGGTGTTGGCCTTCTCCAGCTGCTCCTTGGCGGTGACCAAATCGACCTCAACCTGAACAAATTTCTTCTCCAAATCGCGCACCTCCTCATTGAGTTTGTCGGCGCGGGAGTTGGCATCCTTAGCTTGATTCTCACAGGTATCTGCCTTATCAATGGCATTATCCTTCTCAAGCTTCATCGCTTGCATCTTCTTCTTGATGGCGTCCATGGTGTTTGTGTTTTTGTTTTTCGCTTAGGAGGGAAGAAAACTGGAAAAAGGCACTGCAAGTATAAAAAAAGAACATTTAATGATACATTCAATAAAAATGTTCTTTAAGACCCCTGATAGATTGCATTGTTGTAAACGACATTTTCAAATTCCAACGTACGCAGTACAGGTAATTTTGCTTAAAGTTTTCCAACACTGAAATGTCGTTTTGTTTTTTTTTAAATACCATGATTTTTTTGTGATTCTTCTGAAAAAAGTGGACAGCCTTGGCTATTTTTTATGAATTCGCTAAAAACAGCAATTTCATTTCCTTTTAACGATCTGGTGTGATATTTTTTGTGTTTCCTATCAAGCTACTGAATACCCTCAATACTCGTCTACTTAAACCACTGAATACCCTCAATATAATTATAATCTGATATATTTGATTTATTTTAACAAATTTAATTATTTTCTCCACTTACTTGAAGTGTCCAAATTACAATCTATCTATAATCACTTATTTTTTCAAACGCTTCTGCACTTTCTCACTTGACAGCTTTCAATTGCCTTTCAAATGTTTCCTCGCAGCTCATAAAAATGCTCTTCAACCAAAAAATGTTTACTTTAGGCATTGCTTTTCAATTACTACGTATAGCCAACATACATAGCTCTAGAAACATATATATACATACATATATTAACCGAAAGCCAAATGTAAACAGAATTTGCTTTGCCGAAAATGTATAAAAGCTAACATAAAATTCTCTCTATGAATCTGACGGTGCTTTCTTTCTCTCTCCCCAGTCCGCATTATATATTTATTTGTTGTACCATTTTTGTTTAAAGAATTTAAAAATAAACTTGATATACGCATATCCAGTCCACATATAGTAGGAGTACACACGGCGCTGGCGCTGCCGTTTTTTGGAAATTTTTGCCTGCTCTGTAATTCTAGAGTTCTCATTATGTGTTTCAAAATTAACACACACATATACACACGCAGATACATACACGCTGATTGCAATTTGAAAATGTTCAGCTCATTTTATACAGATTTCATTTTGGGGTCACAATAGTTTGTGTGGGCGTTTGGCTATTCGAAAATGTGGGGCAAAGTCATTTATGTTGTAAAGCGGCGTATATCTTGGGGGTCTATAGAGTATGCTAAATAATCTAATGGAGTCTGCCTTTTGGGGATATCTAATGGACTCTATTTTAATGGGATTAATTATATTATTATATATAATTATTATATATAGCATACGACTATTCGATTTTTTACCTCCGTTTTCATTTGAAATATCTATAGATTTGTCTATTCGCAGCTATTTTCGTAGTTTTCCATCCACTGGAACAAAGGCAATGCTTTTCAAACCTAGTTTTTTTATCAGTATTCGGAACTTAGAGAAGCTAAGATCTTCGATTCCGCATGATTTGATCGGTATCGGAAATGAAAAGATTACATTCCAATTATCTTAACCAAATTATAGATATGTGCGATTTCATGAACTTGTCTATATGAAAACTATGTAGCTATATAATATATACTTATATATATTTTGAGGAATAAATAAGAATATTGTTAAAAATTCATTGAAAAGGGTGGAGGTACTAAGAAATCTTTAAAAGCCAGTCTGTATATCTAATCATATATTATATTAAGCAGTTTGCGGCATGACTTCTACTATATATAGAACTGAAAAATATGTTTAACAAATATTCCAAGTTAATTTTTCCAAAAACAAATAGTTAAATGTCATACATAAGTATCTTAAGATTTTCTAAAAATGTCTATAGGAAGCATAATATTTATTTAATACTTATAATGTGGAATTTTTTTGAAAAGAATTTCAAAAATCTTTTGCATTTTCGGCCTTCAAAGTATCAGTCATTAATGGCAACAACAAATATGATTATATTTGTTCACGCCAAATGTTGCGTGGGTGGTATCCCCGATCTGGCATGTCTATATATACAGCTTCATATATAGGTATGAATATACGTAATATATAGATATTTCTCTACATCTGCTCTCTAATAATTTGTAGGCATTTCTGACATATAGCCAAAAACAAACTCAAGGATAAATTACCAATACCAAATGTTCGGTTGCGTTCATCGTTCATGAGATCACGAAAGCTAAGCGAGGTGAGCTTTTTCGTCTAAGTTTCAAGTAGAGTTAAAAATAAAATCTTTAAAGTTGCCTTTGGGTATCTGTGTCTGTTTGTGTGTGTGTGAGTGTATCTGTATCTGTGTGCGGCGGGCAGGTGTCTGTCTGCAGTTAATTTGATAGAAAAATACAAAAATGCTCAGCGGCAGCTTTTTGGGTGTGCGTGTGTATGTGTCTGTGTGTCTGAAAATTGTGCGTAGCTTTGATCATGTGCATATGTATTTGTGTCTATCTGTGTGTAGCTTTTCGCAAGTGTGTATGTGTGTGTGCAAATTTTCACTCATACACACACACAGCGGCGGATATTTTTGTCAGATTTAGTTACAAAATTCCTTATAAGTGAATTTCTCACATCGTCCAAAAGTCATTATAAATTTTTCGTTATATTTTGCATATTGAGTTTTATTTCAAGAGAGTCAAAATGATTTCAATATGTAGATCATTTCTGCAGCTTTTCTTTGAGTTGAAAGATATTTCTTATAACACTTTTATACAATTGATTGTATTCTTAGGCGGTTGTCATATCGATTTATTTTTAATATTTTCAACATTAATATTGAGTTTTATTTATAGACACATACATATGCACATTTAATCATTTCATTTATATATATATATATATATATTTTGTCGTTCTTTTTAGTTATGCAGAAAGCATATAAAAATATATTTGCCCAATGCAGTTGGCATGCACTTTTCACTTAGTTTATTTTACCAAACTGTTTTTTGTTTGTTATATTGCCAATGCCATGCAACATTTATTTATAAATATTTTACGCAGTTTTATGAAAAAGTAATTGAAATTCTTCATAATTTTCTTTTGATTTTTTATTTTTTGAATATTCCCAATGCAAAAATCCTGGCAGCAGCAGCCGTAACTAACCTTAGCGTTTCAAACACACTATACGCTGTCGAAACCCCGAGAACACTGATGCTGACCAAGTCGCTGGGCCGAGGAAGCGACCCCAAGAAATAACGCCAGGCGTACACACACAGATACATACGCATACGCACACACTCACACACATATAGACACAGACACACACATATACACGGACACGAAGGCACACCAACGCAGTATTGGATAATTTCTCGTTTCGTAAAATTTCCCATTAAAAAATAAGCGAAAAAGCGCTTTCGCAACTTTTCATGGGCTGATCAGAATTTCCCTCGAAATTTCCCCAAATACATATAGCATAGATATCTGTATCTGTGTGTATTCAATGATATCACAAGCACACACACATCTCCCACGAAATCCTCTCTCTCAATCCGTGTATCTATTGGTATTAAGAATGCTCCCGTTTTTCTTTTACTGCATTCTCATCATATGCCTCACAGACAGGCGTGAAAATTGTGCGTTTTTTTTTTAAATTGAACAGATTTTTTGTTGTTTTTTTGTTTTTTCTTCTTTAATTTTCATTGTATATTGTGTATCTGTATCCATCAGAAGTGTGGCTATAAATAGCACATACATGTTGAATACAAGACTGAGGCGAACACCGCTAACAAGATGAGAATCTATTTTGAATTAATAAATATTGAGAAATTTGCATTTTGTTTCACACGGTGAAAGCTTACAGTGTATTTATATGTGACGTGGCAATTATGTGACAATTAAAATACAATTTTAATATATAAATTAGAAAGTCCCAAATACTTAGCCAGCTACAAAATTTGTTCATTCAACTTCAAAGCTTAGAAATCGCACTCTACTAAAAAGATTTATCTTAAATTGAGATGCAAATTCTTACTTTATCAATCAATTGCTCATAGTTTTTAAAAGCTTGCATAAAAGACACAACAGGTTGAATAGAAAAGAAACCTTAAATAGTAATACCCATTGTTAAATTTTCAAGGTTTCACAAAAATACCAACATCTATGAAGCTTTTCTCAATGAGCTTACCATATTTTCTGGCATAATTTATTAGCATTGAGCGTATATCTGATCAAATACTTATATTCTTAAATATGGTTTTATCCGGCTATTTACATATAATTTGACTATATACATATACGACCATCTTGCGGTCTTCTTTATAAAATATATGGTGTCTTTAATAGATACAAGTCCTTTTTACATTCGGATCTCAATCAGATGTTTAAAGTGTTCTCCCTCTTTTTTTAAATTGTATATAAACTGATTAAATACATCAAATATCTTGTATATAAAACTTTGTATATAAACCTAATTATTACCTAAACCTGAGACAGATTATAAATTGAACAGGTCGGACGTTCCCGACTGCAGAATACTCTGTTTCAAGTGCGATTTAATTTGGTTATTTGTGGGGTTGGAAAGGGACGTGAAAAAAAAACAGAAGTCTGTATGTGACATTTGGTGACTCTACAGGTGTGAGAGATATAGATTTTTCTTATATGCGGGAGAGGGGGTGGTACAAAAATAGCTACCTTGACACTTTGTGAACTGAGGGTATACAACAACATGTGTACCGAGTTTGGTTGCTCTAACTTTAACATTGCATAAACCCAATGTACTCTTTTTTCAAAAACAATATTTTTTGAACAGAGTATTAAACTACATTAAAAACCATGCACATAATATATATATTGTCTTGATCAGCATTAATAGCCAAGTCGATCTAGCCATATCTGTAAGATCGTCTGACTATGCAAACTAGTCTCTTTAAGTTTTAGAAACATCTTATTGGAAATAGTCAGGGTTTCTTCTTCTTGCTGCTGACAGTATGTATGCATGTATGTCGGAATCGGTCGGATCGAATCACTATCTCATATAGTAGTTTTCGGCACACCGAAGAAAGCAATTCCTTGTTGTTAGAATTACATATTATTGTTCAAACTATCCGTATATAAGTGGTGATCAGCGGGAATTGAATTCCAGAACTGCATATGCCAATACTTGTATAATGAATTTCTTTATAAGATTTAAATCATTTTATCCAAAGATCAATCATGTATGATTTCTTAGGTAAGGGTGCTTTCCTGCACAGATAAGCAACCTACATAAAAAGTCGTGTAACAATTGAAAATTGAAAAACGTATTCTGAATGTTAGTTGTCTTATATAATTTGTGGTCAAAATTTATTTTTAATGAATATTAAAAGTAATCTTAAATCCCCACAATAGAAAATGGTATATTTCTATAGTGATATCTTAGGTTGTTGATATATTAATTTATCAGTCCTGTTCGAATTTTCAATTGAATCATTCAGAATCAAAATTGGTAACTGTTCTAATTTCGGAAACCAAATGAATATTCTGATTGAAAAGTAATAAAAACTCCTAAAAGTATCATCCAAACTTTAAGAACTGATTATATCTAATTTTCAAAACGGTGGCACAAAATAAATATAACTCGGAATGAAGAGTAATCGAAAATGGCAACAGGCCTGTACATATTTCATCGTTTTACAGCACTTATTTACAACACTTTGCAACACTTTTATCATCGCGTGCAAGTATAGCTTTTGCTTGTAGGTAAGGAGTGTATTCCAAGAATTAACTTCGACTAAGTCTTGTATTGCTTAACATCAAGGTTATTTTCCCAAGACAATCTCGTCCTGTTTCTACATATAAATATATTTAATTAATTTATATCTACAGCATTTGTAAGAAAATGTCCTTCTTAGTGTTGCTCGTATGTGTGACCGCAACACATTCTTGTTATTGGTTTGCTTATTTACTCCGCAATATATTTTCCATATTCTCCCACAGATTGATTGAAAGAGTAGTTTTGCTTATGAATTTTATTTGAAAAAGAATTTGTTTCCCATTTATTTATCATAAAAATATAAACGCTTAATAACTGAGAAATAAATGTTTTTCATACATACTTGTACATTTTTGTTTGTTTCAGAGTTACAAAAGCTATGCATGTGTACATTTAATTAATTTTTACTTAAATATTCATTTTTTGACTTTTTATGTAGAATTTGCATACAAAGGCCATACAATTTAAATTTTAAAGATACATTTTCCATCTAGTTCGTAAGCATAAAAATATAATTTCATATTTAATTAAATTGACGGTTTTTTTCTGAGCTGTAAAATGTGTGAATTTAGCGGTGCTTTAAAAAAGTTCTAAACATAAATAAATAAATATAGTAAATATAAGATATATTGACTGGTGGGCTTTATTATATATTGTTAATGGAAATCGGGGCTGACATTTGGACTAAATGTATTTAATATCAATACAGGCAGTATCTTGATTTCACTCAAATGTAATCAGCGCTCTTTTATACATGTGTACATACATTTCAAATATATAATTGCTAAAAATTTGCTTTAGTACTATTATAAATGTATTGAATCATTGTGGCATGCTTAAATAGAATCTTTTTGTAGCTGGAATGTCGAAAGGCATTGGACTCCACTTTGTAAATCTCAGGCTGCATGTGTTGATGTTGATGTTGTTGTTGTTAGCTTAATAGTTGTTGAGCTCAGCGTACTCCAACTCCTGGGCAATAGTTTTGTACTTCTCCTTACCTTTGCTGACCTCATCTAGGAATGCAGCAATGGGAAATTGAAAGACGCAACAATTTTATATAGTTTTTGTTGTTTATTGCATAGTTTTGAATACAAATAATAAATATATAATTGTTGAGTTAAACAAATACACAATGCGATTGTCACAAATCATTTAATTAAAGCTTTTAACAAAATCTACAACAAATTTCTATACAGACACACAAAAATCAAATTGCAAGCAAAATACGTTTACAGGGCGCCTACAAGTATACTACGATATATATATCGATAAATGTGCGATAAGTGTTGATCGATTTTGTTGTGGCTCTTTTGGGCGGGCAAAACAGGTGCAGCGTCTATTCCTTGAGGATGAGCTCGACAAAGGCGGTGTCGAGATCGTCGCCAATATCCTTGTAACGCTCCTTCTCCAAGACAAGGTCGTCTGTTTAATATTGTTGTAAAATCATAAACGAAGAAAATATTCAAATTAATAAAAATGAAAGTATAAATAACTCAAATATACAAATAAATGAACAAATAAACCCTTCACAAAACATATAAAAACCTAGACAGAATGACTGACACTGAAATAACTTGGATAAATCATAAAAAAAAATATTTACCTCCTTATGAAAATAGTAAATAAAAAATGCAGCAGCTGCACTGCTTGTTGGTTGGCAGCGTGTTGGTCGGTAAGACAGTTCGCCGCTAGCTGTTAAATTTAAAATATTAAAAATAAAAAATGCAACAAGCAAAGAACAACAAACAGACAGCCAATCAGCGTAATTTGTTTTTGCAATGCTTCGATTAAATATCTTTTAATTAATGTCAATGAAAATATTTTTTGTTTTTAAAAACATGCATCAAATTAAAAATAAAAGCAGGGCAGCATTTTATAGCAGTTGTGTGTCTTGCGCAGCAGAACGATGTATTTGGGGACGGGCCGGTTATCGTTATCGTTGATCAGTTTTCGTTGATTTAGGCTGGTGGCGCTTCGGCCTCTGCGGGCGGTGCAGCGGCTTCAGCGGGTGCTGCAGCTGCTTCTGCGGGCGCTGCAGCTGCCTCAGCTGGTGGTGCAGCAGCGTCGGCTGCGGGTGCAGCTCCCTCCGCTGGCGGTGCAGCAGCCTCAGCTGCTGGCGCAGCACCTTCAGCTGGTGGTGCAGCACCCTCAGCTGGTGGTGCAGCACCCTCAGCTGCTGGCGCAGCACCTTCAGCTGCAGGCGCAGCACCTTCAGCGGGTGGTGCAGCACCGTCAGCAGCTGGTGCAGCACCTTCAGCCGGTGGTGCGGCTGCCTCGCCCTCTGGAGCTGGCTCGGGCTCAGAGCCGGGTGGTGGTGGCTCATAGTTCTTAACAAATGGCACTTCAGCGCCCTCTGGCGGCAAGTCGATCGAGTACTCGAATGGCGGCGGTGGTGGTGGTGGTGGTGTTGGCTCCTTTGGTGGCGGCGTCGGTTCCTTTGGCACTGGCACGCCATCCGCCGTCACCACAACGGCACCCTCTGCACCCTCGACGCCCTCAACAGCACCCTCAGCCGCAGCCGCAGCAGCTGCGGCCGCTGCGGCCGCAGCTCTTGCCTCCTCCATGGCGGCCATTTCCTCGGGCGTTGGTGTTGGCAGCTTTGGTGTGGGTGGCTTGGGGTTGCGCGGCGTCCAGAACGGCTCTAGGCCCTTGATCAAGCCCACGAAGGCCTCATCGAGACTGTCGCCGACCAGGCAGTAACGCTCTGTTTCAACGATTATATCGTCTGGAGTGGTTGGAATGCGATTGCGATACGTTTTGTGGCAGTGAGAAAGCATTACAAGCAGTCAAGAGCGAGAGATAGATAGAGAGAGAGAAAGGGGTGGAGATAGAAAGCGTGAAAAGGATGCAAAAGCGCAACTAAGAAAACTAAAAACAAAACTAAAAATAATGTTGCTTTTTTTCTTAACATCGGTTTAGTGGGCAATGACGGGGGCCGGCGGGACGGGGCAATGTTATGTGTTATTTGACAAGGAAAACGCATTCATTTGTTTTTTTTTTAGGCAGCAACGAGATCCTTTTGAGAGATCCTTTTATGATCTAGTTCATCTAGTTTAAACAGCACGAAATCAAATGAAACAATTTTCGATGATTCCTCAGCAACTAATCCACATTAAAGTCTCAAATATGTTTTTAGGCAGGCGGCGCTTCGGCAGCTGGAGCAGGAGCAGGAACTTCAGCTGCTGCGGCATCAGGAGCTGGCGCTTCAGGAGCAGGCGCCTCAGGAGCAGATCCTGCTGCCTCTGGAGCGGCAACTTCAGACGCCGCTGCAGCATCTGGAGCAACTGCATCCCGTGCAGCTGCATCGGCAGTGGCGCCTTCAACGGCTGCACCCTCCGAAGTCGTCGCTATCGGAGCATCGCCCACTTCGAAATTCTTCACATAGGGCACTTCAGCGCCCTCGGGCGGCAGATCGATATTATAGTCAAATGGTGGTGGTGGCGGTGGTGTGGGTGCCTTCACCGGCTCTGCGGGAATGGCCACAGCTTCGGTGGCGGCTGCACCAGCAATTTCGGCGCCTTCGATCGCTTGACCCTCTTCCCCTTCAGTGGCACCAGCAGCAGGAAGTCCTTGGGCAGCCCGCTCGGCAGCTTCCGCATCCGCCACTGCCTTCAGAGCTGCTGCCTCTTTGGCGGCAATCTCCTCTTCGGTTAGCTCGGGCGTGGGCGGCTTGGGGTAACGATCGTTATAGAATGGCGGCATGCCCATTAGCTCGACGAACGTAAAGTCCAAGCTATCATTTATGATTGCATAATGCTCTTTCTCGTTGATCGTCTCGTCTGGCGTGTTTAGTGGTCGGTTTTTATTGGTTAGTCAGTGTTGTTAAAAGTAAAAAAGTCGGATTAGTGCTAATATTGGCAGCTCTTGTTATGGCTAAACAACTTAGGGGCAGCTCCATGTAGCCAATTGTGGGTTCAGGATATGCACAATAACAACGACAACAATGGGCTGAAACAAACACTGAAAATCTGGGTTAGTGCCAGTCCTGCAAAACTATTGATGCTACTATCGATAGTACGCGATTGTTTTCATTACTATCGATAGCTTTTAATCGTACTGACATTTGTTATTAGAAGCATACTTAAGTTGTTTTTAAGTTGCCATAAAAAAAGTATAATTAAAAAAATTTAAGACTATCTATAATATTGATAGTTCGGACTATTGAAACTACGAAATGGCGCATTAATCGATAGTTTTGCAGCACTAGTTTTTGTGTACAACAAAACATTTATTGTTGGTTTTTTTATGTTTGTTAAAAAGTTGGTGTTTTTTTGAAAAATACTTTATTTGTGCAATTGCAGCAGCATGGTTTGTATTTGTATAGTATGTAATATATATGTATACATATATTTAAAATATAAATAATTAATTTATGTAAATCGTAAATAAATCAATTGTTTTTCATTTCATTTGAATGCCATTTTTGTATGTTATGTTCATCTTCTTTTGATTGCTCTCTAGGGCAAGAACACATTTCAGCCAGATAGCGTAGAGTCGTTAGGTTTTTAATTTAAAACATATAAGCATATAGAAAGGTGTTAGGATCTGTCTAAATTATGATCGCTTGAAATTGGAATGATGTGCGCTGTGTGCGTGTCATTTTGGGGTTTTATTTTGTTTATGTAATTGTTTTGAATTTGTGTCTAAATAATAGGGCGTGGCAACTTATAAGTAAGCAAATATTACACAACGTTTTGCAAACACGTTTAAATTTCTTTAAATTGTATAAGCAATGTAAATATTAGCATAATTAATACAGTAGTTTAAAAGCTGGCGACAAAAATACAAATAGAATCTTTCCATTTACTTTACATACAAAAATTTGTATAAATAATTACACATTAACTAATTTGCAAGTTGTGTCTTTTGTCATCTATAATAATATGTAAATTATAATTCAAATCAATATCAAAACAAAAAGGCAGCAATAGCAAAATTAAGAAGAAAACGTTTTTAAACAAAAAATATTGCAACAGTGTTGTAAAGCATCGAATGTTCAAGTGCCGCCATTTTGCCACTCACAATATGACAGAGCAAGCGACCAAGCGCTTGCCATTCACAGTGCAACGCGGACAAGCGCTTAATCAACGGCTTGCACTGCTTGAAAATATGAATGTACATGTGTGTATGTATGTATGTATACGTAGTATGTAAATTTGGAATGCGCTTGCTACAAGAGAACGTTTTGTTTTTGTCTTTTTATCGTAATAGTTTTTGTTTTATCTTTTCTGCTTTTCTTTGAGTTAATCGCTTAATAATTAACGTTTGTTTGTTTTTTTAATTAGTTTTTTTTAATCAAAATTGGCGTTCACTTCTTTCTCTGCATGGAAGACACTTGGCGTTGTCCTGTGTGTCTCAATGTGTGTGTGTGTGTGTGTGTGTGTGTGTGTTCTATTATTATAATATGGAAAGCGCCAGTTTTCTGTATTGACGTCAAAGCAGGCAGTTTTGTTAATTTACATATAAGCAAGTTATATGTTTACATGTTTTGTATGTCATGTAAAGTGGCTTCCATTTCCTCCTGCAGCAGTTTGTTCTTAGCACGTTCGTTCAACAAGTCGTCTGTGAGTGTGTGAATTGTGTGTTTTTCAATTTTATAACAACACAAACACGTGGCATGCAGCATTTTAAATATATATATAAATAAACAATTAACATTAGGGCGTTGGCGGGCGCAGGCGGTGAGGCGGTAATTTGTTTGTTTTCGGTTAAGCACAACAACGAACAAAATCATATGGAAAAATAAACATAAAAATATATATTAATTGGGGTAAAATTAAAAAAGAAACTTACAACTTGACTAACACATGGAATTTCAGTTTGGAATAAGGAACTTAATTTTGCGCCTACTTATAAGTATATATGTAAATATATAATATAGAATTTATAACAAAATTTCAATCGATAAATAAAAATGCTCAAAACGTCTACAACTTTTATATTTGTACTTCATTAAAGTACTGCTACAATATAAATATAAATATAATACAACAATTTGTACTATCGCTGGCTAATGTACTCGTATTCAAAGTCTTAGCCAAATAAGAAAATATTCTTTAACGGACATACCTTCGAGCCTGTCGACTTCCTTCTGCAATTTCTGAACGGAACGCTCAGCGAATTCAGCGCGTGCCTCAGCCTTTAGGTGTGGGTAAACAGAAAGTTGAAATGTTGATATATTAGTAAAAATGCGATTAAATAACATTGATATAGATAGCAACAATGGACAATACGACAGGCTGTTAAAATATATGTATGTACGCATTGCCCATGTTGGCTTGGATTTAAAATCCATTGAAACGACCAGTGTTGTAAGACGCACAGCGCTGCCATTCACAGCGCAACGTCGACAACTTCTATTCGTGTGGCGTCTCAACAGATTTTTAAATATTTAAATTATTGCACTAAAAAGAAGCTTCCCAAAATTTGCTACCAAAACCAGCAGTAAGTGTTTAGTTTGTATGACAAATGAATATTAGTGAATGTAGATTAAAATAAATATGTTAGATAATGAACGTGTGATATAATTAATAAATAAATAACATGCCAATAAACAGAATAACAAAAAACGAATGTACAATTTTGACCAGTTTCCCAATATGCTTACAAATTTGTAGACTCTTTTATTTATATAGTATTTGGGGTTCTTTTTAGACAAAACCTAAATTAGACAAATTAAATAACATTACGGGAGTGTAGATAATATAATAACTACAAGAATTCGCGTACAACGCTACACAGTCACTGCATAAAAGATAAATAATATATATATATAAAAATGTTGAAAATGGAACCAATTCGAAATGCTGTTAAAAATGTTTTGATTTCAGCAGTATTTTAATCTAAATGAAAATCAAATACTTTATGCTCTTTCAGTTGTGCAGCGACTTACAGTTTCTACATTTAATTTGAACTGTATGAGTTCCTGTTCAAAATATTTTTGATTTTCGCGTGCCTAGACGTCGAGAAATATACAACAATTTTTATGGTATATCAATAACAGTGCTTAGGACATACATACATCGTCATCATCATTATGTATGAGTGCGTGTGCGTGTGCGTGTGCGTGTGTGTGTGTTTATGTGTGCAATGTGTGTACTTATGTGCCTTTGATATAAAATATCTACCGAATATTATCATTAATTCATTATTTTTTAAGTCACTTGCATTTAACTTAATCACAATTAATTTTGTTTGGTTGTTGAAGTTTTTGTTTTGGGTACAGTTGCTACAGGTGCGAGCGAGTACTGTTATCCAGAGTAGTGTTCTAAAACGTCAATTTTTTTTACATTTGCAATCAATGCACAAAAAGTTGTTTTCAATTTTCAAATAATGTACACACACACGTCTTATATGAAAATACTTGCCATGTTGCACGCTATTGATATACATTTCGGATGATATTTTTCTTATGTTTATTATGAGTTTGATTTAATTGTTGTATTTTCCCAACACGTTTGGGCAATTGCGTTCTTTGTATTTGAGTTTTGGTATTTTTAATCAAAAAAGAAAATATCAAATGTGAAATTACAAATTTTTGTCTTGCCGACCATGTACAGTTAATTTAAAATTGAGAATAACGATTTGTGCAATTCAATATTTTCTTTTCTTTTTTTTTGTTGTTGTTGTTGTTTTCATTGTAAACATAAATGTAATAATGCATTTTTACCAACACCAGAGACCACAAACATTGATTAGCCGCTTAGAAATACTTATGTACTATATTTCTATAGTATACAACTGTGCATATAGTATAATAATACCTCTTTCAAGGAATGATCCAAAACCTTGATTTGCGTTTCAAAGGTTTCCTCTTTTTGTGTAGCCTATATTTGGAATTTGTTTTTGTTCATTTTGTGGTCGTTGGTTGAATTGGTTGGGAAATATATGTTGGTTGTATTTTATATTGTGTTAGCCAAACATAAATTGCAATTGTTTAGAAAATTGTTGTTGAGGCATGCAGGGCATGAGGGAGCAAGGAAAAGCCGTTTTGAGTGGGTTGTCACATATCCAGTGCATAAATTATTTTCATGTATATTTATAAGAATATAATTAAAAATAATTTATATTGCAGCAACGTTAAAGCGGAGCGTGTTAACAAAATATGAAAATAAAATAGAAAATATAATAAACATTAGTAAACAAATTTAAATAACATATAAGTTGCTCTGTCGGTAGACATTTTATAAATTTGCACGCGTTAGCCGAACAAGAAATACGCTCGAACTTCTTGAAAGGAAGCCTTTGAGCGGTCCTGTGCGCTCAATATACATATATAAACATATATATATATACATATATATAAAATATAAACATAAACAACAACAATATAAAACATATATTTTGCAACAGAAATATCGCTGGTTGGTTTTGATTGCTTTTCCACACATCTGGGAAACTCCTTTCACAAATTGCTTGAGAAATTTGGTATTTTGTATCTACCTCCTTTAGACGAGTGTTCAGGGTCTTGATTTGGTTCTTGTACTCTTCCTCGCGTTGGTTGGCCTATTTATTGTTGTTGTTGTTTATGGGAGTTGTTGATATTTAGGGTATACATATATATTTGTTGTAATGTAGAGTAAATACAAAATATATTTTAATGATGAAAAATCAGTTGAACTCGTTCAGCACAACTAACAGCGCTGAGTGATTTCCGCTCTTTTCTAAACAATCAATCGAATCAGCTCTCTAAGCTACATCAGAAGTATGCTTATTTATAAGTTCAGTCAGCGGAAATCAGTCAGCGCATAGTTCTGCTGAATGGGAACATTAATTAAATGACGATAAGTTCGTGCTTCCAGCACAAAAATGTATCATGATGGATTTCAGATAAAATGGCAACTTTTCATACTGACCTTCTCCTCAGAGACTTCCAGGGACTTCAAGTTGTTGCCCACAACGCGCAGCTCCTCCTCAAGCTCCACAATTTTGCTGTACAAAAAAATTAAGCACATTAGTTGTGTATTTTACATATTTATTGTTGTCGTTGTATTTTTTGGTGGGAAAACAAAGAGCGCGGTTCATGCGGCCAGTTTCATTCAATTTTGTGCGCAATTTTTTTCTTTCGCCAACGCCAGAAAACAATGAAGAGTCGAGTCAAAAAAAAAAGGTTGACACTTTACTTTCAAATCTTTGAGTCTTGAGGCGACAGCAAAGTAAAAATAAAACCAAAAAAAAAATATAGTATATTAAATCATGACTGGCCAAACTTGGCGAAGGTCTACAAATAAACGTTTGGCAAATATTTTTGTGTAAAAAACAACAAGAAAACAACGGAACAAAATTATGAATTATAATAATAATAACGACAGCATTTCACTGATACTACATCAAACGATTTCACTTTTTTGTTTGTCTTCGTATGTTATGATTTAATAAACAGTTGAAGACTGTTGAACGCCTCCGGACAATGTCTCCTGATCATTTTGAACTATGCAAATTAAAAAAACCTAAACACGTTGTCATTAATTGCGTAAATAATTGAATTAAACCAGAGTGCTGTTAGTAGTATTACGACGAAAAAGCAAACAAACCTTTCGCTAAGCTCAACTTTTTCCTCGGAACGCTCCAGATCCTGTTCCATGAGCACTAATTTTCTGGCCACCTTCAGTCGAGTGAGGCACCAGAGAAATGAACAGCAGTCGGGCAGGACATTAGCAGGCAGGCAGGATATTAAATAACACACACACAAAGTAACAGGATGCGCAGTTTGGTTTGGGTTAGGCGTATTGAGCACATAAAAAAGGTATTTCAATTAGTTAAAGTAACAATTGTTGCTTTTTTGTTGGCAAAAAATGTGAACCTGTTGTGCACATGAAAGGAGCATGATGTGAATTCATATATTTTAATTTTTATTATTATTTTTGTAACTATATAGAACATGCTCGTTAAACACACTGTGTATAAACATTACTCATTTTTTAGAGTGCAAATATTCACATTTTTTACCAATTGCATAAATGTATAAAAGAAGCTAGCTAGCTAAAGAAAACAATAAAATACAAGAAACGAAAACGCAAGAAATGCATTTTAAACACAAATGAGGTTAGGTTGCTTTGTTTTAACATGGGGGGAACATGTTAGTTAACAGCGCTGCAAAAAACAAACTTATAACTATGGCACATTGTTTACTTTTATTAGGCACAGCAGAAGTTCTTAAGCATTGGGCGCAACATTTAACTGAAATTTGAATTTGAATAGAATTTTTAAACGTACTTTTCACCCTGCTCGGCACGTTCTTCGGCACGCTCCAAATCAGCTTCAACCATGGCCAATTTACGGGCAACCTTTCATTTTTTCATTTCATTTCGTATATGTATATATATTTGTTTTGTTGATAATTTACATAATTTAACATTCGTCATCGTTTTGAATATACACAAAGAACATAGAAAATGCGTTAAAATTTTATGTCAATTCAATAAATTTATACAACGATTTTATATTAACAATTGAGATGATCAAATGTACAGGTTAAATGTTTTAGAACGGAGTTGTTATTAGTAAACAATTAGAACATCGTACTGTTAGTGTTTTTTTTTAATGTATTTTGTAAGTTTCTTTGATGTTTATTGTGGTGTTGGCTGATAACTTGTTCTTATTTCGATTGTCTTAACTAAATGTTAAGCCATACTTCTTATGATAGTGTACTCAATTTATTTTGGGAGCTTAAAACTATTCAATTTTCAATAATAAGCTTAAAAATGTTTTGGCATTTTGCAGAATTGTTCAAATTTTCGTGTTGTGCTTGTACATTACAGAGATAAAATTTGTAAACTTAATTATCAATATACTTTTGGGTTCAAAGAGCAGAAATTAGATTTTGTTACGGAACTGTTTATTTTTTGCAGCTAAAACTAAAATTTATAAGATTTCATATTTGACTTTATTTAACCCTTAATGAGATGAAACATACTCTTAACAGGAAATAGCTGAAATACATTTAGTTTCCTCAAACATTCACTGAACGGAAACAAAACTAACTTTCAAAATTCGGAGTTTTTTTGGCTTTTGAAATGAAAATGAGCATAGACCAAGTTATCTCTAACTAGACTGACTTTGTCCCAAAGTGTTAAGGAAATTGGTTTTGCCAAATTTGTAGCTGGAACACAGCATGAGACTGTGAATTTTGATATGCGTGGAAGCGCCGCTTTTATTTGGATATGGATTTTAATTGCAGGCTAGCCAAAACTGAATTTCCTGTTGGCCAGTTGAGCGCGTCATATGCAAATCGCTGAAACGCCTCAAAATGCCAACAAATGAATCACATTAATATCGAATGCATATTGCGAGCTCCACTCTTGGGTCTCATAAATTACAACAGAACTCAGGTTTCTGGCTAAAATGCAACACGCATCCAACAAAGAGCCGAGACCCCAAAAAGCGAGACACGCGCATAACTTGGTCAGCCAAAGTGAGTGTGAGTCATAAGCCATGAAGAGCAGAGGCCTTGGGGGTTCACATATTCATATGCATCCATATTTATTCATAGTAAGTGTGCGTGAGTGTGAGTGTGCTTGGGCCACACAATTGTATGATACATCATCAAACTGTTTTGCAACAGCTTTGCAACAGTTGTCAGCTGCTTATGTCATGCCAAACTATACAATTTAACCTGCCCTAGTACTCCCGCTCGTTGCCAGTTGCCAGTTGCAAGTTGCCAGCAAACTGGCCTTATCAGTCAACACTCATTTCATAGTTCGTGGTTTCCTTTGTTTTCCTTTGCTTTCCGTTCAGTTTCTGCTGAAGTGATAGCTAGTGCCGGTGCTTATCGCCAATCGCAGTTTATCAAAAGCTTTATTTGGCCGATTTGATTGACGTATGAAACACGTAAGCACCAAGTAAATACGACTAACACGCTAAATTTAGCCGTGTTGAACCAAATTGTTGAACCTTTGTTGTCAAAATTCATATATATACTGCGTTTCATAGCCATTAAATACTAGCTTCGATCCATTCCTATATAATCGTTATTAATCAAGCCTGTTTCCCACTTGATAGAAATCAAATATCGGAATTACATTTTTTCATCCGTTCTAAATCGAATACAATATTTGGATTGAAAAGTTTGGGCTTTCAGTAGTCCACAATTCGAATATAATTACGAAAACACTATCAGACGAGGGCATACTATATCAACATGAGTAATAAATTTAATAGCTTTCCCTTTTGGGGTCTCAGAGAAAGCGACCAGGGCTACATATTAACTAAAACTATCCGAAAGGAAAATTCTTGGAAATAAGAACAGACATCAATAACCTTTAAGATTCTCAATTATTGCAATAATATACATTAGCTAAGCTTTTCCTCACTGTAACTGTAATCCAATGTTTGATAATTGTAGTTGCATTTAAAATTTAATTTTAGAGATCTTTGCATAGTTGATTTTAACAACTAAAGTTCAAACATTTAACGTTGAGATCGGATAGGATGGGAAATCCGCGAAAAGTTCTTCTAAATTGAACAGGATGGGTCCTCTCGGGTCCCAACAATTCTCCAGAGTCCAGAATAGTTTTATACTTTCTTCAATCTTAATTTTTATGCAAATCAGACTTCTCCTTTTGGATTTGTAGTTCCAAAATTTGGTCATACATTAAAAGAACGTGTCAATTAAAGGGATGAGAGATTAAAATGCAGACGGGATAAGGAACCTGTGGAATAGTTTTAAAAAAAATCCTGAGACGGTCGCTATTGGGAGAAAAAAGGTTAAGGACGGTCGGGATCGGTTTTCGATTTCAAGCAGCAATTTACGCAACGCAGCATATATATAAAAATGTTGAGTTCAAGCATCCCTAAAGCACTTACAGCTTCTATAATACTATATCCATTAATCTCTCCATTTATGCCTCAAATTTCACTCTAAAATGTATAACAGTTCAAGTAGAAAACTATATCCAATACATCTCTCTCCTATATATGCCTTAAATTTCGCTCTGTTATGTACAACACTTTCAATCTTCTGCACAACTCCAGCATTTGTTTAAGCGGCTTTAATAATTAAATATATGATTATATAAATGTTTTTTTTTTTTTTGTTATCAACTTTATTGCAAAAATGTTATAATTCAATTAATTGATATATAATTAATAAGTGTTACGTATTTGCTTAGTATGCAATATCTGCCGACTTGAAATTGTCGTACTTTAGAATTTGCTTACGCTTTACACATTTGCATTTATTTATAATTTATACAAAAATAGAATATAAGCCCAACCAATTTTACATATATAATATACAATAGAATACAAAAACTAGACAATTTATATTAAATTTTTAAAGCCAATTTCGCAATTAAAAGTATATATCTTTTTTTTCGTATAGTTGGGATATGTTAAAGATTTATATTGCAGACATACATAAGCAAAAGTTTTGTTTGTTTGTGTTTTTTTTAGCTCCCCAGCACTTTGAGTACACTAACAATTTGGGATAGCTTAACATTTACTTTATATAATGCTACGTATATTTGTTTTAATTGTTTTTTACAAAAGACAGACACACTTTGTTCAGAAGTTACAATCAAAAATATCGTATTGGATTCATATATACATAAATACAATAGATGGACTAATACATTAGTTAATTTTCATAGTTATTTCTTTATATATATATATAGATAAGGTATATATATATATATATATATATATATATATATATCTCGTATATCGGGCGGCATGCCAGCATTACTATAGCTATAGCTGCACTTTCTTTCACATTCATCATCATTTAATTCATCTTCATCATCATAATCATCGATTTAAGCACAAGTTTTACAATATCAGCACCTTTCTTTGTTTTTTTGAACTGCTGCTGATTCCTGTGCCATAAAAAATGTCAAAATTCAAGGCTTGGATAATAACCAAAGTTTTTAGATATTTAGGTTTCACACATTTTGGCATAGAAATCGGTAACAGATCAAGTATCGTTAGTTGCAGTGTTCTGGGCATTATTATTATTATTGTGTTCGCTGTGTGTCGATGAAGTGGAGGATAAAGTTGAAGTTTCACCAACAGCAGCAGCAGTACTAATTGCATTATTATTGTTGTTGTTGGTTGTTGTTGTTGTTGTTGTTACATTTGGGTGACATGGTTTACTATTACTGTTACTGTTGTTGTTATTATTGCTTAAAGTAGTAAAATTGGTATTTAGCTGCACCTCATCGTATTTCTTGTCAGCCTCCTCAGCAAGGAAACGCGCTTCCTTCAGCTGATTCTCAAGAGCGTCCATGCGTTCTTCATCGGCAAGGGCGCGATTCTCAAGAATCTTGCGAGCACTATATACATCCATATGTATATATATATATGCATATATATATTTGATAACAAATTATAGGATGACGACGTTGCGACCATGCCCATAGAAGACAGTGACCAAGTTGTTATATCGATGATTATTCATTTGTTTTGTTTGGTACAGCCCCAAAAGTTGGTTCATCGTGAATCATTCGACGTCATCACATCCACATCGGTGTAGAGAGTGTAGAGTTGTAGTTGTTGTTGTTGTTGTTGTTGATATTATGACAAACATATGGGATTCGCAGTGATACACACAGATATAGACAGTTTTGGACACGAGAATTATGTTGGTAGTTTATGGTTTTTTTGGTGGTATTTTAAGTTCGTTCCATAGTTTTGCAAAAGAAACAAAAATTTGTTGTTGCTTGTTGAGTTTTACAGTTCAGTCAATATTAAAAAATACAAATTTTACAAGGGTACGAGTAGCTGAAACAATGCTTTGTGTTGGTTTTAAAGAAACAAATTTGAAGATATTCTTTGTGTATTATTTTTGAGCAATAATTGTGCAGAGCTTCAATATAATTGTACTTTCTTTAAGAAGTTTTTTAAATTTGATTTGAAATTTTGAGAATAGTTATTGAAATCTGAAGTATCTACAGCTACACAACACAAGGCAATGTTTTAGCTCATGTCACATACTACAAAACAAATGGTATTGTAGACATACAAATTTTAAACAGCCAGTTACTAAGGCACTACCATAAGCTAGACACATGCTATATAAACATAACAATATGCATATACATAAAATGTTTATTGATTTTACAACAGTTATTATATACTACAATACTATAGTCCGGGATTCCAATCTTGTTGCGTTGTTGGCTGCGGTCGACGTGGTGCTTAATAACTAAAAAGCTGTTCACAATAATCGTTAAGAGAACTTAATAATACCTTATGATTATTAATTTTGCATTTTGTTTGGAGTTTGTAAGAGAGCGCAGTAGAGAATAACCCACAACCTAATTAGTAACGGTAATGTGGACGCACCTAACCTCAAAGAAAATGAAACAAAAAGAAACGAAAACGACGAGAAGATAATCCTAATAACCCTAATGCCCTAACATTTTGAGAGTTCAGAGTTGATAGAAATATATAATTATACCTCTTCATATTTCTTATCAGCTTCTTCTGCAATTAATTTTGCTTGCGCTAATTGATTCTCCAATAGAGCTACTTTGTCATCTTCCATATTTGTGCGATTTTCAAGCGCTTTTCGTATCCTAAATTTCAAAAGCAATTATAATTATAATATGTATAATAGATAATTAAGTAGAACTTGAACTTGATACTTAAGTTGCTTATGTAGACTCTGAAGACTTATCAATTAAGCACATTTATGTAGACAATAAAAATTAATAGAGTTTTGTACTAACCGTTCGCTCTCATCGGCGGCCTGAGAAGCTTCCGACAGCTTGGCTGTGGCGGAACCCAAACGCTCTTCAGAGCGTTCCAAGTCTTCTTCGAGCAATTGAATGCGACGGTTCAATGCAGCGACCTCAGATTCGGCCTATAAAACAAATACATTCGATGTTCGAACGAACAAGACAATATAGCAAACGTACAAATGCTTAAGAACTTAAATAAATGCTTATAGAACTAAACTTAAGGCTTAAAGCTATAGCAAGAAATACACTCAACTATGATTTATAAAGATATCTACAATTGGTATTAAATAAATGTGATTTGGCCCTAATTTTTGCGCTCTCTTTGCTATACGTATAATATATATAATATCTAGAAGTCGACCGCAGCTTTTGTTCCATCTGAAATTAGAGTTTTCTTTCACCTTCGCTTGAAGCCATTCATCAGAGTCATCGTTTTAGCCAGTTTAATTTTACTTCATTTTTACAAAGGTCACAGGCGTCAACGCCCCAAAGCATGCAACAAAATGATTGCTTGCGTGTGTAATCGATAACATTAAACAGGAAGCCTCTCAATTAATTAGGGGTTAATGCGGACATATCGGTTACAAGCCTGTTCGCACGAGTTGGCAGCCCCAAAAACTAGGCAACAGCGTGAACAAAAATATATAGTGACAAACAAGCATGACGTCAACGCTTTTCAAACAACCTTGCCAAAAATTAAAACAATTTCTGTTTCAAGTTTTTCCCACAGCAGCCAGATCAACAAAGTTTTTCCAAAAACAGAACACAGCATAAAAATATACTAAAAATGCCCATTAAAGAACGGAAAATATTTGACATTGACGCCATTGCCATTTAAAGACAACAACAAAAACATTGTGGAAGCGTGAGTAAGAGAGAGAGAGAGAGAGAATGAGAGACGAAACACTAAAAAGCGAAAATGAATTAAAAATGTTTGCAGCACACGCCCAAAAATGGCTAACAACGGCTTTGACCAAAAGCGGCAACAATTGGACAAGGCAGTCCGGGTCCAGTCGACGGGATGGCAATATTGCCAACTTTGCATTGCACACATGTATGTATGTATGTATGTATGGACATACATATGCAGGTATCTATAACACTGTGCAACAATTCTCAAAACATTGTCTAAAATGACCATAAATTTTGTATCCGAAGCTGATGCCAACTGGCTTATTTTCTTTTTTATGAATCAGACAAATTTCAGAAATTCCTTTGACAATCTAGTCATTTTCAAAGATATACATTTGATGCAATTCGAAACATTATATGCTGTTGATATTAATATCTCTGCTCGTATTCGAGTACGTTTTAAAAGTAAAACGATTAAAGATTGAACTAAAGAAGAAGAACTAGAGAAGTTTTAAAATTATCCAGTGAATCAAATAAGATTTTCTCAAAAAGGTTAATACTGCAATATTTTCGGATTCAGCGTGTTTGCATAATGATGGATTCTCAGAAGATTTGGATACAATTAGTTGTTGCATAGTGCTATTTTGTACATACAATGAGTGACGCTTAGAACACACGACGGACGCGCGTCGTAAAAGTATCGTGTGATTATGAATTGAAGCCAAAAGCAACCGTGCCGCTTCGGCTTACGTCATCATCCAAAGCAGCCGATAGGCAGCATACAAAACACATACCAACACATACATTTGTACATGCATGTATGTATGTATGTACATATACATGCACATGTATAGGCGCAAGTTTAACGATAAAAGGCATTTCAAATAGGGGGAGCAGCGAAGCTTTCCAAACACAGACACACACACATACGAAAGTCACACAAACAAAACCGTTGATGAAGCAACAGCGGCAGTAGAAACAAAAAATGCCAAAAAAAAAAATTATAAAAAAATACTGAGCTTGAGTTTCGTTTCGTTTAAAAATAGCGGGAGTCGCTGTTGCACGAGTGCGACAGAGATAGAGCTACGCAAATTTTGGTCTTTGCTTTGAACTCATTAACAAAACGTATTGAAGATTAAATGCTTTTTAGCCCAAGTCCAAAGAAATGCACAGAAATAAAATATGAGCAACAAGCAAAATGCAAAAAAAAAACCTAAAATAATAATAAATAAATGAAAGAAAAACAAATAAAAACAATGAGTATGCAAAAGCTGCATGGCTGAGAAATTGTACCAAAAAATTGTTTGCGGCTTAGTCACACACACCTTGAATTTATATTCAACTCAAATTGCCGTGGCAACGATGGAACAAAAAAAAAAACAACAATAAATTGAAAGACAGGCGGCTACGTTCGAGTGCGTAGGGTGTGTTTTAATGTTATAGTATATACGATGCATTTTTAATTATGAACCAAAAAATATGCCATAAAAACACTAAACAGACAACTTGAACTTGTAAGCCGTAAAACTAGCGCTCTCAAGCATAAAATATGCGTTTCATAGCAGCCAGCTACGTATACATAGCTCTTGTCATGTGTTGTAATCTCGAAATTACGAAATTACGCAGAGAGAGAGTAAAAAGCAACAAATCAAAAGCAATTTGTCACAATGAGGCATTGAAATTATCAGTGTTCAATTGCATGACAAGGAGGGGGAAGTCACCGAACAGAGTGTGTTGGGGGTATGGGGGACAGCAAACACGCAAATGACATTGAAACCATTGTCAAAAAAAAAAAAACAATAAAGCATATCATGTTTTGTTTTAGTTTTTTGTGAAAACTGGAGGGGTTGAACTAAACGTCAATCACTTGACAAAAGCTTATACAAAATTAGAGCAAAAACTAACAACTAATGGGAGGGGGGTGGCATAGATGACAGACGAATTGAAGCACTGGTGAAAATTAATTTGGGGTGTGCCGGTAGTTTTCGTGCAGTATGTGAACTATGTTAACGGAATATTTATTTCGACAGTTGATGAACTGGTCCATTTGCTTCTGGTTCAAGGTTTATTGTTGCCCTGCATCATAATTCAAAACTTCCTCGAGTAAAAAGCAAAAAATGACGTCAACAATGTTGTCATTGCGCTACAAACAGTGATTTCACATACATATACATACATATGTATATACACATGTGTACATACATATGTATGGACTTATGTACTTATAAAAAATGTACACACATGCCCAATTGTCTAATTAGAATTGAATTAAGCACACATCACAGCTTGTAGAAGTAAGGTGGGGGGCTCTTGTGCCAAATATGATTAAAGAAGAGAAGCCATTTAGAGATGGCCATGGCGTAAAAATCATAATCGAATTTAGAACACCGCTAGCTAAACGCTGTAGCACTTGATTAAATATAGAAGCCGGTTTTGTTGTTGCTGAGAAAGCGCACTAAACAAATCAGTCTAAAGATTTCTTCATTCTTCAGCTTATGTAAATTGTATACATAAAGCATACAAGATATGCTAATGTAATGCTATGTATATGTATGTATGTATGTCACAGATAAGACAAGGTGAATGAATTTTGTCACAAAGATAACAACAGTTTACAATATTAAAATAGTGACAAAATAAACCAGAAGATCTCAGCTACTGGACCTGGAGCACCCAGTGTATTTCACACACACACACACACATACACAAACGCATATATGTATAACAAATTGAAATTCGTAATAACAAAAGATAGTCAAATAAAAAGACAAAACGCAGTCAGCGACAGGAAAACCAACGAGGAACAAAACACAAATGTGGATAGAGAGCGCAAGAACGCTGAACGCGCAAAGAGAGCGACAGACTATCACTTGTATTTGTATGCCTCAGTGTATCTGTGTACGTACGTATGTATGTATTGGAAACGTTGCCACTACTGAGAGACAGATAAAGAGTAGAAATGCTTGCTTGGTTGTTGTTGGGCTATCTTGAGCCCTGGTGTCTTGTTGATTTTTTTATGCAAAATTTAAAGAGCCTCGTCACATTTTAATACCAAAAGTAGCATGAAATTAATACCGAATTCTTATTTGTATATAATGTGCTGGGCTTACTTCTTCGCGTCGCACAACTTCAAGCTGCAGAAGCTTATGAAATTCCTCGCGTTCATCTTTATACTTTTCCATTTCTTCTTTGGTCTGACGCATTTTCTTCTTGAGTACATCCAAAAGTGTACCTTGTGGAATGCTGGTCGTCATTTTTGTGCTTGTGGGTGTTTGGAAAGTGTTTACACTTGGAATTTGCGTTGGCAGGCAGAGAGAGGGCGGTTAGTTGGCAGTAGGCACTGAAGCACACTTGTATTGACTTTTGCCCGTTATTTCTTTTCAATTTAAATACAAATTTCTTTCTAAAGGCAGCACCAAATATATTAATATTAAATTTATTAACTGTGAAACACCAACACACGCACGTAGAACGAACGAACACAGATAAAAAGTATGCGCTAACCACCGGTTTTTTCTTCTTCTTTCTTTTCTCTTCTACTGCCTTTTCTTCTTCTTTTACTGGTTTGCTTCGTTGTCGTCGTGTATTTTTTTTGTTAAATTTTGCGTGCTGAGCTGGCGCACCTGATACACAATTATAGTTGCATATAATCTTTTTATTTAAATACTTTTAATATTGGGTATTTATTTATTTAGTAGCAATAAATTGCACAGAAACTACACACACACACACAAAACACGATAAACGAAGACGACGTAGGAACGACGCGAGTCTGCGACTGACATTAGTGAGTACGTAACTGGAAATGAACCGCTGAAACACTTTGCACGCTCATGTCTTACGAAGCGGCGGTGGTGGTTTAATACCATGTGCGAAAGAGACAACTGCTGTTGTGTACATGCGACTTTCCAGTCTGTCAGTGCCTCGCCTATGTGTCGTGTCGTTTATAGTATGTATGTGGTGTGAGTGCGAGTGCGCTAGCATGTGTGTGTATGCGGCTTTCCCGCTGGAAAACTTGTTAAAGCCGCTAAAAATTTCATGTTTGTTGTTGTTGTTTTTTGCATTAAATTAGTGAAAATATTTGAGATTTTTGCCTTTTTTCATCAATGCAAATAAAATATTATGCAAAAATACCGAGCGACAACGACGACGACGATCAAATTGCCCATTTCACGGTGCAAATTAGTAAGCGGCCAGTCACCAGGTAGCAGCCTGAAGTGTTTGTGTGTGTGTGTGACTAGAAAACCTCCTCCACCGCAACCAACCCTGCCATCAAACAAGATAATATTGTATAATACAGCATATAATGCCGGTGCTTATCAGGCTTATCAACACGCAAGCACCAGCAACAATGACTAATCGCTGGGGTGGGTGGTAGGTAGAGTAGGGATTTTTAGTTCAATTTGATAAGTCGATCATTTTTGACCTGTGAACTAAATTGGTAATTTTTATTCAAGTTGTCAGTCGCTTATGTCCTTCTCGTGATAATTCAATAGCAATGAGAGAATTTTGCATATGTGTTTCCAAAACAACAGCTTTTTTCATGGGCAAACTGAACGACTGATTAACTATTTCGTTTGCTCAGACGGTCATTCAAATGACCTGTTCATTGAACTTATTCGGAACGAAGCGACTCAACTCTATTGGGTGGTTGTTTCCAGCAGGTTGGTTGTCCTGGCCTGTGATGGCTAGCTTTTGTACAAAGATAGATATCGATAACGATAGCCAGTGCGCGCGCAACAAGTGAAAATGCGATTTGTTCTATTTGGCAAATGACATAATTGCTGATAATAATAATAATACAAACGATTGCCAATGGTCAATTTTAATTAAATGAGCACGCCTGCCCATTTTAAGCCGCACGGCATTGAAAAGAAATTAAAAGTAAACGTCAGTGCCACACATAAATGTGCACACACTACCAAACTAGGGGGTAAACTTATTTATTTGTACATATACACGTCGTACGAAGGTCATTGGCGTTTTGCTTTTTTGCTGCGACTGTGAGAACACGTAGAGAACGTGTGTGCAGCGAGAATATATTTAATTTAATATAAATAATAATTGAATGGTGCGCTTCAAATTGGCGAGCCAAGTTTTCAAAGAAATATTCGTTTTTGGTAAAAAACGTTTTTAGTATTTATGTAGTATTTAGCTGCTGTAAGCCAACTGTTGCTATTTATGGAGAGTTCTGCAATTATGTGAGTGTGTGAGTGCGCATGGGGGTGTGTACAAACTACGATAATTATCGTTTTGTAGCAGTTAGAACATTATTTACTCTGTTTTTTTATCTACTGCCTTTTTGGGCGCCGCCGTTACAGTCATAGAGAGAGCAAAAGACAGAGAGAGAGAGAGAGACACCCACACAGCAACAGGTGCTCACGAGATACCGTTAACCGGTCAACAAAGTGCCAAATGCAGATCGACCAATTGCGTAACTAATTAAACAATTGCTTGCAATTAAATAAATACATGTGTGTATGTTTTAGCTGGATAAACAGTTGAAATAGTTTTGCGCTGAGCTGTAAGAAAGCGATTGTGCGTACATGTATGCATGTGTGTGAGAGCTTAACACGTAGCAAGAAAAAAACCTTCACGACAGGTAGCGGATAGCATAAATACAACATACAAACATCCAATTGGGTCAAGATTTCCATAAGTCTAAAAGTATTGCAATGACAAATAAGAAACAAGAAAGAAAGGCATATTCGGGCTGCCGACGATCTAATACCCTAATAAAAACAAAAACTCCTCTCATATGCCAGCCATATGATATTGTGCTCCGATTTTGATCAAATTTTCTCAATCTATATAAAATACTATGAAATCAGCCATTGCTGGGATATTTGGAAGTCCAAAAAGATATTCATATTACAATTGTATTTTCGACCGATATTCGCTTGATTGCTATGCAAACGGAGAAACACAGTAATTCGTCCTGGTTAGGAATATGTATGTATGTATGTACATACGTAATGGGGATGCGCTACACATATCGTTGCAAACTTATAATACCCTCTGCAAGGGTATAATAAATTGGATGCGTAAGTATCACAGCGGGCCATAAGGGGGTTAAAGCAGCAACAGAATTGTGTGAGCAGCAAAGAAAGCAACAAAGACAAGCGGCGACGAAGACGAAGACGACGACGTAATCGCTTTGCAATGTGCACATATACAAACAAATGTGCACATGTATGTGCGAAAAAAGAGCACACAACAAAAGAACACAAAATTGGAGCATAGACAGAATAGACGAATTTGAACCTAACCAAACTTTTTGTTTTTTTTTTGTTTCAACCAAATTGGCTAAAACGGTTAACTCACGGCAACAGCGAAGGTGGCTTAAAGAAACGAAGAAAAAACATAAATATGATTAGTGAACATACAATATGCATATATGTATGTGTATATGCAACCCCCCGCACCGTTAATTACCCGCTTAAGCTGCGTATTCATGATGTTGTGCAGCTCATTGCGTATGATATTGAACTTCATCATTGTATCAGAGCTGAATATGGAACGTCCAAAAGCCAAGCCCGGATAATCAGCGCAACGTCCCTTGTTGCGGCGCGCCTCACGTTCGGCAACAATTTCAGCTGCTTCGCTGGTGCAGCGGAGCTTGGACCACTCCGCCGCTTGATTGTCCTCATCCTCCGTATTCAGCACAATGCCCTCATCCAGGGCGCCCGCACTGAGATCTGTGGCCATGCTATCGCTGCTCAACTCCATGACGCTGCCGGCGCCCTGACGCTTGTTACGCTCCCGTTTGCCGCCAGTGGAAGATTTCTTCTTACGCTCCTTGTCTGTCTTCTCCTTGTCGCCTTTGTCGCGTTTCTTTTTCTTTTTGGGCAGTGTTGCTGCGCCTGCAGCATCTGCTGTGGCGACTGCGGCTTGTACTGGCGTTGCACCAGCTTCATCCAGCATGCTGCTCTCATCGGTGGGCGTGGGACTGTTGCTGCCCACAGAATTTGTCACGGACTCGCTTAAAGGCAAACTGAGCGTGTTGCGTGTAGCCGCTTCTGGCTCTGGCTCCACCTCTGGCTCGCCACGCAGATTCGATAGGACGCCCTTGGAGTCGCCGCGATAGAGAGCTGCCAGTATTTCCTGCACATTAGGCACATGCGGGCGCCGGTTGCCCGCAAAGCGCGGATGATGCTGATGTCCACGGCGCTTTAGCGAGGCGGGCACAAGCGGCGTCGAATGGGAATTGGAATTATTGGTGCTATGGCTGCCCGCACCGCTGGTGCTGGACAGCGCATCCTCATCGGCGCTTTGGTTATGTGACATGTCCAGCTCGTAATCACTCCAGCTGCAAATGTCCGAGTATTCTGAGTCGCTGTCCTGCAGCTGCTGGTATTTATCGTACAGTTGCGCTAGATACAATTCCGTCTGCTCATCGTAGTGGAGCAGCTTGTCAAGCACGTTTAGCTGCTCCTCGATGGAGCTCCAGCGTGACGAGAGCTCGGATTGGTTGCCACGCTTGCTGGGCGGCTTTTTTTGCCTATGCTTTTGATTATCACTTTTGTGTGTTAACGTTTGTTTATTTGCATTTATTATGGCTTTATTACGTTGTTGCTTTGTTGTTTTTGTCTGCTGTCCTGCAGCAGCTGCGCTGCTACCTGCTTTATATGGGAATTGTTGATATTACAATCGACTATCGATATCGATATATGTTGCAAAGAAAATCGCAAGTCAGCTGATTTGCATGTATCAATATCGATAGCTTTTAAGTGTGACCAGACAAGCGCACAAGGCAATGCCTTCTATTGCATGAATGAATAAAAACAGATTACGCCTTGCGCGGTTTGTTCTTTTTGTTAAAGCTATTTAAGTGACGTCAAGCTATACTTGAACATTGTGTTTTGTATGAAATTTGTGCATTTTCAGCAAACAAATTCAAAAAAGTTACAGAAAACATTCAAAAATTGATTTAAAAAAAGAAGAGAACAGTTATAAGGATGCGAACGCGATTCACGATAAATCTGCAAGCTCTGTTTCCATTTCATAAAATTCTAATTAAAGTCTTTTAAATAAACTCTGTTGGCGCATTGTGTTATCATTTACTTGTGTTTTTTTATACTTTAAAATGTCAATTGCAATTGCCTTGTGCACTGGTTTGGGCTTATTTAATTATACAATAAAGCATGTATTCATATGCTTTGTATTGTATACAAGATGAATAATGTCTTTTTTCTTATTAAAATTACGTGTTTGTTTACGCTGTTGTTTTTGCGGCTGCTTATCGTTGCCGCCGCTGGTCAATAGATGGCGGTGTGCGCGTTTTATTTGATGCGCAAGCGTTTGACGACGTGCCGCGTTGCCAACGTATTTTTTTATTAGCGGCGTTTGCGCTGCCGGCTTAAATGCAGCTGTTATTGTTGTTGCTGCTGTGGTTGTTGTTGTCGTTGTTGCTATTGTTGTTGGTTTTGTATTTGCAATATGCGTTTTTGTTGCATTTTTCGCACTGTTTGCTAATGTTTTGTTGTTGCTGGGCTTTTGCCGCTTTTGCTTGGTTTTAACTACTGCCTGATTTTTGCTATAACTCACTTTTTGCCACTCATATGCATTATTAACTTTTGCAGTTCCTATTGTTAATGTTTTCTCGTACATATTAAATATATGCTGTGGCAATTGTTGTTGCTTGTGATTTGGTGCGTGCTGTGTTGCTTTTGTTGTTCAAACAGCTGTGATCATAGTACCGTTAGTTTGAGTCTTTTTCTATTTTTGTTGATGATTTAATAGTTTTTTCTCTCTATTAAATCTTTTTTTTTTCAAAATTTCAATCGCGCGTTGAAATTAGCAAAAAAGGAAAATTTTGTATTTGGTCAACTTCCGCTAGATGTTGTTGTAGCTGCTGATGTTGTTGTTGTAACGATTGCTTTTGATTTGATTTATGTAATTGAAAATCACTAAAATTTTATTTAAAGCAATTTAAATAAAAATAGTGTTTTCTTTGAGTTACAATTTATTTAATGAATTTATTGATTTAGTTTAATTGAATTTAATATTTAATTTATTGTAATTATGCGGCGTGCGGCAGCGGCCCCTCCGGCAGATGCTTGCTGCTTGCTTTGGCGTTGTACTTGAAAGTGTTGTGTGTGTGCTATGCGATAATTTCTGTGGCCATGCGCTCACCACGGCCGCGCTCTCACCGGACGGCTGGTGGGGCAAATCTAATGGCATTGTTGTTGTTGCTGTTGGGGGAGCGACAGCGCCCCCTACCTAGCGGCAGAGGCAGTCGTGTGGCACATGTGCGAGTGAGTCAGCATTATAAGTATGCATACATACACTTATGCATGTATGTATGTATGTACATACATATATCTGTGTGTGTGTCTGTGCATGTATTTGTGTTGCAGCACGATCGCTGCAGAGGGGTGTGAAGTGATAGTGACTGCCAGCCCCAACGCCCACTCACACTAGCATCGTTAGCCTGCTCTCAATGAGCTCTCTCTTGGTGTGCGTTTGCTCTCAGTGAGTTTTTCCCGTTAATTTGATTTTTGTTTTTGCTTGATTTAATTGCCATGCCTCTCTTCTCATCGTTTTTATCATATTCGCGCATATTACTCAGCAAAGTCAGCGTCATTATTTATTTAAGTGTTCAGGGCAGGGCCAACATAAGCAGCGCCGCAAATGACAACAAAAGTGCCTGATAATGATATATGTACGATGATAATTTGTCAAATTTTTTTGAATTTATGTTGTCTGATAAGTATTTATTTACTTATACAAGTTAGCTGGTTACCTGTGGGCACTAAACATTTTTTGAAACGTTGCCAATTGGCAGCGCCAAGCAACAAAAAAATAAACCAAATGTCCTTGAAATACTTTCTGGTCTCGCACCAATCAAAAGCCAAATCAAATGAAATGAAAAATTTTATTTAATTTTCATTTGGAAACGCAGCTAGACAGCGGCCGGCCACCGAACAAGTTAAGAAAAATGTGCTAAATACTGCGTTGCTATTTTCAATTTTCATTGTACAAAAGGAAACAACAGAAATTGCGAGCAAAATTTTTTGGCAAGCAAAAGCAAAGCGAGCAAAGCTCAAAAGAAAAAAACACAAATTTTCGCTTTTCTTTTGCGTTATTTGATATTGCCATACATATACACACACACGCATTCTCTTCTCTTTCTTGTCTCTCTTGCGCACCAAAAGCTATTTTCAAGTGCTGCATATACAAGTTTAAAAATAGCGCCCACCAACCGGCGTTGCCAACAGCAAATAAATTTTGTGCTACGTGGCAATAATCTTTTGTTTGAATTTCCACTTCCATGAGATGTATTTAATGTGTTTGTGGAATTTCAAAGCACAAAACATACAAGCGTCATTTCCCCAAACATTTTCTATGCATTAAGCTGAAGGTGCCAACAAATTAGCATCATAGAGTAAAATACGCGTGAAATTGCTGATGATGGCACATATGGCACAGATTTCCGGACCCGGCCCCATTTCACCAAACCATTTAAACATATGCTCATAAAAATCTTATTCTAGTATTGATTTCAAGTGTATTTCTTGCTTTGGCTTGCATTCTTAAATCTAGACTGACATAATGATACAATAGTAATTAAGAACATACATATAGTATGTATATAGTAAAGACATAGGAAAAGTATTCTTAAAAATATTCTAAAAAACATTTCTGCATTACTTTTTAGAACGAACTTTGTGGAATCCACAATATCTATTAACCTACATAATTAGGGAATTATGAAATATATAGTTTTGGCCTTCTCTATAGTAAAACACAAATTTTTGAAATCTTTTAGAATTATATTGTGACATTAATGAACAATCTCTTTATTTAGAAATGATTTATGTTGGCAAGGCCCTTTTAGTTTCATGTATTGGTTCCAAATTGATTTCAGAGCAATTTTCAAAGTGACTCGGATTCATAACTCAGAAAACTATAGTACTGAAATTTTGCATTCGGACTGCAGGCTTGGCGTTATTTAAGATATGTTTAAAACTGGCTTATGCGCCTTGGAAACTAGTTGTGCAAATAGTTGATTCTGATCTGAGGAAGGATTCTTTTTGAATAATACCAAATATAAGATGGAATTAAATGGAACAGATAAAACTGATCAACAGAAAAATGATTGATTGTGCTCTATTTCTTAAACTCTTTTGACTAAAAACTCTAACTTAGCACTAAGCTACATAATTCTTGAATAATGTACATATTGTTAGTACTCACATTCTGCAGAGCCTTGTTCTTCTCTTCCAGCTTGCCAGTGACAAGGGTGAGAGCTTCCTGGGTCTGATCCAATTCGTTTTCAACGGTCTGGATTTTCTTTTGCAGCTGGCGAGCCTCCTCCTCGGCCTAAAGTGGGTAACAAAACAAAAATACAAAATTAGTTATAAGTAAGCTTTTGTGTTAACAAGTTAACAGTCGTTAATTATGTTTTTTGTAACAACAAATGGTTTTTCTCTCTATCATTCGGTTGGTGCGTAGTGCGCGTGTTTATACTCTGTTTTCAAAAAACTTTCTTAACAAACGAGTATATTAGGTGTGATGAATCCTTGAATTTGTCATATAATTGCAATTTTGTATGACACCCTTGAAGCTAGCGCAACCAAATTTGGTATATATCAAATATAACCTCAGTTTAAATAGTATCTAGATCTGCCACCCCCACTCTTTCACGCAATTTTGAAAAAACCTTCCCAAAAATTTATAGTTAGATTCACCAAATTTAACATACCAACAACTGTTGACCTGTTTGACAAGTTTGCTTCCAAAAATTTTCGTTAGAAGAAGAACGTGGGGTTCTTCTCCGGAAATTAGAAAAATCTATATCTTTCACACCTGTACAGAGTCAGGAAATTTGATGTACGGATTATTGTTGACTCGCTTGACAGATATGACAAAAATAATTTTGTTGCGTGGCCCCTCCCACGCAAATTAGGAAAGCTTATATCTTTCACACCTTTACATTAGTCACCAAATTTGACATACACACTACTCTTGTTGCCATGCCCTCTCTAATCCCAAAAATAAGCAGAGTATACTGCAGTCAGGAACTTGCAACCGCAACGTTCTTACTTGTTTTCTTTTCTAGTTGTTGGGGGCAGTGCAACATGTTGCACGGTCGAGTGCCTACCTTCTCGGCGCGGGTGTTGGCATCGCGTGCCTCCTGTTCGCAGACGAGAGCACGTTCCAAAGCTCCATCCTTGTCGACTTTCATCGCTTGCATCTTCTTCTTGATGGCATCCATGGTGGCTGGTTTTTTGTTTTACTGCTACACACTCGAAAGAAACTGAAATTGAGATTGAAATTGAAATTATTACAATTGTAGAAACTGGCATTCAATAAACTAATTAAAATTTATGTGATAACCATCGGTACATGTGTTTTGTTTGCGTTCAGAAAGAAAGTTCAATTTAGCATTTTTGATTAGCATTTTTATGTTTTCATATAATTTTTGTAAGTTACTCTAAAAATATAATAATCAGACCTATTCCAATTCCGAATCGTTTTCGATTTCCTTTCCAATGATGATTTTTGCTTTATGAAGTTATGGTTGAATAGTTTAGATTCAAATGCCCCAAAGCGAAGGCCTTTCAAACCAAATACCTAAACGTTTTTCAAATTTCAGAGCAGTCTGCACTTTCAATTCCGAATCGGAAATTGAATCAGATCTGAATATGAATTTATCCATAATTTCGAATTTCCTTATTCTATCAAAAACCCAATTCTTGTAATATCAATCTGAACTTTCTGAACTTTCAGGTCTTCTTAGGATTAACCTATTATATATTACAGATCTTGAATTCGAGTCGGCTAAGCACGTTATCTAACTCCTCATATAAGCAGATTAAATATTCAAATATCTTGTAACATCAAAAATTATACTACAAATTTGAGATTTTTCCAAATGAAACTAAGTTCATTCAGCAGAACTAATCGCTGGCTGAACGCAGAAAAATGTATTACAAATCACATTTTTAAAGCTTAGCTTGCTTTGTTATCAAATATATATAGCTAAATATAGTAAGTTGTATTTATTATTTGATGATTGACTTTTGGCCAGCGCAATCACTAAATTTGTCAATTAAATTGTATATTCGAAGTCCCAATAGATAGACAGCAGCGGAAGTCAGTCAGTCAGCGATTAGTTCTGCTGAACGCGAAAACTAATATTTAATATCAGAATAATCAAAGTGATATGATTTCAGTGTCAAAGTGATAGAACAAGAAACTGCACATATTGAAATAATGCTAATTTGGTTTTTTTTTGCAGTGTAAGAACTCTTTTAGCGTACATTGCAAATCTCTAATGTTTTTCCTACACCAATTTCGGTTCTACAAATGTTACAAAAAAATTTGACACAATTTTTGGTAACTCTCTACTTAGAAATGCTTACAGCTTCGTCGTGTCGAATGTGCCCTGCATAACTAAGTGCGAGTTTAGGAATACTTCGTATACCGCACATCCCAACAGTTCTCATTCTCTCCGTATAAAATCTCATTTTGGGGACAAACAAATCGCCGAAGAACGTGCGCTACGCCACACTGACTATTGCGTTAAATGATTTACTGTGAGATGATTGACCAGAAAACTGAAAAAACAACTGAAAAATAACATGACCAATAAAAGTCGGCAAGAAACGCCAGTTAAATATTAAAATCAGGCTGGTAAGCCGAAACAATGGAACGGCGCCTGAGAATGGATCTGTTGTTTGGTTTGTGCCTGTATATTGAATGTTCATTTAAAGATCAACAATTAATAATCTTGTTTAAGGTAAACGTTAGCATTGTTAGCAGAAACTCAACTGAATTGATTGCAATTAAGTACGGTTTTGAATATAGAGTTTTTTTCCGGTAGAGTTAGAGAAAACACAAGTGTTTGACATTTGGTAAAGTTTTCTAGGAATCCTACAAACTATGAAACATGTCCGATAACGTTAAGAACTATTGCAGGATTTAAGTATAGATCAAGTTTGAACATGGCTCATTAATCAGGTATATAAATACATATATTAATAACAATTGAAATTAGTTCAAAACAATTTTTTTATTTATCAACTGTCACTGTTTTGTATAAGAAAAATTTAAATTTAATTGAAACATTCTCTGGATTCTTTGGTTCTTTTTATTAATTCATTAATTTGTATCCATAAGTCCCTAAGAGGTATTGAAAATTAAGTATTAAACTCTATTTAGTTAATTTAATGCTCACTTTTTCGTTGTAAAATACTTATAATGACTTTAATTCATCAATAAAATATACAATTTTTAAATGCCTGCTACTTTTCTTAAGAAAATAACTAATTTTGAACCAATCATGTCATTCATATTTATGTTTATTTAGCTTCGTTAGTTTTATGCTTGCTGAGATTATTAAATTTTGTTAATAAAGTTCCCATCTACATGTCAAAGACTACAAATAAGGTCAATATAGTACATATCAGTATCAAAATTAGAATATAGATTTACTAAGGTTTGTAAAGACTTATTGAGCCAAAATCGTATAAAATTGTCTGTTCGATTTTAAGTCATTAACTATTTTGAAATTTTGTTCTCTTATGGGATAGAGCTCGAAATTACATATCTATTAAAAATATTTATGATTTAAAGATTAACATCAAAAATTCTTGGAATTTGATCTTATCAAAATTGTACAGAAAGAATTGCAACTAAAGTTAACTTATTGCCTTTTATATATAATATCTTTGAGTACCTTTTTATATTGAAATTATAAGAACATTTTCAAAATCTAAGCGATAAGTTCATTATTTACTTCAATAAAGTTGGCCTTAAGGAGAATATAAAAAATGTTTAACTTGACTTTGTTGAGAAATATAATTATTTCAGGGCGTGAGTCACAACCAAGAATATTGTGGACTCAGCTGGTGATCAGTACGTTCTGGACAACCTTTGGGTAAACCCTACAAAACCCCACTTGACCAACATATGAATTTGTCAGGCCTGGAATGTCAGTTTCTGTGTTAAGCTCATCAATATATATATATTATATATATGTAAGAATATGAGTTTATTTTTAACACTTTTGTTTACATGCCAGCTCCTGAAAGTCGTTGGCCAGGGATGGGGGGCGAAGGTACATGGCTGAGGTAGGCTTCAGGCTTTTAGGCGTGCAAACAAAAACAAAAACCCAATTCAATTTGATATAAAAATGCAATCGAGACAGAATTTTGTATGGGGTGTGCGCTTGTAAGAAGACGGAACACGGCCAGATCAGACGGACGGCGACTCAGAAGGTTTGGGCATTTATAAGCAAGTATAAATAAGTGTTGTATGTGTCGTATATCGAACGAGGTGACAGAATGAATTATGTTTGTTTATTCAGCAGAAAATCACTTGGAATCTTATAAGTTTTGGCGACATGAATAATGGCAATGACATATATATATGTATATATAGATGACAGTTAAATGAGCCTAACAAAAAACCACATCATTTGAATGAATCGAATAGAATCCGAAAGATTTGGTTAATTTTTGTTACTCTGATTCAGAAATGTCTAAGAAAAAAAATGCGTAAGCCAGTGAACTGTTTCGATTTTTTTATAAAAAGATTACAAAACATATACCAGAAAGAATTTAAGATAATGATAATGGTATGTAAGATGTTGATCTGAAACTTAATATACTCCCGATTTTAAAAGTGTTTCACATCTGGCTAAAAACCAGCTTAGGCCGTTGCCAAACTTGGGTAAAAAAAAACCGAAATACTTAGTTCAAAATGAAATTATAAGGCACACCTTCTCTAACGCCCAAACGGTTGCCTTCTAACAATTCGAAATTCAACCTGTTTCTAGCACAAATTTTTCCAAATTATCCATGTCAAAACACACACATTTTAGTTATACATAAAATGTTCTCGCTCAGCTATTTTTAAAGCATAGATATACATACATATATACATATACATATGTATATATATGCATATACACATATTGAATATTTGTGGATCTCACACACACATTTATTTCTAAGTGTATTTCAACATTCCTGGCAACACTGAAAGCTTTACAAATCGCTGCGAGCGATTCTAAATATAACCTGGCCTGGCATCTGTTGAATATTTCCCCATAGCTGCTCAAATGGATATTACTTAATACAATGAGAAAAGCTTTTTAAGAACAATTTTTAAGCACTTCGCCTACGACTGCCTCAGATAGATTTGAGCGTTGGGGGCTATAGTTCTGTATCGAATTTCATAGATACAAAATTGCTCGAATATGGATGTTCATGTTCAGCAAAGTGGCAGAAAATTAAAATGATATTGTTATGTGGCTAAAGTCGATTCATTATGAGCAGCCAATACTTTTTATATCAATATCATATCATACTATGTTACTCTTAACTTCGATATTTCTTTTATTTTCACAGCAAAAGGAATATCTCATCCTTAAATGCATAGATATATTAACATTATTAACGACCCTTCCAAGCTTTTCTTCCTTACTTTTGGTTTATATTTGATCAAATTTACTCGTATTTTCATCAATAGAAATATGCATCTATAAATTAGGCTACAATTTGCTTCATAGTACTGTCCTGCCCTAACATTTTAGCAGTCAACTTAATGATGACACCTTCAATTCACATCAGTATTATCACATGGAAAACTTATTGCTGCAAAAGTCGTTTGACAATATTTATATACTATATTTATGTATCTGTTTGTGTCGAATGCAATGCGTTTAATTGAAATTCTAGAACTCAAGTTGTGGTTAAGTTGCAAACTATGAATATGGTCAAAGACATTGGTTTTTCTTCTTGCTTTTTGTTTTTGGTCATTATTATTTGTTCATATTTGAATCTTGTTGCCAAAGTTGCTCAACCTCAATTTAGGATTTGAACCGAGCCGAACTAAATATTCGAAATACTTTTGAAAATATTTGCGGTTTGCACAGCACTTGAATTAGTTGAATTATATGTTATTTTGTAGATTTGATTATGTAATATATATATCTTTTAGAAATGTCCTTTAAACGTTTGTAGAAAACTCATAGGCACTTTTCAATATTTAATTAGCTGTGGCACATATAATACTTTTTTTTATTTGTTAAATAAATTCGTTTTGAAAAAATTAAAACATAATTTTTGATTGTCTTTCCTTTTACTTACAAAACTTTTATTCGGAGTTATCCGCGACTTGAACGGATTGTGATGTTCAACTGAAAATATTTATTCAATATACTGACGTTCGATGCCCGCCGTTTTTCGATTTCAGGCTGTTTGCATTTGTGTGCGGCCATCGTATCTGTATCTGTGTGTGTGTTAGTGTGAGAGCGCACGTAAGTATCTGATAGATACTTTTGGGCAAAGCAAAGCAAAGCAAAGCATTGCTCGCTCACCAGCTGCCATGCGTTTTGCATGCTCAACACAAATCGCTGGGCCGCTCAAATTTTTATTTTGGAACTGCACTTTGCCGCCTCTGACGATGCCTCTCAATTTACGTAGCGCTTTTCTGCATAAGCCAGAAAAAGATTGAGACAAACAAATCTCAACACAAGTATTAGCGTTAGCGCCTCCGCCTCCGCCTCCGCCTGCGCCTGCGCCTGCGCCGCTCTCTTTATTCAACTTTTGGGGCTTTCACCTGTTACTCGTGTGCGCTTGTATGGGTTTTGGGCGCCAAGAATTTCAATAAAGAATTTCAAAATTTCCCCGTTTTATTTTTCATTTAAGCTTTGTATGCCAGTATTTTGGCTACAAAAGTTTTCGGCTTGTCAATGTGTTTGTATCTGAAAGTCTTTTTTGTTTTGCTCTTTTGATATTTTGCATCTATTTATAAATTTTAGTTATTGATATGCCAAAAAACAAAATCTTGCCTAACATATATCTTTTTGCTCTACTGTGCGTATTTTTTATAGAATTTTCAACGTCATGTCTACGTACGGAAAACATTTTTTTGTCAGCATGGAACAAATGTTCATATAAATATAGTTAATATGCAAAAAGTATTGAGTATATGTATATGATTTATAGCCACATATGAAAAAAAAACCAGTTATGAGTCAAAATCTTGTGCAGAACGTGATAAATAGCTCTTAAACTGTTTCCGATCTAAAGATAAAGGTTTTTTTTCGCATGCAGATTGTTCACGATTTAACACGCACGAATTGTGAATAAAAACGATCAGATAATACATGCATCTGAAAAGATTCTTTTGTTATTATCTTCCAACTAGGATGTCAAAGTTTCAAATTAAGATCTCAAATTAAACATCCTTTTAGTTTGAGATCTCAATTTTTTAACTTTAACAAATTAAGATCTCAAATGTACATTTAACAAGTAAGAATGCTATAGTCGAGTATACCCGACTACGAAACTCCCTGTACCCAGGTCTAAAACATCCAATCACATCTACGTCCACTTACACATACATACACACATACACAAAGACTACACACAGGCGGCAAAAACGACAGCGCAAGCGAGGCATTTTAATTGGTGGCTGTGCTTCTTCTTCCCCCTCTCGCTGCATCACTGAATCTTCTTTCGTGAATAACTTCCGTGTTTATTATCCGATCGACTTGAAATTTGGACAGTATATTAAGAGAGACTAAAGTATTGTACGTGCCAAATCTATATCTTGAAAATTGTTACTGTAAAACGGTTTTAATCGATTTGCGGGGGAACGGGGAGATATCTGAAATATGAAACAAACTTGATCTGCGTATGGTATACAGGAACCTACATTTCAAATTTGGTGTCTCTAGCTCTTGTAGTTGCTGAGATCGACGCGTTCATACGGACAGACGGACAGACGGACAGACAGACGGACATGGCCAAATCGAAATCTCTTTTGATACTGATCAAGAATATATATACTTTATAGGGTCGGAGATGTCTCCTTCTGTCTGTTACATACATTTGCACAGATGTAATACCCCCTTTTTACCCATTTTATGGGTACAGGGAGTAAAAAAACATCCTTTTAATTTGAGATCTCAATTTGTAAACTTTGACATCCTTAGTTGTACTTGAAATTATATAAATAACTTTATGTAAAATGTTTTATCTTAGGCACCTGATTTCTTTCCATAATAAGTATTTAAAAAATATGTTTTAAAAAATTTCCTTACGGTAGAAATTTAATTTTCAGAGTGGGTCTGGATTGGAAGGTTTATTTATTTAATGGATTTTTTCAATAAGTTATGCTGTCAAGCGGGGCAATCGACCTCCTCCGTCAAGTTAACGAAGAAAATGTTTTGTTTGTTTCCAACGATTACTTTATTAAATAAATTATCAAATAAAAAAAGAACATTTATAAAGTGAACTTCAACGTCTTAATTCATTCTTAGTTGTGCGTAAATTGAGTTTTATTATAACGTTATGTTTTATTTAACTAGTGTATTTTTGAAGCATCACGTGTTTAGTTTCTTACTTCAATTTGTTAGAGGACTCTCTCTCTCTCTCGTCCGAGAAAGTCGCCCAGATATAAAATTTCCTAACTTCACAATATGGCTATGAAAGGATCTCTCTGGGCCATTTTGGCTGGCTTGACAAACTGCGACGGCATGTATAGGTAACGTGTCTAACTTTTAGTTACCTATCATAAGTTAGGAATAAAATTAAGTTAAGACCAGCTTTAACAAAGTCACACCAACTATACTAAAAGATATATCAAGAAAGAACGGCTATCTTCGGAGGATCGAAGCTATATACCCTAGCAGGTTTTAAATTTTATACAAAACTTAATTTTTGTCTGATTGCTCCATGTGTTCCGTTTTTGATCAAATTATGGGAAACTATTTATAGTATAATAAAACTCTCACTTAGTTTGGATGAAATATTTGTATTAGCAAAAGGTTTGATATAGCGATGTAGTCAGATTGTATAAACTCTCTAGAGACTCTGTTTGAGAAAGCTTGGTAAGGATACCTTTATAAACAAAAAAGTTTTTTATACAAAAACATAGTTGTCAACCGATCATTCCTACGCAGCTATATGTTATAGTGGTTCGATCCGGCTGGTTCCGACATATGTACTGCCTGCAGCAAAAGGAAGGGTCTGTGCCAAGTCATTACGATAGCTTTAAGACCGAGAGACTAGTTCGCATAGAAACAGACGGACAGACGGACATCGCTATATCGACTTGGCTATTCATGCTAATTCAGAATATATATATATATATATATTGGATCGATAACGTCTCCTTCAGTCCATTACACATTTCGAGACTAAATTATAATACCCTGCTAGGGTATAAAAATAACAAAATTCAGTCAAACTCTTGTGAGTTAATTTTATTCAAAAAGTTGTTTGTTTTAATGCATTATTGCTTTTTAAGGGAATTCATCTGACGCATTTATTATTATAATTTTTACTCCCTGTACCCATAAAATGGGTAAAAAGGGGGGATTACATCTGTGCAAATGTATGTAACAGACAGAAGGAGACATCTCCGACCCTATAAAGTATATATATTCTTGATCAGTATCAAAAGAGATTTCGATTTGGCCATGTCCGTCTGTCTGTCCGTCTGTCCGTCTGTCCGTATGAACGCGTCGATCTCAGCAACTACAAGAGCTAGAGACACCAAATTTGAAATGTAGGTTCCTGTATACCATACGCAGATCAAGTTTGTTTCATATTTCAGATATCTCCCCCCGTTCCCCCGAAGATATAGCTTTAAGATTTGGCATGTATAATACTTTAGTCTCTCTTAATCTACTGTCCAAATTTCAAGTCGATCGGATAATAAACACGGAAGTTATTCACGAAAGAAGATTCAGTGATGCAGCGAGAGGGGGAAGAAGAAGCACAGCCACCAACTATAGCATTCTTACTTGTTTCCATCTAACTTTAGCAACATTGCTTATATGATATAAGAAATATATTAAAATTCACTAAAATTGTATTTGTAAGAAATCTTTTTAGAGTCTAATATTTAATCAATTAATTTTTTTAGTTTCTTTGTAAAACTATGTTTACTATAATTAACTAGCTATATAACTATAACTTAACTATATAACCTTTAGCTTTTAATGCTAGAAAAATATCAATAAATAAATATCAAACTGTATTCTTTTTAATATATTTGTATCTGTTTAATTGGAAAACAAGTGACAATTAATTCTTCAAATAGTAGAAGTATAGTCAAATTAAACTAGTTTTATGACAACTAAAACAAGAAACTAGAATCTGTACGGAAATTAAAAAATAATTGTAGCTGTAATTAGCTTTTTCTTAATTTGCAATGCAACAGGGAAAAACAAATAAAATGCTATAGTCGAGTATACCCGATTACAAAACTCCCTGTACCCAGGTCGAAAGTTTCCGATCACATCTACGTACACATACACATACAGCTCGAGCGCAGCGCAAGCGTAGCATTTTAAGTGGTGGCTGTGCTGCTTCTTCTTCCCCTCGCTCCAGCACTGAATTTTGTTTGTTGAATAACTTCCGTGTTTGTTATCCGATCGACATAAAATTTGGACAGTATATTAAGAGTGACTAAAGTACTGTACATGTTAAATACCAAATCTATATCTTGAAAATTGTTACTGTAAAACGGGTTTTTTCGAATAGCGGGGGAACGGGGGGAGATATCTCAATCTAAAATAAACTTCCTGCTATATACGAACCTACATTCGAAATTTGGTGTCTCTAGCTCTTATAGTTGCTGAGATCCTTGCGTTCATACATACGGACGGACAGACGGACATGGCCAAATCAAAATTTCTTTTGATGCTGATCAAGAATATATATACTTTATAGGGTCGGAGATGTGGCCTTCTGCCTGTTACATACATTTGCACAGATTTATTACCCATTTTACCTACCTTTTTACCCATTTTATGGGTACAGGGAGTAATAAAAGAAATTATATGATTTTTGTCTGCATAGACAGGAATACATATGTACATAATTATGTATATGTACTTTATAGGTCCAGAGTTCTCTCAAATTTTGTTTGCAAATACTATTTTTACTTATTAGCTTTCGATACGGTGTATATTTAATATTTGATTTATTTGAGTTAAATAAGCTTGAGGGAGCTTATTGAAGAAGAATCAACAATAAGTTAATAAGAAAGAGGATGATTCCAAATTTCATAAAACAACTCTACTTGGACCAATTCAAAATTTGAAATTAAAACTTTTTTTCTTCTATGTAAGTTGCAAATATTTTGCTCGCTGTTTTTTATTCGAAAATAGAAATCTGAAAATTCTTTATTAAATTAGTAAATATTTTAATGAAATATGAATGCATATACGGAGTACAATACATTGTTCTTAATGCAATTGCCTATATTCATTACATAAATATACGGACAGCCAAAAACTTGTACATAAATAGAAAGCATTAATGTATAGTACATGTTTATTCCGTGGCATCGGATTTTTCTTTTGGAAAAACACTGTTTAGCAATGAGGGCACACAAGAGTTTATAATTAAATTCGAGCAACACCCACATAATGACGTAATTGTTTTCATTCAAAAGTTTTTGGTCAAAACCAACAGGCATCATATGTGCGTATGTATATATGTATGTATGTATGTATGTACTTATGTGTGTATGTATGTGAAAGGCCGTGGACTAACGTTAACATTGTAATAGCCAAAATGTGTGAACAACTTGCTAAATATGAAAAATCAAATCATGGCCATTGGATAAAACATGTGTAACGACTATAAAACAACGGATTTTTCATAAATAATATGTTCTAGAAAATATGTACTACGAGCATGTTCGTTGCAAGTATCTACAAGTTTAACTTTCTGCTCTGGCTCAAACAAGTGCAAAATCTTGTTAGCAAAATTGCAACCATATTTGGTGAAAATTCTATGTAGACGCTTCAAACAACATAAATTCGGCCTAGACGACTAATAGTATTATAGGTAACATTTTTTTTAGCCAAATGTAATAAATATGTAGTTAGTCATACCAAATATGAAAAAAATTCTGAATGAAAGGTTATTTTATTGAACTGAAACAAAATACAGTGATATTTAAGAAGTTTTCTAATTTATCTGTTATAAATCTGTCTGCCACAACACCAACACTATAATAACTTTAACTGGGGATTTTATAGATAATTAATTGTTGATTAAATTAAATTTTCATTAAAAATTTTCAATTTGTTGCCTGATTTATCGTTTCGAAACCATCAAAAGCAATCTTTGCTCTGATTAAGAAATTTTTAAACAAAATCTTTTTAGTTCTAAGGCTTAGGTATATTTATTTTTTTTTACAATAAAAAATGAACTTAAAAATAATATTTTGTCCGAATCAATCGATGTATTAAGATAAAGTGAGAGACTGTAAAAAGACATTCTTAAAGAAATTCTGTTTATTCCTTATACTAGTTTAGGTAAGGTAATTTTTAAGATTTCATAGAAAAAAGTTAATATTTCTCGATCGATTTGCATCGGCAACAAATATATTATTTTTATATCGCTTAAGACATTTTTAAAGAAATTTTATTTATTTATATTAAGTTTAGTTGAAACTATAGTTAACGCTTGCCACATGTCGCTGAGAACCTGTACGGCGCAACCTTTAATGTTGCATGTAGTGTGCAACAGAAAATGAAAAATAATATTATATCGTTTGCAAAGTCGTTGGCTAAAGGGGGAGGGCGGACGACCGGACCAACCCAGTCTCAGTGGCGCGTTAGTGCCGACGTCCGGCTGTGCGCCGGCGCAATTGATGACTCAATTGTCGCCGTGTCGCTTAGATGTCGTTGTGGCTCCTTGTGAACGATTTGAACTCGTACTCGAACTGGTTGAGCTTTTGGTACTAAAAGGAAATCTTTGCGACGAGCCACTTGCCTTGCCTGATCGCTGCATAACGGCCAAGGTGAACCACAGACAGCAGCGCTGTTCGAACCATATCAAATGTCGTGGTGTGCATGTGAGAAACTTTTTGGCGCTCTTTAACAACGTCACTGTCAATTATTTGCAAAATTATATATAAAGAGACTAGCTTGGCAGACCTTGAACTTATCGCCAAATCGTATGTAAATAAAAAGCGTGTCATTTATTGTGAGCCGGAAAACAATTGCGAATTCGAATTTCCTCGCACTTAGACGAAAAATTGGCAAGGCACACGACTCATTTGATTGACATCAAGGGCATCTGTTTAAAAACAGCTATTTTTAGGCATCTGCTGCATAGATTAAATGCTTCAAAGAAAACATCTTATGGTTGGCATTTAAAAACAATAACAAGATCCGCCAACTCGATCACAGTGTTGCTTTTGATATCGATACAAAATAATCAACAAATCTAGTGTACGTTGTCTTGTGTTGTTATTTCATTGAAAAGGCTCAATAGAAAACGGACTCGTCACGGTCGCGGTCTGCCGAAGGGGCGACAATTTTCAATATTGATATTTGAAAATTACATGCCCAAACTTCAGCTTGTGTCAAAAATTTTTTTTATTAAAATTTCTTTTTTATGTAATATCGAACTGCATCAAAATTCAGCTTTTTGGAAAAATGTTGTAATGAAAAACGGGAAAATCTTGCCGAAATCTTATTGGAAAAGTTTCAAAATAATTTCTATGAAGGAAATAAATGCGCGGCGTGAAAACAATCGGTACAATAACTTGCTTTCGAGATTTGGTCACATTGCATCAACACAAACACGACGAAATCGTCGTCTACTCACGATAATTATATCACCCCTGGTTTGGTGTTATCATTTCATAACAACAATAACAATACGAAAATAAAATGTCATTTACACAAAAGTTTAATTATTACTCAAAAAGAAAATCGTTTAAATACGGTGTGCCCTTTCTAGTTATGATGGTAGCCGGCTCTTTTGGACTACAGCAGTTTTCCAGTCTAAGGTAAGCAGTAGCGGGTATTTAAACTGCAAATCACATGTACCTAACAAGTTTGCGGTTTGCAGATATCAGTATGCCAAAAAGCAGCCTGTTTCACCTGAGGAAATGAAAAAGTACGGCGTTAATATGAAGAAACGCCAAGAAGTAACGCTGGAAACGGAATATAATAAGGTCCAAGCCATCGATATTGAGAATTGGTCCAACAAGCGCGGCCCGCGCCCTTGGGAAGAGGAGGAACTGGCGGCGTCGGCAGAGGCGAAACATTAATTTTGAAACATGTTGTGATGTAGGCATTAGCGTTTATTTAATGTTGGTTTGTAAATACAATTCATATATTTACTAGATTTGGGTTGTTCGTAAGTGAACAAATTAAGTAATCACCGAACTGAGTGGGTGAAAATGTTCCTTCCTAATTCCCAGTTCATGTGTTTTGATTCAATTGATTGCATGCAATTGCGATTTTGGAAGTGCCAAAAATGTTATTTTTTGAATAAGATACAAAAAATGAGTTAAAAAGGAGATATGCATCAACATAGTAAGTTATGTTAATATCTTTGAAGACATTTGTAGAAAATGTTCCAACTAGTGCAAAAACACGCTAAAGAATACTTATCTTGCAACTTTATTATTAAGCCATTTGAGTTAGCAAGTAAGCGACTGAGCAAAATAAGTTACTTCAAAAATAAAATAAAAAAGTGAACATTATCCAATTCTTCTTTAATGGCCTGGTTTCTCTGCAGCCCTGGATAGTCGGCGGAATATGTATGTACACAACAATAATAGGGCTGCCAACCTGTGCAAATCAGCTGAGACGCTCTGGCAAATATTTTCAGCCAAAAAAATGGGAGAAGTAAAACCCGTAAAAATGGACACCTGGGCGCCATCTGATGCAGCTACTTTGTTTGCTGATGGTAAGTACATTACCCATATAGACTACATGCTGTTTCGATCTATATAGCTGTTTTGTAGGGGAGCGTGTGCTCTGCTTCCATGGGCCGCTTATCTACGAAGCCAAAGTGCTCAAAACAAAACCAGAAACTACGCCGGTTGAGTATTACATACACTATGCGGGCTGGAGCAAGAAGTAATAGTATTAATTATGTGCAAAGTTATTCATTTAATACGACAATTATCTAAAAATGTAGCTGGGACGAATGGGTGCCGGAGAGTCGAGTGCTGAAATACAATGAGGACAACGCCAAGCGTCAGAAGGAACTGGCGCGACTGTACGGCGAACGCTCGAAGAAGGAAGGCAAGAAGGGTAAGTAATACTTTAGCAACTGCTTCAAATGCTTACAACATATACCCCTGCATGTCTTAGGCAGCGCTAAGGCCAAGAGAATGGAACAAATGGGCAATGAATCTCGTGCATCCACGCCCTCCAAAGATGGCAACACATCCTTGCCGCATTCAGGCGTTAGCAGCAGCACCATCCCCACCACCGGCACTACAGTCGGTACTGCAGCCACAACAGCCAAAAACGACAGCAGCAATAGCAGCACCACTACCACAAGCAGCACCACCACTACCATAACCACAACTAGTCGAAGTAATCGCAAATCCACACAGTCAGCCACAGCATCGGCACGTCCAAACACGCCCAGTGACAAGAAAGAGGATGCATTGGCTGCCGACAGTACTGAAGATGAGGTCGTTGCGCCGGCGCCGCCAAAAACCAAACGCATGAGCTCACACAGTAGCGGCGAGCAGCAGCGTGCATCCTTAACCGGAAATGGTGCGGATGCGGGCACGCCGGCAACAACACCGCAGCCAACAACAACTAATACTACGGGCGCTACAGATGCGCCATGTGTGGAGAGCGAGGAAACCTATACGGCAAAGCTAGAGGTGAAAATCAAAATACCAGATGAACTGAAGCATTATCTAACCGACGATTGGTATGCGGTTGTGCGGGAGCACAAGCTATTGGAACTGCCCGCCAAGGTGACGGTGCAACAAATATCTGAACAGTATTTGGCCCACAAGAAGTCCGTTAAATCGACCAGTGCCAGCAAAGAGGTGGCAATTAACGATGTCCTTGATGGCATTATAGAGTACTTCAATGTAATGCTTGGCTCCCAGTTGCTATACAAGTTTGAGCGCACTCAGTATGCGGATATTATGCAAAAACATCCGGATACGCCATTATCCGAGCTGTATGGCTCATTTCATTTATTGCGACTCTTTGTGCGACTTGGCTCCATGTTAAGCTACTCGGCGCTGGATCAACCGGCTATGCAAACGTTGCTGGCGCATCTGCATGATTTTCTCAAGTTTCTGGTTAAGAATAGTGCCATGTATTTTAACATGACTAATTTCATTAATGTCGATCCGGAATATGTGCGTAACGCACAGTAAATTTGGCATTAAATCGACCAATAAATATCATATATCTTCTCTCATTATACCCTTCCAGAGGGTATCATAATATTGTAATGAAATGTATAATGCATTCTTAGAGAATTTTCAAACCCATGCATACATTGTTAATCAATACGACGAGCTGAGTCGAGAGATGAGTTATTGCGTGAAAATATTTTGCTTTAAATAGTTGTCATGGCAACAGCTTTATTAACATCTCTGCAAGAGTATTTTATTTTCGGGACCTCAAATACAACTTTACTCTCTTGTTACACTATAACAGAAGATTTTATTACTTCATCACGAAAGGTGTTGCGCATTTATGCATATCGTGATCAGCATCAACATCCGAGTCGATTTAACCATGTCCGTCTGTCTGGTCTATGCAAGCAGTTTCTTAGTTTTAAAGCTATTGCTGAAATATTTAAAAACCGGCTGCCATAGGGACGAACGGTCGGTAATTGAGTGTTTTGCGAGGTATCCTAACCAGACTCGCATAACCAAAGTCTTATTACGTGCCAAGATGACTATATTGTTTTCGTTTTTTAATTTATCTCGTACTCAGCCAGTTTTATTATACTTTATATAGTCTGGTTAAATATTAAAGAAGGCGGTTCACTGTTTCATATAGTTGCCACAGTAACGATAGAAAATGTTGGTATGAATTTTTCTGCAAACATACCCCAAATATAAATTTTCTTTCTTGTTTTAGTTAAATTTAATTTGAGAGTTTAATTTTCACAACGGGCTTGTAAAATAAAAACGTTCATAAACAATGTTTATTAACAAATAAAATGTTATTCAGCCTATTTTGAAAAAAAAAAACAGCTGTTCTAGCTCTGTTCCTAAGATTCATCTGCGCTCTCACTACTACTGCTACTGGTTGGATAGAACTCCTTTAGATCCCTGGGCTTATCGCGCTCCTTCCGTTCCGCCTCCAGGTATTCATTCTGCACCTTTAGAATTTCATCGCTGCTTTTGCATACCGCATATGCATTAAGCAGCTTCTCGTTCAGCTCCAGAAATGCATGACCCCAGGAGAACTTGCCCATAAACCAACGTGCCTCTTCAGCAAAGCCACATATGTAAAGCGTTGCTGCTATAGCCTCCACACAGCTGAGCTTGCAGGGTTTTCCATAGTTGATTGGGTTGGCAGCCACTAGGAAGGGCAATAGGCGTGGGTGGGGGCTACGCATTCTATTGAAAGGCGTCTCATCCAGTTTCGCCCAAGAACAATCGATGACTGCCACTCCCGAAGCTGTCACAATATCCCGATCCTGTGGACTAACGCATAATTGACCAACTGGCGAGAGGACAAGTCCCGGAAACTTTTGACCCAAACGCAAATTTGATATGAGACCTAAACGCGCCAATTTCCTGCCCGAACACTTCTTCGGATCACAGTGATTGAGGTCCCACATGGCCACTGAGAAATCTGGCGGCTGTCCAAGTCCCTCTGTGTTGTTATCACCTGACGAATCCGAGTCGGAACTGTCGCTATCGGTGACATTACTATTGGCTAGCTCGTTGGCCTGTTGAGCAAAAGTACGTTGACAGTTGTGATTCGACTTAACGTTGCGATAGGAACTGGCACCCGCACCACGCTTTGATTTTCCCTTTTGTCGTGCACTCATTATTCTGTAAGTTTGATTGAATTGTATTATTTACTTATTTGTGTGACTTCTTGCTGCAGCAAGTCAAGTCGATCATAAATCATCGTTCATTCGAGTCAAGTAAACGAACCCCTAATTCGTTCACAAAAAAAAACAGGGACGTATGCCGGAACCAGCCCGCGGCATGTCCGAGTCAAAATATTGGACCATGTCCAACGGGAAAATAACATTCTTTTGTAAACAAGCACGGCCATTTTTTAACAGCAAAAAAACTGGCGGAAAAAATCCGGTAAGTTTTATTATTTGTGTTTCCTGCAGCAATTTTGTAGAGTTAGGATTTTTAGATGAATTAGTTCAAACAGTAATATTTGATTAGAGAGCTAAGTTACTCACTACTTTAACTGGTTCAGTAGTTCAAATCCAATTTAAAAAAGATATATTCAGTTTAAAACATCTGAATTAATGGTTGGGAAACTTGGCAGTGCCGAATGTATTATAGATATCATATAACAATAACAATGTAAGCGGTGTCATCCATGAATAATTGAATGAATAACTACAATCGCTCATTGAAATAATGCGTTCAATTGAGCTGTCTCTGAACAGAACAACACAGCTCTAGTTGGGAATCGCTTTCGATATCGATAAGCTGCCACCATGATATCATAACGCAGCCAAAACAATTAAATAGTTATAATAATATGTCTTATTACTGCTTATGGCCGGTCTTAGGGCATAAAAAGTTAAATTAGCAATAGGCTGTAATGCTTAAAAAATATATATGTTTGCTAATCGACGAACCACCATCGATTTTAAAACATATCGGTAGTGTGGCAGTAAGTGGAATAGATTGTGGATTTTTAATAGGGTCACTCTGACGCCATCTTTTTTGTTGCACGGAAAAATTACAAATTTGTCCGGTAAAAACGGTGTGAAAAAATAATAAATGTATGTTTAATGCGTAAATATATGTTTAAAAAAATGTGTGTTTTTCCCTGCATATTCTGCTGGCTTCTTAAATCTGTTTTGCATATTTACGATAGAGAGCTTAGCGATAACGATTGTGTGTGGAAAACCTAGCGCCAATTTAGTAAATAAAGTATCCGTGCACATTTAAAGAATAAAATATATACATTGTGTGGATAACCAAAGAATTTTCTGATAAAAATGTGTTGAAAAGGCGAAGTGCATTGCATTTCACATACACATTTCAGTGAATGTATGTGGCATACATACTAGAGTTGGGAGCGTGACTTTGACTAAACCATCAGCTATAAAGACACGAAAAATATTACTCGATTTAATAAAATAATTTATTGAAATGATCGGCTGAACTGCTTTAGTGTTAATGTACGAAACTGTTCATCTTGTTATTGTATTAGTCCAATTGAATAAATTAATGTTGCTATTAAATATGTAACTGCTTTAAGTTAAATATTTAATTGATATATTTTTGTAACGTTGAGTTTTTATTTTATTTACAATTATTGTGATTTACACGACTGAATATGTGAGCAAAATGGTAGATTTAATTCGCGAGTCAAAAATGAACTAAAAATCTGAACCCTTGTAAAAACCTAAATATGGCATTAGTAATCGTGCGTGTTTCAGATTCGTGTCAATTTGCCATGTGCCCATCTCCAGCGAACACACACACACACATATCGAAGTTGCATTGTCGCGCCACGGACAGTTAATGTTTTGTTGAAAATCAATCGACGCCCGTGTGCTGCCGTTTAGTTGTGAAAAAAAACAAAACAATAATATCTATACGTTTTATTAAAATAAATTTTGTGCCTTTTTTCTATATCCATGTGACCGACGCTGTGCTGCATGCGTGTCCTAAATTGAAATTTCCTGCCCCCAACGGAGTACAGTTGCGCCAGCCGCACGCTAGAAAAGCCAAACGACGACATCGCGACGGGGAGGCCGCGTATCAAAAATACAGCATTTTTTCAAATATTATCTAACAAAATGGGTGAAGTAAAATCCGTGAAAGTGGACAACTGGGGAGTCTTCTTTCTACAGAAGCTCCAAAACTTCTTCAACAAAACGGACTATTGCGATTTAACGCTACAGTTTCGCGATAATTCCCAATTAAAAGTGCATCGCCTGGTGTTGAGCGCCTGCACAGATTACTTCAACGTGCTCGAGCATACATGCGAAATAATTGACGATGCACTCATCATGCCGTCCGAGTTCCAAGCGGATGTGGTGGTGCCCATTGTCAATTTTATGTACACGGGCACACTGGAGTTTGAGCTTAAAATGTACGGCAAACTGTTGCGCACCGCCAAAGAGATGAACATGACGGTATTGCTTAAGTTATTGGAGGCACATCGTCGCACCATGGAGAATGTCAATCGGCAGCAAAGAGTGAGCATGATTTATCTATGTATATACATATGTATATATTTATTAAGGGTAGCAAAGCATCCATTTGCGTACAATCGATACCATCGATAGTACGACCGAAAAATGAGTAAAGCTTGAATAAATATATGAAAGTACAGCTATCTTCAGGATCCTAAAATATATATACTTGCTGAAATGTTTCTTCCCTTAAAAAAACATAATTTTCAACCGATTGTTCCTATGGCAGCTATAAGATGAGATTTAGTGGTCTGATTTTGACTAATTTGTAGGGAATGTAAAACAACGTTTAATTCGTGACTTTGACACGATCCTGGCGTTTCCGACATATGTACTGTGTGCAGTAAGAAGCACTTATGCCAAAGATTAACAAGATAGCTTTAAAACTGAGAAACTAATAATACTTTCTTCAAGGGTATATAAATAGATTTGAAAATGTTTTATTCACGAATAATGGATTCTAATAACTTGGCCAGCAGAAATACTACAATAGTTTAAACAAACTAAAAATCAATTACATATACGTATACATATTTAATGAAACAAAATAATTTCAAGATTTAGCTTATGAACAATTTTTTCGCATAAAATAGTAAAATTAGAATTAGAAATTTCAAGACAGAAATATGTACATGTGTTTCTGTATAAAAATTATATAGTTGATGCTATCGATATATCGAACATAACCATTGATACCGAAGAGAAGTTAAGACTATCGGCATTATCGATAGTGCCATGGTTTTCTAAAACGCCATAAATCACAGCTCGACATTAAATATATTCTCTTATCTCCGATAGCCACCCAGTCCAAAGGGCATACGTCGTCGTCCTGTGGTTCCCAGCATCAATGCCAATGCGACACAGCAGCGAGTGTCGACATCAACGCCACCAAATCGCAGTGTAGCCGCTCCAGCAACTATCACCAGCACAGTGCGTACGAATCCACAACAAACGCGTGCCGTGGGCACATCCACAATACTGCGCACGGGAGGCGGCATGAACAATCGCACTCAGTATGTAGAGTCAGCGACCACGACCACGTTTGTCAAGCAGGAGTCCACCTCGCCGTTTGAGCAGCTGCGCAAGGGTTATAACAATAACAAGCGGCCGGCACAGACTAGCTTGCAGTCGCCGCCGTCAAAGAAGCCCAGTTTAGAGGAGGTTAAGGAGTTTGCCGAGCAGCAGCGTATGCGCAAACAAATTGCTGCTGAATTTGGTGATCATGGGGATCCGGAATATGACAACATGATGCTGTACGATGATGTGCACACCGGCGATGATGATGATGATGATGTGCCACCACAGCCATCAACATCGAAGCAACATCAGCTCCAACAGCAAACGCATCAGGTACAATCCGGCACGCAGACGCAAATAGAGCATGGCGCAACCACAATCATACTAAAACAGGATTCGCCCAGCCAAACGCCGACGATTATTGTTAAAGATGCATCATCCCACACAAAACTGAATCATACAAAAATCATTGCCGAAGTTCTGCGCCAATATCCGCACATTGTCAAGGGCCACAAGAATATCAAACTGAAGATAATGCCCAACAGTCCGGTGGAGAAAACGCAAACCGCTGTCAAACTCGGCTCCCCAGCAAAGGCAGCAACACCGCCTCTGCCCAGCGTCGCGTCGCCACACAAGAAGCTACATGTTTCATTCAAGCCAGATAAGCCCATGATTACCACACAGCAGCAGAAGTCAGTACAAAAAATAACGACGGCACAGCCACCGTCATCGGAGGCAGCACAGACGGCAACTGTGAGCTCACTGGCATCTACGACGGCTGCTGCGGCGGTTGCGGCACAAAAGCGACGCATTGATAGCAAGACAATGCATTCGCTCATTGCACTTGGCGCCGAGAATACAACTGGTAAGCAAGCGTAGGCTAAATATTAAGGATTCTAAGGGATCTATTCATTTTTACTCTCTGTACCCATAAAATTGGCAAAAAGGGGGTACTAAATCTGTGCAAATGTATGTAACAGGCAGAAGGAGACATCTCCGACCCTATAAAGTATATATATTCTTGATCAGTATCAAAATAGATTTCGATTTGGCTATGTCCGTCTGTCTGTCCATCTGGGGAAGAAGCACAGCCACCACTTAAAATGCCTCGCTGGCGCTGTTGCTTGTGCTGTCGCTTGAAGTATGTGTGCGTCTTTGTATATGTGTGTGTGTATGTGTAAGTGTACGAAGACGCGATCGGAAATATTTGAACTGGGTACAGGGAGTTTTGTAGTCGGGTATACTTGACTATAGCATTCTTACTTGTTTAACCAGCCTACGTAAAACATACAATTGCCGACTAACAATTTGTGTTAATAAAATACTAAACCTCTTTGATTTAGGATTGTATAGATGCTAAACTTCGGCATTTTAGCTCAAATATGTAATTTCACCTTGAGCCACTTTCCATCTGTTGATTCCATCCGTCGAAAGCGCACACTAAGACAGGATTTTGGAAAATTCTACCCACAAGGGTGGAAAATCGCGGAGAACTGTTGTATGAAACTTTTTTGTTTACCAACCAATCGGCTTCAAACTTCTTTTGCAAGATCTATACGAAAAATTATTTGACCCATTCTTCACCGATTTTGGAAAATCCATTCCATGGCCAAAAAATAGTGGTGTTGAGGTTATATGGGAGAGTCAAATTTTGGTCCGATCGGGTTCAAACTCATTTTCAAGGCTCTAGACAAAATCATAATAGGCGTGGTGCTCAAAGATTTTGAAAAATCTACCCCGCGGGCGGGAAGATTGGGGTGCTCTGTTTTTGTTTTTTAAGATTGACGAAAGTAGTCAAATCCAACATAATGCATTTTTATCTAAATATTTTGCCGGGAAGCGCTGGGGTTTTACCAGCTAGTTTATTTTATAAAATATGAATTAATAGCAATTCATTCAGTTTAAAGCATCAAGCCAGTAAACAGATGAATCAGATACAGATGTTGATGGCATGTCTCTACAGACTCACTTCTTCACTCTTCATATTTTGGAGCTTATGCTTTAAAGCGTAGGCAAGCCCATTGGCAAACACCCTCGATCCTTTTCAGGTGACCGCATTGCTCGTCTTGCTCACCAAGACCTTCTTGTAACACTCCACCTTATGAAAAATTATGTGATCTCCCGTTTTTGTAAAATTCATGTCGCCTCGTTTTTTTAAAAACTCATCCGTTTTAAGGTGCCAAAATGACAGCAAACAGAAATAACGGCGTGCCGAAGTTTATTTAATCTTTTACTGTTTTCATCCGATTGTTTCTATGGCTGCTATAAGATAAATAGTCGGATTTTCATAAAACTTTGTCAACATCTGAAGAACATGCGTAAACTTAGAATTGCTAAGTTTGGTTGTCATATTATAAGGAACCAAAAAGTTACTCACACTAAACTCGCTCATCTTTCGACCGATTGTTTCTATAGCAACCTTATGATATATTGATCCGATTTCGATCCAAATTTGTGAAAAAATCATAAAACCTAAAATTTGTGAGCTTGGTTGGGATATCTTATAAAAGAAAAGTCTTACGTAACTCAATTTTCAACCGATTGGGATATAAGGATCTGACTGACCAAATTTGTATGAAACTTTGATTTCCTGAGATTGGGACGGGTTGTTTTAAAATCAGTTATGAGTGGTACTTCCTGATTTTGTTCATAGCCATCCTTAACTTTATTCTCGGCTTTATTTCACAGGTCCTTGGTTATGTCTGCGTTGTGGTGTCAATGGACGGCCAATTAGCATTCCATCGTATCGCGGATTCCGTCGTCATTTGATCAACACGCACAAGGAGACAATTGATCCGGCATTGTGCGAACATTGCGGTTGGCGTTCAGTCAATAATCGGGAGCTGCATTTCCATATGTACACGGAGCATCAGATCAAATCGCTGCTTTACAACTTTGCAGAATGCGCGCTGTGCAACCGGACATACTTGAGCAAGAACGAGCTGGAGCAACACATAAATCAGGCGCACACGGATGAGAACAAGCAGCAGTGCATTTACTGTAACAAGGTGTTTGCCCAGGAGCTGCATCTATACAGGCACATGAAGTGTTATCACAAGGCACAGGCGTTGGAGGATGGTATCATTGATGAGACCGATGAGGAATATCTGGGCTCACAGGACGAAGACGATCAATTGGGTGATGATGAAGACCAGGATATGGATACGGAGGCGGACGAGGAGGAAACAATACAGGATGAAAAGGTTCGCATATTGTCCGACATTAGCTTGACAGCAACCGGTTCCATTGTACAACAGCAGGCCCGCGATGAGCAGGAAGAAGTCGAAACAGAAACAGATGTGGAATCAGAGCACCAAATGTTGCAGCAGGAACAGGAAGTTAAGTTTGTTGGCGCCGATGGCAATGAGGTGGAATTAACTGAGGAACAGCGCAAGGAAATATTGTCACAGCTAAATCAGCAACAGGCTGGCGCACCCAGTGGCGGCGTTGTCATGGTGCTCAGTGAGCCTGAAGGCGATGCCAAGCAGGAGGGCGATGCCAAGTCCACAGCGGGCACCGAGGAAGAAGAATACGATGACAGTCAAATTTATAGCGAACTGGGCGCCACCGGGTCCGTAGAGAGCAGCAGCAAAAAGAGCGAAGCGGCCGATGAAAGCAAGGAGTCCATGGAAAATCTCGAATGGGCAGAGAACCTACTTTCAAAGCACGACTTGGAAACAGAGCAGAACAGCAAAGAAGTAAGTACCATAAATGAACACACACTGTAAACCAACTCTAACTCAAAATACTCTCAAATTATAGCCAAAGCCAGATAAGCGTCGAGATGACATAAGCGAAAAGCTTAAGGAGCTGACCGGTGATTGGACCGAGGATGAGAACGAGGATGAGGATGATATTGATGACAAGCCCGCAACAGCTGCTGATCAATCGGAAGCTGCCCCTGAGAAACAATCGGTAGAAGTTGCTGAAGTTATTGAAGAAACTATCGAAGAACAACCCGAGCCGGAGGATGATATTGACTTGGCACTGGAAAGTTTGCACAAGAGCGCTGATGAAACGGACGAAACTGCTGAAGCTGCGGTCGAAGCAGCTGCAGCTGCAGTTGCAACCTCCAGCGCAGCTGAAATTCGCCAACAAGAGCCAGAGATAGCAATAAAAATGGATGTGGATGAATTGGAAAAGCCAAGTGTCGATGCCAAGGCAGCCATAGACGAGCAAGTCGTAGAGATTAAGAAAGAAGACGAAGATGAGGAGGAGTTCATCAAGGAGGATACGCCTCAAACAACAGTCGAAACGGAAGCCGACGAACTCAATACTTCAAACGTGACGGAAAACAATGCAGAAGCTACTGACATTGAGGATGCGAATTTAGAGACGGAAAACATCCGCAAAGTGCTAATTGATGAACTAATTGCTGAAGCGGAGGCACCTCAGAGCAATGCAGAGCTTAGCGAAGAGCCTGAAGATGCGGTCGAGGTTCCGCCCACTCAGCTGCCAGTGGTTGATGTATCGGAGGCGTTGAAAGATGATATGCCCAAAGTGGTTGCAACAACTACGGAGGAATCGGAAGCTAATAATGACGAGGAAAAAGCAGAGGCAACGACGACGACGGCAGCAGCAGCAGAAGCAGAAGCATCCGATGCCAGAGAGGAGAAACCAAACACCAGCGATGCCACTACCAGCGATGGTAAGGCACAGCCACTGACAGGAACGCAGGAGAAGTTAAAGAGTCTCATGAGCGAATGGGTTGATGATGAAGAAGATGATGACAATGAAGATGAGAATGGGGTTAGTGCTGCGGCGAAGGAGCAACTCTAATTACTAGATTTATTTATGTTTTAAGTTCGTTTTCGAGTGCGACAAGCATCAGAATTATGGTATATATGTACATGCATATTGATATATGTTTGTATTTTTAAAGTAACCAATGAAAATCTTTGGCAAGCTTTAGCCAAAAAGAGTTTCCGGTTTCGATTGTAAATTAATAAGTGTTTCAATGTCGTTATTTTGAAACACACCTGTAATTGTCATGATTGACGCAACATATATAAACATAAGCATATATTATACAAACATATATATGACACATTTACCCGTATAACCACAAGTAAAACCTTTTCGAGCTGCATGTTGACTTTCGATATCAGACCAACGATCGAACATTTCGCAATTTGTGAGGGTTTTTTTACCATTTCTGCTGCGTTTTACCACCAACCAACACTTCAAATTTAAGAATAAAATGTACGTATATATATATGTTTATACACATATATAGAATTATAAAGTTTACCTATATGAATATATAGTTTACCCTATATATTGCAAATATTAAACATATACATTATTAAAATATATAGTTACATACATAGATGTTTTAATTGGTTTAAAACAAAATAATGAAATCATATGTGTATGCAACGACATTTATTCGCTTAGAATGATGTTTTATGATTGATATATCTAGTAATACGAATCAAAAAATTCTGTGGAAACTTTTTTTGGTTACCATTAAATTTAAGGTTAACAAAACCTAGAAATTTTGGAGAAAGCAAAAAAATAAATGTAAATGTAGATATAATGAATATAAGTGTTTTGAATGGGATCGGGCCTTTATAATATCTTTTAATTTCAGGAAGTCTTGAACTTGGCATAGAAGCTAAATTTTAGGTAATATATTGGAACCGGAAATATCAGATAACCATATAATATGCATGTAGCATATGCAAGATCGGTTGAAAATGGATTTGTTTGAAAACCTTGTTTGTTCTCAAAGGTAACTCAACCAAACGCACTAATTGCATGTTTCGGTTTAAGCAAGTTGACCGAATTTATTGAATTTAAATGACTATCATTGAAATAACCGATTGAGACAAGATTTTTTACTACACACTTTAATCAACATGTAGTAGCCGACACGCCGAAGATAACATTCCTTGTTATACTAGTATCAAAAATGAAATATTTTAAAATCATAAATCGCTATATTATATCAATATCGTAAAAACATTACATATAAAATTACATTTACAAAATTTGCGCTATGAATACAAGTTAAAATAAAAACTAGGCAGCGCCAACGGAGATTATCAGTCATCTGAAATAATTTTATTAAATGCGTGAGCGCCAAGGCTGATTATATAGACGTGACGTACCAGCGAGATAGAAATTTATGATGCACATAGTGGCAAAGCCAACAATGACTGTTATAAACTGCGCAAATCCCGCCCAGCGACGCTGGGAATTACTGTGCCAGCGCGCCTTCTCGCGCGGTATCGCTTCACAGACAGTTACATAGAATAGCGTGCCGCCAGCCAGCGCCTGTATAACTGGGAGCGCAGTTTTGGACCACGCGGCGGGCACATCGACGATAAGCATACCCAGTCCAATGCCGCATACGGCGCCCAGTGCAAACACCGAAATGCCAATGAATTGAGAGCGAATGGTCGCTCGCGGGTTGGAGCGAAACTCGAGACCTAGACAGAATCCCATTACAAATTTGTGACAAGCAACAGCGCCGAGCAGAAAGAGTACCTACAATGTAAACAAAGTATATAATTTGCTTATCTAAATAAATGTTTTGCTAAGATTGTGCTACTAATCAAATTCAAAATATGATTATGGGGCAGCTAAACAATAATTATGTCAAGGTATGCAAACCTTAGTGGATGAGTTTTGTACACCGATAGCCAAACCCTCAATGGCCGAGTGCAAGGAGAGCGCCACAAAGAGACCCAGTGTGCCGGTCATGGATTGTGCACAGGGCTCAGTGTGGCTGGTGTGGCAAATGCGTGCATTAGCATCCTCCACGCTGGCATCGTCACAGCCGGATCCGGTGCTATTATTGTGATCATGATGATTATGACCATGACCGCTGAAAGCAAATCCAGACAATTAATATACATATGTACACACAATTGAACGAGTAAAACAATAGATTTACTTTTCGTTCTGATGTCGATGATGATGATGCTGCCTTGCAGACAGCGCTGAATCAGTGGCCAGCAGTGGCGCCCGTTCGTCAGTAGCTCCATAGCCAGGATTTGTAGATCTGTTGCTTGGATCAACTACTGCATGGGTATGCTGTATGGCCTCACCGAAGAAGTAGTGTATAAATTCATCTATGAAGTAAATAATGAAGAAGCCGCCACACATTGCGACTTCCGCAAATTTCGAGTTCATTTGCTCGCGCACCTGTGCAATAATAAGCAGATGTGTCATCAAATTGCAATCAGCTGAAATTTTAGACAGCAGATTTGTTTACGTTACCTCAGGCAATATATGCACCAGAGCTGTGGCTAGCAAAATGCCTGCACCAAAGCAGAGCAAAAGCGAGGTTGTCAGCGGAAAGCGAACACGATTACGCTCAGATATTATGGCTGGTAACATGCCGGACAATAGGCTACCAAGGCCTAGAACCACCATGGCTAAAACCTTTTCCATATCGCCGCGATCCTCAGCTAGCCAGTTGGTGTTATTCGTGGCCATATCTGCGGCTGCTAAACTCATTGTCAGTCATCAACAGCAAATAAAAGGTGCTGCACTAAAATTGGATCAAACCTGATGGTTTGTGAGTTCGTTGGCTGTGCGTCGCAAAATAATTTAAAATTAAACAACCGACCGCACACATCAACGCACATAACAGACTACAAAAACAAACGAACGCTGAAGGCGATGACGATAGCTATCGAGATACGTTTTGATCTACTGCCTATCGCTGACGCTTATCGATAATATTCAAGGCAGCAGTTTTCAAATGCATTGATAGCCGTTAGGGCTCAAGCCAAATCCCATTTTATATAATCTTAATGTTAATGATGTTAATGTAATGAACGAATTATTTCAAGTAATCAATCGCTCTATGCTGACGCTATAGTATGTATATCTGGAGGATCAATAAATTCTGAACCTGGTGTCTGTGACTATCTATTTTTCTTCGTTACAACGATCGCCTGAAAATCCACTCCAACCTCCTGGTCTCCTGGCCCCCCAAAACCAGACAATGTGTTAAGATCTTTTTTACACAGCCACGTCCGACACCGAAATTTGGAAAAGATATATATCTTCCACATTTTTATAGAGTAACCAAATTTGCTATGAAAACTACAAATATCCTTCCTTGTACAAAATTGTATTATAAATTTATTGAAAGAACAATTAGTCCCTTTAGTTAAAATACTACTTACTACAATACCATCAAATAAACTGTTTTGTAGAGCATGCTGAGCTCTGTTTTCGACATTAAAAAATACAACAAAATCAATTGAATTCCGCATAATAATATCTCATGGTGAACAACCAGTTTGTCACAACTTCTGAACGTAAATTTATATAATCTTAATGTTAATGATAAATGTTACAATATAATCTATTTTCAGTGAAATGTCTATGTATGTAAATCGAGTGACCTTTGTATATTAAATCCAAATTTAACTTTTGGCGCCCTCACAAATTTCGTCTTTTGTCCATTGTAATGGACCGTCGTTGCATAGTTTGTGGCCTGGTGCCAAGAAGTGGGTACACCTGTCCACACACTATGGAGGAAGCATTTAGATGGCAAAATATGCTTACTGTTTATATACCTGCTGAGACATTGCGGCACCACTGTTGCGTTTGCAACAAACACATTGGGCGCTCAGTGGTGCAACAAAGTGAACAGCAGCAAGAAACTGAGACAAGCAATTCTGCAGACAGTCTGCAGGACAATTCGGATAAAGATATTAATGAGCATCGACTATGCGTATCATTCAAGGATACCAACGCGATTCATTACTTTGGGGAAAATAATATAGAAGATGCTGCATGCAAGGAGCAAGGATCTCAGCCTCAACATAGAAAACCGCATCAGAGAGAAGTGGACGGCAAGCGCTGGGCTGGAGCACCTGGAGCTCAGGAGCAGATTAGTAGATGTGCTACCACTCAGAGCTCACCAATCAGACAACGTCCCGACTGGGAAGAAACTGGAACACTTGATAGCTGTAACTCTGCCACGGCGACCATAGAAAGCGAGGAGATGCTGCAGCAGGATGGAAAGCATCCGAAACAGTTGGGAATAAGACATTCTTCTGGTTACGAATCCTCTGCTTCTCGGATAAGACAATCGAGTTCGTGTATTTGTGGAGCCTGTTGTGGAAAGAAGCTAGCAAAACTTTTAGCTTCAAGAACTCAAATTAAAGAAAGCGTATCCTCTTATGGAAATTTATCTTCAATGCACCAAGGAAGACAACAAATTTCTAAGTCAAAAGCAAACCAAATGAAGAAAACTCCCTCAAGGACAAGCAACTCCTGTTGTGGATCCTCTTGTGGAAACTTACCTTCAATGAATAATAGAATGCAACAAAGACAACAAACAATATCTAAATCTGGAAGATCTTCCCTGAAGCAAACCGATTTAAGTAGTTTTCAATACAATAATAGGCAGTTACCACAACAGCAAGAGCAGAAAGAGCGAAAAAACCAACAGTGTCAATGTTGTATGTCTTCTCAGACCTCCGATCAGGTGATGCAGTGTCCATCTGAGGACTACATCCGACCCCGGGTGAAACAACAGGCATCCCCATGTGGCTGGTGCGACAAAGATTTGAGCAGTAGTTTTTCACTTTGTAGTGATTCCAACGATCTCAGAACTTCCAAGTGGGATGACTGCACATCGGAAAATTCAACCATCAATGGGTCTCAGGATTGTCCGTCCACCTGTTCACCACCGGACTGCAGCAATTTGAATTGCATCGTAGCTAGCCCACCACCGCCGGTTAACGTGTTAATTATGGGTGGTTCCATGGTGCCCACGTACTACAATTCGACACGCCTTAGACCTGACCCATCCCAAATTACGGAAATCTGTGTGCTGGAGTCGGACTTTACTCAGGAAAGGGCTGTCTTCCCAGACATTGATGAGCCCAAGTATACAGTCTGTCGAGCCCCAACTGAGCAACAGTCAACTGGTGTTAATAAAGCTGAGGCGAATGGTCAGGAAGCGGGCTCCACAGAAGTATTACTGGTGGGCCTAGCTCAAGAAAACTGCATCTGTGGAGAAGGTTCCGGCAACAAGAGTCCACGGCAAAGCGTCAAGCCGGATATACAGTCACCCATGAATTACAATCAGATTATGACGGATCAAAAGACACGCATTAATGAGCTGGAGAGCTTAGTGGCACAACAGCAGCGACTACAGCTTTCGATACAGGCCAAACTAAATGAGTTGCAGAATAAAGCGGCTGGAACAACCATGCGTGTACAACCTAGAGTCAATGCAGGAACCTCAGCAATACCCGGAACGTTGCCACACAATCAACCACCCTTAACCCCCACGCTGGGTAAGCCAAAACCCAATGCAGGTACCTTAGCAAAATCAACAAGGTTTCCGTCTAATCAAGCATCCTTAACCCCAACGCCTGGTAAGCCTAGACCGGATGCAGGTATCTTTGGAAAACTAGCCACGTTGACGCCCAATCACGCACCGGTAACGTCAACATCTGGACAACATAGAGGCTATGGAGCAACCTTAACAAGACAGGCAACGTTGATGTCCAATAAAATATCCTTAATCCCTACACCTGGAAGAGCTAGAGCCTATGCAGTTACGTTAGGAAAACCAGCAACGTTGTCGCCAAATCAAATATCCTTAAACACATCGCCTGGAAAATGTAAATCCTATGGAGTAACCTTAGCAAAACCAGCGTTTTTGCCCAATCAATTATCCTTAAGCCCGAAGCTAAAAATACTTCCGACCATAAGCAACAATAAGGCGAACTGAGTGGGGGCGCAGTTTAAATTGTATGTGAAAGAAACTCTATACCTTGCCGGATATATCAGATTATGACAAAGCCAACATAAAAATTTATTCAAAAACAATACAATTTATTTTGATTTTCTTAAGTTTAAATTTAGCTGTCCTCATGAGCCGACGTTGTGTCGTCTGTGGTAAGCCTGCTGAGAATGACCAGGACAGCGCCTTCCACTATCCCAAGAACGAAAAGGAAGCCCGTATTTGGCAGCGAAGCATGGGTGCCCATAAAGTATGTGCGGATAATATACAAAAACACTGCTGCGTCTGCATTGAGCACATACCACAATTCGTGGAACGTGCTCAGAAGCAGGCGGATATTATTAAGGGCAAGTTAAGAGAGGAGCGTGCGGAACGTGCTCTGATGAACCGACCATCGCTCAATGTACTGCTCCTACAAGGCGCCTCGCTGTCTCCTTATTGCGGCAACTCTAGCAAAAAAAAACCCATAGATGGCAAAAACAAGGAGGACGACAACTTAGACGCGGAAATTGTTGTGCGGGAATCAATGTTTAAGGATTTGGGTACATCTTTTCCGGATATCGATGAGACTCAAGTAACAGTGCTGAGCACACCTTTGCACAATGACGAGGAGCTAAAGAACCTGCAGAAGACCAATAAAGGGAGCGAGCAATGCGGCGACAGCCAGAATATGAGCAATTGCACGGATGTTTTACTGCTGGGCCGTAGTCAACCCCATCCCACCGATAAATGTCCATGCAAATGCGAGCAATGTGCAAAGCCAACATTCTCACCGAACGATCCTCCATGTCATCCAGAGCAGCAAGTCGATCAGCTGCCAATTGATTGCAATTGTGAGCAACCGACGCATCACGAGCTGAACGAAATAATCAAAGAGCAGCATCAACGTATATGCGAGCTAGAGAACCTAATCTGTCGCCAAAATAATTGGCATTTGTCCATGCAGCAGAAAATGGAGGAACTATATTCTGAATTCGGTCGCCTCGAAACCGAGGACTGCAACCCATTCGCATGTCAATCGGCGTACTACATGCAACAGGAGCCGCACCACAACGCAACGGAGCAAGTGCAAGAAACGGACAATGCACAATGAGCAGAAGACTAGTAGTGTTGAAGCTGTGATTGCCTACACTGGTCTGATCGGCGGAGTCCACATTATGTACTACCTGACCAAACCAATAAACCAGCTCGGAAAAAGCAGAGTCAAGCCACTAGCATGCCGTCGGAATCGTCAAAGTGATGAACATTTTGTATCGTATATAGCATTTAACAGTTAGGTGGCATTGAAACAATTATAAAATTTACATGTCTAATAGCCGGAAACGTTTGAAGTTATACCAATAGGTTTATTCGCTATTACACGCCACGCAAAATCAACAGTTTATCCTTAAGCTTAGGCAGCGGACTGAATAACATCTGTGTAGAGTTTCACTTTGGTAGCAATGCTCATGTCGACATATTTGTCGCCAATGGAAACAACCAGGCCACCAATAATGCTGGGATCCACCCGGGAGGTGATCTTCAGCGTCTGGTTGCTCTGTAAGAAAGACTGCAAACACAAAAATTTAGCTTTCTAACATAAAAAATGATTTTGATGAACTCTTACCTTGAGAGCGCCCTCCAACTGCTTGTTTTGGGAAGCATCCAAGGGTTTGGCGGTGACCACCTCGCAGACGACCTCGCCGCGGTGAGCAGCCATAATGGTCCTGAAGGCATTGATAACGGTATCCAGCTTCTTCAAGCGTCCATTATCGGCCAAAAGACCCAAAAAGTTGGATGTGGCTTGTGCAAAGCGCAGTTGGGTAGAAGCCTCCTTCAGAGCAGTGGACATAACTTTCTTGTTTATAATGGGGCTGGTCACAAATTCACGCAGCTTCTTGTCGCCCTTGATGGTACTCTGCACAGCAATAAGATCCTTTTCCACCTGATCCAACTGACTCATTTTCGAAGCAGCTGAGTACAGAGCGGTGGCATAACGGCCCTCCAGACCAAACACCTGAATTGGTGGCTTTACAGCCTTCTGGGCAGCAGCGGAGCTGAGTGTGCGGCTCTGCAAATATGGGAAATACCATTATTATAAACGCTTTATCTAAAATCGCATCGGATTTCGATCATTGGTTAATATTGCGAATTACATAACCAACAAATCCGCGTTAGATAATTGTTTTGTTGTGATGTCTATGGTGTCACTAGTACATTTTTCAGCCTAGCATAAGGTACCTTTGTGGCACATCTAAAAACAAGAATTTGTTATAAATGTTTTTGCAGAAAACTTACCAAAAGTGCTAATTTGTTAACGGAGGCCATTGCTTATTCCTTGTGCTGAATTTTTCACCTAAAAAATCAGCTTTATCGTACAGGGTTGTTCGAACTAAGGAATGTTAGGGCTGCTACAACGCCGTTGCTTACCAGGGTGGCAACAATCGATAACGATAACTCAGTACTGGAACATTGGTGCTGCCAACTTATGCCGGAATTTCTATGCTTTGCTCCCGTATAGAAAGAAAGCACGGAGATTGGCCTTAGGCTCAAAAAACGCGGAAAAAATCCCAGAACCGATTTCAGGTGGGGGAGCTTAATTTTATTGCACAATTAACTAAAAATAATAATAATTTAAGCACGTCCCATACAAGCATTGCAATGAATCTCGCGGCTGCTCCGCTAGTCGAAATTTGATATTACGAAAAAAAATACTGGCTTTTTTTGTAGTTAAGTGGCAACACTGCCAAAGTGGTTCCGGAACAGTGACGTGCCGGAACCAGCCGCGGCCTGTAGTCCAAAATATTGGAACACCTTGGTGGACACGCTTGTGGAAGCTAAGATTTTGCCCGGACGCCAGTGTAAACCAACTATGACGCACTTCAAAAAACTTACATTTCTGGCGGCAGAGCGGCGACGCAGGATAACATTTCCCTAACATTTCGTCTTGTTTGGGCTCTGGGGGGCGACAGCGAGCCCCAATCGCCAAAAACTTTTATTTCCTATACTAAATAAAATCCGGGCTAATTTCGAATTTTGTTAAATAGTGGATTAAACGTGTTTTGGCCCTCGAAAATCAAAACGGCCAAAATTACGAAAATTTGAAGTTTTGCTAGTTTTGGGCTCAAAATGAAGGCCCGGGAACGGTGAATCGAACCTGGTAACTGAAATTGCTTTTGGCCCGAAAACGGCGCTTGTACGGGCCAAAAGCGAACACGGTCCACACAGGGTTGCGTGCGCCGATAACTTTCTGTTATTAACAGAACGCAGTGCTGGTAAATGATCATGTGCTGACAGAGTAGGGTTGATAAGTTTCGTGAAATAATTGGCTCAAACATACTGTTTGAAAGAATATTGGGCGCTAAGATTTAAATTTTATAGATTGAGTAAAACTAATTTTATTTAATATCAAAAAATTAAAGTGAATTGCTAAAATTATATTACGCTCTTTATCAATGTCAAAATAAGAAGATTACATAATTTCTGCCAAATACACATAGTATGTACACACATATGTATGTATGTACTTATAATATAATAGAAATAAAAATAATATTTATAAGAATAAGTACATATTTATATGACAATGCGACGGACCATTGTTCAAAATATGCCAAAAGTTTTAATATTCTTATGTATGTACATTTATGTATGTTCATTTACAAAAGTATGTACATACATATGCACACGCGTGTGCACATTCATTCACATATGTACGTATGTATGTATTATGTACGTAAATTACATTCAGCTTGTATACCCTACTACGAAACTCCCCGGTCTACAACTTCCAAACACATCTATGTAAATCCACTTATACATGCACAACGACGCACGACCACGAGCGACAGCGCAAGCGAGGCATTTTAAGTTGTGGCTGCGCTGCTTTTTCCCCCGCTCTAAAGCACTGAATCTTCGTGAATAACTTCCGTGTTTATTATCCGATGGACTTAAAATTTGGACAGTAGATTAAGAGTGACTAAAGTATTGTACATGCCAAATCTTAAAGCTATATCTTGTAAATTTTTACTGTAAAACGGTTTTTTATCGATTTGCGGGAGAACAGGGCGAGATATTTAAAATATGAAGCAAATTTGATTTGCGTATGGTATACAGGAACCTACATTTCAAATTTGGTGTCTCTAGCTCTTGTAGTTGCTGAGATCGACGCGTTCATACGGACAGACGAATCGAAATCTCTTTTGATACTGATCAAGAATATATATACTTTATAGGGTCGGAGATGTTCCTTCTGCCTGTTACATACATTTGCACAGATTTAGTACCCCCTTTTACCCATTTTATGGGTACAGGGAGTAATAAGGACATTAATATATGTACGTAACGAGGTTGGATAACTTTAGAATGCGATCATTTTAATGAGAAAAACCATTGGTGTTGTTTTCCTACCTTTTTTATTTGTTGATCGTTAGTGTTAATTCGCCACACGGCAACACAAAATAAGAATTCAAACAAACCGATTTCAGATTCACGTCTTTATTTTTATGTATTTTAAAAAACTGTTTTTGTAGATGGGGTTTTTCGGAAATACGTATTGATTTTACTTAAAACATAATTGTATAACTGCCTTAAAACGGTTGTATTTGCAATTGCAACATCAATTATGTTGCCGTTTTCAAAATCCTGCTAATACATAACCATACGGAAAATAATAGTTATAAGTGATTAGCACTTTGGGAAATCAGTTGAAAAATTCAAATTACGCATATATTGTAAATAGATTGAAGGGTTTACTTGTCATCTGCAATAATATAATGATGTTAAATATAAACTCTAGTTTAAACTCAATCTTAAAGCAGACTAACCTTCATCCTCGAGGTCTTCATCGCCCTCATCTTCACCATCTTCGTCTTCAAATGCTTCCTCTTCATTGTCTTCGTTTTCATCTTCATCTTCGGGCTCCACCTCAATATCAGGTACGAGATAATACTGTAGGGGATTTGGCCAAAGGTCATCCTTTATCAGTTCAGCAATCTCGTCATTGACGGGGTCAGCATTGTCCGAGAACCAATCGAAAAAGGTCTTGTAATCGGAATTCCTTTTCTTCTTGTTGCCATAAGGTTTCGTTAGCAACTGTTTAAGTAGATTTTTTCCTTCCTTCCATTGTATGGGCGTGCTAGTAGACGCGGGCCAATCACCATTTTCAGAGGCAGCTAAACCAAAAATATTGTTGATATATTGAAAAATTAAATTTTTTAAAGCTACTTACCCGCTGAATTTAAATGAAACTCTTTGGTGAGAATTTTGTTTTCAAAATATTGATTCTCATCAAAGTGGAAATTTATGCGGTAACCAGATTTTATATCTTCAAATTCCTCAACCTCCAGTTTGTTTAACGAATGCAGACACTCCTCCTCTTCTTCGTCCAGAATGCCAGATACTTGCGGGTGGTTTATGAACTACAAAATTATACTCAAATTATCGTTTGTTTTGTAGTAATCTCTCTCAATCTGCTTAATCGTCATTACAACTGTGATTACATGAGCTCTAGACATGTGCACTTCCCGCTATAAGGCTGTTTTCACAATTTCGCCATTTTGGTGTCAGATCTGCATAAATTTAAAGCAGATTCCTCGCAGTAGAAAAGCTATTCATAGCTACTTACTTAAAAATGTCATGTTCTCATTGGAGAATAATTTTTTTACAGATACGCAACATGCACTTCCAGGAAAATTAAATTAATTAGTTGATTTTTTTTATTTTTTTAATTATTTCGTTAACTATTGAATTCAGCTCTGACATTTTAAGCTATTTTTTTTAAAAGTTAATTTGGCTATTTTTGTGTTAGTAGATAGTTAACAACACTGATAGTAAGCTATTTAGCTACAAAATTGCCAAAACGGCAACACTTGAGGGAAACCTAATGGCAATCGATAACGATATCCAACAGCGTCGTATATACATATGCAAGTACATAGCCTCAAAAAAAGAAGAAGAAATTAGCATGGAAATGCACATTACACAAGGCGCAAAATACATCCATTAGGGAATCCTATCCTAATACATTTTAATAAAAGTGTAATATTTTATTTAAAGTCTACAATATACATATATATACCCATACGTGCAAAATTGCGCCTTCCAGCACTTTTATCGATACATTCGCATACACACACACAGGCAAAAAAGAGCGGTGCGACCGGTGGCGGCGGCATGCACAGAAGGCAAGATGGAAAAGAACAAACGAAAAAAAATTCTTCGAATAGAGAAATTTTTCTTGCATATGTGGTAGACACAAAATCAATTAATGTTGTCGCTTCACTACTCCGTGCACGCATTACTGCCACATGAATTCAATTTTACTAACCAATTCGAATTTGCACATGGCAAACATGCAAATCATGGCCACAGATAATGATGCCGCCGCCATCTATGTACTATATACGTGCATATGTATGCATGTACATTACTTACAGAAGTCACCCAAAAATTGGGAATCCGCTTGACGAGTTCACTTCGCTTCTCATAGCACGGCTTCCGTAGTTTGTTGTATTTCTGCTCCACTTTCAGTATTTCCTCGCTGGCTTTTTCGTTTAATGCGTCAATCTCGTTTTGACAAGCATCGATTTGTTCCAGTGCCTCAGACTCCTCCTCGTTTGGACCGGCAGATGTATTTCCATCAGGGACAGCATCCAATTTCTGTCGCTTTGGCACGCTCGACATGATGCTCGCTTTAGCTTTTTATTGGAGAGGCTATAAAATCAAATTTCTTGGCGCTTTTGCAAATTTGCAATTAGTTAAACTAGTACAGTTGAGCAGAAGCCGATTTATTACACACTTTATGCGCGCTGCTCGCTGCGCTTGCAAATTCTGCGCTGAGTGTGACCAAACATCACAACTGCAAATATGTATATCGATCAGCAGGGTTGCACTTTTAATATTATGTTACTTACGATAAGTATCGTGAATGTGATTAATTTTTAAATCAATTCGCTGAATGAGTTAAAATCTAGAGAGTTACTGTCACATTGATTAGCAAATGTAAAAGGAGCTGCATTGCGGTGAAATTTAATAGCGCTATATCTTAAAAAATAGTCATTTTAAGATCGAATGAGGTGAATAGCTAGCCGACAATCGATAAGTTTACTGCTTAAAATATTCGATACATAACGTAATTTATTTATAGCAACTATAACTCATTCCGGTACTGAACTAGTTCATGTATTTTTTTTGACAATTTGCAGCACTTACCAAATTACACGGCATTTTCGGTCCTTTACAACACGCGCGGACAATATTTAATGTCGAGGTGTAAACGAGTTGGCCGATTCATTTTTTAATTTTATATAGAAAGCGTTTTTAAAAATATTAAAAACATGGCCACGGCTGAAGCTCAAGTCAATGTGAACACAAATTTGCAAAAGCAGGACCTTAGCAATTTGGTGAGTGTGCAATAACAAACGCCGAAAATTTCAAAACTACCAATCAAAGACTACGTACGCGTTTGGACGCTGCATCCTAAAACAACGGGTGGGGGGAATTTGGAACGGCCATTTCCATATCAGAAGAAAAGTGCATTCTTTACTACTATAGCTAAGCGAATGGCATTTGACATACAATTGCATTTGCAATCATGATATTTATATCGTTGTTGTTGTTGGCTTTTAGCTGCGCAGGCGACAGCAAATAATGCAGCACGTGGCGTTAGTTGCTACGTTTGTTAAGCATTGTTAGGGTTTTCCGCCGTTTAGCATATGTTTGAAATATGTTTGGAAATGTTGTGAGCGCGTTTAAATGCCACTCAAATGTGCAACGCATCTGTTGCTACAATATCTGATGCAATATTCAGTTGACTCTAACCTCAAAATGTACGGCTTTTTATACGCATACTCATGCCACAAAAATGTCTATGTATGTGTGTATATGTACGTTTGTTGGGCGGTTCAGGGCGTGTTTGAGAAAGTCAAAAGGCACACAATTTCAAGATTCCAGCTGAAACCGTGCTAAAAATATCGATTCCTAATCGTCCTGAAAATGTTTCTTTTCTCAGAAGCTCCCGTCCCGGGGGATTTTTTGAAACTCTTGCGGGTTCTAAGTCCCCCTCGAATTCCGAATAACAAACCATTTGGTTAGATGATTAGATTATACCTGTAAGATCAAATGCAACCTCTTTTGAGCCTAGAACTTCCCTATAAACACTATTTCTTGAACAAACAGAAGAAGGCTCTTAAATAAATAAAGTAAATCGTATTGTTAATAGAGATATTTTCCAGTTTATTATACATTCGTTGTTCTTTATAATTACTTGAGTTATTTCCTTTTGCAGCATGTCAGCAATCTAACACCTCTCTCGCCCGAGGTCATCTCGCGCCAGGCGACAATCAACATTGGCACAATCGGACATGTGGCGCACGGCAAATCCACGGTGGTTAAAGCCATCTCCGGTGTGCAGACTGTGCGTTTTAAAAATGAATTGGAACGGAATATTACAATTAAGCTCGGTGAGTGATCATCTCATACTAAATATTTGATTTAACTGCATTAATAATGCTGAAAAGACACTTTCTTTTTGCTGCAAATAAAATATCAAACTAGAGGCATGCGAAAATGAAGTTAATTAATATTTAATATGAATTTTTGCATTGCACTCTGTTTATTGATCATTAGCGAGATTTTCTATAAATAAACATAAAACCCAAAACATTCCATCATATTAAGAGCTCTTACAATGCTTATGTTAATATTAAATGTTAATCAATTTTGTTGATACTATCTTAGTTTCTCCCAGTTGATTCTTCTTGGAGTTTAAATTACAGCAAAACGTTTGCTCTGTATTGAAAGTGTCTTTTCAGCTAAATACATCTAAGGAGTTTAACGATATGCACCCCCCTTCCTGTTTTCCCTTTCGGAAACTTATTGCGCTATTGAATTTCCCTAACACATTCCGAAATCCATTCATTTGAATTTTTATTTTAAATCAAAGATGGAATAATCTCAAATGTGAGAAAAATTAAGGGAAATTCACTTTCGCAAAACCACAAAACATATCTCATTTTACTGTTATTATTAATAAGTTTTATATATAGGCTATTAGCTATAGGCAAAGAACATATCTTTTAAATGAAACTTGCATTTTCTTGTTATAACTAAAATACTTTACAATACATCGAACTAAATGCTGACGACGGCACAACGCGCACAAAGCCTGTTCCAGTTTTCATATTCGGAAGAAAAACACAACAAAAATCGAGAAAGTGAATATTTGTTTCAGTTATTAATTAATAAATAAACATTTCTGGCTTTTTAAATATTTTGCCTACACTATTCATTTTATGTAAAACAATAATAATAATTATGTTTGATATTAAATTACTTGAAATTTAATTTATTTGTTTATACTTTTTGCCACACTTAAATTCCCATTTTTGTTACGTTCACGTTAAATGACTTCACCACAAGCCAAAGTGGAGATTCAAGTTAACGTGTACATGAGAAAGCGGGCTGTAAAGCTTCTAGTTAGCAACATGAAGACTTCCAGTGGAATGCTGGAACGAAACATTTGGCTGGCGTAAAGAATGTGCAACCCGGAACAGGCTTAAATTAATCAATTATATACATATTACATATATCTATATTTACTAAGTTTTGTTTGAACATCTATTTTTTTCATTGTGAAACAATTTGATATAATTAATCTTAAGTGTGTCGCGTTGTTTTGGATTGAAGTTTTGAGCGTTCTGTAAATGATTGATATAGTATGATTTTTGTGATGACTTAAATTGCTGGATTAGTCCCCCAACAAACACACACACACACGCACTGTGTCGTCGCCTTAGTAGTTTGGATTAACTATCAGTATTAGTTTAATAAATGCATATATACATATATATATATTTCATTTTCGTTTTTGAATCTTCTCTCTCCACTATGTAAAACTGTTTTCGTTGTTTGCTTAAGATTTGTTAGTTTCTTAGAGCTTTGCAAATTTAATTTTCTTTGATTTTGATGATAATCCAGCAATTTAATTAATTAAGCAAATCTTTTTCTTCTTTTTTCGTTTTATCGTTTGCCCAACGACGCGCGTATAAAAAAACCAAACCAAACCAAATTGTCATTTGCAGAACGCTTAAGCGAAAAGAAAATTCAAAAACTTTTGCACTCCAAGCAGCAACGCTATGAATATGAACAGCGGCAGCGTCAACTGCTAAGGCGGCGTCATCAAGGACGCGAATGGAGGACCTTGGTGGAGCAGCTGCCCACAATCAATCGTTTACGCGTTACACACGCTCCAGGCGCAGCTTCAGCCAAAGCTCCCTCTGTCCCAGCAGCGGCTACGGCAGCGTTTTGGGGTGTGATGATCCGGATCCGTCGATTGCTTCAACGGATGCACGTAAACTATCAAATTCGTTTGCCGCACTGAAGCGACGTCGCAGCAGCTACAGCAATCAGGATGTGGTGTCGCCGGCAGTGAAGCGCAGCAAGGACAATGCTGGATTGGTGGCAAAAAAACCAAAGGGCGAGTACGTAGTGGAGCGCATTGAGTGCGTCGAGGTGGTGCACTGCGATCAGCCAATTTTCTTTGTCAAATGGCTGGGCTATGACAGCAGCAAAAACACCTGGGAGACCTTTACCAATCTCGCCGACTGCGCCGAACTCGAGCACTTTGTGGAGCGCCAGACCCATTCCTTCGAGAGCCATATATCACAAATCATTAGCGAATTCGAGGCCCAGCTGGTCACTGCGCCGCCACTGGAACTGAACGACAGTGTCATGCACGAGGTGGATCATTTTGAGTCGCTGCCATTGCATTTGGACCTGATATTGCTGGCACAATATCGCGCCGCTGGCAGTCGCAGTCAACGCGAGCCGCAGCGCATTGGGGAGCGTGTGTTGCGACGTCTGCAGCTGCAGCGCTGTCAATATACGCGTCGCAAGCAATTGCAGGCGCTGGCTCTATTCGAGACGCGCATGAACAACGTGGAGCTGCCAGCCCCGCCCATACGCGTGCAGAACAATGTCGATTTGGACACAATCGATGATAGTTTCATCTACATACAAGAAAATATACTAAGCGATGCGGTGCCACGGCCGGAACCGGCCCTTGTGGGCTGCAACTGCCAGGAACAGGAGGGTGTCGAACAGTGCAGCGCCATGAGCCGCTGCTGTGCCCGTCTCGCCGGTGAGCTGTATGCCTACGATCGTAGCACGCGACGTTTGCGCCTGCAACAGGGCAGCGCTATATTTGAGTGCAACAGCCGCTGTCTATGCGACGAGAGCTGCCCGAATCGCTTGGTGCAACACGGACGCAAGCATCCGTTGGAGTTATTCAAGACCAGCAATGCACGCGGCTGGGGCGTACGCACACCACACGCCCTACGCAAGGGCGAGTTTGTGTGCGAATATGTAGGCGAGATTATTAGCAGCGACGAGGCAAATGAGCGCGGAAAGGCCTACGATGACAAGGGACGCACATATCTCTTTGATCTAGACTACAATATGGCCGCTGAGAGCGAGTTTACCATTGATGCGGCCAATTATGGCAATGTCTCGCATTTTATCAATCATTCGTGTGATCCCAATTTGGCCGTCTTCCCCTGCTGGATTGAGCATTTGAACGTCGCATTGCCCCATTTAGTATTCTTTACGCTGCGGCCAATCAAGGCCGGCGAAGAGCTAAGCTTTGATTACATTCGCGCCGATAATGAGGATGTGCCCTATGAGAATCTGTCGACAGCTGCACGCGTCGAGTGCCGTTGTGGCGCCGCCAATTGCCGCAAGGTTCTCTTCTAATAAATACCCTGTGTCAGCGCCGAAATGTCCAACGTACTACAAACATAATTTACTCACCATTTGTGTTTTGAAAACTTAATTCAAATTTCATGCATAAGCCATACAATTATTGACGACTCCTTAAATGAAGAAACCTTCCCATTATTATTTTCTTTGCTTGAAATTATTATTATTCTTTTTTTTTTTTTTGTTAATTTTGATTATTTTATACACTCATTCAGTTGAATTATATTTTGTGTCAATTCGTAAATAAAATCTTAGAATGCTGAAAAAATGCAAACTTTTCGAGATATTACCAAGTTGTAGATAAGTCCAGAAATTTGAATACCCTTTTACCTAATATTCTTAAATATAAGCTAAAATGGTTGCAATATGATAATGACTTACAGTTTATATAATATTATGTGAATTTTATTACCTTCAATTGCATATTTTAATATCTATATGAAATCTTATACAACTGTAGATATGTTATTTTGAAGCTAAACGAATTTTCCGAAGCTTATCGCAACATTTTATGTGCTATTTCGACATCATTTTGCTTTATTGAATTCAGCGTGCGAAATAACACAAATTATCCTTGAGATGTTGTAATTGATATTTTTAAATACACTTATTTTAAAAGTGTTTTTAGTTTTGAAAATATCTTATGTTTAAGGAGTATATTCTTGAAATTTACTTAAGCAATAGCAACGATTTGCAACCTTAATTAGAATTAAGTTTTTACATGTATCTTTATTATATTTATGCATTTCTTGAGGCATTGTTATTAATTATATCAATTCAAATAATGAAATGAAAATGATTTTTTTTTCTCAAATTTATGACAATTTTAAAATAATAAATATCAATTTACATTAACAAAATAAAAGTGCAAATTTATACAGGACTTATTATTGAGACTATAACTGTATATTCGTTATAATAATTTAAATTTAGGGCCAAATTGGATTTGTTTAATTTAGGTTCAAAGTACTTTAAAATAACTTTTAAATATTAGATTTAATATCTATGAACTCTTCAATTTGAGTGTGAAATTATTCGGTTTGTTTTTATTGAATTATACAATATTGAAACAAATAAATAAACTTTGAGATTAAAATTATATGTATATATACTATGTATTACTTCAAAGCACAGGAGTATATTGCACAATTTCTTATATACTTAAATACAATGGGTACAGGGATATAATTTATTATTTTGTTACTAAATTCATAAAGAAATTATAATATATGGGCACAGTGCACGCTCCAAAGTGTAAATATTCGCTAATATTTTTATACTGCGTTATTTTAAACTCAATTATGCAAGGCTCATTTAAAAACTGATTTTCTTTGGCAATTATTTGAGTAAATAGTACTTTCGATATTCGATATTGGATTATGATTATATCTCACGGTATTTCTTAATATGATAACAGGTATTGTGTCGTAATTATTGACTAATTTGTTTCAATGATCTATAGGCCGAATACTTTTAAAAATGTGTTATTTAAACTAAAATCATTAAAGCTGAAGTTTGTAGGGCTTTGAAAGGCTAGAACTTGATGATTTAAACATAAAATAAATGGAATAGGAATGTCTAAATAGTTATGTCATAAAAAGTGTAACTCATAAAAATCATATTTTAATTTTAGCCATTGCTTCAACATAATTAATTATTTCGTTTGTCAATTGAAATCATATTTTTGCAGGTTATGCCAATGCAAAAATCTACAAGTGCGACAATCCTAAGTGCCCGCGCCCGGCCAGCTTTGTGTCGGATGGCTCCAGCAAGGATGACAGTATGCCCTGTGCGCGTCCTGCCTGCTCCGGTCGCTTCAGATTGGTGCGTCATGTGAGCTTTGTCGATTGCCCCGGTCACGACATTCTTATGGCAACCATGTTGAACGGTGCCGCTGTGATGGATGCAGCGTTGCTGCTTATTGCTGGTAGGTAATGCAAAAGATTCAGCTAAGATCTTATTTAATATGCGTGTTCTTCATTTAAAGGCAACGAATCGTGTCCACAGCCACAAACGTCTGAGCATTTGGCTGCCATTGAGATTATGAAACTGAAACAGATTTTGATATTGCAAAATAAAATCGATTTGGTTAAGGAGAGCCAGGCCAAGGAGCAATACGAGGAGATCACAAAGTTTGTGCAGGGCACCGTCGCTGAGGGCGCACCGATAATTCCAATTTCGGCCCAGCTGAAGTACAACATTGATGTACTCTGCGAGTACATCGTTAACAAGATTCCTGTGCCGCAGCGTGACTTTAATGCGCCGCCCCGTCTAATTGTCATACGCTCCTTCGATGTGAACAAACCTGGCTGTGAGGTGCAGGATCTCAAGGGCGGTGTCGCTGGCGGCTCTATATTGAGCGGCGTTCTGAAAGTCGGCCAGGAGATCGAAGTGCGCCCCGGCGTTGTGACCAAGGACAGCGATGGTAACATCACCTGCCGTCCCATCTTCTCACGCATCGTTTCGCTCTTTGCCGAACAAAATGAGCTGCAGTATGCGGTTCCCGGCGGCTTGATCGGTGTGGGCACCAAAATTGATCCCACGCTATGCCGTGCCGATCGTCTGGTCGGTCAAGTCCTTGGGGCCGTTGGCAACTTGCCTGACATTTACATTGAGCTGGAAATTTCATATTACCTGCTGCGCCGACTGCTTGGCGTGCGCACCGATGGCGACAAGAAGGGTGCACGTGTCGAGAAGCTTCAGCGTAACGAGATATTGCTGGTCAACATTGGATCACTCAGCACTGGCGGCCGCATCTCGGCCACCAAGGGTGATCTGGCTAAGATTGTGCTCACAACGCCCGTTTGCACGGAGAAGGGCGAGAAAATTGCACTCAGCAGGCGTGTGGAGAATCATTGGCGGTAAGTTCGGGAAATACCGCTCAATTTCAGCTCCATTAAGACTAACAGCATTTTCTCTATGGTTTTATTCACCCCATTTTTATTGGGTTAACCCAATTCCGAAAGTCTGTTATTCGAAAACCCGCCTTTAGCATAGTTGTTCAAAATGTTCTAGGCTTCAACTTTTCAAAACCCCAACCTTTTAGGCAACATTTAAAAAATTCATTATTTATGTTCAAGATCGTGAAAAAATAAGTTAAACAGACGATGAAGTTCGTTTTTGAAGTTTCGGCGTGAGATTTTCTTTTGTAGGTAAAGGATGCAAAGGAGTCTAATGTATAAAGTAATCTTGATCGTCTAAGTTCAGGTAATACTGGATCAAGTTCGACATGTAAAAAAAGTAAACGAAGAATATGTATTTTTCAAATTAAAAAAAAAACAGGCAGTGTTGCAGTTTCCAAAAAAACCATTCTTTTTAACTATGTTTGTGCCATCTATATACATATATATCAGGGCCATACGCATATTCAAAAACGACCAAATCATTTGGATTTTAAACAAAAATACCAAAAGCCAATTGAAAGTTTGAAGAGTATTGCCTTGAAGAAAATACATTCGGAAAGGAAAATCACATTCGAAAATCGAGATCACAAAATTAAAAACGTTTCGGAATGAAAACTAATTTGTTACGAACCAATCCTGAATGATTTATTTATTTGCAAATTCAACAAGTAAGAATGCTATAGTCGAGTATACCCGACTACGAAACTCCCTGTACCCAGGTCTAAAACATTCAATCACATCTACGTCCACTTACACATACACACACACAAAGACGCACGCACACTGGCGGCAAAAGCGACAGCGCAAGCGAGGCATTTTAATTGGTGGCTGTGCTTCTCCTTCCCCCTCTCGCTGCATTTCTCAATATTCTTTCGTGAATAACTTCCGTGTTTATTATCCGATCGACTTGAAATTTGGACAGTAGATCAAGAGAGACTAAAGTATTTTACATGCCAAATCGTAAAGCTATATCTTGAAAATTGTTACTGTAAAACGGTTTTAATCGATTTGCGGGGGAACGGGGGAGATATCTGAAATATGAAACAAACTTGATCTGCGTATGGTATACAGGAACCTACATTCCAAATTTGGTGTCTCTAGCTCTTGTAGTTGCTGAGATCGACGCGTTCATACGGACAGACGGACAGACAGACGGACGGACAGACGGACAGACAGACAGACGGACAGACGGACAGACAGACGGACATGGCCAAATCGAAATCTCTTTTGATACTGATCAAGAATATATATACTTTATAGGGTCGGAGATGTCTCCTTCTGTCTGTTACATACATTTGCACAGATGTAATACCCCCTTTTTACCCATTTTATGGGTACAGGGAGTAAAAATGACCCTATTATATACAACTTCACATCCACACTATTTCATGCAATGGCGCTGAATTCATAGACAACTTTTGTGCAGAAGTCGAATTGATGAAATGTTGATTATGATCTTGAACCCGTTTAATGAAATAATTTTGCAAAATTACCATATCATTAATGCAGTTTATTATATTTACAAAGCTAATTGAGTATTACAGTATTTTTAACGAAATTTCTCTTGATTTTTTGCAGTTTGATTGGCTGGGGTCAGATCTTCGGCGGCAAGACAATTAATCCCGTATTGGATAGTCAGCCAGCGAAGAAGTAAGGGACCAACGACCAGCTTTTATACCCGCTCCGAATTCATATTCAATTTAAGCGTTTCAAGTGTGTGTTTACACAAGATCGCAAAAGATTCGTCGTTTTGGAATTAGCTGATCTTGTCTTTATTCTGCGCTGCACCGTCTCTTCATCTATAAATCCTGCGTCGTCGTCCTTCTCCACGTCCGTTGATAGCAAACAAACAAACAAATAAACAAATAGAAACAAAACTACTGAAAATTTATGCATACATACCTTAAATTATTTAATTTTGTATGTATATAAAAGGTTTTTGCTGGATAATGTTATGCATATATAGCAAATCCAAGCATTGCAAGAAACTAATAGGTTATACCATACATATTATATAAAACAAAACACAAAAAACAAATCTGATACATCGTAAAATTGTTTTTATGATTTAAATACAAAAAAACGTATAAAATGGTATGCATTTTTATAATTAAAACTACACAAATATTGTTGTTTTTGTAATTGGATTGAAGTAAGTATTGTAATAAAGGAGAAACAATTAAATATTTATTGGGCTTCATATCGAATTTTATTAAGACCAACGATGCAAATAAAACCTCCATTTGATCAACTGTTTTATTATAGACCATTTTATTTGTTTAAGCATTATTATTATTACAAATTTCACATTATCGTTTTTGAAACATGACTCTCTTATCATTTTTATTTGTTAAATTACATATTTTGAAACATTCTTTTAAATTGTATCGTATTTGATTTATTACCTAGCGCACACTAATTTAGTTGTAAACTACTGTGTATGTATTTTGTTTTGTGGTTTTGGTTTAATTAAATTATTTCAATATTGATTAGCTTAATTAATAAAAATTCGTACTTAGTCGCGATTCACATACATACGTTGTGTTTGTTGTTTAATTGGTGAAAACGTTCTTTAATTAAATACTATTGAGATTGAATGATTTTACTTGTAATACTTTTCAAATACCTTTCATCGTGAGTAAGAACACGTCTTGCGTTGTGGTCAGTACGCTTTGAGCATTTTATAACACAAAAATGTATATTTCTTGTAGGTTCGTTGAGCACACTTTAAACGAATTTAAATGTGAGTATGTATATTGTAAAACTTATAGCTATCAATTTGAGCGACGTTTGAACACAATTAAGTTTGAGCAGGCTTCTCTGGAATGCACAGGCTTAATAATAATTCCTGTTATGTGTTTCGGAAACTAAGGATAGTCACGGATACAATTTTTAGAATAGGAAGCATCGGCAAAAGAATGTAGTATTTTGTAAATGCTATAGAATTGGTAACGGCTTACAAAAGCTGGACCGACAGCTTAGCGTTAAGCAACCCAAGTGATCCCTTGAATAGGATGGCATTCTGACCCTTGTAGCTTACAAGATGCAACCTTCAGAAATTGAAAGGAACTAAGAACGATATATGTAGATTCTGTGAGATGGAACATGTTCTAACTGTGTGAATAGCAGGGGTTTGGTTATTAAAATTTGTGAGATGCAATTGTACTCTCTGCACGATTTTAGAACTGAGCCCTACCAAAGTGATCGCCTTTATAAGAAGCCTAAACATACAGAAGGATACCCAAAATCATACATGCAAATATAAATTTAGGGAAAGTTTTTTAGGGTTAGTTGGCGACAGAAGATTAGCGTTTAAAACACTGCGCAGTTTTAAAGCATTTTCGTGGTGAGATCAGAGTAGAGCATTATCGCACGTTAATATGAGATAGTGTGGCCTGAAACAAAATAGCTCGAAGAAACATTGTTGGATGGGAAGGGAATTTTATATTCCGTGGCCATTTCTACTAAGGAACCTTATGGTAAACCCCAGATGTGCACTCCATAGATACGTAAGAATAATATCAGATATAAGCTCGATTACAACAAAATTGTCTAAAAAGCACGTACAAAACGAAATATAATTTGAATTAAATTTAATAAATTAGGTATTTAGATGTTTGCATTGATTTTCATTATCTTTGGCTTCTGTATGTGAAGCTTTGTCTAATTTCATAAACTGTTCAGTGTTATTATTATTGTTAAAGTACGACTAGGTTTGCAAATGCGTTAAATAAAAACAATTTCTTACGTAATAAAAGTAACTTAAGCGACTGCAGTTAGCATTGAAAAGTCCTGGACTCCATATTCTTTTGAGTATTCAAAGTAGCTGCTGCTTGGAACGTCGCTTCACAATTTGAATTACATATGTATACAATACAATAATATTTAAGTACATTTTCAATGTAACTAGATCGGTTACATTTGAATATGTATGCGTTTCTTACAAGATAAAAATGCAGGACACACTACAGAAAAATGCGTCCATTACGTGTACAACATTTTTGAATATTTTTCATAAGTCTGTGTGGTATTATCAATAGATATTCCTAATAAATGAAATTGAATTGATTTTGCAAAAACACAAGTAAAAGTATACCATACATTTCCATATATTCATAACGAGTACATACATTATTCTTTGAACAAGAAATCATTTTAATAATATACTACTTACATAAGTATATTGAACACGTCAAAGTGCTATTGGTTATCCTTGCGTATACTTAATATATAACACATACATTGAATTCTTTTTCGCAACTAATCTTTTGTAGTTATTTACTTATTTTTTCTTTAGTCTGTCTAATACATTTAGTGTACATTTATGTGAAAATGGCATTTACATTTAATGTGTGTGGGTGTACTCAGTTGTAAGTATTCATTCATGAATATACATTTATTTGTGCTTGGTTTCAACTGGGGAATGGCTACATAACTTGGTCAGCTCACATATACAAAAAACTTTTATATCGTACATACCTATTACATAATACAATTTATTTGACAGTTAACATTGGCAAAATTGGAGTTACTTGTAATTTTTTACTGTTTTCATTTCAACTGGCTACTCTTTACATACATATACATACATAATTCTATTAAAGGACGACAGATTTAAACTACATATAGTACATTCATATATTATTAGCAGCTGCTCCAGTGAGATCGGTTTTTTTTTTGATTCTATAAAGTCTGTCTATATAATTTTTTTCCTTTGTTTGATACACTTCATAACCTTTAACAATTTTGAGCATTCCTCTATAATTTTTGCAACTCTATATTTAATATACAATTTCAATTACTTACATAAATACAATTATAGTACATATACATGTGCATAAATAAGCAAATTTTACATGCCAATGGTTATCATATATACGTATTATAATCATTTTAGAACCATTTATTAGTATATATTTTATACCTATTTTTAACACTTGTTTGTTATTTTTACAATATAGTTACACGAAATATTTGAATTTTTCAGGGTTGATCTAATTTTGATGAATAATTTTCTAGATATCCGCCATTTTGTGTTGAGCGTGTTTCATTTAAATAAAAGCCTACGTTTTCTTTAGGATGTACATTCCGGCATTTGGGTCTCTGTGTAGCATCTTAAAGAAAATGGCTCAAGTCTCATTCGTTCACATCCTCATCCGATGAGCTGGCTGCAGGTATCGTTGAAAACTGCCAGGCCTCGCGATTGTTGTTTTTGCTGACACTGTAAGAAAATAAACGGTATTAACGCCATGCATTTAAAAACGATCCTAACACTTTATAAACTGAGGGTATACACCAACATGAGTACCAAGTTTGGTTGCTCTAGCTTCAAGGTTGTGGAAAAAAATTGAGTTCAAACGGACAGACAGACAGACGGACATTTCACAAAACCAGTATACACTTATACAGAAAACAATTTGTTAAGCCGAGTATAAAAAGCAAAGAGGTTTCCTATTCAAATCGTTACGTAACAGACTTGAGGAGTTCATAGTAAGTATTTTTATCGTAGAAGCAACTTTGCGATCAATTATTTTATAAAATTAACAAAATAAGTAGTGTATCTTTCCCAATTCTTTGAATTTGCCCCGAATATACAGCTGAACTGACAGATAAATATGGATTAGTCCTTGTCAACTTATCGATACGGTGCTGCCAACTTAATGATGTGGCGCTGCCAAAAATTGCACACAATTTCAATATATCGCTATCGTAAAGATGATACAACTTTTTACAAGTTGTCTTTCGTATCCTTATGTTTGTTGTGAATGGATTAAATGATAGTTAAATGGTTTGCTATGTACTATAACTAGTCTATATAACAAGAAATACGGCTATCTTCGGAGTGCCGAAGCTATATACCCTATCAGGAATTAATTTTTATACAAAACTTGTCTATGGGAGCCATGTGGTGCGATTTTGATAAAATTATAGGAAACTATTTGAAGTATAAGTACTTAGTTTGGATAAAATATTTGTAAAAACAAAAGGTTTGATATAGTGATATAGTGGTCCGATTTTGACCAAATTTGGCCAGATTGTATAATCTCTCTAGAGACTCGGTTTACGAAAGTTTGGTAAGGATCCTTAATAAGCAAAAAAGTTTTTCATAGAAAAACATATTTGTCGATCGATTATTCCAATGGCAGCTATATGTTATAGTGGTCCGATCCAGCCAATTCTGACATATGTACTGCCTGCAGCAAAAAGAAGGGTCTGTGCCAAGTTTCATTACGATAGCTTTAAAACTGAGAGACTAGTTCGCATAGAAACAGACGGACAGACGGACATCGCTATATCGACTCGGCTATTCATGCTGATTCAGAATATATATACTTTGTTAGGTCGCAAATGTCTCCTTCAGTCCATTACACATTTCGAGACAAAATTATAATACCCTGCTAGGGTATACAAAGGCGTAGGTAAAACAGCTGAGTACCATTTAAAAGCCATAAACATAACATATTCGCTTTTTGTTTTGGCGGAAAGGCCAATTAAGCCAATGTGTTCTGCTTAAGGCAGGTGAATACCAGGTAAAATAAAAACAGAGCATGGAGTTGAGAATATTGGAGTCTAGTACATATATATTATAAGTAGATCGACTAAGTCGCGCGCAAAGCGTTCTCTAGAACATTTAAATGATTGATAAATGGCTTGGCTATTTACCCATGCTTTTTCGCATTGCTGGGCAGTGTGTGTGAGCTGCGGTAGTAGCTGTCGTGCGGCTCCTCTTTTGTCTCCTCTAGAGATTTGCGCTGCAGCGTCATTGTCTCTTGGGGCGTTGATGAGGCGCCGCCACCGCTGCTCAGCTCCGCATCTAGATAGTACTTGGCACTTTGTGCTATTTTGCAGTTCTCGCATTCGCTCAGATAGTCATCGTCCAGGCTGGTATCGTTGGGCAAGAAATGCTCGCCGGGATTCAGGCAATTCTTCGATGTGGTACATACGGGCAGCTGCTTGCTGGGCGTGTTGCGTACGCTCTGTGTTTTAGCCGTCAGCTGCGGATAGCTGGGCATCTGGCAATGGGCAATGGCCAGGCTAGTGCTGGCTGTTGGTGCATTTGTGTTGCTTGTCGTCGCTAATATCTTATCATTGTCACGCTTCACGCGCAGTATCTTTGGCAGTGTTGTGCTTTTACTGATTGCCGCCTTCTTCTCATTGTTGTTCTCCATTGGCGGTATGCTGATCACCGAGGGCACCTTGCTGACCACGCTGTTGATGGTGCTATTGAGGGAGATTTTGCCGCTGATGTGCTTGGGCAGCGTGTAGGTAACATGATTGTTCGCCAGCGGATAAAATGTGCTCGAATTGATTTTGCCGCTCGACTTTTCGCTGCAGCTCGCCGAAGGACTTGCTGGCGGCAGTGTCAATATTGGCGTCTGCTCCTTACGCTGATGTACGCTGTTATTTGTGGATTTGCTCAGCGTGTAAATGGTGGCCACTGCATTGTTGTTGTTGCTGCTGCCAGCAGTTGTTGTCGTTGTTGTAGTCGCTGTTTTTAAATTCGTTAGGCTTTTGTAGAGTTTCGGTGGTAATATTGGATTGCTTTGATCGTTTTGTTGTTGCGCTTGCGCTTCTTGTTGGTTATAGAAATGTTGCTGCTGTTTCTGCGTCAAACTCAAGTAGGCATCAACCTGTAAAGGGCCCAACGAGATTAGCCAAATGCAAATTATTTTAAACACAAATAGGGATTTTTAGAAGATAAAAAATATATTTCCGATTCCGAATTGAAACTTTTAGCTGTTCTGAACTCCGAAACGAATTTAAATATTTGGTTTTAAAGGAGACAATGTAATTAAATTTGGACATTACTTAAAAAGGGGAAACGGTTGGCATTTCAAGAAAAAACCCGAATTCAAACCCGAAAACTTTTCGATATGAAGAGCCATCGGAAATTGAGAAAATGCCTGATTATGTGGCGAATCCTTTGATCTTTAAACCCATTCATTGAATCTTGTTTGTTGAATGATTTCCGTGTTTATTATCCGATCAACTTTAAATTTGGACAGTAGATTAAGAGTGACTAGAGTATTGTACAAATCTATATCGTGAAAATTGTTACTGTTAAACGGTTTTTATCGAATAGCGGGGGAATGAGGGAAATATCTCAAATCTAAAATAAACTTGACCTGCTACCGCTATACACGAACCTACATTCCAAATTTGGTGTCTCTAGCTCTTATAATTGCTGAGATCCTTGCGTTCGTACATGCGGACGGACAGACACTGATCAAGAATATATATACTTTATAGGGTCGGAGATGTCTCCTTCTGCGTGTTACATACATTTGCACAGATTTAGTACCCCCTTTTTGCCCATTTTATGGGTACAGGGAGTAAATACGAAATTAAGTTAGCTGATACTCGAAACGAATAGGGAAGTTTTCAAAAACTTTAGGAAATGCCAGTTCGGAAATAAATGGAATTTAGCGAGAGTGATGTCTGCGGATTCGAGTTTTGTATCGGGACCACAGGAGATTACCATTTTAGTCAAAAGCTCGAAGTTCTCTTTCTATATTTATGATATTTTTACATTTTCGAATGAAATGCGACAATAATTTGGATTTCATCGTCGTCAAGGCAATTATTATGTAAGCTTGTTTACAATTTGTAAACAAAATGCACAAACATTAGTACATTCTTGATCTCCCTTGAGGGATTTACGTTAGGCACTCGCAATGGGATTACTTACATTTCGAACTCACCTTTCGATTTAAATAGGCGCTGGACAGCAGATCGACGCCAGCTTGGGCGGCGGCACTGCTGCTGCCAGACGCACTGCGTCCGCTGCTGCTGGTGCTGCGCACACGCTCCACAGCGCTGCTGGAGCTGCTAGACGATGAACGCTTCTGTACACGGCCAAGGACAATTGGCGGCGCGCTGACATCCTCGTGATGCTGCAACGGCGGTGGCGGTATTATGGCCGATACGCTGCTAGATGCATGTGCTGGATGCGGCTGTAGCTCATCGCCCACCTGCTTCGAAATGGTCGTAATTTTCGGCTCATGAGCGCAAGGATTGCGCGTGGCATTAAGCAGCTCCTGGTTGTGCTGCTGTTGCTGCTGCAGGTTCGTTGTGGACTTAGCGCGTTGGCCATAGGCCAGGGTGGCATGACGTGTACCAGCGCTGGGTGACAGGGCGCCGCCATTGTTGGCAGCCGAGGCAGCTGCAAATAGCTTGCCGGCGCCGCTGAGGAACGCATTCGCATTGGCATTGGCATTGCTGCCCATGTAGGACATGGGCACATGCTGTATGGGGCACTGGCACATGGGCTTCTTGTTGGCCTTGGCAGCATCCGTGGAACTTGACTTGGACTTGACATTTACCACCTGCAATGGATCAGCAACGGCAAAGTAGCGCGGTATGGTGCGGTGATAGCGACGCGAGCTGGATGGCGTTTTGTTGACATGCTGCTGCTGCTGTTGCTGTTGGTGTTGTTGCTGCTGCTGCTGTGATTTGAGTGCCACATGCAATGGCATTGGAATGGGCATTGTTTGGGTGACCGAATCTGTGGTGTTGCTGCTGCTGCAAGTTGGCGCTGTTGTTATGCTTGCCATTTCCATTTGCGGCAACATGTCTATGGCGGGTGTGGACAAGGCAGCTGCCAGAAAATGTTGCTGCTGCTGGTGTTGTTGTGTCAGGTGGTGTGTGGGCGTGGCCAGCAGCTCGCTTGTGGCGGGCAATGAATGATAACTAGCTGCGCTGGCAGTGGCATTGATCTCCACATCGGCCACAGTCAGATATTGTTGCTGCTGCGGCTGATGCAGCAGCTCCTGTGAGCCGCGAGGCGTGCGACGCGCCGCTGCATAGGCCATTGAGTTTGATATGCTGCCAGCAGCAGTAGCAGCTGTGGTTACACTGGCGCTTATGTTTAAATGACAATTCTTGTAGCTGCACTCGCTGCTGACGTTTGGCTTAGGCGTGGGCAAAGTTTGCACACAAATGGAATTGCTTTGCGCCGCTGTTGGCAACTGTTGCTGCTGCTGCTGTTGCTGAAGCTGCTGTTGCTGCTGCTGATGCTGAAGCTGCTGTTGCTGCTGCTGATGCTGATGCTGCTCCAGGCTGAGCTGCTGCTGTTGCTGCTGCTCACTTTGCAGGCTGTAGGGCGGCTGATGATTCTCGCCAGTGGCAATTGTCGTCACGCCGCCGCTGTTGATATTTATGTTGATCAGATTCGTGGTGCTCTGTGTGTACTGATTGGACTGCGCAGCAGCAGCAGCGGCCGCAGCTGCAGCGGCAGCCGTCAATTGATGAGCATGTGCGTGTTGATGCGCTGCTGTCACGGGCACCAGCTGTTGGGTGTAGGCATGTGGATGCGGATGCTGCTGTGGCTGTGTGTGTAGCTGCAAAGTGTGTTGTTGCAAGTGCTGCTGTTGCAATTGTTGCTGCTGCTGTTGCATTTGCTGTTGCTGCTGTTGTTGTAGCTGCTGCTGGCTGACGCTGGCCACAGCTTGACGCTGTGCATGGCTGGGCAGTGTAACGGTGCACTGTGCACTCAAAGCTTCCGCCTGGGATATAGCCACGGCCTCCTCATATGGTGGTGGTGCCTCGCCACGCGGAAAATATCCACTGGGCGGCTTCCATAGCGGATAGTGCGTAGTGGCCCCTCCATACGAATAGTCCATAGCGCTCAGATTACCTTCCATGTAGCCCATATTACCAGCAATATAACTGCAACACAAATATAAGTTCAAACTGGACTATAACTAAAGCACAATTCCAACTCACCCAATGCTGCCCACAATGCTGCGTTGATCCTCCGCATTTTGACGATTCTCTCGGGCACGCATCTTACGCTGCCGCAAACGATTGACCAAAAAGAATAGCAAGGATAATGACAGCGTGGCCGTTATGCCACTGGCCACCAGTCAAATGCCAAAATCGGTGCTACCATCGCTGAACTGATCGTCCAGGCAGATAACCTCGCAACAATTGTTGCCGCTGCCGACGGTTTGAAAGGACTTGCATTTGCTGAATGCCTCGCACAGCACCATTTTGCATGCCTTGGGCAGGCCGCTGTCACAGATGCACAGGCGGCAGGAGTCCGGTCCAGGCATATAATGCATGCCCGTCTCATACAGTTTGCCATTGTAGTCACGGCAATGTCCGCCCTGGATAAGGCTAGCGCTCATTGCGCTGATATCTAATGTGCAAACAATTGAAATCAATGGTTTTTTGTGAATAATGAAACATTTATTAAACATTTTTATTTAAGTTGTGTACTAAAGTGGGAAGCGGAATTGAAAATAAGATTCCGACTCGCCCATCCTCATACATTTTTCGGGGTTTTTTCTTAAAACTATTCCACAATTTTTCAATCGTGCGCTAATTTTTAATATTATGTAAAATTTTGTAGTCACTATTTATAGTTTACTCATTACTTAAGTTAATAATTATCACATTTCCGACAGGCGTTCGCGTGCAGTTATAAACAATTTGGTTCCATTTTTAATTTTATCTACAAAATTATTGATTACCATCATAACTGGAGGGACTCTTGCCCCGATTTCATTTCTAATCTGTAACCATAAAGTAGTTAAAAAAGGGTAAGGGCTAAAAATCTGCCAGAGGAAATAAAAATAAGACCTGTTCTGAATTCCACTATCGAATTGATTCCATAGGAAGCACACTTTCGGAGCAAATTTGTATTGTTTAGATTAAGTTGTATTATTATTATTACATTAAGTTTAATTTAAATTGTTTATAAAAATAACAGTAAGATGAAATATAACAAACAAAAAACATTTTTGCCTTATTTTCTAATAAGAACGGCGATTTATGTAAGAAGAAGTTCCATGAAGATCCATTCAAGTCTGCTAACAATAAAAAAAATTTGTATACAAGATGGCAAAAAGCAAATTTAAATTCAAATAAATATATAAAGATATTCTTTTTTTGTTTGTTAGCAATTGAAATATAAGTTTGAGTAGAATACTATTACCTATTATGGCAACTTAAGCTAATGTGAAATGAAAAGAAGGAAACTATGTCTAGATGAACTAAGATATTAAATACAACTATTTACAATGTAAATTTTACATTATGCAAAGGATTTTGGGGTAATAATTAGTAGTTCAGAAATATTAATAAAAAAAAGAAATAGGATAAAGTATAAAGATATAAATATTAAGTCAAGAGCCAGTGGGGAAGGTCTTGAGGGTGATGATATATAAATATGAAAAAAAAAATTATTTTAATTTTTCCCTGCTTCAGTTTAACATTTATAGCATACTCTTAGGATCGTCTATAGTTTAAGTGAAAGTGTTTATGTATAGCTCACTTTTTGGGGATGATTATAGTTAAAATTTCCTTTCATTTTTTATTTAAATAATGAATAGTGGAATAGTGTTCTGCTACCCTAGAGGTAACTTAATCTAATCAGAAGTTATAGTTGAAGCCATAAGTTTTTATACGTTATACATGTATGTACATAGATATAAATTGAAAATTATGTACAACTAGTTTAAGCTGCCAAAATTGTAGTAGTACACAAGTTTGATAAATATGCAAAATTGTACAAAAAAACCGAAAACGTTACATAAGTTTTTATCCTGCTGCCAAAAAGTCAACTACATATCTTGTTTCGAAAATGGAAATCAGGAAGTGTGCCTTTTTCATAACTTTGAGATAATAAGCAAAGAAGGTTATCAAGAAACTATTTTGTAATCCGCTTAAAACTAAAGATTATGTGAACTGCTGAAAGTTGCTTAAAATAGTTCAAATTATTGAACAGATTTGTTCAAAAACTCTTCTAAATAATATATGTATGTACATATATTTATGTATAGCACTATACATATTTTACAGGCATGTTAATATATGTCGGTATAATACTTAAGGAGAAACATTAACTTTCAACTTATGATTCACTTTTTTCATTCTCACTCATCTTAATAGACAATTGTTAAATCTTCGTGATTAACAAAAACGATAATGTTACTCTGCTATTTCATGTTGTTCCCATACTTTAATTGATTTTTCAATCTAATGGAGCTTATTTGAAAATGTTTTACCTTAAAACATCGCGAATAGCCAGAACTATAATAAATGTTTGAAGTTGTTCCTGTAATCTAAATCGATTTCCTATTCTTGAAATGAATTGCGGAAAATAAATAGACTCATTTCAGCTCGGCAAGATTTTTCGAAAGTAAATTTCCCAAAAATTCACTTGCCAATTGAAATTGGACTCAATTCCCTATCTCAATTATAATAATGAAAATGGAAACATTCCAGGTACATTCAGTTCCACAAAATTTTGTTGAAAGTGAACGACGGAACAGGTCTGTTGAAGAGACAGCTTAAAAACTTTTCCGTTCATGAACTCAAATTTGTATAATCATTTCAAGGTAGTTTTCTAAAGTTTAATGTTATCGGTCATGTAGTTTACTTATGTTATATAATACAAATGTAATTATTATTCTCCGATTTCGAAAATGTTTGTTATTTTAATCAAATTTTAGTGCTGAAAACCTGGAACTTTCTATCTTTGACCTTAATTCATGTGAGATACGGGTGTAAATGGTAGGCAAATATGATAGTGCATTATTTAAGATATATACATACGAGTATGTAGATATGTGTGTATACTTATATACTTATATACATATGTATTAATGAACAACTGTACGATTCTTTATTTTGACACACTTGACCAACTTTCGCTTTGCTGCTGATTTAACAGTTACCTTTTCGTACAAATGCCAACATCAATACACACGCGCACACACACATACACACACACACACACACGCATACAAGCAAGTGGTACATCCAAATGCAGCAGGTGCTGTATCCAAAAACACACACACACACACACACATATAAAAGCGCCTGGGCATAACATTTATCACTTGAATGAAATTAAATGCAAACGCATAACATTTTCAACATAATTTAAATGCTAAACAGCAAAAGGAAATTCAAATTAAAAACAAATATATCCAGCATGCGTTGTGTGAAAAGGGCACAAGCGGGTTGGCAGGAGGGGGTTGCAACAACATGCAGCGCCAGCCGACGAACGAACGAAAGCACGAGTGCGAACGGCTGGGAAGGAAACGCACGAACGAAAATGGCAACAGCGTGCGCTGCGCCCCCACAAGAGAAAAAATATAAAACTGATTCCTTTCATGCGAGTTTCCAAGTGAAATTTTTGCAATACACACACACACAGACCAACTACACACACCCAATTCAGCCTCCCACACGCACACACCCAAGCACAAGCAGTATGTGTATGTAGTACATACACACATGCAAAAATAAACACCAACCTAAACAACCACCCACATATACATACATACAAACAGACAGAGATCGAAAGAGACAGCGTGAAATAGAGAGAGAGAAAGTGAGAAAGGTATGGGCAGCAGCACCAACGCAAAATTTTGCACGCCACTTCCTCCGCATTGCCCAGCAGAGAACCGTTATGTCAGCCCCTCTCCTGTCCGGCCCCTTTTCGCAGGAGTTGCTGCCTGCTGGCTGAGAAAAAGAGCGCAGCGCAAGTGTATTTGGCGGTGTATGGGTGTGTATGTGTGTGTGCCCCGTGTCCCATAAATTGTGAAACTCTGCTGTGGCCATGGACCATATTCCACTTAATGTAGAAAGAGAACAGCAATTGAAATTGATTTTATATGAAAAAAAAAAATAGCATTGTCCTTTGAATCTTTCATTCAATACATACATGAACAAAATTATTCCAACTAATATACATATGCAGCTCAGAATTAAGAAAAAAAAATATACATTTTCACTGCTCTCTTTAGCACAGCAAGGATATGCTTGTGTGTGTATAAAGTTTTCTCAGTTTTCACTATATCTTTTTACCTTTGGCATTTCCAATAAACGCAAGCAATGCCAAAAAATACATTTTGCTGGCGTTAATATGCACTTTTAACTGCACAATTAACTATTAGTTGTTATTGGTTACACGGGTTTTATTTGATATTTTCAACGGTTTTTAACGAACGCTCGAGCAATACCAACTAGTGCTAAAATTTATCTGTGTGGCCGTTTATGGTAAGCGTAAAAATGTAGCCAATTCATAATTTTAAATCCCTAAAATACCAAAAAATACCAACTGTAACGTAAGGTCGGAGGACATTAACGTAATGGAGAGCGATGACAAAGCGGGTGGACTTTGACGCGCACAAAGGATGCTGACATCAAAGTTAAGGAAGCTGACATAATTCGGAGCAGACTGACAAAAGGTCACTTACTGTTATACGTCAGCAATAACGCAGGTTAAGTGGGGAGTAAATAATTTGAACAGGCAGAGAATTTAAGAAACTTATTTAATTTGTGTTAATTTTTACTGCTGCCACTTGATGCGCAGGACAAAATAGGGGCACTCGTAGTACATGTATTAGGCCTATGTACGTGGAACCTTATGTAGGTCTGCAAACCTGGCTTTCTTTCTTAAATAAAAAGTTACTTTTTTACATATTGATGTATTCAATTTATACAACTAAATCAGATATAAATGTATTATAAATACCTTTTACATTGTCACAGCTAAATTGAGATCGATCAGTTGATAGACTGTACATTTTGGAGATAGTATTGCATAATGTGGCATATTTTAAATTTTAAAATCTTATTTTCTTCACAATGATTATATCATTTCCTTAAGCTAAAGAGAACTTGGGTGTAGATAGTATATAGCTTAGTTTGTATAATAATAAAATCAAATATATGAATCAAAATGAATAGAATAAACGTGTGGCAGGGCAAAGCTTTAGTGACAGAGTGCTAGGTCCTGACACATAAAGCTTAAATCCCAGTAAAACGTTTAATTTATAAATATATTTGTATTCAACGGCAGTGCATGACCAAAAAACTGCGATTTATGTTCTTTATTGACGATATCCGTTCAATAGAAATATTCATTCAAATAAAACTTTAGTTGACTTAATTATATATTGCCTATTTACTACAATATTTTAATAAATTTAATATAAATAGGTATGCATGTCAATATATTTTGTGGTTTGACTGCACTTTCAGAAGAATCAACAAAAACATAACTAGAAGTTGTATTTGTTAAAATCCGTTTTTAATTAACTTCTGTTTTCTGTTTTGCTTAACTCCAGTTCTGGTAGTAATTTCATTAAAATGGAACTAGAATCGGGGTTGGAATTAGATTGCTCTGCTCCGCAATGTGCATCACATTATCAATTTTAATGAAAATAAAACCTAAGCGTTAATATACAAACAAAACTAAATATTGCACACATGTGGATTCAAATAATTTGAAAATAGGTAATTGAAATTGATGCAAAATGCTTTGTGTTCATTAATTTTGCTAAGTGTTTGAGGCATGCAACGGCGACAACAACAACAATAGCTTAATGGCAATGTCAAGTTCGAAGGGCTTAACCATGACAAAAATATACAAGTAGGAAGTTCTTGGTTAAGAGCGCTTGACTAAGAAATACCCTATAATAGAGATGAGCAATTCTGTTATTTTTCAGTCGCCAATATTTTGGTTTAATCTACTTTATCCCTTAACTTATTTTTGTATTAAATAACAAATCTTCCCTAAGCAAACAAACAGATATTCTTAAAAGTTTTTTATACAGTAACAAATAAGTATGTCCGTAATTCAAATATTTTATGCCCTTTGAGGTGTATGTAGTATATACATATATTTTTAATCAGCATCAAGTCAAGTTAATGTAGACATATCTTTATGCAAAATCGTATTATGATATTATCTCATTTTATAAGAGAGCCGACAAAATCTGGTAACTCCAGCTATAAATTATACAGGTCAACGGAAGGTAGAACCGGTAGACCTAGATCGGCGATGCTGATAACATATAAGATACCCTTTGTCTATTACATACATTTGCACATCTTTATAATACCCTTTTTGCACAGTTCTGTGGTTATAGGGTATAATTAGCTCGTTCGTTGCAAACAACACGCATACAAAATGCCGGTAAATAATTTAGATTTTGGTGTGGGCTGTGATTAGCTTGCATTTAAATCAAATGTAGGTAATTTGTAACTTTCATGTATTACATTCCCTTAGAAAAGCGTTTCCACTCGTGTCACTTGTAAAACTACTCACCTGAACACCGGACGTGCAACTTTGTAAGTCCCGAACTGAGATTAGAAAATGCCTTCGAAATTGGAGAATGCGACGGCCTCGCAGGTGACGGCGCTGAAGGGTGTGGTACGGAACAGCAGCTATGTAATACCAGGCCTGTATGATCTATCAATTGAGGATACCAATTGGGTGCTCACCTCATCCTTTATCATCTTTACAATGCAAACTGGTTTCGGCATGCTCGAGTCGGGATGCGTTTCCATCAAAAACGAGGTGAACATTATGATGAAAAATGTCATTGATATTGTCCTTGGCGGCTTTACCTATTGGCTCTTTGGCTACGGCATGAGTTTCGGACGTGGACCACTCTCAAATCCATTCATGGCCATTGGCGACTTTCTGCTTGATCCTCCCGTTGGCGATGAACTGATGGGACAGATATTTGCGGCATTTCTGTTCCAATTATCATTCGCGACCACGGCAACAACCATTGTAAGCGGCGCCATGGCTGAGCGGTAGGTTAAATCTATGATATCATTCTAAAGTAAAAAGTTAATCTTTCAACATTGTTTTAAATTTTAATTTAAAAATGCTCCTGGTAAGCATCCAACTCTCATTACATTGTCAAAGGTGTATAGATTTTCACTAGGAGTTTTTTGGTTATACTCTAAACTACTCGATATTTAAATTTCTTAACTTGAAAAATATCATTTTTTTCGACATGTTCAGCCTTTAGGCAATTGTGTGCACAATCTGTCAAAAATTTACCGAATTTTAGTTGCACTACAATATTATTTATGTTCTACAATAGATTCATTTATTTTTTTTTCCAATTTTTTTTAATTTTCACTTTAAACGTATATTTTAGAAGAAAAAAATGTATTAATTATTTTAATTTTAGTTCTTTAACTGATTGCATAAACCGATATTTTAATTTTTATTTTTAATTTATTCTTGGGTACTACATCTTTGTACCGCAAAATTGGCAAAATTAAAATTTGGTTCAAACTGTTTCCACTGTAGGTCTCTAAAAATGTTGCGTTTGTGTGGCTCATCACGGCAATCATAATCGTGGTCATTGTAGTGTGCAAGTTTAGGGAAAAATTACAGACGACGCACACTTTCTTTCAATTTTAATACAATGGTTTCCCACTTCCCGTCAATGTAGACTCAGACTTGCGATTGATGTTATAATACTTGTGTTAAAAAACTACAGTGATGCTTGATCGTGGTTTTGGTGGGTCATGTATGGTCCTTTTTTGCGAACATAGCGACCGAAGAGACAGATACATCTTTCTGCATTATTATAATAATTACCATTAGCTCTAAAAATATTAAATTATTATTCACTAAACTGCGTTCTTTTCAGTTGCAATTTCAAGGCTTACTGCGTGTTCTCATTCCTTAATACGGTGGTCTATTGTATACCCGCTGGCTGGGTCTGGGGTGAGCATGGATTCCTCAACAATCTGGGGGCCGTGGATATTGCTGGCAGCGGACCAGTACATTTGATAGGCGGTGCCGCGTCCTTTGCCTCGGCTGCCATGCTTGGACCGCGCTTGGGTCGCTATACCGATGGATATGATCCCCTGCCGCTGGGCAATCCGGTCAATGCGTGCATGGGGCTCTTTGTGCTCTGGTGGGGCTGGCTGGCCTTCAACTCGGGCAGCACATACGGGGTCAGCGGTGCCAAGTGGCAGTATGCAGCGCGTGCAGCTGTTATGACAATGATGGGTTCCTTTGGAGGTGGATTTACTAGCTCCATGTAAGTAAAACAAAAAAGTAACGCTATCTTTGGCTGCCGAAGATTTAATACCCATGTTCCCATAACAACCACACAATACAAACTTGCCATATGAATACTTAACAGGGCTTTCTGTTGGCAACTATATATATATATTATATTGTAAAATTGTTCAGTTACGAGAAGAGCACAAGATATCAGGAAAAACAAACAAAAACTTAGTTATCGACTGATCGCTTTTATGGCAGCTATAAGTTATATGGTGATCAGATTTTAATCACATATTATTGACTTTTAGTGAAACTTAGAATTAGATAGTTTGGTAGATATATCTTGAAAAGCAAACACGCTTTTTGTAATTGACGAGTATTTAAAATTCGACTGATTATTCCTATATTTATCCGATCCATGCATATGTGCCAAGTATCGTAAAGATAATGTTGAACAGAGTTTTATTTTGCATAGAAACCAACAGACTATATCAACTCAGCGCATCATCCTGATATGATCGGTATCAATATTATAATACTACCCTCCGCATTTGTATAATTAACACGGATATATGTAAGATTTTTATTGCCTGTACACTTTCAGATACTCTTTTTGGCGACATGACGGTCGCATGGATATCATGGATCTCATTAATGGCATTCTAGCCTCGCTGGTTTCCATCACCGCCGGCTGCTTTTTGTACCGCGCCTGGGAGGCGCTTCTCATAGGCGCCCTGGGTTCGCTACTTTGTGTTGTGGCGATGCCCCTGTTTGATCGCATGGGCGTGGATGATCCGGTGGGGGCCAGCGCTGTGCATGGTGTCTGTGGTATTTGGGGCGTCATTGCGGTTGGCTTGTTTGCGGACAATCCCTTACCCATGGACACCACCAAGGGACGCAGTGGGTTGTTCAAGGGGGGCGGCTGGTATCTGTTGGGCATACAAACACTGTCTGCTTTTTGTTTGGCCTGTTGGGGCATTTGCTCTACGTTTTTGCTACTCTATGTTATTAATAAAATTATACCCATACGCATGGATCCGCACGAGGAGCTGCTGGGTGCCGATCTCACTGAGCATCGCATACGTCACTCACAAATCGGTCTTTCACGCGCTATTTCCGCTCTGGCGCCTATTAAGATCGATCTCAACGAGATTATCGGCGTCCAACCGATTGGCATCAATCCAGGACACGAACGCAGCATCGAGCAGCTGCGCGCCGCGGACGACAAACTGCAACAGTGGCAATCCTATCTGCAGGAAGTCAGTGGTGAGAACAAAAAATTGACATCACCTAAGAAGACGCTGGAGGAACAGCAGCTGGAGTCAGACATAAAACTCAACTTGAACTCACCAACCAAAGCGGACAATGTTCTTGGACGCACGGTTAAATCGGTGAACATTAGGCGGGACAACTGGAGCCGGGGCCAGGGCTCCTACAAGCCCAACAACACGGAGCTGCCTATTCTTAACCATGTGTCTAAGCAGGACAAGGATGCCAACTTTGCCTGGGTAGACTAAAATAGGCACTGGACCTGACAATCATTTCTTATGGAGAGGAATATGAAAAATTTTAAACTTACTTGACCTGTGCCTGCTATACAGAAACCTACATGACAAATTTTGGTGCCTCCTGCTTTTATACTTCCCGAGATCCCCGCATACGGATGCTTACATTTGGACGGGCAGACCTACCTTGATTTGGCTATTAATACTGATCAAGAATATATGTATGTACTTAATAGTTTTGGAAATGAATCCTTCTGCCTCTTACATACATTTGAAAAGTTTTATCATACTCTTGAATTTATTTTATAGTTACAGGTTCAAATTATTTTTATATATTTATTATATTTTTAATGTAATTACAAAAAGTTAAAGTTTTTATCCGCTTTTCGATTAATGGTTTTAAAGTTTACTCTTCTGGAAAGCGCACAGAACACTTTTCATTAATTACTTTATTATTACAAAGTAAGTCGTTTTCGACTCACAAATGGACGTCAGATGTTCGGTATACAAAATCCTCGTCATATACGGGTATCTATGGAATCATCCTTAATCGAACTTAGAGAAATTTTCATACACCAAAACTCAAAACGAACTACTATCTTCGGCTTGCCCAAGATATATTCCTTGCAGCAATATTTCTCAATTTTCGAAAGGGTTTTCCTATGGAAGCTATAATATAATGCAGTCCGATATTAATGTAATTAAAGCAAACCATATAAAGTATAATAAAACTCATAATTGATGTTTGGATGAAATATCTGTATAAATAAAAGTGTTTCATGCATAAACTCATTTTCTTCCGATTGTAGTAGTAGTCCGATTTTGACCAAATTGGTCAGCATGTTTAACATAGTATGTTAGTTGAATTTGGTAAGGATATCTTCATAAATAAACAAGTAAGAATGCTATAGTCGAGTATACCCGACTACGAAACTCCTTGTACCCAGGTCTAAAACATCCAATCACATCTACGTCCACTTACACATACATACACACATACACAAAGACGCACACACACAGGCGGCAAAAGCGACAATTTAATTGGTGGCTGTGCTTCTTCTTTCCCCCTCTCGCTGCATCACTGAATCTTCTTTCGTGAATAACTTCCGTGTTTATTATCCGATCGACTTGACTGGACAGTAGATTAAGAGAGACTAAAGTATTGTACATGCCAAATCTTAAAGCTATATCTTGAAAATTGTTACTGTAAAACGGTTTTAATCGATTTGCGGGCGAACGGGAGGAGATATCTGAAGTATGAAACAAACTTGATCTGCGTATGGTATACAGGTACCTACATTCCAAATTTGGTGTCTCTAGCTCTTGTAGTTGCTGAGATCGACGCGTTCATACGGACAGACGGACAGACAGACGGACGGACAGACGGACAGACAGACAGACGGACAGACAGACGGACATGGCCAAATCGAAATCTCTTTTGATACTGATCAAGAATATATATACTTTATAGGGTCGGAGATGTCTCCTTCTGTCTGTTACATATATTTGCACAGATGTAATACCTCCTTTTTAACCATTTTAAGGGTACAGGGAGTAAGAAGTTGTTCATACAACAATATTTGACCTTTTGTTCCTATGGCTATATAAAAAATTGGTCCAATATTTATTACATTTGCTCAGTTTGTATAAACCATGCAGAAACTCGAATTTGTTGAGTCTCGGGTCAGGCTATTTTTATAAACAAATGTTTCATACATAAACATAATTGTCGGAAACGTCACCTCCAATGCGTTATACTAGTACATGTAGCAACATAATGGAAATACCCTCTATACCTTATGTAGAAGTCCATAACTTCTGTCTTGCCCTTACTAGTTACAGGTTTTAGTTATGAGTTTATTACTTAAAAGTTTAAACTTTAAGGAAACCCGACTAGTTTTCTTAGTGGTTTGTGTCTACACTAAGTCACACCAATTTTGAATAGTGAAATAACCGAGCTTTCTGCTGAAAATTAAATCGCTAGAGAAATGCATCTCGAAACTTCTGTAACACACCTGAATAGTGTTATTTGAGTCATATCTAAGTTAAACATACAGTTACCACAACGATAATGGAACTAAATAACAATACTGAACAAATAACAGTTGCAATTCTTTTTTAATGTACTAGTTAGTTATCCCCAAGCACGTATGTATATCAACGTAAACTATGTTAGAACCCCAATCTTACGAAATAAAAGCGAAAAAAGTTGCAATTCTCAAATTGATTTATTTAATTCAAGTACAAGCAAGTATGGTTTTAATGATCGACGATGTATGATGATAATAATATAATATATATGTATTATCTTATTTTTAGAGCAGTGTTTTGGATTTTATTTTTGATGTTGCAGTTGTATATTAATTTAATATAACTTTCAAGAGCAGTTGTCGTTTGTTCTTGTGGTTTGGTGTTTTTTCTAATTTAGAATCCAAGTGAAAAATGTAGTATGTGTGTAAAATGTAGATTGTAAAATTGTTTTATTGTGTGGTTTCTAGAGTTGTAGTTGGATGAGTTGCTTAATCGACCTCCTCGATGGTGGGGCCAGCACCGCCGGCACCTGCAGCACCAGGAGCACCAGCGCCAGGCATACCGCCAGGCATGCCACCGGGCATACCACCAGGAGCACCACCAGCGCTCTGGTAGAGCTTGGTGATGATTGGATTGCAAACGCCCTCCAGTTCCTTCTGGCGGTGCTCATATTCCTCCTTGTCAGCCAGCTGATTAGCATCCAGCCATTTGATGGTCTCGTTGCACTTGTCCATTATGACGGTGCGATCAGAATCGGCAATCTTGCTCTTCAGATTGTCCTCGTCGAGGGTGGCCTTCATGTTGAAGCAGTACGACTCCAGAGCGTTCTTGGCCGAAATGGTCTCCTTTTGCTTCTCATCCTCGTTGCGGTACTTCTCAGCCTCGTTGACCATGCGTTCAATATCCTCCTTGGACAGACGACCCTTGTCATTGGTGATGGTAATCTTGTTCTCCTTGTTGGTCGAACGCTCCAGAGCGGTAACATTCAGAATACCGTTGGCATCAATATCGAACGTCACCTCGATCTGGGGTACACCGCGTGGTGCGGGGGGGATGCCCGACAGCTCGAATTTGCCCAACAGATTGTTGTCCTTGGTCATGGCGCGCTCGCCTTCGTACACCTGGATCAATACACCGGGCTGATTGTCGGAATAGGTGGTAAAGGTTTGCGTCTGCTTAGTGGGAATGGTGGTGTTACGCTTGATCAGCACGCTCATCACGCCACCAGCAGTCTCAATACCCAAGGACAGTGGGGTCACGTCGAGCAGCAGCAGATCCTGCACCTCCTGAGACTTGTCACCGTGCAAGATGGCAGCCTGAACGGCAGCGCCATAAGCAACAGCCTCATCGGGATTGATGGACTTGTTCAGCTCCTTGCCGTTGAACAGATCCTGCAGCAGGCGCTGCACCTTGGGAATACGAGTGGAGCCACCAACGAGCACAATATCGTGAATGGCCGACTTGTCCAGCTTGGCATCGCGCAATGCCTTCTCCACGGGATCCATGGTGCTGCGGAACAGATCAGCGTTCAGCTCCTCGAAACGGGCACGAGTGATCGAGGTATAGAAATCAGTACCCTCGTACAGCGAGTCAATCTCAATGCTAGCCTGAGTAGAAGAGGATAGCGTACGCTTTGCACGCTCACAGGCGGTGCGCAGACGACGCAGCGCACGCTTATTGGTGGTCAGATCCTTCTTGTGCTTGCGCTTGAATTCCTGCACAAAGTGAGTGACAAGACGATTGTCGAAATCCTCACCACCCAAATGGGTGTCACCGGCCGTAGATTTGACCTCGAAGATGCCGTCATCAATCGACAGAATAGAGACATCGAAGGTACCGCCGCCCAAATCGAAAATCAACACATTGCGCTCACCGACAGCCTTCTTGTCAAGACCATAGGCAATGGCCGCGGCAGTTGGCTCGTTGATAATACGCAACACGTTCAAACCGGCAATGGTACCAGCATCCTTGGTCGCCTGACGCTGTGAATCGTTGAAGTAGGCGGGCACAGTGATGACGGCATTGGTGACCGTCTTGCCCAAGTAGGCCTCGGCGGTCTCCTTCATTTTCGTCAAAACCATTGAGGAGATCTCCTCGGGGAAGAATGTCTTCTTCTCATCCTTGTAGGTTACCTCAATTTTGGGCTTGCCATCAACGCTGACCACCTCAAAGGGCCAGTGCTTCATATCTGACTGCACAGCAGAATCGTCGAATTTGCGACCAATTAAACGCTTAGCATCGAAGATCGTCTGGGTTGGATTCATTGCCACCTGGTTCTTGGCAGCGTCACCAATCAAACGTTCCGTCTCCGTGAAGGCAACATAGGATGGAGTGGTACGATTACCCTGATCGTTGGCAATAATCTCAACCTTGCCATGCTGGAACACACCTACGCAAGAGTAGGTTGTACCCAAATCAATACCAACAGCAGGTGCTTTAGACATCTGTAATGAATCAATGGAATAATTTGTATGATTAAATGTTGGTATATTTTTTGTCTGTTCAAAATTTTAATTTCATTGAAATTGTCATAATATAGATTTTTGCCTTCTGGCAACCCTGTTTAAATATAAATATGTGTAAGCACTGACAGCTGGAAAATCAATGGAACTGTTGGACGAATAAGGACTTCAGACATGTTTCGTATTTCTTGAAATTACATAAGCAATTGAATGGATTTCGAGACGTCAATTATTTCTGATATTGAAAAATATAAATAATCAATCTTCCCATATATTTTGTTTTCTCTACATTTTTAAAAGCTTAAGCGGCCGTGAATTGGGAATTAGTGTATTACAATAACAAATCATACATTTGGTTTCTAAAAAAAAGTTTTGTTTATATGTAGTAATTGAAAATACAAGAACAAGTGTTGATTAAAATGCATTTGGAATGTTGTTTATAATTTCTGGAAAGTTCCAATATCGAGAATTTTTCATTTGCGAGCTTCACTAAATTGCGACGCTTGTTTATTTGAAGGCTGAGGCTGCAACTCGATTCATTAAAATAGTAAAAGCGCTTTTCGCCATTGCGTTCAATTTTTCATGCAGCAAAAAGCTGGTTGCCATCACAATCACCGAAAACGGCAAAAGTTGAACAAATGACTAATTCATACTGTTGAGACACGTACATGTGTATTTATGTATGTACGTAGTATGTACAGGTGTACATGCATACGTACAATACACAACAGCTCTCAGCAAGATACAGAGATAACAATGGAGTACAATTTGAGCAGCTGCTAATTTTCTTCCAAAGGTGCAAGCACCGCATGGGCACAAAGGCGAAAATTCTGGAATGCTGAAAAAACACAAATGTACACACATACTACAAACCGCATCCATGTGTACGCACAACCACGCCGTTGTCAGACCAGATTGTTTGGTTTATTGTACAATGTGTATGAAAGAGACGACACTAGTGTGCAAACACGCGCGCGCGGCAATTTTATGTGTAGCTTGTTTGTATGTGTTTTATTCCAAGACCGCATACATTGAAATGCCGGTTAGCAACGGATTTAGAAAATTAGTGTAGAAAATATACATGAAATGCTGGCCACAGAATGTATTTTTAAAACATTTCCACATTAGAACTAATACCAAAACTCATAAATATAAATACAGACGTCAATATTCAACAGTCATCATGACTCATTTTGAGTAGGTAGACGATTCATGCGTGCGCGAGTGATGCGGCACATTATTTTCAATGGAATATTCCAGTACAACCACACTCAAAATAAATCAGCAAATGACGAGAAACCAAATGCATATGTATGACTTTGATTATTCATCAAAAAGAGCTAATTGCAATGCAAGTTGTATGACGCAATTAAAAGAAATGTACATATGCACATACATATTTAAGTACATGCAATATGAGCACGCATATGTATGTGTGTACATACGTATGTATGTACATACATATGTATGTACATATGTATGTATATATAAACTAAGATTCTAAAGTTCAAGTATGCCATTAGCAATGTGCTTCTAGATTATGGTAAATTACAGTAATAATGGCTTGATAATATAATTATTATGTGTAATACAGCAATGCAATAAATGTGTAATTATTTGTTTAATTATTGATTAGACTCGTTATTGAGCACATGTGAGTTAAATGGAAATATTTTTCTAGGCCAACGCACGCGGTGAAGAACACGTGCTGAGCCTTGCAGCGGATAATGCAGAGAAATGCACTAATGAACAATTATTGCTAAAAATAGGACTTACCTTTGTGTTTTTTAGTTAAAATGTGCTAAATATATGTATGAATAACCGTGTAATTGCTTCTTCACTTCTTTGTCCCACTTAAATTTCTGCCGAGTCGACACTCTGACGTTCGATCAAACTGGCACTTGGAATAGGAATAATGATGGCGTTGGTTGCAACCTTTATTTATAAGCGCGTCGGCTTGCTCTGGAAAATTCTAAGGTTTTTATTTTATCAATGTGGCAAGGCCGACCGTAACAGTGTTGCTCTACTAGTTTATTAATCTAATTGCGTGCGGCAGCCCTGGAAGTTAGAATGGCGTTGCCATGCCTTTAAAGAGCGCGCCAAATTTATTGGTAGTTAACATTCAACACTTCTGTTTGCATCCATAAATCAATAAACTGCTGTAGAAATAGCACTACTATCAAGACCCCACTTCAAAAGCGTCAAGTAGTTAATGACATGCGCTATCAGCAATACCTCAATTGATATTGACAGGATTAGAATACAAATTGGCTTTTTCCTAGGTGTATGTGAGCTTTATCAGCAGATTAGCTGCTTGCTGCAGTAGTTATGAATATATTTTCCGTTTTACTTATCGTTATAATACACAAAAACGTATCGAAAACTAATACAACACCCAAAATAATATAAAATCATTAAAGTATATTTTTTTTATTGCATGCAACATTTTTTTGTCAGTCCTATTTACGGGTTTCGAGTTTACAATCCGGTGGTACTCCATCAAAAATAGGAGTGCTTTCACCACCTCCGCCGCCACCACCGCCAGTTATTATATTAAGGAGATTTGATATTTTGCTATTGATGAGCTGCAAACAATAAAAATTATGTACATTTTGAGTTTTTCAATTCTTTTTCTTAAAGAAACTCACTGCTTCGACCATATTGACTACTGTATCCTGTTCATAGTTCCAAATGTCACCGAGCAATTCCACGCCCAGTTCATTAACCAGAGCATGTACGAAATCATTGACACGCTCCTCCTCCAATAAATTCTCAAAATTAATTTTCAAATCTCCCAAATGCATTTCGATTTGTAGTCCTGTTATGGCCAACGATGTTGACACTTTAATTCTCCATGAAATCAGGAACGTAAAGTCCTTAATTGACGCTCTAAAAGTTTAATAAGAAGAGATTTATAATTATTCAAAAAAAGCAATATTTTCCGTATATAATTAATGGGTAAAATATATTTAACAAATTAAGTATGTTGCTTTTTGGAACTGTAACCTATTAAAAATATAATTTGATCAAATACTTGACTTACTCTGCATTTCCGTCTCCAGCTAGATTTAGAATGTACGCCAAGGAACCCTTAGCGGTATATAGAGACTTGAAATAGGTGTATGGGAATGTTACATTCACCGTACTACGCTGTATTCCAGGAGCTATATTTATTTTTAGCGTGTCAATATCAAAATCTGAAATACCGCGCAGCTCAAATTTGTCAACGGAACCAGTGAAGCTATTAAATTGTATATAAATAATTACGCGATTACATATCAAATAGATTTTACTACATACTCCACAAGGTATTTGTTATTCATGGCTGCTTCTGCATGACCTAGCTCCAGTGGATCCAATGCGGGCAAGCCCAAGCTCGGTATCGGATGACACATGCGCATGCGAAACTCCTCTAGAAAATGAAGAATTTTATCCTCAAAGACGCTCGCAACCGACGGAAGACAGCTATAAATGATGGCCGTGGCCAAAAGCAACTGCAATAGGTAACCAGCTTGCATGTTGCTTAATTTTTTTGGAACCGTTTGACTGAAGCTAAAGCATGCGACTGAGAGGCGTCCGCGAAAGTGTTGGGCTTTTGTCAAGTGCGTTCATTTTTAGGTCTCAATGTGCATGTCAAGATACGACTACAACCAAATATTCATATTATATTCTTGCTCAGGGTGTTACGGCTTTGCCATGAAGCTTGCTATGCCTTAATCTTGCACAGTAAAAGCGGCTCATATGCCCACTTCAGTTATCAATTCTATGATAACATTTTTGTGATACCGATTAACAAAATCAGAGATCAAAGCATACAGCAGCAGTACCAGTAGAATTAACATTGTTTTATTGTTGTCACAATAAAAATTTTGGGGTATCCATAACACCCGTAGCTTCCCTCGCATATTGGTATTTTAATATTAAGAACAAACCTTATCACTATAAAGCTGGTGGGGCTGGAACCAATAATACGCACAACAAGTGTATCGTTATCAATGTGCTACCAATTTTGATTAACACATATAACTTTATTTGTTTTTGACCATTTACGAATAATCTCAACGCTACGCTTGAAATACTTCAATCGCTGCAAAGTCAAAACTATAAGTAATATGTTTGCAACACTTAGAACTATTGGATTAAAGATCTAAACTAGCGCTAGACTTGCTCCGGTGGCTGCCGCAAATGTTCGGGTATCTGCTGCAGCTCCGTCTTGGACGCCTGGAGCGCAACGCCCTCGGGCAGATTGCGTTCAATATACTCTAAAAATGTGTCCAACGTCGAGCCGGTCAACTTGTGGAAGTGCATGTAGCGAAAATGCGTGCGTATCTCATACTGGACACGATGTTTCTTGTAGATGTGTACCGACTTAAGCAGAGTCATGCGTTCATGGTGCGCCTTGCGAGGAGACCAGCTGTAAATGAAGGGGACTTTATTAGCACCAGAAACTAAAGATATATTCAGCGTGACAACGACATAATTATTATGCAAAGATGTCAATATAATTACATCACATGAGACGCAATTTTCCCCGATTGGACATAGCTGTCCGTTTTTGATCAAATTTGTCATAATGAAACTTAAAATTGTTGAGTTTGTTTCAGAAATATTTTTAATCAGAAAAGTTTTTTATGTAACTAAACATTCGATCGATCGTTGCTGTGGCAAATATGTTACACCCAAAGAGCCAAGTTTCGTTAAGATAGCTTTAAAACTGCAAGAATATTTTGCATGGAAACAGAAAGACGATAATGGCTAGGTATATTAAAAACAAGAAAGAACGTCTATCTTCGGCGTGCCGATGCTATATACCATAGCAGCAATGTTTTTTATACAAAACTCAATTTTTGTCTGATCGCTTCTATGTGGTCCAATTTTGATAAAATGAAAGCAAGCTATTTGAAGTATACAAAAAAAACTCCCACTTAGTTTGGATGTAATACAAAAAGCTTTTCATACAAAAACTCATTTTTCACCCGATTCTATGACAGCTTTGTATATAGTGGTAAAATTTTGACCAAAATTGGTCAGATTGTATAAATGTTTTTAGAGACGGGTTGGGTGAGTTTGGTGATATATTTTAAACAAAAAAGTTTTTCATACAAAAACATAGTTGTCGACCGATCATGCCTATAGCAGCTATATGTTATAGTGGTCCGATCCGGCCGGTTCCGACATATGTACTACCTGCAGCAAAAAGAAGGGTCTGTGCCAAGTTTCATTACGATAGCCTTAAAACTGAGACTAGTTCTCATAGAAACAGACGGACAGACGGACATCGCTATATCGACTCGGCTATTCATGCTGATTCAAAATATATATACTTTGTTGGGTCGAAAACGTCTCCTTCAGTTCACATTTCGAGACAAAATATAATACCCTCTGCTAGGGTATAACAATGGGGCCGAAAATTACTCTTTTAGCAAATTTTCAACCGCTCATTCCCATGACAGTTATGTGATGTAGGGATTCGGTTCGAGACAGAAATGGCTATTTAGTTCAAAATATAGTTCAGCTGATCATTCCGTGCGGTAAACATTTAGTGCAAAATTATACCATCCTCTGTGAGTAATATGGTATTAAACAGTACCCTGGCACTTACCACTTGCCCAACTCAATTCCCAAGTGCTCGGCGGCGGTTGTAGCAAACCATGTATAACTCTTCAATACCGCCGGATCAATGCCTCGCAGCTCAATTGCCAATCGGCTGTATAGTTTGTCCGGCTCACCGATGGTGGCCGGCGATGTTGCTGTAGTTGTGGTTGCTGTGCTGCTCAGGGCGGAGGCGAATCGCGCGGGCTGCGACAGGCGCAATGTGTTCAATAACTACAATGCATAATTAACATCAAGAACCATGATTTTCTGTAATAAATAAATATAAAATACGTACCTTCAGCATTTTGTTGTTGAAACACAGCCAGAAACACAGTTATGCAAGTGCAGGGCTGCAAGAACGATAGTTAAACTATCGATAGTTTACTTAACTTGTTTTATGGTGACACTGTTTCTGTTTGCACGTGCGGACCCAATAGAAACATTTTTAAATTCTTTTAATACCAAAATTTGTTAGTCCCAACGCAGGCAACTTGTACATTTTTAATTTGTAGCTGAGGTCAAATATTTAAGTATCAAATGGAAAATACCAAGCAGAAATGTAAGCATTATACAAAGACAGCAACAAACGCCGCTGACAAAAGCATTTAGTATCAACAGCGAACGATTCCGAAACCAGCTCTGATGAAGAGGCTTACAATGACATTGAGGATGAGGATGAGGAAACTGGCGAGGACAATGGCGAGCCAACGACTTGTCTATTTTGCAGCCAGGTTTTCTCGTGTATCGATCTCGCCATTGAGCATTTAAACAACCAGCACAACGTGAACTTGTCACAGCTTAAGCAGAAATTCCAAATGGATCAGTATGGCTTTATTAAGCTAATCAATTATATACGTGGCGCCAAAATCAGTGCAGAGCAGTTGCTGATAACTGAAAAGCCGCAGTGGAACGATGAAAAGTATCTGAAGCCCTTGGAGTACGAGCCATGGCTGTGCTATGACTACGAAGCTCTTAAAACTGATGCGGCTGCAACCGTGCCGGAGCTGATGCAGCGCCTTGCCGAGCAAGGAAAGCTGCTGCAGCAGGCCAGTGAGGATATGGAACGCATGCGTGATGACTACAAGGCACTCTTGCAAAAGGTGCACAGTGATGTTGAAGCTGGCGGTAAAGAAAAGCAAGGATCTAGCAATGACATTGTGCGCAACCCCCAATCGCTAGACAAAGAATACTTTAATAGCTATTCTCACTTTGGTATACATCATGAAATGCTAGCCGACAAGGTAGGCAGTAATATATATATATATATAGATATCACGCCTGTTTCCGTTTCCAAAAACTCTTCAGTACTAAGACGCATGTATTCCTAATATTTGTTTTTTATTTTTATTAAAAGGTACGCACATGCAGCTATCGCGCAGCTCTAATGGAAAACCAGAACTATGTGCATGGCAAGTCCGTGCTGGATGTGGGCTGTGGCACCGGTATACTCTCCATATTTGCATCACAAGCGGGTGCCAGAAACGTTGTGGGCATTGACAACTCGGACATTGTTTACAATGCCATAGATATAGTCAGGTGAGCGAACTTTGGAGGTACATATTTTAATAGAATTAACTTTGTTGAAACTGATTTGTTATCTTATATTAGTTTTAATTATGTGTGTCACACCCGGTTATATAAACATATTTTACATAAATATATTTCAACCATATTTTTCTTTGACAATCCTTACACGCTTGATTTAATTAGTTCATGAGTTTTATCGATCGTTCTATTGCAGTATTTTGTTTTTCAAGATGAAATTTGTTTTCATCTTTAAACAGTTAACCGGTTAATTCAGTGACTATGAATACCCCAGGTAATTTAATTGTATTCATTGGATTGTAATTTAGTTAATATTAAATTAATAATTGTAATCATTGCATTGTAAATTAGCTAATACTGAATTAATAATTCAACATCAAAGAGTATTATTAGTATTAAAATTATTTCTATAAACGTAACAAATATTTTAAAAAGGTAGTAGTAATTATGAAATTCATAAACCCCATTATAAATTGGTCCTGACCCGGTTATCAAATAATAATCCGAGCTTAGAGTCAAATTATTTGTAATTCCGTTTCCCCAGTTTACGTACCAAATTTCAAAATCATTTCCCAAATATTTGCTGCTCTAAAAGGCATTTAAATCGATTTAAAATTTTACCATAAATTGAATCATTTGCAATCAAACAATTTTATCATATTCTACGATCTCTTTGATAGAAAAAACAATGTGAAAAACGTGAAACTGGTAAAGGGCCGCCTGGAGGATACGGAACTGCCGGTGGAGAAGTTCGACATCATCGTTTCTGAATGGATGGGTTATTTTCTGCTCTTCGAGGCCATGCTGGACACCATTATTTATGCACGAGATCATCATCTCAAGCCCGATGGCATTATCCTGCCAAATCGCTGCACGTTGCATCTGTTGGGCATAAATGAGGTGTTGCATGAACAGCAAGTTGAATTCTGGTCGGATGTGTATGGGGTCAACATGAGTGATCTGCGCAAGCGCAGCATTGAGGAGCCGCTAATGGAGGTGGTTAACCCGGATCACATACTCACGGAGAGCGAGCAAATAGCTAATTTCGATATGATGACCGTGGATTTGAACTATTCATGTTTTACGCATGAATTCAATTTGAAGTGCACCCAGACAGGCAAGCTGGCCGCTTTTGTGGGCTACTTTGACACGCTTTTCGAGCTGCAGAACCAGGTCATGTTCAGCACATCGCCCAACGACACGCCCACACACTGGAAGCAAACGATTTTCTTCATTGACCAGCCGCAAGCTGTGCAAGAGGGCGAACTGATAAGCGGTAAGATAACATCGCGACGCCATCAGGGCGATGCGAGAGCATTGAACGTGGATATTGAAGCATTTGGCAAGCATTATAAGTACACAGTGGATTAGTTGGTCTTCAGATCGTTTTAATGCAAGGATTCTTGTGAACAATATGTGAACTTATTTAAGTTTAAAAATATGTATATAAATTAAAATGATTACGCACGGCCAGTGAAGCTGCCGTGGGTTCTTTCTTTTCTCCAAGACATTACAAATATTTATTATAAAGGGGTGCAAAAAACTTGAACTATTGTTGCTTTAAGCGGTATTGGTCTCCAGATCGGAAGCGGGTATCTCTGGCTCCTCATCGTTGTACACATTCTCGGCCATTTGCCACACCTGCATGATATTGTCCTCCGATACGGAGCAAATGATCCATGGCTCATTTGGATTCCAGGAGAAGTCACTGATTTTGGCCGTATGGCCGCCATGTATAAAGAGCAGCTCAGGTGGTCCATCTTCGGCATCCTCAGAGCTCTGCTCCTCGCCAATTTTCGACAAATCCCACACGTGCAGGCGACGATCGGTGCCCGAAGAGGCCAAAATGGTCTCATTATGCGGCGACCATTGCACCTGAAAGATCTCATCCTTGTGCGACTCAAAGGAATGTAGTTTAAGCTTGAGATTGCGTAAATCCCACAAGGCGACCGTCTTGTCCGCCGAGCCAGTGGCCAATATAAACTCAGAGTAGGGATTAAAGCTCAAACAATTGACTTCAGCTGTATGCGCATCGACAGTGTGCGATGGCTTCGAGGTGTTGTTGTTGCGCGTATCCCAAATCATTAGCTTCTGATCATCAGCCACTGAGCCGAACAGTGATTCATGCAGCAAATGCCAGGCCACATCCTCAACGACGGCGGTGTGGCCAGTGAATATATTCTTGGCATCGATAACACGATGCTCCTTGGGCGTGGCATTGATATCCCACAAGCAGATCGTGTGATCATCAGATGCCGAGAGCAAGTAGCCTACAAATAAATAAATAGTGGATATTAGCACCAAAAACTAAAGCAAATACTTAAAAAACAAGTAACAATGTTTTAGTCGAGTATATCCAGCAAAACTCCCTGCACCCAGGTCTACAATTTTCAACTACATCTTCGTACACACACACACACAAGCGACAGCGCACAGCAGGTCAAGCGAGGCATTTGAAGTGGCGGCTGCGCTGCTTCTTCCCACCGCTCTGCAATACTAAATCCTCTTTCGTGAATAACTTATGTATTTATGATCTGATGGACTTCAATTTTTTTACCGTAGATTATGAGTGACCCAAGTATTGTACAAGCCCAATCCCATTGCTATATCTATAAAATTGTCTTCATAAATCGTATTTATCGATTCGCGGGGGGAGATATTTTAAATGTGAAACAAACTTGATCTGCGTCTGGTATACAGGAAGATACATTTCAAATTTAGTGCCCCTAGAAACTACAGTTGCTATGATCGACGCGTCCATCCGGACGGACAGGCCTGATCGATTCGTCTATTGATACTAACCACAAAAAACCTTAAAATTAAATAATATAAACTTTAAACTTATATACGTTAAATCTAACAGACTAAAATGTATAATTCTGTTATATGGTTTTTGTATAATTTTAGTGACTAGTGCCCTATCTTATAAGCTTTAGCTTGTGTGCTAAAAGGAAATATTAAAAATATATATATATATATATATGTATGTACATATATACTTTACAGGATTGGAGATAGCTCCTTCTGCCTGTTACATACATTTGCATAGATTTAATACACCCTTTTTAAATAGATTAAATTACAGCTTTAAATAGCTTTGACGATCAAATATCAGGCTTTAATTTAAAAAAGATTTTAAATGTTTTCAATGATTTGATAACAAAATATGACAACATTATGTTAATATAAAAACATTTAAAATCTGTGCCTAGTTAAATTTGAACCGCCTAATTCGATTTATCAACCTTTAAAATGACATTACGCTCTTAACAGGTGTTCTCGTGCTCCTCTAGAAATCAAGGTTAGCTGAGACTGATGTAGACAGATTCGGAAGACTCTAATCAGAAAATATTCGTTGTAAATGCACAATATTATAATTCGTAGATCCCAACATTTGAAGAACACAATTGTGCCACGCTACATCTAACTGAACAGCTCTACTTTTTGTTAGGTAATAACATAAATGGGAAAAATTATACTCTTACAAATATCAACGAAATATGTTTATCCAGTGATCCGTAAGATCAGAAAAAAACCTTCAAAATTCTAAAAGCTTTTGTGTTTTCTTCATCTGCTTTTTCGCTCAATTAAATCGTTGAAAAATATTAGATAGTGATAAATGAAATTACTCTCTATTTCAATTTTAAAATACTTCATTTGGAGAGCAAACAGCATATAAAAATATACGCTTTAAAGTAATTCGTAACAATGTTTTTATTATGCTTAATAAGCTTACCATTCAAATTGGGATTCCATGAAAGACCGTAGCCCTCCTTTTGGTGTCCCCGCAAACGCAAATCGGGCTGGCATTCGCCGGATGGTTCCGGTTTGCTGGGATGTTTTGTGTAGTCAAATACGAGGACATCGCTTGATGGAGTTTTTGTTGCGATGACACAAGCATTTTGAGGCATGTACCGGGCCCGATTTACTTCGCCCTCGTGATTGATTTTGATTTCAATTTCGATTTTGCCACAAACCGAACCAAAACCGCCGAATTCGCCCTTCTCATTGTCATAGTGGGAGCCATCGAACTGTGCATCCTCGCTGGGTAACTGAACGCTGGCAATCAGCAAGTGATTCTGTTCATCCGAGGTGTGTGTGCCCAATATGAGGCGATGCACGGAGTAATCTTTGCCATCCTGCTTGGTCACATCGGGCAGCCATTGGGCCGTCAACGAGGGCCATTCCAGAGCGTGCGTCATTACCAGATCGTATAGAAATGGAGTGTTCTTCTTCCATATCTTGTACTCTTCGTTGATCACACGCTCTTCGACGGCATCGTCAAAAGATTCCGCTGCTTGCAAACAAAATGTCATAAATTAGCATAGGGGAGCTGAAAGCTAAATATTTTTGAAATTAATACTAACCATTATCACTTCGATCCACCATTTTGCACTACGCTGCCAAATTATAAATGCAGGCAAATTTTTGTGCGCGTCGCAAATTCGGGCGCCAAAACAACAAAGCGGCGGCGGCAAAAGCGTGCGCACAGTCGGCAAAAAGTTTACACGCCTGTAGTGCTTAAAATATGCGCACCTACAGCAAAAATTATACTTAAGAACACACGATTCTATTTAATAAAATAGATTAATATGGTTTTACACTTTTTGCACGCTTACTACTAGTGGAAAAGTGGGTAAATTATTTGCTTCTTTTTTTTAGCAAGCGCGTCGGCTGCTGAGATGCGGCAGAGATGTGTGGAAATGTTATCGGTTATTCGATATCAATAATTAGTGCTTTCAATGTGTACATAGGAAAAAATGCTATTGCATCAGTGCTGCCAACTATCGATTGTCAAAACTGACAGATCTGACCATATATTACAGAACATCGGCAACATTAAATAAAAATTAAATAAAACATTATGAAAAACAGGACATTCATTTTATTTTTGGTAATTTTCATACCGTTCCAAAAACTGCAATCTTTTTTTTTCCACAAAATGTGAACGTATTTCCGACCCAAATAATCATGAATTGCATAGTCCTGATTAGGACATCGAGCTGGTTTAAGGTACAAAAACATGTCCGTCCGCCTTGACTGTACATCAGTCGGTTTTTATGTAAACTTATCTATAATGTTTTCAAGTTATGTTAATGGGACTGGCTGGATCCATTCGCTGCAATTAGAAAGATTTAGTACAACACTCACCAATTACAATGTTCTGCACCAACACACTAATATAATACTAATCTTGACATTATTTATAAGTAAAATGATCGCTAAACGCTAAAAATTAATTGCTTAGGATAGCTTGGAAGCTTTTCAGCAAAAACATACCAAAGTAGCATTGTGTTCGAAAAAGGCTAAATTGGCAGCACTGTTTTGCACACGTCTGGCAACTGTGCAGCATTTAATGGACATAAATATCATTTTCGCTTGCTTATCGCTAAAAATTTGAACGCTAGGCGCGCAACAAGCTCTGCAGCTACACTATCAACTCATAGTTGAAGTTGCAGTGCCCACAGACAGTCGTGTTTACAAAATTGCACAGCCAGAGGCATTCGCGTGTCTGCTGTTGGCTCCGCGCGGCTGCTTTAAGCGCACATAAATTGTTCAATTGTTGGCCACACAATTGCACAACTCAATCGGGTTAATGCAAATTAAGATTGTACAAATAGATTAATTTGTTTACCCATTTTGCAAGCAGTGCACACAACGTCGATTTCGCTGTAACACATCGAGATAACGACCGTGGGTAAGTGTCGGTGAAACCAGAATGAAACCAGTAAACCATATTCGGATTGCCGAACATTAAATACTCTTAAATACTTCAATTATATAGTTGATATAACAGAATAACAATATGAACTGACCTTAAACAAAGCGCGAGATGCAGTGTTAAACGAAAAGTGATCAAACTGAGCGATATTGATAACAATTTGGTCAATTTGCATAAAACTAAACTTGCATTTTATGAGTTTGGTTGATATAACTGTAAAATAAGAAAGTCTTTATATGTCAACTTAATATTCTATTGATTGTTTCTACGGCATCTATAAGATATAGTAGTTCGATAATGATCAAACTTGATCAACTATTACAGAGCAAAATACAACATAGAATTGGCGAGTTTGGTGAAGATATTTCAAAAAATCGACAAGTTCTTAAAACAAAAACTGCATTTTCGACCGATGAATCCTATGGCAGATATATGATATATCTATTCGATCTGAACGGTTTCAACATTATATACTGCGTGCGCACTAAGAAGTATATATGCCAAGTTTCATAAAGATAGCTTTAAAACTAAGAGACTACTATGCCTAGAAACAGACAGGATATGACTACATCGACTCATTAAAAATATGTATACTTTATATGAATGTTTATTCTCTTTTATGCGATACAAATTGCGTAAGAAAATTGTAATACCCACAGCAAGCGCATTGTGGAATGACGGTTAAAAAAAAAAACTTTCTCTATTTTTTGTTTACATGGTCGAGGCCGTCAGCGCATGAAGAGAGTGCTTTACTTGTGCAACTTTTACATTTAATGTGTATTTTTCAGTGGTCCATGGGAAAATGCACGTACAGAAGAGCGAGGGCGTGGCAAAATGCAGTGAGGCACAAGCGGAGGAATACTTAGAACACCTGTTGAAAAATGGTAGTCAAGAAGGCGACAGTGGGGCTAAGTTGGAGCTGCCGTCGTGGTACAATGAGCAGCTATTCAAGCGGTGAGTGTTAATTGTAGAATCACACCAAACTGTTTAATCATCGTGTTATACTCTGTTCCCAAAAGCTATTTTAGAAAAGATTATATTGGGCTTGTGCAAGGTCCGTCTGTCCGTATGAATTCATGAGCAAACAACTATGTACAATACCATCCATGCCTTTAATTTGATATAAGAACTACTATGATCTCCTATAATATTATTGCTACGCTCACATCCGTTATGGACACACACATACACAAAGACGCATACATACAAGCAACATTACAAGAGAGGCATTTTAAGTGGTGGCTGTGCTGCTTCTCAAAAATAAACCTACATTTTAAATTTGGTGTCTCTAGCTCTTATAGTTTTCGAGATCGACGCGTAAATACATACGGACGGACAGACGGACATGGCCAAATCGAAATTTCTTTTGATACTGATCAAGAATATATATACTTTATAGGGTCGGAGATGTGGCCTTCTGCCTGTTACATACATTTGCACAGATTTAGTACCCCCTTTTTACCCATTTTATGGGTACAGGGAGTAATGAACAGAATATACCACATTCGGGAACTTCCGACAGCAACGCTCTTACTTGTTTTTATTTTTTTGTTTATTTTTTTGCAGCGGCCAGAGATATTTTAGCAAATATCGCTTTGTGATGACCTCGGGCATGTTGGCTGGCTTGATTGCAGTTCTAGCGATACCATCGATTCTTAGGGTGCTTGTCTGTACGCGTCAATCCTCGAACGCACGCACCGCCTATCGCCGTTATTTGCGTACAATTTTCCATACGCACGCCTGGTACTTCCATTCCATTGAGGATAGGAGCAGCCCGTTCTGGACCAGCATTGCAGCTGTTCGCCAGGCTCATTCACGCTCTAGTCATGCCAGCGAGCGACGTGGTGCCGGTCAGATAACGCAAAAGGATTTGGCATTGACCCAGTTTGGGTTCATTGGCTTTATAACGCTGGGCGCACATCGTATAGACCTATATGATGATGATTTCCTAGAGGCAACATCGCATATGTGGCGTGTGTTGGGCTATTTGCTGGGCATCAAGGATGAGTACAACATTTGTGGCCAGAACTGGGCGGAGTCCAGGCAGCGCTTGGACATTGTCATGCGCAGTACTTATACACCAGCGCTGGAGAAAACAACAGAGGAGTTTTATCAAATGACGGAAGCACTTATCCACGGACTCTGGCATGTCAACACAATGCTGTCAGTTAGAGCGAACATTTTCTTCACAAAGCGCTTGGCCTACGTCAAGGGTTACGAGTATTACAGCTTTGACTATCGTGCCGGGGAGAAACCAGATCCAGAGCAAAAGTCATACTACTATGACCTGAGTGTATGGGATCGTTTCATTGTTAGCTACGGACTGTTTATTGTCACATTTTTACACAAATATGCCATTGTGCGCTGGTACTTCAACTTTCGAGTTTGGTTCATGGACTTGTTTATGTATTACTTGCCCTACGTAGCCATTTGGAAGTTTGGTATCAAATCGGCCTATGTGCGCATCTTTCGGACAGGTGGTCAGGCCCAGGAGCTTCAATTGAATCTTAAGGATGAGTAGCTTAATATAAAAGCTCAACTGTTTACTCTTCTAGTGTTTAGTTTAAGTGAAAGTAATTTTTAAAATGTTGTATATTGTCTTAATTGTTCACTGTTGCAGTAATTAGTTTAAGTGAAAGTAATTTAATAGTAAAATGTACATGCAAACTGTTTTTTTGCATTACTTTTTCTCGAACACGATATTTATCTATCTTAAGTGTTGTATGTTATATGTGTCATGGTGTATTTAAGAGAAAGTTATTTACATATGAATTAATGGTATAAGCAAAATAAACATTCCTTAATTGTATATCAATGTCGGATTTTTGTATGACAATTTCTAACAATTTTCAACAATGTCAAATGCGGCATAAGAGATATTTTGGTGTTTTCCACAATTACATTAAATTTTAAAGTAATACCTAACCCTCAGGATCATATTTTATCGCAAAGGTAACGATCATTACTAATAATGTACATACTAAATGATTTTTTTAAAATGCCGCCTTTTTGGCTTCTAATAGTTTTCAACACTGTCAATTGCCGGCATTGGAATTTATCGATAACGATAACGGCCTATGTTTTGTTGCTTGCGCGTTTTTTGTTGATTCGTTTGCAATTTATTAATTTATTGCTGGAAATAGCAAACCAACCGCCATAAACATGTTTTATCATGTAAGTAACCATGTTCATTACGTGTTGCGAAAGTTGTTTATTTGATTGCCACACAGATTTCACTTGAACACGAAATTCTGCTGCATCCGCGCTACTTTGGGCCACAATTGCTGGAGACGGTGAAGCAGAAGCTCTACTCGGAGGTGGAGGGCACGTGTACAGGCAAATATGGTTTCGTGATAGCTGTCACAACAATAGACCAAATCGGCTCTGGTGTTATACAGCCGGGTCAGGGCTTTGTTGTATATCCCGTGAAATATAAGGCAATTGTCTTTAGGCCCTTCAAGGGTGAAGTTCTCGACGCTGTGGTGAAGCAGATTAACAAAGTGGGCATGTTTGCCGAAATTGGACCATTGTCCTGTTTCATATCGCATCATGTGAGTTGGAAATGGTTTGTTAAGTGAGTTTGTCATCATTTGTAGCTATCATTTTCAGTCCATACCCGCTGACATGCAATTCTGCCCAAATGGAAATCCGCCCTGCTACAAGTCCAAAGATGAAGATGTCGTCATTTCAGGCGAGGACAAAATACGCCTCAAGATTGTCGGCACGCGTGTGGATGCCACCGGCATTGTAAGTAGTTTAATTTCGGCCAATTTTCTCAATTTACCGTCCATCTTATTTTGTGATCGTGATAACTGCATCTACCTTGTGCAGCTTATCCGGATTATATGTAAGTATTTGCAATAAATTAGAATTGCAGTGCTGACAACTCGCAATGAATTACAGATGTGATAAGCTAAAAAATTAAATAGTTACTCTAATTTGTGAAACATATTACGGAAATCGCGACTTTTATATCTTTACAAATGTAAATTCTTTGTTGTCAAAAAATGCAATTTGTTTTGGCCTTACACAAAAGTGTTTCACACATAACTAATGTTTTTTAAATTGTGTAATTTAATATTTTCAAAACTGTCTTTTTTGGTTTTAATTCAAAATTCGCTGATCATAATGGAAATGCCTATTGACAAACTTCAGTTTTTTGTAACGTTCGCATTACGCTTCATTATATACTTATGTATATAAGAAACAATTTAGGAAATCTTTTAAAATAGCATTTGAAAGTACCCGCAAAAACTTACCCATCACTGTCACAACACGATTAGCGCTTATGTAATTGAGAGTCAAATATCAAAATCCTGTGCCTGTGTCGTGAAATTGAGAAAATGGTCATCATAATTTATTTTTAAACCTTGCTAACAATCCTGTACATATTATTACAGTTTGCTATTGGCACGTTGATGGATGATTACCTGGGACTGGTCTGTAATTAGCTGAACACCAACTAAAAAAACTGCAGTTTAATATACAATATTTAAATGTATATATATATATATATATATATATATTTATATATATTTTAAACTTTAATGAAATGCATTTTAGACCGTTAAATATCTAGGTGTATATATATTATAAATACTTTATAAGATTTGATTTAAATTCAAAGGTACGTTACGTTTGTAATTTAGTACAATTCTGTGTGTTTTGTTTGTTCGCTTTTGTGTGGGGTGTGTAAGCTACAAATATGGATGGATATTTTAAGTAAATAAACAGCAAAGAACACATTTATAGCTATGTAAAGAGAGCTTAACGTAATATACTTAAGTTAAGCGTACAACAACAAATAAGTATTTAACAAGCTAAATATATGTATATCCTTGCAGAGCGTAAATTAACTAACAGCTGCTTAGGAAATATGAAATGGGTCAATTTTAGTTGAGAAAAAAATTGCTCAAATAAGCTGCAAGGATTTGTTAGTTTCTTAGAAAGGATTGCACGAAATATGAAAGCATGAGATATTTAATACACGTGTATGACTTGCTCAGATTATACAACTAGGATTGAGGGGCGGAATAGGCAATGCGCCAGATTGTGCATACGTTATAAATGATTATGCAAATCTAAGAATATTTGTATGTTTTTGATGCATTGATTTGGCTCATAGGTCCCAGGAAAACAAATGATGTTTGACAAGCATATCGCGTACACCGTCCTTAAGTGGCTGCGATTCCTTGCCACGCTTGGGCGGCAGCTCCCAGTCCGGATTCAGATTGAAGGCAAACTGTGAGAGTATGCGCAATTCGCATTTGATTTGTACCCAGCCCGGTGAGTCAATGAAGCTCCAGGTGTGATACCATTTTTGTACCACTTCCTGGCACGCGCAAAGCACCTCCAGCCACAGATGCAGCACCTGCTCGTTGAGGCCCAGGCAGATGAGCGAGCGCAGCTTGACGTCCATTTGAGCATGGGCATTGTCGTGCGTCTGATTGATTGCCTGCACACAGCGATAGAGAAGCTCCTCGGGCGTCAATACCTTGCCATCCTCATCCAGGCGATAGGTTTTGCAAAGCACCAAACGACTATACACTGATTTAAAGTCCTTTTCCACCTCCAGCGAGGAAACCTCCTCAATGAACAGCCATGGGTGTATGGGCCCGCCCAGGAATGTGGGCCGCTTCATGCCATGCTCGAGGAATGCCTTAATGGCGGGCGCCAGCGTGCCGCGCACAAGATCTGTAACCGTTTCGGAAATGGCATCGTCACCAGCCGAGGTATACAGCTTGCTGCGCTCATCTAGCAGTTGTACAAACTTGGCGGGAAACCAGCCCCGCAAACCGTTCAGCTCGCCAACCCAGCAATGCTCGTCCTTTTGGCTAATTATGGTTATGATATCGTTGCGCCTGAAGCCCAGCTCATCGTCATCATGCCGTTCAAAATCATGCAACGCTTTGGCGCGTCGCTTGCGCGTCCGTGCCACATTAATAAAGTTCTCGTGATCCTTGGCGTGCGATTCACTGCTGTAGTTGGCCGTCAAATGTATATGGCCCGCAAGTTTGGGTTCGATGGTAATAAAATGTCGGCCCACTTTAAGTATGGCCTCGCGTAGATCGACAAGTATTTCCGTCTGGCGTATGTTTTTGTTCTTGAGCTGATCCGATTCGGGATCACCACGAAATAGAAATGCCTCTAGTATGGATTTACTTTTGCGCACTTGACGACGTGCCAAATGCTGTTTGGGCAGATTAGCGGCCGCCTCCGGATTGCCAATTTGATGGCCCTGATCGGCCATCAAATAGGCCAGATGGCGACGTCGATGGGTGTCAATTACAGTTTGACTCAGTGAGCCCCCCACTTCCAGAGCCTGGCGAAAGAGTACCTCAACGTCGTCCACCTCACAGCACATAGAAAGTGAATTGAATATTTGTGCCGAGTTCTCCAAATGCTTGAGATCCTGTTCCTTAACCTTGAGCATGCCCAGCGTTAGCTGAAAGAGCACTATGGAACCCTCGTAGAAGAACCAGTCCCAAATGCGCACCAGTATCTTCATATGCACCACATTCGCAAACAGCGTGAGGAACCAGTGCAGCGTTATCAGGGACAGATCGATGTCGTGCCGCTTGAGCGACTCATCTACGCTGGCCAAATAGTTGGCTATCAGCGTTTGCATAACTCGCTGGTCCGCCTGTATGCCTAGCAATGTTGAGCTATAGTATGAGGCTGGTAGCAGATCCTCCACAATGGTGACCATCATCCAGAATGCATTTTCCTCCTCCATAAACAGCAGCAGGCAGGCCACAATAACGCCAGTGCCCTGGCAGTACCCAATATCCGGAAAGAGCCACGCAATGCCCCGCAGGATTCGACGCAGTCGTGGTATGCCCGTGCCATTGGGATGACTGAAGCACGCATTTGTGGGCAATATACGTAATAGATCCTTCTCTATTTGTTTAGATGTCATCAACTGATCATTGCTGGAAGCTGTGAGGGAACAAAATAACTAAGTATTAGAATTTCTTAGGAAAATATAATTTATAAGTTAGGTTTAAAGGACTTAAAAGTCCAGAAATTATAAATCATTTGATTCTACATTAGCTTGCGGCAATTAACTTCGTTTTAATAAAGTATTTTAAACATTTAGGTAAAATACTTTAAACAGGCTTCTTGCCATTTTCACCTTTACCAAGATTTCCCTCAAATGTTCCTAAATTTCACATTTCAATCGGGAAAACGATACATCGTTCGCAATGTACATGCTTACAATTCGGTCCAAACAGATTTAGTTAACATGAAATACGAAACCGAATTCGATTATAAGTCAAAAGCGGATTCGTTAAGATGAATGATAAAACTGGGCACGCGGCAACCAAAACACAAAACTACCTGACAAACGTACTTATTAAGTACAGTATTATGATAGGGAGTCTTAGTTACTATTATCTATCCATAATGTATCTTTGGTTTGGTTTGGAATCCTAATAGTTCTGGCTAGAAGGCCTAGTTTAAATTATAACTTTTTGATCCAGTTTGGTTGTACTCTTGGTCTTTCTTGACGCGTTTATTGCTGCTCGATTGCCAGCCTCGGTAACATAGCTAGTATCCTTAAAGATAATCACATTTGTGATATAAATGAACTTTCACGCTTACCCTTGACAATTTCCTGGTAGCTAGTTTCGCTTTTTTGTTTTTTAGACAGAGCGCCCGATAAACGCATCCACATTTGGGACCGCAGACTGTGTGGTATACCATTTTGGACCATTTTACGCAGCTTCTCTGTGCGCTGCAACAGCAATTCTACATGCTCCCAGCTTAGTTCCGTGGCCTCTTTGTTGTGGGCAAACTCTAGATGGGCTATCCACTGTAAACGTTGCTGTGCATCCTCCGTAAATGGTATGCTGAGCAATTTATTTGAGCTTTGCTCGGGACCATCCTCCTCCTCGACGCGAAAGCCGAACTCATCGAAACGGTAGTCAGGCTGATCGTTGGGACCAGCTGCCGCCAGTTCAGACTCACCACCAAGTTTGGCCAGTATCTCCTGTGGCCACATTGAAGGTGTTAGCGCTGAGAATGGGCCGCCAGGATTTGGGCGTAAGCCATCGGCAATGCTCAGTTCCTCCATCATGGGCGGCAGCTCACCAATATCGTCATCAGAGCCCAAGGTCTGTAGTTTGCGCTGTTGGCACCGTAGAAAATCATCAATTTTAATTACTCTGATAAGCAATCTTTGACTCAATTTAATTGTTACCGTATGTTCTTCACGGCCCACGTAACCGTCGTGGTCCCGTCCGAATATGCTTCGAGCCATATCCATATTCTAAATTAGCAAATTGTCTATGCAATTAAGCATTAAATTAACTAGGCATATGGGTGTTTTCGATTGTTTTTTCCGTAGTTTTCTTTGTTTTTTACTTCCACATCATTTTGTTGCCAATAATTTCTCTGCTTTCGCCCGCTGTCAGCTGTTCGATAAGAGTTGGTTTTGATTGTAATCGTTAATCGATATATAACACACATCTCTTGCAGCAATTTATCAGCTGTTGTTGTGCGTTGTCTATTTTGCATTGTGCCTGGCCCCACAATTGCGTCCAATGAAAATAAACATTTAAAAGCTAGCAAAACAATGCAGATTAAGCCCATAATTACATGTAAGTATCGGGAAATGAATCTACCGTATTGTAAACGCCTGTAATATACTATATTTCCAGATTCTGGCTCTTGTCCACTTTTTCGATCGCTTGAGTCTCAAATCTTAAATGCGATTCCTTTGGACACTTGCGAGTGGCGACGCACCTTTCAAAGACCAACAAAACATGTACGCTTGGAAGCTCAAGCACAGCAGTTTAATGTGGAGCCATTGGAGAAATACAAACAGGGCGATTGGAGCATATTGGAACATCCCATATTGCACATTTTTGTGACGGAATGCAATGTGAGTGTTTGTGTTGCTCACTGAGCTGAGCAAGTAAACATGTTCCTTCTTTGATGATTGCTCTGTTCTTGCTTAGTTATTTTTGTATTGTAATTGTCTTTGTCAAGCGCCAAGAATGCTTGTGTTTTAAAAATACTTTTTTCATAATCTGGTTGAGAAAATACCCAACAAGATATAGTTCCAATGAAATGAAAAAGGGTTAGCAGTTATTTCCTAAGCAATGTAGACCGTCACTTGAAGAGCAAACATTTGTCAGCTATGCTCAAAAAGGGTGATAGCAGGGATGCCAGGTCTACCAAATATTTTTGCCAAACAGTAAAAGCTTGTGCAAATTTTGTTTGCCTGTGAATGAGCCACTAAGCAATTTGAGTAATTAATTTAACAATATGAGTGGCGCGCGATAACTGAGTTATTCTTTTATAGCGTTTACACTCATTGAGTGACCTGCCTCGGTGAATAAAAAAGTGAAAAATGATTAGCTTATAGGATGAGGTTGAATTCATTTTCAATTAATTCCTATTATACGAACTATCGTTTATACTTACGCTTTACATCTTTTACGTATACTTCTTTATCCACTTGTCCTGAATACAAATATAGTATGTGTTTAATAGTTTACTATTTGCTTTTTTAGGACGTTGACACGTACAAGGCAACAATACGTGAGGAAATCGAAGCTTGGCTAAAGGTGTTGACCAGCTATGGCATATCCGATTGGATGATTCTGTTGGTGGAGACGCTGGACATGCGCAAGACAAAGAATTTACTGCCCCGCACCACGGTGCTGGATAAGATACGTCTAGATTTTGGCAGCAAAAATGATGATCGCTGTATTTCGGTATTAAATCCGGCCAAATTTGAGCAGAAATCGACCGAATCATTTCGCTGTTTGGTGCAGCGAATACGGTTTCTAATGCTCACAAGCTACAATCGCAACATTGCCAAATATGAGGAGCTCATACGTAGCAAGCGGGAGAAACGCAACCACGATGATTGGGACTTTCGTCAATATTTCTTTTTGCAGGAGGATTTGGCGCTGATATTCGAGAAACTGGAATTGCCAACAGAGGCGCTAATACAATACGATGAGCTGGATGTCATGTTCTCGCAATTCATAACCCATACGGGCTTCAATGAGAGGCAACAGTGGCTGGCCTATTTCAAGCGACCACTAAGCGCTTTTCATGGCATTTGCCTCAGTCGCGTGGACAAATTTGAGATGCGCCAGAAAATACGCAACGAAGGCGTCTCTTTATTGGAATTTCGCAACTATTTGTTTGAGCGTCAGGCCTATTTGCTGCTCACATGCAATGATATACCGGCGATTGCCAAGCGACTGTTGGGCTTCTTGTTTTCGACGCTACGCGAGGTTGAATACATCAAGCTGGACTGCCAGGAGGGTGCCCTGTGCTGCTGGGAGTTTGTCTGCGCTCTCGAAGTGCTGCAACTTTGCGAACAAGCCATGGAGCCCAATGAGGTTACCTGCTTTCAGCACTGTGCGCCAATTTGGAATCTAGCCAAGGACAAACTGTATGAGCTGGGCAAACTATGTGGCCTATTGCCCGGCTGTACGCCCAGCTCGGAGCAGCTGCATATCGTGGTGCAGCTATCGTCCGGCATTGGCGATGCGCCGCCGCAACAGCAATTTCTGCAGGCCATGCCGCAGCTGCGCGATCGTTCGCCCAATCGCAAGCCCAAAATGTCGGCCGCGCAACAACTGAAGGAGGCACTTGGCTCGAATCAAGCATTCCAAAAGCTTTATCTGGAGCTGGCGGAACTGGCCATTAGCACGTACAAACACGTCGCGCGTTTGCGCTCTGCGCGACTTGTTGGTCTCGACCTGGGCAAATTCTATTGTGCGCTAAATGAACCGCATAAGGCAGTGGGCTTTTTCACGGATCTGTTGCGTGAACTAAAGGCGGAGAATTGGCACACTCTCAGCTCACAAACGCTGCTGGAGCTGGCCAACTGCTATCGTAAAATGGGTGATTCCTTAGCCTACACCAAAACCTGCAGTTCCATATCCTGCTGCGCCGAGTTGGAAACGCTTGTGCGCACTTTCTACTTTGATGAGTTTCTCAAGTCGCTGAAAACACTGAGCACAACACTGTCGGCGCAGTCATCCATGGAGAATGCCAACTACTGTGTGCTGGAGGATCATTTTCGCATACTGGATATAGAGGTGCTCAATTCTAATCCCATTATACAGGATGACCATTTGGTGGTGCAGCTGAAGTTGGAAAGTCTGTATCCGCGTGAGATTGTGGCCGAGTGCATTAAGCTGTGCTATGAGTTACACATAGCGCCAGAATTGGAGGCAGCACTCCAGGATGTTCCGTTGGCGACGTCCAAGCACAGGGAGTGCATATCGCGCCTGAAGGTCTCATTGCAACTGTTCCACAAGCAAGACAATACCCTCAACTGCGCCTCGGTGGTCTGTGACACGCCCAAGAGTAAGCAACCAGTGCGCCGCACCAGCAGCACCAAGCGAAAACTCTCGCCCAGCGTTCAAGCGGACTTCACAAACATTGTCCAGGCGGAGAACATAGCATTGCAGCCAGGCGTTAACTTCGTAGAGCTGAAGGCGAAGGCAACGCGCGTCGGACGCTGGCAGTTCAAGCAACTGTGCCTCAGCATGTCCAGCTTGGAGTTCCTCTCGGAGCAGTTGTCATTCAACGTGCAGCCGCCCAGCTTTGAGATATGCACCAAGCCGGCGAGCGCCTCGCTGAACTTTAAGACGCTCATAGCGGGCATTGTGCAGCCCATTATTTTGCATGTCTCTGGTGGCAGCTTTATTTTCTCAGCAGATGCAAAGATCACGCTTCGCTGCTCCAAGAATCTGCGCATACGCCAGGCTCTGGCGGCAGATGCGCCGGGCTTTAACAATGATGCCACGTTTGAGAATGTGTTGCAAGTGCCGCTGCTGCAGTTCAAGTCGTTTGAGGAGCGTCGCTTACCGCTGGAGGTGCTGACGGATATGCCTGGCCGCAAGGTGGCCAAGCATCATGAGCATCATATAACACTGGTCTGTCCCTGGTCGCGTAATGAGCTGCAAATACCCGTTGAGTTTCAGCCCGCTATGGAGGCTACGTGCCGGCTGCATACGTGCGGAACACAAAAGTTCCTGCAGGTCATTATGAAGGGTCTGGATGCACAGTTGCTGCTGCAGCAGGCTAAGGTCAAGTGTGATGTGCCCGGCGTACGTTTGCTGGATCTTAACCCGGAATCACAGCAGCCAATTGTAAGCAAACTTATAGAACATATAGAATATCTAAGCTAATAGTTGTTTCTTTGCAGGAAATTTGCAAATCCTTGACGGTTACGTATCTCTATGAAATTCAAGTGGAGCCCCTGAAAGCGGAGCACGAGCTGCCCATTGTCAAGGTGCATTTTGTGGTTAAATACGCCACGTTGTCTCAGCCGCAACTCTGGCGCAATTATGGCTGTGCTTTCGACCTGGTCGACTATTCAACACTCTTCAAACTGCAGGCACAGCTGGAGCCAAATGAACTGTGCCGTCTGCGCACCGTTTGCAATTTGAATCTGAAGATAACCAAGATCAATGAGAATCCCTATGCGGATCTAATGTACGAGGTGCTAAATGATCAGAATCTGTGGGCCGTTTGTGGGCGTTCAGCGGGTGAGTCGCCGTTTGCCCACTTTATCATATCTTATATATTTGCTTATTATTTAATTCTAATTTTCTGACACATGATTTACACTTTAAATGCATATTAAGAAATGGGTAAGTTTTTGGTTTTCAACACACGTAGTAGCACTCAATTGGGCTTATTAACCTGATGTAGAATAAAATGTCTAGAAGCTTTCAACAAATAAACAAAGTATTGCTAAAAATTAATCATTTTCTATATGCATATATGCATGTACATATTTCTGTTTCAATACTAAACGAGTTTAGACTATATCACATTTTGTGTTTCTAAATCATATCTAGAGCTAGATAAATATTTACCAAATTTAAAACATGCATATTTTTCCACTTTCGATCACATTTTGCGGAAGTCGATTTCCATAAAGGTTTCAATTTTTAATTATTTCGTGAGCTAGTGAAATTAATTCTATCCTAATGGCAAGTAAATTGAATCCTAGATCACAGACAACTAAATTGAAAACTTATTTCAGTACTTTTTATTACAAGATAAAAATAATTTATCCCAGTAGAAAATCAAACTCTATATGTATGCTGCTTCTAGACACTTTTAACTGTATTTACTTAAACTTCGGTTTGCCGAAGTGTGATTTTGAAGTAGTTAGGCGTTGAATTGGACTATTTAAAACATAACAAAATTTATGCTTTCAATTTACCTAAGTTCCATACAACCGTCATCTAAACGAATGAGTTTTCACAATATTGCAGGCGTTGTATCCATGAAGGATGTGGACAGTCATTCAATATCTCTGGACGTTATGCCCCTAAGTACTGGTTTTCTGCCTATGCCCAGCATACGTCTGTCCAAGTATACAGCGGGTGGCAAGAGCAAAACCGATGCACACTCCAAGGTGCATCCATTCCCCCCCGGCCAGGTGTACAACTCGACCAAGAGCATGCAGATCCATGTCATAGCAAGTGTGAGCGGTGATCAATGAACAGCCAAAATTCTATAAATACATACATCTATATATTTATATTTAGCCAAGTATTATTTATTATCGTAAGCACTGAATTGTAAACTAGCTTAACAAAATAAACAAATGTAAATACTCTACTTAGATGCCAGCTTGCTGGCCAGTTTGTCCAGTTGTTGTTGGTCCACGCGGTAATAGTGCCAGTTATCCGTTGTAGTTAGATTCGTGGCGCCCAGATGCTCGTAGAACTCACGTGCCGGATTCCAGCTGAGCACATGGAAGTCCAAACGCCGACATCCAAGCTGAACTGCCAGGGCAGCCAATTCGCAAAAGATGCGCGCACCGGCGCCGTGCTTGCGATGGGCAGGACGCACATAGATATCCTCGAGAAAAAGGCTACGTCCCTGCCAGGTGGAGTATGCGTTAAAGCAGATCGCATAGCCAATGTTAAAGCTGTGTCAATAAATGTTCATTTAATATACAATCTTATCGAAATGCCTGATAAGCTGCTGTCCCACAACGTGCGTCAATGTTTGCCAAACAGATTTATTATTTGGCTGACACTGAAATTGTTTAGCAAGCAAACATTTGCGGAAGGTCTTTCAATTTGACGCCTAATTTTGTTTTAGAACCGCGTTCTTATCAATTGTTTGTCTCACTTACTTTGTGGCATTGTCTGTGAGCACATAAATTTGACAATATTCGGGTCCGCCATCTAAGCCCGCATCGCGTATCAGATCTGTGTGTGGGAATTTATCAAAAACTTGACAAATTTGCTTTAAAATCCACTTACCCTGCTCGCTGAGCTCGGGACCATCGCTCATGCGCTCAAAATCAGCCAGTTCCTTGGGAGAGTGTATATGTAGTATATGTAGTATAAATACTATAATGTTAGTCTCACCTGAATCATCTCTTGCACCGCTTTAATATCCGACTTATCGGCGCGACGAAATGTAAATTGATCTTGCGACATTTTTCTGGTCAGTCTGATTCGGATGGGTGTTCTGTTTAAACTAATAAGTTTTAAATTTTGTAATCGTTGTCGGCGAACGAGCTTATCTTAAAGTCCTGAGAGGGCCGGCCTTATCATTCATTAGCTATAGCATGTAGTTTAGTTTAGTACTAGTTAAAGATTGCAATCGGGGTTGTCGCATATTTTGAGTATTGCTCATGGAACTAGTTCCGCACGTTAAAGAACTCAGTATTAAGTACACCCAGAAAAATTTATTCAATTGAATTAATCACTGATTGAATTATAATTATGTTGATATTATACTTTTTTTTTTTTAATTTTTGAACAAGCTATAATTTAAGTGGATGTTAAGTGCACATTGAGCATTAAACTTATATTTAAAACCTAAGCCTTTGAAATTTTTAATTAAAATAAAAGAGAATCGAAAAATGAAATTAATGAATTTTAGTGCATACTATTTGTGTAAATAATTTAGAGTTTGAATTGGGCAGGCCTTCAAAAGGATAAGAAACAAATAAAGCTATGAATATATTATTTATACCATTTTTATTTGTAAATCATTTTATTTTAATATAATATTTATAATAAAACAAGTAAGAATGCTTTAGTCGAGTATACCCGACTACAAAACTCCCTGTACCCAGGTCAAAAATTTCCGATCACATCTATGTACGTACACTTACACATACACACACACATACACAAAAGACGCACACACACGAGCGACAGCACGAGCGCAGCGCAAGCGAGGCATTTGAAGTGGTGGCTGTGCTGCTTCTTTCCCCCGCGCTCCAGCACTGAATCTTGTTTGTTGCATAACTTCCGTGTTTGTTATCTGATCGACTTGAAATTTGGACAGTAGACTAAGAGTGACTAAAGTATTGTACATGCCAAGTCCCAAATCTATATCTTGAAGATTGTTACTGTAAAACGGTTTTTATCGAATAGCGGGGAACGGGGGGAATATCTCAAATCTAAAATAAATTTGACTTCTCCCGCTATACACGAACCTACATTCCAAATTTTGTGTCTCTAGCTCTTCTAGTTGCTGAGATCCTTGCGTTCATACATACGGACGGACAGACGAACAGACGGACAGACAGACGGACATGGCCAAATCAAAATCTCTTTTGATACTGATCAAGAATATATATACTTTATAGGGTCGGAGATGTCTATTCTGCCTGTTACATACATTTGCACAGATTTAGTATCCCCTTTTTACGCATTTTATGGGTACAGGGAGTAAAAATGTGCAAACAAATTAATAATAGAGATGGGATCGGCTTGCCAGTTCCAAAAAACTCTTCGGGATCGTGACAATTTTAAAATTTCAGGTCTCACTGGATCGCTCGGGTCCCGAGCTTAGTATTGTAATAGAATTTTCTTTTGCAGTATATAGTAAAATCACTGTTCTAAAATTTGTTAATCAAATAGTTCTGTATTTGGGAAGCGCGGGATAGTTTGAAAAAACTAAGAATGGGCAGATTCCGTATGAAAAACTATTATTTAGGATAGGCAGAATCGAATTTCTATCCCGAGTATAATTTTTAATTAACAGTAAAGCCGACTACTAAATTTTCACTATGATAATTTTCAACTTCTCTTTTTTTATGTTTTATTTTATTAACTAATAATACAATCAACATTTCAATCTGGCTACTACAAGTATTATGGTCTTTGAGTTTTTCGCCGGGTTTGCACATGTTATGTATAAAGATTATTATTATGTTACGCATAGAAGCAGCGTCGCCTAAGAAGTCGCTAGATGCAACAACAACAAGCACTAACTTGTCTAAGAAAATAAAACTAATTTTTCAATCCATTTGACTGCTCCTCGCATAGTTCGCTGCTCAGTCTTATCTGCAGTCTTATACTATGCCCAGGGAACGCAACTACTGGTAAACACAATTGACCTTTTCCGAAACGTCTGACGCGTTTTACATATTTTTCAATTTTTTTCTAGCTTTGAGTTTTTAATATGGTTGTTGTGTGTTTGATTTTATTTCAAAAATCTGTGGTTATCTGCTTCGGCACCGTCACGATGATGCGGCCAAAGATTGCTGTATATAAGCACGTATATGTACATATTGTACAGTATGTACTCATACTATATGGATTATTTATGTCGTCAACACGACCCGATCTCAAAGCCAGCGTCGACTGAGCGCATTTTTCAATTTCTTTAGTATTTTCCAACAGATTTGTGCCGCTTGTGGGATGTGGCTTATCTTGTTGGTGTTTCGCTTATTGTAATTCCCGCTTTTCAATTGTTTTTAAATGGTCATTAATATTTTATATTTAAATTAAATTATCGCTGCTGGCACGTTCAACAAAACAAAGCAAACCAAAACAAAGCCATTGCAAAGTCAAGCTGATAAACCAAGACGCCGAGTTCGCTCCGGGAGCAGCCATGCTGGGTCCATAGCATTTGTATTTGTGCCCGGCTGGTGTATGACCTTTATGCCTCTCGGGTCTGGAGTATTGCTCTTGGTTTTATCTTTTGCCCACAATGCGTCTTCCGGGCTTTAAATGGCGTTGCCGTTGCCGTTGCTGTTGTTGCTGCTGTTCATGTTCACTGGGCGGCTGGCCACACCCACACAACATTATCGGCTTAGGATCCGGGCCTATTTTCCAGCCCGACAACGGCGCCTGCTTAAAGTTTTTTCATGCAGGTTGTTTATCTTCTTATCTGACTTTCCCAGCAGCATTGTTTTGAATGCCTCGGTTACTCTTTGCCTCTTATCAGAGTTTGGAATATGTTCCTCTATGGTTTGTACTATACTACCCTGTACTCATAAAATGCATCACATGATATAAGAGCTGTCTTTGCGGGTTCAAAAATGTAATACTCTTGTAATACTTTTTAAATACATTCTACACAGAGATAAAATAATATATATTATTTTTTCACCATGGACCTGTAAAATGGTTAAAGGTTGGTCATAAAACTGTGCAAATGTATTTTACATACAGAAGGAGACATCTACCTATATAAAGTATATATATTCTTGGTCAGTATCAAAAGAGAATTCGATTTGACCATGTCCGTCCGTCTGTCCGTCCGTATGTATGAACGCAAGGATCTCCGCAACTATAAGAGCTAGAGACATCAAATTTGAAATGAAGATTCGTGTATAGCGGGAGCAGGTCAAATTTATTTTAGATTTGAGATATTCCCCCCCATTCCCCCGATATTCGATAAAAACCATTTTACAGTAACAGTTTTCAAGATATAGCTTTGCGATTTGGTATGTATGATACTTTGGTTACTCTTAATCTACTGTCCAAATTTCAAGTCGATCAGATAATAAACACGGAAGTTATTCACGAAAGAAGATTCAGTGCTGCAGCGCGGGGGAAAGAAGAAGCACAACCACAACTTAAAATGCCTGGCTTGCGCTATATAGCCATATGGCTTGTGCGTGTGCGTATAAGTGTATGTGTGTGTGTATGTGTAAGTGTATGAAAATGCGATTGGAAACTTTTGACCTGGGTACATGGAGTTTTGTAGTCGGGTATACTCGACTAAAGCATTCATACTTGTTTTCAATGAAAATGTTTAAATAATCATTATTTACGGCCCCTGATTGTACCCGCTTTTGAGCTTAAATGCTCGCTCATCGGTCCTATCTCCTGCATGAATGCAAGGATTTTCGACGGATTGAGAGTTCCTATGTTTACTGTTTGGAGGATATGCTTTCCCAGAAGCATATTCCTTCTTCTGGGCGGGGTAACGCATTCCGTTAGTATATGCAATGAGGATTCACCCTCAAGTTCACAGAGCCTACACATTCCTTGAGAGCACTTTCATATAGAATTTTTGATTCCCTCTGCAATCTTTTATTTAATGTAATATTTCCTGTATACTGTATACATATAATTTATTTATGCGCAAATTTTGGTGTTAGTAAAAGAGCACGTCAGCTAGAAAATTCATAGACCTCAGGTTGACTTTTTGTTGTTTTTAAAATTTTGAAATCAAGACCGAACTAATAAACGTGTTGTTACAATTGTACAATGCTTCCAAATTGAGACCAAGAAATGCAACAACTGTTGTAAGTGTTTCTCTCTCTCTCTGTTTGTCATATATGGCATTTATTTTATATTTACACTCCGTTTAAAACTTCCCACAAATGAGCGAAATCTATATCTCCCACATCTTTATAGAAAGAGTGTCCCAATTTAATTTAAGGTCTACCGGTAACCACATTCCAAAGGGTTACATCAAAAATATTTTTAAATTGTTAATTTTTGCGTTCACAATTTAATAAACTAAACATTCCGGAATCTGAGTATACCGCAATTCTGTTATTATATTATTAAGACCTACTTATAAATTCTGTGGTTTGAAAAAATTATGCTAGAATTGTGGTCAGAAACATTATAGTATTATTAAATAAACTGGATCTGCGTATTGTATACAAGAATCTATATTCCAAATTTGGTCCCTCCACCTCTGAGATCTGAGCGTTCTTAGAGACGTATGGAAATGTAGACAGACAAGGCTTTATTTATAAAAATATACTTCGTAGGGTTGGATATATCTCCATCTGTTCATCTGTAATACAATACATACCCATATACTTATTTATTTCTTTTATATGAAGCTTCGAGGTAGTTAAGCATTTAACTGGATAAATATGAAACATTTGTGTAAAAAGAAGTTACGTACGGAATATGTTTTTGATAGTTGCCAAGATTTACTATTATTTATTATTAACGAACTGTTAGTTCTGACTATTTTGATAATACACATAAGTATAACAATATTAATGTAGAAGAATAGTTTTCTTAAGTTCTTATCGTTGATATATGCTGCTATGTATATGTAAACCACTTCATCACCATTTAATCTTAATCATCTCGAGCATAACACATTTTGGAGATATTACATTTTGGTAGTGCGTGTGTGATTTGACTTTTATTTTATTATTTTTTTTTTCATAAGCATATACCATGAATAAATAAATACAAAAATTAAAAGGTACAATAATTTATTAAGACCCGTGTCATTGAGAGAGATCTTTAATTGTGCAAGATCTGAGATCAATTTAATCAACCGACTGACCAGAAGATTTAGAGCACCTCATAGGCGGCGAAGACTAAGACGTCTTTCCCCATCAGATTTTCCGGAAAGAGAATATAACAGAAACAATTATTTCTTTATATTTAACATCCATGCTTATTTTTATTTATAACCATATACATATATTTCCAATACATCACTTTAAGAACGTATCCTTAAAAAAGAAAACTACTCAGTTAAGATCCAAAGATTGAAATAAAATAAAAAACAACAATATTATTTTCTGGCAAGCACAGATAAGAGGACTTTAAAATTAAGCGGGTGATACAAATTTCTAAATCCAATATAATGTTAACATTTCTACCTAATTCTGATTCTATTTCTAGGATGCTTAACATATGTTTTGTTTTGTTTTTATTTCTTTTGCTTTTTACATGAACGTCTCTGATAGTGGGAATCAGTGTTGGCGGTGTTTCCCAAGATTTCGTTGTCATCGTCACCAAAACAAAACCTTTCAAAACGTATAGAAATATTGATAAGGATATATGACACACACACACACAATGGAACACATACATATGTAAGTATGTGATTATGTACTGAGAGGCATACAGTGGGTCCGATAAGTATAGTCGCGCGACCGACGCGTGATGCAACTTAATCAAATCGGGTTTGGTCTCCGGGAGATCGGGAGAGAGAGCGGGAGAGAGAGCTGCCTGGTTTTCTCTGGCGTCAGTGGGGCTGGGTGGTACTGTGCCGGCTCAGATAGCCATATCTTGCGGCCGTCGGCCGTCCAATCGGAGAGTCAGCCAAACTACAAACACCGTGGTAATGGGGAGCGGGGAACAGGGAACGGGCAACGGGTCAGGGGGGAACGAGTTCGACCGTTTCTCCGATAATAAAGTAGCTACCGAGCTGACGAGCGTTACTCATTGGGTGTTGTTTACTGTTGTTGTTGTTGTTTTTGTTGTGTGTTGCGTTTTTGAAAAGGTGATATGAAATGTGCTCTGATAAGTTTTAATCAAGAATATTTTACTCGTATTGCTTTGGTGGGACCCGGGGTCTCAGTCTCACGAGTAGCATTTGAAAAGTTGTAGTAGTAAGTCGCCGCTCGGATCGCTTCAGCTCGGATCGGTTGGACAGATGCGGGTCGTGCCGTGTCTCAATTCCCCGTGTCCTGTTTCCTGTTTCCTGTGGGCCGTGCCGGGTGATAATCACAGCGATTTCCAGTGGGCGTGCAGCAACCAACGTATAAGTTTTTAACGTGAAAATGAACGTATGGAAAACTGTATTGCGCCGGCGCATGGAAAATCCTTTAAATATGCTATGCCAAAAATATTTGACCACAAACGTGACGAGTTTAACCAACAGCCAAGGGGCGCCCGGAAACCCCGAAAGAGTTGTCAGCCCCGGCATTCTCTGTGACACATTTATGCGGTCGCATAAACAAGGTTAACGCCTACGAAATGTCGTACGATCCCAGACCAACAGCACATCACACAAACAAATTACAAATTTAACGCTTGCTTAACACCCGAGTCACTCGGCGTATGTGTATGTGTATGCGTATGTGTGTATGCCAGATGCCCCGGCCTCCGTCCTCCGGTTGCGATACCCGGCACACATCACCCATCATCATCGCCCATAGACCACATGTGTCTAGTCAAACGCCCCTCATAATGAGCGCATCGGATCTCAGGCTAACCGTGGATTACAATCCAATGATCGAGTTATTCCCGGACGGGTTTTGCATGCGTCACTATTACTCACGTGTTTGGTTGGCTGTAAGTATCCCAGAATTCTTAAATTGATTAACTTAATCAAATTCTTAAATGCAATATATGCAAAACTGTGGGGGTGATTGTTGCAATACAATTATTGTAGAATATCAACAAGTATAAAAGCATTTTTATCAATAGTTTCCCGAGCTTAGAAGTTTGTTTTGATTAATGTATCTTAAATATTCAGTTATAAAGATAGATATAAAGAAAGATATAAATAGCTGGGATTTTGATTTGAATGTTAAAATGTAATGAAACGGTATAGTTTTAGATAAGTTATATAGTTGAAAATGTTTGAAAAACTATATGTGAATTACTTTAAAAGACGACCTCAAATTCAGAAATATAGTTACTTAATTCTAAACTACTTATGTTATAAATAACCTAATATGCAAAATGGATTATGTTCCATGGATTACCATAGATATTCCATAGATTTCGAATCTGATAGTTTAAGCTATGGATACTATGATACTACTGAGATGCTATCTCAAAATAGGTAAAGAAGGTGCCTTTCCTTAATTTTCGAAGCACATTTTACATATTACGTTATTTATAATCATATGAAGGCGTTTCATTTTACAAGCACATAAATGTATAACAATATAATGAACTAAATTCCAATATTAAGATATACGGGTAAGACTTAAAATCAATTCTTTGAACTACCATTAACATACGTACTCCTGTTGGTAAGTCGGTACGATAATATCGAAGGCGTAAAACCTATAAGAGCCTCAGCCTTAGAACTCATATATGATCTTTTATTGATATAATAGCTGGGATAATGAAGCAACTAAAGATTTTTATAACGATACTTCGTTATTGCGTTGACCAGAAATACTTGTTGGCAAAAAACGTCGATCTTAGAACTTAGACATTAGGAGTATATGCATATGCATATATTACTATAAGTAAATGAGTGTATATTTGAAAAAAAAAAAAATTATATTAATGACGATCACATGAAACCAGCATGACGAACAACGAACTCAAAAGCACAGCTCCGTGTACGAATGCGCGTACTCTGGAGGCAGAGGCGTTTTCGATGTTTGAGCCAGGGACGGACACGGGGAAGCGGTTGCATTGGGTATCGCCATAGGGTAGGGGTAGGGGTAGGTATAGGAATTGAGGCAGACGCGGTGTACAGGGTCGCTGTCAGAGAACAAGTGCTCCATATACAAACATATATTATATTCGAATGTGTGGCGACCATAGCAAAAACTGTGGTCCCTCGACTCGTATGTATGTATATATATTTATATATGTATGTACATACATATATATATTTATGTATGTACATATATGTTTGTATGCGGTCGACGGGCAATGACGGCCTTATCAATAGGCCCCTACAGTAAAAGCAACAACAGTAAAATGTACATTATATGAACAAAATGAAAAAAATAAATATACGAGTATATTGAAGAAAATAAGCGTCGTTGCTGCGTCGCCTTAAAAGAATTTGAAAACAAAAGAAATATATGTATACATATGTAAATTCATAAGTAAATATATAAACAAGACATGTACATATATAAATAAATACATACATATTATACATTATATACTATACGCATAATGACATGGTTCGGGTCTTGCGATTTCCTGCCAAAGTTCAGTCTTTAGTCGGCCATATTTGATGTGAAGCACATATACTATGTATACATACATATGTACATATGTACCTATACATATGTATATATAATATGCATAGTTGTTGTTCTCAAGGAGGAAAATAACGCAGATATTATGCGCAATACGTAGAAGTTATACAAATATTAAGCATAAAATCATACCTTGAATAACTAATAACAAATTCATAATAAAAAATATGTATGTACATGTTTAATTTATGTTTGTTATACATATGTATGTACATAAACAACAATAAGAAATTAAAGAGTATGAATTTAAATTTCTAATCCATAAAATGGATACAATGCTAAATAGTATGTGTGTAACTGGCAGAAAAAGGTATCTCGGATATATATCCGAGTCGATCTGGCCCCTCCATCTAACCGTCCGTATGAATGAACGCAAGGATCTTCAAAACTATAACAGATACAGGTCAAAATTGGATGTTATAAAATAAATTGCAAATAATATTTTTCCTAAAATATCATATTCACGTTGCCAATACGAACAACTATGAAATGTAACTTTTTAAATTCTTGTAAGAGAACACTCATGGGACTCGACTCAACGAGTCACCTCAGCCAAAGCAAAACTGTTATTCAATGGTAAAATTCCATAGAAAATAGGCTTACAAGTGGAAAGCTGGAAGGCGATCCCAGTCTGATAAATATTGCTCTGCTTTGATTCCGTAATACCGAACCGAAGCCCAAACTCAAAGCCGAACTCGAGCCAGAACCACGACTTGAACTCTATGCAAATAGCAACGCGTGCATGACGCTGACATATTCTTGTAAAATGGATCGCAAACAGAAGAGCCGCATAAGAATCGTTTGTTTAAGAACAATGGAAGAAACCGCGACAGCAAATACCGCAAAAAAAGAAACAGAAAGAAAAAACCAAAACCAAATCACGGAAACACAATTTACATGACGTACACACAGGAACAGCACAGACACATGTTCGTGTACTTAAATTAAACATAAAAATTGTATCGTATAAAAGGTATTTTGTGAAATTCCGAAAGACAAACAAACAGTAAACAAACAGCGACAGAGACAAGATACAAAGATACATTTCTGTCTGCAAGTATTTGTCCTGATTGCCACAAGCACAAGCATAGAGCACTTAATACACAAAATGAGCCAATATCTAGGATCCATACAAATTACACTCAGAGAAAAAGGCCATATTCAGAAATAGACCGATCGGTAGACTTTATATCATTTAAATGAATTATCTATACAATATTTATTATGTTCAAGAAATTTTGTACTCAAAATAGACGAAATATTGTACTATATATTTTGACACATATGGGGCAGTCGGAAGATACCATAGCGTGTGAGTACGATATGGCAGGTTGCCACATAGATTTTGTGGTTGAGATATTTTTCACACGATATTTTTCACAAATCAAAATTTCTATGGTAGAAACGTGCCATATAAGTTTATATGTTAAAATACTTAACAAATATTCTTACTTTTGCCATATAATATATATATTATATATATATATATATATCACGGTTGATTTCGATAATGATATTACATATATGTGGCAGACTGCCATATCGTGAGACCGCACCTTAAGATTTAAAAAGCGCTTAAAACAAAAGAGAGGGAAGGACTCTTCGAATTTATAGGGGAAGAAACTTGTGGTTGATGCGAGACTACAAAGCTTAGTAATAGAGGATCAAAAATATAATAATAAAATATACACATTGTATGTAACCCTTTGACGTAAAATACGCTTAACCGACAATATTATTGTTATGTATTTTTTAAATATACATAATACATACATATTTGTGCCATGCAAGCAAATGGTATACTTTGTTAATACATTCATCCCAGTATCGGGAGGGAAACTTTTACATGAAACATTTTTGTTTTTCATTCTTCAAATTCTGTCTTACATCTTTAAATAAAAACTTAATGAGCTCAAGGTCAATTTTGTAATATTTTCCGTTGTTGTTGTTGTTGTTGTTTAAAATAATGTTGGTTAAAAAAAGTTGTGAAAATAATCGAATCAACCCGGGTGATATAGGCAGTACCGGCTCGTATTAATATACTAGAATAGTCTTTATATCGTTTTCTATTTTGCTCGGGCATAGAATCCTTGATTTTTTCTGTGTGTAGTCATTTATACACATATGTCCACATATAGACCGCACCTACTACTCAATACTGCTCTATTTGGAGGCACCGGGATCATCGTCATCGTCATTGACAGCGCGTGTCTCTGGCTCTGGGTTTAAGTACCTGTTGCCCGTTTAGACTCTACCTGTTTGTAAAATGTGTTTAACAGGATATGACCAAGACGTTGACGCAGCTCCAGACCCAGTCCCAGTCCCAGACACAGACAACGTCCAGTGGTTTGTATTGTGAACAAATTTTAATTACCGATCCATACTTTCACTGCCAAATGGTAGTCGCATGTTTGCCACATCAAAATTAATGAGTTTGAGTTGCATTTTTTGACCTATTCCTAGGTTTTCATTCATAAATTTGCTCGGGAAATTCCTGGCTGCTGATGAATGAAATGTTTTGCTTTTCTTACACATCACTAATTGGTTTTTAATGTGGAATTTCTAAAGTAAAACATCGTAAAACAATATGAGTGAACGACCTGGACGTGGTCGTTCGGTATCAAGGATATCTTGAGATACTATTCAAATATATCAGTTAATCTATAAATTTGAATTCATTGCAATGAATATCATAAGATCGAAATTAGCTATCCATATTGAAAAATTGGTTAGGTTATCTTTATACATAAACGTAATGCATTATGTAATTTTTACCGATCTTATAATCAGCTATTGATCCGAAATGTCCGGTTTCTTCTATGTCAATTACAATGAATGTAATCTAAAGAAATTATAATTGATTAATCTACATTACATAATTCCCCTTTGTGTTAAGTGTCATTTTCATTATCATAATGGAAATATGAATTAAGATGACTATTTTAACTTTAACCGCGAGAAAAATCACACTTTCCTAAACTATTTGTTATTGTATAGAGACTAGTAACTTTCGGAAATATTGGAAATCAAATAATAATTCAAAGCATACCCAATTTATATATATTTAGTCAAATAAATAGAGTTATTATATCTACGGGTTCAGTGATCACCCACTGTTAGCCCGTTAAAAGAACATCAAACCAACATTTAGCTAAAAAACCGCAATATTTCCAGTGCTTAAGGTAGACGCCCTAATTAGACAGCGCCAGGTAGAAAACAAGGACAAAATATTCAAAATTATATAACACAACAATGAAATAAAAATAAGTTTGCTTGACGCTGTCAGCCAAAACAAATTGCTGTCCATTTTGTTTATTTGCTTTGCCACGGAACATCGTAGGGAACAGGGAGGGTGTCTAGGACCCAGGACCTTTTTAGACATAACCCGAACCCAAGTGCTACAGCTCGTGCACACGCTCACGAATAACAAACAACAACTGGCCGATGTCCCAGTGTCGTCCTTTTCTTGTCAAGATCAATTTTGATCCTGTCGGCGCGTGTTTCCATCTACTGTTTACCTTTCAACAAATTGGTCGCTTACCTGGCCAACCATCTACCTGGTTACGGGCCCTACCAGGCCCATACTTTGGCAATGGCCGCCTCGATTAGTGGCGATCAGTTGGTTTGATCGTGGCTTTTCGACAGTTTTTAATTTGACGTATATTTAAATAGGTTCAAGTGCTGTTTACTTTACCTGTGGGAAAAACTGTTCAGCACGAAATGTGCATCAAATATGTGTGTCTAAGAGTAAGCAATATTGCATAAAGTTCCTAAGTCCCTAAAAGTCTTGGGCAGAGTGTTTATTTGGATATGATTATGAGCTCAGGCGCATGTGGCGTTTCTTTTGGATTTGATTGTTTATAATAGTAATTAGCCAAGTAGATTGGGTAATTTGTAGAATGTTGTTTTCTTAGTGGTTGTATTTAGTTGATTTTCAATAGCTGCTGAAATGCTTGGCAGCCATATGGAAACCAGATAAAAAGATATACCCAAAAAAAGTAAAGTTAAGTAAAATCTAAAACTTTAGACTTGCATATTAGTTCTTGTTCTTTGTTTACAACGTACTTGCTCTACCGAATCCCAATTTTGGAGGTGCTTAAAAACCTTATGCCTGTTAGTTATAGTCATATTAGAAATGGGTGAATACCACAAGTTTTTCGGTATTTTAGAAATGAGCGAAAGTAAATATTTTCTTATATCAGTTTGAAGCAAAATGCTTGTAGAAATGAACTTTTCTCAAGCCTTGTTGCTGATTTCTGTCAACAGCCCATCTTACCCCAAACCCATAATAAGCATCTTTTTCTAGCTTTTCAAGATATTCGTCATTAAAATAACTCTCCTTTCAATTAAAATAGCTTTGTATGTACGCTTACAAATATCAATAGGAAATGTTATTCCAGTGGCAATATTACGAAAATCAGGACTACATTTTCCCAACCATAAATCTCTGATTTTTCCCAAATTACTTTCTAAGTTCGAGTGAAAATACGGCTTGACCTCTGTTGTTTGTAACGTCCGCAACGGCACTACGCTCAATTGTATACTTAATGAAACAAATTATTTTCAACTTCCATTTGAAAATACTCTCAAACAGCTATTTATCAGTGTGGGTAAGTTCGAAATATCTTATTTAGGATTTAAATATATGAAATCACATGTCCGCAACACAGGAACCCAATTTTTGCTTGCTTGCCAATCAGGTCCTTCCCCGGTGATCTAACCAGCAGAATATTTTAAATAATAAAAATACTTGTAAATATCATTTCCCTATTATATTTGTTCTTTTTAGTTTGTTTTTTAAGTTATAATGTAAGCTAACTTTTTATATTTTTAAAAATTAGATTAAGTTTTTTTTTCACTTATATAAAACAATTTGATCAAACTGTCCAAATCGAAAGATGGCGAAAAGCAAAATTTAAATTCAAATAAATATTTGTATCTTAAAATTAAAAAAATTTATATAGTGAGTCAAAAGAATAAAATTGCAATAAAGAACGGCTGGCTATCTTCGGCGTAGCGAAGGTATATACCCTAGCAGTAATGTTTTTTATACAAATCAATTTTGGTCTGATTGTTCCTATGGGATCTATGTATATAATTTTCGACTGATTGTTCCTATGGGATCTATGTATATAATAATGTGGTCCGATTTTGATAAAATTATAGGAAACTATATGAAGTATAATAAAACTCTCACTTAGTTTGGATGTAATATTTGTATAAACAAAATGTTTTTCATACAAAAACAATTGTTCCTGTGGCAGCTATGTGACATAGTGGTGCGATTTTCACCAAATTTGGTCAGATTGTATAAACTCTCCAGAGACTTGGTGAGTTTGGTGAGGACATCTTCATAGGCAAAAAGGTGTTTCATACAAAATCATAGTTTTTGACCGTTCATTCCTATGGCTGCTATATGTTATAGTGGTCCGATCCGGCCGGTGCCGGAGCAGAAAGAAGGTTCTGTGCCAATAGCTTTAAATCTGAGAGCCTAGCTTGCATAAAAACATACGTTCACGCAGACATCGCTATATTGATTCAGAATATACTATATAGTTCGGGGGTCGTCTTCAGCGCATTACACATTTCGAGATAAAATTATAATACCCTCTGATATGGTATGAAAATTGTTCACCAAAGAGTTAGGCGAGCCCTACCAAAAAATCCTTATCGTAAAATGTCATAAAACAACACAAGCCTTGAAATTAAAAGAGTGTTAAAGACATGTTGTTAGTGGCCGTAAAGTGGACCAGATAAGAGACCTTTTGTGCACTCAGACCGCAACACACTTGACTTGAAGCGTTTTAATTGATTATATCAAATGCCATAAACCAGTAGAGCTAATAACCATCATATTCCTACCAGATAACGATGCTGATAATTGCCGTGCATCTAAAGATCGGTATTCTTCAAGCGAGCCAGGCTCAAGTGCGAAATAATATGGGGATATTCGATTACCAGGCAAGGATAATATTTATGGCCAGCATGAGTACGAAGGGATTGCATGCCTGGCTGTTCAAAATATTAAAAACGCATAAATACATCAATGGCGCTGATATGTGAGATACTTTTTTGTTGGCTCGGTGTAGTTGACACTTGTTAGTGCCCAGGCAAACCCATTTTGGGCACCATAAATATGTCAAAATAATGTTAAGCCCATGGCTTAAGTGTGCCCCGTATACATAAATATTTCTGGACTATGCATGTTCCGAGTCTCGTGGGATATACAAATATGCTCGTACGTATGTATGTACAAAGTATATTGCTGGTTTAATTTGAACGTCTTTGGTCTTATTGTATGTTGTGGCTATAAAAAGAATTAAATGTATTCAAAGTCTGGTATACCCTTTCAGAGGGTATTCTAATCTTTTCACGAAATGTGTAATTAAGGAATGTGTGTATGAATGTATGTATATTCTTGATCAGCCGAGTCGAACCCGCCATATTAACTGGAACAAATGCTTTTGATGATCAGATTACTATAATATACATGGGAGTGATCAGTAGATGATTGAACAAGATTTATGTTTTTCAAGACCAAATCAAAGTTTTCTTATGCTCCATACAATTTGACAAAATTTCGGGAATACAAACCACTATATACTATTATAACTACCTTAAGAAAAATCGATAAAAATGTACCTGTTTCATTTAAAACATTTTTGGCTACGATGATTTCTTAACTAAATTCAGAAGACAAACCTTATTGTTTTTAGAAATATTTTAACCAAACTCAGTAATTCCGAGTTATACTACTTATATTTAGGACTTGTCTCAAATATAATTATAGTCGAAACCTATATCATATAGCCATTGGAACAACTTGGCAAAAAAAACTTCTCTGCAAGGATATATCTTCGGCACCCTAAAGATGACTTTTTCTTGTTTCGTTTTATATTTTATAGTTTTTCTTTAATTTTGTCATTAATATGGGGCATTTGATATTTTAAAGATGGACCGTTCTACGCTGCGGTCCATTGGCAGTTTCAATTCAAGTGTGAAACGCGTTATCCTTTAGGGATACAGCTCGCAGGACTGTAATAAATCACATCATTAGCAACTCGCACTTGCGCTGGCTGACATTTTCCACGGCTCATTGATGATTTATGCACTTTGCTGGAAAACTACTCTGCCCACATTTGTTTGTTGACACGCACTCCTTTCAAGCTTGCCACAACAACCAGAGATTTGAAATTTCAATCCCCAAGCCACACACACGCACACACACTCATCGAATTTCTGGCCTTTAACCCTGACTTGGGCTGTTATGCACTTGTAGCTACAATTTACATATACATAGGTTGTTCATTTTTGAGGTCATTTACCGTTATTAGCATTTGTGCTCAATGCATTTTGTTTATAAGTCATGTACAACAATCAGGAATGCTGGACTTGTAGATACTCCGCACGCAAATCAGAAATGCCCAAAAAATCCTGATTTGTGAACTAACTAACTTGATCTGTTATTTAAGCGTCGGAATGTTATTTACCTGATAGAATCTTCTTTTCGCGCGTCCGCGACTAGGAGACACCCCGCATCCAGGTCTGAACTCCTCTCAAAGTGCTGAATCTTGTCTCTGAGATGGACGCGTTCATATAGACGAACCTGGGTAGGTTAACTCAGTGTTGATGAAGCATCAACCTAATACAGCCGGATAGGCTTCCTTCTGTTTGTACATTGACACAATTTTGTCATACCCTTTTTACCCATTATTAAAGGGTATAGTGCTGAACAACGGTTAGTGCCACCTTATCGGGTCTAACAAAGCATGACGCTGCCAGTTGGGAGCTATGGGGAGTATTAGTGCGAAAGTTCTTAGTGTGTAGTGTGAGAAATTTAAGTGTGGCATGTGGGTTGAGTTTGTGGACTCTGGGGCAGCTTTCTTTTGGGTGCTAGATAAAAGGAAGAATCTTCAAATGTATATGTCACTGAGATCATGGCGAGTACAAGATTAGTCTTACATAAAAATATATACAATATATACCCGTGATTGGTATATGCATTAGAAAAGTAGGAAAGAAAACTGTATTTTGAAATATAATTTGAAAAATTTTCATACAAACTAGAGCAACAAAACAATTGATAGTATCGATGGCATTTCGATATATTTATTGTCTATTGTATATATAGTATAATACATATTTATGTTTTTTGTTTTTATATTATTGCATATTACTCTAAAATCTGTAAGGAAACTAATTTAAACATTTCAATTTGTCTTATTTATTTATCTATACCGTGATCAAAAACGAAAGGAATTAGCTCATTATAATATGAAAATTTATATATATAATACTAAATTATATGAAAAATACAGAAATACAAGTAAAAATATAATAATATAAAAATATAAAGTTTAAATATAATACCACTCAATCCATATATAGCTTAATGCATTTTTAAATCATTCTCTTTTTGGGTTGGAATCAGATATTGAGCCACAATCAATTTAGTACAGCTTGATCTTGAACCCACTTGCATTCCAAATAAATCACTTAATTTGCTGGACTATTTAATTTAATCCAAAATATCGAGAAGTTAGAGATTCACAAACCTTCCTTGATTCAGACATTAGTATTATAAAATTACCGCACTTCTGACATCTCTGGGAAATTAATTTAGTATCAAATTTAGTTTCAATGTATACACACATGAAGAAGTTAGGATCCTTTTTATAGTGAATTTGGCTAGATGAAATACTATTTAAATACATAAGAAGTTTTTCGTTAAAATTTGATGTTGTAGGCATGTTTGAATCACGTGTTTACGAAATTTGTGACGTGTTTCGCTCCGCAATTTGAGGTTAAAGTTCTATATAAATCACTGCCACATGCAACCTACGAACCCAATATTGAAAATGGAAATATACAGATGTACACATCAACATTTATTTTTTCGTTTTTATGTTTTGAATAAATTGGAAATTTGTTAATGAGGCGGAACGTTGTGGCAACAAAATATGAATTATAAAATATATATTTATGTATATTTATATAAATGTAATGAATACGGAGCTATACCAATGTGTAAACAAAAATCGTACGTCGACCTCTGACATTAGTCCCAGCATTAGTGAGAGGTACCGAAACGTTCTCGCCTGCCAAGTTTGCGATCTGTTCGTGTTATCAGTATGAAGCATTTCGAATAATATTAAAATATTTTTTCGTTTTGTATTTTTGATTTTTAATAACATATAATTTAAAAATTGCCACAGAGGTTAAATGAAATCAGAGGAACGTCGACCCACTTGAGAGTCGTCTACTTTTTAGTTGGGCATCGTAAAAACGTTGTCGAAATGTCCAAACAGATCGTTGGTGCCGCCTATTCAAATAACGATAAAAATGCCATAAAACCCCATAGGGCTTCCCGGGATCTTTTACGACTTTGCCTCGTCCTGGTTCAAATATAACAATTTTTTAATCGGCCATTAGAACGATGCTCAAGTACATGAAATCATTGTCCTCATACAACTGGATTTTACGACTTTTCGACAACATTTTGGCGCGTCGTCTGGGGAATTAGCAAAAGAAGCGGGCCCAAGTGAAAGACTCTCTCCTTCAGTGAAGTGTGCGGCCTCTCTACTTTAATTTTCTCACGGCGCCTTTCGTCCAGGCTCCAGCTCCAGCTCCGGAGTATATCCTTGGCGCGGCTTATGAAATTCTACACGCGTCTCGTATGATATTTTATGTTTCTGTCTTGATGTGCATGAAAATGTTTGCGGGTCTCCTCGATATACGCATGTTGTTTAAATTTTCAAAAAATTTCATTTTCAATTTTCGGTCGTGTTCCACACATTATAATTTTACGCATAATTTGAAAGAGTTGCCATGCAACCCTCCCAGGTTATTAGCCAAAACGAAATTAATGATCAAATGTTGATTTATTTATTAAATATATGTATGGCATACTTGAGAATTCTGACAGAACTAAATTATATAAAACTACTTTTTAGATTTTGCTTACACTCGTACTTAGGAGCTTACCGCGAAATAAGAGTTGAGTAAGATTATAAGCGAAGTTTTCAAGAAAAATATACGGGGGGATCTGTAAAATAGGTAACAGGCAGAAGAAGACATCTCCGACCCTATTAAGTTTATATATTCTTGATCAGTATTAATTATAACTGACACTGTCCGTCAGACCGTCCGTCCATCCGTATGTATGAAGGCATTTGCCTCCTTAAGGATCTAAACTAAACTAAGAGCTAGAGACACCAAATTTGGAATGTAGATTCCTGTATACCGGGCGCCGGTGGAGCTTATGTCGCTTTTTGAATAATCCCCTCTGCACCCCTCAAGTCAATAAATCAAAGTATTATAAGGACACAAAAGTTATTCAAGAAACTAGTTTGAGTGCTGCAGAGTAGCAGCGCAGTCGCCATTTGAATTGCTCTGCTTGTCAGCAATGCTGTTGAACTGCTTGATGCATAGAAGTGTGTGTGTACGAAGATGTGTTTGGGAATCTCAGACCTGGATACTGGGGGTTTCGTAGAAGGATATGGTCGACTAGAGCATTGTTACTTGTTTGTTATGAATATGATAAGAGAGGGTGGACAATAACTAACTAATAAGATATGTACTAAGTTATATGTTAAAGATTTTCCTAAAATGAATGAAATATGTACGTGAAGTAAACTTAATCGTCACGTAGCTTAGCTAGATTTTGACGAAAGTGTTTACTTTAAGAAATTCTTTCGTTAATTTTTCCTTTTTGATTGTTGTCTGTAAGATATATACATATATACCTAGAAACAAAAAGTTAATATGGAAAGTTCCTGGCAGAACTTTCCCGTTTATATGCAGTCTTTAATAATGTAAAAAATAACGTATATGATGTAGCTTTAATGTTTCGCATATGGTGTCAGATACTGCAATACTATATATTAAGTTTGTAAATATCATAAATACCTTTTTGTGTTTAAGAAAATACATAAATATACAAATATAAATAGATAATAATATTTATGCTTTAGATGTAAATAAGTTATATTTTCAGATATGTAGATTTTAGAATATTAAATATAAGTATACATATATTTACATAAGTGATAGAAAAATCGATTTCATTCCAGCCCCTCCTAAAAAATTGTTTTTCCTGATCCCGACAGTCTCGAGAGCCTTTTAAACTATTCATAGGGTCCCAGTCCTACGTAAAAAACTCATAACAAGAACAATATGCTTTAAATTTTGTTTTTCTTATTATCGCCCTCATTTTTGTTTATCTTATTATAATTGTTATACATACATATATGTATGTTACACTTACAGTGTGAAAAGTTTTTAAAGCCGGAAAATTGTACTAAGTACATATGTATGTATGTATGTACACACAATGTATGCATGTTTTTTTGTAATTCTTTCCTTATTTTATTAAATTTGGAAACCTTGAAGGTCTGCAATTTTTATAAGTTGTTCCGATCATGGGCATCCTAAAATGGGTTCGGTGTCGGTGAGATTCCAGAGGGTTTTCCAATCCGCGGTTTACTCTATTATACCTTAACTTAACACTTATATTTCATTTGATTCTGTTTGATATTTCGTGATGGGTTTTAGATGGGCACAGCCATTAATGAATAATATATACAATGGAATTCAATTTTATTATCTGTTCGCTGGCTTAAACTGTTGCTGGCACATTAGGTTTAATGGTTGTTAATTTTTAAACGTTGTACTTATACAATGCACAAACATACATACTACATACATATCTACGTATATACATACGTACATAAGTATGAATATACATACATACATATGTATGTACGTACGAACATCAACGCACGCTGGCAACAGCCAACCACAACAACGACATTAACAATAACAACAACACCAATAGAGCCACAGTTAAACAATAACAAATTTGCCTCAACAGGCCCGGCTTGGACTGCCCTCCCTCTGTCCGTTGTGTTGAGTTTGAGAGGCGTTGCTTAAAACTGACGCGCCGCAGTCTGAGCGGGCTAGAAAGAGAGAGCAAATGCCAGAGTTCCCATACCGTACGACAAATGTGCGATAAGGTCGGTTGCCTGCCGACAGCAGCAGGCAAAATTGTTGCAGCAAAACGAACAGCAATGCAGGAAGAGAGCGACATACTCAAAGAGAGTGCAAACGAAGCAGTGAGCAACCAAGCGAACGCCAAAGTGAGCGCCAAGTGTAGTTTTGTGATTGCTGTTGTTCTTGCGTTGCCGCTGCTGTTGTCGCGCGCAGGCGTTAGAAGCTGTACAGAAAAGAAACATGCATAATGATTATGATTATAATATAACGGCATGTAGAGCAAAGGCAAAGTGCAAAGACAAAATGTAATTGTATGAATGGAGGCTGAAAAGCAAGTGGGGAGAGCGACAACAAGCAAGAGAGTTTGGGATGTTGGGATTTTGCTTTTGTGCTTATTCCATGAACATACAAAAAAACATACATATGCATAAATGAATGTACTTACGTATGTATGTATGTATGTACATATGTATGTATTTGAATTTCTGTAGTGGCGCTTTAAAAAACACTTTTTTTTATGATTTTTGTTCGTTTCGAAATTAATCGTGATCAGCTCAGTTTGTATAAAAAACGCGCCGGACACGGACACGTACGTTGAAAAGCGCGGATCATTGAAAACTTTTAGGCGAACTTAATCTAGTTGCTACTGTGTACAGTGTTCACTGGCCAACATGACCAAGACCAGCAAGACCAAGGACAAGGACAAGAGTAATGTGCAGCCGCGTGTGCCTAATAATTTGCTGGCAAGTGCTGCCAAAATGAAAATCACCAAAGCGTTAGCCAATTCCAAAAAGCAAGCAGTGCAAAAGGGACCAGCCGATAAGGCTACAGGATCAAATGCAGCAGCAGTCACAACAACACACAGTCAAGCGCAACAGGCAGTTGTGATGAAAGAGACGACAATAGCGGCGCAGGAGAACGGCGACGACGACGCGCATAGCCAACAACAACAGCAACAAAACGGGCAGCGAGCAAAAGCAGCGACGCCGACGTCGTCGCCGTCGCCGTCGCCGCTTGCCACAGCGAATTTATCGTCGACATTCGAGTCGAAGGCTTCGACATCAGTTGCCAGCGAAACAGCAAAGCAAACGGTTACTAGCAGAGAATTAAACGCAAGCGCAACGGCAACATCTGCAACAATAACTGTAAATTCAACAAACTGTGTGTCGACGTTGAACGCTTTTGTTTATAATGAGAGCTTAAGGCAGACGCAGCAGCCCAGTTGTGACGTCAGCGGCAATGTTGTTGCAGACAGCAATCCAGATAAAGTTGAGCCCAAAACAGAAAGCGAAACGAAGCTAGAGACAACAACAACAACGACAGCAACAGCAATAACAGCAGCCAGCGATAAATATTACAAAATCGTTGTTGATAAGTGCAAAAGTGAGATAAGTGATGAAAACACAACAACAACAGCAACAGCAACAATTTTGCCGGTTGTAGTGATAAATAATAATCAGCAAAGCGACGCGAGTGAAAGTGTTGACAACAAAATCAAAAGTGAAACAAACGATCAAGAACAAACTGCAGCAGCAACATCAACAACAACAGCAGCGATCAATGATTTGCCACTGCATTATCGCGGCCTAAACAACTCGGTGATTATAGCCAACTATGCGCATCAGCAGCAGCAGCAGCAGCAACAACAAGCCGAGCAACAACAGCAAATCTATGAGCAGCAACAATTTCTGCAACATCACCTGTTAAACCAACAGCAGCAGCAGCAACTGCAACAGGAGCAGCAGCAACAGCAACACGCCAGCTGGCTGGCATACAACAATTGTGCCTACGATTTGACCAGCAGCAGCAGCAGCGCAGCAGCAGCAGCAACAGCAGCCGCCGCAGCAGCAGCAACACAACAGAGCAGCCAACAGCATCAGGACAAAGGCGAATTGTATGCCCTGGCTGCCTCACAGCATTTGCTGGCACATTTTCCATACCATCATCACACGCATCCGCATCTGTACGAGCAACACAGCGCCAGCAGCGGCAGCAGCAGCACGGATCCCATAATGCGCAACAACTTTATAGCGTATAGCGTTTATGGCGGGGGTGGAGGCGGTGGCGGCGGTGGAGGCGGTAACGTTAGCAGCACCGATCATCATCAGCTGCAGCAACACGTTGTTGCTGTTGCATCAGCAGCCAATTCGGTCATTGCACATACCACACACAGCACACCCAACATCGATGAGGTTATACAGGATACGTTGAAGGATGAGTGCTTTGATGATAATCACACCTCATATCATATGCTCACATCCGTATCCGATTTACAAGTGCTGAAGGAGGCAAATGCAGCCATTTATTCATTGCCGCACGATCAGTTGCTGCAACAGCAGCAGCAACAATTACTGCAGCATCATTTGACACAGCAACAACATCATCACCAACATCAGCATCATCATCAGCATCACAATAATTCGGCCAGCTCGGTGGGCGGAGATTCACCATCACCTTCCCATGGACTCTCCGCACATGCCAGCGATGTGGCAACGCTGCAAAGTTTCACACAACTTGCAAGTGCGACACCCAGCCTGCATCGCGACAGCTACGGCAGCCTCTCGCCGGAGCACAGCAGCTACTTTACCACACAGCTCAGCCCAGTGCTGCAGAGCAGGTGAGTTCAATAATATGAAATATTACTTCTATATTTACATATATTAATAAAAACTCCGATATTTTAATACCAATATGATATGTTTGAAAATATCGATCTGACATATCAATAATATCAATGTGATCGTTAATATCTACATAAGTGCGGCTGAAAATATCAACTTTATTCTTTGTTTTTCAAAGTTTCATCATTATTTGACTAGACTAAGCCGATATTACGTAATAAGCTCTGTTCCCTTTTCTTAGTGTCCTCATTTCCAATTCTATCTTTCTTCTTCCTTTTTGAAGTTATATCCTAATAGTTTTCTTCTCAGTGGCGAATCTTTTCAAACAGAATGTTGTCACTTTAACGAATTCAGAACCTCTATTCAAATTTCGAATCCGAAAGTTTTTGATCGGATACGAAAAAGAGAACATAATTTCACACTTTTTACTCCCTGTACCCATAAAATGGGTAAAAAGGGGGTACTAATTCTGTGCAAATGTATGTAACAGGCAGAAGGAGACACCTCCGACCCTATAAAGTATATATATTCTTGATCAGCATCAAAAGAAATTTTGATTTGGCCATGTCCGTCTGTCCGTCCGTCTGTCCGTCTGCTGAATCTCAGCAACTATAAGAGCTAGAGACACAAAATTTGGAATGTAGGTTCGTATATAGCGGGAGCAGGTCAAGTTTATTTTAGATTTGAGATATCTCCCCCCGTTCCCCCGCTATTCGATAAAAACCGTTTTACAGTAACAAATGTCAAGATATGGATTTGGGATTTGGCATGTACAACACTTTAGTCACTCTTAATCTACTGTCCAAATAAGTCGATCGGATAACAAACACGGAAGTTATTCAACAAACAAGATTCAGTGCTGGAGCGCGGGGGGAAGAAGCAGCACAGCCACCACTTAAAATGCCTCGCTTGCACTGCGCTCGAGCTGTCGCTCGTGTGTGTGCGTCTCTTGTGTATGTGTGTGTGCATGTGGAAGTGTACGTAGATGCGATCGGAAATTTTTGACCTGGGTACAGGGAGTTTTGTAGTCGGGTATACTCGACTATAGCATTCTTACTTGTTATGTATAGTATTTGTATTACTCTAATATTTTTAATATCAATATATCTATGTTTTTCATACTGAATCATTTTATTTCTAAATAATAATTTTAAACTATTAAAGTAATATTATTATCGATCAACTTGACGAACAGCATCAATTGCATTCATTTTCATTCTTGAAAATTTTTAATTAGCTGTTTATGAGATGTTAGAATTGAAATTTAGGGTCAACCAGCTAGGAAATAGGCTAAAACCTACTTCATGAATTCTTCTCTACATAGTATAATATTTATTTTCTGCTTTTTGGGTTACGAAAATCAAATACAGATTGAAGTCAAATTTCTAATACTCTTGCAGAATATATTATTATTTTGCTACTAAATGTGTATTGCATTGAAGGAATCGTTTCGACCAAATTTTCACCATTTCTGACGTCGAAAAACAAACCACCATCTATTTGCCACAAGAACATAATCGGAAGAAAAACTAGTTTTTGTATAAGCATGTTGGTTGTAATTACAGATATCTCAACTAAATCAAGAAATTGTGAGATTTTGTTTTATATACATTCGCTTGGTAAAATTTGATAAAAATCGGATGACTATATCTGCCGTGAAAACGTCGCTTCGAAAAATGAGTATTTGCATGAATAACATAGTTGTAAGGGTATTCATCGTCGGCACCCTGAAGATAGCTCTCCTTGTTTTATAGTATGACATTTGATGTTGCTATTAAAGGTATTTCATAGCAAAATGGTATTATTTTGTGCCCACCTAATATTATATAGTATTAAAAGGAGATGTTTTGTATGAAAATATTATATTTTGGAAAATATCAATTTGATATACATAGATATGTTTTCCTGTGCTCCCCCAGTTCCCCCAAATGAGCTCACTATTTGAACCCCCGCCTCGCACGTGCCTTTCGGTGAAAAACGCAGCGCCGCTTCGACGATTCGCACAACCAAAAGTCATGATCAGCAATTGTTGTTGTACTTGTCGTAGTCGTTGTTGTTTTCTGATTCATGTTTCTTTTTTTTTTTTTTTATATATTTGTGACTTTGATTTTTGTTACGTTGCTCTAGCTCGTCATACTCAAGCTAATAATAATAACAACGAACGACAATAGAAAAAGCACAAATGTCACAATTGTTGCACTTGTTGTTTACTTGGTTAGACTTCGCTCCCCCTTCGAGCCACCCACCAACTATACCCCTACCGATACCTAGGTCTTTTCCATACCCGTCTTCTAATACTTACATATACATATGTACACTCGCTTATGGCATTCCCAGGTGGTTTGCATTCTATATACATATGTACTACATACAATATATATTTATATGTACCATAATAAATATGCATTCCGATGGGCAGTTAAAAAATCTGTTCCATGTTCTTTAGTGTTCCATCTTTCAGTGTTTTATTGAGGACTTTAGTAACCAGTTGCCTGCTTTGGCTGACTTTGGAATGTTTTTGTACATTTGTTTTTATACAGTTGGTTTTCTTCTTCAAGCACATTTTCGCATTGCTACTCAGAACTGATGAACTGAATACATGCATAAATATGCAGTTAGTGAGGCAGGTTAAAACCACCCATATTTCAGTTTAAACTTGCTGAATAGGGGTATTTTGGAACCTATCAAAAGCTGGAATATATGATGAAAAATTTTCAATTATTAACTTTGTCTAAGAATTATATCCGAAATTTAAGATATTTCTAAAATGGATCAGGAGAAAGAAAAAAAAACTGAAATTTTAGTGATCTTCTTAAGAAAATTAATTGAAACAGAGTGATCAGCCTGATTATAAATTGAAAACACCAAATTATTTGATTTTTCATTAAGTGTAAAGGAATTTACAATATAAATATAAAAATAACTTTGAAACTTTTTTATTAGATAAATGCCAGAAAGTAAATAGAAGGAAGTATTAATATATTTCGTAAATCATCAAATTATTTCAATAAATATCTAAAAATGTCCAACATTTCTTAAAATAATCAAAAGAGTATTTGTAAATGAAATCTTAGTTAAATATTGACATTTGTAGATAAAGTAAAGTTATTTTTGAATGCGATTCGAATCTGAAAACAATGAACATAGTACGTTTAGAGTCTTTAATATGACGAAGTAGTTCTTAAGGAAGATTCAACTAAAATATTAAAGCTTTACTTACAATATAAAATTAATCTTTCAACTTAAGCTCTATTCTTCTGGTCAAACAATTTTGAAATTGTTCGAACATAAGAAAATTGTCCGCTTTAATAATGATTTCAAAAAACTTCTGCCTTCAGAACGATCAAAACAAACAACCTATGAAATAACGTATTGTTTTATATATACATATGTATATATACTTAAATCCGTTTACAGTTTCGCATTTTGCATTTTCAGAGGCGCGCCTTTCAGTCATTCAGTGCTTCCTACCGAAAAAAAGCCACAGGCTAGCAAAATATAAACGATTGCTCCAATTTCATAAACAATTGTTAATTGCTAGTATTGGTGACTTTTGGGAAACCGCTTGAATCGCATTGCTGAGTCATGACTCTGCCCCCAAGTTGCATTCACACATTCATGTTTTTCCTCTCTATATAGTATAGTATATTTATATATATCTAGTTGACTGAATCATAAATTGGGGGTGTAAACACACATGTTGGACTTTTGCCTGGTTGACTAACTGGGCAGCGAGCAGGCCCTCAGAATGTGGCCAAAAAAGAAGTTCATGCTGGTTAGTAGAGTCGGGAAGAGTTTGGCAGCAACACGTGTCCAAGTTTCGGGCCACGCACGTGCCACATTCAAATGTGGCATATGCCAAAGGGGGCATGACCCGCATTAGGTGAAACAATTTACAATAACAATATAAGAAACCCCTGTAGTCAACAAATGCAAAATGCAATTCAAGCGCATTTTTCTAGCTTGTTATGCATATTCGGTTGCAAACTATGTGTGAGGATACCGCCGGGTTCCTATAGTACGAGTACCTCTAGCAATAACTATGAGTACCGAGTCTGAGACTGGAACTGGGACCGGGTAATTTAAAGCCGCCTCATGACATAGAAAACACCGACGACATGAGAACAGCTTCAAAAACGTTGGCTCAACTTCTCAGGGTAGTCGCTGCCACCAAATACTGAGTCAGCACTGCGCTCTGCCACCTGAGGTGGCCACCCTGTGAACTGGAGACGACGAGCCTCTAATATTCGGTAGGTGGAAAGCTCCCTGGAACCGCACAATGACGTCGACATTTTTATTTGGGTGTTTTGCATTTTTATATGTTTTTTTCTTAAAATTGGTCTATAGAAGCGCATTTTAATTGTTTTTATATTACGTTTAACTATACTTAACGTAATTTTTCTGCATTATTTTTACAGCTAGAGCAATCAAATTTGGTATACATTTTGGTATACACCTTTCACAGATAAAGTGCTAGGATTTTTTTTGATTCTCCGACTCCCGCTCCCGAAAATGAGTAGAGTCATTCAATTTTAGTAGACCTACTAATGACCTCTATCAAATATTACACAATAAATAGAACAAACAAACTGGCAACCGAGTATACCACAGTAGGGAGCTTTTGAATGCATTGTTATTATTTGTTTTTAATAAATTTTAATTAGAAAACGTGTTTTGCATACTTACATGAAAATACCCATAACAAATTATACATAGGCTTCTATATAGTATATAATATATATAGTATATATATGTAGTTATATTACTCCATCAGGGCTGTTCCCATTTCGGATTCCGATCAAATCATTCCAAATCGAAGTTGTTAGGTGCTGTGAATTCCAAAAAACTTTTGAACATAACTTTATTAAGTACTAGTTGTACCCCGCCACACTTCACTGTGGTGCATTGTTGGATGAGAAAGTGAGAAATAAACAAAAATAACTTACCACTTTTTTCCCTTCCGTGTCCTTCTATATATGGTATGAAGAACTTAGAAAGCGGTCTTACAAAAAGATTCTCTCACACATTTCCTGTTCTTGGTTACGGGTGGGAGTAGATTTTTCAAGTTTTACACAACCGTTATCCCCCCGTGAGTGTAGATTTTCAAAACTCCTAAGGACGGGAACGCCTATACGTAAAAACAAAATGTTTTCTCGCGGTCGTTTGTATGTTATTGCGCAAAATAGGAAAAAGCAATCCTTGATGCGCACTCTATATTTTGTCAAAATTTCAGCTCAATCGGTGCAGAACTTTTCGAATTTTTGACTTTTGTTGATGCCAACATTGCTATTTCATGAGCGCACAAAATCCAAAATGATTCAAAATAGGAACAGGGCTGAATGTTCAACTATTTTCGAAATTCATATTGTGAAAATTGTACTCCATTTGTAACCCATTGCGTGAAACGTTGCCGACAATGCGTGCACAAACATTGTTTCATGAATTCGACTTACACATAAAAGCGTCATTTCATGAATTGGTGAGCCGCAGCCAACTTGACTTTGTACTTTTAATGTGTCTGCCCTTCAATTTGTATATTTGAAAACTATGCAACGTGAATAAATCGCGAGTTCCACACCAAGTTGATGAACTGAGCTGCTCTCAAATTAAATTAAATGTTAATTGTTGTAATTTTAAAATTATACAGTGAAATGATCGCGTCTATTCAATGCTGCCTAGTTCTACTTTAAAGTTATATACCTTATTTTGTAATCTAAATATCCATGTTACAAATACATATTTCACAATACCAGGCTTGTTCTGAATTCCACTTACGAATCAATCCCACATAATTAAGTATTCAATTAATTGGACATCTGAAGTTCTTTGATCTCTTTTAATTTTTTGGTGGTTTTCTAAAGTATTGCCTATTTTTCAATATTTCAACTATTTAGACTTTCGTCACATTACTTTTGAATTCTTACCTTAAAAAGTTTTAAACATAGTAGTCTAGTAGACTAGAAAAGTCTGTGTACATTATTATTAAAAAAATTATTTATTTGTCGGAACCGGACGGATCGGACCACTATAACATATAGCTGCCATAGGAATGATCGGTTGACAACTATGTTTTTGTATGAAAAACATAATACTTCAAAAAGTTTCCTATAATTTGTTCAAAATCGGAACACATGGCTCCCATAGGATCAGACAAAAATTATGTTTTGTATAAAAAAATTTGCTGCTAGGGTATATAGCTTCGGCACTCCGAGGATAGACGTTCTTTCTTGTTTTTTAAATATATATATTTTTCAGTTCTTGTATTGATTGAAGTATTTCCTTGATTTCCTTGGCCTTCCTTAGATGTTTTTTTGCTATTGCATTTGAACCTGAACTGCCTGTTAGCAATTGCACTACTGGCCCATTGCCTATTTCCCAGTCTGGTTACCATCTCCATGCCGCTGTGCTCTTCTCGTTCTCTGCTGCCCCTCCGGACAGACCGGACGGAGAGTGGCTTGGTGACGAGCACGCGTATGTGACTTTTGGCCAGTTTTGTTGGGCAGAAACCAGAAGAAGATATGAGATACATTGGTAAGCTCACATATTCTATATGGAAAACAAGAAGTCTGCGCGAAATACTCACCTGCAACAAACAGCAACAATTTATAGCAGCAGTACCAGCAACAACTATTAAACGAACAACGATAAAATAATATCGTGCATTTTTATTGTCTTGGCACTTCCTATGTACAGAGAACGTTGCCAAACAGCGTGCGACATCTCAAGCTACATATGTACACAATATATGAGCACTATAGGTATACACTAATGTACTGTAGTGCCTTTGTAGTTGTTATATTCAAAGATTTGTCATGCTTTTCAGTTGGTGTCGTTGTTGTTATCAGAGCGCGTGTGCATCTAGCAATAATTTTGATCGAATAAGAACGCATGCAAAATGACATGTCAAATAGAGTTCTAAGAAAACCTTTTATTCTTATTAAATACAAATTGATATAAGTAGGTTTACATTATATTTACCCTTATATCTTAATGAATGTAGCTGTTATTTCAACACAAAGGGGTTTCACATTTTTATACTCTGTTTCAAGTAACATTTTTGTGAAAAAGAGTATATAGGGCTTGTGCAATGTCCGTCTGTCCACACCCTTGAAGCTAGAGCAACCAAATTTGGTACACATGTTGGTGTACCTATATATCCTTCTGTAATACTTGTCGTTTTGATAAAGAAAATATCATAGTTATATAATATGCTAATAATAATAATAGTTATTAATGGTATCCAAAGCAAATTTTGAAGTTAAGGGAACAGTATATGGAATGTGTAGCTCGCTTGAGTGAAAGGATATACCTATTGATATAATGAAGACCTCCGTATTACGATATATATCGAGCCTGTATTTAATATGTTGATAGTAAATAGACAATGGGACAATGAGACAATGGTGAGTCTACCATTTCTCATAATCAAAGATTAAAATAACCTTGTATATCAATGTGTTTTTATATCCCCACATCGATTACTTTTTGCCACTTGAGTCTAGAGAGTATAGCACATGAGATAAGAATCTGAAATCGAGCTAAATCGATAGTTTCGATCTTGATTTTTTAATCTAAAGTATACTATTGTTAGTATCGATAATAACATGAAGGGTGTTTATTTTTATAAAGGTTAGGCAAAAAAAAATCGCATAATAAATTATATTTGAAACTAACAAACAATACAAGCATTGCGATAGATTCTAAATAAGAAAAACCTCGATAGTGGCTTAACAAAACAATCGATACTATCGATTGTCGATTGTTTTACAGCTCTCTGAGTTCAACTAAGTGCTCTTGGTAAATATATATTAGATATATTTTAAGGAGGTTTTGTTTGTTGTGAAAACTGGTAACTGTTGTTTCTTTTGTAAGTTGGCAATTTGTTGCATATGTGTGTGTGTGCGTGTAAGCTAGCTTTGAAAGTGCATCTTGCTTAGGGTTTTTGCTGCTCAGCTGCAGAAAGACAGTTAACTGGCGACGCAGCAGCGACGTCGACAGCAGCAGCGGCAGCGGCAGCAGCAGCAGCAGCAAAAGCGACAACTTGCATTGGCATAAAACTAAACCCGACTCAAGTCATTATGCAAACGCGCGTGCCCCGTTTCGGTTGTTGTATCGTCTGACGAGTTGAATGTATTTTTGGCTTTGGAAACATCAAAAAAAACAAAAAACTAAATACGTATATACTTGTGGATAAAAGTTGTTCGTTTTTTGTTGTTGCGTGTTCCTGTGCGCGTTTGCGTTCCCTGACAATCAACGTGCGGTGCAGCCAGGCGGTATCGTTATCGGCATCGTCATCGTTATCGTTATCGTCATCGTCATCGACGCGTCCTGCTTATAAATCATAAACATAATAATTGTATTTGAATTCCCAATCCACAAGGGCTGTAAAAGACAATGGAGAATAATATTTATTGATTTTCAATTGTTTTTCTGTGCTTAGACTAAGAAATGTACACATATTTATTATTTTGTACACCTGTTGCATGTGCGCTCGTGTTTTGTGCGCAGGACCAAATGTCAGTTTACTTCTCATACCCATATACATATATAAATGTATCTATATCTGCCACGCTTCCACACAACAACTTCCGATCTTGTGCCCAGACAAGACGACATTTGTCAAATTGACATTTTTTGTGAGCTTCTTTGATTTGTTTATGCCACACAAAGCCCAAAAATCGACACATGCGGCAAAGTGTAGCAAAAATATTTGCACAGGCTACCGTTGAGCAGCTTGCTAGGGAATTTGAGCCGTATAAACAAAAGCCTGCAGTACTTTTATTTTTAATTAAAACTTTTATGGGCACACCAAAACACAAACCCACACACACACACACACACACACACACACATATATATACATTTATACCCACATATGCATACACACACACATTCACAGCTCCATATAAACATGCCAAAAGTGTTTTGCTGGTGGTCCAGTAACGACAACAACAACAACATCAACAAGAACAACACAACATTTCCGTAAAGTAAACAATGCAACGCAATGTTAATAACAGTCTCATCTTACAAAAGCCGCCAAGCGCTTGTACAGCAACAGCAACAGTTGGCTTAACACTTAACAGCGCCTGTTAGCGCAGCAGCTGTTAAAAGAAAACGCTACCAAAACGCGCACAAATGCCAAGCGTGCGCTTTTAAACGCGTTCAAAGTGTAATAAAGTCAAAAGCCCTAAAGTTTATACATTTGTTTAAAAAAATAATCTAAAAACACCACACAACATGTTTTTCTCCAATTACAATAATATGTATTTGAAAAACTATTGCTATAGGTAAATTATATATGTACATATATTATATTTTTATATTTTGTGTATTATAATCACATTTTTTATTCATTAAAATAAGAAGTTGTTGAATTTTTGATATGTGTTTTTTAGGAGAGATCAATCATTTTTTATAAAGAGTACTTTAATATTTAAATTAATTATTGTACTATTTTTAAGTTACTGACCTTATTTTTTTTACGCTTTTTGTTGATGGTCCTAAATACGGAGAAATTAATGAAAAACATAAATGGTAGTCTTTTTATTTTTTTATTATTTTTTTATTTTTAATTTTTTAATATTTTTTAAATGTTTTTATACCCTCTTTTCTTATTTTTTTTATATATAAATTTTGACATTCCGACATTCTTTAGAAATTCATTAAAATTGGTTAAAAAAGGAATTTTAAAGTTTTGCGCTAAATTTCATAGTTTAGTTTCTCCTAAACATATTTCTATTTTTGGGATAATTTACTATTAAAGCTGCAATAAATTAATTAATTTATTTTCTTTAAGAAATTAGACAATTTGTCGTCCACTTATCCTTACTCGTACATAATAGCAACGGGGAGTTAAATTTTGATAAGCTGAAAGGATTTTTAAAGTCATATTGCAACGAAATATAATACAAAGGAAATTCATAAATAAAAATGAAATTGTCCACCTATTGATAAGATATAGATAAAATCAAAGATATTTCATAATTATTATATTTTGCTAGAATTATTGTAAACAATTTCTGTAATACTCTTTGCAGCTCTGTCTATGCAGGACCTCTGCTCGCCTCCGCGGCGAATGGCATGCAGTATGGCATGCAGAGTGTGGCATCGCCCACCCACACGCACGCCCAGCTGCAACAGCAACATCACCAACAGCAGCAACACCAACAGCAGCAGCAGCAGCAGCAGCAGCAGCAACAGCAGCAACAACAGCAGCAGCAACATCATCAGCATCACAACTCCACGAGCAGCAGTCCTGGTCCAGTGGGCTTGCTGCACACAAGCACGGGCACAGGAGCCGCAGGACACAGCTCGCTGTTAGACGATGGCTATGGGTCGCCAAAGAGCAGCCACAGTGGCAACGGTGCTGTTGGCGGTGGCACCTTGCCAGCCTTTCAGCGCATTGCACCAGCCAGCGGCGGTGCTGGCTATGGCAACGGCGTGGCCAATGGCTCTGCCAGTGGCGCCGAACGGGCTGGCTACGCATCGCTGGTCAATTACCGCACACACGTAAGTCAAGGCTAGCCCTAGTTTCAGTTCCAGCCTCATTTTAATATCTTTCCTTTCGCAGAGCGATGCCTGGGCTGGTCATTACGAGCCAATTAGCTACGCGCCCACAAGTGCCACTGGCCAGGGGCAGTTGGGTGGCAGCAGCGGCACTGGTGTTGGCGTTGGCGGCGCTGCGGTGACCAATGTGATACGCAACGGACGCGCTGTTGCCGCCGCAGCTGCAGCAGCTGCCGCTGTCGACAATGCGGCCAATGCTGTTGATCCTGCCAGATTCCTGGCCAACGCCGCCCATCTATCCGCTTCGGCATCGTTAACAGCAAGTAAGTGTGGCATCCACATACATATTATACACAACTACCAGCCATAGCTTAGCCTAAGTGCCACATTTGTCTGCCGTGTGGCCACAAATCGTTTTGCATTATGTCGAATTTCACACTCAAACAAACAATTGTACTCCAGCTATTTGCGTAGCCTGTGTAAACCCAGTTAGGGAATTGAAAACGCTGCCAACTGGCTGTGTTTTCGTATTCAAACACTCGCCGACAGTTTGTTATTATTATGCATAAATGGAAGTACATATATGCATAAACATATATAACAAAATAGCTTACAATAGTTCCAGCTAGGCAGTAAAATTGAAACAATTTGTTACAGTGTAGATTCAAAATGAAGCAGCTCGAATATTTGGTTAATATTTAGATGAATGTGCTTAATCTGCTTTAATTTATAGCGTTTAAATAGTAAATGTCCATATCAATGATAGATTTTCTTTCTGTTTTCAAAAGGGGCGGAATTATTGTTTGGTGAGGGGGCGTTGCACTGCGATCTAAAGGATCTATTGTGCCCACTTCTGAGTTCAAAGCTCACTCATCAACCCTGTCTCCTGCGTGAATGCCAGAATTTTAGTTGGGTTGAGCGTACCTATATCGCCTATCTGAAGGATATACCCACCCAGGTGGCTGTTTCTTCTTCTGGCAAGGGCAGTGCAATCTGTTGAGTGAGGTTTCGGCCTCCGCTTGACCCGCTACTCACAATTCCCAGCCTACTAAGATGGTTGCTCAGCCTATAGTACCCTGTTAAGATAAGGGGCGGAAAGTTGAAGGAAAACTGAAAACACCGCTTTTCAACTATTCACTTTACATATTTTATTTCTTAAATGGTTTTTTAACGCATTTAAAAAGGTTAGAAGACAGGTTTTATTACGGTTCCTAAAAACCAAAACAAAGAGAGTTTTAAAAAACAAATGGTTCTTGAAATTAAAATATAGTTTTATAAAGAAGTCGTTGGAATGTTTGATTTACTAATACCAGCAACAAAACTAGGAGAAGAAATGAAGTATTTTAATTTAAAAGACATAAGACTCAGAAAGTGTAAATTGTTATTTCTGAAAATAGTATAAATATATATATAGCCCCTCCTAAAACCGATTGTAGATTTGCTCATGGTTAGTATATTTTGAAGCTTTGGAAGAAGCAAATGCTGGAATCAATAGGGAAACAGTTTATTATGATCCTTTCTTAGATTATCAGTCCCATTTTATTTTGTCAAAGCGCATAATATATTTCTCCTAGAACAATTAAGACAGGCAAAGCCTTCGAAAATTCAGACTGGAAATTATTTACTCGGCTTAGACACAATTATATTCAACATATTAGATTATTAGTTAATTGTAATTGAATTATTTACTTAAGTATACTTTACACACATACATTTCTCTAATAAGTATAACGTATATAATAAATTCAATTAATTTTTTATAAACTCTTGAAAACGAACAAAAACAAACAACACAACAAACAGTATAATAATAATAATAAATACAAGTAATAACAAGAACAATTTCTAAAAACAAATCAAATGCAATTCAAAATGTTTGCCACACACACACACATATATATATATATATACTTATATACAAAAAAAAAAAAAAAAAAAACTTAATATGCCAAAAAAAAAAAACTATCAAATATCAAAATATCCAATACAATACAAATTTCGATTTTTCTATACTTAAATCTCCAAAGCATTGCTCGATGCCGATTTTTTCACTGAGGGGCGAGAATGTGTCAATTGTGGTGCGATTTCAACCCCATTATGGCGACGCGATAACACGGGACACTATTTATGCAATGCATGCGGCTTGTATCATAAAATGAACGGCATGAATCGACCGCTAATTAAACAGCCTAGAAGATTGGTAAATGTCAACAGCAACAACAACAACTACAAGTATTACTAACTAACAAAACAAACAACAACAACAACAACAACAAAAAACACGACAACAACAATACAAAAATCAAAAATCAAATTTTACAAAAATTGCTTTTGTGTGGAACAAAATGTTTTCCGATCGAGAACTTTGAGATTTTAAATAATGGGCTATAAGAACTTATAGAAATCCGCCAGCCAGCCAGCCTGCAGTTGCGTGCAACGTTCTCGCTTCCTTTCATTGAACAAAATCCGAATAAATATGGAACCAAGAAATGCATTAAGAGAAAATTAATTGAATTTATTATATTAGTTTTGTATGCTTGAAACAAAAAAAAAAAAAAAAACAAAACCAAATACCAAAAACCTAAATACCTTAAAAAACAAAACCGCCTTTCTTCATTACAACAAATTCTAATTGCATTATTACAGTGGCCGCTGAATCAGGCGGGGATTTCTATAAGAACTACCCATTTAACGTGACCACCGGTAGCCGCAGTAAGGCCACCACAAATGCCAACAGCGCTGCCGGTTCCGGCGCAGGCTCAACGTCAGCGACGACGTCCTCAGTGACTTCAACGGCGCTCGACGAGCACGTTAGTCGCGCCAATTCGAGACGCTTGGTAGGTCGTCCATTGATTACGAATAGCCAACAACCAAACCAAACCAACCAAACCAAAACCAAACCAAACCAAACCAAACCAAACCAAACCAAGCCAACCCGCCTGCCAAACAAATTAACTAAAACCTACAACTAACAATCCATAACTAAGATTCACAAAATTAACAGTTGAAAGTAATCGCTGTAGAAAGTAGCTAATATAATTTTAGATTGAATGAATTTGTCTTAAACTCAACATTTAACCACGAATTCATGTCATGAAATTGCTGAGGCGCAGCCAACTTAACATCATGTGAGGATGTATTTTAATTCTAACAGCAGCTGTGAATTTGTTCTGCAAGTATTTGCTATATATATATTCTTATATTCTTGTATACTGAGCATACTGTATACTGAATTATATCCAACTCAACATAAAACTTTAAGGATGTTTTTGATATCCCTCTCTAGTTAAATACCTAAGACCTTTAATAAAAGTTAAATAAGCGTGTTTTTTCATCAATTTCAAAAACGTTGAAAAACTATACCCTTTTTTCTTCTGATTTTTAAAAATACTTTCTAAATTTCAACGTTATATTTATTGCTGTTTAAAGACTTTGAAACTTTCAAACTGAAACCTTGATAAATACGTTTCAGTTCAAAATTTATTTACTCAAGTTTAACGTCTTTAAATTGAAAGTGAGCACTGGACCAACCCAGTGGCATTATAATGATATCCCATAAGGGTTTAGACTTCAAAATATGGCTCAGCTTTAATTCAACTGACAGTTAACCTCTACAAATCTTAAGTTTTCTATATCTTAAAAAGTTTTCTATAATATCTTCTATTCTTTTAAATTAAAACAATAAATTTAATTTATTTGCCTTTTAAAAAAGTACTTAAAAATGAAATGAAATATAATTAGTTAAAAACAAACAGAAGTACTTAAAAAATAAAAGCAATTAATATATTATTTTTTAAAAATAAATTTCTATGATGATATTTCATTTTTTTAACCATTTTGAGAAGACAAGTTTTGCAGCTTAATTTTTTTTTAACTCACAGCTAACTACAAATTGGTTTGGTTTTTTTTTTGTTTGTTATTCCATTGGTATCCTCAAAAAAAAAAGATTTTGTTCCATATCAAAAGCAATAAAGTCAGATCCACTCACACACACAGTCACACTTATTAACCTATTGGTATTCTAAACAAACATCCACAGAGCGCCTCCAGACGTGCTGGCATGTCCTGCTCCAACTGCCAGACGAGCTACACATCGCTGTGGCGCCGCAATCCTGGCGGTGAGCCTGTTTGCAATGCCTGCGGCCTGTACTTCAAGCTGCACAATGTTGTGCGTCCTTTGACCATGAAAAAGGACACCATACAGGTGAGTTGCGCTTGTGGACAGTGTAACATGAAGAAAGTTAACTAAATTTGATGCTCTTAATTACTTAATAGAAACGCAAACGTAAACCGAAGGGCACCAAAAGTGAGAAATCAAAGAAGATGCGAACTGCTCAGGCGGCTGCGATAGTTGCCAATAATGTGAGCCTGCAGCTGGATGCTCATGGCCATGGCCAGCAAATGGATGTCAATGATGGTAAGTTGGGTTTTCAAATCGCTATTTGAATTCATATTTTCACATTTGTGTTGCACGCATGCCTAATTTGTGACGTCTGCTTTCTCTCTCTTCCCCTTTGGCTCCTCTGTGTGTGTGTCTGTGTTTTAGAAATGAAACCACTTGCATATATGTCATACACATCGCAACAGCAACAGCTACAGCAGCAACAACTAAACATTGAGCAGCATTCATCGGCGGCCAGCTCTCCGCAAAGCATGGTATCCTGCTCATTATCACCCAATGCAACATCCCAACAGCAGCAGCAGCAGCAGCAGCAGCTCTGTGCTGGCCTGGACATGTCGCCCACATCCTCCTATCAAATGTCGCCCATTAACATGCAACAGCAGCAGCAGCAACAATCATGCAGCATGCAACATTCACCTAGCACCCCAACATCAGCCATGTCACATTCCATTTACTCAACGCCATCGCCCACGCAGCTTCATAGCAGCAACAACAATAACAACAATAATACATTGTTCAATCACAACAACAACAACAACAACAACAACTGCAATGAAAATAACAAACAAATTATACAGAAATATCTGCAAGCTCAACAATTGAGCAACAGCAACAGCGATCAACAATTATTGGCACAGCAGCAACTTATGCACCTGATGCCGAGCTCCATTACGGCAGCGGCAGTAGCTGCAGCAGCAACGGCGGCGGCGGCAATCAACACGGCAATCAAATCGGAGGCAGCCAACAACAGCAGCAGCAACAAGCAATTGGCTGTCACAACAACAGCAACAACACCGACCACGGCATCGAGCACACTATCCTCGCTGAATCTCAACAGCAACAGCAACATTATCAGCTTGCAAAATCCCTATCAACAGCAGGCGCTTGGTCAGACGGAGATGCCCTTGTGTAAATCGGCGCTGACCGGACGTGCCTCATCACCCTACTATCTAAATCATCTGGCCGATGAGGATCAGCCGGCCATTATCAAACTTGAGCAGTTGGATCACCAGCAGCAACAGCAACAGCAGCAGCAACGACATCAGCAGCTGCAACATCCCGATGAGATTCTGCTCAATCGCTCCGAATCAATCGATGAACACTACGAACTGGCAGCCTATCATCGCCAGCAGCAGCAACAACAGCAGCAGCAACAGCAGCAACAACACACTCTACAGCACCACGTTGCTCTGAGCCAGCATGAGCAACAGATTGCCAGCTATACGTTACATGCAGCCGCACAGCAGCAACTTCATGAATTTGGGCGCAAATATGGCGTTGAGCGCGAGACTGTCGTCAAAATGGAGTAGAGTCAGTCGATACTGAGCGAATCACCTGCATTGTCCTGACCAAAGATATTGTTGTTACATAAATCTCACAGCTCCAAAGAAACTTGCAACCATTTATAACTTAGGCTTTTCAAATTGCGTATACCAAAAGTTCTCTAAGAACTTGCAACATCATAATACACACTCGTTTTGTACATAAATTTAAGCAAATTGAATTGACATTTTTATAGGTTATCGTATAATATCGTATATCGAGTTTTGTTATTTAAAATTTAGTTTAATTTTTAGTGAATTGCCTGCAGCATAAAACTTACATGTTGGGCTCATTGTTGTTACGCCCAATATTATATTCTGTTATTAATATATGAATAACACTTGAGATTTCTTACCATCAAATTCCACATAGACTCTTAAGTTACTATTATTAACCAGCAATAATGAATATGACAACATAATAATCTCACGAAAGTTTAGGAAATAATTTATCTATTTTAATATATACAATATATATTTAAAGCCAAATTAAGTTTTAGTTTTGTACAACTTTTTACTTCATTTTGCAATATTATGATTATAATTTTTGAACAAATAAATGAACTTGTATCCAAAATCTTAAGCCTACTTTAATCTGGTAATGCCGGGTGATGCATTTATACATCAGTAGTGAGATCTATGGGATCTATCTAGCTGACTTGTGTGTATCCCTCACATTATTTGGGTGATTTAGTTACACGATTCAGAAAGATAAATAAATATCTCCCTACTTAATTTATCAGATCAAGAATTCGTTAGAATGACACCAAAATGTTATATTTTTTATATCACATAAATTTATTATTACTTATAATACATTCTATAATTATGAACTTTTAATTATTTTTTTAAGGTTTGCTCCATAATTATTATTTTATTTAAAAGTCAGTAAGCTTTAAATACGAACAAATAAATTTATTTATTATTTTTTATCGTACTTATTTACAAAGATATGATTATTTTGGACAAGCCCCACTAATTTAAAAAACCGATTAAAAAATCTCATTAGAGTATTTGGAAATGCTTCTTATCTTTATTGTTGTTTTTCTTATTATTTATTTTTGTTGTAACTTAATTGCTGAAAATTTAAAAGAAAGAGACATTTTTCAATAATTTCAATTTAAATTCCTAGGCCATCGAAAATTTATCGAAATACAATAGCCGCTACAAGCAACTGTTAACGCAAGTGACACATGTTAACGCAAAAGGAGCACAAATAGAACTATATGACTGTAAACCCACTGTTAAGCTATTATAAATGTTATGTGCAAAAGTATTGCATGCTTTTGGGCTGGCCCATAAATTCTGTTTTCTTTTTAATTTTTTAATGATTTTCCCTACTTTTTCAGATTGAACGTGAATGATGGCCATAGGTTTAAACTCTTAGGGCAGCTTTCCCAATATCCATGTATATCAAATTATTACAATTTAAAACATTTAATACCGATTCTTCCATCTAAATTAATATGCTTCATTTTTGCAGTAAGTCAAAGTGCCAACACTAAAATTTTCTGGCAGCCATAACGACATTATCTTTATTATCAATGCGATATAGTATCCTGATCTCAATAAAATAAAATTGATTTTCGAAAAATACGAATATTTTCTTAGATATTAATTAGGTCTCAGCTAAACTCTCGCAAGTTTTCAAAAATGCAACCTGTAATTTTTCAATCAGCATCTAATGAAAATTACATAAAATTATTATAAGAACGTGAGGTTTTTTATTTCAAAATCTCTTTTTTATTTAAGCATTTAATAAATATTTAAATTTCAGATACATTAAAACAACTTTATCTGCAAGTATTATAAGCCCAAATTTTATTTTAACCAATTAAAGTGATTCACCTGACTGTAGTTCAAAAATCGCTTGTGTATTTATACATCGAATGGATGATAACAAATATGTTATATATAAATATAAGAAATAAATTTATCATACGTATTGTATATGCACATATTTGATGTATTTATTTATGTACATATGTATGCAAAATACTGGTGTTGCTTATAGTTTTAATATCAAATGATTGGTACTCAGTTACGATACATACATACAGACATTCTGCATACTCGTACAATATTATTTTATATGCCGCCATTTAGGAAAGCGACATTTTCTGCCTGATAAGATAAGGTCGCATTGCCGAGTCCGCATTTTGCCGTTTTCTGTGTATTTTTTATATTTGATTTTTGCTCTATTTTCTGTGATTAAAGTTTCAGTACATTTGCTTCTTTTATTAGAGTCACGCGTTACAAAAACAAAAGCTACAACGCCAACAACAACAACGGCAAAGTCAAAAAAAAAAACAGTTGTTGTTATTGGCATTGTTTGCAGAAGCGCGAGCGAGAAAGAGCGCGCAGTTAACAGTTACGTTGACTACGTGACTGTACAAAAGTCTCGCATGCCGGGGACTTTTGGGAGCAGTCGCCAGCCCGTGCAATGTTCAAGTGTGCCCCACGGGTGTGAGAATGTTGCAGGCGCTGCACGGTTTGATTGATGGCTGATAAGGCACCGAGCGGGGCGGCAAAGTCACCTGGCCCCTATCCCAATGTGTTCAATTTATAACGAATTAGTTGTGCCACAAAGTAAACACCAAAAGAGTCAGTTTGATAAACATATCACTTTGGTGGGTGGAACTTTAGTATTGGAGCAACCAGTTATTGGCTATATACCTAAATAGATAAATGAATGAGACATATATACAAATATTAAGGATGTAAAGCGTCAACTTTATAGAAATATATCGATGTTTCACGGTATATCACCAGCAAGTTTTGATATACATACATATCAATATTTTGCTAACATTCCAAATAAATTAACATATTTTATGCGTATAAGACGCAGCATTTGTCCAAGTAATACTTAAATTCACTACCACTAATTGAAGCCATAAAATTTCATATACAGTAGAAGGCTCACAAATTGGAATTCTCTGAAATTCGAATCTTCCACAAATTAGAATAGAAGTTAGTAAAACATTAAACTCGAATAAACGTGAATCTTTATGTTCCGTTTCATATAGTTAAAAAATACAAGTTACATGTATTGCACTGGGTTGTTAGTTTCGTTTACTTTTGTTAATGGAATAAAAAGATTGTCTAGAAATTTGAATTTTTCTGAATTACCCTAAAAACAAAGTGGTTCTAATTTACGAGCGTCCATTGTAATTTAAATCCATTTGTTTTAATTAATTGATATGTGGTCAATATTTTGAATTAAAATTCAAATGAAAAAGACCGATAAATGAAAAATCGATATGTTTTCCAAAACAAAAGTCGATATAATCGATATCCATAATGAATTATTAAACAAATCAATACATTAAAACTCTTATAAAATGTCAATAATTTTTTCCAGCTCTAGTTTCTGTGTACTTATGCATGCAGTGTTATCTGGTTAAAATACAACTCTAATCAGTCATTGCAGATACTTTGCACTATAACTTTTGTTAAAAAATACAGATTGCAAGTTCTGTGGCGAGAGCTGGGCACTTGGCACTGAAACTGGGGCTGGGTCATGGTTGCTATCAATGTTTTGGTCTTGCAATGCACAGATAATGGGATGATAATGTCCACACTTTCTACATAGTACTCGTATGTAGTGTTCGTGTACGCATTTATGAAAGAAATCGTCTTCTATGATATCATATGTATACCCGCATGCACGATAAGATATAGTTTCATTGTTTTGATTTCTGCTATTTTGTTTGATACTTTTGCAAACCAATTGTTAATAGGTCTATCTGTAGAGACTTTAGTAGCTGTTCGGCTATGGGATCAGTTAGTTGGTTATAGTACACAGGCTGGCAACAGTTTTTAATTCCAAATATCTAGTGCTAGCTTTAACGACACTTCACTGCTTGTAGAAACACTTGAAAATGTTCTCGTTTTTTATAAAGACAGCAGCGCTACTTGGAGGGGGAGGTCGTGAAACAAAGAAACTGCTACAACATCAATAACAATAACAACAATAACAGCAGCGATACAAAGCACAAGCGGACCAAGTGCTGAAAAAAGCTTTATCGTTGTCGCCATCTTGATTTCAAAATGGCGCACACGCTCAAACCAACAATAACAAGCATGCGCACATACATACATACACACTCGCATACATACATATGGGCGTTGTACAATGTACATATTGTAAACAGGAGGAATTTATTGTATGTAGTATGTTTGTGTGTAGAGTTCGTTCAGTATATGCATAATATTGCGCAAGGGTGGGCTTTATGTTTCCAATAAATGTATATGCATATATACTCGTATATAGTCAATAACTGACGTTAAGGTCACAAACTTGGTAAGAGTGATAAAGTCAAGTGACAAGCTTAATAACTTACCACTAATAAACTAATCTGGGCTGAGAGAACCAGAGAAGAGATAAGAAAATTCTTCCTTATTTTAAATGCTTTTTAATGTTTAATATTGCTTACATAGCTAAGCACCAAATTCGATTAAACTATTTTATTTATTTTTGTTTCGACATTTTTCGTTTTAATGTAATTACTACTTAATAGGTCGCAGTTTTGATTATACAAAGACATTTGAATATAAATACAATTATAAATTGGAAGTCTTGACTGGAATAGTTTTTATTTGACTGAATCAAAGTGAAAACTTTTTAAGCCGAATATTCAATCGTATTTCGGAATTAAGAACAGCTAAGTTTTTCGAATTTAAATCATTTGAATGGAAACGCAGGGCAGAATATATGGTTGTTAAAAGTCCCGATTTCTAATTTATAGGTATATTGTTGTGTGCTTAAATATAATTTATTTATTATAAATATATATTTTTTTTTATGATAAAAATATTTATTTATTATAAAGACAGAGATAAATGTTGAACGTACTAAGCATAAATAAAAAATAGATTGCCAAACTAAATTTCCTAATTTATATATGCATCACTTTAATCATTTTTAAGTTAATTAATAATATATGGAATATTTAGTACTGTTTTCATTTCCCAGTTCCAGACTTCTTATTCCGAAGCCATTATCAATTTGAAATAAAATATCATTTCTTAAGTTATCTCCGAATAAATAGTATTTTCATTTCCCCTCACATCATTTTAAATCGAATAACCAAAAACTTTTCGCAATTCAAAACCTTTAACCATTTCAGGGCCGAACGATTTGATCGGAATGGGAAATGGAAACATGCTTATTTAATAAAGTTTCACTTTTCATATATAAATGAAAGCTTTTCTTTGTTTTTAATTTAATAAATGTAAGCTGTTTTGTTAAATTTGAAAGTATGAAGTCCATTTTGAATTTTATGCCATAATACTATAGGTTTTGAAGCGTGCACGACTTTGTTTAACATTATTGCTTTGTTTCACTATCTCTCTCCCAATGTTGGAGTTTGGGAACATATAAGTATAAGACAATTATATATGTTTCTCAGTAAGAGTAACTATAAAATATTATCTAACTAGTACACACAATAAATTTGAACTTTTAGCTTGGTTCTTTTGGCAGGCATTTTGAATTTTCACATTATGATGAGGCATTTTCGCTGTCAGTTGGCTAAGTTTATATTCACTTACACACACGCACACATATATACATATACAAATATTGTACAATATATGTACATACATACATATGTATGTATATGTACAATTGTACATCAGTACATATGTTCGTAGTAATTTACGATGAGTTCATTTTGCGCTTCACGTTCAACTTTTATGACACTAGCATTTTTATTAGAACGGTGTTTTTCCTTTATACTGCAATACTGTTGTCGCTGTTTATTATACAGCTTAGAAACCGTATGTACATATATTTATTGTTATTATTATTATTTTATAATTATTTCGTTGGACACATGGGAGACGGCGGGTCGAACGAGAACGATGCGTGTTTAAATGGAAAGTGCAAAACTTACTGTGCGAGCAACGAAATAACCGCACGGGTAAGATATTATTTTTTTACATGCCCATTGCCATAGATAGGCAATCTGTATCTGCGGGCACGATAATGCTTATAAATAAGATAATATGATTTGATAATGGTATTTACCATATGCAGAAAGTACAAGAAATGGGCATGCTGAACGCCCAGCGAGCATGTACATGAAATGTATCTGCCAGATACAGGAAAAGCACGGAAAACGGAAAAATCGTTGTTTTTTTTCCCGCCTGCGGTGTGCCTAATTAAATGTTGACATCCATTGGATTTACGTTGAAATTCCTGGTAGAAAACGCAATACATATGCAACATAAACACAGTTGCACACATACACATTTATACGAGTACCCATAGTACTATGTATGTATGTCTACAAGAAGTTGCATGTACGAAGACCTCCCCCGACCCCTGGCCGGTTGTGCAAACAGTTTGCATTTAGAGCAACGCAACATTTCATTGCTCTGATTGTTGTTGTTACTTAGTTGTTGTTGCTTTTTTTTGTTGACTTGCCTGCCACAGTTCCTTTGGCTGATGTCTTTCTTTGGCACGTTACGTTCTGTGGGCCCGGACCCGTACTCGGGCCGGGGCCGGGGCCGGGGCTGTGGCCGGGGTCTTATCGCCAACTGACGTTTGTACTTCAAAATGTGTACTTAAGATAATGAAATAAAGAAGAAGCAGCAGCGAACGACTGTCGTCACATTGACAGAGCGACGACGTGACAGTAACATGACAAAGCGGCACAGGCGTGCACCTTCGGGGGCTGAGGGGTCTGAGGGGTCTGAGGGGACAGGCACATCAACTCAAATGAAAATATGTAGACACGGGCTTGTCATCAATATCGTCTTGAAGACAAGGTCTGGGCAAATTCAACTTTGAAGACAGACTTTCAACTTGCACAATATTGTTCGCTCTTAACACACAGAATTCAATAATTAGCAGGAATGTGCTGGCATTTTGTCTTCAATGTATTTATTTTTCCAACAATTAGAATAAGTCAATTTTGTACGCACATTGGTAAGAAATGCAATAACTTAGCGATAACACTTTCGTGTGCCTTGTTAACCTGAAACCTGATGAAACAATCGATAGTATCGACGGGCTATCACCATTGATGGTTTTTTCCTACTATGTTTTTGATATAACAAACATATAACTTTAAACTCTAGTGCTGCCAAACTTTTGATTACACTATCGAAAGTTTTGATATATCTATCGTTCGAATCGGTGGAGCGCCTCGGCTGACAACATCGATAGTTTTCTTTTCATTGTATAGTCGTCCTGTTTTCTTTTTGACATGACAGTCCCATATTTTCTTTATCCAACATTTGTATCCTTTAAACTTTCCAAAGAATATTTAATATGAACACTCAATTTTATATTTGGCTGCTTTGTTTGTCTTTTTTTGTTATCAAGCTTGAAAATTAAGATTATGCATAGATTATTAGAAATACCATTTTGATTATATTTGAAACTATTGGTAGTGTGGATGTTGGCCGACTATCGACTATCGAATTTATCGAGTGGGGTTGCCATCGATAGTTTTCCAACACTATTAACCTGGATTGCGGTTCTCACTTTGATTCCTGGCAAATGTTGATTGACATCGAGATTTTCAATGCTGCCCGTTATCGGATTATCGTTACAGCACCTACACATAAAACATAATTCGTTTCCATACCCGCCAAGATATTACATTTATCTTTAAGATACTGTGTCAGTATTAAAAGAAAGCTGACTCTGAACATGCGCTTAAATTCTAATTATCAATGTCAACACTTTTGCTAAACTTGTATTTAATGAGGCTATTTATAGTACATTCAAGATCGTTAAACCTTGACTATAAGCTTTGTTTAAAGTGTTCAAAACCTTTTTTTTTAATTCTGGGAGATTTAAGTTATCAATCTTTGACCTATGATGATGTTGTACTTGGACTAAGCAAACAATAGTTGAAGAATAATTCAAAATTTGTTCCGAAATCTAAGTAAATTACATATATCAATTGTTGATCCTTTAGATTTCTTATAAAATGTATGTAAAAATACACATTATTACTTGTATTCATTCTCTAATATAACTGGCTGATAAATTAAATTAAATTTGCTATTCAAATGTTATAACTAACTGAATTTAAAAAAAACTGTACATTTGTATTTTCATAAATTTATTTTTGAAGACACGACAACCTGGGCGAATAAATTCAGAAGGGCTCAAGGTTGTATGGGCGAAAGTTAAATTTTCTTCCCAACAGCATCAAAATCTATTTCAAATCTACATCAAAAATTTCGATTCGCGTCTCGGTAAATTTTTGTTGATCAAATACAATTAACAGCTCTGTAATGTAGCAAAAATCGAGTATTTTGCAAGCAATCGAGTAGGTAATTTCGAACGCACGTTAACAGCTAATTAACAGTCCACGTATTTCTAATGTGAAATGGATGTACGTTAACAGATATCGACGTAAAAGCGTAGGCATCATTGGTGGAAACGGGCTATTAATACTCCCGATACTACCCTTAATGATTGACGACTGATTGATTGGCGATCAAAGTCACCTAATTTTTAGTTGCTTTGTGTATTGAATAAGCCAGAAATATTTTCTCCAACTTGACGCGTGAATGGTGCGTAGTTTGTTAGCCCAATACCAAAAGTGTTAATGTGGGAATTGTTAATGGTATATAAAATATTTAAGTGCTTAATAATGATTTTTTAGTAGTTGTGTTTTATTGTGAAAATGTATTTGTGTTCTGTGGAGTATTACTTTTGTATTTGTATTTGTATTTTTTGCCCGTTTGTGTCCTTTTTCGGGAAAAATCACATGTTGGACCAGCAACAATCAGCAGGCACGCCGTAAAATCAAATTGGCGTGGTTCAACTTGAAAAAAAAAATATCCAAAATTCTACTTTAGTTTTACTTATATTTATGACAAATTTCATGACTCTAGCCTTATATTTATAGTTTATGCCAAAAAATGTGACTTTTTTCCCATAGTACATTGTACAATGGGTGGACAACTCTGGAATTAATCAATTCTTTTAAAATCCTGCTCTTTCTTTGATACAGGGTGTGTGATAAACATGAGAAGGTCAATTCAATAGAATATGTAAAAGAGTCCTCCTTTGATACAGGGAGTGAGATAAATATTAGAGGGTCAATTCAATAGAATATGAAAAAGAGCTTATGAAATAGATTTGGTTCGGGCGTAGCAGTGCAGCACCTGCTAGAATATAATAAGTATATAGTATATATAATATATCTCTATATTTCATAAGCCATAATTAATTTAAATAAACTACACTTTATGCCATGCACTTTGCACATACTAAAATAATTCTTAGAAATCGTTTTAATTAATGCGCGCTTTTATCTAATCGAAATACAAAAATCGTTCATTTGTTGTTAACGAATACTTTCGTTTTCGAGTGCTACTTGAGAAGCCACGTATTTGATGTTTATGTGTGATTTGCACTTTATAAAAACAATTGCAAATGATGAACAAATAAACAATATTAAATTCGAATTAATTGAACACATTAACGCGGATACTGAATTAAAAGGAAACCATTTAGATGCAAAGTATTGTTGTAAGCACTTAGGGAGTTTATGGGCCTTATAACAAATCAGACGTTATAAGCGTTTCAATTGAATGCATTTTTGGATAAAATAATTATTTCACATATTTAATGTTGTGTATTTGAGTATCTTGAATTTTTGAATTGGAACATGCTGCGAGCGCGGTTTCAAAATAACAATGTTTCCATGTTGAAAATCCCAGTTACACTCACCAACTGTGATTAGATTCCATGCCGTTGTGCGTCCAAACTTAAGGAATTACTGAAAAATTCAAATTATTATCGCTTATTATCTTGGGACATTATCAGTTCAAACACTGATATACTGATACAGAGCCCAGAACCATAACCAGAACCAGAACCAGAACCAGAAGCAGACCGAGAACAGACCCACCAACTAAAAGACCAGGTGCTGGGGAAGCCCGACAGATACCCCAAAACTGATACCGATATCCTACTGACGACAACAACAAGAACAACAGTGGCGACAAATTGATAGCAAATCTTCATTATCTTATAAATACGGAGGCATATTATGTGCATGTGCTGTGGTATTTGTATTGCTGAAAAGCCAAGATTAGATACTTTTATCTAGCTAGGTCACCAAAGAAATTGGCAACGTCACAGGGCCCGGCATTATCGGTTAAGCAAATGAAGTACGATTACTAGCCATTGGTAAGCCCTAAGTAGATGTTTACATAGCCAGCCCAGATATGGAGAAGTTATCGCTAACTGAACTGTGGTAAGCTCCCATTGAAGTAGGTTAAGGAGCAGCTCTCCCTCCGACTCGGAGGGGTCTTTCATATTTGGGGGCCTGTCTGTGTGTTTGTGTTTGTGTGTGCAGCTCGAAATCTCTGTTAAGATACGTTAACTTATCTAAGGCCACTATCTATTCTCAGATATTCGATATGTTTGTTATATATGTACATATATATGTGTATTATATGCGACGACGATAGGAAAAATCACTTTGTTGATAGGAACAATCAGTTGTGCACAATATGCCATTGGAGGTAACGAGCAAAGTTACCATACTCATACTCGTCTAACACTTCCTCAGGTTATGCGGAAAACTGACACGGACATGACGCTATGTCTACGGTGATCTGTCTCTTAGTTAATTGCCAAAAACAAATGAAATTCGTTTGCCACTTGCGTCAATTGTCAGCTCGCAAAAATTCAACAACAAATCCAAGTGAAGTTCCATAAACCATTCAAGAAATTTGCCCGCGTCATAAATAAAACTAAATATCAACTTTTTAATTAATGTGCGGTTTTCTCAATGCTCATAAGTAATTAATAATGTTCGGCATATTTGAGTGTGTGTGCGTATGTCGGGCTAAACTAACTTGGCCACCGTATTGGCCAACCCGTCAGTACCAGAAGCCACTTTCAACCCCAGTGACGGTAGCCATGATTGTTAATGGGGTCGCTGTCGTTGTCATTGTTGTCGTTGTCGAACCTTCGTTGCTCATGCGAATACAAAGGCCAATAACAACAACAATGGCATCATGCAACGCTCATGGATTATTATGGATTGCCAGTTATTATAATGAGTCATGCTGTCTGGCCATATTGGTAAACAAAGGTGAGTACGCGTAAAAGACGGCAAGGAGCACATCGGGTTACCAGGCGAAAACAAGCAGAATGACACAAGTTTTCTTGGGTGTAGTCATGGCTTATATAGCTATATAAATCAGTCTTTTATACTATGTATAAGAAGACTTCCGACTATCTTTCTAGGGGCTTATTTTACTTACATTATCTAATTCGTATTCGCCTTATTTTCTCCTATATATGTACATATGTATATTACAATGGTGTTACAGTGCGTATGAGTAATAAGCATTTTATTTGAACAGAGAGCATGATGCTGAATATGTCATCATTTGAAAGTGGAATTAATGTGATTATGCCAGTCTTACATTCATATTTACTATAAAGATTTATAGCATAAGCTAAACTCCTCGCAACTCCGCTCTCTGAATACGAGTTGCCATCATTATTTCACTTAGTTTTAATTTGGCTTTGACTCAACCTTTTTCCCAAAACAAATATCAAGTGAATATGTTCTGCTCAAAGTTGTCAAATAATATTGACTGCGCCTATTTCTATTCAGATTTTGAAGCTTTAACTTTAATAATAGGCAAAGCATAGATTAAGCTGAAGAATACGAAAAGTACTAAATGCTTATTATCAAAATCAGTGCCTTCCCTTAAGGAAATAATAATAAGTAATTTGTAAATAACATCTGAATTTCTGCATGTCAGACTTGTTAATTATTTTCCTTCAGATAAAAACTAATTGTTTGAAAAGCGAAAAATTTCTACGGAACAAAAATTAAGTCAAAATCAGAACAAAATAAATTTAGCATGCACCTGCTATACACGAACCTACATTCCAAATTTTGTGTCTCTAGCTCTTATAGTTGCTGAGATCGACGCGTTCATACATACGGACGAACAGACAGACGGACATGGCCAAACCGAATTTTCTTTTGATACTGATCAAGAATATATATACTTTATAGGGTCGGAGATGTCTCCTTCTGCCTGTAACATACATTTGCACAGATTTAGTACCCCCTTTTTTACCCATTTTATGGGTACAGGGAGTAAAAAACTACATAAGTTTATCAAATTTTAAATTAACTAGAGCTGGGAATCTGATTTAAAATTAATATTATTAAACAAGTTCAAATACATTACTTTAAAACTGCCTTGAATTCCTAATTTGATAAATTCTAATATCACTCAAGCAAGCTTAGTTTAAAATTGATTACGATCATATGTCATCGGATTCAATATGCTTATTAACAAAGTATTTCCCGCATAGCCTATAAAAGATTTGTAAGGATATCAAAGTATATTTAATTTTATTAATATCATTAGAATTCTAAACTTACTACCCATTATTTAATTGGTTGCATAAATTGGAATATCAACATATGGTTTTGAAGTTATATACGCCTGTTCTCGATAAGGTACTAAATGATAATTTCACTTACTCTTAGCGTATGTATAGAGTAACTTCCATAAAAATAGTACTGCAGTTTAAAGCTTGCTACTAGCTATAATTGGAAAATATCGATATTATCGATCAATATCAGTATTTTTGGAGTATAATATTATTATAAAAGCTTTGATAGAGATGGAAAATAACCTTTCGTGACCTGGAAGACTAAGAGTTAATTAGATAATTTCCATTGCAATATTTTCATAACAGGGATTAATATCGAAATGCTGATTGTTATCAGGACAGTGACAGTTAAGTGAACTGTAAATGTTAATATCATAACTGACACTGTTATCGAATATGTGGCTGTTATCGGGACTGCAAGCGTTACTATCAAGACAGTGACTGTTATCAGAACAGTGACTGTTAAGGGAACTGTAAATGTTAATATCATAACTGAGACTGTTATCGAAAATGTGTCTGTTATCGGGACTGCAAGCGTTAATATCATGACGTGACTGTTATCAGGACTGTGACTGTTGTCGGGAATGTGACTGTTGATATCTGAGCAGGACTGTGACTGACGGGACGTGTTACTCCCGGTCACAGTTACGACAATATTACCCATGTCTAGTCCACATGTCCAAGTTGCGTGCCACTCACGGAGTCAAACTGAGACACTGAAGTCAACGGTAGCATTTGTAGCATTTGGTAGCCGTGTGGCTTTCATTGCGTGCCATGGATGATTTATGGCCAAAGAGCACAGCAGGTTAATAGAAATTACTTGAACCCAATTTGCTTTCACCGAACTGAAGGCAGACAGCAGGAACCAACACCAATGACGCCATTTGAAAATTTCCATTTTAATTTGATTGAACCACGCCAGGCCCATCGGCCATCGGCCACCGTTGGTGGTTGTTGTTCGGTGGTGGTGGTTGGTGGTTGGTGGTTGGTGTTGCCCACCCATGGACTTAATAAAAGCCAAAAACAAAACTGAAATGCGGCAAGGCATTTGTTGCTGTTCCCATTTTCAGTTATAAGTAAGTAATTAAAACTATGGCGCGCCTTTGTTGGCACTTTTGGCGTTTAATTTTCTTGGAGTTCTTTATCAGCCGCCCAGACGAACGAAAAAATGAAGAGAAATAGAAACAAATTGAATCCGAAAAAAAAAATAAAAAATATAACAAGTCAACCAAATTGAAGCAGCAATTGTTTGTGGTAGGGGTATACGAGTATATATATAGAATTTATAAATTAAATTTCGTAAAGTCATTGCTTAACTGATCGCCGATACTGTCAAAAAGCGGAGAAGTGCTGATAACTGAGTTTCATTTTCATTTTGCGGTCCGCAGCACTTGAAACTGCATGGACAAGTTGAAGGGTACAAAATTGTGATTCCAGGAATGATAATGATACCTACCTATATTTTATATATATTATATAGATACTTAAGCATATGCCTGTTGGTCAGAAAACCCCATCGAGTCCAATAAATTCCTTAGTTTGTGCCGCCACTAAGTCTTGTGTCTTATGTCCATAAATTTTGCTTAAACTATCTTAAGTCTTTTAGCTTTTTGCTCAACTTTGGGTATTACCTGTACAGACCTACCTACCTATATAGAAACGTTGTCTGGTTCAGAATAAACGGGTATAGCGCCACTCTATGTTTTACTGCACTCCTCAGAGTTATTCGTAATGTTGAATTCATGTTGCGCCATTTGTTACAACGTCAGGCCTGTCAGTTCGCCGGCAGAGGTGGGCAAAGGGGGCCCTGAGCTGGGCTGTCAGCTTTTGAGTTTCATTTTGCATTTGTTATTAATCACCTCGATGATGTTTTGTGACACGTTCCGGCTTACATATCTCAAATGCGCCTTGAGTGTGGCTACTTTAAACAGGCAAACTATTAGATACTTTTGTTTTGGCTGTGCTTTTAAGATTTGCCACATGATTTATGTGCGCTACAGTGGAAACAATTAAAATAATCAAACCGATATAAGGCCTATGCATTATACTAGTACTAATAGTAAAATCCGTGCTCAGTGCGTGCACATATATTTACAACTAGAAAGTTGCAAGTAATTGCAGCGATATTCAAAAGCCTGTTCATTTTTCATCCAATTTGATTTATGTGCTCCCCATTGCTATAATGTATATGTTGATGACCGTCATATATATGTTTGCTGTTTTATGGCTGTAACTATAAACAATATCTGATATTGCGACGACCTGTTTTCGGTAAATACGACTATGCACGAGTATACTTTTCCACAACCTGTAGATCTTTGGAATTCAAACTACAAACGATGAGCTGGTGATCTTAACTCTAATGCACACTCAACTTGATTAAAACTGAAATGGATTGTAAATGTTCTTGTTCATATAGAACTGTTTAATCAAGTTATATCAAATGTTGATGTGTCTATTATATATTTTTTAGCAGTGTGCTCTAGAGAAGCGGTATATTATCAAAAATTCTGATATTATGATTTTTAAGGTTTAAAACAAAATAAAACCAGTACCAGAAATCTGTCCTTAGTAAATCTTATTAAATGAATCAGACTGATCAGTTGATATATATCAGCTAAGGTGCCGATGCTTCTAGTTATTAATCAGAATAATCTTATACTATTTTGATCTTAATATTTATATATTTTCTATTGACCTTACGCTAGGAAATTAGTGACTACGTGAGACCTTCTCGTCCCCTATCTTCGTAGATACGAAATGTTTTAATACTTTAATCCAGATCTTCAGATATTTTGGATTCTCTTGGCAGCTGATGTTCGAGTTCAAGCTCGATTTGGTTATTTGATTTATTTTTATAAGCGTTACTAGCCTTTGTCTTACAGACATCACTACCCTTATTTATTTCCTCTAAGATATATTGACCAATTTTAAGCAAATTTCGTAGTGATTTTTAGACTTGAAATATGACCAACTTACTTTTCAGATTGCCTAGAACATATGTACATATTCAACAATTCAGAACTTTCAACCATTATACGAGTAAGAGACTTGACACTTTATAAACTGAGGTTGTACACCAATATATGTACCAAGTTTGGTTGATCTAGCTTCAGGGGCGTGGAAAAAGATTGAGTTCATACGGACAGACGGACATGGCACAAACCCAATACACTCTTTTTCAAAAAAAGTTCTTTCAAACAAAGTATAAAAACTCATATTCATCATTTTGAAATTTAATTATTATGATTACAGACGCTTAATTTATGTTTTAAGGTAAACAAGATATTAATATACTTGTGTTGGACAACTTAATATAGAAACCAGTTCCCATTTCCCTAATTGTTTGTGGCTCTGATATTCGATTGTATATTCGGCGTAAAAAGTTTTGGCTTTGAGCCAGTCAAATGAAAACCATTTGAACAGAACTGCAACAAGGAAAATCAGTTGCTTTTTTATTCCAAAACAGGAAAATAAAATCAACAACGATTTGAAATGGAAACAGACATTTCAAATTTTGTTTGTTAGTGTTTTATTCTTACTGAATTATTTTTGAGCTTCAGAGCTTATCTGTCTATCGTTTATCTATCGTTTTCTTACTTTAAAAGCCGATTTCTATCAAGGTGCGTTTGTCATCGAATCCACATGGATTCGATAACCTCTGTTAAGTGTTTCCACACAAACTGCGTCTGGATGCATCCAAAAAACAGCTAATTGTCGTTTGTTCCCATACGATATAATTATGTACAATTTTGAAATAATAAAATGAATTCTTCAAATATTGTTGCTTTGCTGAGTGCAAGGCATGATGAGGGAGTGTAGGAAGTGCCGGTTTATGAAACGATATGGAGTTCATGGGCTTTGGACTTTTTGCTACCGAACTGCCTGACAGAGCACAAAGTGAAGGGGTGCGTGGAGGGGTTTTGGATGGTTAGAAAACGAAGACGAGAAGGTTCAAGCTGTTCGACACGCTCCATGAGCTTATTTAATAGAGATTTAAGAAATAGGCAATGGTTTAAGAGCTAATTTCAGATTTTAATTATTTAAAAATCAATCCAAATATTTATTTATAAAAAAATCCTCATTATTATTCAAGATTTTCTGTCCATACGACTTTTTAAAGTATTTAAAATAAGTTTACGTTTTTCGCCTAATATCAACTGTTATTGTAATTAGCTCCGTAATGTAGCAAAAATCGAGTATTTTGCAAGCAATCGAGTAGGTTATTTCGAACGCACTTTTAACAGCTAGTTAACAGCTAGTTAACAGCTACTTACGTATTTCTTATGGGAAATGGATGTACATACGTTAGCAGATTTCGACGTAAAAGCGTAGCATCATTGGATGAAACGGGCTTTAAGTCGACGGTCTTATTAAAATAGTTATATAATATTGAGAGTAAGTGGACTTAAAAGAAAATACGCGTCATCCCTGTTTCCGAGCAGATAACTCGAATATAAGTGTTGTAATACTTACAACACCTGATCCTCAAGCACGGGTGCTTAAAGTGTAGCCCGAGGCTCGAGTACGGCAAAAAAGAAACGGAGTGTGTTCAAATACACAGCAATCAGCGATTGTTGTATTCAATTTTCATTAGTTACAACACTTGAGACATTCATGAAGTGGAACAGAGCTGCCCACAAACCAGAGCCGAGGCCCCATTTAACTTTTCTAGACAGCTCCGGGCAGGTGTTGATGCCAGTTGGGCCCATTGTGTGGCAAGTGTTGACTTTTGACTAACCTGGCACAGTTTATTAGTTTGCCAGAAAAGTGTTTTATGGCTGCAATTAGAAAATGCGCCAGGCTAAATTGCACAATCGACAAAAAGCTGACTGGGCCTGCAAATAGAATAGAAATGGTTGCCAAAGGGGTGGGGGGGGGGACTTATGGTTATGGCTAGAAGTGTAACTGGAGCTGGATCTATGTCCTATGTTCTGGACAGGCATTTGATTTTGGTTGAGGCTATAGAATGTGTCTGAACACGCATGCGCAATTTGTATCTAACAGATACTTATCGCAACGTTGTCGACGTCGCTGCCTGTTGTTGTTTGCTATGCACACAATCACACACACACACACACACACACACATACACAGGTATACACAGTCATATAGACATATAGCACATATAGGTACACACACACAGCTACAGGCTTATCGCTGCTGCGATAAGATAACCAACACACACACACACAAGCGCTGTAAGAGCATAGAAATAAATCATAACTTGAGCACACGCACACATACGCAAATCGGTGCTATATGCTCCTATATATGGTACCTGTGTGAGAGAAGCGCTGCAAACTGCGTCTGTGTGGGTTTTATAATTGGGCGCCGAGCCAAAGGTGCTAAACGCGGCAGGCTCCGCAATGCGATGCGTTCAGTGTTGTTGGTATCGCTGCTTTCGTTGTCGTTGTCGTTGTCGTTGTCGTTGTCGTTGACGTTGTCGGTGTGGTTGTCGTTGTCGGTGTTGGTGTTGGTGCCGTCGTCGCCATCAGACCGGGCTCGAGTTGGTCTCGAAAAAATAGCACTTATTATTATTATTAAATGCCGCGCGGGAAACAACGAAAACGCTCTACGGATGCCAAAAGAAACGCCCTATCAAATTGGCCCACACAACTTGCGCACAACATTACCACAATTGTCAAGTGAATTTTCCAAATTTTCATTAAAATAACAAATAACCAGTTTTGCGCGATTTCGAACTGCAACAGGTGTTCCAACAATAGCATTCATTCTCCAGTGTGTGTGATAATTTAAAAAAAAAACAAAAATCAAGTGATAAAAACAAAGCTTAGATAAAACTAAACAACAACACGCAAAAGTTAAAACTTCTTATATTTGATGCTTTGCAAAAGCATTCCTTTTGATATCAAGATGCAGCTGAAGGTATGTATTCATGCAGAAGAAATGTTAGCAACACTATGTTAACTTGTTGTACATGAAAATGCTCAGAACATTATGTTAACTTGAAGTGAAATAAATTAATACGAAACTGTTAATAATTTAAATGTCAATTTGTCAATTTTAATTGGAATCATACTTAAAGAATGTAATTAATGAATACATAATTCATTTAAAATCCATTGATAAATGTAATTAAAGGAATTGTTTATTAATAATCAACTTTTTTTTAAAAATCTTATATTTTATATATTTTAAAGTAACCCGGCTCCCGACGCATAACTTGCAAAGTTCAATACTCAGTCAAGAAATAGAGCAAATAAAAATGTTATTGTTTCTGAAAGTTTTTCTGCAAAGTTAATTAATTCGAATAAAAGCGAAAATCTTGCATACAATTTAAGCAATTTTAAATACCATTTCAAAGTTGTTTATCTGCATCTATTAGATACTTTAACAAGGCAGCGTGAGCTATTAGAATGCGGCATCTTAAGAGCAGCACCATAAAAAGTTTTCAATGGTTTCTAACACCGGTTCATTAAATTGACAAGCTACAGATGAGCCAGCACATAAAGTTTAGGCTCTATAAAGTTTTTATGGCATTGCCATAAATGTTTTCAATTGTATTATTAATGAGCTGAGGATACTACCTTGTGATGCTTTAAAATATATTCTATTTTCAAGTAGCTGTTGTCGGGAGCATTATTGTTTGTTTTATTGAAGAACAACTGTGTATTGGAAATTGTATTGATATGAATATTAATTCGATATATTTAATGATTAATTGCATATTGATCGATCGGCGTTTTTAAAATTCAATACCAACCATTTTGCTTGGCTCAAAACAAGGTCAAAAACGGCAGCAGCGGCAGTTAACAGATTTTTCTTTAGAGCCACAGACAGAGACAATTGTCACTGAGATAAGACAAATTGATTTATAATGAATGACTCACCAGCCGCTTGCACACAGATCAGCAACAGTGAAAATGTTTTCTTTTTTGTGACAAAAAAATGCATTTAAAAAATTCGAAGGTGGAAAGATGTTTTATCTTTATGAGGCCAAAGCGAAATTGCGGCGCTGGCGTCAAAATACCTTAAAATAAAAACACACAGTGATAGATAGAGGGGGAGAGAGGGTACAAGGAGTCCAGGACACGACACAGCACGCGCAGTTGTTGTTGTTGGTTTCATTCATGAAAAAAGGTCAATTTGAGTTAGCCTGGGCTTAATAGCGCTGGTAACTAATGTGAAATTGATGTCCATCTTATCGGCCCGCTTTGGCCCTCGTCCACGCAGGGGATGAGCCCATCAAATGTGGAAGTGAAATGCTTTATGAATGAAATGAATGCCAGCCCTTGGGCACAACGGGGGTTGCTTCTAATCTGCAGCGGAAGTTGCAATGCGAGAGCCAATCGCAATCGAGCAGCAGCCAACAGTTGGTCAATGGCGGCGTCGGCGTCGGCATCGGCATCGGCGGCTGCAATTGATTGCGATAGTTCCACTATTGCAGGGTTAGATACTTTACCTCAGATAGTTTTATTAGACACGCGTTGCCAGTTGCCAGTTGACGGCTGATAAGCAGCGGGGTCAAAGGGCTTAGTTGATGGCACTTTAATGGAGTTGTAAGTGCAGCTGCCAGCGTATCAGCAGTATCTTCTACTCTTACTTAATTAATATGAGAAATCTAATCGTAGCGACAATGAATATACAAAAAAAACTAACTCTTAACATTTGCTATGCCCCTGAAAGAAAGCGAAAAGAGGTGCGATTATGCATATAGCCAATATCTTTTGTTTATATAGATAAACGGCATTGTGGGTGTGACTGCCACAGACTTCAGACACTTCATTCATAAACGCCTATCCGCACCCATGACAAGCTCTTGACTAAACCGGGCAAATACTACTCGTAACTCACATAACTCTTACATGACGAACACTTTGGTTAGTGTCATATTTTCGTATACTATTTTCTTGGATACCTTTATCTTGCCATATCCATTGATGACGTAGTCGATTGGGGCGCTCTGGTGGCAACAATCATGACCTCTCAGCTTACTCCGGCTACCCCAGCAGCAGCCAACAGCTGATTGTACTGTGTTGATAGTAAACGGATAAGATATTGTCGTTTGGTAGCAGTATCTTAACTAAACTTTTCGTGTACATACATAAACACAAACATTGGCACGTGCATATAGCATATCATATCAAACATACTATATGTACACATCCTAGATTATAAGTAATCACGTTTGTATTATATTATCTCTGAATAATTTCATTGAACCTTGTCTTTCTCACATGAAATTTCATGCATTGAAAAGATGCGACGGCAAAACAAATTCTTGAAAATTATTAACAAAAATTTACTTCTTTTTTTTTGATTTTTATAACAACTTATTATTTGCACCTCATTTTTCATTTTTATAAGTTGACAACAGACTTGTGAAGTTGGGTAATTTCCATGAATCATATTCAACAAGGGATTTTACTTATATCGATCAATTCTGGCAAGTCAAATAAATTTCGTGGTAAAATGCAACAACATAATAAATTCTAAGGAAATTTATAAGAATGAGCGTAAAAAATTGTTGTCTTCATTTTATTCCACTTTTGGTTAATTGAGTCAAAAGTTTGTATTTAGTTCGATCTTACTTAAGATCATCTTAACCCAATGAAATACCCCGGAAAATTATGAATTCAAACTTGAAGACTTCTTACTTTCTTTTGACACTAACTTACAAAATTAAGGCATTCGTATCAGGTGAAGCGATGTAATCGTAGTAAATTGTCATGCTATACACTCCTCGCCACTTGAATAGGACACTTCATAAGTCTGTTTTCTATCGCCCACTGCTCCCAAGATAAGCAAGGTACAGACTTAATTTTTTTTTTAAATTAAAGTGAATTTAATTGTTGTAATTGACTCAGAAGGAGGACTTAACGCCAAATCTTAATGTATTATTAAAAGATTAATAACTAAAAACAGATAAATTGAGGGGCCCTAATTTTGCGACACTTGAATAGGACACTTTAACCAAAAAACATTTAAGAGAGCTTTGATTTCTTTAACACAAAGATTATTGTATTTAGAATTGAACACAACATTTTTGAATGAAGGATTTTTTGGTTACAACAATATAATACAAATATTTCTTCATATTTGATTTTCAATTGATTAAAATTATTTAACTTAGCTAATAAATTGACGCACATTTTTTTATTTTGACAGTCACAGAATATATCTAATATAGTATAAATATGAGTAAGCGTCTATAATTTTTTCAAAGATTTTCATATGACGTTGTTTACGTCTCAGTTATGGAAAAGATGTATCTATATCTGTTTATTATGCCAAACTTCAAAAACGTTGACAAATGAAATTATTAAATAGAGCACCACAAAAGTTATCAAATTACGTGGCCTCCAAATATTCAGGGCTAATTCCGTTCAAATCGTTCGAAATGGAAATTGTAAGCTGTTCTGAATTCCGAAAACCGACTGAAAGTTCAGTTTAAAATGCTTTGTCCACGAGCCGCTGGAAGATAAACTATCCGAATATACCTTCAAGAATGAAAATCGAAAGATTCAATTTACCAATTTCCTTTTCGCAAAGAACTAAACAAAACTTACAAGCTCTGAAAGACAATTCTTCATATATATCCATTCTAGCTTGGAACCATCTACCCATTTTCTTAAAACAATTAGAATCACTTCACAGTTCAATATACCGCTTAAAAACTATCTTAAAATACAGTCAATAAATTAACAAACCAATAAATAAATATTATAAATAGAATAATTAGTAAATTATTAGTATAAGTAAAAATGGTTTTCTTTTATAGTAAATCCCAAACTTAATTGTCTGATCAAAAATTTCAAAATAATAAACTATTTAATAAGATATTTAATGTAATATATACGTGACTAGCTCAGTAACGTAAAAGTCTTAAGCTTGACAATATATATATAAATATATAAATATAATATAAATATATTTAAATAAATATATGATAATAAATCAAATTAAATTAAAATTATAAAGGAAAGCACAAAATCATGAACTATTCAGATCAAAACGTACTCGGAAATCGGAACAGTCCTGGTTATCCAATCAGCTTCAAATTTAGCTTATATATCTTACTAGCAGCTAATATTTAGATGAAAGTGCATTATTTTGAATTTGACTACTTTCGTCAACCGTTAGAAATACATAAAATAGTTGAGCTACGTGACCAATGTTTTTTGTGTAGGGCTATGAAAATGTCCGATCTAACTTAAAAAATAATCCCACTCATTTGCCCTTGACTTCCATTTCCCGCCCGTGGCGACGCGGAGTAGATTTTCAAAAATCATTTGGTATTTGAAGTCAATTCCAAGAATAATACTAAAAATCCAGACAGAAAAACGAAAATGCTGTATTCCAGACTTCACCCCTTTTGCGCCCATAGGGAAGGATTTTCCAAAATCGGTGAGATTTGTGTCAAATGAATTTTTGCTTACATCTTTGAAAATAAGTTTGAAGCCGATTGGATGGTAAACAAAAAAGTTTCATACAACAGTTTTCCGAGATCCACGTTTGTGGGTAGATCCCTTTTTAGTGTGCACTTTCATCATAGATGGAACCTTCTGATTTCAGCATCCTAGCTCTTACGGTTTTAAATTTTGTACACCTTTCCAAATGAAATAACCTGCTGTGATTGTAACTTTCTTAAAAAAGAAAACCTTTCGTTTTTATATATCTACATCCCTATCAAAAATGTTATAGTACTATATCATTTTGTATATGGGACAAGCAACTATTGTACATTGGTTGGGACGGAAAATATACTGATGAAATAATTTCAATATCGTGACTTCATATTTGTGTGCTCACAGTATGTTGTAATTGTTGTATTCGTTCTTTCAATTGCTATTTAACAACAGCACAAACATGTGTCTAATGATTATTTTATTTGCATGCCTATTTTATGTGCAGGCAGCCTTGAATTCAACATTTGAGCACTCGTTATACTTGGGTCTTTCCCTGTGGTGACATAAAAGCCCACCTCAATGCCTTCAATTTTTATGGAACTCGTAAAAAGCAGAGTAAAGCACAGTTAGGCCCTCCGGTACCGTCATGAATCAGGTGACGATGATGATCGCATATTGACACAAGTTTCCAGCGCCACCCCCACCAAATGAGGTCATAAAGCAATACAAAAACACGCTGCAGTCGATGGCACCCGACAGCGATATACTCTGTTTTCAGTGGCTTACTTGTATTCGGGGGAATGGAATTTGTTTGATCCATACTTTCAAGAAGATAAGATAATATAATAACTCGTAAGGTGTTGGGCCCTCACTCAAGGAAGAGCTTTCCATTTAATTCGCTTAAAGTCCTTGCAGGATATATTTAAAACAAGTAAGAATGATATAGTTGAGTATGCCCGACTACAAAACTCCCTGTACCCAGGTCCAAAATACCGATCGCATCTTCGCACACTTACACATACACAAAGACGCACACACACAAGCGACAGCGTGGTGGCTGTGCTTCGTCTCTCTTTCGTGAATATTTTAAGTGTTTATTATCTGATCGACTTGAAATTTGGACAGTAGATTAAGAGCGACCAAAGTATTATACATGCTTTATCCCACAGCTATATCTTAAAAATTTTTGGTATAAAATAAATATCTGAAATATCTGAAACAAACTTGATCTACAGGAAATGTCAAATTTGGTGTCTCTAGCTCTTATGAGATCGCTGAGATCGACGCGTTCATCCGGACAGACGGACAGACAGACGGACATGGCTAAATCGAAATCACTTTTGATACTGATCGAGAATATATGTATATATTTTATAGGGTCGGAGATGTCTCCTTCTGCCTGTTACATACATTTGCACAGATTTAGTACCCTCTTTACCCATTTTATGGGTACAGGGAGTGTGATTCAAATTTGGATTTGAACTTACCAAGATATCTTTATAAAGAGGCGTAGACCAAGAAGTTAAGTACTATTTAAAAGATTTACACACAACATATGCGCCTGATTTTTGTTTTGTAGGAAAGTTTGTTTTGGGAGGCAGCGTAGAATATAATTTATTCTGCCATATATTGATTCGAATGAAGGAGAGTAGCATTAGGTCGAGTTCTCCACACAAGCCCAATATATTCTTTGAATCTTAACAACAGAGTATATCGAACTGACGTTGACGTACTTAACAAGACCAGAGCAACAAGTTTTTATAGTTTTTGTAAAACTGTTTTCTTTTTCAAAACTGGCGCGAAATTGTTAACTTTGATTTCCGGCCTAAAACCGTAAACGAAACCGAGTTCTGGGAGCAAACAAAAAACGGAGCCATAGTTTCTTGCATTGTAATTGGGAAAAGTGAAAAATTTGTGCCGCAATGTTGGTACAACATCGATGAGGAGGCAGACGGTAAACAGAGAGGCTCTGGCAGGGGGCAAGAGGCAGGGGCAGCGGTAGAGGTGCAAGCCGGGCCAGAACAGCACTTGAAATTGTACTCGTATTTTGTATTTTATGATTTGTAGGCGACAAATTGAGTTGTGAGTTGCGAGTTGTGAGCCGAGCTGAGCGGCACCTTTGAACATTGACGTTGCCGGCTTTGGGTCTGTGGTCTGGGGTCTGGGGCTTTGGGCTTTTGGTTTTTGCGATTGTTGACTTTTGTGGCGGAAATAGAGGCGGCCGGCCAAGTTCGCATTGTGTGGCCGGAACTGAAGCCACACTTTTGACAACAAGCTGTCAACACAAGCTGTCCATTCATCATTTGTGCCTTGGCCCTTGCAGATGGAAGCGCAGGCGACGCCGCAGCAACAGGAGCAGCAGCAACAGCAACAGCAACAGCGACAGCAGCAGTTACAGCAACAATTGCAACAGGAAGTGCTGAGCAAACAACAGCTGCAATTGCTAGACAAAATCAAAATTGAGACTAGCAACAGCAACGATCCACAAGCCAATAGCGTGCTGGACGAGCAACAGGAGCAACAGCAGCAGCAGCAGCAACAGCAGCAGCAGCAACAGCAGCAGCAGCAACCAGCAACAACTGTTGGCGTTCTGGTGCAGACGAGCAGCCAAGCCAACGTTGGGGAAGCCGATGAACAGCAGCAGACACAGTACGTGGTGGTGCCACGCACCCAACAGCGACGCATTCTTACCACATCGGGCACACTGTAAGTAGTCGAGGATCAGCTGCAGAAAAGCTTACCAATTCTTGTACTTTCGCAGCGAGTTGAACGAGCCGCGTGAGGTTGAGCACAGCAACAACAATAACAGCAGCGGTAGCTCCAATTCGGCGCCCGAGACCCACATCGAGTATCAGCGCAGTGCGCACCACTCGCCCCACTTCATACAAATTGCACCACGGAATGCCGTCGAGGTGGCCGAGCAGGTGGCAGCTGGCACGCTCTATGCATATTCGGGCCAGATTATATGCAATAGCGATGATGTGGCAGCCATTAAAATAGAAACAATTGACAAGAGCGATGTGCCGGGCGAGGCGCAGGCGCAGGCGCAGCAGCTACAACAGCAACATCAGCACCAGCAGCAACAGCAACAACAGCAGCAGCAGCAACAGCAATGCCCTACGCCCAACGGCGTCCCTTATGGGGATGCCATTGTGATTAGCAGTGATGCTGCACTGCAGCATCATCACCAGCAACAGCAGCAGCAACAGCAACAGCAACAACAGCAGCAGCAGCAACAACAGCAACACGCGGCTGTGGCAGCAGCTACCGCTGCAGCAGCTGCCGCTGCAGCTGCTCAACCCGTGCGCTATGTGACAGAGGATGGACGGTTTGCCACCAGCAACGGAGAGGCGGAGACGCCCAGTGTGTACTATGACGGACCCGTTGTGGATGCCAGCGTGCATCCGAACGAGTCGAAGACATATGCGGATCTGGGCAATGCCTATGCGCCCTTCCCCACCAACGCGACCTTCAGCAGCAACAGCTACGCGGCGGCAACGTTGCAACAGGGCACCATATACAGCGTGCCGGGCACTACGCAGTTTATAACCAAATCAGATCCAAATCTGAATGCCTTACGCCAAACGGCTGGAGGTACGTATCAGCACATATTCCTGGACAATCCCAATGCCAATGTTGATGTTTGGAATGACTATCAGAATGTGCCATACGTAAGTATAGCAACAACCACTACGCACTGGGTCTAGTTTAACACCATGGCCAACCTGCAGTCGAACTATCATCCACAGGTCATTGATGATTATCCGGCCAGCAATATGCCCGCCGGGCACTGGACGCCCGCCGGCAGCATCGCCTATGATTCCACCCTGGCAGTGGCCAATGCCACGCCGCCCTCCACCCACGGCATGCCGGAGCTCAAGTGCGAGAACTGTCATTCGCTGCTGCTGCGCAAGGGCAACGACTGGTTTTGCCCTACGTGCACCGGCTTTGCCCGCGTGCTGCCACAACGCGTGGTGCCACAGCGCCAGAAGCCCAAGGCAGCCGCTGCGCCCAACAATCGCCGCAATGGGGTCACCTGTGCCAACTGTCAGACCAACTCGACGACGCTCTGGCGTCGCAACAACGAGGGCAATCCCGTCTGCAATGCCTGCGGCCTCTACTTCAAGCTCCACAACATGAACCGACCCCTCTCCATGAAGAAGGAGGGCATTCAGAAACGCAAGCGCAAACCAAAGAACAATGGAGGAGGACCTATTCCCCATCGAACACTACCCAGTGAGTACTCGCCAAACATCTGGTATAGAAATCCCATTAAGAATCGATGGTTATCTTTGCAGTTAGTTATTTATTCACAATACTATACGAGTGCCAAGGACTTTTAAATTATGACAGCATTCTGAGAAGTTAATTTAACTATAATATTTTTTATTTTTTTATTTTTAGTTATTATTCTGATCCAATAGTCATGATAGTCACGATAGTCCCGATAATCCTATAATGTATATTTACAGATGTCTTTGACTGTCTGTCTATGACTTTCAGAGCTAGAAACATCAAGTTGGCATTCAATTTGTTATATAGTATTTATTGTCTTATAGTTTATGGCTTTTAGCTTTATACTATTAGTACTATTAAATTTTACAGATATCTGGCACGTAAATTCATCCTAGAGCTGCAAATATGGTGTTAGATAGATCTTATCACGATAGTAACTTTTGAAAACAGAACGAATTGAAATTGAATTAATTATTTGAAAAGAAATTACAATAAAAGTTTCGAGTTAGATTTTGGAGGAAAATGCGGAGTATGAGGAATTATTTAGCGATAGTGGCGGAAAGTTCATCTGAATATTATCGATAGTGTGGGAAAAACCAATCGAAAGTATTGATTTGGGGCACAATCGATTTTTTTGCAGTTCTATGCTGAATTTCCGTGCTAGATATCTAACAAATCAAATAGTATAATCTTACATCACTACAATGCTTCATGTGTATAGACGGAGTTCTAGACAAGTATTGCAAGACTATATTCAGGTGAAAATTTGTTCATTTTTCTAGGCATAGGTGTTAACTTGATGATGAACAGCGGCACGGTGTATCCGTCACAGGTGCCAGTGGGTTCACTGAATAGCCAACAGAATGCCAGTCCCGAGTTACAGGATATGTCCACAACGGGTCCTGCTGGCGGTGCGCGTGTGGTGGCCCTTCCCCTGAATGCCACAGTGCCGACGTCGGATGGCACCTTGAACATGTCTCGTCATCATGTCACGAGTGAGAGTCACTCGCCTTACAGCCAGCAGCAACAACAACAACAACAACAACAACAACAGCAGCAGCAGCAACAACAGCAGCAGCAGCAGCAACAACAGCAGCAGCAGCAGCCACCGGCACAGAGTCACTCGCCGCACCTACCCAACTCGACGACGCTGAACCGCCAGATTGCACAGTCGTAAGTGAATTTGGTAGTACCTAAAAGCCAACATTCTAAGCCAGATTCTCTCCACAGTGTTCCTCCAATCGAGAGTGGGCGCAGTTCCAATAGCGAGCTAACTCCCAGCGTTATAACCCGCACCGGTCTGCCGGAACGTTCTTCGAATAATTAAAACTAAACTATGCTACAGATAATACTGTAGTAAACTTAACCAAAACTTCAAGATTGCCAAATTATTTATACGAGTGTTAGCTTAGTTATGCTACATATAGAGAGGCCCATATCCCAGTAAGCAAAGTATCGAAGCGAGATATAGAGCACAAATAACTAGTTCCAGTTTCGATACTTCAATGGTTCTAAAAGCTTTTAGTGTACAACTTTTCAATAAATATCGAAAGATTTTAAGTTTACAAATAGTGAAAAAAAAGTCGTTTTCATATTTTTTTTAAATTAAATTTATTGACGATGACTCAATTGGCGGAATTTTTGAGTTCTTTCCAGCACTTTTCGCTGTTTCAAGATCTTGAAATGAAAACTAGAAAAGTAACATTTGCTTATCAAAGTAGACTCACCAATAAAGGTTTAAAAAGCTTTTAGTGTAAAAATTTTCATGAAATATCGAAAGATTTCAATACGCAGTTTAGAAATTGTAAAATCAAGTCGATTTCATATTTTTTAGAATTTAATTTATAAAAACTGACTCAATTTGCGGAATTTTTTAGTTCCTTCCAGCACTTTTCGCTGTTTCAAGATCTTGAAATGAAAACTAGAAAATTAACATTTTCTTATCAAAGTAGACTCACCAATAAAACAACAAACTGTTTGTCTTCCCCTTTTAGTCAACAATTTGCTACAAATTATTTGAAATGATTTGTGCTTAACATTTAGCAGCTATATAGTATACGTATACCAACTATCATATATACCTATTTTTAGTGCACGTATGTATTATTCCACTTTAGAGGTAGTTTAGCGAAAAAGCACAAGACCACAAAGAAGCCTACGATTTTGTATGTTTAAGTTGATTTTTAAAAAAAGAAGAGAAATAAATAAATAAGTTGTAAACGCAAGACACTTAAGACTTTGATGACTCTACCAAGTGTTGGCTGGCTCCACAAACAATCAGCGTTGTCGCCTGGCGGGCCAAGCCTGTTATATTTCATTGTCAACAATTTGGCAGCAGACCAAATTGATCCAAATTAATTTTAATGACCTCCACAGACCACAGCGCAGGGAAGACCATAAAATCTTAACAAGTAAGTAAAAAGACGACGGCCCCAAAGAAAGCCCAACGAGCTCGGCTCTGGCCCCAGCTCCAGCTCCAGCCCCGGCTCCAGCTCCGACCCGGCTCGTCCCGGACCAGTGTCTAAATAGCGATTTGGTGTCATCGCTTAAAAGCCTGTCCGACGCACAACGCCGCCGCCGAGTAACGCCACCGCCAAGTGGCGCTGCCTTTGATGTGTCGTCGATGGTATGGCAAAAATGCCTGGCCGATCCAATGCAGAAGGAGCATCAGGCGCAAGCTTGGTATAATATTAACGCCTTGACTTGAGCGTGGTCCGGGCTCGGTTCCAATTCCAGTTTCAGTTTAGTCGCTGCCTTTGTCTGATTTTCTTCGTCGTCGTCTTCGTCTTAGCCTCATCTTTTTACAGCCTTCATCGGGTATTATAAATGTGTCATCAACTGTGTAACTCGCTGAAAGGAATTCTTTATTGCACCGATGCCGAATAGCTTTCTGATCTACAAATATCTAATTAAACTAACTTCAAGGGGAGAAAATAAATTGCAGCAAGTAATCTATAGGCAGAGGTCTTTAATGAAAAATGATCGGAAATGGGAGCAGTTCGAACGTCTCCCAATTACGACAATTTTTCATGCCAAACCGATTAAGATATTTTATTCCCATGAAATATCACAGATTTCCCTTTCCGAGGTTCGTACAGCTTTCTAAACAGGCAGAAAAACAATACTTTTCAAACCGAATTTTTGAACGATTTTCGGAATTTAGAACAGCTAACAATTTCGATTTCGAATGATATGATCGCAAATGTGAATAGTATTTTCAAGTTTTAGTAGTGAAAATACGTACAAATACTTATTCAGAATGGTATTAATCGATATTATATAGTTGCAATGGGAACGAACGGTTGCAAATTCAGTTTTTTACTCCCTGTACCCATAAAATGGGTAAAAAGGGGGTATTACATCTGTGCAAATGTATGTAACAGACAGAAGGAGACATCTCCGACCCTATAAAGTATATATATTCTTGATCAGTATCAAAAGAGATTTCGATTTGGCCATGTCCGTCTGTCTGTCCGTCTGTCCGTATGAACGCGTCGATCTCAGTAACTACAAGAGCTAGAGACACCAAATTTGAAATGTAGGTTCCTGTATAGCATACGCAGATCAAATTTGTTTAATATTTCAGATATCTCCCCCGTTCCCCCGCAAATCGATTAAAACCGTTTTACAGTAGCAATTTTCAAGATATAGCTTTAAGATTTGGCATGTACAATACTTTAGTCTCTCTTAATCTACTGTCCAAATTTCATTTCGATCGGATAATAAACACGGAAGTTATTCACGAAAGAAGATTCAGTAATGCAGCGAGAGGGGGAAGAAGAAGCACAGCCACTTTTGCCGCCTGTGTGCGTGCGTCTTTGTGTATGTGTGTGTGTATGGGTAAGTGGACTTAGATGTGATTGGATGTTTAAGACCTGGGTACAGGGAGTTTCGTAGTCGGGTATACTCGACTATAGCATTCTTACTTGTTTTTTTTTAGAGAAATTTTTTTTTTTTTTTTTTTTTTTTGAGTTTAAATCTTGTATTTATTTATTTAACTTGTACTTAGAGAAATCAAACTTACAAGCTGGAAGTTTTATTTCGATGAATTTGCTCTATATTACTGGATATATCTTATTGCCGCCACTGGAAGAATTTTTCATACATTTAGTAATGAAAACCTTTCTTATTTCTAAAAAAGAAAAATTGTATACAATTCATTAAGTTAGTGGTAGACTACAATAGATTACAATATCGTATGGCTTGTCATGGCAGTAATTTTGTCACACATTTTACAAGGGTATTATATCTTCGGCATTTCGAAGTTTGTTGCTCTTTCTTTTTGGCGTACGCTCGATCAATTAGGCAAACTTGTTTTACGACCGCTTTTATTAGCGTTCCCTGGCCGGCGCTCCAAGCAGCTTTGGCCCCGACTCTGGCCGCTTCGGTCGAGCCTGGGACTCAAGGAGGGGCTGAGGATGGCCACAAATGCGAGTGCCTGAATGAGTAATGAGCTGCTCGGGGCCGCAACCCGCAGTAGCGGCGGCTTTGGAATGTGTTTGCACAAATTACGAGAGTGCGCTCGGAAAGACCATGCAAGTGGAATGGCAATGGCGGACATGGCGGATGCTACTGAGTGGGAGTTGGGAATCATTTTGCCAAACAGTCGAGGGGCTTGGATCTTTACTTCGTCTAAGTGTATCTTTGATGTAACCAAGATAACATGTGGAAAGAATAACTTAGTATAAGCGGGGGGAAAAATGGTATATGGGTATAGTATAAACAGTATTTACGAGTTCTAAGAGAACTGTCCTACTTATGATATCCATTGGATATTCCTACATGAAATATTACGTTGCTTATGTATAATAATAATACCTTGTGATATTCAAGTCCTTAAGTACATTTTCACGCAATATATATAAATAGTAACGTAAATACATTTAAAAATATAAATTCGATACCATCGATACTTTTATGTTGATCTAAATATATTGAAAGTGCTATCGATATCCTTGCAAAAATGCATATATATATAACAAAATTAAGTGGTAAAATTGTGCTATAAGTCAGTAAAACAATATACTCGAGATCTTAAGTACAGGACATTGCATTACATAATGTAAATATATTATTTTGTTAATTGTAACAAAAATAAACATTTCCTAGCTTTGATTCGAAAATGTGTATAACAAATTCAAGTAGTTCCTAGTCCCTCAGTTTGAATCCCTCTCAAGCCATAGTTCTTCTAGTATATCTTCCAACGCGAATCTTTCCGTCAAAAAAACAGGCAACTGCTTAGAATAGGCATAACAAAAAACAATTTCAAGCTGATCTTGAATTCTTGAGCTTTGAACAACATTTTCTGACATATTCAATCCTTGCTCGCTTTTCATGTGACATTTTTCCGTGTCTAAGAAATACTCCTGAATTCTGACCACACCTGTTTAGCTGCAACAGTTCTCTGGACGCTCTGAGCCGCTGAGCCAACAAGTAATTAAACCATTAGCAAGCTGTGGCAATGCGGCTAACAACTTGGTAGCTAGCCAACAGGGCACGCAGTGAACCTGTTCCGTTTCTTGGCCAATTGCGATTCTAGAACGGCAAAAACGAGCAGGCCGACCATAAAATAATAATTCAATGTGACAAGCAACAAGATACGACAGCGGGGCGCCATTTTTCACACACCCCACCCCTAGCCAACCCCCCAGCCAACCACCCAGCCAACCAACCACACTGATGTCAGATGCCGAGCACATTGCGCACTTGTGGCAGTGACACTATCGCAGAAATTATGACAGACGTACAACTGTTATACAGCGCGGGGAGCAGGGGAGCCGGTAGGGAAAAGTAGAAAAGTACAAAAGTTGGCAACGCTGCGCCGGCGCTTGCTAATCTTTGTGGCTGTGCATGCATTTGAATTTCTATTAAGCTAATTGCAATGCATTCAAGCATTTGCGTAGTACACAGATACACACACACAAGCACACCGCGTAATAATAAATAGTAAAGATGTAGATGCATTTGTTTATTGTTTAGATATGGGCGAGATAGAGGGTCAGGGCATGATGGCATAAAAGCCAACATAAAGTACCAAACTGTCAGGCAATGTGATCGTCGAGCTGCATTTAATTAGCCAGTGAAACATGTCAGCCATGTGATGACCACCAACCAAGGCGGCCTTTTGAACCCGCCACGAACCAAGCGGGCTTGAGGCGCCACTTAGGCAACTTCAAAGCGCCCGAGCCGCTGCCCAGTCAGGCACTTGGCCCAGAGCTTCTCCCGGCGGTTATGGCCGCTCCGACTGCATCATCTTCATCCGAGTTACCATCATCGTTGGTTCGCATTACAAATCGACAAACGACACGAAAATGCGCTTTAACAACGCGCAGTTAAAATAGATAAAAAGAAGATAGGCAGACGCCGCTGCCAGCGAGACGAGAAAGGTACTCCAGTTCAGAGAGAGAGAAGAGAGAGAGAGAAAAGCACGTAATTCTGAGAGAGCTTCAACTTTAAAGCTTTAGTGCTTAAAGTAGGGAGAGCTGACACACATGTTCACCATGTAAAGACCAGGGATGTTGATTTCGTATCGATACAACGATATATCGATATTTTAAAAAATACGATTTTATATTTTGGGGCGACATTTTGTCGGCAAGATATTATCAAAATCGATATTTCAAGACGATATATCGGGGAAAGGCCGGGAAAATATTCTGGACACAAAAAATATTTGCCAAGTCAACGTGCAGAATATGCAACAAAAAGTCATAGCCGCAGATATCAAAATTAGCCCGCAAATACTTAATTGCACCAGGCAGTTCAGTGCCATCTGAACGGCTCACATCAGCAATAAAGCTTATTTATTTGCTGCGATTTTCGCAGCCGAATGACGGATGAGCATACAACACCGAGTTTTCTTTAAATCCTTAAGCGATAAGCATTGGCAACAAATAAAAATGCTTTAAAATTTTCCGAGCTGAATATGAGAGAAAGAAAATCATCCTAGGTCACGTGGCCTATCCTTACATATTATACGATGTTCGACAGCGACATTGCGATATTACGATATTGCGATATTTTGACATTGCGATATTGTAATAATACGATATTTTGAACACGATACTCAGGAGCGATATTGCGATATTCCGATATTACGAAATATCGATATTTTGACGACGATATTTGATGTTTCAATATCGCCCTGTCCAATATCGCGATATTATCTCCAATATCGATATTTCCATAAATATCAACAACATTAGTAAGAACTTCAAAACACCAAAGTTATAACATCCTCTGCAAGGGTAAAAAACAAGTGTATTGAAAAGGTACCCCAGCTCAGAGAGAGAGAGAGAGGGAGAGAGAGGGAGAAAGAGAAAGGGAAAGGGAAAAGCACGAAAATCTGAGGGACCTGCAACTTTAAGGCTTGAGTTCTTAAGATAGAGAGAGCTAACGAAAATGTTCACCAAGTAAAAAGTTTAAGACAACAAAGTTAAAACATCTTCTGCAAGGGTAGAAAACAATTCTTTTGTTATCCCAAAGTGATCTTAAATTTCTATAAATGAGCTTATAGATACCATGTGATGTCCCGTGCTATAAGTAAGTCTAAGCCGAAGGTCTGAAAACAAGGGCGCCATGCTCAAAATTCCATTTTCAAATCCATTCAACCCAAGAGTGTGTAGTATTTTGATCATAATATAATAAAAAGCTCTCCTTTCTTTGTACTTCCATTTACTTTTAAGACGATCCTTAAAGTATGCCTTACACATTTCTGTGGAATTGATTCGCAAGTGGAGTTCGGAACAGTCCTGATTGTAGCTATGAAAACCATCGAAATTCCCTATTCGATAGTTTATACAATCAAAAAGCCTTGAACAATACATAAAAGGTGCTTATGACGAATGTGATATGATAAATATTTATGTTCATTCTGACAAGTCAAAAAAAAACTTATAATTAATTCAAAGAATTGCTATTACCATATGTTAAATTATAATCAATTGTGGAAAGCCCGAAAGTGGTTCAAGAAAAGAAGAAGTACGAGTATGTAATTAAAATGTATTTGTTAAAGCAGATTTTACAGAAAAAGGCGTTCTTGAGATGAAAAAAAATATATAGAATCCATAGAGTCATCTTTAATTATCAGTAAGTAATAACAATAATATTAGTTTAAAATATAAAAAAATACAAATTATTTTAAAGTAGTACACTTTAAAGAGATCAAAACGTTTCAAGTGCTAAACTTAAAACTTTGTAGAGCAGGAGACATATTCGCACATAAGTAAAGGGCATTCTGTTGAGTTTTCTTCAAACTACAAATCTATAATGTGTACATACGAGTATTGCACAACTTTCTACATCAACTAGACGCCCACTTAACCGCTCTAGAAAAGCCTCAGTCCGAGTCAGGTCCATGAAACCCAAATGCCAAGGTGACGTCACAAGTGGCAGTCAACCTCAGCTCACACACGCAATCGTGCGAGTTCTAGGAAAAAATATCAAAATTCCAAGAATTCACACGAAAGACAAAATGAGATTGCCTTGAGCAGGCGGGCATCCAACCAAGAGGCAAATACGGGCAGAGGGACAGTCGATGAGGCAAGGTATTCCCTTGTCTCTGCTGCTTATCACAACTCACGCGCGTCTCGTTCCATTTGGTTGTTGGGTCGAACCCAAAATCACATTATCTGCGTTGCCCAATACGACGGCGACTCAACTAATGGACACTCTGCGGCGTAAAGCATATCACTGATGATGATGATGGGCTCTTTGGGCAGCGAAACGCAGACGCCGCCGCCGTTGCCACAGCCGTAGAGGAAGATTGAAGATGCGGCGCTTATCGAAACAGAAACACAAGACCAAAAAAACAAAAATATAAAGAAAAAGAAGCTCCCGACAGCGTTATTCTCTGTTTCCAGTCTGTTTTCTTTTGCTCATTTGAGGAGTCGGGAGTGGGCATGTCAACAACTATCATATCATATTGAGTGAAACTACATTTGTATAAATCTGTGGCAGTTTTAGTTGCTACTCATGTGCGTGGGCAAGGGCGGATGTGTCAAAAGTTTCTTTGATCTAATCTGTCAAAGAGCTGATCAGAAGTGCTCATTTAAAATTGAATGACTCTAGGTATATAAATGCAGCAGATATTGAGGTTTGACGAATTGCGGGCGTGACAATCAAATCTTAACAATTTATCCGAGACGGATAAACTTTGCTCACATGGACAGACAGATAGACAAATCTAATATACCCTTTTTACTTTTGGGAACAGAGTATAAAAACGAACCCGAAAAGAGTTCAGCTGGCAGCAGGATAGCACGCGGTCCCTGGTCTCGGATCCGAAGTCTCCAGCACTCTGCGCATATTTCTGTGTCTCTGCTTATCGTCGGAGCTGCGGACTTTTTGTTTTTCTCCGCGTTTGCATCTCGAAAATGCACATGGGCAAAATGATCGTGGCTGGGAAAGGGTTCTCCACTTCCATCCAGAAATGTGGCGCCAAAGGAAGCGTTGAAAATGGTACTTGATCTTGATCGCGATGGCAGTGTGTGTATCTCTCTATCTGTGTATGTGTGTGTATATGTATTTGTGTATATATGTAATTTAGACGGCGCCTCAATCCTTGTTTCACACTAATGCACTTGCAGCTTTTAAATGTCACCACAACTCTGGCTGGGATGGGGTTAAGTGCAGACAACGGGTTGGTCAACGGGTTGCTCGACTGCTTGGTCAGATATGCGTCTAGGCCATTTGTGAGCTGCAAGTCTTATTTTGTTGGCTCTGATGGCAAACCATGCCAGACGATTGTTTATTCAATTGGAATAATTAGCGGTATCAGTCCGGATTTGCTTATGTTGCCTGCCAAGGCAAATATTCAAACTGAATCCATTCAAGTCACTTTGGTTAAATATTTTGATATAACTTGTCCATGCGTATTAGTAGTTTTCATTTATCAAATTACTTAATACAAATCCGTCGATCAACGTTTGTGCTATATTCATTTTGCACAATAATTTCACCCATAAACACAACACAACACACATAAACACTTACATGTAAAGTTAACTACTCACATATTATTGCGAGTATGATATGATCAGATGAACCAAAAACAGTGTTAAATCTATACTGTGTTCCCAAATAGACTGAGAGTATAAAAAGCGTAAATATTTTTACACCCTGTACCCATAAAATGGGTAAAAAGGTGGTACTAAATCTGTGCAAATGTATGTAACAGGCAGAAGGAGACATCTCCGACCCTATAAAGTATACATATTCTTGATCAGTATCAGAAGAGATTTCGATTTGGCCATGTCCGTCTGTCTGTCCGTCTGTCCGTCCGTATGCATGAACGCAAGGATATCAGCAACTATAAGAGCTAGAGATACCAAATTTGGAACGTAGGTTCGTGTATAGCGGAAGCAGGTCAAGTTTATTTTAGATTTGAGATATCTCCCCCCGTTCCCCCGCAATTCGATAAAAACCGTTTTACAGGAACAATTTTTAAGATATAGCTTTGGGATTTGGCATTAGCAATACTTTAGTCACTCCTAATCTACTGTCCAAATTTCAAGTCGATAATATTGAAGCTAGAGCAACTAAATTTTGCATATCAAACCGATCTTTTATATAATTATTAAGCTATATTGATAGAAAAAATACATAGTAATATTCATTAAAGTTTCGCTTCAATAAAAATCTAAAAAAAAATAATATTTAATTTTTTATTTATTACTTTATACTTTTGGGTCACTTTTAATGTTAAAAATAGTTAAGTTGGACATATCTATCATTAATTTCACTATTTTTCTCTCAGTGTAGAATGTAGAAATATGATATGTGGAATAATGATAATCTCCCTATTAGACCAAAATATATTTATACGACCAATAAGCTAATTAAATCAGACTGAGAACAGAGTATATATCAGACGAAAGATTTCGTTTGCAATATCCTACTTATTTTATTAGCTGATATTGTAAGGATAATTATTCCTGACTTCAAATTCAGGTACTAACAAGTAAGAATGCTATAGTCGAGTATACCCGACTACGAAACTCCCTGTACCCAGGTCAAAAATTTCCGATCGCATCTTCGTTAACTTACACATACATACACAGATACGCACACGGAGCCACAGCGCAAGCCAGGCATTTTAAGTTGTGACTGTGCTTCTTCTTCCCCTTGCTGCAGCACTGAATCTTCTTTCGTGAATAACTTAGGTGTTTATTATCCGATCGACTTGAAATTTGGACAGTAGATTAAGAGGGACTAAAGTACTGGACATGCCAAATCTTAAAGCTATATCTTGAAAATTGTAACTGTAAAACGGTTTTTATCGAATAGCGGGGGAACGGGGAGATATCTCAAATCTAAAATAAACTTGACCTGCTCCCGCTATACACGAACCTACATTCCAAATTTGGTGTCTCTAGCTCTTATAGTTGCTGAGATCCTTGCGTTCATACATACGGACAGACAGACGGACAGACGGACGGACGGACAGACGGACAGACAGACGGACATGGCCAAATCGAAATCTCTTTTGATACTGATCAAGAATATATATACTTTATAGGGTCCGAGATGTCTCCTTCTGCCTGTTACATACTTTTGCACAAATCCAATACCCCCTTTTTACCCATTTTATGGGTACAGGGAGTAAAAATAATTATAAGTAAACCTTTCTTAACTTTAAGCTTTTTTTTAGCATAAATTATTTAAGATTGTTCTGTGTCTGTCTACATTATTTTTGCAAAAAATATACAAGAAATTAAATGGATGAGCCCTATAGTATAAAGGGTGGTCAATAGATCCTAGCTTAAAATAAGAACCTTTTATGTGTCCTGCCTTCGAAACTGGGCTAAAAAATGGCAGGCAAGCTAATTGGTACAGTACTAGGTATAAGTACGAGTATATTACTTATAATACAAATATTAAGACGATCTGCTGTATCTAAGGTAGCTATGCTTATCTGCCTTCAAGGTCTTGACCTTTTACCCTATTTACTTTGCCCAAAGCCCTCAAAATCCACTTTAAAACTTATTGCCCAGACTTTACATCATTTGTTGGCACGTAAATTGTTTTGACCATTAAATCGGCTATTGATAAGTTTTATGCCACTAACCTCCAACTAATTTAACAGCATTTCCCGACAACAATTAAAGATACAAAGTTGTTGGGCCTAGGCGCCAACCCATTCAATATCAATATCAATACATTGTATGGCACCCACTTCTGAGTACAATCTTTCTTGTTTCTGGTAACCCAGCGCCTTTCAGATGGCAACTTAATGTGCGGCAACCAATATAAAATAGCAGCCATTTCACAATCCGTGACTGGGATACTCTTCAATTAAGTGCTAGAGTATCTCGTTGTGCTTTTCATTAGTTTATCGACAGCGTACATTTTTCAAATGCTGCCACAGTTGGCGAAGAAATGTTGCAACAGTGTGGTTAGACAAGTGGCTCTCGGAGTGCAGTACGCGTAATTAAAAGGTACTCACGATGAGAGCTGGCGCCACATTGGCAAACTTTCAAAAACCCTTAACGTGAGAAAATTCCACTGCAAATTATATATGCAAACTGTCTTATCGAGCGTCAGCATACCTGAACAAAAAGTATTTGCGTATGCTTCAGATAGCGCCAAACAAAAAGCGTAAATGTCAAAATGCCAAAATTAATTGCAATGGCAGTGCCATGGATAAAGCCTAAAAAACTGCCATGCTGCACTGGCCTATGGGTCAAGAAACGTCAACCACGGGGAGCGGGCTGGGCTGGCTCCAAGGAGTACAGAACCAGTCGGTGACCAGCCCAGCACTGCCCATATTCTTGGGCGCCATAAAGGCGACGTGCTTCCCCATAGAGGCATGTCCGCGAAGGACGTAGTCTAAATTATTTGTAAAAGGGGTGCTAACTCTTTTTACTCATATGCCTTAAAATTTAAAGTATAGCAATCGTTTAATAAGATCATCTTTATTCCATTTCTGCTTATAATTTATTTTGCGGTCATTACCAATATAAATCGTGTTATTAATTATAGAATCACAAATGTTATGACTGGGATTAGAACCCGGATTTTTGTGTGTACAAAGCTAGCGCCTTATAAATAGGCCATGCCCTTATACTGTTCGTATAAACGAAATAATTGGGTTAATATATCATTTATAGAGTATTCTTGTAAACAATAGAACTTTGAACGATTTAAATATTTTCTATTAAATAATGACATTACATAATACCGATGGCAGGTGTTTGTATATATAAAAGGATAATATGATATGTAAATGTAATTTAAAATTTAGATTGAGTTTGCCTTAAATTTCCATATCCTCACAGAATGTTTAATAATCTAATCTATAATTCTATAATTTCTGATGAGAACAAATTTGAGGCGATATATGCATGTTTGGATATTCGTTCACTTCACTGTTTGCATGGGAACTAGAGATGATCAATATTGTTACTTTGCAGTCTGCGTGACAACAGTGACTGTTACTTTCAAATATTAGTCAATACGACTATGCTATGCACATGAGATCTTCCTGTTTCAAAATTTTATCAAGAGTTACATTTTTAATAGTATATTGAGTTAATATCTATCTTTTTATTATAACCAAAATTTCGCTTGTCTATCTTTCCATATTTTTCTTTTTTTGAAAATTTTCGGCACAGTCCAGAGAATGTTCATTGATGTCTCATATTGAAATATGGATTGATATTGCACTGTTAATATAACAGTGGAAAATATCGAGACCGTGACTATTAATATCGGGACTGTAGCTGTTATCGGGAGTGTGACTGTTAAAAGTTACATTGCACTGTTAATATTAACAGTGTTTGACTGATAGTTACTGTTAAATAAGTACTGTCACTGCGTAGCTGTTATTCTCGATATGCAGTCACAGTGTGACGCGATATTTGTCAATCACAGTGACTCGGTCACAGGTACGATAATAATGCTCATGTCTAATGGGAACTAGTTCTCGTATTAAAAACTCTTATTGGTATAACTTATTATTGTTACTGTTGGAGCCGGTTTAAAGTACTATATCTTATGAGTAGCTTGAATGGGGTTCAATATTCGACAGACCGCAGTTTGTGTGGCTTTTTTATTATTATTACCTTGCGATTTAATTTATTATTAATATTTAGTGTATAATTTATTGTATTGTCAAGTACTTAGAATATTGAATTGAATTGTTCAGAATTAATTCAATTTAAATTTAAAATTGTACAAAAAATGCATTTTAACGACGCCACTGCCTTTGAATTGAGTTTTGCTTTTCTTGCCACACAGGCCACCATTACAAATTCTACCACTTTTGGCTCAGCCGCTTCTGCCACCATCTCTGCCATGCCACACACCCCAAGTGCAAGTCCAGTTCCAGTTCCAGTTGCCGCCAGCCCAGGACAAAGCAAAGCAGAGCACAAGTTTGGTAACACGCGCTCGCGGCATTTATCGCGCCTGGCAATCAAGCAGGACGCCGTCCCTGTCTGGCCCTGGACCTGGACCTGCACCTGGACCTGGTACTCGAACCTCGGACCTCGTCTACTTGCCACACAAAAAACTCGTTTCGTGCGCGGGGCAACTTGTGTTCCCCATTTTCGAGGTGGAGTCATGCAACGCGACGCGTTCATTGGCCAGACCGCACTGGCCCTGGGTATCTATGAGTGTTCACATATGTGTGTATGTATATATATAAGTGTGTGTGTGTGTGTGTATGAGTATGAGTATCGAACATTGCTGTCCGTCTGCGTTTCATTAAAGTTTCGCATAAATTTTGTTGCATGTTTGCGGCGTTTTATGGCCAGCCGCGTATCGCACACGCATTTCGAGTCCATTTCATTTGGATCTGGTTAGGTTTTCCTATATATAGTTTTCCCATAAATGTTACATACACTGAGACGGGCCTACGGTCGAGCTGCTTTTCAAACAGGTAGCCGCTTTTGGGTGTCGTGTGGCATTTGTCTTTTTTATGAAGTCGTTTTCAGTCTTGTTTCATTTGTTTCTTTGCCATGTTTTTTTTATTTCTTCTATTTTGTGGTTTTTGCCGCGACTTGCCTATAAATAATTGGGTTTTATCGCCACTTGGTTTCTTTGCATTTAATAAATTTAATTTGTGGTAATTGAACTTGTTGTGGACACTGTCAGCCGGGCCAGTGATTTTTTATTACAACGCAACGCATTTATCAATCTCTTGTATACGAAACTCCACATTTAACTACCCATTTTTCAGACCCAAAGAGCTATTAATAATGCAGGAAGCGTCATTTATTTGGGCAGGGTGTAACATACTTGATTTTTTAGGGTGTTGTTTACTTACTGCATGTAAGAATATATTATTTAAATAAAATCTATAATGGCTACTGTTTGAAAGCCTCGGAACTACTAATTTAGTTTTTCCCGGGTAAAACGGGTAATCTTATCCCTATTGATGTAAAATAAGAATGGCAATTCAAAGAATGACAGATACCCTGATAAGATCTGAAACACTAGATCTATCTGAAACAAAAACATATTCATTTGATTCCCATAAGCCTAGAAATAAAGTATCTTTCATTCAGAATCGTTTTTGATTCTGTGAAACGATTTTAATATAGTTTTTATTCCTTGTAGCAAGAAAATACTTTTCAATCGGTTTTTCGGTATTCAGAACCTCGAAAAATTTCAACATCGAATGAATTGATTGGAATCGAAAATGGGAACTGGCTGCGAACTGAAAATTCAAAATTTAAATTTTTGGGTACACTGATTTTAAATAATATCGAATATATTTTAGAATGACAATTGTAATACGATCTACTGCACCTTCTTCTGATCTTAAGCCCCGCTCATCAGTCGGATCTTCTGCAAAATCACAAGAATTATCCTCTCGTTCCCTATATCCTTTAAAACCTCCTAGGATATATTTTAAGTAAATACATTTTAACGTTATATTTACTAGTTTATCTTCAATGGTACGAATTAATACAAATATTCATATACTTTAATAAGCTTTGATTGTTGCAAAGTTTTAGATATGTTTGTAAACATCGCGAAAGAGAACAATTTGACTATAAGATATTGTATGAAATGATTAATTATAGTAAACTCAAATACCTTTAAATATCTTTAAAGACTGCTATAGACTAGTATACCCGACTATAAGACACCCATGTCTGAAATTTAAAACCACATTTTCGTATAAAAACATTAGCATCAAGCAGTTTAACGGCTACACGAGCAAGCAGAGCACATTGGGTGTACGGCAGTACTATTACTCTATCGGCACCTTATGTGCCAAAAAGAGGGTAATATCTTTAAAATTGTTGTTAAATTGTTTTTTTTTTGATTCGGGGGTAACAGGCGGGTTTTTTGACATTTGATCTACGTATCGTATATAGGAACCTAAATGCGAAGTTTTAACTTTCTAGCATGCCTGAGATCTGTGTTTTCAAAAAAACGGACAAGGCTTTATTGACTCTGGTTTTGATACTTTTTAGACTCTGAGATCTAGAACCCCCTTACCCATTTATGGGTACATCAAAATATGTGTCTTAAAATCTGTTCTACTTAAAAATTCAGAGGCGGATTTAACTAAGATTAAATGACTTGGGTTGTAAAACTTATTTAAATTTGTAAAAAAATTTATTGATATTCTAAATGTAAGAAGCAGGGAAATTATTTAAATTTCTTATTGAGATTCTTTCAATATTCTCAGACACAAAAATACAGTAAATGTGAGAAGCAGGAAAAGACTACATAATGTACACGTACATATATTTTGGATCAGCATTCGCCTGAAGGAGGCACAATATCAAATATATTATATTTCGCCCACGTAATGAGTAAAGCCCACAGACAAAAATATAATGTTCAATCTCCGTTAGGCGAATCATCTATATAATCTGAAAATGAATTCACAATCGAGTGGTGAACACGGAAGCTCTTTACAAGATACAACGAGTATAGTAATGAGCGAGTATTTGGAATGCTAATGAGGATGAATTTATAGAATTTCACAATGCGATGGGTGTGTGGAAATAAAATGAATCAAAACAGAAATAACTAGATATTTGTAACAAATGACTTGTACAAATCAGATTTTCTCAAGCTGTGACAAGCTCTTTAGATTACAAATTGTTTTAGCCCCGGCTAACGTGCTGATTAAGTGTGATTAATTGCAGCGGCTATTGTAATTAAAATAAATTGTTTATGTTTGCAATCAATTGGATTAGAACTTAACTGGCACACTTATTGGAAGTAAGGGTGTGAAAGTTATCAATTAGATGTGTATATAATTCATACGCTGCATTACTCGGCAATTAAGGCGATAAATGGCAATTGGCTTTTGGCCAATTAAAGTGCACACTAAATGCCACAACACATTTGCCTGCTTATAGCCAAGAATTATGGCTAATACACAGATTATTTATAATATTAATGATTGTGAGCATGAGCTCGTGAGTTCGTGATAATTATTTATTATTATTATGGCCAGCGCTCATAATTTCAAATGTTGCGCATACGCCACGAGAGCCACAGCCAGAGCACAAAAGTGGGCAGTCCCAAGAGAGCGCACACACACATACACACACACACACACACACACACACACAGGGCAGCACACACAAATGTGTATCTAAACAGCAAATCAAGCAAACTTTAATATGGCTACAATTTGATTACGAGCAGGCGCCTGAGCGAGCAAGCGAGCGAGAGAGAGAGAGAACGAATGAATGTACGCCACAAAGGCAACACCCACAGCCATAGCCTGATAGCGAGTGTGTGCCTGTGTGTGAGTGTGTGTGACGCTCGAAACTCGTTTGTTTGCCCATTGCGGCAGCCACTGGCAGCCTCAGGCGGCAGTCGCGCTCATAGCGTACGTCCAACCGGAAGCTCGGCTCTGAAACACGCACTCGCACGTTCGCTCGCTCGCTCGCTCGCTCCCTCGCTCCATCTTGTTGCCCGTGTGCTTCCACTTCCAATCAGAAAAATAACAACAACAACAACAGCTACCACTAACAACAACAACAACAACAACAAGAGCGCAGCAGTGCCAAAACTTTGGCGTCTTGAATTCAGTTGAATTTGGAACGTTTCTACGCGAATTTGCAGACACGGCGCGCGTACTGTGTAAAACACGCTGAAAAGCCGTCGCAAACTGTGAATTGTTGTAATTTACATAAATAAAAAAATAAAAATAATAATATATAAGTTTGGCTTAAATGGCTTGCCCCAAACATACAAATTAAATATTCCATATTTTATTTTTTAATAAAAAAAAAAAAAAAACAAAAATAAATATTAAAGATTTCCATGTTGTTGTGGCAGTTGGTAAACTTTTTAATATTCATCGTCTTATCGGAGTTTCCAATTGTTAATTATGTGTTTACTGCTGTTGTGTGTGTTATGCTAATTATTTTTTAGTCATTTTCGCCAACGTTATGCAAATGTTGCAGCTATATGCTGTGCGTCGTATCTATACAGGCTAGCATCGGCATTTGGTATCTGTATCTCTATCTGTGTATCTGTAAGTGTCGTGTCATTTATGTCACAGTGTACGGCACTGTATTAACGGCAACTGCATAAATTTATGTGCACTCGAATTTCAAATTAAGTCAAATTGCTTTGCAAACACACAAAACGTTTGCTGTCGAACAATAAATGCGCTTTAAAACCAATTAAAAGCCATATAACCACGAAAAAGGCCATCAAGAATAATAACCCACTTGACATACCACGTAGCTTCATTAGCATACATCATAATAACAAAGCAGCGACAATCAATTGGAACGATATTCGACATTATAAAGTAAGTGGACAATTTATTTATATAACTCGTATTAAATTTAAATTGTTTGGAATTGACGCTATCTCGCTAGTTTATTTTGCTGTCTAGCACAAAGTGATTTTTAGATATTAATATATGATTCGAAAGAGCTTAATAGTAACCAAATTAAGAGGTATATACGGGTGGTAGTGCTCAGTTCATTTGGTTTGCCGAATTGCCATTAATATTAACCAGTATTAGCATTTGAGTTTGAGAAACGATCTTTTCTCCCACAATATGAATACAGTTTACACAATTTGCAGATTCATTTAAGATTATTGATCACTGATACTTGATACATTTTTGTCCGTTTTGAATGTAATGATCATTCTCTGGTAGCATGTGATTCTCATTTTACAGCTCAGGTAAACAAATCATCAAAACAAAAACAAGTAAGAATGCTATAGTCGAGTATACCCGACTACGAAACTCCCTGTACCCAGTTCTAAAACATCCAATCACATCTACGTCCACTTACACATACATACACACATACACAAAGACGCACGCACACAAGCGGCAAAAGCGACAGCGCAAGTGAGGCATTTTAATTGGTGGCTGTGCTTCTTCTTCCCCCTCTCGCTGCATCACTGAATCTTCTTTCGTGAATAACTTCCGTGTTTATTATCCGATCGACTTGAAATTTGGACAGTAGATTAAGAGAGACTAAAGTATTGTACATGCCAAATCTTAAAGCTATATCTTGAAAATTGCTACTGTAAAACGGTTTTAATCGATTTGCGGGCGAACGGGGGAGATATCTGAAATATGAAACAAACTTGATCTGCGTATGGTATACAGGAACCTACATTTCAAATTTGGTGTCTCTAGCTCTTGTAGTTGCTGAGATCGACGCGTTCATACGGACAGACGGACAGACGGACAGACAGACGGACATGGCCAAATCGAAATCTCTTTTGATACTGATCAAGAATATATATACTTTATAGGGTCGGAGTTACATACATTTGCACAGATGTAATACCCCCTTTTTACCCATTTTATGGGTACAGGGAGTAATTACATTTTCATGCACTAAAACATAATTTATTTACTTATTTACGAAGGTACAACAGTGCTGTCTCGAATCAAAAAATTTAATTTAATACATAGATATATGGAAAAAATGTAAACGTCTTCACAAAATGACAATTTAAATCTAATAACGACACCAACACGTTGGGGGAAGTTTATTTGCCAGTCCGGGTAGCTCTTTTACCATATTGTACCTTAAAGTTAAACGTATTTTCACTTTTTCATTTTTAAAAGCTAAACACATATCAGTACCATATACCATACCATTTGGCTTATGAATTTGTTGTCATATCAATAACCAAATTTTTGCAGCGGGATCAGAAATCAAAGCATTCAGCAGCAAAAATCATTTATCGTATTGATTCATGGTTTGAAATTTTATCCTGAATGCAACCAATAATTTATATTTAATAACATAAATTTAGAATGTAGGAAATTATTATGATTACCCTTATTATTACTCCCTGTACCCATAAAATGGGTAAAAAGGGTGTATTACATCTGTGCAAATGTATGTAACAGACAGAAGGAGAGATCTCCGACCCTATAAAGTGTATATATTCTTGATCAGTATTAAAAGAGATTTCGATTTGGCCATGTCCGTCTGTCTGTCCGTCTGTCCGTCTGTCCGTATGAACGCGTCGATCTCAGCAACTACAAGAGCTAGAGACACCAAATTTGAAATGTAGGTTCCTGTATACCATACGCAGATCAAGTTTGCTTCATATTTCAGATATCTCCCCCCGTTCCCCCGTAAATAGATTAAAACCGTTTTACAGTAGCAATTTTATATACATATACTTAATAGGGTTGAAGACAACTCATTCTGGCTGCTATGCGAAGTTTTAGAATACTCTAACCCATATTATGGGAACAGGGTGTAGTTAATATTATATTAAAAACTATGGAATCGAATCGAGAATTGCTATATCCTATATTGCATATATATGTACATAGATGAAAATGCATTGAATGAAGAGACGTCTTAACATATCTTTAAAATACTATTAGCCTTAGTTGTAATAAACTCCATCTCAATTATAGACACTTTTTAAGAAAAAATTAAACTCTTTTCAGGCCGAACCAGTTTTGGCCATGCACTCATAAATTCATCTTAATTCATTTAGCTTCAAGCTCAGAATCATTAATTATAATTAGAAACTAAGTGGGGACCACTATTAAACAATTTAAATTGTTTAATCGTATTATTAAAATACCCGACTAATAACAAAAATGTAATATATGACGATCTAATGTGTATCATACCAAAGATCTAATTGTAACACGTTTTTGATATTGACTGCCAGATTCATTGACGATTTAACTGCCATAGTTTATACGAGGGCAATTTGCAAATGTGCTATTCAGCTGTTTATGCGAAATTAAAGCTGGCGATTAAGCCTCGCAAAGTTTGGAAAGCTGTTTTAATTAAGACATGAACTATAAACGCTACCGTTTCAATTAAGATCAATGCAACAAATGGCGACTACTTACATTTAAAAATCACATAAGTTAGATACATAATGTTCATAGAACAATTCCATTAGACACAATGTTGTTAATTCAATATTCGCATTTGTATTTGATGGCAAAACGTTTTGTAAATAATATTACACAAATGCCAGATGGCTCGGATAAATATTCGGTAGCTCAATAAATGGACATGAAACAAAGCGGAATGTGCAATTCCAGAATAAATAAAAGCCAAATGAAAAACCGTCAAATAAATTAGCTGGAACAACGAACAAAAAAAAAAACAACTACAACAAAATCAATTTCAATTATGACTTTTGCCAATGTTCGTACAACAAATTAATTTCGCTTTTTATACATTTTTATTGAATTGAATCGCAAATTTATGCAGCTGGCATTGTGTGCTATTGTATTTTGTTTAAAACAATGCATAAATTCCCATTTGAATAATGTAAGCAACGCCATAAATCTGTCATCAATGCTTCATTTTGAATGTGGGCTTATAGGGCATCGTTATAAATTTGTTCCCTTTTTTTGCTATAATAACAAAATGCTTAAAGTACATTTCGGGCATGCCCTTTTCACAAGCAATTACTCGTCAGTTAACCGGGAACGAATCAGCACTAAAAAACCGGAAACTTGTCATGCAATTTCAACACATTCAGCAGTTACACACAGTAGGTATAGTTAGTTGTACTTATTTATTCGCAAAAATTCATTATAGATAGCTGGCAGTCGGCCAGGCCAGGGCAAACAAAAGACTTAAGCGCGAAACTTGAGTTGGCCAGCGAGTAGAAAGCATAAAAAGGCGACAAAGCCATGGTTATTCAGTTAGTGGCCAGAACATAAAGACGGACTTGGCATTCATCAGATGCACATAAATTAGAGCAATGTGTAAGTTGCTGATAAGCCAGAATTCATGTTTAATACGCTTCATAAATAATGGAAAGCATTATAAAGGTAAATTAGTTTTTTCATAGAATTGTTGAAATATTTATTACTATTTATACACAGGAAAAAATGTGAAATGAATTTCAATTAAATAAGTGCTGGTTGAATTGATTGATATTTCTCAAACATCATTAATTTCACTTAAACATATTCAAATTAATCATATGAAATAAATATGCATACGTACAAATATCAAGTGTTATAAAAATGTACTGAGAATGTATAAAATTGATTTGTTGGCAAGTGGCATTATATAGTGACAGATTGTGCAGTCATTCCCAGACTCGAGCCTCAATCAGAAAATTTTGTTGGTATTCTCTATTCGCGACATATTATATGAGAATTAAATTTGATCTGTATTCGAGAATAAGAATGTTCTAGTCAATTACTATGATACATACTGTACTCGGGCCTTAAATTTTCAAACACATCTTTGCACATTCGCATATGCATTAAGCAGTTCAACGACAGTGCAAGCAAGCAGTGCATTTAAAGTTGCGGCTTTAGCTACTGCATTCTCTTGCTCGGAATAGCAAAAATTGTTTGCTAAAGAACTTTTATGCTTATTAACCGATCATCTTGAAATTTTTAAATCGATTTATCGATTTCTGGTATGGGGGAAATATTTAACATTTGAAATAAAACATAAATTCCAAATTCGGTATCTCGCTTCTTTTCGGAATCAAAATTGCCAGGTGAAAGGGCTCTGGAAAGTTATCCATTTGAGCAAAATATAATGTAATGTTTTCAAACACAGCTTTTAGAACTAAAATCTATGGTGTTTTCTTTCGAATACGAGAAAAGAAAACAAAAAGGATTCGTGATGAAAAGTAGAAATGAAATGAGAATAAGCCTGATTACATTCATGTACTAAAATGTTTGTTAAATAATTTTAGTTAGGTTATTCTGGTTTTAGTGGCTGGGGCAGAAAAGCTTTGAAAAAGTTTTCTCGTTTTTTGGCGAGTATTGGCTAATTGTGGTATAAATAATAATATTAGTTGTATTTTTTAAACTTCAAACGAATTGTATAAAATGATGCCAATCGATCATAAAAATGTCTGAATAGTATGTTCGAAAATGTCTTGTCAATGTTTATAAAAGGCTTCTCGCCTTTTTCTTCTTTGTTATATCATAATGCAAAATTGCTAATCATTTCATAAAATTTCTTTCAGTGATCTTTTAGAAGCTCGTTAGATTAGAATAATATTAAAGCCGCATAATATTCTTCCGTACTTCTGTAGGAATTTCACAGCAATAGCACTCGTTGAGCTGCAACCTTCAGCTTGGCAAGCCCTATCTCAATTACACGCCCACTTTAACCCTTTTACCACACTTTCACTCCTGACCCAAGGCAATATGCTTGACAAGTGCCATTTCATAGGGCAATTAACTGCTGGCGCCACCAAACACGGCAATAGACAGTCGACAACAATGCTGGGCTCAATGGGCCAGACAAGAGAACATTGACACAACATGACTGCAGTTTCCACTCCAAGTACATTGGCAAAAATGGCCAATAAAGTCATTAGCTTGAAAATTCGAGATGTGTGTGTTTTGGCCATAAAAACGGGCCAAAAGGCAACTGAAACTGTTCCAGCTGAGGCTGAGAGTCAAAAACGCTGCGTGTGACCAGTGGCACAGGTTACATGATGTATATGTATAAGTAACTGTGACTGTGTTTGTGTGTGTGTGTGTATCTGTGTGTGTGTATCCGTGTGTGCGTGCTTAAGCGCCTTTTAATTTATGACACTGTTATGAGACCAAGCAGCCATAAAACTAAAATCGGTTTTCGAAAAAAGGCAAAACAAACTCAACAACGGCAACCAAGCCAATTGTTGCCTTTTTGGGCAATTGCATCATAAATCTTGACCAATATCGTTTAGCAAGGCAATTGGAAAGGTCATTGGGTTGGACACAGAGTTGCCAAGTTAATGTTCGCAATATGACCTATAAGGCAGAAAGGTCTTCTTCTAAGGCAGACACAAGGCTCTTAAGTTGTGTTGTGATGTCAGAGTAGGGATATTGAAAAGTATATACGTACCGTTTAAGATCAAGCGTAAGCATTTACAACCCAACAAGTAAACATAGCTCAAAAGCAGAATCAAGTAAAAAGTTATATATAAGATTAATTTCCTCAGACTATCGATGCCTACGTTCGATAGTATCGATAATATGCTCGCCGTTGTCATCATTTTTCCACTCTTGATAGTTTCCTCAAAAACATATTTATGTTTTATACAATATTTCTGAAGTATCTTAAATTTAGCGTTTCAAATGGGTAATTGAAGTTTTTAAATGGGAGAATATTTTTATTTTTTTCCGTTGCGAAACTCAATTTTCGTTGTTTAATTATTTATTTTTTATTTCCTACTGCTGCAATCTAAAGCTTATGAGTTAGGGCACTATATTGTTATATTATTAGCGTTAGATATAACTCCCAAGATATTAATCAATAAAAGCAATGCCTTTAAATATCAAATAATATAAATAAATAATTGGTATATATTAGGGTAAAAATTGCAATGCTTTTTTTTGCACAAATTAATTACTCTTTTTAGTGTTTTAGGAATTATTGTTGCGATTGTTTCATCATCGAGGTTTTTTTTCCTTCAGACATCATCGAATCATTTCAAGCACTAATCCTTCTTTGCACGGTTATATTAACCATAATATGGAAGAACATATTCCATATGTATATATCATTATAATGGTATGGTCTGTCCATTTGTAAAGATAGAAAATAAATATCTAAGCATAAAATAAAATAAAATAAAATAAAACTACTATACTAGGTCAGTTCAAATTCTCGATTCGGAATCGAAACTGTTAGCTACTCAGAATTAAAAAAAAGTAATTGAATACTTGAGTTAAAAAGATTTGCTTTTGTGCAGTAATCGATTCTAACTATTCGACATAACATCAAAAGGAAAACAAATCGTTTTCTATTTCCAAAATAAAAAGTACTGCGAAATGGGAACAGACCTGTATATAACAATAAAATGGTGTATTAATTTCTTTAAAAAAAGCTGCTCTTGTCTCTGAAGTATCGAGAACTCAATTGTTTCTATCCGATTAATACAGAAACCATCGATTGTCGTTTTGACAATCGTCAATCGCTGTTATCAAATATTTCAGAATTACTTATAGCCTCAGTGTAAATAGCTTGGCAATTAAGTAACTTGAACTGGCCCCTCAAGATGCCGAGTATCGTTTAAAGTAACCTGACAACCCTGTCTGAGCAACCCTCAGTAAAGTGCAAGAAACGTAATTATGCAACTTTTAACACTCGCTCGAAACTGCTGCAAACCTACACAGAACAAATGCAGGTAGCTAAATATGAAACACGCAATACGAAAATATCTAAAAGTATAAATAACAAGCAGAACGAACAGGCAATGATATATGTGTATGCACTAATGTATATATATGTATATGTACATACATTTGTATGTATGTGCGAATTGCACACTAAGCAGGTCAACGGGGCAAGAACATGGCATAGCCAAAAGGAAGCCCAGCCAAACGTAACCAGGGGCCAACGAGGCTAAGACCCATTGACCCGATGAAGGCGCAGGGCAGTGGCAGTGGCAGTGTCAGAGCCAGGGACAGGGGCAGGGGCAGACAGGAGTCATGTCGTGCGTTACGCGGCAGTGCTTAATTGCACGAGAGGTTCGGTTCTGGGCTTGCCACAGAGGAACTCGTCCTGGAAATGAGCCTCAGCGCCTGAGGTAATCGAAATTGTTGGCGTCATATTTCTATGTGGCTTGCTGTGTATCGGATTGTAGAAAGTTCAACTTAGGAACAAAATGGTTAATATCAAGGCTGTAAATCAGTTTATAAGCTGAACCGGTTCACATTCGAAACTCAAACTTTTTTCTACTCTAAACCGAATCTTGAAACAAACAAAAATAAACAAATTTTAGCTATGTAAACTAATTATCAATATAACAAGAAATCTTCCTAAGGCAGCTGTATGTTATAGTAACATAATCCAGCCAGTTCCGATATCTGAATTCCCTGCTGCCAAAAAGCAGCATCTGTGCCAAGTTTTATGAAGATAGCTTCAAAATATTGCGACTAGTTTGCATAGAAACAGATATACAGCCATAGTTAGATCAGCTAAGCTATTAATGCTGATCAAGTATATACCTTATAAGATCGAAAACGCCTACTTCAATGCGTTACCCAATTTCTGATAGAATTATATTTCCCTTTACTAAGCTATAAGGACAGCAAGCCAAAGCATGCGCTTAAGAAACTGCAATACGAGGTTCACGAACCGAACCCGTTCAAGGCGTGAACCGAATCGCTGTTTATTTTGTTGAAGGTTTCAAGGTTCTAGGGGCTCTTGGTGATTTCATTTTTTAAAGGCCCACATAGTTTCAGATTGCATTTGTAGAGTTACAAAGCGTTGTTAATGCATTTCCACTGGGATCGGGAACTCAACAGTGTATTGACAAGTCACGTAGTTTATTTTTAAAAAATTTGCTAAATTCCTTCAATAGCGGTTTTGATATTCCTTGCTATATACTTCCATATAATTTGCGTTTGGGCACGATAAGCATGCGTTATTCATAACGATTTCATTATATTTTGCTTATCAGGCAAACAATACCAAGTCGAACTCCCTGGCACAAAACGAAATCAGAGTATTTATCGTTAAAACAAAGGAAGCTGCTGGCCTATAAACTGAACGATAAGTATGTACTCGTATGTGGGTAAATCTTAAACTCAAGTTTCATAACGCTCGATAAGTTAAACAGCTTAGAACGACAACTTAACTCAACTTATCTCAGTATTTCCCATACATAATCCGGTCGATGTATCTGAATACGAATGCTGGCGCCAAAGATCGTTAAAACAAAATCGTACAGTTATAATGCATGAAAGCCACAACTTTCAAAAGTTTTCATCGCCTATTTTTAGTAGAATATTACGCCTGTAATTAATTAATTAAAGACAAGGGAAAATTAGGCGACATCTTTTCACAGTCCAGCGCCAAGCAATCAAATAAACGAATGTAGATTTTTCCACAGCTATTAATTGTCACTGAATCTCTCACAAATGTAAATGTCGGGAAAGAGAGACGGAGTCTGTGGCAGATAGAGAGACGGCATAAGCCGCAACGACGCCAAGACACTTAAAAGCTTTGGGCATGAGCAGACGGACAGATGGACAGACACACAGACAGACAGACGTATGTATAGTCGAGTAACATTTGAATTCCTGGGCAGCCGGGCAGGGAATTGGAATTTGTCTGCCCGCGTGCCGAAAACTTGTCACTGCTGCCAGTGTGGTCGAGCACAGAAAGATAGGGAAAGGGAGCGGGGTAGTGAAGCTATAGAGCGGTATATGGTCGGAGATCAGACGTGTTGCCGGCAAAGATCAAGCGGGAAACGTTGCTTAATATAGACGCCAGCAAAGGGTCAAATCAAGTTGCAAGACTTTTGTTTTAAGCAGCTCCAAGGAATGGCTAAAAGGACTTTGGCGTGGCTTGGCCGCATCAAGTTCGTTGCCTAAGTCTTTTGTTTTGCATGCCTTTCACACGCTCGCCGCGCGTACCAGCATAAAAGCCAAGCATTGTCACAACTCAAATTAATTATACTACAAACTGCATACAAATTAAAATTAAAAGCACTATCAGCCATTCCTGAGCAACAACAATAGCGCACCATTTCCGCCATCAGTTCAGCAGTTGATAAGCGCCTCCATACGAATGCGTGCATGAGTATGTATGTATGTATGGATGGATGGGCCTGGGCAATGAATTGTTATGGGCTGACACTGTTCTTCTCACAAAATCAGCGATTGGAACAATCAGTTAAATGCTCGAGCATGCTTATATATCGCTCGTTAGTTTTATTTTCTTCATGTTGTTGTTGAGGGGAAGCTCTCCGCTTATCACTTGAAATATTCAAATTGAGTTCGGTTTTTTTTCTGTTCTGTGTAAGTAGCCGCATTTCAATTGCGTTTTAGTTGTTGTCAAGTGCTTTGGGGTAGCGAGTGTGCGTGCGTGTGTGTGTGTGTGTAGTCAAGTGTCACAGCGATGAGTAATTGCTTCAGCTGCAATAAGGAAAAAGCCCTAAATGCAGTGCGATAAGGCCAGTAGATATAAGTATGAGTACTTATTTGCACTCAACTCTCAGCAAAAGTGTTTTCTTCCACAGTCACATTTCTTATCTGACACTTTCTGCAACCTTTAAAACTTTGGATCGTTCCAACCTAATAACATTTAAATGCGAAGGAAGTTTAACTTCAAAACAATCGATGCGACTGTCCATGTTATCGGAGTTCATTATTTTCCGGAAGCATCGAGTGTTTTTAACCATTGCGATAGCTATATATATAATAATATATTATATTACTAGATGTATCCCGCTGCACTTCGCTGTAGCACATTGTTGTTACATGGATGGAAAAGTACGAAATAAACAAAACTTACCACTATTTTCCCTACCGTGTCTTATGATTTTTTGGATAGAGTATAACTTATAACATTTTCCGTGAAAGTGGAGTTTTTAAAATTGGTCATAAACGTTTCAAGTTTCATACAACAGTTTTCCGCCCGTGGGGAAAGATTTTCCAATGACCCGGGCCCAAGCACGTTGCTTTTTTGATTTTATTTGTATATTTTCGTAGATATGTGTACTGTAATTTTGAAATTATTGAAATTTGAAAAGAATCTTTGAAGTAAACTGTATATTGTGCCAAAATATGAGGTCATTCTTGCAGAACTTTTCGAGTTTTTGATATAGATATATGTATACACATATAGTCAAAATGGATAAGAACTTTCATCAAAATTTACTCTGCGTTTGTTTCCTGGTAGATTTTAAAGCGAAAATTCGTACCCATTTCAATCAACTAATTGAAAACAAATAACTTTTATTATTTTTTAATTTTTTTTAGGTTTTCTCATTTGGTTAGTTACTATCGCGACTATCGCGATACAACAGTTCTAGAAGTAATCTATCTGTCTTTGGTTGCACCTTCAGAAAGATTTTGCGGAAGTAAATTCCCCTTAATTGTTCCCAATCTCACATACACTTCGATTGAGTTCACTTGTCATTAAGATTCAATTCAATTCAAAAGCTACACGGCAATAATAAAAAATCGAAACATTTAAGGGAAATGCACTTCCGCCAAATTTGAACCAATCTTTAATCCGAAACCAGTCTGTATATCTTGTAAACACAAACGGTTAAGGCATAAACGTTTTCAATAAATAGATTATAACTAAATTTAACCGTGAGTCTTGCTATTAGTGACAAATAAGTTTATTCTCAAAATAAAGTGAACTTAAATTTTTATTTAAATGTACACCAATTCAATTAATTTATTTAGATATGATAAGGTCGTAGAAAAGTGCAAATCTGCTCAAATAAAAGTTACATAAGCTCAAAAAGGGCAATTAAAACAAATAAGTTTTAAAGATAAAAATATATATACAAATATAAATAAATATGGTTATTGGTTAGATTATAAGAACTTTAATATTATATTATACAACCCAGCTAAGCTTTTAGGTCCCTCCTTCAACTCTGTAACTCTCAATATGCAAAACTGAATATAAATCTCCCAAACCGCTTGATACACAACCAATAGAACTCTTCGAATGCATTTGGTACATAAAAACGCCATAATTACAAGCCCAAACTGCCTAAAACACTCAGCAGAGCTGTGTCTGCATCTGGAAGATTCTCATAATTACACATAAGAAGAAATAAACATACAAATTTGAATAAAATCGATATAACCAGAGACATGGGTCCGGGGGAAGAGTAGAGGTGGAGATGGAGGTGAAGGTGAAAGAGTGCTGCTGGGACTACGGCTGGCGTACTTTGCCATTAAGAATCGAACCACAAATCCACTTAAAATCACTACAAAAACCAATAAAGACTTCTTTCATCTTTGCCGAAGGAGCGCGCGAGACGGCAACAGAGAGTGTGAGCGAGAGGCGGCGACATATCGACGACAATGAGAGCGAGACAATCATCAGTCGATCAATAGGCATTGTAATCAAATATCTATAGTGCACTAGTGCGCTCAGGGGCTTAGGTTTTAGGACAATCTTGGGATTGGTATATGGAATAAATGGGATGGCGTTGGCGGTGACGCCACTTTGAAATATATTTTGGTGACATTTTCATCGATTATGGTAGGGTATACAGGATTAGTGGAGCCAGAGCAATTATCATTTGTCTGCTTGTTTTATCAATGGGTTTTCTGCTCTTACTACTAACTTTCATTGACATTTTCAAAACCTGGCAGTTTTCCTATAGCCATGCATGTTCCATTTTAATTTCCATATTCAGTTCCAGAAAAGCGCGTGCCAGTCCTCATGTGCATACATATGATCATATCTTGGCCTTTCTTTCAGCGTATACGCTTGATAAACGTCATAAAACTTAATCACCGTGCCAGTTGCAGGCCTCAGCCTCAGTTTGAGCCTCAGATCGTGTGGATGATCACATTAACGGTCCGGCGCATGATATATAAAGCTGTTCACAAATTAAGGTCCATTAGCGCAGCAGGATGTGTCAGCGCCGATTGAAATATGCGCTTGTCTGGCTTGCGGTTTTTGTTTTGACATCTTTCGTACCTTCAGCCCGGCCAGAGTCAGTCTCCTCTCTGATCCGACTTGCCTTACTTTTCACCCGCTCTGCGATGCTCCCTGCTCGGTTTTTGCATTTTAATGGAAAGAATTTGTTCACCGTCAGCCGGCCAGGAAGGTAGCCAGCGTACCTTATTTGTTGGGTGAATTATGTGTTTTTCGATTGCCCGAAACTAAGTCAAATTGCTTGATTAATGATCCTCTCCATGGGTTAGGACAACTTTGTGAATGGTGTTTGGTCTACTTGTGGTTATCTGTTAGATACATCACCTGGCACTGACTGTCAGAGAAAATCTATCGAGTTTGTGCGAGTCTCTTGAATCTCAATTTTATTTTAAATTCCAAATTTTCATCTTTCACAAAGAACAATCGATCTTAGCGGCTTAAGAGATGGTGAATATCAATTATACTAACTTAGAGTTGTCCTCAAGATGATGAATGTTCTGAATAAACTGGAATTGATAATACTTTAGCATTGTAGAGTTTGTTTGATTATCTTCAATTACAACAAAGTTTTCAATTAACATTTAAATGATCGTCTAATTGTTCCCAGAACAGATATATATAGATATTTTAATTCGACTATGATTAGATTTAAGAAAAACTTGTGTATGACGTAATAGAGTTTAAAACTGTTGAGTTTGATCCAGGTATTTAAAAAAAAACCTAAAAAGTGCTTCATAGCAACTCAGTTTTCAACCGATTGTTCTAATGTAACAATCGGACAAGAAAGAACGGCTATCTTCGGGTACCGAAGCTTTATACCCTATGGAAACTAGGAAACTATTTCAAGTATTATAAAACTCTCACTAAGTTTGGATGAAATATTTGTATAAACAAAAAGTTTCATATAGTGATATAGTGGTCTGATTTTGACCAAATTTCGCCAGATTGTATAAACTCTCTAGGGACTCGGCTTGAAAAAGTTTGGTAAGGATATATTTATAAACAAAAAGTTTTTCATACAAAAACATAGTTGTCGACCGATCATTCCTATGGCAGCTACATGTTATATTGTCCCGATCCGGCCGGTTCTGACATATGTACTGCCTGCAGCAAAAAGAAGGGTCTGTGCCAAGTTTCATTACGATAGCTTCAAAACTGAGAGACTAGTTCGCATAGAAACAGACGGACAGACGGACAGGCGGACATGGCTATATCGACTCGTCTATTCATGCTGATTCCGAATATATATACTTTGTTCGGTCGCAAATGTCTCCTTCAGTCCATTACACATTTCTAGACAAAATTATAACACCCTGCTAGGGTATAAAAATAGAGTTAGATTTCATACAATTTTGAAAGGTCCATTTGTACCGAAACTTGGTTTGGACGAGGTGTCTTGAAACAAGGTATAAGAGAGACGGAGATAGATTATTGGTTCAGGACGAACCTCAGATCAAGAATATATAAGTACTTAATTGAATTGCAGATTTCGTTACAAAATTTCAATACCTCTTCAAGGGTATAAAAACAATTAAATTTTATGATGACAATTCAAATTGGCACCAAAAAATAAAAATAAACCGAAATTAAAATTTCTAGAATTAGACTGGACGTCTATTCACAGGAAGTTTTTGGAAAAATAGTGAACTAATAGGAGGTGCTTTCTCTTATTTAACCCTTGCAGCTCAGTGGGATAACCAAAAATTAATTGAACCCCATTAGGCGCTAAATAAACACACAGTCGTCAATTAATTAAACCAAACTATGCGATCCTTCGATCCTTGTCACTGCTACTTCCCTATAAAGCCCCTATTTAGACACACACACACACACACACACACCTACAGTTTAATGAGCTGGTGAGACAATGGGCTGTGCCCACAATGTCAACGCTGTTAAGCCCGGTCTGGCCAGGTCCGGGTTCGGGTCTGGTCTGGGATCGATCTTGCCAAGCGGATTACTTTCACGCAGCGGCACTCGAGTGCCTACCGTTCTAGGAGCAAGTAAGTCGAGAGTTCGAACCTGTTTCGGTTTCAAGTGCGGACCATAATAATGTTTCAAGTCTTACATGAAATTGACTAATTTTGTATCTCAAGCGCCGCTGCGCTGCGGCCGTGGACAGCGCAGTCAGCGTCGCAGCTGCTGCATGTGAAATGCACCTACAAATTTTTACCTGTCAGTCAGTCATTGCTATCCCTCTCTCTCTCTCTCTCTCTCTCTCTTGCGGCCATCTCGCTTGCACGCTGAGGTTGTGTGAAGGCGACGCCTGCAAGTGACACTCAGAGGGAGCGGCCGGCGGGACTGAGGGACGGACGGAGTTGCCTGCCCATTGATGAAATTGACTTTTTATGTTGTTGCCGTTGACTTCTTTCTGATTTTGCGTGGCGCTGTCGCTGCCGCTGTCGCAGTCGCAGTCACCGCTGGCGTCGTCGTCTGCGTTGACTTTGCCGAACTGAAACTGGATTTTTGGGATTAAGTTTTTGTTTACTTTGAGGCGTTTTTTAGTTTGTTTGTACGCCTCAAGGAAGTCGGTTCGTTGTGCTCGCGATCTGCAACAATAACAACAACAACAACAGCAACAACAATAACAACAACAAAGCAACCAAAACAACAATAACTCAAATCTGTTAAGTGCTCGTAAATGGATTAATACGAAAATTTATTGCTTTATTAGCAGCATTAATCAAAAGGTCCATAAAATGCTCTACACAATCGATCGAGCAATACGAGTATAAATAATATTGTTATAATAAATGTAACCATATAAAACATTTCAAAATTTGTTGCAATTAATTTTGTATGCATTTTGGTGTTACATTTTGTGTGGTGGCATTTTGAACTTGAATTCCGCGTACCCATAAATCAATCCTAAAACGAGCTGCCAAAATAAATAACAAAAATAAAATTTTAAAAAAAATACCGCAAAAAACAATCGCAATTAATTATGGGCATTTTGTTAAGTGATGGCGATGTAAGTTTGCTCTTATTATAAATTGCTTGCATAATTTGAAACACGTTTATTACCCTGCAATAATATGTATTTTATAAGGCTCACATTTCATTATCAATGGTTTCGGAATTTCTCGATTTGCCAGATTTAATCTTAATCGTAATTTGATAATAGAGTTTACTTTATTCACCATTACACATATTTCTTATAAAGGGCCTTGACTACTTTCTAAAATATGTGATAATCATTCAAAAATATTAATATACATTTCTTATATAAAGTATTAAAATCATTCCACTTAACACCTAACACACCTAACATCGCCTTACTCTAAAGTAACTCTTAATGGTAAAGTAAAAGATAGTATTAGAAACTGAATATTAGCTTAAAGTATAATTACAAATTTGTTTGTTGCGAGAGTTTTCATTTTAAGCAATCATAAACATTTAATAATGTAGCTTCCTAATTTTTGCTCAGAAGTAAGATTATTACGACGTAATAAATTTTATATAAATGATTATAAAATGTACATAATTTGTAGACATTATTTTTGTTTTTGAAAATATACACTAGCAAATAATCTTTGTCTTATCTTTGTGCTCCCTTCTCAATCATTATTTCTGCACATTTTCATATGCAATTTCAATTTTTCAAATGAACAACATTTGTCGAGTTTAAAGTCATTTCTGGATTAAACTCAAAAGACTTAACAATTTCAACTGCTTTCTGTTTTTCCAAAAAGTTTTTACTCTCATATTGCTCATTGGGCTGAACATCCGATCCAAAAATATCCGCCTTTCACCACGTCAAGGAAACCATTAAAGAACAATTTGAAGTAGTTACTAAGCAAAATATGTTTTTTATTTATTTCCAATCGAAGTTTTTAAACTGTGGGTCTTGAAAGCAATTATTGCGTCTTATTCTAATATACTTGTTATTGTATTCTATTCTGATATGGTATTATACTTTATATGGTCGGAAATGCCTTCCCCCGCCTGTTACATTCATTTGCAAATTTGTAAGCCCGTTTTATCCAACTTCAATGGGTACACGTTGTAGAAACGACCAAGAAAACACAGATTGTCGTATATTTGCTACTAGCAAAGAAAAAACCTACCAAGGCTGGTAGAAAGATGAAGAGGATCATATAGACTAGCCAACACTGCTTACATTAATAGCAACAAACAAATGGTTGTAGGAAAACTAAACTCTATACAAATCGGATGACATCCGCTAGAGCAATAAAGAGAAGTGCAGTTCCCGCCGCAAAGGTCCATGGATGAGTCAAGTGTGCGAGACTCGAGCGGGGGAAGAGAGGAAGGGAGAGAGAGAGAGAGAGACAATACTTAAAACAGGATCCTGTTGGCATAGAGCTGGCGCTGGGTTTGGACGAGTGCGCACCCGGTTCCTCCGGCTGTGTAGTCGGGAGACTTATAAAAAACCACTTAAAGCGCCGCTTTAATCCTAAGTGTTCCCGATGCCCTCCTCGTTGGCTTGTTTGTTTTTGCTTTAATTCCTCCACTTGCCCCGCCGCTCAAGTGGTTTTCTCTGTTTGTTTTTATTCCTTCATTTGCGGTGACAAATTATTAACGTTCGTTCATCGTACTCATCGTCCTCATCAGCAGCTCGACCTGCTGATGATCGCTAGTCGGCGATCTGTGGCTCATTTTTATTAAATTGATTTTTTATTGCTGTTTATTTTAATTCCTCGCCTTCTTCTACTCCTTCTTCTTCATCACATCATCTTCATACTCTTCCTCGTCTCCTTGGTTATCCCTTGATTTTGGGATCGCATTTTTATAAGAGCCAAAGCGCCTCTACAGGCACTTCGAAGTGCCTGCGATCCCGAACTGATCCCATTCCGATCTCGATCCTGCTTGGCCCAAACGCATCAACGCATCTATCGTCCCTTGTCCCCTGTCCCCCGTCCCCCGTCCCCATGCTTGAGGCTGCAACATGTTGACAATTTTTCGTGTGGTCGCCGCTCCTTTGATCCGGCACCGCTCCCTGCTCCGACATTGGCCGGCGCTCTCTTTGATCGACTGATCTTCTAAGGGGAGCGACATCATTATGCACGCGTGGTCAACTCTTTGATGGCTTGAACTGTTCTTGATGTTGTTGTTGTCGCTCTTACCTCTTTGTGCCTTTGAGGAACGCTGCACATTTCGTTGGCATCTCAAGAATTGTGTTAAAATGTGCGTCAATTGATCTGGTTGCTAATAGGAGAATGTGTTGCAAATGACTTTCTTTACGTGCGTGCAATTAAATGGAAACATTTTCCATTTTTGTCTATTATTTTGTATTTTCTGATGGAAAGTTCGATAAAGAAAAAACAGATATTATATTTTGCTAAAGTTCGAACTTCCGAACTTATGCTTCAGGTGCCGAACAGCTTTAATTGACGCTAAATTTGTATTGATAAAAATTAGATATTTAGTTTAATCTTTCATATTTGCTTAAAGTTTGTTCCTATATCATAAGTAAAATACTTAATTAACATTTATTCTTGGATAGTCTTAAAAACTGCATATGCTATGGATTATAGACAACATTTATGGTTTTCTTAAAAACAAATTAAACTGTTTATTTTCTTGAAATATGTCAGGCACGAAAGAAAGATCATATTTAAATTTCTAACAAGTTCCGTCGGCTGTTGTTAAGTAAAAAAGTTTCGAAATGCCGCCGGGCACAAAATATACTCCCTTACTTAAGCTAGTCTTCAGTATAGTATACAAATTACCGAATAACTAAACGGAGAGAATTTATATTTAGCTTATTCGTTAATTGGAATCTTTTTATGCAACAGATATGAACATTACGCCTAAGTTTCCGTATATTTAAAAATATTATCCGCCTTATGCATAGATTATGATTAAGTTTCCATGCATTTAACAGTTCTTAGCCATAATCTGTGACTATGAAAACAGCTTTATGATAAGTTATTTGAGTCTCGATTTTATGATTAATTTTGGCATAACTTATACGCATGGCGCACAATAACTGCATGGATTTCTGGTCACCATTGTACTTATGTATAAATATTATTTAACATTTTCTCGTCAAAGTAGCAAATTCAAATTCTCCACTCCTCAAATCAGCAGGCATCTGGGTTTTCTATATTTTGTATTATTTGCGTATGCGAGTGAAATCGCCAGAGATTGAACAGGCGAATAAAAAATTAAAAAATTCATACATCATCGCATTAAATTTGTGGGATAAGATAAAGACGTCAAATGTGTTGTGTTGTTGTGAGCAGAAACTCAGTAAGATATATTTTGTTGAATATACGAAAGTAAATACAAATATGCAATTGGCGCCTTAATTGATTTCGATGTGAAACACAGATTTCAATGTTTGCCTTCTGGTTATTGAACCTCTGTAAATAAATGAACAACAACATTCAAAACTCGTGGAAACGTATTGAAAATCAGCCAACGGCACTTGAAGCCTTTTCATGTGGTGCAAAAATGTTTAATGAACAATGAAAATGTGGTTCTTGGGTGCATGAAAAGGAAAAGCATTCGCATGAAAGCAATGTAAAATATAATTGCATTTAATGTCATATATACGAGCAGATTTAGCCTTGTATTGAAAATGTGAAAATAACTAATCAGGCCTGTTTCCATTTTCCGCTCCGATCAATTCGGAAATACTTTTGAATATTCGGATTCACAACTTTTTCCTTTGAACCAAAAAGAACTTAAACCATATGAACATAACTTTGAAAAGTAATGACGATTTATATTTCACTTGATAATGCGAAATTCAAATCAAAAAGTATTCGAATGATGAAGTACTTGGATATGGTAACAAGTTTCGTTTTATTTGGTAACGTTATTGTAAAAAGTCTTTTAATAGTTACTACATTTTAAGACAGCTCTTTTATATTTAAAAAGTATTTCCTACATATAAATCTCCCTATCTCTCAATCGTAAGTTTCATAAATACAGGATTGTACATATATCTGGTATCATGAGTAACTACATAAAGTCTTGACTATTACAAATAGTAACCTTAGCTCTGAGTACTGGGTATCTCTAAGTCAAACACTATCTGGCTTGTTAAATGCATGATTTTTTCATCTCAACACTCAGATAGTGGATAGTACTTCTTTTAATTATTCTTTGAGTAGACTTTCTATTAACGAAACTTTCCAGAGAGAATTTCACCAAATGTCGAGGGATAAATATACAAAATTACACCAAAATCAAAACATAATTTGCAGTATGTCTAACTCATATGAATACGAATAAGATGTCCAAAAAAGGATGTGCTAAAATGTTCATTTTGTACTATATTCATAAAGTACACAAACTAAAAATGTCTGTATTTAACAGTATATCAGTATACAAAAATTTACTGAAATTCAAAACTTGACTGAGTTTTAGAGCAGCTTAAGGTATTCCAAATTATATTTCTGATGGTCATCCATAAAGATACTGGTTTCCACGCAATACACACTCAAATATTTATATGACTGAATGTGTATGTAATACGAGCATACAAATTTATATAGTACGGTCAAGAACTGTGAAGAAACTGCAAAGCCTACGCATGGCATCCATAAGATACTCAATTGTAAGTGCTGGCGATGCAAAGATACAGCAACGAGCCACAAAAGATGCAGCGCGCCATTCATTTAAGATGGAATTAAAGGGCGCCGTATGGGAAACGAGTTTTGTTCGGGCGGAGAGATATTTGTGTGGAGGGGCGGGGTGGAAGGGGAGTCAAGCAGCCAAAGAACTGCGGCGAGAGGCACAAACCAAAATGGCTGCCTGCAGCGGAGTGTCGCCCAATGGCAGCATAAGGGAGTTCCAAGAGAAAGTCAGGCAAGGAGAGGGGGAGTGTTCGAGAAATCGAGAGATAAAAAGAAAAATTGAAGTATGGAAATATTATCCTATCCGTACTTTTATTATTTATTAGGGATAAGCTACAATTTTGTCAATTGTGTAACTTATTGAAGTTTGAAACATGTGTCCCGATTACCATCTAAGTCGATATTGCCTCTTTTACCTATTCATATACGAACAAGTCTCTTAGTTAGGTTAATAAAACTTGCTATAAATGATCGGCCGGATCAGTTTACTTTTGAAGATTACAAATTTAATAAAATTAACAAATTGAAAATAGTTGAGCTGTTCCTAAAGAAACTTATTTGTTTCTTTAAGATATCTTGACCAAGTTCACCAATCTTTTGATATCACTATATCTATATCCCTATATCACATAATCAAAAATGATTTGCATGAAAAACTTTTGGTGTTTCCGATATCTGAACCAAACCCAAAGATTCTAAGTTTCGTAATCTTTATATGTTGGGTTTTTCATCAAAATCTGACTACTATATGTAATAGCTGTCATATGAGCAATCGGATGAAAAATTAGTTGTTGCATGAGAACATGTTTTGTTTTAATCGGCAAACTCGGCAGTTGCGAGTCTTATTATACCTCATGCAGTTTGAGATTTGATTAATATCTGATTACTATATAGGCTATATTATTCATTAGGAAAACTATCAAAAACTTAGTTTTATAGGAAATACTTACTTGTAGCATATTAAATATTCGACACAGCAAAGTCAGTTGTTCTTTCCGGTTTTTATATTTGATTAATTTTGGACTTAATTGAATTTTATTGCAGTCCACCTCGGATCAGCAGTCGTCGCGAGATTATCCGCAGTTCAGCGGCGACTATCATAACGTGCAGCTGCAGGTCGCCGCCGCCGCTGCCAGCTCGAAGATGTATCACAGCAGCAGCGCCGCTGCAGCCGCCGCCTACACGGATCTGGCTGCTGCCGGGGGCGCTGCCAGCGTCTCAGGCTATCACCATCAGCAGGCGGTGAACGCGCCAGTCTATGTGCCCTCCAATCGCCAGTACAATCACGTGGCAGCGCACTTTGGCAGCGCCGCAGCAGCGCAGAATGCCTGGACAACGGACAGCTTTGGATCGGCGCATGCTCAGCTGCCGGCGCAGTTTTATACCCAAAATGCGGCCGTCATGATGGCGCCTTGGCGCAGCGCCTACGACCCCACAGGCTTTCAGCGCTCCTCCCCCTACGACAGCGCGATGGACTTTCAGTTTGGCGAGGGGCGCGAGTGCGTCAACTGCGGTGCCATCTCCACGCCGCTGTGGCGACGCGACGGCACTGGCCACTATCTGTGCAACGCTTGCGGACTGTATCACAAGATGAACGGCATGAATCGCCCGCTGATCAAGCCCAGCAAGCGACTGGTGAGTGCAGTGAGTAGCCGCATCCCAATTGCCAGCCAACATCCATACTAAACACAAGCATTTTCTCACAGACTGCCACTCGTCGCCTGGGCCTGTGCTGCACCAACTGTGGCACGCGCACCACCACCCTCTGGAGGCGCAACAACGATGGCGAGCCGGTCTGCAATGCCTGCGGACTATATTTCAAGCTGCACGGCGTAAATCGGCCTCTGGCCATGCGCAAGGATGGCATTCAGACACGCAAGCGGAAGCCCAAGAAAACTGGTAGCGGCTCGACGGTGGGAACAGGATCGGGATCGGGCTCTGGCTCCGGCTCTACCACAGAGGCCAGCAAAGAGTGCAAGGAGGAGCATGGTAAGCAAATCAAACATAATCGTGTATAACCTGTAACCATTTAGAATCAGGAAACAAAAGTGATAAATGTGTAAATGTGGAGACATCTCCGACCCAATAAAATAACATCCGTCCAGAACGATCTCAGAGACTATTAAAGTTATAGATGCAAAATTTGATAGTATAGTCGAGCATTCCCGACTACCCTGTACCCAGAAAATAAAACCCAATCACAACTTTGTACGTCATCACGCGATCATAAAAATGTACACCAAGCAGTTCAGCGGCACTGCAAGCAAGCATATCATTTCAGCACTTTCCTCTGCCCAGCATTACGAAAATTGTATCTTCCATAACTTCTGTGTTTATGATCCGATCGTCGTGAAATTAGGAATTTATCAGGGGTGGTCCAAGTACATATCATAAAATGTCAAAATAATCGTGTACCCAAAACCTTAACTTCAAAAATGCGCTTCGAATTGTTTGTTTACTCTCTGTAACCATAAAATGGGTATAGGTATAATATGTATAGGTATAGCAGGCAGAGGGAGGCCTCTCTGACACTTTAAAGTCTTTATAATCTTGATCAGTATCAAAAGCCGAGTCAGTGTGTCTGTCTATGTTTCCGTTTGAATGAGTGCAAAGACTCTTTGAGCTAGAGATACCATATTCAAAATATATTATTTCAGATTTTTTTTAGCTTTCTTGACATTTTGTTGGTATCTGCCAGGCACAGCTTACTATTTGAGCAACATCTTTGAATATTGATTATTTGATTCTCATAGCATTTCTCAATTTCGCGCCATTGCAGATCTCAAGCCCACGCTTAGCCTGGAGCGGCACAGTCTCAGCAAGCTGCATACGGATCTAAAGAGCACACTGGCCAGCAGCGCTGCCAGCAGCCTGATGAGCCAACACCACGCCCAGCAGCAGCAGCAGCAACAGCAACAGTCGGCGGCAACACATCAGCAATGCTTTCCACATTACGCTCAGCAGCAGCAGCAGCAACAGCAGCAACAAGCGCAACATCAGCAGCATGGCCACCAGTCGCAGCTGAGCGCCAGGCATCTGCATGGCGCCGGATCGCAGCTGTATACGCCGAGCGGCAGCTCCGCCGCGTCCGCCTATACGACGCACAGTAGCAATGCCGCGGACACGCCCACACTGAGCAACGGGACGCCCTCGCCGCACTATCAGCACCATCACTTGCATGCCGCTGCCACGAGCAGCGCCCATGGACATCATGCCGCCGCGGCACATCATCACATACATGCGGCCGCTGCCGCCGCCGCATATGGGGTCAAGACGGAGGCGAGCGCCACCAACTATGACTATGTGAACAACTGCTACTTTGGAGCCTCGTTTGGAGCATTGGGCGGCGCTGCCACGTCGGCGATGGCCGGCGGAGCGGGCAGCGAGCTGGCCGGGTATCATCATCAGCACAATGTCATACAGGCCGCCAAGCTGATGGCCACATCCTGAGCAGCGGCTGGTACTGTGATCTCTTATCCACAACACATAGAGCGTACTAGACAGAGCTTCGTTGGAGCTTCGTTGGAATGGTATTGAAAAGACTTTTGAATTAGTTTTACATAGGTTGCAATTAGTTTTTAACGGCCTGTAAATAACTGCGCGAAAGTTTTGTACAAATATTTGTTTATCGCTTCGTTCTGTTTACCTTAGCTTACGCAAGTCCGCAATTAGTCCTAGGTCTAGTTCTATCTAACAATTGTAAAGTGTTTGCATTAAGCTATCTCTCTAACTAGCATAAATTATCCATACATGATATATAAAGCGCAGTAGAATACTTTTAAGTCCATGCATATTACAATACAAATAAATATTAATTGAAAAGATACAATCAATACTCTCTAACTCAGACAGAATTATAGTTCTTGTTTCACAACTCAAACTTTCATAACTCGTATTTCTACTACTGCAAAAATATTTACTTGCAAACTAAATATACCGCGGATGCCGAATCCTTGTATTTCTGGTGTGATATTTATTCGATATACTTTTAATGGGTAAGTACCTAAGTCATTTCTTATATCAAATATTGGGCTTAAATATCAATTCTTTTTTTCTTGTTACCAGATCTGGATCTTCAGATCTTCGGTGGATAGATTTCTTTATTTAAATCACTTTTCTTATTTTAATTGAAAATAATAAGGCTATAATTAAATATTTTGATTCTAAAACGAAGAGTCATTTCTATTCAATATAATATTTTAAAAAACAAAACAACGTAGACTCAATTTTCTTAACCTCTCCACTAAATGCAAAGTAATATTGGTGGTGCTCACCGATTTTGGAAAATCGGGTCAAGGTCAAATGTATGAAATTTTATTTTTATCATAAAACTCCTTGTTTCCGTTTTCAGCAAAAACAATAAATTAATCAAGAGCCAGCCATGGCTGTTTCATTTTAGCTGTTAGTCCTAAAGTTAACTTCAAATGTAGTGTAATATTTAATTTTGTTGGTTGATATACGTTATCTATTTACAAAACGAATTTCTTATTATTTTGCTGAAATTTCGACAATGACGAAATTTATTGTTTGATTTCTATAAAGAAATTATTGGAATCCTATCTATGTGGTAGTTTTCATATTCGAATTTTTATTAGAAGGTGATTAGATTTAAGTAAACTTCACTGTACTTGTACTTTATATGCGCCTAAAAGTATGCACATGAGATTAACACAAGACTTTGAGATTATCTTAAAAGTATACCACAACAATTTAGGTATGTTGAGTTACATTTTCACCTGAGCTTGAGGTAGTTTTATAATTTTAAAATTTCAAACATGGGTGGCTCAATATTTCAGTAAATACTTTATTACATGATAATGTTTCCTATTATTTTCTAAAAAGTGAAATATAGTATTAGCATTTAGCGGGCCTGGCGGATGCTGCTTTTGTTTTGATATTTCCATTGGTTTGTTAATTCATTTGTTAATTAAATTAGATTCTCAGCATTGTGCCCTGTCTGCGCAGCTAATTCCAACTAATTGACTAATTGCTTGGCCAAACAAACTTACATTGCGGTCATATAGGGCCCAGCACAAATTGACTGGCCACGTTTGGGCCTAGAACTCTTGGCCAACTTCAACTCTTTAACTTGGCCAAAGTCTGTACAGTTCTTTAGTCGCTGACAGCTTGCACTGGCCTTCGCTATGACAAATCGAATTTGCTGTGTGCTGTTCCTCCTGCTGTTTGTCACGTTGCTGGCCTGGGTCAATGCCACCGACTCCAGCAGCTCCAGGAGCTCTACCAACTCCAGCAGCTCCAGCAACTCCAACAACTCCAGTCGAGCTGTTAGTTATCTCCGTGAGAAACCGGTGCACCTTCCGCACCTCCTGCAACGCCAAAAGCGCTGGCTCATATTTGAGCTGGGTACCTCCGTCACAGTAAGTAAGAAGGATTTAAAGATTGCGTTTCTACTCAGTAACATTCAGATTAGATTAGTAGGGAACCACAACCGCCATAGTCGAAACTAGTCCTCAAATACCTCAATAAATTGAACCCTTAGCTTAGGAAATCTAGCATAATACCGGGAGTGTGTTTTTTAACCTATTCAAAGATTTAATCTTACATCTGTAACTATAAATATGCTGACATTTCTAATTTTGTTTAGGTGTATACGACACTTTCTTATTATTATATTTAATTGCGTTAAAACATATTAATATTTTCTAAAAATCAAATATCATACAAATGTTTCGACACATAAATGTATTTCAAGTTCAATTTTCTGATTGGCCCAAAAGTCTGTTAAAAGGAAATATACAAATAATAAATAAATGCGAAAACTAATTAAGGTGCAAATCATATTCAGAAAAGATCAAAAGAAACGGATAAATAAAATATGACTGAAAAGAGTAATAAATACAGGAATGTGATAAATCCTTTAACTTTATGGTTAAGTGTTTCAAAAACAGAAAACGAACAGAAATGTAAATGATTCAAATCTTAAAATATCTCAGATGATAAAAAAAATCAAATGAGGTGGAAAAAAACATTAAATTCTTCTCCATGAAGGATGGTATCGAGGATACCGTCGAAATAATTCTTACAAAATCCAAAGAGGATCCTAAGAAAATCATGTCCTAAATACAAGGTACCACCTGTTAAGAAGAATTGGCGTCTCGACCTAACCTAACTTATCTCTAGAATGTTGTAACTTTAACTGAAGCTATATACAAGTCAGTAAAGTTGAATATTTTGTGCTCCACAGCTAACAGCAAACTGTGCTAAGGCCCTGGTGGGCACCATACCCAGAGGCTTGACAGTGCTCATCGAGTCAACGACCATTTATGAAATGCCTGGAGCCGTCGAGGACTGGTTTCCGCGCCGGAAGCCCAAATTACCGCTGCCTCCTCCACCACCACCGCCGCCGCCACCACCACAGCCGCCACTACCACTACCACCTCCAGCTATTCCATTATCAGTTTTACCCGCTTCACCTCTACCCCAGCAGCCTGTGATTGTGCCATTAAATCCTGCGGATCCCGTGCATCCGTTTTACATTGCCTATCCGCAAGTTACGCCGGCACTGGGCCGTAAGTCACATGTGAGCCAGGTCCACAGCGGCTGTCCGGCATCCAATCTAGTCAAGGATGCCTATGGCAACTACTACTGCCGGCCATCGTCGGCATCACGTCGTCTGCGCCGCGAGCTTAAAAGGAATGGCGCCAATCTGCTGGATCAGGGACAGAGTCCACATGGGATGCTGTTCGATTTGCTGGCCATGCTGTCCCAAATGTAAGTGGAGTAAATATCACCTTAGCTCGTCTGCCTATTTATAACTATCTCTCTCCCAAAACTTGGTCCGCAGTCATCAGTATCATCCGCGCTACTGCATCATGCGAACACTTTGCGAGTCGCGTCATCTGCTGGCAGGTCCAGGACAATCCCTGTTCCATGATATCTTTCGCATTCTGCTGCGCTACGTCTATCCGGAAATTGCCCATAAGCCCACATACCACAAGGCCTTTACCTCTGGCCACTCGCTGCATGAGTGCGCACAGTGGTATGGTGCACACTGTCCCCAGAGTTTTTTACTGTACTTCAGCAAACAATTTCGGAACAAGTTATAACCTTCAATTAATAAAGCGACATACTGAAACAGATTGAAAATCATATGTACGTTATTAAACTCGCGAAACATTTATTTAGATAGGGTACTTCAGAAATGGATACAGGGTATCTGGTAGTCAATCACTTTTTATGAGATGATTCGTACTTGTTAGCCTGTTTAGGAAGTTGCGAATCTCGAGGTCTTTCTTCATGAATGCGTTGTATATTTTGTGGACTATGTTATCTTCCTTTCAGGGGTTATTATAATATTCTTACGTTTAAGACCCTATAAAATATTCTATACTCGTATAGTACATACTATACTCTTGATCAGAATCAATAGGCTCAGTCTATGCAACCTATTCTCTCATATTTAAATCTATCCTAACGAAACTTGGCACAGATACTTCAATCTTCTACAAGCAGTACTTATATAGGAACCGGCTGATCGTTTCACTATATTTTCTAGCTATCATGGATTCAGCGCATGTTTTGAAATCTTATATATTTTTCAAAATATTTCCGCCAATTTTAGTTTTTGACTAAATTTAATTAAAATCATACCACTATAACTAAAAGCATAGGAACCATCGGTATTAAAATGAGCTGCAACAAAAATTCATTGCTATGCACGATAAATTGATGAAACTCTTCAATTCTTCTTAAAATTTTAAAGAAATTCGGAATATGATATCTTTTATCATAAGACTACAATATCGGTTGAAAATTGAGACTATTGTTGGAGAAAAATTGTAATTATAATATAAGATATTTTCAATATGTTTATATATATCAATATGATATAATTGCTACTGATATAGCTGCCATGAAACAATCTTTATACTATGTTCCCGAAGGGAAAATAGTATATTGGGTTTGCGAAATGTCCGTCTGTCCGTATGAACGCAATTTTTTTGCCTTTATCTTTGAGCTAGAGCAACCAAACTTGGTACACATGTTGGTGTATATCAATTTATGTCAATTTATGAAGTGTCGAGATCGACCCCCCACCCCCACCCCCACAAATCGGCATATGATAGCCCCAAAACACGTTTTTCAAGGGGTATATCTCCTACAGTTTCAAAGATAGAGTTACCTTATTTGGCATACAGACTTATGTTGACCACCTGGATAAATCTGCATCAAAAACCAAATTATATAGGACTGGGAACGTAGTATTCTGCAGTCGGGTGCGTCCGACTGCAACGTTCTTACTTGTTTAAGAATTGAGTTTGAGTATGAATAATTTTATTCTTTTCTATAGTTGTCATATGAGCAACTACCAAATATTATCATCATATTATCATGTTATAAGGGAATTAAATGTTCGGCATTAGCAAATAGCCGTTGTTTTATTTATGTACTTGAAATTGGCAAAAATTGTACTTATCAATTATTGACTAACTAATGGCCCTTTCACAATTTTTGTTGAACTTTTAATCGGTCAATGCCACATGCGAAAAAAACAGAAACATAAAATAGTAAATTACGGTACTTCAGCTTATTTCTTTGTTACACACACTGCATATTTATATCTAATTAAAGTGGGCAAACTGAGGCTAATAAACCTAAATCAGCAGAGTGATATTTACATGTGTTTTTTGGCTTCGTATTTGATGCTGAGTTTTCGGGTTTAGTTATTGTTCGTATATGTAAATGATATTTCAGCGGGGCAAATCCGATTGTTACGTATGTATAGAAAAACCAAATAAATTGCAAAAAAAAAAAGACAGTCAAACTGCCGTAACTCAAAGTTGTCTAAGTCAAGCTAATTTAAGTGTTGAGCTTAGAAACAAAATTAAATACAATTGACTAATGATGAGGATGGGATTTAGATGAGATCTATGTGAAAAATGGTAGAAGCACTGCAAATAGAAAATGTCTAACCCAAACATAATAAAAACAAAGCACAATTAAGAACGTTGCATGCAAAACCTTCTGACTCCAGTATACTCTATTTTCAATCCTATATATTTGGAATATTTGTGGGGGTGGAAAACGGCGAGGAAAAAACATTTTTGTTAAAAGCTTTCAAGAACGTCATTCATACCAAATTTTGTGATATCGCTACAACAATGAGGAAGATATGAGAATTTTCCGAATATTGTCGAGAGGGATGATCGTAGAACTGTATCTTTATATACAAATATTTGTACCAATTCATTGTTGTTTTATCTTCTAGGATGGCGATAAAGGTTATGACCATACGGACGTACAGACAGACAGACATTTCACAAGCCCAATATACTCTTTCTTCAAATAAATTATTTGGAAACAGAGTATATACATAAATCTTACAACTCAATGACCAAATTATTCAAAAGTGCAATAACAAATATTAAAATAAATAACATAAATAATTGTGAATATATCAAAATAAAAGTTGCGCAATATGCACAAACCATTATTTCAGTATTAATTTATGCCGGTTCAACGTGTCTTTAATTTCAACTTGAATTCACTTTTGTTGGGGCAGTCGGTGAGGAAGCGACAATCAACGCAATCGACAAAGCAAAGTCGGGACGGAGGCTGGAACCAAAGTTAAATATAAAAAATAAATATAATGATTATTACAAAAGTCAGCTAATTTTGTAGTTTCCGCACGCGACGAAGCACTAAAAGAGCAAAGAAGAGATGCTGATATAATGGTGAATGTTTGGAAAAACAAAAGTTGCCGGTCTACGAGTATTGTGGCAATAGCAACCTTGCCAGGGGGTCTGGGTCTGGACATGCAACAATGGAATCAGTTGGAAAAGAAAAATATATTAGGCATATTTATCTTTTTTTAAACGCCGACGATAATAATTATCTTTAACATCGACAAAGATAAAGCAACATGATCAGGCACAACGTTAATTTAAGTGACTGCATAACAAAAGACTTGCAAGGGGCAGGCCACAGAGGCAATCAAGCACAAAGCAAAGCAAGCCCAGACAAAAACCGAGCCAAACCTACACTGAGAAAAACGATCGTGAGAAAAAAATAAAATAAATAAGGTAGACTGAATTTCTTCTAGAAAGGTAACACATATGTCTGTTTATCTATTGGGACCGACCGGTCTAAAAATAATGTTTATTCAATTATTATTTATGTACAAATCTCACTTCCCGCAAACCTTAAAGTTTCACATATTTCTTGTATAAAATATAATCCACAAGTGTATCGTAGAGAAACTTCTTTATTTCTTAGCGAGTGTTATTTACTAACTGTCATATTTACTCAGTGTTATGAAAGTCAAGTTACAACCATGATACAACAATAGAAGTTCGCTAGTGCTGCATTTAGTACCCTACTTTTTCTGAGTGTAACCAACACCCATGACAGTGAAGCGGCAACCACATCACAGTGACGTCGACTGTGTCTCCCATTGTGGCCGTTGTCTGCGTAATACCAGAAGTAGTCAACAGGTGAACAACTTCAGTGAAGTTGCTGCGGGGGCAGCGAAGGGGCACGGGCACTGCCGGGGGGGGCGTACGGTGGCGCAATGGACACAAAACAAGTTGGTGCCGCATACGCAATGAACGAAAGTAAAATTCAAAACAAAATAAAAATCCAAATATGAAAACAACAAATGGAGTGATTAAATACGAGTGTGATTGTGGCCTAAATGGAGTGCTCTACAGTCTAAGGTCTCATATTCACAACAATGTTATCTCTAATTCATTGTTGGATCATACTCTTGCACAACTTCATCTACCTTGCAGAAATGCATCTACATTTCAAATATTTGAATTGAATATAAATATTAGGATATGTCATTGTAATGATGATTGCAATCTATGAACGACTTTCAATTCACAGTTAAATGTGAATTTGACTCGCCCTGCCACTTTAGCGATAAAGGGCTGCCAACTTAATGACTTGGCCTTGCCAACCGTTGAACATAATTTTGACAATTCATCATATTGAAGAATTAACTTTAATTACATATTGATTTATTCTTCCTATCGTGCTAATGCAACAAGTAAGTCATATATAGTATGCTAAGAAAGTTTTCCTTTCTTTGGTTTTCGTTAAACAAGTTTTTAATTATCTAATATTTATTATACTTTTTTCATTTGTAAATTTTTATTTTAATTGGTAATTATTTACTATATTTCAAAAATTTCGAACACTCTAAAGACGTATATTTTTATGAATTATGTGCAATGCTATTGTATATAATGTCTATTATTCTTCAACTTATTATTATTGATGGAATTATTTAGGCTTTAAATGTGTTTTTTATATTTATTACATTTTACAAACACAATTAATTTAAAAGTTTGTGAAAATCATTATTATACTTATCTAATATGTGTTTTTTGTTATTTTAGTTTACTCATAAAAGATCTTAAGCTTCAGCTTTATGCCGATATCAAACGACACTAACAACTGTAGGGCATCAGAAAAATTTTGCGACATTTTGCCTAACAGTTCAGGTTGCAAGTGCTCAGTTGGAAAGCGGGTGTAAGCGGTTGTATGTTCGAGTTCGAGTTCGGGTATGAGTTCCTCTTCGGGGCTGCAGCAGACCCGGGTTGCGGAATTTTCAATCCAAGTGCCAATGTAAACAAAAAGTGAATGAAAAGTGGTCGCCGCTGGCCACACAACACACAAAACTAATGTCATGGTTTACTACAACATTTCACATGGCTGCCACAGCAATTCGGTTTGAAACGTCGTCGTCAACGGACGCTAATAGCGGATAAGTTTTTGAAATCAACAAGTTTTGAACGCGAGTTGAAGTCCACATAAGGATAATTGTGTGTCTAAACATGTTTAATACAGCAAACTGGAGGTTTCAATGCAGTTTATGCGCTATCAGCTTGATTTATTTAATACCAAGCACAGTGGCTTATACCCGAGAAATTGTTAACAATAAGCCCCCACTGCAGGAGAGACGTGAGTATTGCATGAGAAATCTTGATAAATGCAATGGATTTTGGACAGAAATTAGTTCGTGCTTTGTGAATATATTAAATCTTTCATAAGTAAACCCTATGAGGACCCTAACATAACGACATATTTTTAAAAATTTAGGACATTCAGGGACATATGGGAGAAAAAATGAATACAAATTATGAAATACGACTATTACGACTTAATATATTCAAGTGAAAATTTTAAAAATATTCGAAAACATAATTTTCTGCCAACTACAAATTTAAAGTGGAATTAAAGATTTTAAAAAACGTATGGTGCAAACAGTTTCATCGCTAAAAACAAATAATAAGAAATAGTAATACTAAAAGATAAAGCAAATACGCTTAATAATTAAATTATACCAACTTTCATAAATTAGGTTGAATACTTTTATAAAATTTATTTCATTTACTTTTTCTAACAATTATTATTTTAGTTTTAATAATATTGTGTCCACATTACATTAACTTTCACGTTTATATATTTAATTTTAATACAATTTTGTTGTTGAGCTAAAATTTGATTATGTTGTCGAATATTTTCAATGTTTATTTATGAAATGTTTAAATAATTACCGTAGACTACAAGCTAACTTTCTGTGTAAAATTCAGTGCTTTTACAAGGATTATTTAAAAGAAGAAATATAAATATCTTTATTGTGAGTTATTGAAAAGATTTGTAACTGAACTAATTTTGAAATCTTAACAAAAATTAGTACAATTAGTACATTATTTACTCATCATTATTATAAGAACGGGGATTCAAAATAGATAAGTTAAGATCTGAAGAGGGTCTTCTGATCTACTAACAATAAAGAAGTTAAAAGAAAGAAAATATAATTGATAAATACTAAATTTTGTTAGAAATTAAAAACATATGATTTAAGAGGAAATATGATTATCTAATAAAACATTTCATATTCCAATATTCTGCTGCTCAGCACCGTGGCTGCAACCCTGTAAGCGATCCAATCCCAATGAGAACAAATGCTTCCGCCAACTGTTTGAGGGCTGTTTCCCAGCCCTGGCCGCCGGGATACCCGAGATTGGTGTGAAAAGCTTCGAGCCATTGAATATAGACCAGGTATCTGTTTCGAAGGGCAGCGGAAATTTGGTACTAGCTGGTGGCTTTCAGAATCTGGTCATACGTGGACCCTCAAATGCGACAGTAAGACATGCCAGGTAAGTCGATGCATACTTACTTCTATAGTAAAAATTTGGTACTTAGGATTATATTTTGTTACTCATCGCGATAGCTTGGACCTGGCACGACGTCAGCTTAACTTTGAGCTGGAGCTACCACGGCTGCGCATAAGGGCCAAGTACAATCTCAAGGGTAATATACTGCTGTTGCCCTTGGTCGGCAACGGAGATGTGGCCATGGCGCTGAAGAATGTGCATACAGCCGTATATACAAAAATATCGCTAAGGAATGAGACCCTAACTGGTGATGAGATAATACACATTGATGAGATGAAAGTTAGCTTCCAGGTGGGCGCTATGCGCATACATTTGAAAAATCTGTTCAATGGCAACGAGATATTGGCCGCCTCTATAAACTCGTTTCTAAATCAGAACGGCAACGAGGTTATATCAGAATTGCGACCTGATTTGGAGCTAGGATTGGCCGACATCTTCCATGGCCTGTGGAACAATGTATTCTCCAAGATGCCCACCAAGCTTTGGCTGCTCTAAGAGCTGCCTCGAGTGAGTTTGGGCTATTGTATTATAAAATATAATTTATTTAGCTTTTATATTTGTGTGTTTTGTAGTTTATAATATTTTATACTACCTATGATTAAATATTTAGTTTATTTAAGTGCCTTCTCTTTCATTGTGGGCAACAAATCGTCGTAGCTGAACGCATTAAACATTTTGTCAATGGATGCACGCAGGATGTCAATCAGTGCCTTGGTCATCAGTGGACGCACCTCGTCGGCCAGGGATTTCCAGTTTTCGTTGAGAAAGTCGTTCATGCGCTTACCCAGCTCCTTTTCGCCATTGAAGAGATTATCCAGTTGCATGTGTACATTATCGAGGTCATATTTAACCTTAATATTCTTGATTTTCAAGAAGTTGACGCCATTCTTCTTATACTCCTGCCCATACAGCTCCGTATGCATTGTAACATTAGCTAGTTAAAGATATCCGTTAAGACCGACTCACTTTTCAATTGTTTGATACAACTTACTCAAGTCCACTTTACAGTGTCCATCTCCCAGCAGCGGCATCATCATAATCTTGCCCTTCATGCTATACTGCGACTCCAAATGCAGTTTGGGAAACGTCATCGAGACCACAAACTTTAATTTTTTTGGTTCGATTGACAGCTCGTTTAACGTATGCTTCGATATGCCGGTTATTTTCAAATTCTTGTAAACAGAGTGCAGATAAATGGCACCAGAATCCTGATCCATTTTGATTTCAGGCACGATTAGAGGCTCCATGGGCGGTATATATAGCTCTGGTATGCCCTCCATCAGACGCGGCTCCAGCGATTCAAAGGATTCACGCGCACAGGCATTCAGGTCCGGGGAGTTGCGGTAACAAACCTTAAGAAAGGCGGCTGCAAATGGCTTGAATCACTGGTTAAGGACCCCACAATTAGCTGATACTCACGCAATGTGTTTGATTTTCCTTTGGGCTTGGCCAGCGTCTGAGTGGCCTGAAGCGTTAGCCCCACCATCAATAAAGTAATCAACAAGTTTTGCTCCATATTGTATCGCTTCCCACTGGCGTCGAGTGTATAATGTTTGTTCTGCCGGCTGTTGCATCGTTTTTATAGCTCAGTGTCGCCGGTCTGGCCAAAGCTGACGCATTGTATTTTGCCAGACTTGCAATTTCTCGTGACATTGCAGTCCTCAGCAAATTTGCCAAGCCACAACAACACAGATGTTTTTGGCATTCACTGGTATATAAATAATTAAATGTATATAAGGCTTAGCTAACTACTACATAGAAATACATATTTCCGGTCAGAGTTGAGTCTCTGGTACTTAGCCGTATGAAGTATCGAAGGTTAATTTAACATTTATTACATCCCATTTAATTTTATCAAATCTAATCTGTATACATTTCATAATTTAGTTTTTTGTCTATAATAACATTTCTATACTAAATCAGCCTTTCAAGAAAATGTCTGGCACATTAAACTCAAAACAGACTTTCAATTTTCCAGGAATCGTTGTCGTCGAAGTGTAATTAGTCTGGGGCATCTTGTTTCACAATTAACCGTATGACATACAAATTAAAAACAATATAAAAACTGATATGGAAGAATATATATATATTTTAACAAAAATTATAGGTAAAATGTGATGTTTAACAGGGTAACATGAATATAATGAACATGAACAAGATGAACATAATAAAAATATATAAAACTAGCATGTAATAAAAATTCGAAATTACATATAACTTGCACTAAGCAATAAGTTTGTTTATTATGTAACAAATGTAACCTAATTCAATCCGGTTCAATGAAACCGTTTAAAGCTAAGAAAAAACATTGCAATTGCAATTGTCATGCATTATAACAAACTAAAAATGATGAGTTTTCTGGATGGAATTGTTATCACGGCTGCTCAACTCGATCAATTTCCATGTCATTTTCCAGGCTGAAAATAATATTGATTTAAAATGGTAAACGATGCAATCAATATCCAAATATAATCCAAGTGAACTCACAGGTCTTTGATACGCAGCGCCTTGTCAATAACATTTTCGGTTGACAAACTGTTGAAGGCATCCAAACTGGCAGCCGGTCCGCCATTAGCTACATCAAAGTTCAGCCTACTCATGGCGTTATTCAGTTGATTCATGGGCAGCTGCAGTACTGGGACTGCACTGGACATCATTTGCAGTTGCAGCTGCAACATCTGCTCTCGAATGCTCAGCAGATTTTGATGTGCATTTTGAAGAGCATTTGGTATTTTTCTGAAGCGACAATGACCCTGGTTAAGGTTCTCGCGCAATAATTTAATATTTTCATGACGGAAAAAGGCGTGACGTGCTTTAGCATAATTTACGGCAATGTTAGTCAGCTCTGAGCAGGACACGCTGTCACCACGGCGCAGATAATTTTTGCGAAACTGCGCACTGCAAGTACCGATAAAATAGATCATTATATGTGGTAAATTTAAATAGTAACCTTTTACAAACATTTTGAGTATATCACTTTCCGCGTTTTGTTCGTAAAGCAGTTTGCTATCCTTCATAGCAATGCGTATGTTACTCAAACAGGATTCGTAGTGGTGGTCTAGTTTTTCAATGGATTTGATGGTCTCGTCATGCTTGCTAAATAGTTTTATCAAATCCGTTTGCCAGTCTCCATTATTATGCTTAGAAGGAGGGAGTATAGTGCAAAATATGAAAATCATTGTGGTATTCAATATATATTTGTGTAAATACCCAGTGGAAGTTTTGCAGCTTCTGTGCTGCGTTGAACAGTGCCTCAAACTGCTCCTTGGCGCCACAGCATTTGACTTTCTCTTTATCCAGAGCCTTGATGGCCGGTTGAAAGTCGAGAAACTCGTGCTCCAACGTCAACGAGTATTCCCTGAAAGCAAGCAGCTGCATTTTCATGTAAGCCTGTTCCTTGCTAAGCACATGATGCAAATCCAGCACCATGCGTTCCATTAACCAGCTTCGCGGGCCAATGTTCATTGAACTAAGACCGTACTGAAGCACTGGCGGCAGACAAGCATCTGGTTGCGTATACTGACAGCCCTGAACGAGACTGAAAAAATAGACCATGACTGGTGGATTACCCGACTCCTCGCTGGTGTCGCACCAATCGGCAACATAGAGATCCATGGGCGTTGTCAGCGCTGTCAGGCGCTTGTGTGGATGACCCGTGGGTAGCACAAAGAATATACAGTCCATTGAAGGCAAACCTGTGTCGCGGACTATTAGTTCGCACAACTGATACATTGTCAAGCCCGGCGTCAGTTCGTACTCCAGTCGCTTGTAGCTGCACACAGCAAAAAGTGTCAACACTTTAATATTAAGCAGACGATCAATTTCTGTGAATATAACGGGAGCTGTATGTGCATCTTGTACTTCATCAGTTGCCGCTAAGGCACCACGGCTGAATAATTAGAATCAAGGGCCAATGCCAGCCAATTTGTGAATTTCTTCACCCATGGCTTGCTAAGGAGATGCTCGACAGGCAGTTCGCTATGAAAGTTGAAATTATCAACCTTGGCTGGATCCTCTGTTATTGCAATACAATTGCGTGGTTTCCCCTTTATGGTTACATGAATATTGAAAGGCTTCTGATGTGGTATAAATGGCAGCACACCGCACGCAATCTCGTAGGCAATGATGCCCATTGACCAGTAGTCGACCTTGTTATTATACTTCCCGGTATCTACCACCTCGGGCGCATAGTAATGACGTGTGCCCACCACGCTCTGCAGCATGGTCTTGTCTGGCGCATTGCGTGCCAGACCAAAATCCGTCAGCTTGTACAGCTTGCGGCCCTTGGCCTCACGATGTATCACAATATTATCCGGCTTCAGATCGCGATGACAAATGCCGCAGTGCGTGTGCAAAAATTCGATTGCCTGACGAAGCGAACCCAAAATTTCACGCACCTCAAACTCCACGAGACCTGAAACAGATAGAATGAATTGCAGCAATCCTTTACAAATATATTTAAAGCACTTCTCACCATTGGCATTTGGGGTCGCTGCAAGAGCTTACGTACATCGCCCCCATTGCAATACTCCAGAATAATCACTGGCAGTTGCCACATATGACGACTATTTAAAGACTCAACAAATGCGGCAGATGTCTCGCCGAGATGCACGCCGGCTACAATGCTGGTCAGCTGGAATTCCCGTGTCCAGTTATACTCTTGCATCCAGCGTTCCTTCAGCTTATGCTGCTGATCAGCGCTCATACCATCGGCATCCTTTATATGCTTGGTGGCTGTCAAGATAAACAAATAAATAAATAAAGCAACAAATGCTCGAATAGATTATATCAATTGCTTCTTGAGATGAAACGCTATTTCGAGGCTGACTCAGCGCATCGGAAACAGTTTAAGTTCATGAATAGAGTTGGGCGCGTGATTAATTTCTTCCGTGTTCAAATATAGGGTTTTACAATTGATATAATCGGTTCCTTTAAAGTATATTGGTTAGGCAAGCCAACTTGGTACACATATCGAATATTAAATATACACATATAATTATATATAATCAATTTCAATAAAGCAGCCAGTACAAAAATTGTTGTCTACAATTTGAATTTTTTGTGTTGTACCTATTTATCATGTTTATGAGATCCATGTTTATTTAAATTAGCTTCAAATATAATAATCAGAAACAGATTTAGAGATTTATTTATTGAATCAGAAATCTTTAAACACGAGCCCGGCGTGTTGCTTCGTGTGTGTGCTCGTGTTTCGAAAGAAAGCACGATATGCGCTCACTTAGGATTTTGTTTTACAAAGCTTATCAGCAAGCACACACACATATAGACCACACAGACTCACGAATATAATAAACAAACAAACAAATGCTTGATTCAGCGAATTCTAGGAATTGTTATGCAGTTTGTGTTGGTATAGGGCAATGCATATACATACATTTTTATAAATATACTATACACATAAGTTTGTATAAAAGCACGTACACAGCCTTTACTTACCTATTTCCTGCTTCGTTGAGCGATTTATCCAATGCTGCACTTCACCGAAGCCACCTTGGCCCAGTGTTCCTTTCAACTGCCAGCCGCACACAGGCACTGAGTTAGCAGGCATTATTGTAATTTAATAATTTAAATATTATAATTTAATTTTCCAAATTCCGGTTAGTTTTTACAAAAATAGCGACCGCATTCTACAAGTTGTACCGCGAATCAATCGGTCAGACTTAGTTCGATTGAACTAATATTCATAGTGAACGGAATGAACAAAATCGTATCGTTCATTCGAATCACTTAAAACAAAATCGTTCACAACAAAAAAAAAATTCTAAATTTATTCCTGCTAGTTTTTTGCAACTAGTCAAAATTGATTTCGGTAATGTTGTTTCGGTGAAAGAGGAAGTCAAGTATGGTTTATTTAATAGCACATGCTCGCTCAAGCTTGTAAGTTAAATTGGCCGAATGTGGCCCAAGTTCGAATTTGACAACAGAGAATAATAACAAAAAAAACAGCTGTCTTGAAATTAATCGATTATAAAATTAGCAAACGGAAAAAGCATTCAAACGACGTTAACGAACAAACGAAGCGATTACTGTCTTGGTGGGAGCATCGATATGCTATGTGAGTGTGCGATGAATAAGTAGTGTTGGTAAGTATCGCACAATAATTGGTGCTGCCATACCATAAAGCGCGCATATTGGAATAGATAAATTAAACTTGAAAATAATATGAAATTGCCAAATGTTAATACATGTATTTTATTACCTATTCAAAAGAGTATTTTAAAATCAATGTAGTATATTAAAATTACTTGTTATGAAATAATTGTTGCTCCATTCATATTTCGGTGAAGATTAGCTTGATTTGAATTTTATAAATATAAGTCAAATTAATTTAATTTAATATCCAATATTACAATGGGACCATAGTTCAAAACATGCCAAAAGTCTTTATATACTTATGTACATATGTATGTATGTATGTTCATTTATAAACGTATGTACATACATATGTGAGTACATGAACAACAAATCTTCAATGAAACAAGTATGTACATGCATACATATGTATGTACACACAAATGCTGTGAACATGCAATTTGTATTTAAATATGTTATTCAAAGTTAAAGTTTTCATAAGTATGTACATACATAATGTAAATACATTCATGTTATGGGAATACTTTACCATATACACGCAGGTTTATTGAAACCTCTTAACATATCTTAATTCTATCTACATATGAGCCGGTCAGTGCACATATTGATTAACTTCATCTGCCACAACAATTTTTAACATTACTGACGATTTTTTTTCTTTTTCTATCTTATTAATTTTAAGAAGGGTAAGATGGAAACTATCTCTGTATTTATGGCTTTTACAATATATATTTCAATTCATATTAAAAAGGAAATAAAAGGGAAAATAAAAACGATGAGCTTATTTTTTTCTTATTATTATTTTTTCTTATTATTTTCATCGCATATTTCAACTTTTTGTCAAATGGAGTTAATTAATGTACGCACTGACCTGCTCATATAGCTTATCTAACCTGGGACATTATCGCGTCTAGACTCGTCACAATATTATATTATATTATTCATACTATCTTTGAAATCTGAAATCTATAATCTTATTATATAGATAGTAGAACAGGACTCTTATCGAGCAGAAAAGTAGAGAACATTCTTACTGGTTTGGTTTTCGTTTTGAGATATAAACAAGTAAGAATGCTCTAGTCGAGTACGCCCGACTACGAAACTCCCTGTACCCAGTTCTAAAACTTCAAATCACATCTTCGTTCACTTACACATACACAAAGCCGCACACACACGAGCCACAGCGTAAGCAGGGCATTTTAAGTGCTCCTTTCTCCCCCCACTCTGAATACTGAATCTACATTCGTAAGCAATGCTGTGTTTATGATCCGATCGACTTAAATATTTTTCAGTAGATTAAGAATCCCCCAAGTATTATACATGCCAAACCCCAAGACTATATCTTTAAAACTGTCCTTATAATATGTTTTTGTCGATTTGCGGTGGAGCGGGGGAAGATATTTGAAATTTGAATATGAATATTCAGGAACCTACATTCCAAATTTGGTGTCTTTAGGTCTTATAGTTGCTGAGATCGACGGATGAATATGTGTTTGGAAGTTTTAGACCTGGGTATAGGGAGTTTGGTAGTCGGGTATACTCGAGTAAAGCATTCTTACTTGCAAGAATTAAATTAAATTGATTTGACTTATAATAATAAATTTCAAATCTTCACAGAAATATTTATAGAGCAATAATTATTTAATAACACGTAATTTTAATATACTTCGTAGATTGTAAAATACTCTTTTGAATAGGCAATAAAATAAATGTGTTCACATTCGGAAATCTCATATTATTTTCGAGTTTAATTTATCAAATCCAATATGGGCGCATTATGGTATGGCAGGACCAATTATTGTGCGATGCTTACCAACACTACTTATTCATCGCATACGCATATCGATAGCTTATCGATGCTCCCACCAAAACAGTAATCGCTTCGCTTGCGTGGGATCAATTTTAAATTTAATATATTATTACAATTATGGAAAAATAGTCAACGTCCGCAGTCGGAAATCGAAATTTTAAATTATTTCTGAATTTTTGAGATGAGAACGATATTTTGTAGTGGCCTCTTGGCAAACAGTAACTCAAACGAAACATTTTCGAAGCAAAAAGACATACGGTATATATCTTGTTTTGAAGATTCGGTCACACTGCATAATAATAACACAATAACAACGCACGTAGATTGTAAACAATAAAGTCTTAAACTGTAAAACTGTAAATTTATAAATAAAAATAAATTGGTATACGTATGTTTGTGTAAAAATGCGCTTTCACATGAACGGAAGCGGTGATGATAATGAAATTGTGGCTGCCACAGCTAGCGCCGAGCACATGCGCAAATTTGTATTCAGTTGCAACGTTGACGCAGCCGTCGAGCGCTTGGAAATCAAAATACCAGAAGTAAGCTTAAAAATTTATTAACATTAATAAAAGATTTGTTCTAATCATTACACAATTGCAGATTCTGCAGGGCGCTTACTCCTTCTATACCTGGCCAAGCGCTCCAGTTCTCGCTCACTTTTTGTGGGAGCGTCGCCAAACGCTTGGGTGCAAGCGCATACTGGAGCTGGGAGCTGGAACTGCATTGCCCGGCATACTGGCTGCCAAATGCGGCGCTCAGGTGGTGCTTACTGACAATTGCATACTGCCCAAATCCTTGGCACACATACGCAAATCCTGCCTGGCCAATCAACTGCAGCCGGGCCTGGACATCGACGTGGTCGGCCTTAGCTGGGGCCTGTTGCTGAATAGCGTGTTTCGCCTGCCAGCATTGGATCTCATTATAGCCGCCGATTGCTTTTACGATCCAAGTGTTTTCGAGGATATTATTGTGACGGTGGCGTTTCTATTGGAGCGCAATCGGGGCGCCAAGTTCATATTCACATACCAGGAGCGCAGCGCGGATTGGTCAATCGAGGCGTTGCTTAAGAAATGGAAATTGCACGCGTCCAGCATAAATATGGATGAAATTGGCAAGCAGTCTGGCGTGGATTTGCTTGAATTTATGGGCGGGCATACGATACACCTGCTGGAGATTACGCTCATCGAGCAGCAGCGTGTTGGGGATTTAGTACAGTAGCAATAAAATATAAAAACTAGAAAGTAAACTGATTTTTAATACGCTCAAGTCACTAAGAAACAGTATACGCCTAAAAGTTAATACCGGATTTCATTAATATTGGGGTCGGGTTGACATTTGTTTTAGAAAAAGCTAAACAGCTTGAAAGACTTGAAAATTTAAAAAACGGTTAACTTCTACTATGAAACTTTATTAAAACACAAGCATAAGGCACGAAATGTGTAATGGACTGAATGAGATGTTTCCGACCCAACAAAGTGTATATATTCTGAATCAGCATCAATAGCCAAGTCGATATAGCGATCCGTCCGTCTGTTTTAAAGCTATCGTTATGAACCTTGGCACGATCCTTCTATTTTCTGCAGGCAGTACATATGTCGGAACCGGCCGGATCGGACCACTATAACTTATAGCTGCCATAGGAATGATCGGTCGACAACTATATTTTTACATGAAAAACTTTTTTGTTTATAAAGATATCCTCACCAAACTCACCCAAACCGAGTCTCTGGAGAGTTTATACAATCAAACAAAATTTGGACCACTATATCACATAGCTGCCATAGGGTCGGGGGAAAAATGAGTTTTTGTATGAAAAACTTTTTGTATTACATCCAAACTATGTGAGAGTTTTCTTATAGTTCAAATAGTTTCCTATAATTTTATCAAAATCGTAAATTAATTTTTATATACAATACATTGCTGCTAGGGTATGAATGTAGCTTCGACACTCCTAGGATAGCCACTTCTTTTTGTTTTGTATTTATAAATATGCAGCAAAACAAGATCTCTGTCCAAAACTGTGGGAAATATTAAGTTAAAGTTATTAAGTTAAGTTTAAATATTTATAGCTGCGCATACGAAAAGAAACAAATATTATTAATTACTAGAATACAAATTGGAACATTTTAAAATTATAATTAATTATAGTTAGGCCGATCAGGTCCTCTGGCCCCACTGTTCGCGGATTGCATTAACTTAACAGCGTTGCTGTTTATTTAACAGAACGCTGCAAATGGCAAATGCGCCATTGATATTCACACAAAAGCGTCGACAAGTATTTCATAGGCAGCGAGCGTCGCTGTCGCCGTTTAAAAGTTGTGCATAGTTTTATTATTTATTTCGGAGACGCCAAATCAATTTAAATATTTAGTGAGTTAGTGCCACTAAGTGCACGCGATTTAGTTCAATTTTTATTATTTGTTGTTGATGTGACGGCCTGGTATTTCGATAAAGCCGTCTCATTATATCAGTGTGTGTGTGTGTGCGTGAATTGGTTTTGTGTTTGCCTTCTACGCGCCTGTGAAAAATCGAAGTTATTGCATTACGTTGCGCCAGCTGTCCAGCTGCCTGTCCTATGGGATTTTGGTTTAAATTTTCATGGTGAGTGGAGTGCTCCAAAGGAATTTGTTAGAAACGCATTACAATGCAATAATGTTGCTGCCGCTGTTGTGGGCGTCGTTTGCGTGCTTGCCCTCTTGACTTCTCCTTATGTTTGAATTTGTAGCTAACTAATTTTAGGTACTTTAAATTAATAACAACAAATTTAATTAGCAACAAGCAGAAACGGTTTTTGACGACATTTTGTTGACGCACGACGCTCTTTTAGAAACATTTGCTGTTATGATTGATCCGTTAATTCGAAACCGCAAGGGAGTGAGCGTCGTCATACCTCTCTCAATTGGAGGTGAGAGCACAGTTTTATTATGTACGGTTGTGTCATGCGAGCATCCAGGTACCAATTGATACGCACGCGTAAGCTTGAAAGATACAGCTGGATTGCTGTTCTTGCTTTGGTATTTTGTATTTTGGGTTTGAATACAAAGTTCTTAGCGGAAACTAAAATTAATGGTTAAAGCTTCAGAAGAGTTAAAAGTTGAATAAAACTTGATTTTTAACAAAAAAGACGGCCTGGGGTCGACATATTCTACCGAATTCTAGTACATGAAAAGCTCTTAACTCTTAACTCTTAACTGCAAAAAGTTTTCCACCAAAACAAAAATCAAGCGAATATGTTGTGTTTAAGGCTTTTAAAGTATACCGAACTTCTGTAAATTTGTATGTAAATTAGCTTTATTTCGCTAGGTAATAACACCGAAGATATCTGCTGTATGACATAGTTATTATCGAACAATTGATAAAGTATACATCGCAATTGCCGAGTTTAGTGGAGATTGTTTTAAAATTTAGAAAATTTTTCAAACCTAATGTTTGTTGCCGATCGTTTCTATGGCAACTATATGTTATAGTGATCCGATCTGGTCAATTCCGACATATGTACCGCGCAGAAATAAGGTGTATCTATACCAAGTTTCATTAAGATAGGTCTGAAACTGAGAGACCAGTTTGCGTAGAAACTGCCAAACTGGTAGTTCAAAAGCGAGAACGCTTGCCATTATGCCATCACCTATCATATGTTACTCCATGGAAGAGTCGCAAGGCGCCGACAAAGGTTATGCGACAATGACGACTGTTCAATACTCTACGCTACCTGGCACCAAGCGTGTGCGTGTGTGAGTGTATGAGAGTAAGGGTAGGGGAACTTATTTACATGCCTGATTTATGGCTTGTCGGGGCAGAAAACAAAATGCGCGGGATATGATTTCATAGTGGGTGCGTGCCCAATGCCCAATCCTCTCCTGCATTTGGCATTAGATAAATTCGCAAGCGGGATTGTTAAAAATAAATGTTGATGCCATAAGAATAGCACTTAGCAGGAAATGTAAGCAAATTCTAAATATGGCAAAGCGACCTATTTAATTTTGTCGCCTCTCCAAGCAGCGCAGCTGAAGCATGACGGCTGCATTCCTTGGCCCAAGATTTCATCCGTAATTAAGCTCAATTTTGAAACATTAATTTTGATTGCCTTTAGTTTCAGACTGAGCACACACACATAACAAAGTTCTGCTCGATTTAGTTTCATTTCTACATTTGTACAGACTTTTAATACGTCCTAAACACAAAAGATTTCAAATATATTTTTATTCAATCAATTATTTCGCTTTCAGCTAGTCGCGTGTTTCTTTAACCTACTGACCTAAACACTAAACCCAGCAATTAGACATGGCCGAGGATACAGAGTACAAGAAGCTGCCCATTGAGGAACGTTGCCTGCACAAGCTGTGGAAGGCGCGTGTCGATGGCTATGAGGAAGCCGCAAAGATCTTTCGCGAGCTCGACGATGAGAAGTCACCAGAGTGGTCCAAATTTGCAGGACTCATCAAGAAAATGGTTGTCGATTCGAATGCCCTAGCCCAGGAGAAGGGTCTGGAGGCGGCGCTCATTTTTGTGGAGAACAGCGGCCTAGCTGGACGAACTGTGGGTGATGTTATGAACGGCATTGTCCATAAATGCATTGCTGCGCCCAAAACGAAGACCAAGGAGCTATCTGTGCAAGTCACGCTCATGTATGTGGAGATTGAGAAGCACGAGGCGGTCTTAGAGGAGCTGATAAAGGGCATGGATCACAAGAATCCAAAAATTGTATCTGCCTGTGTGGCAGCCACAACGCAAGCGATGCGTGAATTTGGCAATAAGGTCATTGGCGTCAAGCCCCTCATCAAGAAATTGGCTCCACTCATGTCCGATCGCGACAAGTCTGTGCGCGATGAAACCAAACAGTTGGCCGTTGAAATGTATCGCTGGGTTGGCGCCGCCATGAAATCACATATTGCCACATTGCCTCAGGTTACAATTAAGGAGCTGGAGGATGAGTTTGACAAACTAAAAGGCGATCGCGCCGAGCCATCTAGGTGAGTTTAATTGCACTTTCAAGCTGCCCACAATTAACCCTAAACACTTCCTGCAGATACCTGAAATCCCAACAGGAAAAACAGGCAAAGATTGCGGATGAGGCTGCAACTGAGGATGCGTACAATGGTAAGAAGGTTGCTTAGGCAATTTTATTTGAATATCTACTAGAGTTATTGTACTACTTATAAGCACCTATAAGCAGAAAATTTAACCCCACGCCGAAAAAATCTTAAAGGAACTATCAAGAGTCTTCTTAAGCAAGTATATAAAGGAAAGCTATCTGGCACCCCGAGGTATTCATATCCTCGCCAAGGTATAATAAAAAACGGTATAATTCGACACTTCATGAGCAATTTCTTAGTTACAAATAATTGTCTTCCCAGATCATTTATATTCCTTTAAATATTTATTTATGCGGTATTCAGTTACCGAGACCACCAAAGATATTTGTAACTAAAAATAAATTAAACACCATAAGGGGAATTGTTCACCCCACATTCTACCAACATCAATGTAAATATTTGTATCAAATATTTTAATATCGGAAAGATTGTTCATTGAAATGGTATAAATGTAAACAACAGTGATTAGTAGTCCACGTTCCGCCCTGGCACATGGGTTAAGCAAATTGATCTTGAGTCATGATTAGTAATTCTCAAAGAGTACAAACTTGTGTAAAACAAAAGTAATCAATATTGTCAATATTCGCAAGGAATAGAAACTTTTGGAAAACATAAGTAATCAATATTGTTGTAATTTGCAAATTAAAAAACAAACCAAATGAGTCTTTTGACCGTTTGTAATTGATAAAAGAAGCAACTGTATTGTGTTTTGTTAACAAAGCTATTCTGACACACAGTTTTCACAAATTTTCCGTAGTATTGTGAAAAGCTCTGTAAATTATTTGAACCCAATAAAACCTTCAATTATCTCTTTTTCCAACCTTGTGGAATTTTTTAAATATCTAAGGAAACTTCAGTTTATTAAATCTTGCAATGTGTGTTGTACATTTATTAATAGTCAGCCAAAACAAATGTTTTATTAACACATTCGCATTCTATAAACTAACAAGTAAGAATGCTCTAGTCGAGTATACCCGACTAAGAAACTCCCTGTACCCAGGTCTAAAACTTCCTAACGTATCTTTGTACACTTAGACACACACAAATACATACACAAATAAGCACGTACACAATCGACAATGAAAGCGAGGCATTTTAAGTCGCGGCTGCGCTTCTTCTTCCCCCCGCTCTGCAGTACCTGAATCTTGATCAACTTGAAATTTGGAGAGTATTTTACGAGTGACCAAAGTGACATACATACATGCACAATCCCAAACCTATATCTTGAAAATTGTTGCTGTAAAACGGGTTTTATCGAATAGTAGGGGGGGGGGGGGGAGGTGGTACTGATCAAGAATATATATACTTTATAGGGTCGGAGATGTCTCCTTCTGCCTGTTACATACATTTGCACACATTTAGTACCCCCTTTTTGCACATTTTATGGGTACAGGGAGTAAAAAAGGTATAAGAACATCCTTAAGATTTTGATATCTAGTAAAACACATATAAAATGAATAAAGTTTTAATTTAATTAATAGTATACATTTGTATTTTAAACGTTTATATGGATTCTGTTTAGATGACGATACCGAAGCTGGCTGTGTGGAAGTCGATCCCATGGATCTAATTGATCCCGTCGATATACTCTCTAAGATGCCTAAAGATTTTTACGACAAACTCGATGAGAAGAAGTGGACGTTGCGCAAAGAGTCGCTCGAGGCATTGGAGAAACTGCTCAATGATAATCCAAAAGTAGAGGGCGGTGAATATGGCGCCCTTGTCAACGCACTGAAGAAGGTCATTACCAAGGACTCGAATGTTGTGCTCGTGGCCATGGCTGGCAAATGCATGGCCATGTTGGCCAAGGGTCTATCAAGGCGCTACTCCCCCTATGCATCGGTAAATATGACGATTGCATTTAATGTTATGAGATTATGTCTATTTTGATTGTAGGCATGTATGCCAGCGCTGTTGGAGAAATTTAAGGAGAAAAAACCCAATGTGGTGAGCGCGCTGCGTGAGGCCACGGATGCCATTTATGCGTCCACGTCACTGGAGACACAGCAGGAATGCATTGTGGAAGCACTGGGCAACAAGAATCCTAGTGTCAAGTCTGAGACGGCGCTGTTTCTGGGACGTGCCTTCTGTCGCACACAGCCGACGGCAATAAATAAGAAACTATTGAAACTGCTGACCATCACACTGGTAAAGACACTCAACGAATCGGATCCCACGGTACGCGACAGCAGCGCAGAGGCGTTGGGCACACTGATGAAGCTAGTCAGCGAGAAATCTCTGGCACCGCTGCTTGGAGACGTCGACGCGCTGAAGATGAGCAAGATTAAGGAGTCCCACGACAGGGCCGAGATCAAGATCAAAGTGGCCGCACCCAAAAAGGAGGCTCGACCGGCAACAGCGCCAACAGGCAAAACAGGAGCAGCTGCATCCAAGCCTGGTGGCGGTAGTGTAGAACCCAAAGCCGTGACGCGTCCGGCAACGTCGGGTGCGCGTAAAACTGTTAAGAAACCGGCGACAGCAACAGGTTCAGCTCCGGCTGCACTTTCCAAGGTAGCCAGCGGGAAAGCGCTGGCCACAGAGCGCGAGTTGACGCCCGAGGAAGTGCAGGATAAGGCGGAGGAGCTAATATCTGCCGATATTCTAAACGGCCTGGCCGACAGCAACTGGAAAATTCGATTGGCCTGCGTGGAGCAACTGCTGCCGCAAATCACTAGCTTCGATGCCAAACAGCCGGGCATAGCTCAAGTTCTGGTGCGAACTATTAGCGGGCGCAAGCCTGGCCTCAAGGAGATGAACTTTCAGGTGCTCAAATGCAAGTTGGACATCGTACGCATCGTGGCCGAGCAGTATCCGTTCACAACCGTTAGCGTTGATCATGTGGTCAATGATATAACCGAAAAACTGGCTGATCCCAAGAATGGTGGTGGTGCTTCCGATGTGCTTATGACTTTGTCCGAAGTCACCAAATTAGAGTATGTGGTGGGCAAAGTACTGACTTTTTCCCTTGAACAAAAGTCGCCCAAGGTGCAGGCGGAGGCGTTTAACTGGGTTAACAGGTGCATCATTGAGTTTGGCTTTAAGTTGCAAGCAAAAACGCTCATCGAAGATGTACGTAAGGGCCTCCAAAGCACGAACCCGATGGTGCGCAGCGCCGCCATCCAACTGGTGGGCACCATGACCATGTATATGGGCAATGCACTAATGGTTTTCTTCGATGGCGAGAAATCCGCACTCAAATCACAAATTCAAGCCGAGTTTAACAAGAATCTGGGCGAGCGACCGCCCAGGCCAATACGCGGCTCACAGCGCAGTAGCCTCAGCGCCGAGGAGGATGAGGATGCCGGTGGGGCCGGATCAGCAGAGCCAGAACCAGTCAATTTAGCGGATTTGCTGCCGCGTGTCGACATTTCAAGTCAAATAACAGAGGCGCTGCTCAAGGAAATGTCCGACAAGGACTGGAAGACGCGCAATGAAGGACTCACCAAGCTGCAGGCCATCATTAACGACGCCAAAGTGATCAAGCCGACCATTGGCGATCTGGCGCCAGCTTTAGCACACCGTCTGGTTGACTCCAATGCAAAAATTGCGCAGATGTCGCTTTCTATTTGCGAGCAACTGTCAACGGCAATGGGCGCCGGTTGTCGAAGTCATGTGCGTGTCCTTTTCCCGGGCTTCCTGCATGCGCTGGGCGACAACAAATCCTTTGTGCGTGCAGCGGCGCTCAACTGCATCAACAGTTTTGGCGAACAGGGTGGCTACAAGGAGTTCTTCGAGAGCGAAATGATTGCCGATGCCTTAAAAAGTGGCTCGCCGGCGCTCAAGTCCGAGCTGTGGTCGTGGCTGGCCGAAAAGCTGCCCCCATTGCCGCCCAAGACCATACCCAAAGAGGAGCTGAGCACAATGGTGCCGCACTTGTATGCGCACATCTGCGATCGGAATGCGGAAGTGCGTAAAAACGCCAACGAGGCTGTTCTTGGCATTATGATACACCTGGGATTCGAAGCGATGTCGCGTGCTCTGGACAAACAGAAGCCCGCCTCCAAGAAGGACATTATGGTTGCACTCGAAAAGGCGCGTCCCAATCTACCAGTTAAGCCGCTCCCCAAGGGCAAACAGCAGGCACCCATACCGGAGGAGACCAAGAAAGTGGTGCGAAGCGGTGGAGCTGCCGCGACACAGAAACAAGGTGCGGCCAAAGCAGCTGGCGCTGGCGCCGGCGGCGACAAACAGGCGGCAGCATCAGCGTCCCGCAAAAAGGATGAGGATGTGGACATGTCGCCGCTGCTGGCGGTTAACAATAATAAAAATCAACGGCTTATCGATGAGCAGAAGATGCGCGTACTCAAATGGACATTTACAACGCCGCGCGAGGAATTCACGGATCTGTTGCGCGATCAGATGACCACGGCCAATGTGAATAAGGCAATGATGGCCAACATGTTTCACGACGACTTTCGGTATGTTCATTTCAACAGAGTTCAAAAACCAAAAGTACTTGAGAAAAAAACAGCGTTAGTAAACGACTCCGTTAAACTCTACTCCAAATTTCTCGATTCAAAAATACTACAGAAGTTTTTTTAAAATTTTATAGTCACTGACTAGGCACACTTATAATTATCATAAATATATATTTATTTATTTGCTAGCTATCAAGCTCTTTACTTTAAGTGTACCTAGTAACTCAGCTATGACTATTCGATACGATACGGAGTCCCGCTGTCTCAAATTTTGGGTCCTATGCGGGGAGTACTTAACCGAGTCAAGCTTTTTCAAGAGAGCAAATTCAACGCTATATCAATCATAAATGAGATTTATGCAAGCGATTTTTGATTTGATTTTCATTTTGATTCTTATTAAATTTTTAAAAAATTTCCAAAATTTACTTTATATTGTGTTTGCTACTTCATTGATTAAAATCAACTCCAAAATTGGGATTATCTAGATCTAAAATGTTTTCGTCCTGATTAAAGGACTGATGATCAACGCAGAGTTTTTATTTTTATTAACACTAAGACGTAATTTTAGAAAATTCTACCCAAATTGGTAGAATATTGGTGGAAAACATCATCGTTAAAGCTCTTGACTGAAATTCATTGAACGTTCCTTTCAAATTGTAAAGATTTCGCCTCCATGCGTGGGAAATTTCTGGTAATGGAACGATGAACCGATTTTAATCCACTGGCAGAAAATTGGTGGAAGCGAGATAATTTGAGAACTGTGTGGTGAATTCCAAATAGATAGACAGAAATATTAGAAAAACTATCCAGCCTGAAGCCCTAGTTGCTCTAGGGCAAAATTAGTAAAGAGATATGGCGTTTCCGGCCACAAACTTAGTTGGTTAAATCAGTGTCTATATTCAGTACATTGAGTATTACCTCTTACCTGACTAGTGAACCAAATATTTGTATTTATTATTGCAGTTATCACTTGAAAGTCATTGAACAGTTGAGCGAGGATTTGCCAAACAACAGCAAGGCGCTGATTTGTAATCTGGATTTAATACTTAAGTGGCTGACGCTGCGTTTCTACGATACGAACCCTTCTGTGCTTATTAAGGGTCTCGAATATCTAGGACAAGTGTTCCAGACGCTGGTCGAAATGGAGTACATGATGGCCGAGAATGAGGGCAGCAGTTTTGTGCCACATCTTCTGCTAAAGGCAAGCCGCTATAGCCCTTATTGATATCCGTTTTGTAAACTCCTAATCATTGTAATAACTTTTCGCAGATTGGTGATCCAAAGGATACCGTCCGAAATGGCGTGCGACGCGTGCTTCGACAGATTAATCTGTTGTATCCATTCACCAAAGTCTTCTCGTATGTGATGGACGGCCTCAAGTCGAAGAATGCGCGTCAGCGTACCGAGTGCCTAGATGAGTTGACTTATCTCATTGAGAGTTACGGACTGACCATTTGCCAGCCATCTCAGCAGGTGGCTCTCAAGGAAATAGCACGTCAAATCTCCGATCGCGACAATTCCGTACGCAATGCGGCTCTCAATTGCGTTGTGGCGGCATTTTTCCTTGCCGGCGAGAAAATTTACAAGCTGATTGGCCAGCTTAGCGAGAAGGATCTCTCCATGCTGGACGAACGTATCAAGCGAGCTAAAAAGACAAGAAAACCCACAGCCGTGCCCGCAGAGTTGCCATCTGGCAACAAGGCCTCGCCAATGGTGGTGCAACAGGAAAGCATTGAGATTGAGGATGCTGTGGGCAATGGCTCCGATGAGCTGCCGCCACCCGACGAGGAGGGGTAAGTTTGTTGACAAAGGGGATAAAGACTACAATAATGCAGATAGAACTCAAGCTTAACGAGTTTGGTTTGATTGCTGTTTTCCAGGAATGGAAAGTAAATTGGCAATAATTAAACCGAATCAAACTCAGAAAAAACCAAAATTAACAGTTATAACATTTTGGATTCAATTATGCTATACCAAATTGAATAAGTAATAATAAAAAATTAAACCTTTTTAAAATCTTATGTTTTTAAGTTAAAATGTTTCTACAACTAAAAAGTCATCAAAAAATCCAAAATTCAAATTAGAGTTGATAATTATGTTAATCAGATCTGTTCCCCTTTCCGATTAAAATCATTTGCAAAAACTATTGGGCCTGTTCCGGGTTTCACCATCGGTAACATTTTGCGGAACTGCAGTTTCCATAAATCTTTTAATGTTCACATTGGACGTGATTTTGCGGATTGAATTTACTTGGCTTTCATACATTGTATCTTTCTCTGTAAATCTTACATAAATTTCAAACTAGAGTTACCAAATATAATGCAATGAATTCTTGAAAATTATTATCTTGATATATTGAAGTCGGTAACGGGGAATACGTGAAAGAGTATCCTTTTAATTTTCTAAGGATAACTGATTATTAAATGTCAAATTAAAGTGATTTATTTTCGAAGTGATGACATCTTTAGTTCTGAGAACATTAATCCAAAATTAATGTACTATAGTAATTTCCATTCCTGATTTTCTTTTATTTAATCTTAAGTTTATTATTTTGTATGATTTGGCTTAATTTCTTTTCCATTGATCTTGTGACTCACTCAGCTACCAACAGCCAGAGTTGAAAGTGCGTGGCCAAAGCAACAAGCTGACGGATACCAACTCATACACCCTGACTCGACAGGCGTAAAGTGGCGTTTTATTTATTATATACGTTCATGTTTAGTTTGCTTTATTTGTTTGTATTTATTGCTGTTGATGTTGATGTTGCTGTTGTGGCTTGTGCTCTGTTTATATTGCCTTTTGTTTTTGCTCAGTCACCTTTGCATTTGTTGTGTCGTTACCTTAGAATAAGTATTTCAGTCGCTCACATACTGTATCATATTGTCTATGTTCAAGTAATGCTTACTAAGTAGCAAATATAATATTTTAATTTAACTGAAACCAATTTTCGTCGCATCATCTCACAGGACCTTTGATCAGGCACCGTCGGCACAGGTGCTGCAACTACAGCAACAACTGCAGTTGCAACAGCAACAGGCGCAGCAGCTAAAACCCAGCGGTCCCTTTGGCCTGGACCCACAGATAATGGCCGATATTGAAAAGAACTGGGTGCGCGTCGACCAAATGGTATTCCAGGATCATCCTACAGTTGATATATCGTTGCTCTACGAACCCATCAAAGTAATACCAACACGGGACGGCTTCCAGTACCCACAGGACAAATTTGATCGGCTTATATCGCGTTCGCATTATATGCAACAGAATCTGACGACTTCGCCGCAATCAAACGCCACCATGGCCGGCGGCATTTCGCCCTATCGCAGTCCCATGCGAATGCAGCAACAGTCGCACCAAAACCATTCGGAGGGCAATGTGCCCAAGTAAGTTAAAAAATGAAAGCACTCTGTGAATTTGAAGTAAACTTCTGGTCTTTACAGCCTGGCCGATGTGCTGCCCAAGCATGACCCGCATTTGGTCAGGATTATAAAGGCAGTGAGCAGCACGGACACGCTAAAGGCACGTGCGGCCATCAATGAGCTGACAGAGATTATCGAATCACCCGAAAAACAGGCCGTGCTGCGTGACTACGAGGAAATATTTATACAAAATGTGCTGGCACAGATAAAGGTGGGACGCCAAAGCTTGAAAATGTAATTGAGTGTAATTGTTGCTATTTTGTTTGCACACAGAATCTCTCACAGCTGCCCATATCGCAGGCATTGGTTGTCTATCAGCCATTGTTGTCCATTTTGTACACATTTTTCAATGCCAACATTCTGGGCAAAACGCTGAGCGTGGCCTGCATTAAGAATCTCATGTCGTCTCTGCTGCATCTGCTGGCTGATCAAAAGCTAACCAGCGGTGATGACAGCCAATACAACAAGGTGATAAATGGCATATGCCTTAAAGTACTGGACAAGGTTAATTTTACGAATATATATTGGTAAGCAAGCGCAGCATATACAACTGAGTAATCTATTTCTAATTCGAAATTATTCTATCATCTGCCGCAGCGCCCTAATTCGCTTGCTGAGGGAGACCTGCCCGGTCGCCGGTTTGCCAAAGTTCACGGATTTGTTGATGAAATGCATTTGGCGCAACATTAAAATGTTGCCCGAGCGCTCCAATGAGCTTAACTACGATGCCGTCATCTTGGAGGTTCATGAATTTATGCTAGCATTACCCAGCACCTGGTGGCAAAATCGGCCATCGGACACGCCCCTGCGCACCGTCAAAACAATAATACACAACATGGCCAAGGTGAAGGGCAATGGCATATTGCAGCATCTCAATCAGATACCCACACACTCGGAGCTGCACACATATTTGATACGCATACTGAAGGTAAGCTGGTATTACCAGTGCTTAGCTTAAACAAATTATAATATCTTGTGTAGAATTTCCAAAAGGATGGCATTGTTGCCGGCACGGGTGCCTCGCCGCAGCGTCAGCAATTTACAGCCAAGGATATTGCCACAAAGCGCATATCGCACCAAACTCATGATGCAGTATCACAAATCTTCAAGCTTATCTCCGACAAGGATACCAAACAGCAAGGACTGCAAAAGCTATATGACTTTAAGGTATGTCCCCGTGTTGTCGTGACAAGACTGTGCTAAACTCTTCGTTGATCTCTGCAGCAGCAAAACCCTGACATAGATCTGAGCACTTTTCTGCAAGGCGCTAGTGCCACTTTCCACAAGTACATCGAGGAGGGTCTTGCCGAAATCGAGCGCAATCAGAACACGGGCTCTACGCAGGCGCCGGACAATCGTACGGGTTAGTAAATCACACAACTACCACACACAATCCTTTCATTAACCACACGCACTTGCTACTAACCATGTATATGCCCTGGACCAACCTGCAGCTGCTACACGTTCTTATCTCGCAGATGTCAACTATCAAAATGTCGTGCACGATCCGGACTATTGGATGGACCGATTGCAGAACATGATGTCCACGCGGCACTCCGCGGACGATGGCTCACATATGCTGGACAATAAGGTGGCCGACGAGAATCTCTGCCTAAACTCGATGAACTCTCAGAAGGTGTCACTCATCAGACGTGAGGTGGGTCCGGTCAGAGCTCCTTATGAAGAGCATTGAAATTCAGAAATGTATAAATTAAACGATAGTCAATTATGTGATAAATACGATAAAGATTCGTTGCCTTATATCTATGTGTCCTTTCTTTCGACTCTAGAAACCCGAACTGTCGCCCAATCGCCTTCAGCACATCCAGGCCAAACTGGCGCAGATTAAAAAGGAGAATCATGCCCAATAAGTGTAGATGACTCGTATTACTATTTAGTTGGCGCTGTTATGCTGATCTGATATGGATTATTATTATATATATATATTACATATTATTGGTGATCAGCAACGAGATGAGGTCCGCAGCGTAAACACATAAACCATTTATTATTTAACATAACGTATGCTTATAGATTTTCGGTATAATCATAATGTTCAGTAACAAGTCGATAGAAGACTACAAGCAAAACTTGAAGGCAGGTTAACAACAGTAACAATAATTAACAGCATACTACATAACTATTTACTATTAATTACTACAATACTAACGAATGTACTACAAAAACAAATTATGTATTAGCACTGAGTTATGTTAGATATGCGTTTCATATTTGGATTGGCTGAGTTGAGATTAGTTCTTCTTCTAGCTTGTTCCACTTGCCGTTTGTTATGTTCAATTCTTGCTTTTACAATTGAGTTGAAATTTAAAGTTAAAACAATTAAACATGTTAAAGATTTATGTATTAATAAAAGAAAACTGTTTTTCGCCACCATATGCATTAACCTTGTTAAGTGATTCCCCATCAAGATTGTTTTGTATCAAGCCAGGCCAAGAAACGGGCTCAGTGCGAGTTAAAGAACTATTATTTATAAATACATACAAACATACTACATAATTCATACATACAAGCTCGTAACTAGTTAATTAACAATGTACTACATAGAAGTTACGTTTGGTTTTAACAATTGTTTAGTTTAAGCTTAATTCACTTTAACATACTACACACAAACACACACATAAACACACACATTCGCACACGCGTATTCTTTGTAACGTGCCCATTATTTATGCAACAGAAATAAATGTTATATTTATAAATCAACTAATCTGCCACAGGCACTACGTCCTCAGTTATTTCAGTTAACTCCTCTTCCTCCCCTTCACCGTCGCCATTTTTAGGCTTTGCATAGCGCGAGGATATGGTTGCCACCCTTATAGCAGCCTTGAAGCCCACGCGTGCCTTCATCTTGGCCAGCTTGGCCTTCCAGTTCTCATCGCGCGAGGGCAACGCATTCAAATACTCAATCATTTCCTCCTTCTTGGGATCCACAATGGCCAGCACGGACATGCAGCCATCGACAGTGCCCAGAACAATGGCACGGCCATCCTTGCTGCTCTTGATGGCCGTCAGCTCGGCCTGTAGCCTATAGTTGGCTATCATCTCAGTATCTACGGTGCGAAAGACCCGTATTGTCTTTCTGCCGCTATGATAGTAGGCCACATATTCGTCATTCTCCGTAAAGATGCAAATGACGGAGAATACACCCTCGGCAACCTTGGGAATAAACGTCTTCACTGTGGTGCCCTTGCGCAGCTCCAGCATCTCCAGTCCGCCCCTCGTTGGTGCATACAGCCCACATTTGCCATCCCTTGTGAGGCTGCCACCCCATTTTGCTATGGATCGAATATGCTTCTTGCTCTTGATGTCCATAATGCTGCCCTTTTCGCTGCTTATCACAGCCACCTGGTTGGCCTTGTGCGGCATGGGAACCAGCGAGAAAACCTCCTGAAATTGTAGTCCTTATAAGACACTGTATGATTTAATTTAATATATTGACGTACCTTAATGGCACAACCCTTCAGCAGTATTTTCGATACAAACGCGCCATTTGTTGCGCTATAGACGCCCAGGCAATCCTTGTTGGACTTGTCCACAGTGACCACAACGATATAGGCATTGTCAGCTGTGATCACTGATTGCCGAAATGGCATTCCAGTTACCATGCGTATGGGAAAATCAAAGCGAAATATAATTGTGCCCTCTGCAAGGAAAATGAACATTTGGTAAATATCACTTACATTATCTTAATGTTATATTATAATATATTGTAATTTTTTGTATATGTTCCATTTTGCTGCTTGCACTTCAGAAAAAGTTCAAATAGCTATCATAGTTAGTGTACAAACAATTTGATTGATTTTGCAGATATCTTGACAAAAGTCATCAGTTATGGGTTTTATGTGTTCTTTACAAGTTGGGTATTTTATCGAAATCGTGTTAATGTCAGAGTAATTGACTTGCAATTGAGTTTTGTATGAGAGACTTTTTTTTCTTGTAAAGTAAGGTTATTGATTGGCAACATCCAAAGGAGTAACATGCCAATGGTTTCCTAAATTGATCTCTCACTTGTATGCAAACTGCAAATGTATGTTGTAGGCAGATGGAGGCATCTCCGATCATATAAGAAGCATGCATATATTCTTGATTAGTACCAATAGCCGAGTCGATCTGGCGCTGTCCGTATGTACTAAATATTTTTTTTTGGAAAACTAAGAACTAGAGATACATGTATGTTTCTGTATAGCGGGCGCAGGTCGTTATATCGATTTTTGGATATTCCTGCTTGATGTGTATGTTTTGAGTGTACATAAATAAGATGATGTGTTTTCAATATGAAAACAAAAATACATACGAGTATTACAATAGAAATGAGCCGGAAATCGGAGGTTCGTCGACCGCAAGCGAATCTGATTTTAATTAACTTCGGTAAGCGCATATACTATCTTTGGCACCCCATTGATAGCTCTTCTTTCTATTTCTTTGTTATCCCAACATTGCGTTATATTATTATTGTTTTAAATATACCCTGCAGTGGGTGTTATGATTTTGTTGCGCAATGTGTAACCCATTGAATGAGACATTTTCGACCGCATAAAGCAGCATCAATCCAAAACTACCTTGAGCTGTTTGGACGTTGGACTCCATTTCATTAAATTCTGACATTATGTCTTATAGCTGTCATAGGAATGATTGGTGGTAAAACTATCTTACGTATGTAGTTTGCTTAAATTTGATCAAAATCTGAATTTAATATCAGCTATATGATTGATCGGAAATTTAGAATTTGGTTGAAAACTTTTCTGAAAGTGTACATATCTTCTGCAAATCTTTCGAAAACACTTAAGATAGAGAGAATTGTCAAGAATTGTCATAAGTAAATGTCGCTAAATAATAAATATTTATTAATAACATTTAGCCCATCAATTGGTGAGTTAATTCATTTGTAGATAAAGAGCACCTCAGTGGGTATAAAATCAACGATCTCTACTGGAACACTAAGCAATCGAGTTTTGATATAGAAATGCGCAACATCCTATCCATAACCGTTCTGGCCATGGCGCTGGGAGTCGTCTGTGCCACTGACTATTGCAAGAAGAGTTGTGGCAATAGCAAAAATATTGGCTGCGACAACAACGGCGTGAGTATGGAATATTCAATGACTTCGGTAAATACATATATCTACACTCTATCTACTTATAGGCCTGGGATCCTAGCTGCCCTAGCGATAGAGCCCTGCTGAATCTATCGACAGCAGAGAAGAATGCAATTGTTTCCAGGCACAATCATTATCGGAGCTTTATCGCCGGAGGAGGTGAATCGAAACTGAAGCCCGCCTGCCGCATGGCCACCATGAGGTGGAACGATGAGCTGGCCTATCTGGCTTCCCTCAATGTCAGGAGTTGTCAGATGCGCCACGATGGCTGCCACAACACGGACGCCTTCGACTGGGCTGGCCAGAATCTGGCCTGGATGGGATACTTTGACCCGCTGAATACAACAGCCACTGCTGTAGGTGGCGTCGACATGTGGTACAATGAGGTGGCCAATGTCCAGCAGTCCCACATCGATGCCTATCCCTCAAGCTATAGCGGACCCACCATTGGTCATTTCACTGTTATGGTTGCCGATCGCAACACGGATGTGGGCTGTGCCGTTTCCACCTACTCGGTGAAGGGTCAGTCCTACAAGGCCTTCCTAATGGCCTCGCAACTACGCTGCTACCAATGTCCTGGGCATCAAGATGTACAACACCTGCTCGGTGCCGGCCAGCAAGTGCACCACAGGCATCAATCCCAGCTACAAGTTCCTTTGCAGTGCTCAAGAAGCTTACAATGTCAACAACTTGAACTACTAAAAAATAATATCATCATGTCATAAGAGCACTGATAAGAAATACAAGAATAGTCTAGCACATTACAAACTTCGGAAAGTTAGGCTACTAACACTTTGATAGGGTTGAACATTTGAAACCCGTTATCCATCAAATGGGGAAACAGGGGTAATGAAACTGTGCAAATGTTATGTAAGAGTATATATAGTATATATAATCGTGATCAGCCTCAAAAGCAAAGTCAATCTAGGCATGTCAGTCTCTCTGTCTGTCTCGATGACTATAAGAGAGCTAGAGCCATATGCAGATCTACTTGATTTCATATTTTGCAGAGTCCCCCTACACTACAACTACGCAAATCGATTAAAATGAACAACGCATTATCTATTGTGAAAATTTCAAGCGGATCGAATAATAAACACCGAAGTTAATCAAGAAACTACTTCCGTACTCCTGACTAGAGGAGAAAACTAATAACTCTGCTTGCTTGCACTGTCGCTCAACTGCTTGATGTGTATGTGTGTACTATGTGTACGTGTACGCGATTAATAAGATGGGTTCGGGAATTTAATCTAGGTAGATGGGTGTCACGTAGTTTTATATTTTTGACTAGAACATTCTTAATCGTTTATCTCTCAAGTCCAATTTTCCTTGTACTCGTACACTCCTGAAGCTAGATCTATAAAATTTGGTAGACATTGTTGGTATACCAATGTTAAGCAAATTAATTAACATTAATGCAATAGATTTAAAACTTCGGCACACCAAAATTACGCACTCTTTTTGATTGCAAATATATAGCCTAATTATCTTACCTGGAACCGATCGAACCGTCGTAATGGCCGTTAACCGATTTGTTTCATCGCCACCCGCCACCGCTGCCGCAATGATATCCCGTTGATTGATATTGGGCACGGATACGGTGAGCACTTTGTAGCCGTAATCCAGAAGCGTAATCTGCTGTATGCCGGGCTGATCATCGCGATAGACGACCTGCTCGGAGACACGATTCCAAATCAGAAACTTGCCCGTTTCGGATGAGATAATGTAGCGTCCATCCGGTGTGATCTCCGCGTGGGTGACAATGGCGCCCAGGGGGCTGTCAGCTAGCTTGGCCAGCAGGCGGCCGGAGCGAGTCTCCCAGACGCCAACGCAGCTGCGGGTGACCGTAACAGCCATGTCCACCTCGGAGAGACTGATGTCGTCTATTTGAAGCTCATGGCGATCTATGACGTGAACCTTTTCGAATATGTTGTTTATGTTCCACACCTTGACGGAGCGATCTATAGAGGATGTAACCAAATTGTTCCAGTTCCCAATGGTCAGCGGCTCCAGTTGTATGATCCGTCCAAAATGAGCATCCAAGACTTTTGCCAGCTGTCCAGTGTTCAGGCACCAAACATATAGATTCTTGCGGACACCAGCCACAGCATAGTCCAGCTTGGAGCTGACCATGATTGAATTTGACTGCATGATCCGAGTAGTAATGTTGCGTACGCCATGTGGCAGAGTCAAGTACATGGCACCCTCCGCTATGGGCGTGCGCTCCTTCTCCTTCTCCGTGCTGCCAAAATCCCAGATCACAAAGCCCTTGCCGGCTGTGCCCAGTAGCATGCGATCGTTCAGATGTTGATCCAGACGCAACTGCAGCAACATTTCCTTATCATCATTCGCAAAGCGGGGCAGGGTCTCCACGAAGCTCCAGAGAATCTCACCCGTTTCCTCGTTCTCAGTAAAATCATAGACCGATACTTCAAAGTTATCCGGGCTGGCACAGCCATAGGCACGGGTGCGTGCCTTGTTCATGACCAAGGCGCTGAAGAAGTGCACCGAATTGGAGTGGTTACTCGAACGACAGGAGTCCAAGCGCAAACGTATTTCATTGATGGAGCCCGACCAAAAGACCACGTTATAGGCCGTGGGGCTGAAGAATTCCATGGCTGTAAGAGGAGCACACATATGGGTTAGTTCTAGACAACGTCAGCGGAGCATGCCTTACTCAGTATCTCCCAATCCGTATTCTGTCCCGGCACCTCAAACACCTCCACCAAATTGCCACGCATATCAAATTTGGCCCAGCGCAGCTTGCATATTATCAAAAGACTAAGCAGCGATTAGAGCCAGAGTTAATTTAAGCAGTTAAGAACCTACTTTTGATTAAGCAGATACAATCCGCTGACTGGACCATCGCACTCCTCGAATGGACTGTTGATCACCACAAACTCACTGGAGAGCATGTTGAGCAGCACCGTCTGATTGTTGTTGGAATAGGCAGCTGCCCACTTGTTGTCCGGGCTAAGTACCAGCTGCTGCATGATGCCCTCGATGCCGGGATTAACATCTCGCGTGAGATCCGAGGTGGACAAATCAAAGGTTATAAAGTGCGTCGATATTGAGACCATGTAGCGCATATCGCTGGTCAGACAGAAGGCAAACACAGCAAACTGATGACCCTCCAGAGAGTACTGCCAAGGATATTCGGATTAGCTGAGCAAATATACCAACTATTGCTATAGTTACCTTGAGAGGCCCGCCAGGTGTGTGCAGACAATGATTGACCGGAATAAGGGCACAATCCTTGGGTCCGCACCGGTCACAGGCTCGCAGCAACATCTTGATGTTCGGATTGCCACCAATCTCGGGTAGTAGACGTCCAATGAGCTGTGGGGCCAGCATGTTCGGGTATATGGCTAAGATTGCGCCACCCAAGCGCAAAGCATCCGCCACCAGCATCAGCTCTCGCCGGGACTCCTTGTCCTCGGTGTTGCTGGAGGCATCCTCGAAGTCAGCCAGCACTGCCTGCAGCGGGCAGCTGGACAGCTTGGCATGCAGCCAGTCATAATTGAAGAGCACGTGCTCGAACAGATCCTTGAAGCGCCGCGAACGTACAAAATGAAATGGCAGCTCACCGAACTGCAAGGAGTTTATCAAGGATTTAATGCTAAATATATTCGATTGTATTCGATATTTCCTCTTACCTTGCGCAAGTTGTAGCGCTTGGAGAGGCCATCCTTGCTAGTGAAGACCAGTGGCTGTATGGGCACCTTGCGATCTGCGGAGCCCTCCTTGTCGGCCAGTCCAAAGCGATGTCTCTGTATTTCCGTAAACTTAAATGGCTTTGGTATGCCACCGCCCCAAATGCCCAAATAATAATCTGCAATCATGGAATGAAAATATATGGCCATGTTCATGTTTTTAAAGTAGCGTTCCTTGGCTGTGTCCTTGAACTGTCTGTGGTACCTGTGGAGCAAATGATGACACTTGTTTATTATATGTTGAACAACATAATATTAATTACATGTATGTAAGCCCCCTAATAAGGCTCGAATCTCAGTCAACATAAAGCTCTTATAAATCCTTAAGTCTTAAGTTTTTTCCTGATCCCAAGCTTTATTTTTTTAATAAGATTAACCATGTTGTTGTTTGGCAATAAGTGCAACTATAAAAACTAATATAAAATGTTGAAATACTCGTAAATGAACCTGAAGGCTGAAGTTAACTAGGTTTACTTTCTAAATATCTTGACTTTATCAGTGAGGAGTGTTCTTAGTAAAATTAAAGAATATTGCTGCAAATTTATTGAAAAATGTTCTGATTTAATAAGTTAAACAATTCCTAACATATTTTAAAAGTATTTCTTCCCTCAATATCTCTACTTTATCAGAAATGGATTAAAAACCTTTACCGTTTAAACTAAATATAATAACACACTCCCAGAGGGATTATTGATAATATATATAGGTAAGTTGGGACTAATAGTACCAGTTCATCACATTGACACCATCCGCTTCCCGTTCACTCAAATAGTTTGGCAGATCGTTTCTGATACGTGTCCACAGCAGGGGGGGTATACGACGCACTGGCGGCATATGATACTGATAGACATCATCCAAAACCTTGTCGTCTAGTGAGATGAGATCCTCGAGTTCACTCTCGGATAGGCCCGATTTTGAGGCGGTTATATAGGCCAGAGCATGAAAGACAAGGATGCGACCATGCTGCTTCTCCACACGCTCAAACAGCAGCATGATTGAGTCCATCACCGTGTTGGCCAGATGGGTCTCCTGCGGACGCGTGTAACTGCGCCATCGACATATCTCGGCAAAAACCAGCTTCACAAATATGGGCAGGGAGCATTTGCTGATGGCATTGGCCACCAAACGCCACTGGTAGTTGTTAAGATCGCGACAGGCCGTCTTCATCCACATTTTGATCACATTCATGGCCAGCTCCTCACCCAGCGCAGTCACCTCAATGAAGTTCTCCTCCACATCAATCATTTTGCACAGCACATGATACTCATGTGAGACAGTCGGATTTGCTGGTTCATTTGCACACGATATGATGATCTGTAAGCAGTCCCAATCGATTTTATACATATACCGCAGATCGGGTAGAAGTATATGTTATTAGACTAGCTCAGTGACTAGTTTCGACAAGCTTGCCTCATGCAGAACGGCATTTTTAGAGTCGTTTTGGGTGAGGGTGCCAAAGTACTAAGTAATTTGGGTGTTTTGCGAGTGATATTGCTTAGCACGCACAAGTCAAGCAATTTGAAAAACTTACACTGATTGGGTATGCTTATAAATAGTTAAAATATAGTATGTATACCTGGTATTGGCATCATGCAATTTTGATAACTTAAAATGGAAAGAAATCTAATAATAATTGTTAGATGTAATTTCATGCAGTGCTTAAAAGGGAGCGCCTAACTAGAGACATCATCGAGACGAATTTGGGTATATTCGAGCCGAACTATAATATATTGACCAATCCATAATTGAATTTGAAACCGATTGATAACACGAGCTTACAAAATTCAACAAACTTTTAGATCCCGAGCAACTGATGGATCTTTCATTTATGAAATAATCCAATAATTTTTTTATGACGTTTAACTCAGTAAAAAGTTATGGCTAACCAAACTGAGGTAAAAGATCAGAAAGAACATCTTCGTTAACTTACACATACATACACAGATACGCACACGCACGAGCCACAGCGCAAGCCAGGCATTTTAAGTTGTGACTGTGCTTCTTCTTCCCCTTGCTGCAGCACTGAATCTTCCTTCGTGAATAACTTAGGTGTTTATTATCCGATCGACTTGAAATTTGGACAGTAGATTAAGAGGTACTAAAGTATTGGACATGCCAAATCTTAAAGCTATATCTTGAAAATTGTAACTGTAAAACGGTTTTTATCGAATAGCGGGGGAACGGGGGAGATATCTCAAATCTAAAATAAACTTGACCTGCTCCCGCTATACACGAACATACATTCCAAATTTGGTGTCTCTAGCTCTTATAGTTGCTGAGATCCTTGCGTTCATACATACGGACAGACAGACGGACAGACGGACAGACAGACGGACATGGCCAAATCGAAATCTCTTTTGATACTGATCAAGAATATATATACTTTATAGTGTCGGAGATGTCTCCTTCTGCCTGTTACATACTTTTGCACAAATTCAATACCCCCTTTTTACCCATTTTATGGGTACAGGGAGTAAAAAGTGAACAGATTTTGATCAAGTTAAACCAAGCTACGAGTATATAAAGTATGATAATACTAGCAACTGCTGACATTAGAATGTTTTTCATACAATTCAATATTTGACCGATAGTTCCTATGGCAGGCTATATGATATAGTGGCCCAATCCGGCTGGTAATGTCTGGAGCAAAATAATTCAATAGTAGATTTAGATTTCCAAATGGTAAGATTTCATCTTTTTTTTTGCAAGGTGGGTTTCAATTAAAATCTTTAAGTCGCGGTCTTTTAATTAGTACAGTCATTGAATTAATAAGCGACATATACTTTATGGAGTCGGAAACGTCTGCTTTAATGCGCTTCTGTACAAAATAATAACAGCCTCTGCAAAGGGTATAAAATAACTAAAATTATTGCAGGCTAATCATTATATTCATAAGCCAATCATCAATCATTTGATTATAAAGTGGTGTATAGCCGGTTGAAAGCAAATTCAACAATAGTTATTTACAGATTTCTTAAGATCAAATATTTATACATATGTTGTAATTTGCAGTATGTCAAAAACTGTTCTACTTAAGATATTCACTGGGGTTTCCGATTTAGCGCATAAATATCAGAAAAAACAATCAATCGTTTGGAATCGGAAATTTTGTTAACTGGTGTAATCAATGATAAGTTCAGATAATATATACATATGTATGTAGATTATTTAGACATTTTCTGTGCAGAAATATATATACTTATTTTAGGAATTGTGGAAGTGACTTTTGGCATGCCAAAGGATGTGGAGTTGTCATGCAATAGTTCTTATAGTGATAGTAATTAGAGTTTGTATATACAAAATGGCATGCATTAGAAGTAACTTGTTTAGTAAAATGCATAGGGTAGAAAACATGCATTAGGTCCTTAGTTCACAGAGGAACACTAAGCCCAGCGGAATATCCTCGCACTCACCTTACAGTGGGCTGGCAAACGCGTTGGTATCCAGGATACCTTATTTGAATCTTGAGTGCCCGTCAGTTGATCAACTGAATCTAAGTATATAGTTAGCGGCTGATTTGGGCTAGCATAAGTTAGTAATTGCTTAAAATGTGCTGTTAAAGGTACAAGATCATCTGGTATATTCTCAAAGGGTAGCATATAGTTGTACGATATCTGCATTGTTCAATTTTGTTTTTTTGAGTAGAAACACTAATTGGATAAGTTTGTAGTTCGAAATAATGGATGGATATCACCTGCTGGCATATTGATATGAGGGTAGCCGTCAAGGCGCTCGAATCCGGGGTGGTGCCTAGAAAGCGTATGACATTGATGGGCCGCTTGTCGGCAAACCATTCGCTAGCTACCAAGGAGGCGCTCTTGGCCAATAATGAAGTTTTCCCACAACCTCCGTCGCCAAAAAGGACAAGTGGCTTATCTGAATCCCCCAGCATATAGCGCTTGATACGATCGCAGCTCTCTTCGCGGCCGTAAAAGATCTTCACCGAATTGTTACAAGCATGCAAATGCTGAAGGATCTCAGTTACTATCTGCCCCTGTGCACTGGAGTCTTCCTTGCGCATGGCCCTATCCACGAGCTTAACAACGTTCTTATAGAAGTGCGATATGAAATGATTCAGATACTCCTCATGCGTCTCAATGTCCAAACCCTCGCGACCAATCCACTCCACTGTGTATCTGCAAGATAAAACAACGGGTTAGTTTAACCTCAATTGAATCAATCAATTGTGATCACTTACTTTTGTGCATTGCTGGACTCAATCTTGGCGGGCAGACGAGTGTCCCTTAGGTCACCCAGTAATTTAGCGGACTCCGTGTCCAAGCTGCGGTTGATAATGTCCACAAAGAGCGAGGCCTTCTTTAAGTTTTGCAGATTGATATTGTTTATATAGCGCACATAGGCCAGACAATGGTTTTTTGTATTTTTCACATTCAGCACGCCATTGATCACCTCACGTTCCGTTACTACATAGAAAAATAACAGATCAATGGTAATTTAATATCATCTGACAAAATTGTTATTTTTTTTAAATATCATCATCTTCTTTACACATTATTAAATATAACGTGAACATTCAAAAATATCATGAAAAGCTTATCAAAATACTATAGAAAATGTTATCTCGATCTGTACTCAAATTAATAGCTACTTTTCAAGCACGAAGTTAAACCTTAATTTGAATAATTATATTTATATATTTATATGTAGACATGTTTAAAAAATTTATTGCCTTTATTCGCTTGGACCAGTTAGAAGAATTGGTAGAAAAATGAGTTGGATGAATAATTGTTTTGCTTTAGATGTAGGCCCTATACGATCAAACTCGGATCACTATAGCTGATATAGGAACAATCGGTTGTAAAGTGAGTTATGAGTTGCATGTTCAACTTCTTTGTGTCTAAAGATATCCCAACCCCTCATCAATTGTGAGGTATGTTCAGCATTATGTAGTTTGGTTATATTTGATCAAAATAAAATCAATATATCAAATAGCTGAAATAGCTGAAATAGGAACAATCGGTCAATAATAGAGCCTTTCTATGAAAAACATTTCCGCAAGGGTGTATATAGTATCTTCGGCACGTCAAAGATGGCTGATCTTTTATCTATATAGACAGATTTTTTTCATATAGAATTAAATTTTTTAAAGCGGGAATTTATATTAAAATGTTTAATTTGAGTTTATAATTTTGATATTGATCTTAAATTCTGAATAATATCAGAGTCGTGTTTTTAGATATGATACTTATGCAAATCTTCACTTGGTTCACTTCGTTTAATCTCCACTTACCCGACATAAAATAGTTGTGCACATCATCCTTTGACATTTTGTTGCTGGCACCCAGCGAAGCGGCAGCCTTTCGTAGCAGCTTCTGCATTTTGTTGAGCGTATCCCACCAGACAGCCTGATCCTCAGCCTGCAGCTTGGGAACGCGCTGTAAGGGAGTGGCAGGTGAATCAAGCAGTTCGTCAGCTGCTGGTTTAGCCTACCTTGTTGTTGAAGTTAATCAATATGGACGATATGGGCTGTAGCACTGATATGGGTGGCACGGCATTACTATCCTTTTTGTACCACAGATCGAGCAGGGCACGATCAACGCCCATGGATGTTAGCTCCTCGCAGATCAGCTGCAGCTCCGAAGATACTATGTATGTTGGTATGGGCCTGTAGCCGTACTTTTGGCCCAAAAACACTATGAAATTGGGACCCATCGAGAGGCGCTGACAGTTTTTGATCTCACGCATGCAGAGCTCTGTGGTCATATGATCATCTGTGGCCTCGTCACGTACGCCCCAACGCATGTCCACCACTTGAAACTCCAGACCATGCTTCTCGCGACAGTAGTCCTTAATTCTGGGGTAACACTTGGCCATAAGTGTGTTTCTTTCCATCGTGGTATCTAGGTGGCAAGATTACATAAGAACTTACACATGCTTAGGAACTTTTGCGTATGTAACACACCCGTAAATGTGGAGCTTGTGAAAATGCGAACAATTTTCGAGCTAACCGGCGGCAGGGACTCTAGGGAGCCCAAAAATATTGAATCTATGGTGCGGTCATCCATGATTATGCTTTTATTTATTCAATTGGTTTAAAACTAATGTGTGATGCGTTTTTATAGTGCTGCAAGCAGCAGCTTTTTAGGACGTTCTGTAGCCGTTGAAATCCAATGTATGTCTGCGCCAAACTGAGACCCAGAAAGTCCCTTAAAGTTCACATTATATTATAGTTGCTGCTGTTTGGTCGATATTACGGATATGTGGCGCATTTGACAGTCGCCTAGTTGACGGGTTGTTTTGAGTTCAGCTCAACTGACACGCCAGGAAGTTGCCACCCCCTGCGCCAGGTAGCCACGGGCAACACCTGTTGCGCCCCGGCTGCCATTGTTTTGATCGGAAAGTCATTGCATTTGTTATTGGTATATAGGAGTATAAAGGCATATTCTGTAGCTGACAGCTGCCTCTATTTTGATTGATGTCAGCCGTGCTTTTTTGACATACAACAAGTGTTTTCAAGTGCTTTGAAGTCTCCTCAATTCAATCGTGACGCCGACAGTTGCGTGCTTGCCTCACATTCCCAGGCGTTGGTTTGTTGCAACTTTCAAAGTCGTTGGCGGTGCCACTTTTGGTTGCGAGTGTGGGTGTGGGTGTGGGTGCGGGTGCGGGTGCGACTTTTCTAGCCCCGGCCGACTTTTCTAGCATGGCCATGTCTTACTATTTCTTCAAGTCTTAAACTATTGACCTCGACCTACAGACGTGCGTGTTTGCACAAATATTCGTAGTAAGTCAATGGGGGTGCAAGTGGCTCAATTAGGCCAAATCTATAGGCCCATTGATTGTTTGCCTTTTACAGTACTGACATGTGATAAATTCAAACTGATTTGTGAGCCGAGTACCTGGTACGAGAAATCAAATTATCAGAGTAACTATCGTTTTTATAGGCCAATTTCAATTGTAAAGGCACACTTTTTGAGACAAACCATGTTATAGTTGCAAATAATCTAGAAGAATTGAATATTTAAGAGTTACGGCTGGAAAAATTTCGATTACTTCAGGAATAGTATATACTTTTGGATTAAAGCTGCTAAAATATCTGTATTACCTTCTTCACTATCCCTGTCTGAGCACTCAGTCAATTGAATTATCTTAGTGTATTTAAAATTTCTTTATTCCATTAAATGCTGAAAAAAAAACTTTCACAACTTGACCCCATTCGCTAACAGTAAGAAACATAATCAAATAATATTCCGTTAATCTACTAGATGAAATGGTTATAGTATTGAATCTTAGAGACAAATAGTGTGTAATATTCCACCTTGACAAGAAATTAAAAGAACATAAGACCAAAGTACATAAGAGAATAACACTATCTTATTCTACAACCCTTTCTTAAGCCGCCGTCTTAAGATATTGGTCTACAATAAACAAATAATTTATAAAACAATTTTTTGCTCTCATAATATTAAACAATATTCAAAAAGTTATTCTTGATATCCCAATTTACAACCCTAATTCTTAAAAATTGATAGAACGGCGAATTAAAAAAAATAAGAAAAGTGCACAGAAAAGATATGAAGATCCAGATCAATCAAGTAGCAATAAAGAAGAAAAAATCCCAATTTATTTTTCAATGTAAACAATCGAAAAACAAATATTGTGATCAAGAAATTATATAGTACATGTAGAATCCACAAATTCATGCTATCGAAATTTTAAAGATTCTTGTGTGATGTGTTTCTGCTTGCCCGTTTTCTTATTTTCCCTTTAAATTTTCATTTTTCGGCTTTATTTTCTTTGTATTTAGTTCTAACTTCAGTTAAGCCAGTTATAGTTGTGGTAATTCCAATTTTGAAATATAATTCTTCTCGCAAATCAGCTTACCAGTTAAAAACAACAGTTATTGGGTTTTATAACAATATATTTATTTGTCGTTTTCTTTCTTTTTTTTTTAAATTTTTATTTTTTGGATTTTCTGATAATTTAGTCTTGCACACAATATTATTGCAAATGTTTCATATTCCAATATATAATATGCTTGATTCTTTATGAGTTACGTGAAAAATGTTGCTAATGTTTTCTTGAATATTGGATTTGCATTATGTGCTTATTATGAAAGTTGTATGTAAAAAATGTTTTGATGTATAAATATTGAGTTTAGTTTAGTAAAACGTTTATTAATATTGCATATTATGCATACTTGTCTATGATTTTGAAACGCGTTTAACTAATTTCATTTAAGTTGGCTATAGGAAAATGGACTATATGCTATAGGTGTTTATATCAAACGTTAGTGTTTTTGAGAAGGATAAAACATGTTAATCACTTTTGTTTATAGGGACTGTCGCGCAAATTAAATTAACTACGATTCCATACAAATGGAAGCGGCATTACATATTATGCTGATACGAATGCGCATACAGATGGTTTTCTTTTTATTATATTTAAATATATATGTAGCTATATTTCGATAATAAATAGTTAAACATATTGAACTAAACAGTAATCAAATAAAAAACAAATTAATTAATAATTACAGAAACTAAAAAAAAACGCAGCTACGAAACAAAAAACTTTACGCAGAGATGTTTCTAGGGTATTAGCCAGCGGTTTGTTGTCCATTTTGCAGGATTTTTGAAGTCGATGTTGTTGTTGTTGGAGCTGCTGCTGCAGCTCTTGCTGTTGTTGTTGTTGTTGTTGTTACTTTCAATGTTGCCGCTGATTTCTTAGCTGCTGCTGTAGACTTTGTGTCCGGCTTTTGGTCCGGTATGGCTTTAGCCGCCAGTGCCAGTTTATGAATGTGTGGCGACGATGGCGACGTCACTGTTATTCTATAATAAGAAAAAGCTAATGGTTTACACGCACACACACACATACGCACGCACACCAAGTTGGATGGGCGTTTGGAAGGCGGGAAGTGTTGTTGTTTGTTTTTTTGGCATATGTATGTAATGTATATGCATCAACATATTTACAAAGCATTTTGGTTTTTGTTTTATGAGTTTGTTTGTTTTTGGCGGGAGGCGGCATTTGTTGTTGTTGTTGATTTTTTGGGTCAGTTTTGGATGTGGTTGGCATGGTTTGTAGTTTGCATGTATGAAGTAATTATGTTAATTAGATAAGCCGTCAAATAGCAACAGACCTTACAAGCTAAGTAGCTAACTAGTGATAGTTAAACATAGGCATTATGTATGTAAGTTAATCAAGCTATTGCGACTACGGTGCTTAGTGCTTGTGCTGCCTGCTGTTTGAGTTGACTTCGTTATCAGCGTACCTAGGGCTGTTATCGTCCTTTTCATAGACCACAGTGCGTGTGCTGCTGGCAGCGACGCCGTTCAGCGACTGCTGTGAGCTGCGCTTCACATGCACCGGCCGCAGACGCTCCTCCAGATCGCTTATGGAGCCCACCGAGCTGATGCTTTCATCGCTGCAAGGATTAAGGAAATTAGTTTAGGTTTTAGTTCTTTTTTTGTGTTACACACGCTTGTTTACCTCTCGCTAAGCTCCTCCTCGCCTTCCTCCTCCATGGCCTGCTGCAGATCCGCAATGCGTTGCAGCGCCAAACGCAAATCGTTTTTTAGCGCTGTGCCCTCGGATTCCATAACTTCCATTTTCTTTTCCAAGTCCTTGCGACGCGTTAACGATTCCTGTTCGCGGCTGGACAGCGAGTGAAATTCCTCGCGCATGTCGCGCAAACTCTTTTGAGATTTCTTGAGCACTTCCTGCGACTGCATTTCTCGCAACTTCGACTGCGTTACTTCGTTTTGCAGCTTCTCCAGCGCCTCCTTGTGCCGGCTCACCTGTACCTCGAGGCGGGCACGTGTCGCCTGCTCCAGTTCGAGGCGCGACTCCAGCTCCTTGGTGCGCATTTCCAAGCTGCAATCAAAATGCAACAATTTGAGCAACTCTATCTCTGTTAGAAACCCTTATCCCACTTACCGCTTGGACATAACGGCCATAGTCGGATCGCCCAAATTCTCCACATTGTCCAGCCGATGCTGCAGCTCGGCCACCTGCTCTTTCAGATTATTGCGCTCCGCTTCCAGTTCGGTGAGCTTGAACTCTGATTCGGATACGTTGATCTGCTCTGTATTAAGCTGCTTAACGGTGGCGCTGTATTTCTTCATTAGCTCGCCCAGCTCCTCCTCGTTCTCCTCGATCTGGGCCTGCAGTTCGGCGCGATCCCTATGAGCCGCATTGGCGCGCTCCTCGGCATCGTTGCGCGCCCTGTGCGACTCCTCGAACATGGCCTGCACTTCGGCCAGCTCACCCTCCGCCGTTTGGCGCGCCTTCATGGCCAGCGAGCGTGCTGATTCCGCATCCTCCAGCTGATTACGCAGCTGTCTAATAAGTGTCTTGCCGGGCGTATCCGCCTTGAGGCGCTCCAGCTGGGTTTGAGCATCCTTCAGCAGCGCCTTGTACTTGCGCAAATCGCGACGCAGTTTCTGATTCATTGCCTCTTCGGCATCACGATCCACACGATCGCGATCCTCCATCGTGGAGAGGCGACGCTCGAGTTCGTGCTTTTCGCGCAGCAGCAGAGTGCGCTCCTCGTGCTCCGTTTCCAGCTGACATTCGAGCGCTTTGATCTTTTTGTAGCCATTGCCACGCACCTCCTCCAGCTCCTCGTCACGCTGCTGTGACTCACGGCGCGACTCTTTGCGCATCGTTTCCAGCGTCATTTCCAGACGCAGCTTCGCCTGCTCCAGCAGCTGTATTTGGCCAGCCATTTCATCTAGTTCCTCCTCCTGCTCCTTGGCCCGCCGCTCTGTTTCGTTTTTGGAGCGTCGCAGCTGCGCAAATTCCTCCTCAGTGCTGCCACCAAAGGTCAACTCCTCCAGCTCACGCTGCAACGAAGCCAGCTTTTCCTCCTTCAGCTCCAGATCTAGGCGCGTATCCTGCGAGTAAGATTAAGTATACATTATAAATTAAATTAAAATACAGTTTACGATTTAAATTTGTTCCAGTTCTGCTGCACACGTACTTGAATCAGCCGCGTTGCACATGTGGCGCTAAAACTCATGGCTGTACTTGAGCAGTGAGTGTTCTTTATACTATACACATATGGACATGGAAATGGTAATGGTAATGGTATCTAAATCCGGGGCAGAGCTCTGTCCGGCCAGTTATCACGCGGCCTCAGTCAAAACTTCTACTTATTATTATATGATGATTATTATTGTTGTTTTTTAATTTCTTTTTCCATGAAACTGCTCGCTTGTTATGGATTGTGATATATACTTATATATGTGTATATATGTGTGTGTATAGCTGTATGTCCGTATCTACTCCAGTTATCGCGCGTCGACGTCCAGGCAGCCACTGTTCTACTGTTCTGCCAGCTCGGTCACAGTCATCGCCAGCGATCGCTGAAGAAAGCCACAAAGCGGAGAGGCAGCAACGTGTGACCAAATAAATAATAAAAAAAAAAGAAGCGCACAGAACGCAATGCGCCAAGTGACTCAGTACAGGCCGATAAAAACATGAGAACCAAACAACAAGATACTCAACTCAACTGAGCGCAACAACTGAGTAACTGGGAAATTCTTCTTGGAATGAAAGAGCAAGAGGCAACAGCTCAAAAGAGCATTGAGCATGTCGCCATGCATATGGTGTGGGCAGGCAGGTAGTTTTCAATTGTATACAGTCAGACAGTCAGACAGTCTGTCAGTTAGTCAGCCAGTCAGTCAGTCAGTTAGCCAGCCAGAGGCGTGGGTAAACAAGTTGAACGAGTTTTCAAAATAACGTCGCATGTGGCGGGCCTACAGATACTGTATCTGTATCTGCCGCAATGTTGAGTGTGCCACTGCCACTAAAACTGGCAGTGCCACTTGTTGTTGTCAGAACAGATTATAAAACCGATTTCTTTGCTGCATTGCCTTCAGCTACCAAACGATACCCATTTCTCTGGCTTTGGTTTAGCGGATACCCTCCAAACTCTCAAAGACAGCACTGAATGTTTAGCAACATGTGTCAGCAACATTTATGTTCCTAACGAAACTAGAGATGAGCCTTTGGTCGCGCATTTTGCAATATATTTTATCGTTTGATTCCTTAAATGTGTTTTCCAGCTCCCGAAAGTTTTTCAATTATGGTAAAATTTAAACAAATATAATTGCTTTAAGCCAAATTTAATTTGTACATGAGTTTATTATAATTTTTAATAGATCTTCTATGAAGGAATTGTGAAAACATGATTAGCAACTTTACCAGAGCAAATTATAAACCAAATATTGAATATCGGGTGCTCTGTTGTATTGTGTTGTTGTATTGTTCTTAAGTGCCAAGCGATGCGATTCCTATTTTTTCAAGCTTTTTGAAACATCAGTAAATGCTTAGCAACATGTTGTAGCAACATTTATGTTGCAAACGAAATTAGAGATGAGCGCGTGATCTTGTGCATTACATCAAGTGGAATTATATTTTGTAGTTAATATATATATTATATTTATTGACGCAAATAAGCTAAATATAGTTGTATATAATTTTTATAAGTTTTTTCCCCCAAAACAATTAACGTGAAGTTTGGAACTTGCTTGCATTTTTGTGATTCACCTGATATAATTTTCACTAATTATCACTCACTGCTTTTACTACTCAGGTACAGTATCAGTTAATAACGAATTGTTTGTCTAACTCACCACTAGCGTTTGCTCAAGCGTAAACTTTTCAGCTTGGAGCACATCCTTTTCGCGTCCGTAGCGCTCCTTAGCCTGACGCTCCTGACGCGACGCATCCTGCAGGGATTGGCACTCGGCATCGAATTTGCGCTGCTTCTTCTCCAGCAAATTGTTTCGTGCATTTTGCTCCTCGAGCAGCATGCGCAAATCGTTCATCTCGTTGGTCATCTTTTGTGCCTTGCGTTTCCATTGGCCCACAACCTGACGTTGTTCCTCAACTTCTTCGTAGGCATCGGATAGCTGCAAAATTATAGTTGAAATGTTAAGTCTTTAGGAGCCTGAAGCCAAAGAACCCACCTTCTTCTCCAATTGCTTCTTAAGCCCGACCAGCTGTTCCAGATCGTGCTCATGCTGCGTCTGCAGTCTCCGCTTGGTAAACTCCAGCTCCCTGGCCGCACGCTCGTACTTAAGCTTGTAGACGCCACTAACGCTACCATCCTCATGGTCTACATCCTCGTCCTCGGAGATGCCATTCAAGTCGGACTTGGCGCAAATTAGCTCCATTTCCAACTTTTCGGTCATCTCCTGTAGATTCTTGACCTTTGTCTGATGTTCTCCCAGTTCCTTCTCGAGCTTCAGACGTTCCCCAGTCTCCGCCTCCAAGCGATCGGTGGCAACGTGCGCCGTGGAACGCTCCTCCGCCAAATCCACCGTCAACTCGGATAACTGAAATCGAAGATTTACGCAAAGAAATTAGACATGTGGCATTGCAATGTGCAAAATCTCATTACTTTGTGCCAAATTCTTAAAAATTCGTCAGAAAATCGCGTGAAAATTGTGAATTTCTGTTTCATTTCAATTTCATTTGGCATATTTATAAATAATTGATACAATTGTTTATCTTATCGGCATGCTAAGTTTAGCAATCGGGCATTGTGTAGATGGCCTTAACCCAAAAGAGGCACACACTCATATAAAGTTCACAAACAAAATGACTTCAATAACAAATCGTATTTAAAACGTTTCTTTAAGAAATATACTTATTTATAAAGGAGAACGTGAATCTGGAAAAATTCACTACATTTTGTGCTTAAAGATCCTGTTTTCTTAAGATTTATTTATTTAAACAAGTCTAAATTAAGTAATATATAGTTGTATATGTGGAATCGGAGTTGAAAAACAAGAAAGAACGTTGCAGTCGGACGTACCCGAAAGCAGAATACTCTGTTTCTAGTGCGGTATAATTTGCCTATTTGTGGGTTTTCTTTCGGGAACAGAGTATAAAAATTAACTCAAGTTCATTTTTGTCGCAGCCAGTAGGATAAGAGCTTATATCGACAAATACGATAAAAATTGTATCCGTAAAAGAACGTCACTTTAGAAAACCGCGTTAACGAAAATAACAACGGGAAGTAAAGTGAAATAGGGACAAAGTGAATCAACAAATACGATTACACTTTTTTTAAAAACAAAATATAACACTTTAGAAAACCGCGAATACGGGAAGTATAAGTGAAATAGTGACACAAAGCACGAACGAGGCTTTTCTGAAAACTTTGACAGTTATCAAAAATAAAGATAATATTAAATAAATATCAAATCCAATAATTATTAACCATCATTATTATTAGGGGAGAATTCTATTAAACATATTTATTTAAACCTCACAAAAAATACACAATTTTCAACAATTGTAGGGCAAACATCTGGCACTTCATCATATACATGCTAAAACCATTTGGGAAGTATAAGCATAAAGAAAAAAATAGTTTTAAAGATCCTAAAAATAATATTATAGAAATAATAATAAAAATAATATTATAAAAATAATATTATAAAAATAATAATAAAAATAATATTAAATTAATATCAAATCCAATAATTATAAACCAACATTATTATTAGGGGAGAATACTATTAAACATATTTATTTAAACCTCACAAAAAATACACAATTTTCAACAATTGTAGGGCAAACATCTGGCACTTCATCATATACATGCTAAAACCATTTGGGAATTATAAGCATAAAGATAATAAAAATAATTTCAATGATCCTAAAAAATCATATTTTCCCAAGTTTATACATCTTAAACATATAAATAATAATAATAAAAATAATATTAAATAAATATCAAATCCAATAATTATTAACCAAAATCATATTAGGGGAAATACTATTAAACATATTTATTTAAACCACTCAAGAAAAAACACAAATATTCTCCAACCAAATAATTCAAGTTAACCAATGCGGCATACAAATAAATAGCGTAACAATGGCGATCTCGACACTTCAAAAATTGAGGGTATACACCAACATGTCTACAAAGTTTGGTTGCTCTAGCTTCAAGGGTGTGGAAAAAAATTGCGTTCATACGGACAGATGGACAGACGGACATTTCGCAAACCCAATATACTCTTTTACCCTTCGGGAAAAGAGTATAATAAATGATTTTATGTGAACACTTTTAAATTAATAAAGTAAGGAAAATGTAGAGCTGAAAAATATAGATGTCATTATCGATATTTAAATTTTTACAAGTATCAAAATTATCTAAAATTTTTATTTGTTTTATCTTTTGGTCAGGTTGGTTTAAAAGCATTCTTAAAATATCTTTTTAAATTTCTTCATAAATGTTTACATAAAAATGCTCGAAATTTAGCCCTTTAATGCATCTCATGTGTCTTACAAAGCGATACTAATATCGTTAGTATCGATTTTCATATTGGATATATTAAGAAATGTCGATAAGACGAATATCGATGTTTTCGCAGCTGTATTGCATCGTAGTATATTATCGTCTGTTCAACCGAATAATTGAAAACCTCTCCAAACTAAATTTAGATAGAAATGTGTGAAGTTCAATGGGAATTTAGTATGTTTTTTTTTTAAGGTGAAGTTTAATTTATTTATAGACTTAAATATATAGGAAAGAAACAATATTTTGCTGGAGATTGCTTTACCAAACAACTGCCAAATATCATTATAGACTTATTTGATGAATTAGACCTTAAAATCAGTTCTTTAGCCTATTTCGAAACAAATTTTTCATCTAGCTTAATAATAAATAGTTTTCATTCACTCATCTTGTTATACTGCTATGAAAGAAACCAAAACAAATGATAAATGGAATATTTTTCCGTTAAGTCCAAGTAAAGAATTCATGCTGCGTGAATCACGTATTATTTTTCTTGGATTCCAAAAATAAACCGATCCGATCATCTGAAGTGAACCGCTAACTTTAGCTACGTCGCGACGCGACGCGACGTCGGAGGATTCCGCTGTCAATGTCAGCAGAGGCGTTGCATGGAATTTTCTACCATATGTTTGTTTGAGAATCTTTTAGATTTATATGCTTAAGAAGGCAGACACGGTATGGGGATATCAGGGCAGCCATTTGAAATTATGTCAACTGCCCACGCACACACACCTCATCTAATTGGAAATCAAAGGCAACAAAACAAATAAACATGGTTACGTTGAGAGTGCTCGACTAGAAGACACCCAGCGCCTAGATCTCAAGTCCTAAGTCTTAATCACATACAAACACATTCGACCTTGTAGAAAACAACCTAATATCGAAAATTTTGAAATTTTGACATTGAAATAAACAGCGAACGAAATATCAAAGTATTTTACTTTAAATTGTTATTAAAAATAGATGTTTAACCAAGTTTTTAAACAAACTTGATTTACAAATAGCTGGTAAGCAATCGAAGTCATTATACACAATATCGATGGTTTATTTTCATATATCGATACTATAAAAAGTTTTTGCGATACTTGTATCTTCATCTTGCCATTCAATGAATGATTTGTGCTGTTTATAATTAAATAAACATATGTACTATCAGCTCGTTCAGCAGAACTAATCGCTGACTGAGTTGCGCTGACTGATTTGTCTTTTCTGAACGATTTATTGAAAAGCGCACTTTTAAAGTAGCTAGCAAATATATATACAGCTTAATAGGTCTGAATATATATTTTCCTGATTGTTTTCGTTGGTCAGCGTAATCAGTAAATTTAGGGAAAATTCAAATTATAAGTATCAATAGACAAAGAGCAGCGGAAATTAGTCGGCGATTAGTTCCGCTGAATGAGCGCTATGTAGTATATAAGTAAACCAATTTTCATTGAAATTTTAAATTTTTAAATACTTTTAAATAGCCTTTGCGTTATTTAGAAATTATTTCAATACTGTCGATGGTATCAATCAACAGACCTACAGACTAACATGGTCAACGCGTTTGTCGATAATGATCAGAAATATATATACTTTAGAGGTTCGAGGAAGCCCTTAGCATTCGCACAAGTTTATCATACCCGTTGTACCAATTTTGAAAGAGTAGAGGGTCTTAAGATGAACAAGCTCAAGGTTAGCAGCACTAAGTACCTCATCCAACTCATTGTCATCCTCCTCACGTATGGTGCGATCATCGTCATCATCCGCATTCATTGCGGACGCTGTGGTGGCCACCGATGACTCTCTGGCGATGGAGTTGCCACGCGACGTTGGCGTATGTGGCAACTGTTTGGACAGCTGAAATGCCTTGGTCAGTATGTTTTGGGTGGAGCGTGTGCGTCCCACCGAACCGCAGCGTTCCATGCTGTTGCGTTCGCGCTGTCGCTCAATCAGCGATATGGTATCGTAATCATCGTAGTAGCTACCTGGCGTGCTGCAGCGACTGCTGTGACCTCCGCCTGCAGTTCCAGTTCCCGCTCCCGCTCCCCCTGCACTGGAGCTGCTGCTGTTGTGGCGTCGCGTGCGCCTTCCCATCGCTGTCCATTCCTCCTGCACGTGATCGGTGCGCTTGAGAAAGTTTTGTATCTTCTCGCTGAGATAGGCGGACGAGGTGCGCGGATCCTCAAAGGAGGGCGTGGGACGCAGCGTCTGATGCACCGGCTGACGCTGGCAGCCTAGCACAAAGGACAGATTTGCATCAAACACAACCGGTGAGCTCTCCAGCTGACGCATCTCGTATGCATCCAGGCCGCTGCCTCTGGTATAACTCTGTGGGAAAACGCGACGCGGCGGCGTCTCCAAACGCGAGGAGCGCGACACGCTGGACTGTGTGGAGGAGCAGCGGGAGGATATCGAATAGGCTGGACTGGGCGAACGTGTTAGCATCCGGAGACGATCCGTGGCAGCATCAGATGCGGATGCAGTGGCTGTGCCCGTTCCCGTTCCCGTGCCTGTTGAAAGAGGCAGTTTCAGCGAGATCTCGTAGTGGCTTTCAGTGTCCAATCTCTGGCAATTACCCAGTCCGGACGTTGAAAGCGACTGCGAGTGGTAGCTGCTGCTGCTTGTGGCACGTGGCGTGTAACTGTTGTGTGTGTTGCGTGTACTTGTTGTTGTTGCTGTGTGTCCATTGGTCAGCGTATGGACGGGACTCTGCTCGCGTTGCTTGGGCAGCAGACGCAGCTGCTTGCGTGCCTGGCTGCTGGGCGGCCTGGGTGGCTTGTGGCTGCCACCCAACGAGGAGCCGCTGCCGCTGCCCCCACTGCCCCCGCTGTGGTTGTTAGTCTTTGTAAGGCCATTCATTGCGGCCAGTACGCGTGCCATAAACGTTGTCTTATCCTGCTCGGGTTCACACTCTAACATACATTCATCTTGGCCAGCTGGCGGCGCTGCAATGTCAGCACAGTCAGCAAGAGCTGCATCCACAGGCGCCAGCGGTGCCATAAGGATAGGGGTAAGAAGGATGCGGGGTAGCAGTAGCGTGTTAGTCAAGGGTTAATTCAAACAAACTTGTGTGGGTTTTATGTTAGTTAGCGCTTTTTTTTCTTTTTTGTTTCGAAGTTTCAATTTTGTTGTGCCAATTTTTTTGGACATATACTATTCGTGAATTTTGTTTCGTTTCGTTTCGTTTTCTGTGTGAATTTCGTTTTGGGATCTGTGTGGTTTTACGTGCTGTCAAAAAACTTGAGATCGCTTTGCTTGTGAAAATTTAAATTTATCGCAAATATGCTATTTATTTTGGCTTAAGCATCAAATTGCCAATATGCTGCTTTTTATTTTGGTTTTTCTATTTGTTTTTGCTTTTGGCACCGTTTCTTCAGCCGCACACACGCACGCAAACGTATCGGTTGCGGATTCGTATTCAGATTTGAATTTGAATTCGAATTCGGACACGGATACGGATCTCGCGACACGGCACGGTTGGGGCGCCTCAGGCGACGTTTGCTCGGCAACTAACTGAATCGCTTCGGGATCGGAATCGAATCGCCATCGCCGGCCACTTGCGATGCGTGGCCAGAAAAGCTCGCCGGGCAGCTGCTTTTTGGCACAGTTCTCCCAATGAGAGCAAACACCGCAGCAGCAGCGCACAGTGGGGCAAACGCGATATCTAGTAGAATTTCGAAAGATGTCTGATGCAATCCCATAAGTTAGTTATATTGCTGATCACGACATAGATATAGGTACTGATTCTGTCGGTGTGTTTCTGTCAGAGCTGTAAATGATTAATTTCCTGATTGAATCGACAATTCATGCAAGCATTGATATTGGAATTATTCATTTAATCGAAGAATTAAATTGAATTTGCATTCAAATTTTAAGTAATACTTCATAAGTTAGTAATGTATGACTTACAACAATAATTGACTTAGAACTTAATTTCATTCCTACTCATTATTCCAGCGACTGTCAACAATTGTATAATTCCCTTGGGATAAAATCAAATCATAAGTAAATTCTTATTTTATACATTTAAAAAAATAAAATTAACTCACAAATTGTTAATGCAATTAAATGTAAATTCCATTCTTTTTATACCCTAGCAGGGTATTATAATTTTGTCTCGAAATGTGTAATGGACTGAAGGAGACGTTTCCGACCCAACAAAGTATATATATTCTGAATCAGCATGAATAGCCGAGTCGATATAGCGATGTCCGTCTGTCCGTCTGTTTTTATGCGAACTAGTCTCTCAGTTTTAAAGCTATCGTTATGAAACTTGGCACAGACCCTTCTTTTTGCTGCAGGCAGTACATATGTCAGAACCACTATAACATATCGCTGCCATAGAAATGATCGATGGACAAATATGTTTATATATGAAAAACTTTTTTGTTTATAAAGGTATCATACCAAACTTTCTCAAACAGATTTTCTAGAGAGTTTATACAATCTGACCAAATTTAGTCAAAATCAGATTACTATATCACTATATCAAACTTTTTGTTTATACAAATATTTGAGTGAGAGTGAGAGTTTTATTATATTATAAGTGAGAGTTTTATTATACTTCAAATAGTTCCAGATAAAAATTAAGTTTTGTATTAAATTTAATTCCTGCTAGGGTATATAGCTTCGGCACCCGAAGATAACCGTTCTTTCTTGTTTTTTTGTAGAAAAAAAGCTTTACTTGAAAAGTTTGGTGGATTAAAAGACTAGTTCTAAGTCAATTATTATTTCTTCGTAAAAATTCAATTATCCAATTCAATTATTATTTTAATAAAATGGATGAAGAGTTACAACTCTGCTTTTTGTGCAGCTTTCTCAGCTTTTCTTTATTTTATTAGATTTTATCATTATTATTTTTATTTATTATATATATATTTATTATATGTATTTATTATATATATATTTATTATATGTATTTATTATATATATATTTATTATATGTATTTATTTTATATATATTTATTATATACATTTATTATATTTTTTCATTATTATTTTTCTGCAGATATTATATGTATATGTAAATATATTGAAACTGGCCAGATGGAATCACTTTATCATAGAGTTGACATAGGCACGATCAAAATTCAGTTTTTGTGACTGAATGAAAATGTTTTTGTTTTTCCAAAAAATCTCGACCAAACACGTCATTAAATTTCCAATTGTCCAACTTTGATCAAAATCGAACAACTTAATTTTAGTTCAGCATTCGAATGAAACCAATTCAACTAATTTCTGAGATTTTACCTTTCGATTTTTAAACTGATCGTGCTCAGTTGCCTCTTGCTTCAGCTGATACGTGGCCCAAATGACAGCAGCAGACCACTTTCTTTTTGGCATTTGAAATCGTTTTAATTGGTTTCATTTTAATTAAACACAGTCATTGAAAGAAAATCAACAATTTGTTAAATTGACATGTTTTGTACTCTGGTTCGAGTATGTGATAAGCATGCAGGGTCTTTAGACCCAATTTTTACAATTGATAAAAGGGAATACTAAAACTGTGCAAATGTATGTAACAGGCAGCAGGGGACATTTCCGACACTATAAAGTGTATATAATCTTTCATCTTGATCAATAGCCGAGTCGAACTAGCCGGTTCGTCAGTCTTTACCTCCGGATGAACACGATTTCAAAGACTATAAGTGCTAGGACACCATATTTGGAATGTTCCTGTATTTTATACACAGATCAATTAGGATTCTTCCCCCTCAACTTTAAAAATCAATGAAAAATAAAATAAAAAACAATTTATTAGGATAATTTTATAGATATAACTTTAAAGCGCATTGATTCTGTATTAATCAAATGCGCAAATTTCAAGTCGATCAAATAAGAAACATAGAAGTTCTTCAAGAAACTGCTTGCTAGAAACGCCGCTGAGCTGCTTGATGCGTGTAAACAAAGATGTGTTTTGCGAATTTCGGAACTGTGTACAGGGTGTCCTGTGGTCGGGTATACTCGAATAGAGCATTCTTACTTTTTTTTTTGAAGTGAAGAAAGGAAATAAATACATATTTAGTATAACCTCAGAAACATTGTGTACCCGTTACTTAGGAGTACGTACGTACTCAGTTTATCAGATCTGTTCCGGTAAAACTAAATTCGCACCAAATTGCTCATTTATCCCACTGTGCGGCGGGAGAGAGAGAGGCGAGTGTGAGAGTGAGAGTGTGGTAAAGAAATTACAACATGGCTAGCCTCGATATTGACATAATCCCAGACATATAAATATGTGCAATATAGAAATGTATGTAATAAGTTTAGACAACTGTTGATTGCAAGAAGCTTATGTAAATGAACGATCAACATGTGCACCGAAGTTGCAACACAATACGCGGACTGTATCAGCATAAAGTATTATTAATGATCTTTCAGAGCATTTAAAAATACTACATACAACTCGCTATTCTTAAGTGCACAGATACAGGCAATACACACATAAATATCTATATACGAGTATACCCAGTCAGTGTTCAATGGACTCACGCATTGCCCAGAGGCTATTTATATTTTACAATAAGCCAAACAAGAGGCGGAAATATCGCCAGATCGCAGTTTTATTTAAACTGTATCTATCACAAAATGCACTAATTGCAAAAATGGTAAACAAAGTTTTGAATGCGATTAAGCATGCAGACTTTTTGCAGGCACTGTGCGTTTTTTTTTTCATTGTGATTAAATGGAATCATTTAAAAACCATATTTCGAAACATGTTCATTTATGACTCTCTCGAAAAAAAAAAATACAATAGTCCATTACTTCATTACCTGATACTTAAATTGAGACAAGAAAATGTAATTTTTTCGAGTTTTACTTGATATGTATAATTAAAATAAAATATCCCAAAAGAAACTACTAATATTGTTTAACTAATGTTGATTTTGATTTGTTTTAAATACAACTATACTTTTCTGTATTCTCATGCGTAAATTGTGTCAAAAGCAATTTTTCATATTCCTATTCGTTTCGGTATTTTAAGATTTTATGTCATTTTCTTAATAAACTATTTAAAATCACAAATATAACTCTCAATTTTTTCCTGTTTACGAAAATATTATCGTTAATAATCGTGACGATAAATTTGGCAAGCAGATAAAGTGTGGTACGTGTTTTCATTCTAACGATCTGGCAACGTCATGTGAATAAGTTGGCAGCACCTCAGCGTTAAGTTGGCAGGCCAAGTCACATTCATCTTTAACTGTGTATAATTGTGAATTGACAACACAGAAATTCAATTTTTCATCCAAATACTTAGAATGTAGATAAGTGCATGGTAATTTTTGCAAGGCAGATTTTGAGCTGTCATAAAAATGAGAGCGCAAAATCAAGTTGGCGGAAACATTATAATGGACACTTAGGCAAATACCATATAGTAATTAGTAAAAATATAAAATAAACATAAAAACTAATAAATTTCAAATTTCACAACATTTACCAACGACTTGCATTTCTATCCTATATTTGCATTTCTATACATATGAAAATCTTTCAAACAAGCGCACATGTATACACTAAATGAATGGCCAAATCTTGGCGCCCCAGATACTTGTCGTCTTAACAAACACAGCCAGCCACATATCATGTCATCTGTGGCAGTGCAATTTTAATTAAAATCAAAAGGCTAAATTCTGCCACTCTTGAGTATTAGGAAAGAAATTTGCTTACCTTGGCTTCCAATTTCTGATTCTCGTTCTTCACCTCGCTGCGATCGTATTCGATCTTCTCCAGCTTAGCTCGCAGCATGAGCAGCTCCTCGTTGGCAATCTTCAGCTGCTCCTCGGTGCGGTGAACATTCAGCAGAGGCGTCACACGAACCAGCAGACGCCACCAGGGCCAATCCCGTACGGCCATAAAGGCCTTCACATTGCGTTGAATGCAGCGTACGGCCAGTTCCTATACGATCAGTGTTTGGGTTACGGATTGGCCACGACTATACGAGAATCTGAGGATGAGTGGACTTACCTGAATGCGCCGTTGTGACATCTTTTTACGTGCCAAATAGCCCCGACAGAACGCCTGCAGTTGTATAATGCGATCCGATAGCAGGACATCGCGCTTAGCCTCCAATTCATTGAGAACACCGGAGCGGAAGAGTATCTGCAAGTAGGTAATGATTTTGAATTTAAATAGTTAGAATGACTTGCAAACAGATAATTGAACCAAAGCCTAACCACTTAAAGTAAGTTCAATTATACTACAAACATTCTAAATTATTTGCATAATTATCTTAAAATGTCTTTATCTTTACTTATATTTATGATTTAGTGGTCTCATCTTCAGTAAGTTAAAATTTTAAATAAAAGTAAAATATTTATCTTAAAAAGTAATATATGAAACCATTTATTGCCTTATCTGGTATATTGCTCTCAAATTAATGAAACTTCAAAACAAGTTGGGAAGTTTCAGTCGAAATTACTAGGGAATCCCCTAGACGCAAATCTTATATAACCTAGGATACAGTTAAAAACACATAACAATTTAAGTGTACAAAATATCTTCCTACATATAGAGGAGACTTAATCGTCTCATTACTAAACCTATGCAAGTTTTATACTCATTTTCGTGTATATTTCATCTTACAGTGTGTAAAGACCGTTTAATCTAGCGCATGCAATTTCTAATCGGTGCAAGAAACCGGGAAAGATTTTCTAAAATATGTCAAATTGACAGCGATATTTACTATGATGGTTATAAAACGTGTCGGTGCAACTTTTCAAAGAATTTCACAAGAATTTTCAGGCATAGTTTTTAAGAATTGCATCGTCTAAGGACAGCTAAAAATAATAGAAGAATGTGATATTCATCAATACTCAAAATATTCAAACATTTATCATTGTAATCTATGGAGAAATAATATTATTATTTTCCTTTGGTTACTTTTGCGGTCGGGGCTTAACATTTTTGAAAACACGCTTCTTTTAAAACCGATATAAGTAGTTGTCGTTACGAATCGGCTGATAATGCAGTTTAAGAATATAAATGCATAATTTATAGATTTATTTTTCGGCATACTCATATATTTGCTTTTTTAAGCACTTTTAACCATTTTAAATAGCACATAACCAAATATGTATAACTATCTTTGGATTTCAATAAAAATTTACATTTACAGATAATACTATATCTAAAATTTCTATTATGCATTTTCTGTTATTATGCGTTTGACAGTAAGATATATTACTAAGTTTATAATAATATAAATATAAAGTCAATTAGGCATATAAAATCCAGTAATGATCTTGAAAATGTATTATTTATAACTTCCAATGCAATTTTCAATCGATATTGAGTTACTATTAGTAAGTAGAATATAAACAGTCTCTCAAATGTAAAGAATACTCAGTGCCTGTGTCAGTTAAGTAAAAGAAATTATGTAAATTCGTTAAAGTGGCTTAGAGCAAACGAGAAAACTACGAGTGTGTCGTAATGTTGACATAAGTAGCTGACAAGTCTGAAAACGTGATCTTAGTACTAGAGTATGAAATTCATAATGCGATTTGGCGTTAGATAATTTGAGCTTGGCAGCTGTAATTAAAATATCAAATTTGTTTTTGAATAATTCATAGAGTAATAACAAAAGAAACAAAACACTGAGAGAGCAGATGGCAATTAATACACATTAGATAAATGGATTTTTGTTGCCTGCCTTATAAGTAAGGTTCTTCAGCACTTCAACTGAAATACTGAGAAGATAGCTGCGATTCAGAGCAACCAAAATGTAATCAATTCCAAGGAAGTGAAGGTCAAGGTGGCTGACATGGCAAAAAAGACACCTAAAGCGGGAGCAAAGCAATTTGCACACCTGTGCAGAAAAAGGTGGGAAAGTAAAGGTAAGGAAGAAGAAACAAAACAGCCACAAAGTGGAAACTGTAAGTAAACAAAGCCAGCCGACTCTCTATAAACAAATGCAGCAGTCAGTCAGTCAAAGACCCTCCATAAAGACTACAAATTAGTCAGTCTATATGGGGTTTCGACTGGGCTTTGGACGCACCTTTGAGGTGTGCCAGCGTCGTCGTTGAATTTGCGACGTTTTTCGAGAAACTATTTTGAAATGTTTTTAATTATGCACTGCACGTAGATCAAAAATGAAAGTAAACCCAATGTGAAATTGCGACTAAGACTAACGGGGGAAAATGGGTGTGTGTTTGAGGGCGGGGCGGGGCGTGGAAACCAGTAAACTACAAAAAGCTAACAACAAGTAACCATAACCAGGTGTTAAAGTTGAATATATAGAACAGAGAGCGTACAAAAGATAAGCGGCAAAAAGCGATTTGTTTTTTCTATTTGTTTTTTTTTTTTTTTTGTTACAGTTTCTTTTTACTCATCAAATACAATTTTATTCCAGTTAATAGTTAAGAAATATAGATATAGCCATAGCATATAGAGGTAAGTTTATGGAAGGGCCTTTCATATGGGGACTCGTGTGCTAGTGCAGCCGCATAGTTACCTCTTTCGTGTAGGTGGGATAAATCTCCACCTGTGTTTGTATGCAGCGCACCGCCTGCACCTGCGCCACTTTGGTAACAACCACCGGCGTGCTGTTGGCCTGGCATTTTGATTTGGCCTCAAACTTTTGCAGCAGCTGCGCTATTTTATTGGGCTTGCAGCATTGGCTTTTGCTGGGCAGCTCCGTTTCGCCCTCGGACTCGCAGAGGCTGCCCGTTGAATTTGTGGTCGAGTTGGATGCGGATGACAGCACCGTGTTGCTTATGTGGCCCGAATCGTCCGAGTCTGAGCTGGCATTAAGTTCCACAATTGTTTTTGTTGACTGCTGCTGGTGCTGCTGTTGCTGTTGCTGGTGCTGCTGCTGCTGCACCACCTTGACCAGCAGCTCGTGATTTTTGTCCGAGGTCTCGCCCAATTTGGGCGGTATAATCTTGCACGATTCCAGCTGCGGCTTGCCCACTTTCTCCTCATTGGCATAGTGCAGCTTTTGCAACGGCTGTTTCTTCTTGTGCCCCTTGCTAATGCCGCGACTGCAACGCGATTTGCCCGCATTCAGATTCTCCACCTGGCGCAACAGCTCATGACCCTTGGCCAAACACTTGACCAGCAGCTCATCGCTGTGCGCATTGGCCGCTCTGCCGGCCGCAGCAGCCGCTCTTAGCGTTGAGTTGGCCCGCCTGGGCGGTGGCTTGGTCATCAGCTGACGTCGCTCTAGCGTGGAGTTAGCCCGCTTGGGCTTGGCCAGCACATTTACTGCCGGTGTCTGTGGCTTCAACTTGGCTGCCGGGCCCTGGACTCTGCTCAGCGTGAGCATGGATCGAGTGCGTGCCTGCTGCTGCGGCTTGTGCTGTTGCTGCTGGGGCTGCTTGCTGGCGTTGGCTTTCTCCAGGCAGCGCAGGCTCGAGTGCTTGGATATGGGTATGCGGCTGCCGCTCAGCTGGCTGAGCTCACACAGCGAGTTGTAGCGCTGATTGGAGCTGGAATCGCTGCGACGCAGCAGCATCGAGTTGGCCAATTCGGGCGTCTGATAGATCTGCCGCTTGACTGTGTTAATGCTTAGCGTGCTGTGCGATTTTGAGAGCAGCTGACGATCGCAGAACTGTGCCGGCGGCGGTGGCAAGCAGTGCACCACAATGGGCACCACTGGCAACTGCTGTTCCTCCAATGGCGGATATTCCTGCAAGATTTGATCGAAACTTTGCAGCACCTCGTGCAGCTTGCTCTCGTCATGTGCCACCTTCTCCAGCTCCGCAAAGATTTCATCCTCCAGCGATTGCTGTGTCAGGCTCAGACTCAGGCTCATCTGGCTTTCCTCATCGCTGTCCACATAGCTGCAAACGCTGCTGCTGCTGATCATCATGGGATTGCTAATTGGCACCGGCTCCGCTGCTGTCCTGGGCGTATACTTGCCGCCCACACAGCCCCCGCTCTCCACCAGGCTGAGTGCACTCATGGAGCGTGTATGCTTGCTGCCCTTGTAGTACAGCTTGCCGCTCAGCTTGGGCGTCAGATTATCCTCGATCTTGTGGCGTATGTGCGAGAGGAACTTCTTGCCAGCGCCCAGGGCGTGTGTTTGCTTGGGGGGCGTGGCGGCGGACACGGGCGGACTGCTGCGCGCCAGCGACAGCTTTGATTTGACCGTATGCTTATACATGATAATGACAATAATTTATTGATGGCAATGATGTTGATGACGATGGTGATGATGATGTAAAGTCTGGCAACAAGTAAAAGTGCATATAATTTGAATTTTTCCTTTCGTTTGGCGGTCGAGCTTGGCCACTTGACCACCAGCACTTGCAACACTTTCACAGCTGCTGGGCGCTTGCTTGCGCGTAATTCGTCTGTTGTTTTCTCTTTGAGCTCAACGGCGCAACTGAATTTCTTGCCGCGCCAGACGCAGCCAAACAGCTAAAGAGCCAAGCGGCCAAAAGACCAAACGGCCAGCAAAACAGTCAGCCAAGTGCGCTGTGCATTCGAAAGTGGCTTATCAACAAACAGCCGTGGACATGGTCGCGGCTTACTGTAATTGGCGGCAGCCGTGGTTGCCCATTAGACGTGAGCAGTACCGGCGTATCTGTGACTCTGTGTCACAGTCTGGCTGACTATCGAGAGTAACAGCTCTGTGTTAACAGGCAAAGTCATGACAGCAGTCACAGACATGATATTTATAGACACCGTCCTGCTATTAACAGTGACAGACAGGTATTAACAGTCAGAGTCTCTTAGTTCCTATGTTAATAGTCGCAGTTCCTATGTGAACAGTCACAATGCAGATATTAACAGTCACTGTCCTGATATTAATAGTCATAGTTCAGATATTATCCATTATTGATAGTAAAAGTCAAAGTTCCAATATTAACAGTGATACTTTCCGTTATGAACAGTTACAGTGCAGATATTAGCATGCACAGCTCCAACATTAACAGCTGTTATTACTGATGTTAACAACTCCTTTCTCGATATTAAGAGTCACACTTCAGATATTAACAGTCATGGTAACTATATTATTATATGTTAATCTTGATATTCACTTTAACAGTTCAATATCGATATTAACAGTCAAAGTCCTAATGTTAAGAGTCACAGTTCAGATCAACAGTCACAGTCCCAAAATGAACATAGCTGTTAATATTGATATTAATTTTCACAGCGCAATATCAATATTTACAGAAATTCACAGATCATGTTTGTATGTTAAACCTCAGTAAGTAACGAAAGTTGGTCCATGCAATAGGACATTTTTTAAATTATATTCTGGTTTTATCAGGTCGTAGAAATGACTGAATTGCTGAAATTTTGAAATTATTAAATATGCTCGCTTTTAAAGTAACTTTTTTTCCTGAATTTTCAAGCTATCTTTAAATATTTTTTAAACATTATATATTGTTTGCCTTGATATTCAGAAAGTCACTTTAAGTATAACTCTTTTTGTTTATAATTTCTAAGTATACTGAGTTCATTTGAAGAATATTATATGGCATTAGTCACTGATATTTGTAACTATCAGTCACAGTAACAATCGCATATATCACAATATTGCTCATCTCTCTTACAACAAGCGGAGGGGGCATTGGGGTAGGTAGACCCACACCGTGTTGCAGCTGCAGGTTCGATGCTAATTACCAACACCAACAATCAGTCTCGTCTCTATATGCTCGATTTATAGTTGGCTCGCCTCATTAGCGACATAACAACAGTCGCACAGTCATCATCATAATCATCATCATGGCTTTGTACAAATAAAAGTGAAACAAGTGCATTCGCAGCTTATTCTGCCATTCTTATTTGAGTATGTTTCCATTTGAACTTTTCATTGTCAGCAATTGGACTTGAAAGCAACTCGAAAGTGCCACAGAGCATGTTAATGTGCAACATGACAATGACTACTAATATTGACATGGACATTTTTCAATAGTCATGTAAGAATATGGTTCGGTTCGGTTACAAGTTCATTGCACTGCCTCCGGGCACAAAAGAACAGAACTGGCTCGGATTTATTAGTTGTGTGATAATAAACAAAAAAAACACAATTTCTTGGCTTTGTAGGATAGTATTTACAAAACTCAGTTTCTTACATTGAATACAAACAATGTGCAAGTTGCAGAGAAAGGTTGCACGTGAATAAAGTGCATTGTCTAACAAACGTTTTAACAATACTATATTTAAAACAAACTTTCGTTTTGGTAAAGATAAGTTTTGGCGTAGCGATAAATTGTGGCACGTGCTTAACTCATCTTTACGATGTGGCAACGCCAAGTCTCTAAGTTAGCAACACCTTATCAATATGCTTGGCAGTGAAAAACCTTACAAAAATGTGCTGTAATATAGATCTAGCTATCGTTAACATATAAAAAGTAAATCAAGTTTGATCAACAGATAAAATAGTCGAAAATTAAGTCAAACGTAAATTAATTTGTAATATTTCAATTCTACATCTAAAGTAATTCTTCGCAAAGCTTCACTTTTGCGTAGTTTTGCAGCCATTTAAACAATCTTGTCTTGTCCTTCTTAAATGGAATTCTGAACACATACCGCTCTGGTTAAACGCTGGTTAATCTTATAGTTATCTAAAGTAAGTAATGAGAATTCAGTGTGATAAAATGTTTCAACTTAATCTGTGAATATTATTCAATATCAGGTTATTGATTTATAGAACTTATCAGCTCTTCCTTATTGCAGAAACTTTGGCTATTTATCAATTGTTCAAATTGGAATTTCCTCTAGATATACTTATCAGATGTCAGCTCAGGCCCAAGCTCAGCTTAACTCAATTATTATGTTCCCGTTCACAGTTGGGCGTCTGTTGGCTCCTTAAAGATCTTGCAGCCAATTAAATGAATTACAGCAGAGCCAAGATCTTTAAAAGAAATATACATACGTATTACGAGTATGCAACTTCCTGGTTATTGTTTCAACAATTTAACGGCAAACTTGTTTGAAGGGCCCGTCTTCGGGTTTAGGTTAATGCGTAAATTAATTTATGACCACGCCCAACTGTTGCCCGTTGGGCAACGCGTTGCATGTCAAATCGCTAATCAAGTTTTCGTGAGTTGAGCCAATTTCAAAACTTATTTCATTGGGTTTACTGATGACAGAACCCGCCCCAATGTATTATGCAAGTCTTGGGCTGCCGCCACGAAGGCAGCTTCGATTCATTTCTAATGAAAGCGAGCGCTGGGAAATTTCACTTTAAATGTTTGCATGGAAAAAATGTTAATGTGCATTGGACAAATGTGGTTATGTTGTTGTTGTTGTTGTTGCTGTTGTTGTTTGCGATCGTCGCGCTGTCTGCAGGTTGCAGCGGGTCGCAGCTCGAAGCTCGACAAACGCAACGTCATTTTTTGGTGAAAGTGTTTGGACTTCGATCGCCGAGCCGCGCACGGTGGGCCAAATTAGCAACCCTCGGCTAATTAATAATTTCAAATGTGGATTGCGCAAATTTGTAACGGTTTTCAATTAAAAAAATACCGCGGCGAGACTATTGATAATCAGGCTGTTCCCATCTCCGACAGTTTTCGATATTGAATTGTTTTCAATTTAGTGTTCTGTTTTCAAAAGAAATAGCAACCGGATTTTGTTATCGAATATGTGTTCGAGCTTTCACGAAACTTTTCAAACCGAATATTCAATTGCTTTTCGAAAATCAGAATAGCTAAAATTTTGGAACATTTCAAACATTGTTGAACAATTTATCCGTAAATATGTTGTAAAATTAATAAGAAATTCTTTGATTTATAATATTGTCTATATTTGAGGTGGAATTGGTATAGAAAATTTTTATTTATTTTCTAAGATATACAGGCCTGTTCTTATTCACCGAGAACTTTTGATTCCGATTGCTTTTCGATTTTCTATTCCCGTTTGCAAAAGAAATACTAACAGTTTTTCCAATTCAAAACTAAGTTTGATCATATTATACTATGTATTTCACTGGCTCGAAAGGTAAACTTCAAGCTAAATAATCTTCAATTATTGATCTCGTTTTCGAGTAATTTCGATTTTGATTTGAATCAATACTAACAGTTATTTTCTTTACAAAGCAAAGTTCGAAAGTACAACTTTTGAATCGGAGTATTCAATTGTTTTTCGGAATTCAGAACAGCAAATCAGAACTGTGAGCAGGTATGATAACAAAATGAATCGATTTACATACATAAATGGCTAATTAGGCCCACTGTGCGGTAGTTTTGATTGGGTTGGGCTGAACACATGGCACTTGGAGACAGTGTCGGACTTGGAATTGGAATGGTACGTACACTGCGTGCGCTGCGTCCAATAAGCCATAGACTGCTGCCCAGACCATAGATTAGCAAAAGCAGACGCCAAATCTCATGTGCCGCATTCCGCTGCCCGCAAAGCTGCACGAAAATGTTCGCAAAATAATCGCTGTCGCTGTAGGTGTCGATGTCGATGTCTTCAAGCCAGCTGTTATATGCGACACTCCTATTGGCACTCGATAAGCACACGGCCGATTTGTCCGACCACATTTCGTAGTTTATGCGTCAATGAAATAATTTGCCTGAATTGCTGCAGCGTTTTCCATTTGTAGAAACCAACTGAGTGCCAGATACAATCGGCCCAAGAGGCTGAGCCCAGAGAGCTTGGCTGGCCCATTACAAAACCAACAGACACAACAGAGACACAATAACAGCTTGGAATTCTATACCACAATGGAAGCGAGAGCCACTGAGATGAACTTGACCGTGAAAGTTGTCAGCGTCATCATCAGCAATGCTACAGCAGCAGCAGCAGCAACAACAACAACAACAACAACAGCAGCAGCACAACTGATCAAAAAAGTGGACTTGCAACAAGTGACGTCAAAAGTTTACTTATTACGATCATTTTCATGACCACCTACCGGCTTTAAGTAGGGATTCACAGTTGCATGAGAACAGGAAATCAAAAACCAACCAACCAAGCGAACACATGCCAGAGACATTGTTTTATGTAAGTAAGTGACGAGAACACTCCAGTCCAGCATTATGGAATCAGTCTTAGTGCGGTTCAATGGGCGTGAGAAATGAAATGCGAAGTTCACTTTAATGCACGAAAACAGAGATGGTACGGGAGGGAAATCCCGGCCGTTTTGGTATGGGTTTTTTAAGTGATGGGCCTATTCGAGATGACTTGGCTAACCCAAACATTCCACCGGAAACGTATTTTCTTTTGGCTCCCATAATATTTCATGTTTTACATAACTTAATGAATAGTATTTTTATCACAGTGAATGCAACTCTTAATTTATATTTTGGCATTATAGTATTTTACTGTTTTAAAATCTGCTCACACTTCAAATGTACTTGTCAATATAGTGCAGCTAACTAAGGATAGTAACAAAATTATGTTTTGTTAAGAAATTTCAATTATAAGTAAACGACAATCGGGATATTTTTTAAAATCCCAGGGAAAGTTAGTTATCCCAACCACAAACCTATGCGAAAGCTATTCAAATCTAAAGGGAGCTGAGAAAACCTTTAGTTTTTTTAATATGATAGAATAATTTTTAATATGTTAAAAATAAAGATATATTATGATCAGATGTCGCATGAGGTGTTAATCTGTGGTTTTGAAAATTGATATTCTCTAATTGTACTAATTTTAACAGTTTGAGAATTATATTTATTTCAATAGCTTACTTTTCCTGGTTGGGTCATAATTATTTTAAATTTGCGATTTATATTGAAAACAAGTGTATGACAGTTAAAAGCTAGTTGAATAACTTGATTCACATAGTTAAAGAATTCGACGAATTGTTTTTAGAGTGCAAAACATAAACTTGAACTTGACCGAGATGACATTTGGCTAAAGCTATTGTGTTCAAAATAGTTGCTTTATTGCCAAACAAGCAACAGGTCTGTCAGGTCTCTTGCAAGTCCCGCTTCAATACTAAACGGTAATTTATTTTTGTGTGAAATGCCGAGCCGGCAAAATAATAACAAAACTATGAAGTTGTTCTCAGCCAAAAGCAAGTATCTTTTAAAATGTGAAGCGTGCTGTGGTCACAATTCCCGATTGATTTGGATCGGTAAATGTGGGCAAAATTATAATAGATTGCAGAGTAATCGCTTCTTTAAAAGACAATAAAGTAAATGCTTAACAAAAACATTTAAATACGTCAACAATGATACCGAGTTAATACACAAATTTCAATACATATAAGACAGTAATGTTAACAGAATAATACCATGCAAGAAGCTGCTTTTCGACAATGAAATACCCTGTAAAAGTATTGACTGCACCTTGCAATTGGAGGTAGATTCGCTTTATATATACTATATATACTAGAGCTGCCAAAGAAAAAAGGGATATGGCCCCCATTCGATAGTTTTGATAGCTTTTCCACAACACTCTAATATCATGCTAACAACGTGAAAATGTAAATAAAATGTTAAATTGTATAGAAAATAATAAGCAAAAATAAGTTGCAAAATTTAATAATAAAGCAACTATTTCTTAACAAACAACAATTTCATTGCATCAAATTGCGACTAACTATAATACAAAACCAATGATTTATTTTTATATTTTGATTATAATATTTTAAAACTTGTTATACAAATTTAAATCGTGTTTCATCTATGGAAGATGTTATAGCACAAATATTTCGGTCTGTTTTCATTGTCTATTTCAGAACTTCGAACAAGGATTGAAAATTAAGTTTGGAATAATTTGCTTTTGAGTTAAGGAAAAGTTACGCATTCCTTGGGTAATGGTAAAAAAAAATTCGATAGGGAATAAAAAATTAATCGGAAATTAGAACAGGCTCTGGCTACCGCGATAGTAAAAAAAACGAATCGATAGTTACAGTAAATCAAAACTATCGATTGTTTTGCAGCTCAACAATCAACCTAGAATACCCGATACCCTGTTACTGTTTAATTAGCAAACGTTAACACATTTTGATCAATGATGTTCGCGTTTCATCTTCAATGTACAAATTATATCCCATCAATAATAACTTCGTAACAACTCTGAAGCTTGACTCATTTGTGGGCACACGAGTTGAATGATCTGTGAAATGTTTTCGGTTTGAAAATACAACAAACAAAATAAAAGCAAAACAGCAGGAAGATGTTATGTTAAAGTCAAACGATCAAATGTTGTCGTTGTCGTAAAAGCAAGTCACACTATTATGCTACGACACTGAAGACCCGCTAAATGTTTTGAAAAACAACGATATGAAGTAATTGCTGAACCCGAACCCAAAGACTTTTACAATCTACTCAAGTACATATGGTAAAGAGTTGATGAACAATGTTTAAAGTGTGGTAAGCGGCGATTGTGCGGCATTCTCAAACCTCACTGTTTGGGTGCTATGTTAAAAGCCTTAGACCAGTCGCAAATATTAGTATCATTTTCTTCATTTTTTTTGGCAACAGATCAACGACTTGGCTCACAATCTGTTTGTATGCACAAGTACTTAATTTGGCCATTTAACATCATTGTTAGCAGTAATTGGAGTGTGAAAGTTGACACACACACATATAATATGATTCGGCTGGGATGAATTTTGAATGTTCTATATGTTTATGTTTCATGTTTATGCCATAAAATATATTACTTTCATACGAAGTTCAGTTGGCTGCGCCTAACTTATTTCGATTAAATTGTTCTCAAATCGAAATAGCTAGCTGTTCTGGATTTCGAAAACAGTTGAATATTCGGTGGTACTATGAAGGCTGTTTGAACGTAACAGTTAACAAGAACACGTTCGCTTTTTCATTTGAAAATGGTAAGACAAAATCTAAAACAACAATGAACAGACCTAATAGTCCACTTATCAAACTCATTAAATAAGTTACTTACATGCAATTTCGACCACTTTTTATACTCTGTTCCCGAAGGGAAAAAGTGTATATTGGGTTTGCGAAATGTCCGTCTGTCCGTATGAACGCAATTTTTTTCCACACCCTTCAAGCTAGAGCACCCAAACTTGGTACACATGTTACCTCCACCACCTCCCCTCCCACGCTATTTGGGGAAAACCTGTATCTTCCACATTTTTAAAGCTATAGTCACCAAATTTGGCATACAGACTAATGTTAAGATTCCTGACAGATCTGCATCAAAAAAATTTTGACTCCCCCACCCCCACAAATCGGCATATTATATCCCCAAAACACGTTTTTCAAGGGGTATATCTCTTTCGAAAAATAGAGTTACCTAATTTGGCATACAGACTAATGTTGACTTGAGAGACTACTGTTTTCTTCGCGTCTCTTTCTGAACCCACAAACAGGCAAATTATACCGGACTAGAAACAGAGTATTCTGCTGTCGGGTACGTCCGACTTTCGTCCAACGTTCTTACTTGTTATAAAATGATTTTGCAATATAAGTATTTAATAGCTAATACTATTTATACTAAATCAAACCCGTCAGTAGACCAAAGTTGCTAACAAAACTGTGAATAATAATCCAATCAAATCAATTAATGTTGAATAATTAATAATAAAAAAATAAAAATAAATAAGTTCACTTCTGGCTTATTGTTTCTCAAGTGTAATAATCTGTACTATATTTCTCTGTATACTCGTAATAAACAACTCAACAGCATTTTGAAATCTGTTATGCCAGCTTGCATAATTGTTTGTTTTAAGTGTAGTTAGTTGTTTAAATTACAAACATATTAAGACAAAGGTATTTATCGGGTTTTATAAGATCTCCAGTTAAACCGGTGTGATTAGAAAACAAACTAATCATTAGAAAGATAAATGTGCAGCGTGTGCGACGAAAGAAAAGAACAAACAAGTAAGAATGCTATAGTCGAGTATACCCGACTACGAAACTCCCTGTACCCAGGTCTACAACATCCAATCACATCTACGTCCACTTACACATACATACACACATACACAAAGACGCACACACACACTGGCGGCAAAAGCGACAGCGCAAGCGAGGCAATTTAATTGGTGGCTGTGCTTCTTCTTCCCCGTCTCGCTGCATAACTGAATCTTCTTTCGTGAATAACTTCCGTGCTTATTATCCGATCGACTTGAAATTTGGACAGTAGATTAAGAGAGACTAAATTGTACATGCCAAATCTAAAAGCTGTATCTTGAAAATTGTTACAATAAAACGGTTTTTGTCGATTTGCGGGAGAACGGGGGGAGATATCCGAAATATGAAACAAACTAGATCTGCGTATGCTATACAGGTACCTACATTCCAAATTTGGTGTCTCTAGCTCTTATAGTTGCTGAGATCGACGCGTTCATACAGACGGACAGACGGACAGACAGACGGACATGGCCAAATCGAAATCTCTTTTGATACTGATCAAGAATATATATACTTTATAGGGTCGGAGATGTCTCCTTCTGCCTGTTACATACATTTGCACAGATTTAGTATCCCCTTTTTACCCATTTTATGGGTACAGGGAGTAAAAAATGTTAAGCATCTTAAATTTTTGCCAATCTATTAAATCGAATAAATATGGAATATTTAAATATTAAACCTGTTTAAATTTTGTAATTGATTACATAAAATGTACTTTTTTCAGGCACACATAACTATTTTTATAACACATACACATTTTTACTCCCTGTACCCATAAAATGGGTAAAAAGGGGTATTACATCTGTGCAAATGTATGTAACAGACAGAAGGAGACATCTCCGACCCTATAAAGTATATATATTCTTGATCAGTATCAAAGAGATTTCGATTTGGCCATGTCCGTCTGTCTGTCCGTCTGTCCGTCTGTCCGTCTGTCCGTCTGTCCGTATGAACGCGTCGATCTCAGCAACTACAAGAGCTAGAGACACCAAATTTGAAATGTAGGTTCGTGTATACCATACGCAGATCAAGTTTGTTTCATATTTCAGATATCTCCCCCGTTCCCCCGCAAATCGATTAAAACCGTTTTACAGTAACAATTTTCAAGATATAGCTTTAAGATTTGGCATGTACAATACTTTAGTCTCTCTTAATCTACTGTCCAAATTTCAAGTCGATCGGATAATAAACACGGAAGTTATTCACGAAAGAAGATTCAGTGCTGCAGCAAGGGGAAGAAGAAGCACAGCCACCATTTAAAATGCTTCGCTTGCGCTGTGGCTCGTGTGTGTGCGCCCTTGTGTATGTATGTGTGTGTATGTGTAAGCTTACGAAGATACGATTGGAAATTTTTCACCTGGGTACAGGGAGTGTCGTAGTCGGGTATACTCGACTATAGCATTCTTACTTGTTTTCAACTAATTATTCTTTAGAATTAAAATAGTTTTTGATAGACAAAATTTCTTAAGAACTTGTTAACAAATTATAACAAATTCACTGCATTCAAAATATTTATTTATTAGTTTGCATACTTCAAAAAGTATAATTACTGTTTGACTACAAAAAGATTCCCCTTTTGTTGGCTAGTGTTATAGATTAAACATGCCTTACCTGATACTAATTGTTAAGTAATTAGTTATCACTTAAGAGGGTGACAAGATAATTAACCAATTATAATTGATAAAGCGCAAAGCCAACTTACATAAGAAAGTCCCAAGCCTACAACAGTTAACTCGAACAGCACAAAACAAAAAGCCACAAAAAACATATTTAAAATAAAGTCACATATGCGTGTATGTATAGAAATAACTTAATAGTTTATACATATGTAAATATATAAATTGATTTTACGCATAAATGAATATGTTAACAAACTAATAAACAAACATTTCTCCTTGGCTGTAGGCAGTGAAAGTCCATTGACCAATTGCACTTTGCTCTAAGTTGTCAAATTTCAGATATAAACGCCAACATGAAAGAAGAGCTATCTCTGTGGTGCGGAGGATTTATTACTCTTGCAGAGATGTTAATAAATGTAGATCAACCTGAGGTCGTGACAATATTATAATACCCTCTGTATGGGTATTTTACATACTACAGCTCATTTGTACACTGATTGTTCCTATTGCAGCTCTTAGATATAAGATATAGTCCGATCTATAAAACAATTTAATTTTGGACCGCTCGTTTCTATAGGACCAATATGATATAGTGACCCCATCCAGCGGGTTCTGACATACATATGTGTGCAAAAGATTTTGTCAGCGGTCCGGTTCTCAACTACAGGGTCGGTTCGTGAACCCAGTTTTAGATTTTCCAGCACCCAGGTTATGCTTGAAATCTTTATCCGATTTTAAAAAAGAATTCCTACATTTTCCCATTTTATTAAAATTGCAGCTCTCCGAAAAAAAAACCTATTTTAGCATAAACATATTTCATTGATCTAATACTCCGATAAAATTGTTCCGAGCTTAAACCTCGAACTTTCCTATAACAAACTTGTAGGGTATCCAAAATATTTCGTTGTAGACAAAATTTCCATTGGAGAATAATGAGAACAAATTTTGATTTAAATATATTTGGAATGAAGCTTTTTTCCATATATTAAATTCAATAATTTTTAAAAAATGTTATTTAATTTATGGGAGAAATATTAGCTTTAAATGCCAAATATTTTCTTGAAAACGTTTCTATTTGGGTATAGATTCGACTACTTTCTGGACAACTAACTGGACGGACTCAAGGTTCGGTTCAAAGAGGGATAAATTATGGAATTGCCAGTTTCAAACCGGTTTGGTTAAAAGAATGCGTTGGTATAAACAAACAAATTAGGAATATATGTATGTTCTTTAGGGGAGCGGAAACGGTTTACATACATAATGGTTTACACATTTTTTAATAATACCTTACAGATCTGTTCGCATTTCCGAAATTTTTTGCTGTTCTGAATTCCGAATAACTGTGATTATTTGTTGAGAAAAGTTATTCTTGTGTGCCAATTTTATGAAAACAATTCAATCTCAACTCCAATAATGATAAGCCTGTGAGTAAGAGAAATACAGAAGTCTGTATAAGTCTGTCGACTAAAATTAGTTATTTGTACCAACCAACGGAAGTGACTGGACGTCTAATTGAACACGACAAGTAGCCGAGCAGCTCAGAAGCTCAATCAGAGAAGAACTCGAGTATTTGCTAGCACTTAGTTACGAGAGGTTGTAGCAGCAATTGTTGTAAATTGCCAACTGTTGCTACTGTTGCAGCAACAGCAGCATCTGAACATGTTTGTATCTTAAATGGACGCTTCTCATGACAGTGACCGAGCTAGCCGGCTCTGGGGCGCCCTTGTCCATCAGCGATCGAGAGATTCGATCGGGCATCGTCCTCAGCACGCTTTGTGCTAAGCTTTATACTACCACTCGTATTTAACCAACCGTCCGTATAGAATTTTGAAATACTTCAGCTCAGAACTTGTAACGCGTCGGAGCTGTTGCCGTCGCTTGCGGCTCGAACGCTCTGAAATTTTTATTGTATTCAGTGCTAAATTTAAGTGGCTTTTAATTGACGTTTTGTCGCGAATTTATTTCGGGTTTTTGTTTTTATTGAATGTTATTTAGTGCATTGTCTTAATTATGCCGCTTTTGTTAACCACACTCTTGTTATTTTTGCTGCAGAGCCCAGCTGGATGTGAGTGTGACAGTGTTCATAAATTATTTACAAATTCAACAGCTGTTTGGTTTTTGTTTCTTTTTATTTTTGACTTTCAGCAGTTGGGGCTGGTCCACGTCTATTTGCCTATGAGAGCGGCAAGTGCGAAATTTCTATATCCGATGTCATTGAGGGCTTGGTCAATACGGGACTGACGCGATTGTTCATTCCACCACAGCGTTTTAACCAAGCCAGTATTCTGCAATATGATCTCTATACACCACTAAATCCTCAAGAGCGCCAGCTGCTGCGTCCTGGTGATGTGAATATGCTGAAGAATTCACATTTTAATAGCAAGTGGCCACTCAGGTGAATACTTAACAAGTGATAATACAAAAGAACTTTCAATCAAACTTTCAAAACTGGTATTTGCTGTTAACACGCGTATATAGAATCAAATCGTAACTTTAACTTAGAACACAAGTCGAACTATTAGTGAAAGTGACAATTCAGTGTGCGGAATGTTTAAAATAATCTATACAGATGCAAATCAAGTTGGTTAATATATGCCAAGATGCTTCTATATTTATTCCTGTTATTTCTGTGCCAGATTTAAGTTTATTGGAACTTTTGCTTCATTTTAAAGCATAGAAATTGTATAAATTCGTATGGAAAATATATGATTTTATTAATCAATATGAGTGCAATCATGTTGAAGAAGAATGATCTACACAGAGAGACATATTATGCAGTATTTATGATTACCTTTTCATAAAATTCGATCTGTCTCGATACATAGGCCAACCAAATGCTGCTTTCATTATGCATTGTTTAGCATAAATTATGTATTTCTGTGGATAAAAAACGCGTTATTGCTTATGTATGGCTAAACATAAAATATACATTAGTATATTTTATTTATTATCTGCAAAACAGAAACTAATGGAATTTCTGCAGCGCTCGTGCGTGAAACGATATAAATAATTATATATTAGTTTCAATCAGCTAATTTATATCGATCAAAAAAGTATGAGCATTAACTGCACAAACTCATATAGTATATACAAACATACGTTTTTTTATCAATGCGTTAACTATGCATGAATTCTGCATAAAACATCACTTTGTGATTAGTTGTTCAAGTTTCATGGTGAATAATTTTCGCAAATTCTTGGCATAAGTTGCATAATTTCTGCACAGATTAACAATGCACAATATTTACCATTAATACCACTGCACGCATATGTAATGAGGAGTGTTTGACAATTAACAATCCTAAAGCTTACTTATCCACTGTTGGGGACTTTTTTAAATAATTAAATAGAAACATACATCATTCGAGATAACACAAAGCACAATTTGTAGACTTCCTAAAACAAACCTCGCACTTTTTTGCTGAAATTAAAATTCAATATTCAATATTTACATGCAAAATTATTATTTTTTTCTTAAATAAATAAAATACAAATTGTTGATTCATTTAAATGAAGCAACTCGTTATTTTAGCCACGTCAACGCCCACCATAAACGTGATTTATGCTACTTTGAGTAATGCCCACTGATCTTTATTAATAAATCCATTTAATTACTATAAATAAAGTAATATGTGGCAGATTTCTGCTATTTTTATCTTACTTGTACATCACGGTGTGTTGAATTTGATTGGTTATTTAAGTTATTGACGCTCGACTGTAATTTATTATTCTCCCATCAACTGACTTTATTGATACTTATGCCAATGTTCAACCCGTTTCCTTGCAGAGTCTCAATTCACGGCTGGACTGGGAAGAGCAGCTCCTGCTCCAATGCGGCGATCAAGGATGCATACCTATCCCGCGGCAACTACAACGTGATCGTCATGGACTGGAGTCGCCAGGCATTGGATCTTAGCTACTATCGCGTCTCCAAGCAACTGAGATCAATCGCCGGTAGTCTAGCGAAATTTTTACGCTTTCTGCACGATAATACGGGTATACCCTATGATCAGATCTATTTGGTGGGTCACAGTGCGGGCAGTCACATCGCTGGATTGACCGGCAAGCAGCTGAGTCCCGCACAATTGGGCGCTATCATTGCGCTGGATCCGGCGGGCCTCACACAGCTGGCACTGGGACCCACGGAACGGTTGGCACCAACTGATGCGGCTTATGTGGAGTCCATACACACCGATCTGATGCTACTGGGCAATCCACAGGGTAACCGATTGAGCCATGCCGCCATATTTGTCAACTGGGGCCGCGGTCAGCCGCACTGTCCAAATGCAACTGCCACCGAGTTTGACTTTGCCTGCGATCACTTTGGGGCCATGTACTATTTTGCAGAGTCGGTGCGCCGGCCTCAGATATTTGGAGCGCTTCGCTGCGGCTCGCTGCGGAGCGTACTTTCTGCCACCTGCAGCTGCAACGCGGCGACATGCCCCGCCAGTGCGTTTATGGGTGGTGAACCAGCTGTGCGCAAAAAGGGTGTCTACTATCTCAGCACGCTGCCACAGCCGCCGTTCGGCACCGCTGATGGTCTGGTGCACATGCAACCACCCATACCGTCCACCATTCTGAAGACAAGCATCAGAAGAGGACGTTTCTAAGAAGCGAGCGAGCAAACGAGGCGTATAACCAAAAAGTGATCCATAGACATAAGACATAGACTAGACATAGTTAATATATACTTAATACTATATATAACCTCTTAAGGAAAACTTTTTAGGCATTGCTTAGGGTTAAGGCGAATTCTTCGAATTATTCGAATTCTTCTGGATGTCAACACATATCACTCGAATATTTTAATATTCATTTAATTTGCAATTGAAACTTGTAATAAATACTTGGAAATTGAGGGGCTAACAAGTCAAGTTCTTAGAAAATGTGTAGTAATTAAATTATAATAGAAATATATATGTAAAGTTACAATAAGCTAACATGTTAATAAACTATATCCACACAAGGATCACCTACAATTAAACATTGTTGAATATTATTTCTTGGGCAAAAAGCATCACACTTTCGATAATATTCCCCTATTGTCCTACTTTAAAACAAGTAAGAATGCTATAGTCGAGTATACCCCACTACGAAACTCCCTGTACCCAGGTCTAAAACATTCAATCACATCTACGTCCACTTACACATACACACGCACATACACAAAGGCGCACACACACAAGCGGCAAAAGCGACAGCGCAAGCGAGGCAATTTAATTGGTGGCTGTACTTCTTCTTCCCCCCTCTCGATGCATTACTGAATCTTCTTTCGTGAATAACTTCCGTGTTTATTATCCGATCGTCTTGAAATTTGGACAGTAGATTAAGAGAGACTGAAGTATTGTACATGCTAACTCTTAACGCTATATCTTTAAAATTGTTCCTGTAAAACGTTTTTATTGAATTGCGAAGGAACGGGGGAGATATCTGAAATTGGAAACAAACTTGATCTGCGTATGCTACGCAGGTACCTACATTTCAAATTTGGTGTCTCTAGCTCTTATAGTTGCTGAGATCAACGCGTTCATACAGACGGACAGACGGACAGACAGACGGACATGGCCAAATCGAAATCTCTTTTGATACTGATCAAGAATATATACACTTTATATGGTCGGAGATGTCTCCTTCTGCCTGTGTGCAAATGTATGTGCACAGATTTAGTACCCTCTTTTTAACCATTTTATGGGTACAGGGAGTAATGACATGTGATGAAATCATATTTAAAATCGAATTTTTTGTATTGAAATTATATTAGTCAATAACCAGAGCTGAACGTTTCAGTATTATTAAATCACAGGTTCCCCTCCCTTAATGTCTAAATAAAACATTTTCAGTGCACTCGAAACTTGTATACGCTTTCTCCAAAAATTACTTGAAAAAGAGTTGACAATGTCCATATAAACGGAATATTTGTAGACAGGGTGTCTAGTGAAGCTATAAACCAAAATTGGTACACATGTTGTTATTTACTGATAAAGTGTCAAGATCTCCAATGTTGGTATTAATTTAAATTCACTTTGAGCATCTGAATAAATTCCAAAATGCTGTTTAATTATTATATCATCATTACGTTGCATAAAAAACAATATTCATACTATCGTTTTCTTTTAATAAAATGCCTACAAATATATAGGAAATTAAAAACATATTAATAACGAAATATTTCTCGAAAATCTATGATAATCTGTTGACTAAATCAATGAATAAATAAATTGGAATTGATGTCAGTTATCTTTTGTTGTTGACAACTAATTGGATTTTCTGCATAAATTATTATTTGCATGGCAACATATTGCTTTCAATGCGAACATAGCTTCAACTTTATCTAGTAAATAATATGGTATCAAATGACCAGTCATTGTTGCAGACAAAACATATGTCCAACTCAGCTTAACATGGAACATAGTTGTACTATAATCAATAAACAAACTCACCTGACTAGGTCCGATACGATAACTAGCAACGTCCAGTTCATTGACCAACAGTATTTGCTCTACACTGATATCTTTATTGTTCGCCAGCTCGCCGGCCAGCAGTCCAAAGCGACGCACAAACTCCAACAATGGCACAGATTCGGGAAAGCCCAGACGATGCAGGCGAGCCGCCTCCAAAACTTGTGAGCCACGTAGCTGAGATTAGAAGTAGTACGTGATGAGTGCATGCACAAAAAACTGATGGAAACGCCTTGGCTCACCTGACTCCTTAACAGTGGCACATTGACCAGTTCCTCCTCGGTGACGGCCTGACCCGCTGCCGAGCTGGGCGAACCATTTGCCGTATACTTGGCATGCTTGCCCGCATTGTGTTGCAACAGATAGCAGTGCACAAAGTGGGTGCCGGTGCGGCGTAGTGTATCAATGATGCCATCCACCGTGAACTTAACCTGCAGCATAATCGAGTTGCGTTTAACGCCCGCCGTTGTGAAGGAGCGCCGAATGCTGGACACGCGACGGAGTGACTGTGTGCCCTCCAGTCCGGCAAAGGATCCGCAAAAGACCATGGCGCCAGAGCCGCGCGTCAGTGAGCCAATATACAGGCGATTGATCTCCTCGCGGCTGCTGTCCTGCAGCAGCGACACCGCATTCCTTATGCCGGGATGCTCGCGGCTGTGCCGTACCCAGCCATCTACGGAATACAGCACCGGATTGGTGCCCTGCAAATGATGTAGCACAAACTGACGCTGGCCGGCGCATTTGCGCAGCAATGTGTGATGCTCACGATCGCCGTAATGTGAGAATAAACGCTCCAGGAATGTGTCGTCATTGGAGTTGGGATAGATGGCCTCCTCGTCCAATAGCCTGCAAGTTGACATGGCATTAGAAAAGCATTTTAAAACACATTTTAATCTCTCAAGCTCAAACTCCTTTAATTTATTAATTTTTAGACTTGCTATGTCTATTTACTAGTGTCCTAGTGAAAGTATATTCTTTGATGAACACAAAGAAAATTTATATAAGACTTATTCTTCACTGAAACTCGATTCTTGGAAACAATGCATCAGCGGTCGAATTACTAGGCTATGTCGTTTTAATGAGAATATTATATTTAAATTCAAATTCATTGTTCAATGATCAAAAGTTGGATTCAAAATTCGGAAGTTATACCAATTTAGCAATAAATCCTATTACACTGTATTATAGATGGTTCTGCTTGACCTTGTGAATTCCAATTTATTTACTCACCAGAGCAAGCCACGACGATCGTGTTCGCGCAGATCCCGCTGTGAGGAGCGCACCACATGATTCTGCGGCGCCTTGTCAATCAGTGATATCAGCGGACCCGGATGGCATTCGGAAGGATGATCCATTTCAATCTCTACGAGCTCTTGAGCATAGCGATCGCGTGGCGCGACCAACGTTGTGTGATGGAAAAGCATTTGCAGGCGCTCCTGCAGATAATTGTGACGCAGATCGGCCAGCGTGGCGCCTAGCTGTTGACCACAGCTGGCTGGATTCTGGAAGCCCGGCGTATCGATCAACATGATGGAAGCAATGGTGTGAGCTGATGTGCAGATCTGGCGATTGATTAGAGCCACCACAGCGGCCAGCGCTTCCGAGTAAAGGCCAATGACAAGCGCCTCGAGGCATTCCCAGGCCCATTCCTGGCCGCCATCTGAGGTGGGCGATTTGGATGGACTTAAACTGGCGCTGTTGACATTTGGCTGGGTCAGACCAAAGGCAGCTGCCGACAAATCCTCCAGATTGACACCCAATAGGTTAGCCGCCTTGCGCGCTGCCGTCGGATTGGCAAACTGTGTTCGCGCCGTGGAACCGGTGCCCATTCTCGTAATGCCCGCAATGCCCAGATGATAAATGGCGGCCAGTATGCTCCAAATACCACGCACGGCCTTTGCATCAATATTAAGAGTCTCAAAGGCCTGCACCGTGCGCATAAAGTCATTTGCCGCACGATGCCGATCCTCCAGTCTCTGCGAAAGCGATATAAACGGATGACTATCCTCCGATGTGATATTCTCCAAATGCAACTCTTTCTGCAATAGTCCTGCGGCCCCCGCCAACAGTCGGGTCATAATGTGAAAGCTGTGCTCCTGCGCCAAACGGCGGCCAGCGCGTTGACGCTCCGGCAGCAGCACCTGTAAACAATAAAGTCATAAGCCAATCAATTAAGCTGCCTCACAATTTGCTTACCTGCAACGAAGCTGATGCTATTTGACCAGTCTGATCAAAGTCCAAGCTGAGCAGCTGCGTCATACGCGTCGCATTCGAGTTGAGACAAGTTCTCGTATTGCCGAAGGCCTCCAGTATCGTACACAGAGCCCCCACTTTTTCCTCATTGATGAAATTGTTGTATGCACCTGAACATTGAGGGGAAAAGTCAATAAATAACACTTGAATTGTTAACTTATTAAATAGAATACCTAAGAAATTAGTAAATAATTAGTTTAATTTACTTTTTAGGTAGAAATGTAATACTGTTAGCTTAAAACATTTAAAATTCGAACAATCGTTTAATGAAGAGAGCAACTAATAAAAACACATTCTAACAAATTAATTTAATTTAATGATTCTGACTTCAAATGTTTATATAAACTAGTTCTAAAACTGTGTTTAAATATTCACAATATACACAAATATTCCTCTATTCCAATTCCAAACTCTCTCATCGTTCTGTGCAAAACTTCACTACTTTTGACGTCACCATTGCTCAAAAGATTAAACGCTAAGTAATACTTTAATACAATGTTTACACAATTGCGCGTTAATTATGTTAGAAAGTATTATAGGTAAATATTAAAGAGTGTAAACAGTCATTAAACACTTAAATACTCTAAATAAGATACTATTTTGCAACTTAGAAAACCCTATCTGATCGGAGAATAGAAGTAGACTAGAATGTGCACATACTTGTATACTAAATATGTATGTAGTATGTACGGAAAAAAAATGGTATATTCAATATATGTACATGTATTTAATTCACGTTAAAAAAATGGATTATTCGACGAAAAAACTCGATTGACTTAAAGATTGAATTCAACGACAATGAAATAATGAAATCATTAATTTGTAATTCATTGCTTAACCAGTAAAATTAATTAAAAATGTATGAATGCATTCTTTTGAGCAAAAAAATGAATCAATAAAAAATTAGAATTCCAAATTTTAAATGATTAAAAATTTGTAAACTATTTTTTTATCTGACCACTTAAATATTGTAATTTAAATTAATATTTCAAAGCATTAATGAGTAAGTTAATATTTTTTAAATTATGTATTTTGGCCCATTAAATGAGATAGTATTTGAATGTACTCAGATTGTTCTAATTAATTAATTCAAATTTATAATAAATGTTTTTTTCAATTGAATGATTCGCATATTCATTCAGATATGAATCATTCTTGTACAGCTCAAGGGGATTATTAAATTTGACATTTCCTCAGTTGTCTAACAGCTTTGACAAATCGAGATGTGTCAATGAAACCCACTACAAGTCAAGATTAACATGATAACACTTGTGGTTCGGATTGATCGTATATGGTATAACTTGCGTCATTGCAAACTTAAATAATAATATTTTCCAATGATAGAACAATGAGAAATGGCTTGACAAATTGCAGCTGCATTTTAAGAAAAAATGCAAATGAACTAATCGAACGACAGATTGCATTTTGGTGTGGCAGAAACGGGGCCAGCCCACAGCGGCAACAACTGGCAGCAACAACAAAGTATAGAGTCTAGAATTTAGAATTTAGAGTCTAGACATACCAGCAGCCAACGCCAAGTATTTGAGTGCATGCTTAAAGCTTGTGGTCTTGCCAGAACCAGAACGACCCATGAATATTAGACTTTGATCACGTCGCGTTTCAACCAAACTCCTGTAGGCGGTCTGGGCCAGCGAGTAGACGTGGGGCGGCATGTCCTCCGTTTTGCAGCCGCGAAACATGGATACAACCTACAAGTAAACAAGAGACAAGAGATAAATAACACCGAAACAAATCAAATCAAACCAGAACAAGCCAAACCAGACCAGTCCCAGTGCCAGTCTCAGTCTCAGTCCCAGTCCCAGTCTCACCTTCTCGGAGTAGAGCGACAGTGGTGCCATTGGATTGACCACGAGCAGCGTGGGCCCCGCCTTGGTATGTATCAGATTGCTGGCATACCTCTGGCGGAGGCAGTGCAGCACCGACGCCTCGTTCAAATACTTGAGCTCGCAAATGTCCTCGGCCAGATCCAATGCGGGGCTATTCTGCTTCTCGATGTCATCCTCGTCAACGGTCAATTGTTCGCCATTGTGCAGCAGACGGACGCTCAGCTTATGCTCCTCGTGGGGCGTGCCGGTGGGCGGCAAACGCAGCGCCGCTGTGAAGCCACCGCGATGCACCAGCCAGACACGTAAGGATTCAGCTATATCCACATCGCTCCCGCTTTTGCTAACATTCATATCTTCAGCTCCATTCTCATGCCGGCTCTGCAAAATACAAGAAAACAAAAATATATAAAAATTTAAAACACATAAATTGGGGTCAACATATTGCTGGGTGCAACTTGAAGTCAATTTGTGCATTTATTTTTGGGCACACGCATTTTCACGCATTTATTCCATTTATTAACGCACTTCACTTCAGTTCAGCGCAGTTCAGTTCACCTCCACATGCGGCGATGCGTCGTCAGCTGTCGATACCCTCGCAGAGGGTATTATAATTTTGTCACGGAATATGTAACGCATGTATATTCCTGATCAATATAAGGCATGAGCAATATCGTCGTACCTGTGACAGTCAGAGAGACTGACAAAGAGCGTATCTGTGACTGTATATCGAGAGTAACATCGCTATTACAGTCCTAATATTAACAGAGTTAGTCACAATATTTACAGTCACATTAACAGTCCTGATAACAGTCACAGTCCAGTTATTAACATTTTAGTCACATTTTACCAGCTGTTAATATTGATACGTTACGTACACTGCAATATCTATTTCAACAGTACTCAAATTCAGAGTTTCTCAGGTCTAAGATATTTTAATAAATATTGTCACATTTGTTTAACTGGCATAGATTGTTGTATTAAAATCACTTTTACATCTCGTCCGAACTTCCCAAATGAATGTTAGAATATGCGCTATGAAAGAAAGCGAATTTTGATTCAGTTTGACCACAATATACTATAGCTGCTATAGGAACAATCGGTTCAAAATAAAGTTGTTATATGAAAAACTTTTGTATCTTCAGCAAGGTCATCAATTCAAAGTATTTAGATGTTATAATATCTTAACAAAAAAAGTTTTATTTAATAACTCTAGCATGTACCTGCTATTGGAATGATCGACGGGTGGTAGGTTTAGTATATAAAAAAACTTCTTAGTTTTTAAAGAATCTTACGAAAACTAAACAATTAAGGCCAAAATTTAATAAAATCGGATCACTATATTACTTAGCCAAACAATCATTTGTAAATTCAGTTCTTTATGACTAATATTTTGTCTACATATATATTAGTTATCATGGTTTCAATTTGATTAGCCTCTCTGTAAGGGTATTAACTCTTCGGCGCCACTAAGTTAGCTGCATTTTGTTTTTGGCTTTATTTTTGTGCATTTCTAAATTTGACGTTGTTTCTAAATCCTAATTAGTTGCCTAGACGCGACTACCAGCCATAGCCATAGAGAGAGTCCCAGCCTCTTTTCCCATCCCCCATTCCCATTCCCATACCCATCCAAATGCTATGGGGCTACACTGTGATCTGTAGATGTGGATGTGGATGTGGATGTTACTGTGGCTGCTTGGTTTGTGGCAGCGGCTGCTGCATTATGCAACGTCGCCCAACGTCGTCACCATCGTTTGGCGCTGCCAACACGTTCAGTTCACATTTGGAGCTATAAATGGCATTTACTCGCTCGCTGCTGCCGACGCAGTTTACATGTTGTGGCTCCTATCTATGCATCTGGCGCATCTCCTCCTCTGCACACGCCCCTGCCACAGATGCAACTTTGCATTAACTTGTAGCTGTTGCTGTTGCTGCTTGTTGTTGCTGCTGTTGCTTTTGTTGCAGTTGTTGCAGCATTCGTACTCTGTGTGGCGTAATTATGAAAATATTGTGCAAGGTTCAATAGCCCGTAATTAGAGTCAATTTCGTTTATGCGCTGTTAATGGAACAGCAATTCATACAGCTACTACAAGTACACACAGATTTTCAAATCTTTAAACCGGAAACAAATGTCGAGATTCATTTATGTCGAAAAATTCAAACACTTTTGCTGAGTTCGAACTTTATGTACATATGTATGTGTAGGAATCAAAAGTTATAATTCTAAAGTAGCATAAGGAAACCCTAATTAGGCACATTAAAGTACGAAAATTAAAGCACTAAATTAAAAATAAACTCAGTTCAATTATAAGTTTATACCCTGTACTCAGTAATAATGGATGAACTATAGCTCTATAGAGTTTACAAGTCCTACAAGCAACAAAGTTTTGTGTAAGTTAAATAAATCTCTCCTGAATCAAAAAAATAGTCAAATTTTCAAAAACAATGCCCTGGTTGTTGCTTAATGTTTATTTTCCTATAGTATTCTAAAAATTTCCTAGCACGCGGATAGTAAAAATAAGAAAAGAAGAAAACAAACGACTTCAGTCGGAATTTGGGACCCACGGTGTAGTAAAGAAAACCACAAATCGGTAAAGAATTTCGTGGAATGGACGAGTATTGGGAATGAAAATTCTATACCAATAACTTTCCTAATATTTATGTAACTGCATATCTAAATATATGCTAGAAACCTTCACATCTGGGTACAGGGTATTTCCAAATCAAGCAATCTGGAATAGTGCAACAACACTTGTTTGCGATTGCGATGAAATCATTTTAAGATGAAATCGTTAACGTTTTTTATTCTTTTAGTATTCGGTTTACAAAGTTTACCCTTTAAGGCCTTTGAATTGTAAATTATTCAAGTATTGCCTTAACAAATATAGCTTCAGTGCTTTATTTGAATTTAGTTTTTCATTCTTTCATATTAAAAGTACATATTGATAAATCATATAATAAATAAGCTCTCGACTGAAAGAAGTACAAATTATACCAATTCCCAAGCATTTAAAGCGCTGATTATCTGAATGATTAAAAAAGATTATTGAAGAGACTGTGCATATAACAAAAACTAGTAGTAAAGTATTGTATAATGCCACACTGTAACTTATAGATTCTTAATAACTCCATGAAATAGTTTATTTTTGAACAAATCTCAAACACCATATTTGTATACATATACTAAATCCATAGACACATACGAGTGCATATATTTTTATAAACAAAATTCAACTGTCGGCCGTCTGTCCACTGTCAATCAATAGCTGCACTCGGTGATCGGGGCGGCAGCTGCGGTTCAATGAACCCGCCACAGTTTAAGTTGATGAAATACACAAATTAGGTAAAGAATGTGCAGACAGGCCTAACTAATTAACATGGATAGAGACAAAGAGCGAAAAAAACACAACAACAACAATTGTAGAACAGAGTCAGAACTGAGGGCAGGCCAACCAATTAGGTTCATGCTAAGGTTTACCAAACGCGGCTCACTATTAAGATTTCATATCTAAAACTATCGTTTATTGTGCGGCATGCAACAGCCCAAGTTGGTGCCACAGAGGCAGCAACAACAAAGCGGGCGACGTAAATGAATACTTCCGTTCGTTGTCGTAGTGAGCCATAAAACCATAAATGCAGCGACAAGACGACCATATCATAAATTATGAGCCGAGTATTTGCCCACGCAGCGATCCCAGTCCCTGCTCTTCCCTTGCCCCAGCCGAGGGCCGATTGGTTGTCCAACTGTCCGGGCATAATAAAATAACTAACAGCTAAATCGTAGATTCGGTCACGGTTCGACGATCTATCGATCCATTCATCGATCGAGTCATAAAGGGCTAGAAAGTTTTCAACACTAAACAACAAAGATGAGGAAAAAGGTTTCACGAATCAAATTGTGAAGAACCAAAAAAGTTGTAGAGGTTTTGGATTAGAGATAGGATCGGGGTGGGATCATTGTGTTAAAATTAAGTCATACTTAAAAAACAGGACATAGGGAGCACAAATAATAGAAAACTAAGATATATTCAAAAATAAATAATTGATATTGTTCATGTTATAAAGAAGTCGGGATGAATTTGGAACCCGCGGGAGAGCTCAATAGATATAGACATTCCATCCCTATCCTATCTCCAGCTAGGATTATATTAATATATATTATATCAAGATGTGTGAATATTATAATATTATTTGTGGGTTTTGGTTACAAACCTATCAACCTAACTCAATTTTTATAACATTCGGCTAAGGCATCAGCCTGACTAACTCAATTGGACAACTAATCTTCCGCGACCTACATAGTTTTGAATACTTAAAAATTAAAGAAAATTCAAATAACAATGACATGGATTTCACAAGAATAATAGTGAAGGTAAGGCTATAAGTTCCCAAACACACCTACAATTTGAGTCACTCACATAAAAAGACGACAAGTGCTCCACCTTCAAAAATATCTTTAGACACCTCCATAAAGAACACAATATGGAAACACAACTATTTAGGTTAGACGATTAGAATATAAACTATTTTTCGCAAAGAAAAGCTTAGAGACGATAGAATTAGAAAATATTGTCTATCGACAGTCAATTCATGTGGTTGTAAACAAGTATGTATATTTATTTCATCAACTCGGGAATATACAACTTGTGGCCTAATATTTCAATTAGGAGAGCTGGGAAACTTTATACATACTATGTACCATGATCGTTTGTAATAATGAATATGCTCAATAAAGCGTTAACCACAATAAGAATTTAGCTGTACACTGTAAGCTTTGTATTTTAATAAATAATAAAAGAATAACAAAATAATAATATTTTCAATATTGAAGCTATTCTTGTGAAATTTAATATCTTTAAATATTCATTGGACAGATTAACCCAAAGTAACCAAACAAACATTTAATGATCTCAAATTCAGACGTTCCGAATCTTTTTCAACTATGCCACGAATCTCGTATTACGCCTGAAGTTGTAATCATATAAACATTAAACATTTTTTGGTATAGATTTGCTTGATAAGATTGAAATGATTTATTTTATTAGTATAAACATTTCTTGTTTTCTGTGCTTTGGTTAAAAACTAATTAACATTTAATATTTCTGAACTAAAGATTTCAGCATTCTTAACGGATATTCCTAGCATTTTATTGATCACATCATCTATAAAGTCTATGTAGCTGTTTATTTCTAAAAACAAACTAATCTCTCAGTTTTAAAGTTTGTGTTTGGTGAAAGTTGATGGAGATGTTTTATTTTCATCGGATGGACCAAAGACGTGTTGAGCTTCATTTACAGGTAAAAACACAGTTTAAAGTGTGTGCAGCATAACAAATTTGTGCAACAAGTATAACAAACATACGACTACAAAGTGATTTGCAACAAAATCTGTCGTGGAAACATACATACGAGTATATGTATAAATTGCTTTGGTATTTTTGTTGAAGAGTGTAATTATTATGCGCACCTTTTGCCTGACGCTTGCATCATAGTTTTTGTAGTTGCAGGCCAGCGAGTTGGCCCAGATGGCTGGCCATTGCTGGGCAGCGTTTTGGGCATCGCGACGCCGTCGATACGAGCTGCGCAGGCTGGGTATGGGCGATTGTGGGGTCGCTGCCGCTGCCGCTGCGTATTTGGATGCAGCCACCGCGGAGCTGTTCCAGGGCGGACGTACAGATGTTGTTGGTGTTGCCGCTGCTGCTGTTGTTGTTGTTGCTGTTATTGTTGTGGCTATTATTGGAGCTGCTGTTGCATTGGGCTTGCCATTCTGGCGAAAACTGCGCGAACGTATGGAATTGCGCTCCATGATAGGAGCAGCAATGGGAGTTAAGTCCTTGGCTTGCTTGCTGGCAGCCAGACGGGGTGGCTTTGGTGGGGGCGGCGCTGTTGCAGCTGCAACTGTTGCCCAGCTGCTGGAGTTCTCCGAGCCGCTCTCACTGATCGTCTCCGAGCTAATGCTGTTCTTGCGCTGCGACTTGGGCGTGGCCTTCGTCTTGGTTGTTACCACGGGCTTTTGAGACTTGTGCGTGCCGCAGGCATGCGCCTTGCCCGTGCAGCCGCGATGAAAGGAGGGATTTAGTCCGGAGCCGGGTGCTGCAGGCACCGCGGGCACAATGCCGCCGCGCAGCGTTTGCTCAAAGCTCTTGGGCTTGAGAAACATAATAAAAGGTGGCGTTTACGCGTTGCGTGTTATGTGATCACCTGCCAGTTAGAGAACTAAGCCAAATGCAAACAATTGTCATGGCCAGCCAGCCAGCGGCGCTTGGAGCATGACCAGATCTGGCCAGAGACGCACAATGTGAAGCGGGAAGTAACTGAGAAACTGGAGCGCGCCCAAAACCTTGGAAACGTTAGTATACACTCAATGTGTGTGTGTTTGTGTGTGTGTGTGTATTTGAGCACTTAACGCTTTGACATTAACAATTGAACTGACTGAAAATGGCCAATCATCGTGCGATCGCCGTTTGATTGATTGATTGATTGAAATGCAAGACTCAAGTCACGAACGCGATTTGCCAGTTATGAATTGAATATAAAACCAACTTGAATGACAAGAATTATTTCAAGCTGTTATTGTATCCGTTCGAGTAATCCCGCATAGAAAATTGTTCACAGTGGGCGGCGACTCACGTTTCGATTTCCGTACCGAACTTGGGCAAAGTTTGCAGCGTACTGACGGCACAGCTCCAACGACGACGACGACGAAGCGAGTAACAACAACAAGCTCGACAAAAACAACAAAAACAACAACAACAACAACAACCAAACACATGCAAGCAGGCATCGGCGTTAAAGTCAACGCCAACGTCAACGTCGACGCCGACTGCAGCAGTGCTGCTGCTATTTGTGTAGGCAGCAGACGGCGGCGCTGTCTAAAGTGGGTGTAGAAAAATGCACACAGCTGCAGTTGCAGACGATGTTGCTGTTGACGTCGCCGTTGACGTCGCGTTGACGTCGACGTTCTCTGCTTTGACTCTTTCTGTTCGTGTAGCCGCTGGCGTTGATGAAGGGGGTAACGGGGACTGAAGTGCAGCATGTTGTTAATGATGTTTACGAAAATGCAGTTCGAGTTTTTCCACAGTGTTGCCAAATCGGTTTATTTTTGTCTACTGAATGAAGTGAGTAAGACTGCGTTTACACTCACAAATTACTTCATGAACTTTTCTTCATGCACATAAAACACATTTACAAATATGTTGACGACATCGTATCTTACCAAGGAAAACAAGAAAAAGGAGTTCCAAAGGTATACCCTTGCAAAAGGTCTATTTGTACAAAAAATCCACCATATTATGATCAGATTTTGATTTCATTTGGCCAACTTGTATAAGATATAATTAGACTTTGATTTGGTGAGTTTGATTAGATTATATGCACCAATAAAAAAGTTTTTCATATAAAAACTCAATCGTCGTCCTATCGTTCCTATGACAGCTATATGGTATAGTGTCCCGATTCTGATTAAATTTGGTCCGTTTGTATAAACTATACAGATACTTCGATTTGGTAAGTTTGGTCAGGATACCTTGAAAGCGATAACAAGTTAAAGAAAAAAAGATCATCCGCAACAAGTTCCATCACTATAGCTCTAAACCTGAGAGACTAGTTAGGCTGCCGGGCATAGCTAGCTCGAATACTGATCAAGAATATATATAGGTATTATACATTCTGGTCTCCTCTAATGTGTTACACATTTCATGGTATTATCATAATACCCTCTGTACTGGTATACACATTTCATGCAGTAACTTCATCGTGTAAATCCCGTCAAAGGCGCTAAAATATGTCAGACGCCTTTATGAACTTAGCCAGACATCAACAAGAAGTAAAACAACAACACAGATCCAATAAGAACTGGCAACGCTTTAGACTTGGCAAGGGCTGGGCCGGGAATTCAATCTGACTGATCGCTCAGTTGCTAACAATTTCACAACATTTGTGGGAGATAAAGACAGTGAAAAATGTCAAACACGTTCCTAGCTGGGGGTAAAGTCAACAAGTTAATAAGAATCTAAATTGCAAGTATGCGTCTGTTAGTTACCCTGTATACACATTTTGTGGATAATGTGTGAGATATTTACTTAGGGATCTATTGATTTAAGCATAACAATCAAATACTCAAAGGTAATGCATATGTTATGATCAATATATAGAATCGCCTGGGAGTAACTGAAGAGACTACTAAATTTTCCTTCCGTTCCATCAAATAGCCCTGTACACATTTCATTCAAGTATTTATATTCATATATTTAGCAAAATCCCATAACGCATTCTGGACTCGAATCGCAATAAAGAAATTGTGTGTTGTGTTCGTTGAGAAATAAAAATAGTTTTTATCAGATTAACCAAATTTTAAGAACACAGTTAACTTGACTGCGCCTTAATATCATCAATTCATAGTCAATTTTTGTATTTAAGTCCATTGAATGATATGGCAAATTTCATGTCGAAATAATATTAGTGGAAAAATTTCTGTTTAAATAAAAACTCAATTTTTATAGACATACTTGGGCTATGTTAACTTCCTTTAAAAAATATGGTTACAATATGTAAAAATAAAAATTTAAATTAGAAATTACTTATTATGCAGTCTAAATATGTAGTTATTATTATGCCTTAGGGGTCGTCAACATATTACGTAATCATCAAGGGGTTGGGGATGGTCACTGGCATATGATTACGTAATCTATCTAAGAGCCTTCTTTAAAAAATTTTATTTTCATATTTCGGGAGAAATTAATTTTACATGATCACGTAATTATAGGGGGGTGGTCAGCCAAATGTTTATGCTGATTACACGGGGGAGAGGGTGTAAAAAAAAGCAAAAACGTGATTACGTAATATGTAGACCACCCCTTATACAATTTATGTCTCCTCCATACAGAAACACGAACGTAACAAATATTATTTATTATTCTTATTTCTAATCAGACTAATATGCAATTCGTAAGATCAATAGAAACATTATTGTGAAATAGAAGTATTCTTGAATAAGTGTTGAAGGTTAAAAAAACAATCAACAATATTACAATCTTCAAAGCAGTCGTGACAATTTGCACCACGATAATGCAAGTTTTTGAAAGTTTTAAGTTTATTATAGCAAATTCTTCTACTCAACGAGCTCCATGAACACCATTTAAATGTTTTCATGCTGTAAAAAGATTGTCGCTTCTATTAAAATTCTTTTTCATATTGGATTTTCCATTTAGCACACACAATCACAATCACAATGTACTGATACTGATGTACTGATTTAAATACTGTATGAAGACTACAATATGAAATTGGGTTACAGTACCCGTACGATCAATTCTATAGGTTCTCTCAATAGAAATATTCGAACTTCGACGACAGCAATATTTGTTTATTTCTATTTGAGATGTAGTCTAATTTGTGAAGCAAAGTGTCCGTGTAGAAATAATCCAAGTTTATTATCAAAATTTAAGTTCGATTGTCCAAATTATAGAAAGTTCATTTAATTCTAGAACTAAGCCCCACTACTGGCAATCAAGATCGTGCAAGTGGACACCATTGGATTATTATGTTTTGGGTGACATTGAATCAATTACTGGTCACAGTACTTTGGATTGCCTCAAAGTCAGTATCCGGACAATCAGTGAAGATATACCATCCGAAATGTGCCACAGGATTAATGAGAATTGGAGCGATAGTTAAATTTAATCCTAGAATGGCAGCGGTGGCCATTTGAATGTTACTTGTATCTTATTTAAATATTAAATTGTACATAATTATCCGCTCAATAAAGGTTTCCGATTGAATTTATATTACATTTTAAAGTTCTAACGCAGAGCTAAAAATGAACGCTTTTTCACCGTTCTTACTGTGACTCTTACTTTGAAATATCAGTGAATGTGGCTATGTTCTACACATAAAATCTTCAAAATTTTGAATTAACAGTTCAGAAATGTATGTATAATTATCTGTAACTGTTGAAGGGATAGTGACTGTTACTGCTAATATCAGGATTTTGACTTTTCAGCCACGATCCTACTAAAATATAGCCATATTTAATCTGATTTCAAATTCTAACATGTTTAATGTTTATCTTTATTCGATTAGCCCTTAAAGACAGAAAATAATTTGCAAGAGTATATGGGGGGTGTATGGACTTCCCAAAGTTCCCAACAATTTACACATGGGACTAATTGAGTCTGGAGGAAACCGGTTCTACTTGAGCTGCTTAATTAATCACAGTTTTATGGAAAATTTGTGATTAATGTATAGTTACACACAATTATGTATGATTTCATGCATGTTACAGACGTTAATTTCATTAATCATCAAAGACGCGATTTGCTAATGGATTGGGTTTATAGTTGCAGCTCTGGTTTATGATATTACCTGACGTTTGAAGCGTTTGCTGGCACTGCGACGCAGCGTGTTGCAGTTGCCGTTGTTAATGGAATGATCAATCTCCTCGACGGTGGCCGTGCTTGGCGCCATGCAGCGTTTGCTGAGCTCCACCAACTCCGCCACGGGCTGCACCTGCAAATGGAAAATCAACGATGATTTTAAATGTGACTGGGATAGTAACAAGTGGGTATTACGAACCTCAACGGTGACAGCATCCCCGCTGTTGCGTATCATCTCTATAATGATCTCGCGCGATAAATCGACGACGGGCGTATTATTAACCTTTATGAGGCGATCACCGGGCAGTAGGCCAGTGGCTCCGCCTCCAGCGCCCGGCTCCGCAAAGATGACAGGACGAAAGATGGGCGACATTAGCGACTCGGTGCGATCCAAGCAAATGGCCTTCCGCAGACTAAAGCCAAAGTCCTGGCGTGGTGATTTCTGCCGCCGTATGACTAGCTGCCTGGCCGCAGGCAGCTGTACCAGCTGGACAGGTGGCAGTGGTAGCTGCACATCCTCAAAGGCATGCACACGGGCCCAACGATCGATGCCCTGGGATTCGCCGACGGGACTGAGCGAGAATGGCGGCGTGGCAAACGAGGAGTTTGTGGTATCTGTGAGACTGTCTGCACTCGGCGATGGCGATGTCAGCACATGCAAATGGGCGGCCTGTGTGGGCGTCTGTGGTGCACCATAGCGGGCATTTGCCGGCAGCGTCATGGCGCGCTGTTGTGGCGCATGATCGCCATCGCTGCGCAGGCTTTCCACGGAGGTGAACGAGGTGCCGTGCTGGCTCGAATTGGAGCCACCGCTGCCACCGTTGCCACGGTTGCCCTCATACAGCTGCTCATTTTGCATGCTATTGTTGCGCATCAACATTTCGGGCGTGCCGCCGCTGCCACTGCCGGTGAAGACAATCTCCTCATGCACGTTGCTCATGTTGCTCCGCGAGCCCTTTAATATGCCACGCTTGGGCGGTTTCGGCGGCACCGGCGGCAAAAAGCGATTCTGTCAAGATAAGCAAAATGTTAGATGCGTTAACTGTACTTGAATTGAGCTAAAACTCACCTTAAGACCGCCTACCAGCAGTGAATGCGTAACTTCGCCGTAGTTTAGATTCATGCCCAGGCCAGCGCCATTGGCGGCGTTGCGACTTTCGATGTGTGTCATCACAGATGCTACAATTTCCTCATTGCCACGATCCTGCTCCGGCCCAGCATTGCCATTACCATTGCCATTGCTATTGCCGCTGGCCGTATCAGCGTTTAGTGCCGCAAAGAAATCCGCACTATAGTCGGCTGTAATGCCGCTTGGCAGCTTCTCCTTCTCCTTGCGGCGACCGCGTATTTTAAGCGATCGACGCACTTCCTCCAAACGCAGCAGCTCATCGGTGCTCATGCTGCCAGTTACCCCACCGCCACTGCCCCCTTTAGCCTCTTTGCGCAGTTTCTTTTCACGCTTGCGACGCTCCTTCTCCTCATCGCCAGTGCTCTTCTTCATAAAGTTGAACATCTTCTATGTGGGGGAGTGGGTATGGGTGTGTGTGTGTGAGTCCTTAGGGATCTAACTGTTGAGACAAGAGAAGAAGCGTTGTATATTGCTGTATAACTAATGAAAGAATACGTTCCGTCCTTCCATTATTCGTTCGTTTCAGTTGTTATTTCTGTTTATATTGATTGTTTGATCTTATTTTGTTCGTTATATTAAGATTATTTCCAATATTTAAAACAAACACTATCTGCATTATCTCGATTCTCGTCTACAAGCTGTCTCTAGATGTTATTATTTCTGAAATCGATGCGTTCATCAAGACGATCGACTCGTCTGTTAATACTGATCATACAAAATGTGTGTATTTTATATAGGATCAGAGATGGCGCCTTTTGTCTGTTTTATACTTGTGCACAACTTGATCAATTCGCATTTCAACTCTAATCTGCTTAAATTTAATCACATTTTCCATGTTTCCACCTTCTTAAACAATAAATTATTGGTCATCACACTTTGGAAACTCATCGATAGTACTATTCTAAACGATCTAATACAACTTGTTTTGTAACTACAAAACAATATGCAAAACAGTTTTAATTACGTCGAGTATGACACTTGAAAATTTCTTAATTGAGCTATATAACTTGCTATAATTTATGAGGTACATATGTTCATTAGACTATGTAACTATTGGATGACTATGACTGTGACTAGATATGGCCTACGCCCCGACTTTAAGTGATGATTTCAGGAAGATTGAATAAGATTTGTGATGCATACATTGAATACTTTTGTGAAGTGAAGATTATAAGATTACTGGATTGACTGATACATATTCCCGCCTTAAAGACTATTAAGACTTACTTAAACTTAATGTTTTCTAAGATATTTAGGTCATAGTATGTACACACAAGACTTTAAATAACTCTATTATAATATGGCTATTGTAACTTACAAAAACATTTTTAAAGAATTTTTAAAGCCAGAAACATAGGAGTAGATTTAACAAGAAAGAACGGATATCTTCGGGTGCCGAAGCTATATACCCTAGCAGGAATGTTTTTTATAAAAAACTTAATTTTTGTCTGATTGCTCCTAAGGGAGCCATGTAGTCCGATTTGGATCAAATTATAGGAAACTATTTGAAGTATTATAAAATAAATATTTGAAATATTTGTTTAAACAAAAGTTTGATATAGTGGTCTGATTTTTACCAAATTTGGCAAGATTGTATACACTCTCTAGAAAATCTGTTTGGGAAAGTTTGGTAAGGACACCTTTATAAGCAAAAAAGTTGAAAGTCGATCATTCCTATGGCAGCTATATGTTATAGTGGTCCGATCCGGCCGGTTCTGACATATGTACTGCCTACAGCAAAAAGAAGGGTCTGTGCCAAGTTTCATAACGATAGCTTTAAAACTGAGAGACTAGTTCGCACAGAGAACCAGACGGACAGACGGACATCACTATATCGACTCGGCTATTGATGCTCCTTCAGTCCATTACACATTTCGAGACAAAATTATAATACCCTCTGCTAGGGAATTAAAAGCAGACAGACGGATCGACTCAACTATTGATGGTGGTCAGGAAATATACATACTATATATTTACTACACTATCGTTATAGGGAGTTTGTTTTTACTCCCTTTACCCATAAAATAGGTAAAAGGGGTACTGACAGGCAGCTAGAGACACCAAATTTTAAATGTAGGTTCCTGTATACCATACGCAGATCACGTTTGTTTCTAATTTCAGATATCTCCCCTCGTTCCCCCGCAATTCGTTTTATACCAATACTTTAAAGATACTGCTTTGGGATTTGGCATGTATAATACTTTAGACACTCCTAATCTACTGTTCAAATTTCAAGTCGATCGGATAATAAACACGGAAGTTATTTATCAAACAAGATTAAGCACTGCAGCGCGGGGGGAAGAAGCACAGCCACCACTTAAAATGCCTCGCTTGCGCTGTCGCTTGTGCGTCTTTGTATATGTGTGTGTGTATGCGTGAGTGTACGAAGATGCGATCGATGACTTGGGTACAGGGAGTTTTGCAGTCGGGTATACTCGACTATATCATTCTTACTTGCTATTAGTTCACTTTATCGAACGTACACTGTATAACTGAAAATATATAACACATACTTAAGGGTTAAAAAAAGTTTGTGAACCACTGAATTGAACCAAAAAAAAGGAACCAATGCCAATTTGAAGCCGGTTGACATCCCTGGTTTTGAAGGGGGATGAGAATGTTGCAAGTTCAAGGGCGTGCCCAACATTTTCGCACTTCTTGTGGTCGGCTGCTAATTTGATTTGGCCAGCCACTGCGCCTAGCCCCCGCCCACAACACTGGTGTCTTTTGATGCGGTTAGTTTTGCGTTTTCTTTTCCATTCTTTGCTCACTTTGCGTTTTGAAAGAAGAAACCCTGAGACCAATGCACCCACACCAACAACAACAACAACAACAGCAACAACAACCACAACAGTTATAACTGTTTCTTGCTGTATGTTTATGCCTATGTGTGAGTGCGTGTATAATTGCAAAATCACGTAAACAATGCGTCAGGCAATGCATATTTTCGTTTATCTTGCTTCTTTCACTGCTGTGCTAACGTTAGCTTTTGTCATTGAGACTCGCCCCCATTTGTTATTATTTATTCAATTATGCGCTTTCTTTTTTCCATATTGTATACAATATTTGTTTTGTTTGCACACACACACACACACACACACACACACACACACACACAGCACACACAAACACAGAATTGAGGGCCCGTTGTTATTGCAATTGTATTTGCATTTGTATTTGTATTTTGTGTTTGTATTTTGCATTTGTATTTTGTGTTTGTATTGATTGCATTTCACATTTTTGCTGTGCTTCAGTCTTCTTAATTTTATGCCCACTTGCCTCAGCCTCTTTATTTATACAATTTAATTTGTGCTTATTTGGCAAAACCCAATAGACACCGAGGGTGCATGTGGAATGTGCTGCTAACAAGAAGCAAAAAAAGAAAGTTGCCTGCCACTGGCCAAGTCAATAACACCTTTGTTTTTGCTTTTTGCACTTTTCTATGCCACTTTTGATAAGCCAGACCGTAAACTGGGCGATGTTTTGCTTTGAATATGACTCTTGACGGCCTTGACGTCATTTTCATGAATGTCACATTAATGCTGGCCTTTACCTTTTTGCTACTTAAGCAATGCGCCGAATTAAGCGCTTAGCATAAACAAATGCGTTCGTTTTAAATTCTATAAATTACAAAATTTCACCGAACCGACGACGACCGATCGGCCAGTGTGTACACAACTGCTGAGTAAAGCTGGGATACTATCGATAGTAAAATGGCAACATCGATAGATTTGCCGCAGTGTGTACACAACTTCAAATTACGAAAGTTTCTATTGTTGTCCCAATAAAAGTGCTGTGTAACGCACAATGCAATATGCATTCATTTATCGATATGTGCACAATACCATTAAACGAATAACGCGCACAGTTCAAAAGCCAGTTGAAAACCCAAAATAAAAATTTTATCCTACGCTTAAGTATACACATCTTGTTGTTATATGATCTTTGGTTTCGGGTTATGCTTCTTGCATATCCCAAAGAGAAGAAATTTTATTATGTTTTGACTGGGTGAATTGGCCTAATAGCTGTTTAGAATTGCAGCTGTCTATTTGCAAAAACAGAGCATTTAAATAGAGTCAGTAACAATCGTAACATTGGGTAAAATGCATTCGGGTGTCCTCACTGACTTCTGTTGCTTAGCTCATTATGTTATGATACGCCTTGCGCACGGAGACCGTTTCGGGAGTGGGAATGGCTTTTCCGGTGCTGGCGGTGAGTGGGTTAAGGCCACTTTCCAGCTGCTTGGCCATTTGATAGTCGCCCGAATCAAAAAATTTTGGACCCTTTCGCAGACGCTCTTGCAGGAATGACGAGCGTCGACCAGTACGTTGCATATCACTTGAATATTTTGCCTTCAATTTCTGCTCCTCTGCGTGCTCCAAATCGCTGTATTTAGCTTCCTGGTCTACAGATTCGCTCTGATTTATTGTGGTCTTTGAATTCTTGTCAGTCATGGTGCTGTCTCCATAGAATCGTGACACAAATATAAATAAATTTTTGTGACAAATAACACAGAGATGTTTATACGAACTAAAAATAAATACCGTAAGTACATACATATGTACATCAGAATATTTATCTGAATGATCCCAACTTTCACAGAATTTAAAGTTATTTATTATGTTATTCAAAGTTCAAACGATTTATTTTCACAGCAAGCAAGACAATTCGAATCTTTAAAAGGCCACAACTGGTCTGTACAAAAAATATGATAAATAAAATATATAAAATAGTAGAAGAACAGAAGTAAAAATGTAGTAGTACATTAAAAATGTTTGTACGAAAAATTAAAGTTTTGCTATGTATACAATGGGAAATAAAAATTGTTAGTGTCATTCCACTTTTCTTATATTAGTGTTGCACTGACGATTTATCGGCCGGCCATCACAGTTTCTCGACCAACCTCCACAATGTATAGACTACATCGCTAGGCCAAAAGTGAAGCGTAAAAACCAAACGGTACATGTACGTGAAAAATAAGTGTGAGTGCGTGTGTTTATGAAAAATGTAATTTAAACATATACATATTATGCGCAGCAGAACAAAAACAACGTTTCAAGAAGAAGTTCAACAATTGTGTGGCGAATTCGTATATAATTGTGCAGACGCACACACAGAAAACACTCGCAACACACACACACTCTCAATATACAACAGAAACAAAAACAACATACGTGAGTTGTCGCTGCCGTCACCGTCACCGTCAGCATTCAGCAGAGTCTGCCTTTTACATTTAGTGAAAAAAGTAAAAATCAAAAGCAAAAGTTGGTTCTTTTGCCCAAATAGGTGGGTTCAACTTTTCCATAGGCAATTGTAATTGCAAGTGTTTTTATGCCAAATTCCAATAAACAGCCGTGGCCTTTGTTATTGTTGCTCGTTCGGTCGCTTACAGAGTTAACGTCGCGACGTTGACGCTGACGTTGGCGTCGCTGTCGACTTCGCCGTCGTCGTCGCTGTCTGCCCCGATGGTAATCTGCATGCATATGTGTGCGTGCCTGTGTCTGTATGTATGTACGCTTGATAACTGTATTAGTGTCTAGACATGTTGCTGACAAGGCTGCATGCTAAAAAAAAAACTGCTTGCGGTTCGGTTCACCGGTTCGAATCCCATGTTTGGGGTCTGTTGCTTTTAAGCAATATTAAAAGTAAATAATTAAAACTTCAATTTCTTACAAATTATATGCATGTACATACATACATACATAAATATTTGTATTTGAGTGTCCGCTACGTTACAGGTAGAGACGGGATTCACAAGTAGAAAATTTAATCCCACCCGTCCCGGAAAATGATTCTTTGCCAATCTAATTCAAGCCGCTCTAGTTTTCTCCACGTATTTCTTATATCATGAACAATTTAATAAACAATTATTTATAATTCTTGTTTTTAGTTTTATTTACATTCCTAATGTCAATAATGCAAGTCGCATTAGAGATGTAAGTAATAGGTTCATCTTATCGATATTTTAATGACAACTCGATATGATACTGCTGGCGATATTTCGCCTCCGTATGATACATATGTGGGGAATTTTTCGCTATAGCTTTTTGTGGATTGCAGGAATTGCATAGCTAATTAGCTATAAAATGTGAGCTATATCGATATAAAAATTGAAATTCAGAGATTCATTTAAATTGAGAAAGATATTATTTACATATGTACATATATATTTCGGCAGCTAAAAGAAATTTCGGTATACTCCTTAAATTTTAAGTTTTTCCGTTTTCGGCCATCTTGAAGTTATATGGAAATTGACGGAATTCCCGTCCCGATGCCATCTCTAATTCGAGGCTCAAATCCGTTCCAAACCGGTTTACAGTCTGTTTGTTGTTATTGATCACTTGCTGCGCCGACCTACACACACACACATAAACAGTTTGTACATTTTGTCTGTCAGACATATACGCGTTTTGCTCACCCCGCCACCCCTTAGCCCGCCCACACACTTCCCTGGCCCGCGGCCTCGCACTTTGCAAATGCAGACACAAACATATGCGTCTCACATATGTATGTACGTGTGTTTGTATTTTGTCGATTTTATTTTATGTACATTTGTTTACAGTTTTAGATAGCGAAATTTGTACAGCCGGCAGCGGCCGCCACGGCACGTCGTTGACATTTTCGCAAATTGCAAATGAATATGTTTCTTTTTTTCAGCTGCGATCATTGCCGCACTCTCTTGCACACATACACACGTGCCCCTCGCACCTTTATTCGCTGTGGTCTCTCATTTAGCAGCGGCCACACAAAAACAGCGAGCGAGATCATGTTGTAATAATATGAGGTGGCATTAAATGAGTAGCCAGTTGTTATAACATTGCGAGCGCGAAAGATTGTTGATTAAAGAGTGCAACAGAGATAAGCTACTGTATGTACATATTACGATCGATAGTGACGAAATAGCAATAGAGATGTGGACAACCGTGGAGCGATAAAGCAATCGATAGTTCGATAGTTTTTCAACTCCTAACCACGGTTGCTAAATAGGAGAATTTATTTAATTTAATACATTTTATTTATTTAAATTGTGACTAGCACCATAAATTACTGAATTTGTATACAATTTTAATTTAGTTATCTCATATTAGATCCGTTTAAATGTAAATTTAACCATACTTAAGTATTACTGCGTTTAAAATGATTAAACGCTAGAAGTTTCATTCCTTAAATGCACTTTAGATTGCGCTCTTATAGTTTTCAAGATATTTAATATCTTATTCAATATTTTAACGTTTAGCTTATTTTTGAAAAAAAACTACAACTTTTGGTAGTAACAAGTAAGAATGCTATAGTCGAGTATACCCGACTACGAAACTCCCTGTACCCAGGTCTAAAACATCCAATCACATCTAAGTCCACTTACCCATACACACACACATGCACAAAGACGCACGCACACAGGCGGCAAAAGTGGCTGTGCTTCTTCTTCCCCCTCTCGCTGCATTACTGAATCTTCTTTCGTGAATAACTTCCGTGTTTATTATCCGATCGACTTGAAATTTGTACAGTAGATTAAGAGAGACTAAAGTATTGTACATGCCAAATCTTAAAGCTATATCTTGAAAATTGTTACTGTAAAACGGTTTTAATCGATTTGCGGGGGAACGGAGGAGATATCTGAAATATGAAACAAACTTGATCTGCGTATGCTATACAGGAACCTACATTTCAAATTTGGTGTCTCTAGCTCTTGTAGTTGCTGAGATCGACGCGTTCATACGGACAGACGGACAGACAGACGGACATGGCCAAATCGAAATCTCTTTTGATACTGATCAAGAATATATATACTTTATAGGGTCGGAGATGTCTCCTTCTGTCTGTTACATACATTTGCACAGATGTAATACCCCCTTTTACCCATTTTATGGGTACAGGGAGTAAAAAGAGTAAATAATGGATCAGCTGTGTTACGTCTGTACCTTATGCAAATTGTAACTTATAAATTAGAGCGTTGGCCTGCATGCACACCACCTAACATAATTACACTATGAGCGAGACATGCAAGCATACATACACATTTTGCACATAAGTAAATACTTACAAACATGCATATGGATGTACATGTGTGTGTGTGTGCATGTTTGTATGCGTGTAAGTTCATGAACAGCAGCGGGCTCCGTCGACTTGTTTTGATTTAATTTTGCGGTAAATGCAATCGCGAAAAATTTGCTCGTATCGCTCGACTCGGTTTGGCTGCGTAACACGGCGGGGAATTTTGTTTGAAGCTAAAACAGCAACAATTGCGACAGCCACGATGCCAAATACTGGCTGGCGCCTCAACATGTGGGGCGCGCAATGACTAAGTGAGAGAGAGACCCCAGGGAGCCGCCTCTGCCGCCGTTGCCTCCTCTGCCACCGTCGCCGTCGCCCTCGCCCTCGCCGCGTCAGCCCTTCTGCGAACGGAAATGCCGTAAATGCCCCGTATTTTTATTTTTTTAATACATATTTTCAGAACGATCGTTTCTACTATTTTCAACAGCTCTGCAGCTGCTTTTGTTGCAGCTGCTGACGCAAGCGCCAACAACAATAACAACAAGAGAGCGACAACAACAAAGGGCTGTGCAATTTGCCATAAACACGCCAAAAGACAATAACAAAATATGCATATACACACCTACATACATGTTTACATACATATGTACATATGTATGTGCCTACTAGAGATGAGAGCAAAAGTAATGTTCGTGACACGAACAAAATAATAAAATAAAGTATGCGAATTTCCATAAAAACAAAAATCAAATAACATAAAAGATAGAGGAATATTTGAGAATATAAGGAACCGTAAATAATGATTATTTTGTTTTTTTTTTAAATAAGAAATAGTCATGCACCTATCGTAACTTAGAGAAAGCGGGAAATAGACTAATATAGTTTATTAAGGATAATCTATGCATTTCCACCATGATTGTAAAATTGATGAGTTTTATAGATTTAGCAAATAATAGTTAATTTTGAGTTATACTTTACATCTCAAACAATAATCATAATTTTTGGGCAAAAAAATAAAACTCATAAAATAATGATTATTCCTTGAGTTTTATTTTTTGCTAAGAAATAAAACTCAAGTTGTAATTTTAACTTTTCCATAGGGAATTTGGGAAAAATGTATATATGTATGTATATTCTCAGTCAGAGAGCCAAGACAAACTTAAAATAAGTCATTATTTGGTGAGAGAATCAATAAAAAATTAAAAATAATTATATTGTAATATTTAAAAATAAATATAATGATTACAGTCCCTGGAGAATATTAAAACAGCTATCAGCTATCAAAAATGGGTTAATTCAATCTAAATTTATTGAGTTTATATTATATTTTTCGTTGCGGACGTTACATTTTTCACAGTATGTAGTTTTACATCTGTATGTAAAAACATAAACTTTTTTTTTTAACCCAAAATTGGTGGGTAAAAATGTTTCTCGAAGCCGCGCATCCAATAATAGTTTCAAGCAATTTTATGGGAGAATAAAAACCCTAAAAACTAAGATTTAATGCAAAGAATTAAAACATTTCATTTGAAAAGCGCAATTAATTTGGAAAAATCAAAACAAATCTGTATGACAAAAGATGTGCTGGGTCAAATTAAAGTTGTAATAGTTTTGTATTTGCCTTGAAATGTAATCACGCACGCAACTCTATAACACACACATACATATGTACATATGTATACATATGTGGGTGTGTGTGTGCATACTTATATTTTCTAAAAATTTGCATTATTTGCCCCGCTAACGGTTATTATTTCGTATTTTCGTTTCATTCTCAACAAGTGCCCTAAATTTAGACTCAGACACGGGTGTGTGAAATTGGTTTGTTTGGTGCACACGGAACTGGGAACAGCCTCAACACGAATTACCTATCATTTTCGCAGAGGAGATCGACTGTGGTTGCCAGCGCCGCAACAGGATCTGCCTCAAATACGCCAACGTTGTTCACGCCCACTGGCAGTAGCCTGAACTTAAGCAACAATAACAGCAGCAACAACAACAGCAACAGCAACCGCAGCCGCAACAGCAACACCAACAACAATTACTATAGTGCAACGCAAACAAGCAACGAGGTGTCCAACTTGCCGCATCCGATAGCGACGGCAACGGAAGCCATCATGTCCTTGGCAGCGACTGGCACATCGCCCGCCAGCCCCATGGAGCCCTTTGCGGCCGGTCCCCCACTACTCGTTAAGCAGGGCTGGCTCCAAAAGCGCGGCGAACACATCAAGACCTGGCGTCCACGTTACTTTGTTCTACGCGAAGATGGCGCACTCATGGGCTATCGCAGTAAGCCGGGAGAAAGCGCACAAACGGATCAGCTGCTCAATAATTTTACTGTACGCGGCTGTCAGATAATGACCGTGGATCGTCCAAAGCCCTTCACATTCATTATACGCGGCCTGCAATGGACGACGGTGATTGAACGCACATTTGCCGTCGATACGGAATCGGAGCGCCAGGATTGGACCGAATCCATTCGCAAGGTGGCCAGCAGGCTGTGCGAAATGGGTGAAACGGCCATGTCACCATCAGCCCCAACAGACATGGCCGATGTGGATATGGCGGGCATTGCCGAGGTGGAGCTATCCGAACAGTTTTCCGTGCAAGGCACAAAGCGCAACAGCAGCGGTGTCAAGAAAGTTGTACGTAATCAAAATTAATAACTCACTCGATACATATACAAAAATCTGATCTATTCTTTTATTTTATATGACTAGACACTGGAGAACTTTGAGTTCCTTAAGATGCTCGGCAAGGGCACCTTCGGCAAGGTGATTCTGTGCCGCGAGAAGGCCACAGCCAAATTGTACGCAATTAAAATTCTCAAAAAGGAGGTCATCATACAGAAGGATGAGGTCGCGCACACGCTTACCGAAAGTCGTGTACTCAAGTCAACAAATCATCCGTTCCTTATTGTAAGTGACTCCTCATACATATATACAATTTCTGTTAGTATTACATACATATGTATATTACCGATCAGACCTGATCAAAATCGTTGAACCAGTGACTGGAAATGTTTTGTATACTACATAAACTGTCAGGTTCCAGTTAATTCCAGTCAATACCTCGAACGCATTTCTGGTGAAAGATTGAGTGCAAGCTGTTTATGGGTTTTTCACATAAAAAGCTAAAGAGTGTATGCATGTTTATCAATTGTTTATTATTATATGTATATTGTATGTAAACAATACCCGCACAAAGTGCGATATTCTTATAATTTATAATTTACAACTGTAGAAGAAATGTTCAAATCAGGGTTTCATCAAACTTCAATCCGCTATAAATACTTATTTATATAGTACAAAGCTTTTTATGCAAAGCACAGAGGGTTCCAGATTTTACGCCCTTTTTATTATACAATCAATCCAGCTATGTACATATGTATATCCTTTACTTAGTTCAGAAACATCGGTTTAGATATCCATACATAGAATCGTTGTTGACAGTTTGTCTTAAGAGGCAATATTTCAGACTGCCTTTTGGCTTTAAAAGCACTCTTTTTCAGAATTGTCAGCTGCTAATAACATAAAATATTACAATTTTCTATACATTTGCCGTTCTAAAGCAGCTGTCATCAAAATAAATTAAATCGCATATACTATTACTAAAAATCCACTAGATAAAGGGAAACCCCCGCTTCTCGCTACACATTTAAGTAAACATGTACAAAACATTTTCAGTAATGAACAAAAATGTGAATCACTCTTTTCGTAAAACTGTGCCAATTGTTTTTCATATGAAAGTGTTGTTTTTTTCTGCCTGGAAAATATGGTTTCTACAGAAATTGTGAAAGGAAACCGTCCAGAACAAAATACGAATTAATATGCAAAAACAGATGGCAGCATGTTTTTACAAACACTAGAATTTGAGCTTTGAATAATATTATATTATAACATGAGTCTTAAAACATTTACTAACTTGCTGAATGATTGTCCCAGATGATCTTATAAAGAATAATCTGTCACATTTTTACTAAATATATTGATAATTCCTTTAGAGAACTAACTGTGTATGTACATACATATATGTATCCGTATTCTGTCATAAAATCGTCTGCTGCACGGGATGTACTTATTAATTACTGACTTATTACTAATCCCAAAAATGTGGGACGACGTTTATGGGTGAAGTGTTTTCACTGTATATGCTAGATTTGGAAAATAATCCATAGTATCAATAGTATATGTACATATATCATTAGACGCAATCATGATTTTTACTCCCTGTACCCATGAGAGGCAAATGGCAAATGTATGTTACAGGCAGAAGGAGACATCTCCGACCCTATAACGTATATATATTCTTGATCAGTATCAAAAGAAAATTCGATTTGGCCACATCCGTCTGTCGGGATGAACGCGTCGATCTCAGCAACTACATATGTACATATAAGAGCTGGAGACATCAAATTTGAAATATAGGTTCCTGTATACCATACGCAGATCAAATTTGTTTCCGATTGCAGCCCGTTTTTCGCGTGTTAATCCAAATTCTCTGAATTTATTTAAGTCGTTTCAATTATTAATAATTTTAAGTTGATTGCAATTCTATCAATGTTAACTAGCACAGGATGATTCGGATTTCTGACACTGGTATATAAGAACAAGGTTTGATTGGATGTAGTAGTAGGCAGTAATAAGGCGTAATTTTTAAAGTCTTTAAGAAGGTATCTTGATTATTTTCTTGTTATTTGTAATTTCAATTGTGTTATATGCTTTAATCCTTATTCAAATTGTTCCATTCTAATCGTTGCTTTTTCATATTCTTTTGCAGTCACTGAAATATTCATTTCAAACCAACGATCGTCTATGTTTTGTAATGCAATATGTGAATGGTGGAGAGCTATTCTGGCATTTGAGCCATGATCGCATCTTCACCGAGGAGCGCACACGTTTTTATGGCGCCGAAATAATATCGGCGCTGGGTTACTTGCACTCGCAGGGTATCATTTATCGTGACTTAAAGCTGGAGAATCTTTTGCTGGACAAAGATGGTCACATAAAGGTAGCCGATTTCGGCCTGTGCAAGGAGGACATCACTTACGGCCGTACAACGAAAACATTTTGCGGCACACCGGAATATTTAGCGCCTGAAGTATTAGATGACAATGATTATGGACGCGCGGTGGACTGGTGGGGCACCGGTGTGGTTATGTATGAGATGGTGAGGAGCAAAATAGCTTAAATGATATCACTAGATGGGTAATTCAACTATAAATGTTTGTTTAATACAGATTTGCGGTCGCCTTCCCTTCTATAATCGGGATCATGATGTGCTCTTTACGCTCATTTTGGTAGAGGATGTCAAATTTCCACGCAATATAACTGATGAAGCAAAAAGTCTGTTATCCGGCCTACTGGCCAAGGATCCTAAAAATCGTTTAGGCGGAGGGCAGGATGATGTCAAGGAAATACAAGCGCATCCATTCTTTGCGAGTATTAATTGGACAGATCTACTGCATAAGAAGGTGACACACGTTCTTAAATAATATATTCCATTCATGTGCACAGAAATAAAACTCTTATACTCATTTGACAGATAACGCCGCCTTTCAAGCCTCAGGTCACATCAGATACAGACACAAGATATTTTGATGAAGAGTTTACAGGCGAAAGCGTTGAATTGACTCCGCCGGATCCTACAGGACCATTGGGCTCCATTGCCGAAGAGCCGCTTTTCCCGCAGGTAAGTTAACATCTCAACACGCTTCTCGAACAAGAAAATAAAAGGCTTTTTTTCAATTAACAGTTCAGCTATCAAGGAGATATGGCCTCTACATTGGGCACCTCGTCGCACATTAGTACTTCCACAAGTCTCACATCGATGCAATAGAACAATCAACAAGTTTTACGAGCACACACAAAACCACACGTAATGTTCTGCTTCATCACCTATGCCCATAATATACCTAGCTATATAGAGATGGGAAAAATTGCGAGCAAAACTAAAATAAATTGGTACCGCTAAGTGTATACACCAATAATAAATAACAAATTGAATGATAGTAACTTATTTTTCATAACTTCAACAATAGCAGCAGCAGCAGCAGCAACAACAACGCGCAGTTGAAAAACGTTTAGAGAATATAAGAAAACGCGATATACAGAAATATAGTTTACTACATATGATAATACATATATACTTATATATACATTTAAATATAAAGTTTAAAGTGATTAGTTAATTCTTACATGCAAGTAAAACATTTATTAAGCGAATGAGTAAACAGCTACACACATATACACACAAACACACACCCACAACACACCAAACACCTCCACAACATAATACACCCTTCTAGCATGTAGGCAAAACGAACTGTGCAGAAATAAATCGAAATACACACACAGACATACACAACAAATACAGAAAACACACAGATACACACACACACAACATACGCATTATTTATACTCCAAAGAAGCAAAAAGCAAAAACAATTACGAGTTATATTTAATGGTAAAGTTGCCTCTGATGTGCTGTGCTTTATGCAAGAACATAACAACAAAAACTAATAGTAATTAAAGAAAACGTCAAAATAAAAATTTCAACTGCATGCGCGCCACAAAAAAAGAAAGAGAAACAAAAACAAAAAACATTAATGAAACCATTTCAAGAACGTTTTTCAAAACTAATTAACAATTTATATATGGCATATGCTTTTTACACAAATATTTGTAAATATTTATATGAAACATCCATTTTTAGACAAATCAAAAGAAGAAAATGCAAAATTTCCATTTTTGAATTTGAAAATATAATAATATATAAAGATGCCTAAAATGTTTGTCATTTAAGTTTCGGCTTTTCAGAGGCAATAACATTCTGAAATAACAACAGACAAAAAAATACTTAAATTAAAAATTAACAAAAAAAAAAGCAAACAAATTTTGATATTTTTATAAACGAAGTAAATTATTAAAATGAAATTGTAAATAAAAAGTAATATGAAAATCATGTTCGGGCATTTCAAGTAAATACAATACCTACAATAAAAGTATAATCTCCCTTCTACTTATACATACATATATATACAAAGAAAACGAAGCAAAAACTTATCAATTGAAATATAAACAAAGCAAATAAACATATTTTCTTAAATAAAAATCAATTACGAAAACTGCTTGCAACTAAACTAAATATAAAATGCCAAAGAATCGGCGATGCGTATGAAACTCATTAAACAGCCACAAGTTTTAACAGCTGTACAGGTGAGTTCGAGTTTTGCCTATACTACTATACTACTCGTATGTACGATGATTACAGTCCAGTAACTGATTATAGCAGTTTGGAGCTTAGGTGTAGCTTGTTTTGGAATCAAATCGGATCAGATCAGATCGGATTAGATCAAGGTATACGTCAATAACATATGCACTTGGAAGACTATAAGCTCCACTATATAAACGTATATTCATGGAGCGATATTATTATGCACATGGCTCAAACATCTCACTGCTTAACGCGGCAACTTGTGTTGATTGATGAAAACAGTTTGCAAATTAATAATCCATACAATCAAATAAAATCAAGCAATTTGGTATAACTCATAACTCTGGAAACATTAGATCTAGCTAGCCAATATACATATATATACATATATGTTTCAAATTCTGATCAATCATGCAGTTCATAGAAAAACTTTGACAAGCTAAGCTTATTCAAACGACTACACAACGATTTCTACTATTCAAATTTTGAAGGTAAAATACTATAATGAGTTAAAACAATTTTTTTATAGGTAATTTTCTCAAAAAACTCAAGCTAAAAGAAATGGAAAAAGCCCGTATAAATAGTAGCTGACCAAACAATCAACCGAAATCTGCCAATGCCATCAAAACGGCAAGCTTTTGTAAAATGAATTATAACAATAAATAATTAAAAACATAAGTACACATTAAAACATTTAGCAAACAAAATGAATGATATAACGAAGTCATTTAGCTACAGCCTAGACAATTTGATAAAGTGCATTATTCTAACGCCAACTTATTCAAAATCAAGTAAACTTGATGTTGTGTTTAAGAACCCTCTAATAGTATAATAATATAACACAACTCACATTGCCCAATATCAACGCATTTCCCTGCTCACATCCACAAAAACCAGAAAATATAACAATTGAAAAAGAAAATGTTTTCAATGAGTTTTTTTTATACAATTAATTTGATTTTGAAATTTTATATACATAGTATGTACTGCAAACTACGATGTGTTCTAAATAATGGTTTGAAACTTGACTATATATCTTGTCAGATCACAGATCAAATCGAGCAATTTTGTATTAACAAAATTAAAGAAAATATAGAAAGAAAACCCCAAAAAATTTAAAATTGATTAGATGTAATTTTTGATAAGCGAAACATTGCAATTTCGCACAGTTTTAATAATATTATAATAATACAATTTATACTAAGCTGATTTATAAAGTAATGAAAAAGAAAATCGATAAATATACGTTTATAAAACATGAGCAACAACTGAACAGGAACCTGTAGATAATATACGATCTACATAAGTACTATATGATTAATTTATACGCGCTTACGCATACCAACATGCATACATAAATATAATATACACACACACACACATATATACAATATACATATACCATATACATGTGTATGTACATATGTAACCATGTGAAAAACAATTATAATTAAAATACATAAATAAAATTTACATATAACAGGTATTTGATAAAAAAAAACGAAGTATAAGGATATTTTTTTAATTTTCTAGCAAGTAAATATATTGACAAGTTATTATTCTTCGGGAAGCAAACGGGAAACATGAATACAAATATATATAATTGAGCCTACATATGTACATACTACTTTTGGGGTTGATTTCAAAAGGACAGCTAACTAAATAATAGGAACTTTGATAAAATTAATTTTTGGGTACATAGCATTACTATATGGGGTATTCCAGTTTGAATTCATTTAAAACCTTACAAAAATTTGCTGAAATTTTGAAAATGTTTTGGTACAACTTTATAACATACAGATTGATCCGATTATATAGTAGAATATAAACAATTAATTCGGAATAACATTTCGTAACTATGCCCAAAATCCATTGATTTATAGGTGCACAGACTTGTTCCGGTTTGAACTTTCGCCAAAATTTTGCGAAATGTAAATTTTCCATATGCTTATGTTCTGGTTTGAATTATTGCCGTTCAATCTCAATCCTACTTATATCAAGGGCAAACGAAGTCAATCCGAAAAATCATGTTACAAGTGAAATTAGGAAGATTTAAGGGAAATTCCGCAAAGTCTTGCCGAAAGTGGAGACCAGAACATTTTTATTGAATAGTATTTTGAAAATAAAAAGATTTTATACCATATTAAAAATTAAAATGAATCATACTAGCTCAAGAATTGGCCAATGCCCCACCCTGTTGGAAAAGGTTGTTCACGTGCCAAACAGGCACACCCAAGAGAGACTTAGTACAGACAAGTTGCACTGGATTCGAATCTTGACCATGGATGTATTGCAAATTGGGTCATGACAAAGCCAGCTATTGTATGTTGCAAGTCCAAAAGCTGAGCAAAATAGCGGACTTGACCGACTTAAATGTTCGGGAGCAGCCCAGAGCCCAGAGGTGGGCAGCTCAGCGAGTGCGTGACAGGCGCGCGGCTTGAAGGTGTCCGTGGAGCGCGTTTGTGTGCGCTCACGAACAATGCGTTTTGTCTGATGATTAATTGCAACGCAATCTTGGGGGCCACAGAGCCGCCGCCGCCGCTTTCCCCAAACGAGCAAGACAGCAAGATGTGTGAAGACATACAAACATGCTAGTATCTACGAGTTTGTAAGTATGTACAGCTGCGGTCAATATAATAAATTAAAAGCGATTGCACAAATATGTTAATTGATCCTGTAATAGTATATGTATGTGTAGACATTTTTTCAGTGCTACTTTTACGGTTTATACTACCATTGTTTCAACCCTGGATTCAGTTCATGAAAATGGTATTAGATATTCATGAATCCAGGATTTGGTTCAAATGTTTTAACTTTAAATTTTAAAATAAAACTCTTTTATTTATATTTACAAAGTTTTTAAATTAGTAGGCGTCTTTCATTTTTAAATGAAAAGTTAAAAAATGAATATCGGAAGAAAAGTTGCTAGACAGAAGTTAAGGTATACATAAGTCCACAAGCAGAAAATATTTTGTATGTGAAGTTTTCACGAACTTTTAAGTTTATAAAATTTAAAAATAAAATGAATGTTTCGGCTATATGATATAGTCATTTGATTTGATGAATGAATGTTATTTTGTGTTATAGTGCAATTATAAATAATGGCATTCTACTTTTCAGAACATACCTTAAATTTACATTTTCATTGGTTTTTTGGGTAGATTTGTCTTCTCTCAATTGATTTGAACTCTAAATATACTTCTTTTCTGAAAATAAAGTCATTTAAATTTGTACGATTTATTTTAACTAACCCTCTTATATTTATTATCTTGCCTCCAAAAGTTACCAGGTGCATTAAACAGGAAAAAATTTCAGAAAAATCAACTTTTGTTACTTTATTTTAGTTCTCAAGTTACTTGAAAAAGGAAGACTATACTGATATTTCGATCCTATCAAGCGCTCCTATTCACTTGAGCGCAACTGTACAAATATATAGAGAGATAAAATATGTGTTGCGACAGCAGGCGGATATAGTATTCTCTTTGAAGTAAAGCTATTAATTTTTATCACTTGCAGCAAACAAAAAACATAATAAAAATTAAAATTGAACGCGACTGGAGCGTGAGCGTGTCGAAAGCGAAATTAAGGCAAGTTGAACACTCGTATTGAACTTGGTTTACTATTGGGTTGGGTCCAGAGCCGGTTCGGGCGCTCTGCATCCTTAAGCTGACAAGCCTAGGCAGCCAGGCCCTTGAAAGACGCGCTAGGAAAAGTGCGATGGGTGCTTTCCCTTTTAATGCTGCGACAGGTTTTGACGGATGACAGCAAATTGAATGGCAAGCACAATGCAAGGCTATTAACCGAAGCACAGATACCCTTACATTACAGCTGGGGAACTAGCAATAGAACCGCAACCCGATAGTTTTCATAGTAAAGGAAGATTATAAAACTGTGGAAACTAAGATTTTTATACACACATGTACATATGTGGAGATAGATATCCATACTTTCCAAATCTCACCATTTTCATATAGCTATTGAATTGAATCATATCCGAATGGCAAGTGACTTCATTCTTTTATTAAAATCAGTTAAATTAAATCTGCAAAATCATCTCATTAAAATGGAAACGTTTACTTACCCAAATCCTGCTAAAAGTGGAAACTGGAAAAGACAAAAGGTAAACCAATTAATCAGAGGAGTACATTTTGATAGTATAGATAAAAAAGAACTGTGATACTACCTAACTAAGACTTCCAATACTTTGTTAAAGGCCTTCTTAACTAATTTATTGAAAATAATGTGTTGGAAAAACATATTCCTTGTCTTTTGGGGTTGTATTTAACAGCATTTCCGATTTCAAGCTCAGATGTTAGCTGCTGTTTCTGATTCTTAAATTTCCAACATACAATCTAGGGAGATATTTGTACGTGATAGAGGTAGAGCAAGCCACATTAAAAAACCGCCAAAACAGTTGCATAAAAGGAGTCTAAATTGTAAATTGTTAAATGGAATTCAATTTCGAATAATATTCCTTTATTATTTCTACAAACAGTGTTTAGAATCAAATAAATGTACATTTTAATAACCCAGTTATCTTGTAATGTTAAAAACAATAGAATTTTAGAAATATCTCAACTGTTCTACTTAAAATTGTGTTGTTAGAGATCGCAAAATTTAAAAAAATGTTAAGCTTGGCTATTTCGGAAAAGGTTGCAATTCATTTATCTTGTTGAGTTGCAATTGTAAGTCATAGAAACTTTGTAGTACCCTTCGCCAAGTGTATTATTGGTAAGACTGTTGTTTGGGAGGGGGAGGGAGGGTAACAGTAAACGTAGTTAATTTTCTTTGTTTGCTACGCGTTTTTCGCGCTTTTCATTTGCGAAGCGATTTTTCTATTTTCACTTCTTGGTTGGTGCGCGCTATTCAAGTTGTTTGTTTTATAGCGATGTGAAAATGTCTGAAAACTAGAAAATGGCCAGCACAACATCAGCAGCACTGCGACTGGGCAGCAGAAACTTGTGAGTATGTGCTGGCACTTAACAGCTATTGCGCCCAACCCCCCACCCGCCAACTGTTGGCTGACTAAAAAGTGAAATACATCAAAGCACGTCACATCCATCAGACATTATGAGCAGCACGAGAGCACGCCCCAGTCCCAGTCCCAGTCCCAGTCCCAGTACCAGAGCCAGGCCAGAGCCAGAGCTAGAGCTAGAGCCAGACCTAGTCTCAAACTCAAACGCAGACTCTGGCCAAGATGGGCCGAGCCCGCCAGTGTGTTTGACAACCAGGCCCAAAAGCGTCCAAAGCGTTGCTAATGAATTGGAATTGTTTAAAGAGAGCGGCGGCGAGGTGGGAAGGTGCTACTTCATCTACAGCATCAGCTTTAGCTCCAACCTCATCTTGGGCCTCAGTGTCGTCTCTTGCAGTCGCTGCAATCGAAATTAATGAAAACTTTCGTTTATTTAATTGCACAGCAGCCAGACAGAGAGGGAGAGTCCATGTCTAAGTTTAAGCCAGCCTGAGCGCAGCTGATGTATGTACACTCAGGAAAAATCTTTAAATAGATGGTCACTTGGACATCTCAGCAACGTTTAATCAAATATCATATTCAGGGGAACTGCCAACAAATTCTTGAAGTACCTAAATATGGAATTATTAAGAATATTCTTTAAAGGTTCGAAAATTACTACAAGGTTTACAATTTTGAAGATACTGCTGGGACTTTTAATCTATTGTACAAATTTCATGCAAAATTTCCATGCTGCTGAACAGAGGGGAGCAGTAATCCAGCCGCAACCTGACATGCTCAGCTTGCTTGCACTGCCGCTGAACTGCTTGATGCATATGCATGTATGTATATGTATGAAGATGTGTTTCGGAATTTCAGACTTGGATAGAGAGTGTCTTGCAGATGGGGAACCTCGACTATCAATAAAACATATAAATGTAAAAATAATACTTCGTAGCATTAAGAAAATATCTAAACTTATAATCCGTGCTCTGAAAAAAGCATACATAGGTATAATAAATAGACTAACTAAACGTCTATAAAATACGCAAAAAATTTATTTTATAAAAGTTTATTTTATTTGTACTCGTTAGTCTATTTATCATGTGTATATTTTATTCAGAGCACGGAGTTTAAGTAAGGTAAATTGGGTAATTTTCATTCTCTAATATTTAGAATATCATCGACATTTAATTTTCTAACTTATTGTCTAGGTTCAAAAACCTTGGGTACTTCCTACCATTGCAATGTTATATTTTCTGTAAGAATCTTCAATGCTTTGTGTAAATTTCTACTCAGTTTGCAGTATTTTCTTTTATATTTCTATTATATATTCTATGATTGACACAGCTTATATTTGCTCAGTGTATAAGAGACGTCTATAGTCTCAGTCTCAGTCTCAGTCTCAGTCTCAGTCACAGTCTCAGTGTTTATGGGTTATGGTTATGACCATAATGAAATCTATAGGGCAAGACATCGACAGCGGCATTTGAGTGAAAATGATTGATTGATTGATCGCCGCTGTGTTCGCTGCTTTGTGGTCGTCATCGTCATCGTCTAAACGTTATTGCATTGTTGTCTGTGATTGCTGCGTTACTCCTTTTCGGTGTACAGAGATTTGTTGACTTTACCAGGCAATTATTATTTGTTTTTCGAGGTATTTAGTTGTTGGCAGATTTCGCTGCAATTTTGTTTATGGCTTTTAAGGTTGAAACATGATGTTGATTGAGTTGTTCGACGTTGCCAATTGCCATTCAATGGGAGCTAAATAAAAACGTTTCCAATATGCTTCTTGGGCAGTGGGGAAAGCTCAGTTTGACATGCGCTGCATCCTTGATACTGACACGTACTGGTTTTGGACTCTTGCCCGATATTCCAAAGTTATATAAAAATAATAGTAAATTTGTTTTCCTATTTCATTCCAAAGATCATGAATAAATAACTAGGTACATATATGAATAAAATACATATTTAGAAATTTTCCAATTATTTTGGTCTGTTTGAAGTTCCAAACAATCTAAAAAGATATAACGATTCAGTATCAAACCTTTAAATTTTTGCTGTTCGAAATTACGGTTGAAATGATTTTCTTTCTACCTTTCCGTTTTCAATTTCGAAACCATGACGAATTGATGATCAATTGCTTAAACTGTTTTACAAAGATGCTAATTAATGATTAATTTAATGTTAAAGTGTCAGAAAAATAAGATAATATTGCATATGTATATAAAAACTGACTTTTTAAATTTTGTTTTGAGTTTCAAAATGTTTTTTTTTTAAATTTTATTTTATCAATTTTATTTAGTCAATTAAATGAAAGACAGAAATCGTGTAAGTAAGTGTTTACTGGAATGTTTTTTAGTATATACCAAATATTTATTTTAATTTGTTAAACATTATATAAGTAATTGTTTACCATTTAGTAAAATATGTAATAGATTCTCCTTTTCTTTTAAGTCGTCTTATTTCTATGTCTCTTGTAGACCTACTAGAAACTTTATTCTTCCTACATGCACTAATGATATTGCTTTACACAATCCTGTTCGTGTACTATGCACATAGTACATGTTTTCTCCTTTGAGCTCACTCTTCCATCTATTAAGCTTGCTATTCTAACTCACCTACGGGAAATGTCTGGCCGATCCCAGCTGTGAGCAGGGGCACAGCTTGCCGGTGTGGCTAATAATCTTCCCCCATCGGGTCGGAGATTGCCCACTCTATGTCCCCCTACTGTCTTTGTTTTATTCTTCTTCTTTAGTTTTATGCCTTAAATTAACCTTAAATTCTATAAGTATTTTCTTCATAACTAGTTCTTTACTATCTTGCTATAGGCTCTAATAACCAGCCACCGGCAATTCTTTGCTGTGAATAGGGGCATAGCTAGCCGGACTGGCAAATAAACTTCCCCCAACGTATATCTATGTATTCTATATATATAAAAGTGAATGTCTGTCTGTATGTTCGCGATAAACTTGAAAACCGTTTAAAGGATCTTGATGAAATCTTTTATAATATATTCCTTGAAGTCCAGGGAATGTTTATAGCTATAGTTTGTTGTGTCATCACCACCCCCACACAACCACCCACTCATAAACGAAAAATGATAATATTCATGAGTATAATTTTACATTAAATAAAAACTATAATATCCGCAGCGAAGCGCGCGTGAAAAATTCGAATAGTATCGGAATTCAAAACAGACCTAATTTAATATAGTTAGAAATATATAATTTCATTCACTTAAACTATTTTTTAGATTCTAAGTACTTAAATGCAGAGCCATATCATCTTAATTTCCATTAAGTTTTTAAAGTAATTTTAAAATGTTTTTTGTTAAATGCCTCCAGTTTTCTTTTCCTAACATATCTAATCTTATTTGATCACCAGCCTTTTCACCTGGAATTTCATTTGATATAATTGCTTTCTACTACACGTTATTGCACTTGTTTAGATGATAGCCCCATTGATTTCTAAATTACAATAACTTTATGCATTTTTAGTTCAGTAGCAGTTTTTGATTATCTAAAGCATTCACTTCGCTTCACCGAACATTTTCAACTTTGACCACATTTGCAAGCACTTGGATATGCTTTACAACTCGTGGATAAGCTCCGCTGCACATGTCAATGCCACTTGCCACTAGGCAGTGCCTGCAACTTGTGGCTGACTGTGGTCCAATTCGGACTTGTTGGCGGCATAACGAGTGAGACCATTGCACCCAAATGTTCCCGACGGCGCTATTCTCTGTTGCCAGTTTGATCAGTCTTTTTACTTTCGGTAAAGGGCCCTGTATTGTATTAAATATAGTTTTGGTTTCATCTTTCAAGGAGATCAAGGACCTATAGGATTTTCAATTTTACATAATATACCGATTGGAATAGACAATTTGATCACTATTCGTTCATTCCTAAGACTTAATCTTTTCTTATATTTGTTTCTATTCAAATTTGTTTTTTATTTTGTTAATTCTTACATTCTGGAGTTGGTTTTCTTTCAAATATTCCGCGGTTTTTAAACTCCCTCCGAATTGCTTATGTGAATATGAATATAAATATATTGTTTTGAGGAACCTGCCTTTCGGAACTGACGGGCTGTTCAGAATAGCATATCTCTAGTTCCCACGAACAGGCCGACGGGCAGTCGGACGGACATTCCACAAACACCCAACAGACTCTATTCCCTTTGTGAGCAGAGTATAAAAACGGGTCAACATTGCAACTACTCGTACTTCTAGTTACTCCCATTTGGGCCGAGGCTGCTGACCAACTTGCGGCACAATGCGCCAACAACACTGGCCAAATATAGACGTTGGACAATTTCAGAGCATGGAACGAAACGCCTTTATTATAAGTATGACAAAAGGAGAGCCATGTAGGAGTTATATAGTATGTATGTAGTTATACGAGTGTGCCCCATGCGATAACCTAAAAAAGAAAAATGCTCGTACACATTTTTCTTCATCTTTGTTACTAACTTTGCTGTAACTAAAACATTTGCCCGACAAGGCGCTGCAATGGGATGGGATGCAGTGGAATGGAATGGAATGGGTTGGGAGTTTTGGATGTGGCTGGGGTGGAAGCAGGGGCAGGGGCAAAGGCAGAGGCTGTGCTAGAAAAAAGCGGCAAACACACCTTAAAAATGTCGAAAAGTGTGCAACGATAAGGGGGAAAGAAAGGGGAAACACTTGCCAGGTTTCTAATTGCAGGCTGGACAGCGTTAAGACATGAAGCCGCCTGTGACGGATTTGGGCAACTGGAAGGCATATACATATGTGACCGTGACCAGGGCCAATAGTATGTGCGGTAGCCGTAGCCGCCTGTTTGCTGATGATGCTGATGAGCTGCCGCCTGACAGCGCTCCGTTAGCCAAAGAATCAATTTTCCTGGCTGGGGCTCAGCCGCTTACCGATCTCCGCTCCCCATGTAGGTGTGGCTCTGCTGCAATATATACACCACCTTTGACTGCAACTGCAACTGAGACTGGGCTGCGGCAGCATCGACGACGACGACGACGACGACGTCGGCGCCTTGCATGTCCGGCCGGTCACTTGCAGCGTCCATTATGCAATGTCACGATTCGCGGGCGCGTATAATGAACTTTTGATGTTGTTGCTGCCACACGGCCAGACTAGGCCCATCCACAGTCATGGCCATACATATAGCTCATTTGTGAGCAGCAACAACAATAGGCCGCACACAGGTAGCCAGGTGTCTCTCTAGAGATGAGCGTGTCGTTCGTGCGCGGAATAACAGTGAATTCAACGAAAACTGATGCTTTGAAACAAATAAATAATAATATAAATATAATAAATAAATATATGTATATAAAAACGGCTATCTTCGAGTGCCGAAGCTATACGCCCTAGCAGGAATTAATTTTTATACAAAACTTAATTTTCATCTGATTGTTCCTATAAGAGCCTTGTGGTCCGATTTTGATAAAAATTATATTAAAGTATTTGAAGTATAATAAAACTCTCACTTAGTTTTGATGTAATATTTGTATAAACAAAAAGTTTTTTATACAAAAACTCATTTTTCATCCTATGGCAGCTATGTGACATAGTGGTCCAATAAACTTTCTAGAGACTTGGTTTGGGAAAGTTTGGTAAGGATACCTTTATAAACAAAAAAGTTTTTCATGCAAGAACATAGTTGTCGACCGATCATTCCTATGGAAGCTATATGTTAGAGTGGTTTGATCCGGCCGGTTCTGACATATGTACTGCCTGCTGCAAAAAGAAGGGTCTGTGCCAAGTTTCATAATGACAGCTTTAAAACTGAGAGAATAGTTTGTATAGAAACAGACGGACATCGCTATATCGACTCGGTTATTCATGCTGAATCAGAGTATATATACTTTGTTGGGTCGGAAATGTCTCCTTCAGTCCATTACACATTTCAAAACAAAATTATAATACCACTAGGGTATAATAATATAAACATAGTATGTCTTTCGGTAAAATGATAGTATCTCTTGATATTTCAACCTTAAGTTGCTGTTTTGGTTGTTGAAAGTTTATCTTTACGAGGATATTATAATATTGTCACGGAATGAGTAAAGTATTAAATGAGACGCTTCTGATCCTATAAAATATATATATTCTTGATCAGCATTAATAGCCGAGACGATATAATGATGTCCGTCTATCGGTTTTTATTGAAATTAGTCTCTCAATGAAACTTGCCACAGTTGATTTTCTTTGTTATAGGACGAAAATTGAGCATTTAAGAAAATTATTATGATAAGACTCACCAAATCAAAGTTTCATTATACTTCAAACAAGCTAACCTAAGTAATTTAGTAAAAATCGGACCACTATATCCTAATAGAAACAATTGATAGTGAAACGAGTTATATGAACAACTTTATCGTTTTTCTTAAAAGATATTTTAACCAATCTCTCAGTAATTCTAAACAGCAGTAGAAGAGTCATTTGTTATCAAAATCAGACTACTATATCTTATAGCTGCCATAGCAAAAATGAGATTTTGTGTGAAAAATATATTTGATTTTTGGCGACCGTTAAACTTTTTAATTTTAACAGGTAATTCAACCAAACTCAACAATTGTGAGCTTTATTGATTCAAATCAGATACCTATATCATATCATTTTAATAGGAAGAATTTAAGATCTGAAATCTAAAAATCTATCTGCAAGAGTATGTAGTATATACAGCACCACAAATATAACTGTTCTTTCATTATTGTCACTTTTTCATTATTTTGATGATCAACATTAAATTATGGAATACAAATCTTGAACATAAAATATCTGTTAATAAACATGATGAGAAAATAAAAATGGTACGTTTTTCTATGAATTTGGTACTGTCGATGTGAGATCTTAAAATGGAGAGAGGGAAATTCAATTGAGTTAGGGCTATTTTTGTGTGGCTTGGGTAGCTTATAACGTACCATCTCTAGACACACACATTGGTTTAAAACACGAGCAGTGTTGGTAATTGCTTTATAAACGTTTTTTACAAATATTTTTTCTTGTAAATTTGGTTATTTGTTTTTATTGCTCGTCGCATTGGGTGGCATTGAACCTGAAACTGAACCTGAAACTGAACCTGAAACTGAACCTGAAACTGAACCTGAACCTGAAAACGAACCCGACTCTCAACCTAGCTGTTAATGCGCCAAAAGCCCAAAAGGGCTGGGCGCATCGAGATGGATGGCTTTTACTGAGTGACTGTCTGGCTGGACAGCATCATTGCAGTGCTTGGCCATAATCACAATCATGTGGCTTATTTAAAGGGCCCGTTCTTTGCTTTCACATATTTCTTCTCTCTGTGTTGTATTCGTTTTCTTTTCCTTTTTTTTTTGTATTTTTTTTTGGCAATTGCGTGGAAACCGCTGATTAAGCCCAACACCGCAACATTCGAAAACGTGCCACATTTGGCAAGTTGCTGTCCGTGTCCAGATTCAGATACTGATTCCCATACTGATTGTCCTCGTCGTTGTTGCTTTTGATTGGCGTTTGCTGATTTCGGTTTTACTGACAACATAATATTAAAGCCAATTAAGGCTAAATTTATGCGTACAGCATTCGGCCAATACAACAACTGGCAACAGTGCCTTCTTTCTGGGCCGCAATTATTGGCCAGCGGTCACTTTGGACTCGGACCCGGCATTTTAACTGCCCAAAGTAAACATTTCCTTGTTCTCGGCATATTTCGGGCGCATTTTTTAAATATGTTGCCCGCTGCCCGTGAGATTTTAGTTGTTTTTGCTTATGCTTTGGCTCGTTTTTCCGTTTTTGTGGCCTCTTACCTGTTTCAGGGCATAACTGCAGTTTGTGGCAACATGTTAATTTCTTCATTGCCAGGCATGTTGCACGGATCTTTACACCCTGTTCCCATAAAATAACAGACATTCATTAAAAACTCCATAATCGACCCATTCAATGGCAACTATATAATATAGTCACCCAACTCTTCTGTTTACTTATGGCCTATAAGAAACTACGCACAAAGAAATGGGGTTCTAAATTCAAGTTTAAAATTATTGATTTAGCTGAAAACGTACAAGTTAAATGTTATTTCGTTGTACGAATATTAGACTTTGTCCTGACTGACTGATTCATAATCAACGCACGGCCCAAACCGCAAAAGCTAGAATGTTGAACTCATTTTAAGAAATAATCTAGCAAAATGCATTTAACAATTGTAGGTACGTTTGCGGATCAGTTAAGAATGGGAAATTTGAATTTAGAACGCTTTTTATACTCTGTTCCCGAAGTGAAAAAAGAGTATATTGGTTTTGCGAAATGTCCGTCTGTCCGTATGAACGCATTTTTGTTTACCACCTTAAAGCTTGAGCAACCAAATTTGGTACACATGTTGATGTATAAACTCTCATAGACGGCCCCTACCCCCACCCCTCCTTAATTTGACGAAAAACTGCATCTTCCACATTTTTAAAACTATAGTCATTTAAACGTTGAGCTTCCTGACAGATCTGCAACAAAAAATGTTTGCCAAGCCCACCCTATTCCCCGCAAAAGCTTCCCCTAAAATTGTTAGTCACTGGTTTTTCTACTACAGTTTCATAAAAGTTACCAAATTTGGCATACAGACTGATGTTGACCACCTGGATACATCTGTATCAAACATTTTTTGACCCCCCACCTCCTCCCCCACAAATGAACAGAATCCCCAGAATCCCAGAATCTCCCACGCCTGTACAGGTAGAGTCACCAAATTTGGCATACAGACTAATGTTGAGCTCATTCACAGATCTGCATTATAAAATTTGTTACCTTCATCCCCTCCACCGCAAATGAACAAAATCTATATCTCCCTCATCTGTACAGGTAGAGTCGCCAAATTTGAAATTGAAAGTTTCCACAAATAACCAAATTATACCGGACTTGAAACCGAGTATTCTGCTGTCGGGTACGTCCGAGTGCAACTATCTTATTTGTTTTCTCTGTGTACGGTAGAACAATCGACGATGCTAAGTAGCTATTACCATAATTTTTTATTATTAGTATATTAACCTAACTATGTGTTTCCCAGTCATAAAGTGGAAGTTAGAAAAGATTTATGTGTACGAACAAAAGATAAAATGCTGTAAACATACTTTAGACATAGCTTTAAGATAATATGGAAGCTCATTGCTCAAAGTCAATCTAATTAGTTTATTATGCACTAATCCCAACTATAAAACACTTGCAAAAGCTCGTTTGCAGCCTGCAACAGAGCATAGCATCGGCGTATCTTTCAGATACGAGTAGTTCCACATTCCCATACACGGTCGGATATAGGCCACAGCATATTGAATTTCAAGCAGACAATAACAGCAACCATAGAATCGGACAATGGACAATGAACAGAAAATATGCATACGATGAGTTTACCACCCGTGAGTTGGTGCCGCAGAAGTGTGGATGCCCCGTGAAGAGGCCACGCCACCGTTAAAATGGCAGTGGCAACAGCAGCAGCAACAACAAACAATCGACGAGGTGTCTACTCATGCAACATTGCAATTAATTAAATTTTATTTTTAAATAATTGTTTTTAATTAAATTTTAAGACTTTTGCGCAAATTCATGCAAGCATCGCGTCGCAGCCAGCTGAGCAGATGAATGATCAGGTGCTTGGATATAAACATGCACGGAGAGAAATTAACGTAGATATTATGCGCTCTACGCAAATGTCATGCGGAAATTATGTTTTCGCAGAACTTATAACCAATTAAGGCCATGATTCACAGTTTATGGATAAGAGTGGTTGGATTTATGAAAAGTAATGCATAATCAATGCATAAAGCACTTATCGCATATAACGGTCCAAATTCAAATATATGATTAAGTTCCATTACCATTTCTCTCCGTGTAGATATGAATGTGGTTGTGAATGTGCATTTGGATGGACTGTGCCTTATGCTCATGCAATCGTTCAATCATTCGAGTGAGTGTGAATGTAAATGTGATGCATTATGATGCAGTCGATTTCTACATCTTACGAATTTATCAGAGTCAGAGTCGGGGGCTAATGAAAAGCGCTTTTCAAATGCAACGCTCTGGGGTGCATTCAACCCAGTTCGAGTGATATAACCAATGACAGGACTGCCCAAATAATTGGAGCATGCGAGTGCCAGTCAGAGGCGCAGCGCAGCGCAGCGTTGCACCAATTGCCAAATGCAGACAGTGCCTGCCTTGTGCCTGCCAGCTAACTGTTTGTTCTCTTTAAGCGTGTTTTTATTTTTGTTTCTTTGCTGGCCCAAAATGTGAGTTAACTCATACATAAACATAAACATGCCCCATGTCCAACTTTGGGACGTAGCTCTGGAACATCTTTTTGTTTGGTGTTTACTGTTTTATACTTAGTTTGAGTTTGAGTTTGAGCTTAACTTAGTTTTTTTTTTTATAATTTTTTTATTTTTATTTTTGACTGTTTGGGTTGCGTGCAAAGTGCGATGATCTTGCGGTGAAATTTTGTGCTCAAGCGGTTAAATTGGTCAGTGAGCAAAAATGCACAAAAGGCAGCAGCAGCAGCAGCAGCAGCAGCAGTAACAACAACAACAAGAGCCACAACTACAACAAACAAATGAAATAAAATCACTTGCTCGAAATGTGCTTGATTAAAAGGCCGTGGATATGGCCACGTTCGCATTGGAATTTAATGTGCACTCGTATATATACATATGTATGTATAGTTATGTATGTAGCTTAACGGCCGGCGGGTCCGCTTTTGAGGCTCAGGAGAAAGGTTGATGTGAAATATCACTTTAGATTTGAGTATCACCAGCAGCAACAGCTGCCTCAGATGCAGCCCCGATTGCAGTCCCTTGTGGACTTTCTTTCCTGCCTGATCATTTGGTCAATTTCAAGTGGCATCAATTATTGCGAACCCATCCATTAACTGACCAGTTATCCCTCATTTTGTGATCGCTTATCGCAGCCCACAAATCCACATGCAACACATCCACAGCCTCAGCCTCAACCTCATCCTCAACCTCATCCTCATCCTCGGCATTTTGCCCTTTTGCCGCTTGTGCCACTTTTTTTCCTCTTCTCCTTTATGAATCGGGGTCACGCATGCAAGGCGTGTGGAAAGCCCCAGGCAGATGGGGGGACAATGACTGAGATAACAGCTGCGACCAGACGCAGGAAAAGACGCGGGAGCAGACGAGGGAGCAGACGCAGGGTGATTGCGGATAATTAGCTGATGACTGAATACGAAAATAAGAAATACGGAGGAAACTGACATCCAAGTATTCGGAAAAATCAATACAGAGGATTACTTTCTTATAATTATAATGTGTTTAAAAATATATTTCAAACCAGTTTATTTTACTCGAAATGTTTCCAACCGGTTGATTATATCGTATAGCTGCCATAGGAACAATTGGTCGATAATTTATATTTTGTATGAAAAACATTGCTGCTAGGGTATATAGCTTCTGCACGCCAAAGATAACCATACTTCCTTGTAGTTAAGCCAAATGTCAATTTAAAATTATAATATTTTACTGAATAATTCTGATACAATTTTAAAAAATGTTAGGAGCAAATTAATATTTCATCACACATTTTCGTCATAGAGATTACATTCACACTTTACATTAATAAATCAGATTTAATTTTAATTTGATATTTCCTTTTAGACTTTTAACTTTTTCACATGATTTTCAAATCGTGAAAAGTTAAAAAAGTCTGCTGCATATTAGACGTAAAATTAGTGGCCTCAACTAAAAAAAAAGAATTGAACCAAACTTATTTGCATCCCAACTATGTACTTAGTGTTACTAAATGAACATACCTCACGCTATGGAAAATACAAAATTTTACTGACTTGCAACTCATGCAAGTTACAATGTTTGCAAAGCTCTTAAAGTTGATTGCTTGATTGCCCCGTTGAGGTGGCACAGCAACACCAGAATTCTTTCTGCCTTTCACCTCCATCAAAAACAGCAAGTTCATAAATCTTCCGAGGCCAGAAACCTAATCTCAATTCGAATATAGCCGAATACAGCATGCGACAAATTTATTTTGATTGCTCCGGCTTCCACTAGCAGCTAAACTGCGATCCACATTCCGGCCACCCAACTACGCAGCTCAGATACTTGCCACTATACTCGTAGACTCTATGGCTTGGCCAGATTGTTGCCAGATAGCCATGTTGCCATTGCGGCCTGATAGTGAAAATTTATTGTGTTAGCTGCGGCACGAGTTTGCATTTCGAATACCCTTGCTGAGGGTAACATAATTTTGTCAAGTTCGAGTCATTTCCGAATCCACAAAGTAACTCAGATAAAACTGGCTCAAATTCCTGTTTTTTCTTAAGGTTTTTATATAATTCTGTTAATATTCCAATCAAACTCACGTTTTGCAAGTTGTTAAAATTTGATTGAAATCGGATCTTTTTGAATTAAGATTTATTGATAGTATAGTGTTTTCAACTTTTCGTATTGAAACAACGTTTCTTTCGAATTAAAATAGATGATGGAAACATTTTTTGTTTTGCTAAACTAAACTAAACTATCCATACAAACATTAAACTACCTTAAAAACTTCTTGTCAAACTCATAATATTACTAAGAGATGTATCAAATTATTGAGAGGGCCACCATCGATTCTTTCAATAGTTTTCAGAAATATCGATCAAATAATAATCGATACTATACTTCAATAGTTTGATTACTATCGAAACGATACTTCAATAGTTTGATCACTATCGATACTTTCACTAGAGTTTGATAACATTAAAAGGAAAACTAGGTGAATTTTGGCGGATGTATGATAAACTTTGCACTTAGAACACATTTATTCTTATTATAAAGTAATTGACTTACAATATTCTGCCTTAGACGCGATTATTATGATATTACTAACATGGGAGGAACATACATATATTTAAATAGATGTAGGCGTAACAGTTAAGCCACATTTCAAAGCGTTAACTACAACATATTCGCCTGATTTTTGTTTGGTTGGAAAGGTTGGGTCGGGGGTCAGTGCAAAATGTACCTTTTTTTATCAAAGCTTTGTTTTTTTTTTATATTTTCACTAAGTTTTGTGCCTAAGTCGAATAAAATGCAGGTAAAAGTATTGACGGCTTACACTCAGAGAGAGAGAGGAGTTGAGTTGGGCGTTGTCTAGTTTCATTAAAATTCCTGCAAGGGTGTTAAAACTTCGGCACCTCGAAGGTAGCTGTTTTCTCTCCTGTATTTGTTTTTTCGGCACTTGGTGGCTGCCTCATGGCATTGTCCTCGTTTTGTTGTTGCTGGCGTTGGGGTAGAATTTGTGACACGACCTTTAACGAGATTTTCCACTTGGCGCATCAACACGCGACTTTCGAGCGTGCTGCGAGGAGTCTGCAAGTTCGAGTCGAAGTTGGAGTCGCATCGATTTGTACCAACACATGTAGAGGCTGCAACAGCAACAACAACAACCACAACAACAACAACAATAAACAAACATTTGTTGGGGAATTAGCTAGCGACAGCGTCGCGAGACGAGTCTCTGTCGCTTCATATGTACAACAAACAAGCAAGTGTGTGCGAGTGTATCTGTGTGTGCGAGTATCTTGTATATGGCAATATCTTAGCCAACTTCATTATCATTATTGCCAGCTAATGATGAGCATGGGCATGGGGTTGGGTAGCATCATCATCAACGTCATTTGCGGCTGCTGCCGGCGTTGCATGCACATTGAATTCCAATTGGGTTTGGCAGTGTGGCGCAAACTTAATTGTCAAGGTTCGTTAGTTTTTTTTTTTTTTTTTTTCGTTGTCGTTGTTGTTGGCTCTTTCTACTAATGTTCGTTTCTAATGGTCGTTTTGAGTAACTGCGCCGCTGCTAGTCTCAGTCTCTATCCCCGTCTAAGACTCATTCCCAGTCACAGTCAAAGAGGCAGTGCCACAGCTGCCAAGGAATTCTCAATATTTCCATTACTTTGTGGTCTACGTCTGGGATTTCTTGCGTTCTGCGGCTGCTGCTGCTGCTGCTGCTGTTGCTGCTGCTGCGGCTGCGGCTGCTGCGGCTGCGGCTGCGGCTTTTGCCAGCTCTCTGTCGCCTCTCTTTTGGATAACTATTTAATTCACATTGGGTGGAAACTTGATTGTACTGTTGCTCCAACCATGCACAAAATGAGAAGCAGCAAAACGAGCTGAACGTCGACGTCGATGTCGACGTCGATGCCGGCATTGACGGCGCTGCTGTGAAAAGATTTTTCACATTTGTAGTGCGCTACATGGATAATATGTTGGTTATAGGGACTGCGGTTCAATTTCGTAGGTTCTAATTGATTTTCAAAATTTTCGAAATATTATTGATTATTGATTTTACAAATTTGCAGGCTTAACTTTTATTAATTTTGATGCTCATGTCTTAAAATCCTTCATTCTTCAATTTTCAATACTTTTAGCTTTAATGTTTACCTTAGGAATGTTAGACATTTAAAAAGTGCACTTTCTCACAATAACCGAAAGTGCACTTTTTAATACTTTTAATATTAAAAACAAAAGATATAAAATTATAGATATAAGATATAAGATATTTTTCTGTTGTAGCAAATAAAATGAAAAATACTTGAATTGCTTAAGTTGATTCTTTTTTGTTTAATTTTCAAATAAAACTGCAAGATAATAATGTCTTAAAAATTATTTTTTTTTAAAATTTTTTTTCCAAGTAAGCTGTCAAGGATTTTCTTAATGCGCTTTTCACTAACATTTTGTGACTAAGGATTTTTTTTTTAGCCTACCCAAACTAAGTAGAATATAATTAAGTTCTCTTAGAAATAACATACACATTTTTTAATATTTTTTTAAAATAATATTTACATGGATCTTCTGCTGACTTTCTTTCAACATTCAAAGAAGGTTTTTTCTACATTTTTTTTTTATTTTTTTGCATTTGTATATTACAAACATTTGTATAAGTATCACTTTAAGTAATACATTACAGCGCTTTTGAGCTAATAATTATTTTCCCACGTTAATTTTCAGTTCATTAATGAAAGTAATCTTCGGTCTTTGAAGTAGGCTCCTAAGCACTTGGTGGCACATGTGCGACTTTCTTTTGCCATTACTGATTGATCTGTGGCCAAAACCACTTAGCGTTTGGTATCAGCCCAGTTGGGACTGGAACTGGAACTAAGATTGGGGCTTTCTATTCATTAGCAGTCCGAAAATTTGAACTGCGCCCAGGCTTGTAGCGCATTACCTGGAACTGCCAAGCCATCAATTTCTGCACAGTGCACACATTCTGAGACTGAGACTGCGACTGTGCTCTGCAGTGAGCTCTGGAGCTGCAGTTGGGGATGCAATGCGGATCGGTTGCTGCTCCAACGGCGGCGGCGTCGGCAGCGCCGGCGTCCGGCACATGACTTTCAGTTGAAATGCGTTTGATCAATGCTGATCGAGTTAGTTTTGTCAAGATCTCGTCTAGGCCAAGTGCGACCGGCCAGAGTAAACAGTAAACAGAGCACAGAACACCAGAACAACAGAACAACAGAACAAGGATCTACCAGGATACTCGGTGTTTCTCTGTGTCGCGTACTGTAATTGTAACGGTATCGGTAACGGCAACGGTAACGGTAACGGTTACGGAAGTTTGCTACTCGTAATGTGATTAACTAACGAACTGACCGACCGCATTACAAGTCGCCACCTGCGACAGCAACATTGAGTTGCAGCGATTCCACGACTCAACGCGATTCCCGAACATCATCAGTTTTGGTACGTACCAGCAGAGTTGCATCGATTCGTTCCGAATAAGTTCGAACGAACAACTCACTGAAAGGAACGAACGAGAGTCATCGTTATTCTGGTTCGTTCTTCTGCTTGTTTATCTCCCTTACTACTTGTTATTCTTTTTGCTTGACTTCGATTATCGTTATTTATGTTGTTCATTAGAGTTCAATTATCGCTTTGAATTCTTTTAGTTTGAGTTATTATTATTAGTAGTTCTAGTGTTACACTCCTGAACCTATCATGAAGGCGAGGTGGGGTTAAGACTCTACTTCCTATAGGGGGTATCATTGCATCACACAAATGTTGGGAGTCCATAAAACATGTTTTGATGTTTCTAGCTCTATTTCTAAGCCAATTTCAGTTTCTTGAGGGAGTTTCTCATTTTCCCAGTCAGTTGTTTTCTGTAAGGCATTTTTATTTTTACACCGAAAATTCATTAAATAAGTACAAGGTGGTAAAAAACAACTGTGTATATGTAAAAGGCAAAGGAATGCCTCCTCCGACTCTATAAAGTATAAATGTTCTTGATCAGGATCAACCGTCTGTCTGTCCGCTCGGATGAACGCCTCGATATCCAAAACACCAAATTAAAACCGAAGGTCAAGTTTGTTTCATATTTTGATTCTGCTCCCCACACCCCCGAAAATCGATAAAAAATGATTTGAAATTTTTAAGTATACAGTTTATTGATTTTTGGAATATATGAAGTCTTGGTCACTCTTAATCTACTGTGCAAATTTCAAACCAATCAAAAAATAAACACTGAAGTTACTAAGAAACTAGTTTTCTTAATAAAAGCAAGAAAACCAAATAACAAAATGAACAATTCGAATGTTGGTTTAGTTGGCTTTGAAGGTCTCAACATAATCCATCAATTGAACTACAATGTACAACTCTACAATGTACTTTACAGAGATCGGGGATTCGGAATTCGGGACTTTGTATTTCTGTATACTTTGTTCTGTGCTCTTCACTCGTCGGTTTCCAGTGTTGGTACGCATATTTAAAGTTTGATATCAATCTTTCGCAGGAATGAGCAATGACACTTAATGGCATTTTAGTCCCAAACTCTGTCTCTCAGACCCCAGCCCCCATCCCGCAGCCCCCAGCCACGGGTTTATAGCCAGTCGACAGCGTCGCCTTGTTAAGTGTAAACGTTAAGTGCCTTGTTACTTAATTCTCTGCTTTTATCTTTTCGTACATTTTCCCGCTCTAATTCGACTTGCTGTTTAAGAAGAAAAAAAAAATGCTTTTACCCCGGAGTTGATCTTGTCGTGGTCGTCCCCATCCTTGTCGTCGTCGTCGTCTCTTCTTGACTGCATTTGCTGTCTTTGGCTGCCTGGTTGGTTGGCTTTCATTCTCATTCTCAGTCTCATTCTCAGTCTCAGCCTCAGTCTCAGTCTCAGTCTCGGTTTGGTCCATTATCACACGCGACATTAAGTGCAGCCATAATGTAATCGAGCATTTTCTTTAATTTACAGTTAATTGAGTCTTATAGGGTAATTATGCAGACTTTAGGAATCGTCACTGCTCCGCAAGGGTCTCAACTTTAGCATGTTTCTCTTAATTGTGTAACATATAAAACTGCTGGCGAATGGTACAGCCAACTGTTCTGTGGTCATGTGGCGTGTATATATATCAATCAAAATGGTAGAGTTGAAGCCTTAATTAAACTGCGAGGGCCATTAAGTGGCCGATTTAAGAGCGTGGCCAAAGTCAGCACTTGCCAAGGCCCAGACCGCGTCCACTGCATGAGATATGTATGTACATACATAAGTACGCTTAGGTCTGTCTTGGTCTGTGTCTTGGCCGAGAGTTGCCTGCAGCTAAACTGGCTAACAAATTGCAATTGATGCGATAAGCCAGTCACTGACAATAAACGAAATGCACAATCAATCAGACAAGCATCGACCAAACCACACACAAACGTGCGCCAAATCGCTGCCCATATAAACCAACACAAGTGCAAGTACATGATCTAACCAGCTAACCAACCAACCAACCAACCAACCAACCTACCAAACAACCCACCAGCTAACCAACCAACCAACCAACCAGACAAGCAAAGTGCGTCAACATAAGCTTAATACACTAAGGAAAAGAATCAAGATGGAACAGGTATCTTCTCTGCAGAAATGTTTTTTTTTTTAAATTGAATTCAAGAACATAGCCAAACTTATAATTGAGAAGTGACTTTAGTTGAGAGTTTAGTTTAGGCCGCGTTCACCGGCATAATTGATCAATTATTCCAAGTGATCGATAAGTTTGATACTCTTTGGTGAACCATATTGTACGGATACTATTTCTGAAATGTCATCCTAGAAGCATTGCCATTATTTTTAGCTTTCATAGCTGATATACTCGTACATAAGTACAATAACATTTTCAATCTGTTATTAATTTACTAAAACGTATTGCAGTTTATAACAAAGGGTGGAGTTCGAATGCCACAAAGTTTCCACTGAGGTTACATTTAGAAAATAGGATATTTTTGCGGCTCAAAATCTAAATCAAATTAACATGTTCGTTGGTAAACTCATATTTTAATTTAATACTCATACTCATATTTTAACTAATGTGTGTACATTTAATTCGTCACCGAATTAGCGTACTATTTCTATATCATAAGTCGTGTAATCATAGCACACATCAGTTATAAGATATAGAATATCTTCTTAAATTAATTAATTTTAATATGTAATTTCTGCAATTCCAAGAAATTGTATGTATTGAAGTATGTGCTTCAGTACATGAACTATAAAATCGAAGCATTTACAAGCATGTTGTATATGGAAATCATGTATCACAAGTAAATATGTAATCATAAAAAAGATTGCTAAATTTATGAATAACTGATCATAAATTTACATTTTAAGAAAATAACTTTCAAAGCTTAATAAATGCACAAGATATCAAACTATGATAAATTGGTTTTAATTCTTATTTAAGATTAAGCTAAGCATTTGTCGACGTGTCTAAAGGCAACGATTTGGTTCTTAAACGCAATAACTCGAAGTCAGTCACGGATATATAGCTTACTAAGATATTGATATGTACTCAATAAGAAATCTTAAATGGAAAATAAATGAAATATTTAGCAGGCTCGACGTCAACAATTCAGGGTGAATATAGAAAGGTAGATATTTTGAAAATATTATGAGCTGAAATGATATTCAAAGATGCGCATTGAAAGGTTTCAGTTCTAATTCTGTTCTCTCAGTGTAGAGGTACACAAGATGCACCTTGGATTTGCAGCGTTGCACCTGTGGCAGTTAGCAGCGCTAGCTGAGAATCGGGCGTTGTCTGGTAACCACTGATTTCCGCAGCTGACGCTGCAAGTGTCTGAGAAACCGTTAGCAATCATTAGCAATGAAATCAATTGGCCCATATCGAAATAGGAATATACGAGGATTGTGTGTGGCTTGGCAATTCGATGAAACCACTTCACAGGAAGTTCAACAAGTTAAGATCTGTGTTTTTCCGACTAATCAGCCACACTTAAATACGTATATTTATATAGCCACAACGTGATGGCATCTTCTTTTTCAGTATTGAGTGTTTAAAATGAAAGCGGGCGATACTTTACAGTACTTTCAACATAATGAATTACAAACATCTGTATTCGTAATTTTAAGAATACTATATACTTCAATCCAATCTCGAAATGATTATACTATGTTCCCGAAGGGAAAAATAGTATATTGGGTTTGCGAAATGTTCCTCTGTCCGTATGAACGCAATTTTTTTGCCTTTATCTTTGAGCTAGAGCAACCAAACTTGGTACACATGTTGGTGTATATCCTCAATTTATGAAGTGTCGAGATCGACCCCCCACCCCCACCCCCTCCTCAGCGAAAACCTGTATCTTCCCCATTTTTAAAGCTATAGTCACCAAATTTGGCATACAGACTAATGTTGAGATTCCCAGACAGATCTGCATCAAAAAATTTAGATTTCAATTTCATGATTTCATGAAGTTGAAACTTTACTTTAGAGTAACTTAACCTAACTTTATATTTTTAATGTGTGGCAGAACTGTGTAAACGTGGGGAATTTGTAAATGTTGCATAATTAGGTGCAATTTTGGAAGTTGTGAATTGTGTAAATTAGGAGTTCATAGTTTAAATACTGTAATATCTATTTTTAAGCCAACCTTAGTTAGAATCTCGCATATTGGACATCCCTGTTGTCAAATTCGGAAATTGTTTTTTAATTCCCATAAAGTTCTACATGAACTATCAATATACTAGTATATTGATACTACTAGCTGGACTTCTTGATTCCAGCTAGTATATTGATAGTACATAGATTTTCTTGAAATAGTAGATTTGATTTAGTTGTTATTACTTGTTCTGTAAGTTCTGTGTGAGGAAGAGAATCAGTTAGCTGCTTACAAATTGATTTGAATAATTGTTAATACACTTAGCATGTGATGACGTTAAGGACAGACAGTTATCAATAGACTTGTATAGGTGTGTGTATGTGACTTTGATCCCGGCTTGATCGGCTTCGATCCCAATAATTACACGCAATTTACAAACGCTGATTACTTATGCTAATGCCCCCATGCAAGCAGACAAAGAGAGACAAGTGGCTCGATCCTTTGGCCAGGTTTTTGCATTTTGCGATTCAGGTAGCTCGCATTGGTAGCTCGCGTTGGTAGCTGGTGGTGCTGCTGGTGCTGCTGGCTAACTGCCTACCCACTGATTATCTAGCAAGAGCGTGGCGACTGCACCACCGTCAGCCACCACTAAAAATGTTTGTCTATGCGCAATGCGAAATGATTTGCAGAACGAATTGCGCTGGAAGGAAATTGCGTGCAATAAAAGATAGATATGTTTGCTGGCCAGCTATCAACGGTTGATCATTAGAGAAATATTCGACAGGCGGCAGACGGCTAACAACGGAGCGTGTATCGGGCACGAAGTAGTATAAATATTGCCATACGTTTGCTTATCTTGGCCAATTTATGGCCGCTTTTACCCAAATGACTCAATAGCCGTAGTGCCATCGGAGCCAACCTCGAACTAGTTCTACACGCACGCACTTGCCACGAAATTAATATAATTCTCAATTACGAAACAAGTTATGCCACAAATTAAAATTACGCAAAGAGCAATAGAGAGGCAGAGAGAAACGAAGTCTAACTGCACTTTCAGCTAACAAGCTGAAGCTGTATCTGTATCTGTATATGTAGCTTTAGCTTTAGCTTTAGCTGTATCTGTAGCTGCAGCTCCAGCTGAATCAACTGACCAGACGCACAGAGACAAAGATACGAATACAGTAAGGGCGTCTACGTTGGGGCGCCACCCAAATTAGGCGCACCTGCTGCCTGCTTGCAGCCTGTGGCAGCCACACAACAAAGGTGTTTCGCTGTTATTAATTAACAACAATTCGATTTGCGGCCACACTTGGGGGCTGGCTACACTACATACCACTCCAGCTGGCTGTGGGCCAACTGTTGTTGCTGCTGGCTCGTCTCTGTGTCTTTGGTAATCATATTCACAATCGTTTGGCAAGTACATGTAGAACCGCTGCCACTGTCAGGTCGCCTGTTCACCTGGTCGCAACCAGTCGCCAAGGCAAAAATTGCTGTTCGCGTTCGCGTTTGTTTTCTTTACTCTTCTTATTTCTTTTTGTTTTGTGTGTTTCGGAGGCAAATACCAAACACGTTTCGCGGAACAAGTTCAGGTGCTGGATTCGGACTCGGACTCGAACTCGAACTCGGACTTGGACTTGGACGTGGCCAGCAGCCTAGCCTAGCACATTTTGCCTCACTTCATTGCTGCCTGCCTGGCATAGTATGGAGTAACATGTCTCAAGACTTGTTCCACCCTTTTTTTCTGGCGCAGCATAGACGACAACAGCAACAATGACAACAACAACAACGACAACAGCAACAACAACGACAACGATCCATCCGTTAAACTGCTTTAGGCCATTGTCCAACTTATAGCCGCTTAGCATTGGGTCAACTGAAGTTGTTAGATTTGGAGCGCAGAATGGGAGCACGCACTGTGAATATACCAAAGCTGCAGCCTTTTTGAATAAAGGTGTTGTTCTTGGGTGCATCCCAGGACAGGTGCTTGTTGAGATTGTTTCCGAGCAAATTGCGGATGCCAGATATGAAATGTTTGCGCTTCTGACCTTGCATTCATGAGCTTGTTTTCGCCTTGCCCTTGGTAATAAATAAACATTTTTGAGATGGCAAGTGAAATGCTTTTGTCATTTATGACAAGCATCAAAATATTACGAATTTCTCATCCTCAAAATCTTGCCCAGACATTGAGAAAACGTGCTTTTAGTATGAAGAAAAATTATCTCTTTTTATTTGGTTTGCCTTCTCAGCCTTTTAACAAAACAATAAACATGTTTTTTGTACGCCATTTCTAGGGAATCTTTTAAGATTCTTACAGCCTCGATTATAACTCTAACGAGCGCTAAAAATAATAAGCCATAGAATCAACATTTCCATTTAATGGCAACAATTGTTCTACAGTTGTTATAATTATGGCAATCAGAAAACATTTAACTAAATCTTAATAAAAGTTGGCTTAAATTACTTTTTAAAATTATAATAAGCCAACTCAATATGTGATAAATAATTGTTCTACTGACCTTTTTTCCACATAAATCTTATTAGGGAGACTATATCGGAAGTTGAATTCTACAGGAGAATTTCATTGGTATATCCAGTTTAAACTAGCAAAATGACTGGGAGATCTAGAACAGAGATCATAATATGGCTATTCAAAGACCGTGATCATATTATCTTCAACTGACGATATCTTAGGGTTTGTGTAAATTGTTTTTGTGTTGTTGAAGGAAATCCTAGATCCGCCTTTGTAAGGCGGCAAGTAACCTTAATAAAATTTAAGAGATACTATCTATGTAAGATATGTTACAACTTGTAAGGCAAAGTTATTAAAAAATATTGACCGACTGTGACCATTCTCTTGTTTATTTTGACGTTATTTCTATTTAATAATCTATACGAGTACATAAAGATCTTTTAAAACACTTAAGCTCCTTTAATAGCGCACAGAAGTTGGAATAACTTTTACTATAAATATTCACCCATTGACCAATTCTGCATTTACGATGCCGCAGAAGACTGCTCCATTTGGACAATGGACCCCCATGCTAGTGTTGAATTTCACTCGGCTAATTGCTGCTGATGAGACTAACATGGATGTATTTTTATATAGATGTTCATGCTGGCGGCGCCACATAAAACGCACATATTTCAGCTGCCAGTTGAGCGTGTGGGGACGAGAGACGGGCGATCGGCGACCAGAAGACCCAAGACATTCGCCCGCCGGCTGGGGACCAGGGGACTTGGGGCCTGGCTCTTTGGAGTTAATGGCAAGCGAAGCTGTAAACTTGCATACAGCAACCACATAATTTGGAGTAATGGACTTGGACGAGCATCAATGTGTTAGCGGATGTGCATCAAACGTCGCTCGGTGGTTCAGAATTGGGCTATACTTGGGCTGTGGGGAATGGGTATAGGGTACGGTAGGGAAAGATAAGATAGGGAAGTGTAGTGGCAGGTAGGGATAGGTTAAAGTAGCGAAAGTGGGAATATGGCAGAGTAGGGATCAATTACGAGTAATCTTCCCATACCCAGTATGGGTATGTATATATTGGATGGAAGGGTGGTAATGCTAGAAACAGTGCTAAAGCCGCCACTGGATAGTTTCGACAGTCGTAGTTGAAACTATCGATACGTTGTAGAGCTGCAAAATCGTCGATAATTCGGCAATTCGGTAGGAATAGCTTAAACTATAGATAGGATAGGAATAGGGTAGAGTAGAAGGTGGTGAAGCTGGAAATCATCGTTAAGGCCGTCATAGGATAGTTTCCTATTGTGAAAACTATTGAAACTGGGTATGATATAGGGTAGGGAAGTGGATTTGGAAGTAAACGAAAATTGAAATTTGGAATATTGGAAATAGTGTAGGGTAGAGTAGTAAAGTCGGAAATTACGAATCGTATATCAATTGTACATATATAAGGTGAACATTATAAACAAATCAATTTAGTTATGGAATGGTATATTTTTTACATGACTCTTGATCCAATTCTGAAAATTGGCATTAGGACACGTAAGCTTATTGGCTTGTTCATTGTATTTTTGATCAACTTCGATGGGGTCTTAAAAAGAAACCATCGATATTATCGTTGATGTTGTCGATAGGGTACTGGTAGGGGTACCAGTACAGTAACCATTCAGTGGAGTGCCTTTGACCATAAATTCTGTAAATTCAAAGCGCGAAGGAATGTCACTTGCCAATTATTAGAGAATGTCAGCTTGTCGCTGATATCTTTGCCATGTTTGTATTGACGATCTTAGCCGCTGCTGCTGTCGCTGTCGCTGTCGCTGCTGCTGCTGCTGCTGCTGCTGCCGCTGCTGCTTCTGCAAATCTTCGCACAGCTCTCTAAAGGCATCAGAGCGCTCCACTTATCGTTGCTTCATATCTAATATAGACAACTAAACAGGTTCCACGCACTGTGGTCGGTCGCTTGGTCGGATGGTCGGTTGGTTGCAAAGTGCAGTTCAATCACAGCATCAATCCCAGTCTCAGTCTCAGTCCCAGTCCCAGTCCCAGTTGCAGTCCCCCAGCTTTATTCCCAGTTCAAGTCCAGAGCATACCCAGGGCCACGCACTGACACGAGACTCTCTTTTTAATTGCTGCACTGCGTCAGCTATTCAGGACGGGAAAACGTTTGACAAATGCAATGCCGACAATTACATGCGTTGCAATATCTTCTGGCTTCAGCTGAAACTAGAACTCATTATTGTGTCATCATCATCATCATCATTATCATCACAACGCAACAAATTATTCGCAAATATTTTCATCCCATACCCGCATGCCTTAAAGACATGTGATTTTTGTGACTGGTTCGCAGTTTCTATTCCTGTTTAAAACCAACTGAGTTGGGTATTAAATGGACCTTGTCTTCAGTTTCTAATCCGATTCTCCAAAGATATCTTATTCCATGTATAAAGTGTCCAAGAAAGAACAGCTAACTTCGGCGAAAGTTCTTATAATTTTCGAAAGGTTGGTCCTAATGGTAATTAGATAATATAGAGATCAGATTTTCATCCATAAAATTAAACTCGCATTCGCTGAAATTGGTTACAAAACAAAATAGATTTTCACCCAGAAACTCATTTTTCATCCGTTTGTTCTTATGCCAGCCATAAGCTACAGAAGGTAAAATTTTGATGAAATTTGATCAAAGTCTTAAATGTATAATCAAGCTTAGAATTGTTGAGATTTAGTTCGATATCTGAAAACAAAAACAAAACGGATTTTCATACAACATATCAATTGCCTAACGATCGTTCTTCCTGGCAGCTATATGATAAAGTAATCCGATTCTGACCAAATTTGATCAGCTTGTAGACAACAGAATACAACTTCGAAATTCTGAGTTTAGTCAGGATGTCTTTAAAAAAAGCTCATCACACAATACAGTGATCCGTGACTTATAATAAGAATCCTTAAATTAGCTCTTAAACTAAAAGATTAGTTTGCATCGATCAGATAGATAGATAGTGCACATAGGGGTGACAGGAACCCGTTAAAATGGATCTTTACTTAGCCGTTGAAGGAAATTGTACGAATATTTGCACTTATATAACTAGATTTTAATTAGAACTGTTATGGTTCTCATAAGTACCATTGAAGTGCTGGACTGAATTGCATAATTCGCTTTCTAATATCCATTGCCGACTCGGACACTTGCTGCTGGCAACAACTTAATCAGAGGCCCACTCCATGACACCACTGACCTTGTGCCACTTGAAGGCGACCCAGACAGAAGTGAAAACAAAATCCCTATTCAAATTTGTAAGCTGGACTGGCATTGGCTTTGGCACTGTGACTGAGTTGGGGACCGGGGAACGGAACGGGGGATGGGGAGGGTACTGCGACTGGGGCTGGTGCCGTTTCCTAGCTGGCCCGGCCTGGCCTGACCAAGCCACATGTCTGACTTGAACTTGAAGTGCGGAACCAGCTGGAAGTAAGTAACGGTCCTGCGGCGGCTGCTGCGGCTGCCTCGTGAGAAATCAAACTGTAAAGTGCGGCTGAGACTGGGGCTGGAGCTGGAGCTGGTGCTGGAGCTGGATGGGGGCTAAGTATGGGGCTGTGGCTGTGGCTGGGGCTGGGGCTGGAGACGTGGCCAAGCGGCGTCATCATCGTTGTTGTCGTGGCTTAAACAGGTTGCAGTGGTCGTATACCATTTTAGTTTGTTGTGCTTCCTCTTTGGCACGTCTGCGCTGCCGGTGGCGGCCTGATGAGCACAAAATACACACACACGCACGACACACACACACACACACATACACACACACACACGCATACACACTTGCAGAGGACATGCAACTCAAATAGAGAGAAATGTTTTGCGCACTGCGGTATTAGTATTAGCCCAAACCAATTGCACAATTTGTAACAGCTTTTGACGTTCTTATGGTTCACTGGCGGCCCGCCTGTGGCCAAAGTTGCAACTTGCAACTTGCAACTGGCAACTTACAACTGCCACTGACTGTTTGGCAACGCCTTTCCATATCCATTTGAAGGTACCCAGCCATCGGCATGTGATTCAGGACAGCCAACGTTCTGTGATATGTCACCTCTAGGCTTGTGGGTGTGAGCTCTTCAAACTGTTACACATTCCGCAGCTTTTGGGGCTACAGTTGATTAAAGAAACCGTAACAGAGCTGAGCAAAGGTTAACTGGATCTCAATTGGATCTCAAAGCATCCACAGCGTGCAATTAGTATGCAGAAAATTTGAATATTAACACTTTTATTCTTAAGCAAAAACAGATGGTATCAGCATTTTGTCACACAATTGAAAGGAGCGTTTCCGACCCTATAAAGTATATTCTCTCTAGGTATTAAGAGCACCTATTGTCGAATGCTTATTTCTAATGTGCATGTATGTTGGAACAGACCGGATCAGATAACTTTATCATATAGCGGACATATGAACGATCACTTGATAATTGAGTTTATGTATCGAAAACCTTTTTCCTTAAGAATCCTCAACAAAGATTCATTATGCTCACCCCCAAATAACTAAATTCGAATTACTTTCTGTGTGAAATACTTTCCTTCAAGGGTATATATTATCGCCACACAGGGAATGACATTCTTATACTCTGTTCCTGAAGGGAAAAGTAGTATATTGGGCTTGCGAAATGTCCGTCTGTCCGCATGAACGAAAGATAGAGCAACCAAACTTGGCGAAAATCGATATATTCCACATTTTTGAAGATATAGTCACCAAGCTTGGCGTACAGACTAATGTTGAGTTTCCCAACAGTTTCTCTCCACCGCAAATCGGCAAAAGCTTTCCCAAAAACACGTTTTTTCGCAGGATTATATCTAGTTCATAACTAAATTTGACATACAGACTAATGTTCACCCCCTGGAGAAACCGGCATCAACAACTTTTTGACAAACCCAACCCCCGCAAATGAGCAAATTATACCGAACTGGGAACAGAGTATTTTGCTGTCGGATACGTCCGACAGCAATGTTCTTACTTGCTCATAATCTGTTTAAAAAACTATTGAATAAGAACTTTCATTGGGTTTGTGCAGTATCCAGGCTGTCTGTACGTCCGTATTTCGGCACCTAGAGCAACCAAGGTTGGTAAAAATGTTTATACACTACCTATACTCTTGTCTGATATAGTTTTAAGATGGAGGGAGGAGTCGAACCCAGGCGGATGACTCAGAAACTAAGCCACCCCTGCCCGACTCCAGATAGAATACAGAATCCATAAAAAACATAATTCGGAAAAATTTTCAATTCATTTTGAAAATATTAGATCTACTATTATTAATAAAAAGTTAGCTTTTAAAATCAGCTAAAATATTGAATTTATGCATACATTTTATATTATTTATATTTCAACTTGTCAAGTATGTGCCTTAAAAATAAAAATAAATCAGTAGAAAATGAAATACCACTTTAATATTTACTAAACCTACCAAAGAAAGTTATAGGTATATCAAGTTATCTAATGAGAGTGCATCATAATAAGCCGCATTAACTTTAACAAAATGATATTAATTAATGTGCAGATAGTACAGATTTTAATTGAGGAACTTCTACAGCTTATCTGGGAGTGAGTGTGTGATTCTGTGTAGCTGGTTGCTCTTTAACAAATCAACAGCCTTCAGCAATTTTGCTGCAGTGCCAATGCTATCATACCCATGTATCTTTCGCAGCCTTCAGTCACACACACCTGTAATTTGTGCTTGGCACCTTTTGGGAACCAGCAGCAGCGGGGCGGTCGGGGTGCAATAACAAAACGAGCATTAGCTGCCAAAAGAGCCCAAGACAATTTGTAGGTACCTTCTCAAGTCGAAGAAGAGCCCAACCTCAGCTTCTGCTCCAGGAAGGAACTGTTGAGGTTTAGTTTGAGTTTGAGTTTGAGGCTGATGCAACTGATTGCAGTTTCTAACTGCAACGCTGCAATAATTTTGTAATTTCTCACTCACTTAATTTAGCACAATTAATCTCAATTTTAGCTGTCAACTGGCACACCGGCCGGAGAACTTTGGCTAACACACTGGCTCAGGCCTAAACTTATCGCCACGCATGTCTGGGGCAACAGCTTCAGGTTCAGCTGAGGCTGAAGCTGATTCAGCTCCAGCTCCAGCTCCAGCTCCAGCTTCAGGTTCAGGTTCAGGTAGTGGGAATCTTCACATAAATATTGGACTGCCGTTATGTTTCATGTATAATTTGTCACTCGAAATTAATCTACGAACGACTTCAACTTGGTGTTGGGTTATTTTTTATAAAATGTCGCTCGCCTGCCATGAACATGTCGAAACATGCATGCCAGCCACATGACCGGATTTGATCTTCTGCCTGTGGTTCTGTACCTCTGTGACTTTTCGGCAGCATTGTTTATTATACTTATCATAATGCCAACTGTTAAGTGACTGTGACCGTCTTCTGACTGTCTAACAATAAGACTGGGTGTCGATGCCCCCCTCACAGTTACACTGAGAAAAAATGCGATCGAAAATTACTAACGGACATCAGTGGATGTCAATATTTCTTCGTAATATTAGGCCCATTGGGTAACTTATGTCTAAAATCGCATGCAAATATTTACTTGATTACATTTCTTTTTTATTTTATTAGTGATGGAAATGTCAAATGAAAATAATTTTATACATCGTATCTTTTGTAAGTTAAACATAGATTCAGCTATTTTTGATACAAATTTATTAAAAACTACAAGTACTTTAAAATCAAATACATATTTTTTCCTTCAAGAATTTCTCTCTATATCAAAAATAAATATTTAAGTTCACTTACTTAGTATTATGTGTTTAAATACAGTATTTATTACTCCCTGTACCCATAAAATGGGTAAAAAGGGGGTATTACATCTGTGCAAATGTATGTAACAGACAGAAGGAGACATCTCCGACCCTATAAAGTATATATATTCTTGATCAGTGTCAAAAGAGATTTCGATTTGGCCATGTCCGTCTGTCTGTCCGTCTGTCCGTCTGTACGTCTGTCCGTCTGTCCGTCTGTCCGTATGAACGCGTCGATCTCAGCAACTACAAGAGCTAGAGACACCAAATTTGAAATATAGGTTCCTGTATACCATACGCAGATCAAGTTTGTTTCATATTTCAGATATCTCCCCGCAAATCGATTAAAACCGTTTTACAGTAACAATTTTCAAGATATAGCTTTAAGATTTGGCACGTACAATACTTTCGTCTCTCTTAATATACTATCCAAATTTCAAGTCGATCGGATAATAAACACGGAAGTTATTCACGAAAGAAGATTCAGTGATGCAGCGAGAGGAGGGAAGAAGAAGCACAGCCACCAATTAAATTGAATCGCTTGCGCTGTCGCTTTTGCCGCCAGTGTGTGTGTGCGTCTTTGTGTATGTGTGTATGTATGTGCAAGTGGACGTAGATATGATTGAATGTTTTAGACCTGGGTACAGGGAGTTACGTAGTCGGGTATACTCGACTATAGCATTCTTACTTGTTTATATTGTAATAATATTTTTATTTGACCAAATAATTACATTTTAATTTATTCATCAGTGAGATCTTTGAAGTTACATTTATTTAAGAAAAGTAAACTATGATAGTATTTTCGCAATATGCCGAAAACTTCCTAGAGCGTTACCAAATCTGGTATTAAACCTTAAGATTTTTATAGCTATCTATTTTTTCCCCCTTTTCCCTAAGTCCTAGTCCTTTATCAAATATTATCATTAAAATCTTATGATGTTCAATTTATTTGAGAAAAGTAAACTTTAAAAATTTGTAAATGAATTTAAGTAAGAGTTAAATAAACTTACATCCTTTTATTTTCATCAGTTGCTTTATTTTTCAAGGAATTTCCTGAACACTGATAATCTAGCAAACAACCATAGAATAACCTCTAGGCATCAAGAAAAAAGTATCGAGTTTCAAATAAAAAACATTTCCAAGTTCAAAATAGATACATCCATGTTCACTAAGTTTAATAGAAATTTTTCTGCGATCTGTTTTGGGACAATAAATAAATGTTATAATTAAAACCAAAATTAAAATGATTGGTTGCGTTCCAGAGAGCAAATCCATTATATTACAATGAAATCTTCCTTAAAATGTATGAGGAACATCTAGAATGAACAAAATGGTGTATAATATTTTATATTGGAAATATGTAAATACAAAAAATAAGAATAAATAAAATCTGTTAAGAAGATCTAGCATAATCAAAATAGTATATAATTCTTTATAATCGAAATTGCGCTTGTGCCTCCTATATTTTCAGAGTGTACGCACAACAGTTGCTTTATTTTTGGAACTCGGACTGGGCCTTGTCCATTAAGAGCTGTTAGGGGTTACATTTAAGTTCTGTTTTAATTTCCATTTTGTTAGCGTTTGAGTGCGCATTCATTTTTCGCCACATTTTGCGGTTTGGTCTTCGTGTTTTCAACATTTTCTTTTGCGGTTTAACAAATTTTCTAGTGATCTGTGCAAAGTCTTGTCTTTCATACAGGTTCTCGTCTCGTTGACGTCGACATCGACGTCGACGTCGACGTCGGCTCGTACACATGCTTAGATATAGATATGGATGGACCTGAAACGTTAGCAAACACAGTAGGGGAGTGTGGGTTGGGGGCTCGGTTGGGTGATGTCGACGGTTGGTTGGCCGCCTGGTCGCCTGGTCGGGTTAGTTTCTGGCTGCTTGGCTCATCGTTGCTCCATTCCGTCCACATTTATGGCAGTTGGCAGCGGCAAGGTGTTATTTTCATTTCTAGGTTACTGACCCATGTCATATGTGTGTGGAAAATTCAATATTGCTGTGAAAAATACTTACACAACTATTAAATAAAGACATGCCAGTGCCCTGGCCCGTCGCTGTCGCAGTCTCAGTCGCAGTCGCAGTCTGTGGCCTGTGGCCCAGAAGCTTAGTATTCGCTTGGTTCTTAATAATTACGCTCATTTCATGCATGCAATGTTTGGATTCCAGTGAAACGCTATTGTCCCCACACCCACCGCCAGCCCCCCAGCTAGATCTATAGCGTTTTCCAGCTTCAGCTGCTTTAGCTACCGTGTGCGGTAACCTTCAAGTTAACATGGAACAAATGAAAAAATTCTTCGACAGCTGCCACTTTGCTGGTCTTTTCCTTTGCTTAATTAATTACCACATTCCTTTGGTTTTAGCCATCTTGTGTGTGTCTCTGTGTGTATCTGTGTGTCTGTGTGTCTGTATGTCTGTCTGCGTGTGCTGGCTGTCAGATTTCCGCTTGTGCGCGCCAAGTGCGGAACCAAATACGAAAGACTTAAGACACAAACTCGATTTTCACCCATCACAAGTTTGCACACTTCCTACTCAAATGGTAATCGATTGAGTTCGCACATGTCATTTGACGCGCTTTTGTGGCATTGTTGACAGCACACGATTACAATGAATGAAAATGACATGATGTGCACGCGAAGAGAGCGCACCAGTTGGGGCTAGGCCAGGCCAAGAAGACAAATTGCGACCTATTAATCTCGCATGGACTTTCACTTTGCTCAGGCCCTAGCCCAGCAAAAACCATCTTCTCGCTCTTCACAATATTATGCAAATGTCAATCAGCGGCGCAGAGTTGACATTGACAACAGGATCGAGCCCAGTTAATGCCATGGGGCCCTGGCTAATCAGCCGCTGCATAATTGCCAATATAAGTATATGCTACAATATATTGGTGGCAGCTACAAGCATTTTCCACAATGCATGCTGGCCATTTGAATTAACGTTTTGCTTTTTTTCCTTCTTCGATTTGATTCACGTGTAAACGATTAATCAAGCTTCAAGAAGCGATTGCCACTCAGTCTGGGCCTCCTCCGGCTCGATTGGCCCCTAGCTAGGTGTGTTTCTCCAGTTTGGGGCCTGCCGTGCTGCGTTTGCCTTAGCCCCAAGCTTTGTGTCGTTGCTATATGGGTCAGTAAGGTGGATTTATTCGGGCTAAGGCAAGAACTTCATTTCAGTTTGAAAGTTTATGCCAAATTGATTGGTGCGAATATAAAAACACAACTCGTGCAGAGCGTTTAATGAACATATTTATTGGCACATTAAAATTAAAAAGCAAAATATGCGAGTGTATGTTTAGCGAGAGCTATAAATAAATAACAAAATTAATATAAATATATTGATGCTAACTTCGCTTGACTTTTTTTGCCACCATCCAGGGTTCTTAATTGTAATTTGTACTCCTGTACCCATAAAATGGGTAAAAGGGGGTATTACATCTGTGCAAATGTATGTAACAGACAGAAGGAGACATCTCCGACCCTATAAAGTATATATATTCTTGATCAGTATCAAAAGAGATTTCGATTTGGCCATGTCCGTCTGTCTGTCCGTCTGCCGCCTATGTGCGTGCGTCTTTGTGTATGTGTGTATGTATGTGTAAGTGGACGTAGATGTGATTGGATGTCTTAGACCTAGGTACAGGGAGTTTCGTAGTCGGGTATACTCGACTATAGCATTCTTACTTGTTAAGTATACGGTTGGTATATAGGATTTGTGGAAATGTCTATTTTTTGATTACTAAGAGTTAAGAATACTTTAAAGGGTATAGGGAAAGAAGAACTTAGAAACCTTCTCTCACACTTTTGACCTTAAGCCCATTTCTCGTCCGTGGTAACGACTGGGAGAAGATTTTTCAAGTTTCATACAACAGTTTTCCGCCCGTGGGGGTAGATGTTCTAAGGTCCGGGGCAGCAGCACCTACCGGGTACAAACTAAAGAGAAACCATCCTCCCCACCAATTGAACATAGGCAACAAAATATGGTAAGATTTGGTCCAGTGGTTCTCGAGTTTTGGGCTAACAAACGTATTTATATATTAAGTTATTATACAGTTACTTGAATGGTTTTTATTTTATTTTACTATCTTCAACCAAGGAGAGATTTCCATTTGCTTGTTTTAAAATTATGGACACGGAACCTGAGGGTACTTTATATTTCGTTAACTCCAATTTCTACGTATTCAACTAGTTTTGTCTAATAGATAACACTTTAATTCGCAAGTAAACAATTTGGGATGTCTCCACTTGTTAATTTTTATGTAGATGTATCGATAAAAGCATTTATAATTTCAATCATGCTGTCAAGGTAGCAACTCCAACTTCCAAACGAAGCTCCATCTCTGAAAATTTACATTAATCGATTATAATCGCATAAGTTTCGCATTCAAATCCATAGTATACAAATTTGACTTGTGATATGCACGTGCCAATAGTTAAGTTTGAATTGAAAAGGAATTCGAATTAGGAAAGTTCGAGGTAAAATTGTTTTTAAAAGGACAACCATCAGTTTAATTTAAGTTACTGATAATTTGAGTTCGTTCAGTTCAACTATATTCAAAACTGTCGATAGTACCATGGTGAACGATCGAGATGGGCTTTGCAGCACAAATATCAAGAATTATTCAAGATTAATGCTTATAAAGTTGCATCGATGCCCACACCAGGGAAATGTATTGAAAAAAGACTTGAAATTTGCAAAAATTATCTTTAAAGACTGCTCACAGTTCTGAGATACACTTGGTACCATTAGGGACCTTATGGTCTAAGACAATTAATTGAAAGATAAATATAAGGAACTTTTCATTGCGCCCACCTTTGCCATAGAATAACAACCTTACAAGTTTACAAATTTACAACTTTATTCAGACATTCTGATTTATGATCATTGTCTGGTGACAGTGTTAAATGATCATTGCCAAATGAATGCCAGTGTAATACAGAAGCTATCAGCGATCAGTGATGAGTATTCTGTCAATGAAGTTCTCGGCCAGATATCATTTGAAATGCCGTCTATCAGTCAGAGCAGTCAGTCAGGCATGAATGAATGAGCTACTATGGCTAAGAATATTTACATTGAGTATCAGCAGAGTTCATTGAACTGCAATGATCGCCAAGTGATTTACAACTCCGCCTATTCAGTTCTCAAGTGGTTAGAATTTGGTTTCATATGATTAACATGAGACCAAAGCTTATTGACAAAACGATACGACGAAAGCGATCGTCATTTGATCATTTCGCATTAACATATTGAACTATCAATTGACAGAGATCGCCGTTTGATTACCATAAGCCGAGCTGTATGAGGTGCGATCACTTTCAGCTTATTTCAAATGTTACTAAATATGCGATTTAAAAATATTATAATGCAGATTGTGCACTCATAATCTGTAGGTGTCAGTTCATAATTTGTGATTCATTGCGGCTGTTTTCTCAGTACAAAAGACTGCACTCAGCACCAGCCAATATTATATAACCGTTACACTGATAACTCATAAAAAAAACCCCGAAAAACTGAAAAAAAAAATAAATATTGGAAAAATAAAATAAATCTTTAACACTGACCCACTTTCAAAACATAGTGAGTCAATAAAGAAACCGCACACAGACCAAATACGGCTTGCGTTAATATGGAGATTAAATAATCGTACGAGTCAGGTCTCCGTACCAGACTGAGACTCAGTCTCAGACTCAGTCTCAGACTCCAACTCAGATTCCCATGAATCACCCACACGAGGCGGGCTTGCAAAATAACTGGCAAGTGACCAACAGTGACAACAGTGCTGGGATTGCGGCCAAACCAAAAGAAAAGTTGTTAAAATTTATATACATAGATATCACACGCCTGGGGGGTCGAGGTCGCCAAACCGTAAACATTTATACACTCGCACATATACTTGCACACTTGTACACTTATCAATATGCAAGTTAAGAGCAAGCTGTGCTTTGGGGGCTTCCAATCAGCTGTTCAACAAAAGACTTAAGGCACAAACTTGTCCATCATAAATCTCTCTTTGGCCCATGCCGCTCGCTCGCTCACTCACTCGTGCGCTCACTCGGCTGAGCCTCTCTCTTTAACTCCAGCTCCAGCTCCAGCTCGAGCTCCGGCTCCGGCTCGAACTCTCTTTTGGCATCTGGCAAGTGGTTCGGTTCTGTGGCGCTGTTTTATGCGCTGGCTGCTGCTTTGCCGGCCGCAGTTTGGTTTATACAGCGCACGAGTGCGGATCGGGTACGGATACGGTATCGGTTTCGGTTTTGGTTTTGCTTAACATCAATTTTGAATTCTGTTTACCGTTTCGCCAGCGAGCCTGCCGATTTTCTATCGAACAGCAGCTCGCCGTTATTGATTTTTAAAAAAACATAATAATAATAAGTTGCCCCAAACTTTGTAGCACTTATCAGCGCCGCCTGCGGCAACAGACATTGGACAAGACGCAATCAATCAGAGAGACGCATAAATTTCTGAAATGAAATTGATCGACAAAAGTGATCAGCCAAAACCGTGTGTTCAGATCAACAAAACGTGTAAAAACAAAATATCAAACTGACAAAAAAAGCCACTCATCGAAATCAGTCAGTAAAAAGTGAGAGTTTTCCACGCTTTTTAGGTAATTTTGCTGTTATCTGTGTTTTTATTATAACTATGCTTCTTTTTTTTATATTTTGCTGCCTTTGGTTTTGGTTTTGGTTTTCGTCGGATAAATAAACTTGCGACTCAATCACGACTAATTGCGCATGCGCCGCCGCTTTATGCGTATTTAAAGTGCCGCCTATATTACAAAACCGGAGCCCAGCTCTGGTAACTGTCTCAGTGGCAACGTCAGTGCCTTTGGCTGCTTAATATGCGTGTCACGTTGCCGGCCATCAAGTTCAAATTGCAATCGCTGTCAACGCGCATTGCAACATGGTAGCGTTGTGGCTGCAACATCGGCAGCGGCACGCGTTGAAATTTTGAAATTAACACTAGCGATTGGCACAGCCGGCAAACTGGAGCAACTGGAGCAACTGCTGCTAATTAAGAAATCAAATTTATCAGTCCGCACTGTGCGTGAAAGCTGACAGCAAGGATAACAGCCAGGCTGACTGACTTGGCTGTCAGGCGAATGACCTGGGCCAGGTTTTAGTTGCCGATAGCCACTGTCAGCGACATGCACATTAATTAGCTCACATTTGTGGCATACAGCTGCGCACCGCACTCAACTTGCCACTTGTTAACGTTGGGCGACGCCGTCGTCACCAAGCAGGCAGCTAAAATAGAAAAAGCCAGGCGAAAAATAAAAAACAAAAAACTAAAAAGCAAAAAAGCGAAAAAAATACAGCTCAAATGCTGGCAAAAGTGAGTTAATACTGGTGCCTGGTTGTAGCCAGTTTTTTTTGTTCAGCTGGGCTGCAACTTGTGCTGGCCAGGCCTGCTCCTGACTGTCAAATGCAAACTCTGGCTGCGACTCTGGGCCTGGACTTGGTGTTGGTGTTGGTCTCTATGTGCTGCGGTCAGATGCTGCTGCGAGTTACTCGTAAAGCATTTAACTGCAAAGCTAATGCACTCACACACACATAGCACACACACACACACACAGATCACACTCATACAAGTGCAGTTAATTAATTTCTTTGTTGTTTTCTACGGTAAATCATGCCACATTGGTGTTGGTGCTGCTGCTGCTGCTGCTGTTGCCACTGCCACTGCCACAAGTCGTACCGTTTGAGAGATTTTGCAACCAAGAGAATGAGAATGAGAATGAGAATGAGAATGCCACTTAGATCGCAGCCCGTGTTGGCCGGCCAACTTCCCCTTGCCCCTTCGGTGGCAAACTCTTTGAGTCTGCTTATTGAATAGTTACTGTGAGTTTTCACGTTGCACTCGTCGGGGAGGCCTTTTGTTGCAGCTACTTGAACTGCATTTGCATATAAATTAGTTTTGATAGCAACGCTCCACACCGAAAACGAACAAAAACGTATACTAAGAAACAAAACAAAAAAATACATAAAAAGTAGCAGCCACTAACTGTTTGATGTTTGTTCTTTGAATGCGTTGCGAAAAATCAAGTTGGGGCCTGCCTAACGGTACTCATTAAGTGAAGTACAACAACAGCGACAGCATTTGAATAGCAGCACATTTAGTGGGAACAGACGCCACACACGACACCACACTGTGGCCAAGACAGACGCTGAGAGACGCTAAGACAGGATGAAGCGATAAGTTGGCAATAAAAATTGGCAGCACTTCGGCACATACGCCACTAACAAAAGACTTAGGAAACGAACTGCCAGCTCAGCCAGCCAGCCAGCCTGCCGCAGCGGCAACTGCGCCAGTTAATTGTTAATTGTTGACAAGTACTCGTTGTATGCAAAGCGAAAGAAGTGCAAATGTACGTTTAATGAGCAGCAGCCACTGCCACCACTCTGCACTGAGCAACTGTGGTGCTTGTGGTGCTTGTGGTGCTTGTGGTGCTGCTGGTGCTGCTGGTGCTTGTGGTTTCTTGCATTGCGCTGGGAAGCAACTTGTTGCTGGCCGCAGACTGCGAATTGCATTTGGTTGTGGCCATGGGTGTAGGGCAAATACGAGGGTATAAGGCGAGAATTCCACGTCAAAGTAATGACAAAGAGAAAACGCTTGCAGCTTATACAAAAAGTACTCAAAGCCACTAAGAAATGCATAGGAAAATATAAATACATAAATATCATATTTGTTACAAACTAACAGGCTATGCCCTAGTATTGGAGTGCACAAGACTGCGGGTTCGAATCCCAATCATCTATACTAATACACAAAAAACAGTTTGTCAGCTAGGATGCTGAAATTGTTACAGTAGTTTTCATCTGTAATGAAAGCGCACACTTAGCCGGGGCTTTGAAAATATCCACCCACAAGCGTGGAAATTCCCGGAAAACTGTTGTATAAAACATTTTTGTTTACCAACCAATCAGCTTCAAGCTCACTTTCCAAGATCTGTACGAAAAATCATTCGACACATTTCAACGATTTTGGTAAATTCCACCCTCATGGTTGGTTAATGGGGGTCTCAAAATCGATCTGTTGCAAACCTAATTCCAAAGTTCTACACATTAAATAATGCGACACGTGTTTCACCAATTTCGAAAAATTCATCCACATGGTCGGAAATTGGGAAAAATTTTGGCAAACGATATTTTTATTTTCATGCAATTGGCTTTAAACTCATTTACAAGGTTCTACACAAAAACATAAATATTTATAATATAATATCATATAATATCAAATATTTTACAAAATCCACTCCCGCGGACGGGAAAATCGTTGTGCGCTATTTTAATCTAAATATTTCGCCGGGCAACGCCGGGCATTAACCAGCTAGTTATTTACAGTAAAGTTAGCTATCAGACTCGGTTTTGGTCAGCTTTCAGTCTCTTTTGCTTTTCAAAGCCAAATATGTTTGAAGAGTTTGCTTGTTCAAATGGAAAACTTTTCAAATTGCGTACTCAATTGTATTTCAGAATACAGAATCCTTGTTTTGATATTTGCGCGGTGGTTTCAAAAAAACTAATTAATTAAATACACTTATGCTGTAATTCCAATTACACAATGCTACAAAAATGAGTAAGTTGCAAGAAAACTTGTAATTTACTGAAGGCAAAGAATCTCTGTATACCTAATATTTTTAATAGACTCTTCCTCCAATATCTCTAAGCGAAGAACAAAACTTGATCCCATCATCCACCTCTCTGAAGGAATTATTAATCTTCCATCAACGAAACATTCCACATGTTAGCCAGTCTTGATCAAAGGCAGCGTATTTCCATTATGGTCATTAATATTTATTTATTTTTAGCCTTTTCTTTTTGACACTTTTGCGACACATAATCACAATATAATTTGAAATTAATTTTCAGTAAAATTCATCACATCAATTATAGTTGTCACTTTCTTATCAGCAGCTTACCGATTAGCTAACATGCTGCTGTCGCTTTAAGCCATATTGGCAATTTGGCCAACACGAATACAATTTCCATTTTACATACCGATAAGGTTTCATTTATAAAGATAAACATCAATTCCCAGTTCTAGCCAATTTTGCATTAACTGGTTCGTTTGGCCATTTGAATTTGATTATAGATGAGTTTTTGGGCATTCCGTTTAGCTTCCAGCATATGAAATGCAAATATGCCAGCTCCAAATAGGGTCAAAGAGTGTTTTTTATATTTCTAGGGGCTGCACCTTAAAATTAAAGTTTATCGTATTTTTGCATACATTTTTGAGGAGTTTTATTTGATTTTGCTCGCTGGCTCGCTTTAACGTATATAATTATGTTTTTTTATTTTGTAGAAATGCGACAGAGAAAGGCGAAACTTCAGCGGGCTGACCTTTGATGGAAAAGTGAAAAACAATAAAAAGGAAAACTTCAATCGTAAATCAAAACTGTGCAATAAAATAAAAGCAAATAAACATCAACAGAATCGGAGGCATATCAAGAAAAGCAAAAATAAACAAAAGGGATAAAAATCAAATTTAAAACAGAAATTAATTAAGAGCCAGTCAAAGAAAAAAAAATAAAATAGAAAAGTGTTGCTGTGTTTCTCCTAAATTGTTGGCGTGATCGTAAAGTTATTGCCCCATAAACTCGCCCACAAATATTTACAAAAAGTTTACTGCCTTCGAGTGAAAATCAATTAAACAAAAATAAAAAATTCATTATTATTTTTATTGGCATTTGTGGATCAGCTACGCAGTTATCGACAGACAGACCTGTGCTTTACTAACCATGAAAATGTTGGAAAGTGTGCCGATCCGAGAAAATAATTAACAACAAAATTGTGGAGAGTGGCGCAGAGAAAAGTGCGAGTGCGTGTTAAATGAAATAATCTCTTGGCCAAAATGGCAGCCAGTGAAAATCAAGTTGGATAAGCTACAGGGCCATTGTTCTGACCATAACGACAGTGAATATCAATTATATTTTGAAGTACTCGCAATTAAAAGTGTTCTGAGACATTCAACTTCTGTGCAGCGATCCAATTATAGTCACTTTATGGCTGGCAAGTCAACAGTTTATTGAGAGTCTAGTAAGTAACTTCACTTAGAATATATAGAGCAAAATATAAACATTTAATTGCCATTTTCTTAATTTACAGTGAAAGGTTAGCTGAGCATTTCTCTTGTATCATTATTCTATGTGAAATTTGAACAAAGCTCATAAACTGGCATCTTAACTGTGCACTGAATACCAAAATAAATGGAGAAGAAAACCATAAATACATATCTTACAAACAATTTTGTTACTTAAAGCTGTTAATAATGATATTTGTTGTATACATTGTTAAATTTCTTTTCATAAGAAGCAACGTTTTTTCTTTTATACCTTTTCTAAACAACTCTTTAATTGAATTAACAGCTAGCTTCATAATGAAAGTCTTTAAATAATTACCCAAACGAATTTCAACAACAGCTTGATTTATATTTAATACCAATTTGTTGACGTTAATTTGTTTAAATATATATTGCTTGTGGCTGGGCTTCTAATTATGACCAAGCTGTTTGTGTGACTAAATACAAGCACATGCTTAGATTGATTTAAACATTTGCACATTCTAAATGCCATTTGTTTATGTATTTGTTAAGCAATCAAAGTAATGTAATTCACTTTGTATACGCTGCGTATACGCAACGCGTCATTCTAATTTGAAAATAACTTTGTATACAGGGAACAACGACCGCAGCAACGTTTTGCAATCAAATTGTTCATAAACAATTACACACATACACACACACACACTCTGCATAAGCGTGTGTGCCATTCGAGAGTCCGATTATCCGAGTATTACGATAATAAAACCTGAAGTCATCTTTCGCGTTGTGTCAGTGCCATTTACCAATTGCAGGCTGCCTTCTGTCACTCGCCGACTCTCTTATTGTCTGTCTGTCTGTCTATCTGTCTGTCTGTCGTTTTATTAGCGAAAGTCATCGAGCAGAATAATTGTTGCAACGTAGCTAACCCCTTACCCCACCCACGTCGACTGCAATCAAGACGATTCACCAATTCACCAAATTCACCTGCGCGTAAAACGAAATTGTTGTATTTACTCATATTCAGGCAGAAATTTGTATGCCTTTGGCGAATCTCATTGCAGCTCAGCCAACAACTGTGACCATCTTTGGGCATATTACATCATTTCTGAACCGATTATTCCATTTGTCAAAAATTTGTCTGCCATACCTGAGGCTCCAAACTATTTAAATGCGTCAACATTTACGTCGAGAAATTTGTTAAATTACTCAAGCTAGCTGAGACCTTGGATATAACTATCCAAGTTATATCATAAGTGTATTGTTTTACTGTCACTTCTACCAGCTGTGAACCACTCAGAATAACTGTGTTTGTGGCTTCAAAGACAGGTGTGTGTGTGTGTATGTATGTGCACACATATTAAAACGATACATAAGTCCCATTAAGTTATTAAGTAACATTTCGCAAACAACTTGAAAGCAGCTGTCTTTGGCCATTCATTTAATTATATGTGATTAAGATTCAGATTCAGTGGTAGTTCAGATACCAAAATTGTTTATCTCATTTTTCGGGCACTTCATGGCTAACAGATTATTTGACGAAGTAAATGTTGTTAAATTAGATTTCTTCACAAATGAAATACTTTTTGATAGCTCACTCAGGTAGACACAAGTTGGTAAAACAGCTGCGTTCTGGGTGCCGAAGGTAGTACATAAAAAGTATGTTTTAACGATTAGTAGTTATATTATAATACGATATTGATTATTAAACAATACACAGTATTAAACTCGTTATTACTGAGTTTCACTGAAATATCTCTAACAAGAAAGAACGGCTATCTTCGGGGAGCCGAAGCTATATACCCTAGCATTGTTTTTTTATATAAAACTCAATTTTCGTCTGATTGTTCCTATGGGAGATATGTGGTCCTATTTGAATAAAATTATAGGAAACTATAAGAAGTATAATAAAACTCTCACTTAGTTTGGATGTAATATTTGTAGAAACAACAAGTTTTTCATACAAAAACTAATTTTCACCCGATCCTATGGTAGCTATGTGATATAGTGCTCCGGTTTTCAACAAATTTTGTCAGATTGTATAAACTCTCCAGAGACTCGGTTTAAGTGAGTTTGGTGAGGATATCTTTATAAACAAAAAGTTTTTCATACAAAAACATAATTGTCGACCGACTATTTCTATGGCAGCTATACGTTAAAGTGGTCCGATCCGGCTGGTTCCAACATATGTACTGTCTGCAGCAAAAAAAAGGGTCTGTGCCAAGTTTCATTACGATAGCTTTAAAACTGAGAGACTAGTTCGCATAGAAACAGACGGACATCGCTATATCGACTCGGGTATTCATGCTGATTCAGAATATATATACTTTGTTGGTTCGGAAACGTCTCCTTCAGTGCATTACACATTTCAAAACAAAATTATAATTCCCTTTGCTAGGGTATACAACAGGAAGGAACAGATGTTCGGGTTGCGAAATATATACTATATACACAACTTTCGACTTTCTTATAGTGATCAGATAAATTTCAAATTTCAGCAAGCTATATTCAGTCGAATTATGATCGTAACTTTCAGATTGGTGGAAATATCAGTTGTTTTCACAAAATATTATTTTTCATCCTATTGTTTCAATGGCACACATATGATATGGTGGAACCCTTTTACTTAAATGAAGCTATTCTTTGATTCTTTGATTATTACTTAGGGTTGTTTCAACAGGTTTTTATTTAACGATTAAGTTCTTGGCCTATTTTTCTTATGTCAGCTATATGTTATAAAAACATGTACAACATGTGAACTCTACGGAGTCTTATTAGGATGTCTTTGGGACTGTGAGAATGTTTCAATAGAAACAGACAGACAAACGGACATGGCTAGATCCTCTTTGCTGTTGTTGGCGATTAACAATATGTGTATATACTCTATGGGGTCGGACAACCTTTTTCAATGTTCTACACTTTTCGAAGAAAATTAAAATTTGTTCACTTGTTTGTTTGCAGGAAATGAAGCTGATGAATGAGTTTAAGACTTGGAAAAGGTTACAATAGTTCTTACAGGTCGTTGTATACCAGATACCCATCATAAAAACAAAGGCTAAGCACAGGGTGTATTCGTTATGATGACATTTAGATAAGATGCTCGAAAGTGCAAACTCGAATGCATACTGTAATAAATAAGCTTACTCATTCCAAAAGTATTTTGATGTATTTCATGTATTACAGTTTACGAGTGTCTCAAAATAAATGCAAAATTAATTTGAGTGGTAGTATGTTGCTCTCAGAATTTAAGCAGGTATATAAATAATAACTTTCTTCGCTTGTTGCTGTTGTTGTTCTTGTTGTTGCTGTGTCATTACTTAGGCCAGGCCATTGACATGCAATGACATCACATTTGTACTCACAGTCTTACAACTGCAAACTATAATTAACATGACAGCACAGCGGCAACGATTACCTGTTTTGTTGAATGAATGAATGAATGAATAAATAAATACTCGGTTGCGAGTACTCGTATCAGTCGCTCTGTGATTATCAACGGCAAACACTTAGCACCAAACTTATAATTATTTGCATTCATTGGCCGAGTTGTTTATTATGACGCCTGTTAGGGGCAAAGTATTATTGAGACTGGTGTGTTATGGGTCTAAATACCCAATTTCATTCAGTTCGCTGAGAACATAAATCAGCTTGCTGTTAGCCATGCTATAAGAGCTCTGTTTCCAGTTAAAATACCATATAAATAAAAACGCATCCAACTTTCGGGCGGCCCTTCTTGGGCTCCAAGGCCCAGGGCCCTAGACCATTGACAGACTGTCTGACTGACTGACTGAAATGAGACAAGTGAATGCTGATTGACCCACTGAAACTGGGCAATGGATAACCAAATGCTTGGGGCGTGCTTCAGCTAGACCTGGGACTGTGGGCTGGGGGCTGGGGCTTGGGGCTTGGCAGCAACGTGCATTTCATGCAAATTAACGACAATATCTCTCACTGGGCTGCTTGTTCATTACAAGCATTTAAAGACGTTTATTTCGAAGATTTTCACTTTCAATCTGTCAAATTGTCACACTCACGAATGGAGATCGAAACTCATTGTTCGATTTTTTTTTTGGAGCGTTCAATAATGAAAAGTGATTGCCGCACGATTTGATTTTACTTGACTCAACTTATTTTCGTTGCCTTTTTGACTGCCAAGTGGCCGGTACGTCAGATCTGGCCAACAGTTACGTTGGTAACTGGGATACGTTTTTTTCTTTCTTTTCTTCTTTATTTCTTCTTTTATTTAATTTGTATTGTGTAGCTTTTGGTCGCACGTGTTGGCCACTTCCGTAGCCTGTGTAATCATGATTGATATTGAATTTTACTTTGTAATTCTCATTGAAATGAGCCCAATCACTTTGAGGTCTTTAATTTTCACTCTATTGAAACAGGTGCGACCGTTATGATATCGACAATAAAGTTACTTGTTTAGAATGCATTGGGATGAATAAATAGCTCCGCTAGGCCAATCAAGCTTGAAACGCTGCAAGCGAGCCCACAAAACAGACAACTAAATCCAAATTAATTATGTTGCCTTTCGGTTTGAGGGCAAAATGAAATTATAAGAAGCCACAGACAGAACTCGACCTTAAAACCAGCAGCGTCATGCTGCTCTGCACCAGGCCAGCAGGGAGAAAGAGGCAAATATTTGGACAATGGGAACAACGCTAAAGGTTCCGACGAGTTCGCTCTAAATGAGGAAAACGCTGAAAACTATACCATAAACAAACAGACAAGCAGCAATAACAACAACTCTGTGTATGGGCTCTGTGTCTGTGCTCTGGGTCTGAGGTTTGAGGTATGGAGGTCTGAGGCTGGTCCAGTCAAAGGTTCAAGTGCAACGATGCCGCAAGGTTGCATAGCACGGGCCTGGCCATTAGTCGAGGCAGGGGTTAATAAACCAGAGACACTCGCCAGGTGAGTGATTTATGTTTGTGGCCCAGACTGTGACACCTAACAACTTGAAAACGTGTTGCTTCTATTCCGGTTCGGACTTCGAGGTCAATGCGATGCAAAGAAAGCCATTTAATTCAGGTCCCTGATGGGCTCACATTGCGTATGTGTGATGTCTGCTCATGTTGACGCAAATAATTGATTAATGTGCCGCGCTAAGAGTTTTCGTTCAACAAACAGGCGCCAGCTGATAGCTTAACAGTGATGGGAACAAGTTAATGGACAGCTGAGCAAGTTGTACCATCGATGTTGATAGAAGGCAACAAATGAATGATTAATGATAGCTACATTTGATTTGATAATCTTAAGCTATTGATATTCATTCTATTGAATGTAGCACAAATGTGATTTGTGAATATCCTTCATTATATGTATATGATATGAAATTCATGATTTGTTTGATATATTCGATGAAATTCCAGATGTTGTTTGTTAGACATTAGTAATATCCGTCTATTCAATGTTTCTTCTTAAATTATTCGATAACTTCTAAAGAGTGATCTCTTTCTCATTAAATATATCGATACAATGCGATATCGATATATTAGGTTTTGTTAACATTGGTTTTATTTAAATTCCTATTCAATTTTAAACTATATCTTATATAATAATAATAATGATAATAATAATAATAATAATAATAATAATAATAATAATAATAATAATAATAATCTTATATTGCAAGTGGTCTACGCTCTCGACCAAATTCTAATAACAGTAAAAGTCAAAAAATTTTATTTTTATTTAAACTTTTTTTTAAATTTATTAAGCCATGTCTGTTTGTATTATGTATCATTGTGTTATTGCCCAAACGCTTTAAACTGTTAATAAATGATGCACAAAGATTATTCAAATACCTTACGAACGGTATGATCAATGTGCAATAGTAAAGGCGTCAAAGAGTCCATAAGATTCATGTTGCCCTCTCTTAATATGTAATAAGTAAGAATGCTCTAGTTGAGTATAGCCGACTAGGAAACTTTACCCAGGTCTGAAATTTCCAATCACATATTCGTACACTTACACACATATGTACAAATACGCACACACACAAGCGACAGCGCTCTGCAATGCTAGCGAGACATTTTAAGCGGCGAAATGTTGGTGAAATTTGGACAGTAGATTAGGAATGAACCAAGTATTATACATGCCAAATCCCAAGGCTATATCTTCAAAATTGTCATTAACAAATAGTTTTTATCGCATTTCGGGGGAGCGGGGTGAAATAACTGACATCTGATCAAATTTGATTTGCTGATATACATGAGTTTACATTCCAAATTTGGTGTCATATAGTTGCTGAGATCGATACGTTCACGGACAGAGTCGTCTCGGCTATTGATACTGATCAAGAATAAATGTATACTTTATAGGGTCGGAGATATCTCCCGCTGCCTGTTAGATACACTTGCACTGGGTACATGGAGTAATTAATGGTAGTGGAAGTAGTGAAAGTGTTTGTAATTTGTATTTCACATCAATTCATGTCCTTTTTACTCCCTGTACCCATAAAATGGGTAAAAAGGGGTATTGGATTTGTGCAAAAGTATGTAACAGGCAGAAGGAGACATCTCCGACCCTATAAAGTATATATATTCTTGATCAGTATCAAAGAGATTTCGATTTGGCCATGTCCGTCTGTCTGTCCGTCTGTCCGTCTGTCTGTCTGTCCGGATGAACGCGTCGATCTCAGCAACTATAATAGCTAGAGACACCAAATTTGGAATGTAGGTTCTTGTATAGCATACGCAGATCAAGTTTGTTTCATATTTCAGACATCTCCCCCGTTCCCCGCAAATCGATTAAAACCGTTTTACAGTAACAATTTTCAAGATATAGCTTTAAGATTTGGCATGTACAATACTTTAGTCTCTCTTAATCTACTGTCCAAATTTTAAGTCGATCGGATAATAAACACGGAAGTTATTCACGAAAGAAGATTCAGTAATGCAGCGAGAGGGGGAAGAAGAAGCACAGCCACTTTTGCCGCCTGTGTGCGTGCGTCTTTGTGTATGTGTGTGTGTATGGGTAAGTGGACTTAGATGTGATTGGATGTTTTAGACCTGGGTACAGGAGTTTCGTAGTCGGGTATACTCGACTATAGCATTCTTACTTGTTACGATTGACAAAGGTATTCAAATTTAACATAATGCAATCTAATCTGAATATAAAGCCAGGCAACGCTGGTGTTATTAAATGTTTCCAGCATTCATAGAAAATATTGCTCGGCTTGTTGCATTGCATAGAAACATGGTTCCACGCAAGTTTAATTCCTTATAGCGAAGAATGAAGCGTGCAAAAGTCTGCAAGAATAACATTGTCTAAAAAGTTAACAAAATACAATTTTGAAGTACGAAGTTAAGTTGGCCGCGCCTCAACATTTCATGATATGAAGTTGAGTTCATAGCCGACTTATGTGTGCAAGTTGAACATATTTAGAGGATAGAGTGGTGCTTATGTACGCATTTCGAAACAGTCTCAATAAATGACTCATTAGACTGAATAAACTCCTGATGAGTTTTTATTATGCAGAACCTTTTACAAACCGCAATAAAAGTGTATAGTTCGTCTGGCAAATATTTATAAAACGAACATTATCATTCATTATTTTTGCATAGACATAAGTACTACTTATTGTGATTTGTAGGTACAATGACTTCCATTGCTCACTGTGCCCGTACTCGTCTACTCGTCTCTCTGGCCACTCTCTGGGCCCTCTGGCAATGTGTGTTTCACATGGCCAAGCCACTCAAAAATTGTGTTTACGTTACGCGCTGTGATTATAACAAGAGAGTGGCTCAAAAGATGCCGACGCCGTCTTGTAGATGGACATGTGCTATCTCTAACGTACGAGATAGAAGCCCCAACTTTAGATGGGGGGGCCTAGGTGCGTGTTTTAACATGAAGTCAACGTTTTTCTCCTGTTGATGTTGTGGTCGTGTGATCCAATTGTTTATCTTTTTCATTAGCCTGGGCGGCCTGTCATCTGTGCCGTCGCCTGTCGATCGTCTCTCGATTGACAAAACGCCTATCGGGCACTAAAGAAAAAACGTCAGCCAGTAGCTGCTGCCCCAGCATTTTTCACATTTTTCAAACGGCCTGTGACTTTTCCGCACTTTACCACACGCCAGTCCAAATCGAACCTGCAACTTGAGTCGCAGTCGGCAGCCATCGCCTTCGCCTTCGCCTTCGGAGTTAAGTGACTGACGCAAATTGCGCAATTGTTATTACAATTACTCCTCAACTAGCTGGCTGCCTGTTGCAACATCAGCATCAGCTACAGCTTTAGATTCAGCCCCTACACTCAAAAAAAAGGATATCTCCGATAAACTAAATTGGTCACTGACTTATAGAAATCTGATTAAATATAGCTACAAAATGGTCTAAGTTCGACACTGAGTCATTAAAATTGATTTAGTTATAGCTATAAGATGGTTATAAAAATGTTCCACAAACAACAAAAATATTGTTAAGATCTTGAATTACTCTCTAGTTTATAGAATTTTATCCTTAACACACATATATTTTTTTAACCAAGAATAGAACATTTTTAAATAAATAAGAAGACATATTAATTTATTCAACACTCTAAAAATGAAATATTTAGCAGGCTTGACGTCAACAATTCAGGGTGAATATAGAAAGATTGATATGAAAAGTATTGGCTGGTCATATAGCGCTATTTCGGATGCTGCCAAGCATCCTCATCAGTGACCTTGTTGTTAGAACTTTTAGAAAAACTTGTCCGTAGATGATATCTAAAAATTTTTAAGTTTTAAACTTCCCAAAACTCTCTCATTTTTAGCATTTGGTTAAAAATTAAACCAAAACGGGTATACTCCAAGCATGTATACTCCAAAATATGCCAGTTTCATTTTTAAACTTCCAAGAATGTTGTTAATTCTTTTCTGGTATATAACGTTAGAATTACTCTCTTTATTGTTTTATGTACACACCACGCTGGTTTAAAATAAAAACTATTATTTTTAGAGTGAAATTAAATAAATAATTATATATGCTGAGTATAAAACCTTATGATTATTTTTTTATTATTCTCTTATTTATAGAAATTTATTCTCTTTGCATTTGTTCTACCAAGGATATAAATTTTATAAATGAATTTGAAAAAATAGATTAGCATACAAATCTTTCTTCATACTATAAGTTTTTATATAGTACGCCAACTTTTAATATTGTAGATAATAAAATATCTCGCTTAAACGTATAAATTTGTTCATTTATTTAAATCATCAAATAAAAGTAGCTACAATTTGCAGAAATTGACACTGATTTGTTATAAGTTATACGCAGTTTTTGTAATTTTCTTGTATTTTTCATCGATAATCTTTTCTTATGTTTGTAAATTTCGATTTTAAGTAAGCCGGTGACTTTTGTCAAGAAACAATCAATAAAACTTATTAAAAGGGAGGGAAAAATCTTGTGTTTTCGTGCAGTGTAGCTTCAGCCGCAGCTAAGTCCGTCTTCTAGACGAACGTTCCTCAATCGTTGGCCAGTTGCCGGTTTGTCAGTTTGTCAGTTTGTCAGTTGATGCATTTTTCTAATACTTTTGTTGAAAAATTTTGCAACAAAATAATTTGGCCTTTGGACTGAAGTTGGGCTCTGATCGTTTGTCAGTCTGTGGCTACTCGTCTTTTCCAGCTGCGATTTCTAAAAGATAGTCATTAGCGCAAAAGATTGCTTTTGCTTTTGCTTTTACTGCGGCTGCTGCTGCTTCTGTTCTCAGGCCGTTTAAACGGGGTAATTACCTTTCGGGTCTTCACCAAAAAAACAAAAAACAAAAAACCAAAAACCAAAAATCAAAAACAATAGCAACTAAACTGATCGTTTTGTTGAGGAAATGAAAACGTAACGAAATTAATTTGCAACGGTTCAGGTGTTCAATGGGCTCATAACTGGCGTGTGGCAGGCCAGTTGCCATCTGGAATAAAGTTATTAGAGTTGCTTTTGGCCTAAACGAAATCCATTGAGCAGTTGAAATTGAACTCGGAAGCATTTGGCAGCCAATTGATAAATAGTCTGCAGTTGCTGGAAGGCGCCCATTAAGAGTTCGAATACTGAAATTAAAGTCATGCGATCACAATATCAGTTTCAATCATCGTTTTTTTACAGCTGTTCCGTACAGATGACGTGCATAAAAATTTGGTTCCAGTTTTGTAATTACCATTAACTTAAATGCCGGACATTAAGTTGATGAAAACTTAACGATAAACGGGTTTTATATATCAGATAAGCACTCCCGAGTGTGTAAATAATTTGCAATAATTGTTAGTAATCACAGATTTCAACACAAACATTTTGATATACTAGTTATAAGTGGCATCTAGATATATTGTATGGGTTGTTTTCTTCTTAAACTGGGTCAATTTTATCATTTTCACCAACAACTTTAAGCACTGCACAAACTAATTATTTTCAATTTAACAATATCATATGCTTATTATTATACTTTTGATACTTTGAAAATTTAATTAGTATCCTATTTTTGCTTTAAAGTCTTCGAAACCTGTTCTAACTTTGAAACAACTATTTAAACTCTCAAATAATTTTCGTGGCAATGACATTATTTTTAAAAATCAATTCAATTTTTATTTGTAAGTGTTCAAACTGAATTCTATTGTAGTCAAGACATTGTCAATCGAGACAGAATTCATATATTGTTAATAAATATACGTCTTTCTTTTCCTTAAATCTTTTTTGGAATGAAAAACCATTTACTGTTTTAATACTTGCAATAAAAATTAAAAGAAAAATTATTTTGTATAAAAAAGATCCAGATCTCAATTCGATTTCGATAAACTCATTTGAAATCGTTTAAATTGTTAACTTTTTCTTTTCTATCCAGTTAAATGAAAACAATTTGCATAAACCGATTACTATATTATTCGAAATTGTGAAACCAAAAAGATTCTGTCTAAAAAGGACTCAGAACTGGGAATGGGAATGAATAATGCCTTTTTTGGTACTCTTATAGCACATTTCGCAACCCCATAATGAGCTGCAAAATATGCTTTGGGTTAGGGGAACTAAAACTGTGCAAGTGTAGAGGCATCTCCTACCCTATCAAGTATATATACTCTTCATCAGTATCAATAGACGTCGATCTGACCCTGTGCGCATTAATGTCCGTCCGAATATATGAACTCAAGGATCTCGGAAACTATAAGAGCTAGAGATTTCAAGTTTGAAATGTATTTTGGACCTCCCGCAAATCGACAGAAAACGATGTATAATGACAAAAATACAACGACATTCCTGGATCGCTCTTGATCAATTGTGCAAATTTCAAGCCGATCGGATAATAAACACAGAAATTATAATATTTTACTGCCAAGCTTTGCTTGCACTGCCGCTGAACTGCTTGGTGCATATCTGTGGGAATTTGAGACCTAGGTACAGGGTGTCTCGTAGAGTATTCTATCTAAAACATTCCATCTGATAGTAATAAATTTACTATAATACGTGTATTTTTCATAACATTGGGAATTCCTTGTAAAAGAGTATAGCAGAAATCTGAAATGTCCGCCCCTCAAGTTTGGTGTGCTGCCCTATCGCTTATAATATCCCAGACAATATTACCGCAATCTTCATTCGATAAGTATATGTTATTGGATGGGTCGCCTTGGTATGAATCGTATGGGTGGGTGGGTGTGGGGGTTGAGGCGTGGGCCAACTACACCGCCAGGGCCGCATGCATGACCACTCAAACATATAAGTAGAAGTATGTACTTATAGGTATCCACTAATTATAGCCCTGCAACATTCCGTTCAACATTCTCGAGCAAAAACTAACAACAAACCTTTCGCTTCTTCTCTTCCCCATGGCAGACATGCGCCCGGCACGTTACCGATGAAGCAAGCAACTTTAATCAGACACAGACACAGGTAAGTTGTCAACCTGGGCCTGAGAGTGGAGCTGCAGCTGGGGCAGCACAGTGGGCCAAAGAGCCCATCCAGCGGTAGTACGTTATAGCAAGTTCTAATAAAATTCAGTTTGGGTAAATCAAAGGTCTACATTTAAGTAAGGTCATTCAATTTCACAATATATCTCATATAATATAGCACCCATCGGCTAAAAAATGTTTTTTAAGAAACTTTTTGTTTTTTCTTATCAAATTGTATTCATATTTATTGAATCTGGCTTGGATGCTTCTTAATTCCGAAAAGTAGACTCCACGGATAACTGTTTTATGTAGAACTGCAAAAATATCGATAGGGCTCCTGTTAGCTGGTTTAGTAAGATAAAAACTTGAAGAAAATGACGAAAATAATGAAATTCATTGTATAAATTAAGCTAAATATTAAATTTATTTAAATTTAATTATTGATAACTGCTGATATCGATAATTTTATAGCTCTATCTGTGGTTCTGCGTGCTCATTTTATACACCACAATCGACAGTTTTCGCATTATTGTGATACCTTAGCATTCATTTCCACATAGCTTGTTACATTATAATCTTAATGTAGGAACATTTAAAAGAGAATTTGTAGAACAAATTAGTATTTTTTACAAAAATAATAATTTGGAGTATTTTTCATTTGCTAGACTGATTATTGTTAGCTTTTTTAAATGTTTGCAAAATTTGCAATTTCAATAATATTTTCGATTTGGAAAAAAACTATCGAAACTATCGAGTGAATATATAATCGATATAAAAATAATAATTTTGAGTATTTTTCAGTTCCTTGACTGATTTTTGTTAACGTTTTAAAATTGTTGTTAAATTGCAATTTCAATTATATTTTCGATTTGGACAAAAACTATCGAAACTATCGAGTGAATATGTAATCGATATAAGAATAATAATTTTGAGTATGTTTCATTTCCTAGACTGATAATTGTTAACTTTTTTAAATGTTTGCTAAATTTGCAATTTCAATTATATTTTCGATTTGGACAAAAACTATCGAAACTATCGAGTTAATATGTAATCAATATTTTTGCAGCATAGTTAACATCAAAAATAAGAAAAGAAAGTTGCGGCAAGCTCGCTAGGGCACCAGTAATCGATTGAGTAAATAATCGAAATTAGTTACCGCTAGAGTGGCCCTTTTGGCTCTCCAGTAATCGATTGAGAAAGTAATCGAAATTAGTTACAGCTAGAGTGGCCCTTTTGGCCCACATGGCCATCAGTAATCGATTGAGAAAATAATCGAAACTAGTTACCGCTAGAGTGGCCCTTTTTGCCCACTGTGGGCCAAAGCAGGTTACAATATGGGCACTTGTAACCAATGTGTACTTAGGCTTGTGGGTGGCTTTTGTGAGGCATCAGCCGAAACGCACACACATTTCATTTGATGGCGTGTGCTCGGTGGGGACTTGGGTAAACTTTAATTAAATTTCAAAATGATTCCGCTTTGATGAGCTCGTGCCCCGGCCCGGGAGAGTCTGACGTCTGACTTGAGGCACACTGTCTTGGGACAAGATATTATTAATTGTAGCATGTGTCGTCTCTGGTAAAACATGCCCCTACTCGTGCGATCACAATAAATATTTTTTCTAATTTTTAGTTGGTTTTTGCGTTGCACAAAAACAAAAAAAATAAAAAAAAACTGATTATGAGGCAAAAGTGAAAAGTTGTAATTAAACCAGTCACTGGCTGGCTGCAGTGTGGCAAAAACTGCAACAAATGTGACTGCAACAACAACAATAACAACAATAACAACAACAACAGCAGCACAACGGCTGGCAATCATAAAGAGTAGAAATCGCTGAGGCGACGTGCCCGTTTTTTAGTTGTTGCTGTTGCAGTTGTTTGGTTGTTTTGTTGTTTTGTTGCTTGGGTTCCCAAACATGCGACAAGTGCACTTAATTAGTAGGGAGCACAAGGTACCAGAGAAGGAGCACTGTAAGAGGCAGGGGAGGGGGCGTATATGTTATGGCACTGGTCTAATGCAGTTCCGGCAGGCAACAAGTCTAATGCACATTTTGTTGCATGTTGCAGAGCCGCTGCCCCAAAGATGTGGCCCAAACAGCGTTGGCTAGTCAACAGAGCAACTGCAGCGATACCAGCGCGATGCACCAACCAAATAGTAGAAGTATTAGTAGGCTTAATCTTAGTCAATTGCCTTGCCACGGCGACGGCGGCGCTTATCACACCCACGGATAGTAGCAGCAGCAGCAGCAGCAGCAGCGGCTTTGGCTACACGTCCACATCTACCAATGAGGATGGCAGCGGTGCGTCCTTGCCCAGCTTCTATCGCAGTCCGCATCGCCTGGATGGCTACTACACGCCCGCGGATCTGCAGCGCAGCCACAACTTCAAGATTAGCCCCAAGCCGTGCTCCTATGGCCGCGTCGAGGGCACCTGCATGTTCGTCTGGGAGTGCATCAAGTCCGAGGGCCAGCACGTGGGCATGTGCGTTGACTCGTTCATGTTTGGCTCCTGCTGTGCCCACAACTACACCGAGAACATTGTCCTGCCCCAGACCGCCTTCTCCTACACGCGACCCACCAAGCCGCTGTCCCTGAGGCCGCGACCGCCCCCGCAGCCGCACAAGCCACTGATCAGGTGAGTTGACAGCTTATATTACAACATTTTCATTTTAAGTTAATATCTCTAGAGATTAGTTGGCATTTCGGTCAATAAATAGTTTCTATACACTTACATATGCATCTTTCAATGTGAATTCATAATTTAACCTGTTGAATGATTTGATTTCTTATTTCGATTCAAACATTTCTAATTCTGATACCTCGATCTGAAAATTTGTCTGTCAACTAGAAATATTTACAACTTTAACTGTTTAGTTGCCATAATAATATTATTCTTTAATATATACTGAACAAAATGAACAAAAGTACGTGGTACGAGGAAGAAAAAGTATAATAATAATAACACCATATCCCAGTCTTAACTAACATCATTTTTATATCCTAGCACAGGGTATTATAATTTTGAACGAGACGTTCCCGACCCAACAAAGTATATATATTCTGAATCAGCATGAATAGCCGAGTCTATATAGCGATGTCCGTCTGTTTCTATGCAAGCTAGTCTCTCAGTTTGAAAGCTATCGTAATGAAACTTACCACAGACCCTTATTTTTGCAGCAAGCAGTACATATGTCAGAAACGGCCGGATCGGACTACTAGAACATAGAGCTGCCATAGGAATGATCGGTTGACAACTAATTTTTTGTATGAAAAGCTTTTTTGTTTATAATTGTAGCCTTACCAAACTTTTCCAAATAGAATCTCTAAAAAGTTAATACAATCTGGCCAAATTTGGTCAAAATCAGACCACTATATCACTATATCAAAGTTTTTGCTTATACAAATATTTCATCCAAACTAAGTGAGAGTTTTATTATACTTCAAATATTTTCCTAATAGTGCACACAAAGGCGGGCTTTTGGGAAAATTCCACCCACAAGCGTGGAAAATCGAGCAAAACTGTTGTATGAGACTTTTTTGTTTACCAACCGATCGGCTCAATTTCAAAGTTTTCTGTTTATCATCCAATTATTTTGAAATTCCCAAATATCTAACTTATTGAAAATGAAATTGAAATGAAATGAGATTGTCAAGTACCCAAAGAAGAACTTTTATAATTGTCTAAGAAAGACAGATCTTAAATAAATTTAAAACACAGTTCAAAAAAAAAGATCTATACAACAAATCATTACATACATCTTGTATCTTTTATCATAATTTTTGTGATTATTAAAAGTAATTGCATTTCCATTTATGCAGCTATTCAACACTTTACAGTCAGATAATTGGCTTAGATGATACTTACAATTATTTTTAAGCTTGTATTCCAGACTCTATAAGCTATGTTTACTTATTTTGAGTGAAGGCATTTCTGGCTATGTGTTTATATGATCTGTAGAAACCAAATTTGGTATGTATGTAGGTTCTGGTATCTCATAAACAGATTAAATTGGTTTAAAACTTTGAAAACAACTAAGTTCTATACCCATAAAGTGTGCTAATAATAAAATGTTACAAAATTATATGTAGCCAGTTAATGAAGGCAATTCCGACCATATATTTAAGATTGGGAGAGGTCAAATTTTCGTACGGGCTAACTTTTATTGAAAACTGTAGGAAAAGTTTCAAATTGAATGATTAATTATGAATAGTGCTGAAAGACTTAAATGAAATGCACATTATAAGCTTGGAGATAAAAGACAGTTTGATTTTAAGGAACTTAAGAGTTTTTCAATATATCTTCATATTTGTATATTTGTCTTAAATACTAGTTGAAATAGTCTATTAATAAAGCTCTAGCAATGACTCTTTCGACACCCTTATTGACAATTTGTGGTTTCTGTTTGTTCATTTAGCGGCATGACAACCATTGAGCGTCCACATGGCGCTGGAACACTGGTCATACGTCCATCGGGTCCACACCATCAGGGCCCCTTATCCAGGCCGCATCCCAAGCCGACGTCGCCGCCCGACTTGCATAGTGCGGCCAGCCAGGCAACGGCCAGTGCCAGTAAGTACTGAGAAGGGCGCCTATTTCATTGTTATGCTGACTTATAAACTCACAACGCACAATAAACAACAATTATACCAACAGATAGTATTTGGCATACATCAACGCACCAGCAGCAGCAGCAGCACCAGCAGCAGCATCATCACTGGCAGATGACCACCGAGCCAAGCTTTATTACCAAGCCGCGACCCACCGGCTGGACCAAGCCCGGCATCGTCAATTTGCCAGCGCCTGTGCGCCCCTCCAAACCGCCAAAGCCCACAAAGAAGCCGATTGTCTACGAGCGGCCACCGCCAACGCCAACGCCAATGCCGACATCGACATCGACATCAACGACGACGAGGACGTCGACGTCGTCAACGACAATGATGCTGCCGGGACAGACGAAACCAAAGCCAAAACCCAAACCCAAACCGACCAGGCCTCAGGTATGTAAATACGCGTCTCCAGCTCTGTCCTGGTCTGTCCATTCTCTGCCCTGTGTGTGATGCATTGATGTCGAAAGCGAAACAAACGAGCGACGAGGTCATTTACTCCTCGATCAGCTCAGCTCCGCTCGGCTCGGACTCTCTGGGCCGTAGCAGGCCACAGCCTTGGGGGACATTTTATTGTTTGCACAAAGCCAGAGCCGAGCCAAGGCTGATGTAAGATTTGTCTTGCTGCCCCACAACGGCAACGTCGAGAGGTTCGTCTCTGGGGTGTGTTGTTGTGCCCTTGCCAGAAAAAGTAAGGGTATCATTCGGCTGACTGGGGTATATGAACCAAATTTGTTCAAGAAAGTATGCATTAGTCAGCAACAGCCTTAAAATTGAATACTTAAATAATGAATAGCGATCATTCACAAAGTTCAAATTGTAATAAAACTCTCCAGTTTATTTAAGAAATATAAAGGAAGTTAATCGCTAACAAATCTATAGGATTTAGTTGAGTAATTTGTAATTAATTGAAAGTACTTATTATGAATTCACTTTCCTATGAAGATATGTATCAATTTGAAGAATAATATCAAACTCTTTTGAGTCAGAGTTTTTCTATAAATCTTGGGAAGGCATCACCAAGATCTTTCCGCAAAATCTGTCACAATGTGTCAAAGACTAAGATCTTGAGAAAGATGGCGAATGTCCTCCAATAGACTTATCTATAGTGAAAGAGTTTTATTTGCATGCAGATAATTGCCTCTTTGGCAGCTTAAACTATTTGTAAGCTTGTGTTTTCAAAAGCTACTTATATACAGACTACTAATATAATATTAAAGAGAAAGAGCTTAAGCGCCTGACACACAAAGCTGCGAGTTCGAATTCCAGTCAAACCTTTCAATTATCATTTTGAAATATATTTGTATCGATTGTGACTATATAATCATAAAAAATACACTGATTATGGAAATAAATATCCATTTTTAATGCTACTCGAACGTTTTATGATGTATACTTATGTAAATATGCAATGGGTTTTCAATAAACGATGGAATTTTCGGGGGTTACCACATGAAAAACTTACCTACCACAAAAATAGACTTCAGTGCGAAGAAACCTTTCGACTTTTTGTGGTAGTTTTGTTTTGTAAGGGTATAAAAACGTTGCCTTGCAAGAAGTGCCCCTTTGTGGCTCCGCAGAGATTTAGCAGTGGAATGAAAAATTGATTCTTTGCATGTGAAATATTTTGAGCTGCTTGGGCAACTACTATTAGCATAATGTTTACCACTTTTGGCTACCTTGCAGCTGTCGCCGGCCACATCATTAGCCACGTCGTCCTCATCAACATCAACTACAGCGACAAGCACAACAAAAAGAACAACAACAGCGACAACGACAACAACCACAAGTAAGCCCACTAAGCCCTACCAGCGGCCCACCGCAGCGGGCACGACAACAACAACCACAAAAAGGAAGCCAACAACAACAGCGACAAGCACAACGACAACGATATCCACATCCAGACCACATCCGAGTCCAAGCAGCAGCCTGCCCAGCAGCCAGAGTCCACAGGCCCAGCAGCCCACACGCCAGCCCATAGTGCATCAGTCCGCCACGGCGGGCATTGAATCCAATGAGATAACGGACTCCTCCACACATGATGCCTCCACGGCCATGCTGGGCAACGTGAAGACGATTTCGGCTGCGCGAAGCGGTAAGTTGAGGCACAGTCACCAGGGGCGTATCCTGAAACTCGGCAGTGGGGGAGGCCCATAATGTGACCAGCTTTTCAAAAGTTGAATCTTAAATTAAATCACAAAGGAACCCACCACTTAGAATGTTCACTATACTCAATGTCTTCAATCAGAAAATTCTCAAAGATAATCAGCTTCTTAAATTAGTCTCTCATAATTGTGTTTTGAATATTTCTATCTAAAAGATATATTTATGTAAAATATAATGGAAACAATGATTTGTTCAATCTTACAGCTTGTTCAAAGTGTTCACATTATCGAGCGTTTCTTATAATATATTCTAGCTATTTTTTAAAATTATAAACTATTTTAAAGCATGCCTAAGATCTTGTAGAAGAAAGGCCAGATTTTCATATACTATTTCATTTTGTTTTGTGAAAATGGACTGAAGCATTCATTTTGCTTCAATAGCAGTAAGAGATGTTAAACAATTATAGGATAAGATAACAAAAAATAATATTAAAATGTAGTTTTTAGAGGATGTAGATCCCCAGAAACGACCAGAAAGCTCAGAAAAGATCTGAACATTTTTGTGTTCATTTGCTTACAATCCTGAGAATATATTTTGGTAAAGTAATTCAGAAGCTCAGAAAACGGTATTTTATATTTTGAATAGATCACAAGACATACTCGAATATGTCAAATATATATTCATATATGTAAGCAAAATGTAGTTCTAGTCGGGTCGGTAGGGGCAGCCATCCCTTCCTGCCCTATTGGGGGTACGCCCATGACAACCACGCCCCATGCATTTGACACAATCCAATTTGTTGATGTTGTTGTTCTTTGTTGTTGTATGTATATGCAGAATGCGGAGTGCCAATGCTGACGCGTCCAGAGACGCGCATTGTGGGCGGCAAGAGCGCGGCCTTCGGTCGTTGGCCCTGGCAGGTGTCTGTGCGACGCACCTCGTTCTTCGGCTTCTCCAGCACCCATCGCTGCGGTGGCGCTTTGATCAACGAGAACTGGATAGCCACGGCGGGGCACTGTGTAGAGGAGTGAGTACAGAATGCAGCCACTAGAGCTGGAAAACAATCGATGGCCCTATCGATAGTATCGATCGAAACCACTATCGAGGTTTGCTCGTCAATCGATACTATTGAAAGGAAAAACCAATCAATTTTAAAAAATTTACACAAATCTATGTAAATAGTTAATTATATGCGCCATATTTTGTTAGCACTTTTTCAAATGAAAATAACTTTTGTCGCAACCATCGATGGTATCGACTGTTTAAGCCAACACTATCGATACTATCGACTGGCGACACTATCGCTGGCATTCCAGCTCTAGCATTCAGAACACAACTGATTGCAATTTCCGCTGCAACTTCACACTCTCTCTGTCGCCCTCTCTTACACCCGCACTCTCCGTCTCCATTTGCAGCCTGCTAATCTCACAGATACGCATCCGCGTGGGCGAGTACGATTTCTCGCATGTGCAGGAGCAGCTGCCTTACATTGAGCGCGGCGTGGCCAAGAAGGTGGTGCATCCCAAGTACAACTTTTACACGTACGAGTACGATCTGGCGCTGGTGAAGCTGGAGCAGCCGCTCGAATTTGCTCCGCATGTCAGTCCCATTTGCCTGCCCGAAACGGAGAGTCTACTGATTGGCATGAATGCCACAGTCACTGGCTGGGGTCGTCTCAGCGAGGGCGGCACGCTGCCCTCGGTGCTGCAGGAGGTAAGTGGAGCTAATATGCCCATCTCTGCCACGCTCCTAACCACTCTAACCAAATCGCATCCTATCAGGTCTCGGTGCCCATTGTGAGTAATGATAATTGCAAGTCTATGTTTCTGCGCGCCGGTCGCCAGGAATTCATACCGGACATATTTCTATGCGCTGGCTATGAAACAGGCGGCCAGGACTCATGTCAGGGCGACTCAGGTGGTCCGCTACAGGTAAGCTAACCATATTATTCATTCTTATTATACTCTGTACCCAAAAGCAAGCAGATTGCATTGGGTTTGTCCAATGTCCATCTTTTCATCTTTCCCTATAAAGCTAGAGCAACCAAAATTAGGTATACATGTTCATATATAATACTAAAGGTTGGATCGAGACGGGAAACCTGCCTTTCCCGATAAGTTTTTCGGGATCGCTCAGTTCCCACAAAATGACTTTTTCAAAAATTGGAAAAAAATAATACTTTGTCTGTGCAAGTCTGTCCGTATGAATGCCACTTATTCCACTTTTTAAAAACTACAGCAAGCAAACACATAAGAGTAAAACCCCCATATAACAAAATCGTATAATTCGGGATAGTTCAAAATGGAAAAAATATTCTCCGGGCGGGCAATGATCAATTTTCTTTCCCGATTCCATCTCTAGTAATAGCATAGGCAAAAAAATGGGCATATCTTCCACAATTTGTAAGCTTCAATCATCAAATTTAATATGACAGTCTAAACGATGTCCTTAAAATATAATACCCAAGAGTTTATTGTCATCAAGTCCTACCTCGGAAAATTATCAATTTATGTATCTCACACTATCTTAACGATTTTTAGAGTCATCAAATTTAATATGCGAATTACTTATGATATCCCTAAATAATTGGAACAAAAATATTTTCACTATACCCACCTCTGTACCCGCAAATAAGCAATAGGAAACAGTCTCAGAATAGATTATTCAGCAGTCGGGAGCTTTCGACTGCAACATTACTACTTGTGTTTTCTGCTTCAGCTCAATTTATATTCTAATTGCAGGCCAAATCCCAGGATGGCCGCTTTTTTCTGGCCGGTATTATTTCCTGGGGCATTGGATGCGCCGAGGCCAATTTGCCTGGCGTCTGTACGCGCATCTCAAAGTTTGTGCCCTGGATACTGGAGCATGTCAGATGATGATCAGGGATGCTCGAACTCTTGTTATTGTTTTAATTTATTAGTTGTATCTTTAAGTTTGTGTGATTTTAATTTAAACGAATCTTAAGCATAGTTAGCTTCAATTTAACAATTTGCATTGACATAACTTGTGCGAAATTGCCACGCCCACGCACACATAGTCAAGCCCACTAAGTTAGTCTAGCGAAAATTGTTTGTAGGCTGATCATAAGTTGTCTAACATAATTCGAATCGTACTAAATGATACATATAATGGCATCGATATTTGTATATAGCCTTAGCAAAAAAGTCATTTTCATTGTGCAGTTGTTGGTATTTTAGTCTAGGCATATTTAATAATTAACTAAATCTATATAATTTATAAACAAATTGCATACAAACATCATTATGTTGTATCTTGCCCAAAGAACACGTTTATTTATGTATAAAAATGAGCTCAAATAAATCTATGGAAATTATTGTATGATAAATGTGAGAGAAAAATAAAATGTTAAATTAACAAAGGTGCTACAGTTAATTTGAATGATATGGTTTCTTAAAATTCCAATTGGACAAGTTGTAAGTATGTGAAAACTATGATATACTACTTAAAGATTAATATTATAACATAATTATAATTATATAATTAATATTATATTAATCAATCTGCATTGCCGATTAACCACTTTCATAATTCATGGTAAAATAAGTTCTATATTAAAGCAGTACAAATATCAAGAGCGCTCTAGCCTAGAGTGCTCGGCTAGAAGATACCCTGTGCGCAGTTCCAACTTGCCTTCACAATCTTTGGAACTTACATACTATAGTATTCAATTTTATGGACTCAGAGATGACATGTCCGAAATATACGTGTACCAATCCAGACTTTATTTTTGATTGATTTTTACTCCCTGTACCCATAAAATGGGTAAAAGGGGTACTAAATCTGTGCAAATGTATGTAACAGGCAGAAGGAGACATCTCCGACCCTATAAAGTATATATATTCTTGATCAGTATCAGAAGAGATTTCGATTTGGCCATGTCCGTCTGTCCGTCCGTATGTATGAACGCAAGGATCTCAGCAACAATAAGAGCTAGAGACACCAAATTTTGAATTTAGGTTCATGTATAGCGGGAGCAGGTCAAGTTTATTTTAGATTTGAGATATCTCCTCCCTTCGTTCCCCCGCAATTCGATAAAAACCGTTTTACAGGAACAATTTTGAAGATATAGCTTTGGGATTTGGCATGTGCAATACTTTAGTCACTCCTAATCTACTGTCCAAATTTCAAGTTGTTCGGATAATAAACACGGAAGTTATTAACGAAAGAAGATTCAGTGATTCAGCGCAAGGGGAAGAAGAAGCACAGCCACTTAAAATGCCTCGCTTGCGCTGCGTGCGACTTTTGTGTATGTGTGTGTGTATATGTGTCTGTATGTGTGTGTATGTGTACGTAGATGCGATTGGAAATTTTTGACCTGGGTACAGGGAGTTTTGTAGTCCGGTTTACTCGACTATAGCATTCTTACTTGTTTTAAAATTACTATTCATCCAAAATTTCTTGTTCCATTTCTTCTCAAAAATTAATCCCAACTTGTATTTTGGTAGAAAATAAACGAATTTTTTTGATATTTATATGTATAGGTAATAATTAACAATTATTAGATGATATTTGTGTTTCCTTTAGCGAGTTATTAGGGCCGGTGTAGTTCATTTTAATAAATTAATATAATACTTTTACATTTAACAAACATTTAGATTTTACATTAACATACATATATTAAACTTATTGTAGCTAGTATTTCCTAGTGTCGTCATTGGTCCTACGTCTAAATTGCATTTTTGTTTATATTTTCCATCGTCCTTTCTATTTTTCTTTCCACGGAATATAAAACTCAACTCTCAATTTATTTATTGAAAGTATTTGGTAAAAAAAGCCTCAAGATCTCAAAAGATGCTCCCATTCTTATCGCAGAAAAGATTAAGACTGTCAACAATGCTGCTGCTTATTAACGATCGACCTCCTCTCACTGCGATAAATACTTAATATGAATATAGCACACCGCAATTATGCATTATCATTATTACAATATTCAATTCTATGGCTTGAATTTGACTCGTAGTTGTCTTCAACTTCCAAGTCAAGTGCGTAAATGATGTACAACAATTGCGGCTAACGGCAGCGGCAATTTTAATTCATTCATTAACTTTTCAGTCAGCCCCAGGGCATGGGAATGATTGGCACAATCGATAGGATGGGATGGTTGCGGGTACTTCAGCATCGAAGATTCCCAGCAGAGCGAATTTCACTTTTCAGCAGTGACATTTGACACCCGATGAACAATTAATCATGAAATATGTACATACATATATCCAAAAGACCAATTTGAAGTTAAAGCGAAATTCGCTAGATTCTGGCCACAACCCATACCAACAAATTAGTTTTCTCTTTTGATACGCGACTTGAGTTTATTGCGGGCAACATAAAAGTACCGACAAAATATATATAGAGACCTCAACTGTTTACGGAAGTCGAATAATAATTGCAAATGTATGTATGTTTAAAAAAGAAATTTGACTAAAATTGTAGCACAGTTAATGGCCGATTCGTATCGTTCGCATTTAAGTATTGCGTGGTCTTATTTCTTCTTGGGGAACAGCGTTTCTTTAGCCTCATCAAAGAGATCAAGGGCCAAATACTTCAGGTCCTTCAGCGATGTTGGAAACTTTTGTAATGGCTCAATGGGAACTTCCTCGCCGGGCTTCACGCCTTTAATAAAGTTATAGGCAACGGCAAAGATTTTGCGTCCCTCGTACAGCACAATACGCGCATTCTCCTCCGCCTGTCGTGGATAGCATAGCGATGCTACAGTACCAGCTCCAATGGTCGTATAAACCATCTTCTTAAAGATGCCGCCACGTGCAGCAAATATGAAACCAGCCAGACCGCCCATCACAATGGCACCGCTGCGATGCATCGAGTTCTGCGGCTCGTTCAGGAAGTCAATGGATCGCTGTGTATGCTCCTTTGCCGTTTTATAATAGTCAGTCACTACTGAGGTCCTTTCGGCTACCACATTGTAGCCGGACTGGGCTTCCATGCGCACGAAGCGTACACCGTTCTCTAGGCTCTTTTGCAGCGCAGAGTCTTTCGTCGTATGTTCCTCATAAAGTCGGGGACTGCAAAAGAATCGCAACTTAGTCAATAGCAGGCAGATTGCACTGCACACTTACGCTGTCTTCCGCAACGAGCCGTAGATGGGTAGATCCGAAGGCCGGCACACCAACGAGGCACTTTCATCAACCGCTGTTAGATTTGGGTTTGGTGTCGGTTTGACAGCCACGGCTGCAGCTATTATTGATGCACTGCGCAGCATTTTGTTATTCGTAGTTAGCCTAAAATTGAACGTCCTGAAGTGTCTTGAAGTGCTAATTTATAGTTAGCTAAAGGACTGGAATTTGTTTAGTTTGTAAAAGTGTTATGTTTTTACCTCAACTTATTTTATACAACATTGCGTAATGTGTCAGTGAGACGATACGATTGCTTGACCACGGCACATGTACAGCTGTTTTGTTTTTCGGGTGAGTCTGGCAACGCTGTGGCATTATCGATTCGAAATTATTTAATTTGAATTCAAATTGGCGGTTTTTATTCACACTACAGTTTGGCTTAAATAACATGTTATCATAAAATTGTACATGACTTGTCATTTAGATTTTTGAATAACCAACGCAAACGCACAGTACCACCAATTAATTAGTTATCGACAAACCACGGCTGGTTCCGTCTACGTCACTGTTTTTGGTTGTGGAACGACTTTGGTTCACTTGACTCTAATGAACGATCCGTATGAGAGAGGCATGCGCTCTCAATTTTGCGGGCCCAGGTTGCCACTGTTAACAAACAGGTCTCGCGACTCGCGAGAAAAACAAAATTAGAAAATTATGAAATAATAATAAGCATTACGCTAAAACTATGGCACCAAAAGCAACAACGTACTTAATGTGACGCCAGCAGGTGAGTGCCAGCACCTATTAGTTCTTATCATTTTGAAAATATGACCTTTCAAGCCATAACATTTTAAAACATAACATTAACATTTGCGTTTGCTCGTGTATGAAAAATGCAAATAATAAAGAAGAAAAACATAAATAAACCATTAAAAACAAACCGCAGGCAACAACAAACAGTGGCTTCCTTTAACAAATCCAGCAAATAATCAAAAGCGCAACAGCGTGCTGCGTTCAGAGTGAAAGTTGAGGCGTGTGTGATAATAATAACCCTGCATCTGCCCACCCACCCACTTGTGCTTGTAATGTTATCAGTACTCGAAGCGCGCTAAAAACGCCAACAACAACAACAGCAGCGACAGCAGCCACAAAAACAACAACAACATCGGCGCATAATAGAATTTTCTCAAGGACACACTCAGTTAACTAGGTGACATGGGAATTTATAAATAAATGTAGCCGCCTAAGTACTAACACTAACAATGCTTATTTGTCAATTAATGCAGTTGGAGTTGGAACGCAGCAGCGCAACGGCAGGGGCGGCGGCAGCGGCAGCAGGCGACGGAAGCGGCAAACGTGCGCACAATACTAATAACCAACAATTAATGGGGGCCATGAACCAGCGACAGCAACAACAACAAAAACAACAGCTGACAAACAACAACAATAACAACAACTGACTAACGGGCTTAAACGCAGAGCCCTCAAATATTTAACTGAGTAATAAAAACTAGTCATAATTTCCTATGGAAGCGACCGCAGGTTCCAAGTTTAGGTATGTACATATATAATATAAAAAACAGAAAGAAACACTTTCTTCGGTGTGCCGAAGAATCAATACCCTTGCAGAGTTGTTTATAAAGTTGTTCCCATGACAACAATGTAAAAAGAAAAAAAAGTTAGTTTCATACAAAAATGCAATTTTCCACCGAATGTTCCTATGGCAGCTAAATTATATAAACTATCTAACTTGTTAAAACTATGTACAGAGCTCTTGTCTTGTCTTTCACTCTTTTCACTATTTTCGAATGAAATAGATTCTTTTCTGACTATGTACGGTATAAGTAAAATTACGAGTTGAAATTTCCATTTTTCATACGACAATTAATTTTTTGACTATAATATTGTATGAAATGGTCTAATTTAAAGCAAATCTAATCAACTTGTATAGAGCCGAATGAAATTGGCGAGTTTGCCTGAGATGTATTGAAAAACAACATAATATTTTCATGTAGGAACTGAAGTTTTGACCGACAATATCTTTGGCAGGCTTATGATATAGTAATAGTATATTAACGCAGCAAATAGAATGTGTTACACATTTCGTAACAACAATAATAGTATGTAGTCTCCGCAAGGGTATAAAAACAACAATAACTATGCCCTCATAGGGGGAACGCCCCCATTATATGCATTTATAAAACTTATATGTTTACTTGCGCACAGCGATGTGGACGAGTACGGGTTTAAGCGTAGCGAGAAGTTCGACTACAAGAACTACGGAAAGTTTATGGATAGTTACTTAAAAACATTGACGCGGCGACGCATCAAATGGGAGGCTATACTGCAACAAAATGAAGATCTCACCCTGGTCAATCCGAAACTGAAGCGATATATACGCAAGGGCATACCAGGTCCATATCGTGCCGATGTTTGGATGAAAATAACTGGAGCCGATGCGGCAAAACAACAAAATCCCAACTTATATTGTAGTTTATTAAATATCGAACACTTTAACAAGGAAATCAGCGATTCCATATCAATCGATCTACCTCGTACTTTTCCCGACAATATCCACTTTGATTCCAAAAAGGAACGTCTCTTTAACATACTGTGCGCCTATGCGCACCATAATCGCGATGTTGGCTATTGCCAGGGCCTAAATTATGTAGCCGGACTACTGCTCATTGTCACCGATGATGAGGAGAAATCATTTTGGTTGCTCAAGCACATCGTGGAGAACATTGTGCCGCAGTATCATTCGCGGAATATGGCCAACCTGTTGCGCGATTTGGCCGTGTTTAGAGAGCTGGTCATAAGGCGTTTGCCGGCAGTTAATCGACATGTCGAAGACTTGGGTGAGTTTATTAAACGCTAATTAATCGCACCCATCTAATACGATTTTAATTACAGGATTACCCTATGCGGTGATAGCCAGCAAATGGTTCATTTGCATATTTGCGGAGGTTTTACCTGTTGAAACTGTGCTGCGGATATGGGATTGCGTTTTCGCCGAAGGCTATAAGGCAAGGCTACTTATTAAACAATACAGACTTGGAATTTGTACTATAATATCTGTCATTTTATCTTGCAGATTGTATTTCGTGCAGCTCTGGCCATGTTTATTACACACAAAAACGCCATATTAGGCTGCGAGGATATTGCTGCACTGGCCAATCTGTTTCGCGATACTATGATACAGGATAACATAGTCACCGACTGCCATAGCTTTATAGAGTCCATGTTTTCGTTGCGTTTGAAACGCAGCGAGCTTGAGAGCCTACGCAAGGTTGCCGTGCTTAATGGAAACTAAGCAACAGTTCCAAAGACAGAACAAACAAAAAGACCACACAACTAGAACAAAACAAAAAACAAAAACAAAGCAATCGTAAAATTCAATTATTAGAGATATACTTAGCTTAAATGTGTCTGTCCACTGTGTATACATATATAATACTTGCATGTAACATTTGATGTGTGTATTTGTGTATAGAATCATTGTAGCCAACGCATTTTGAGTATTATTCGAAACAAAAACTAAATATGATACCAAAGCCAAATTCCAATTCGCAAATCAAACAAATTTATGTGCACACATGCATATGTGTGTGTGTGTGTGTACTATGTATGTATTAGCAGTAGTTGTAGTTGCCAAAAACGCCTAGATACATATATACATAAATTGGGAACACCTTCCTACTACACGCTACACGTACGAGTATCGTTTTGTATGTCTCTTAAGTTCTTAATTATCTTGTTGATCAAAAAAGTATTTATTTTTTATTAAATATGTATGTACACCTTAAATGCCACAATGTGTTTAGAGGCAATCTTTAGACTAAACATGTATTTATAAACAGCTTTTAAATTGTTATATAGTTGCGAATGCCTAAGTGTTAGTTGATTGCTATGTACAAACAAACAAAGAAACAAACAACTCACTACGACTATTTACTATTTATGGTTTGTCAACGAACAATGCGTAGAAATACTCACTGTCTACACTAATATACTACATACATAAGTGTATCCTGAAATATAATTTGAGGAATTGATTTGTTAATAAATACAAATTGTATTCAAAACATCAAAAAACCAGCGAACAAACACTAACTTCATTACTACAAGGTGTTGTCGTTTGTCTAGTGCAACAAAATGCTTTTTAAATAAAATATTACTGCTAATTGTTAGAAAGTGACATTGTGTTTTATTATATATTTGATTACGTTTTTTAGAGTAAATAGGTATTACATTGATAGGAAGACGTGTATTAGAAGGTGCGTTTGACATTGAGATTCGTTAATACTTTATAATTTTCTGTGCTGTTCTGAGCCAAAATGGAAATTTTCAACTTAAATCTTTTTCACAACTTCTGATTTACCATCGCTATCAAAATCGCTGCATTTAATATATTATTAAATATAAATAACTTTTGGATATATCATTATCATGCTTACGAGCGGATTATGTCTTTTGTTTAAATTGCTCGATGTTAATTTAATTTAATGTCTATATAAACAAGAAAGAAATGCTCTCCTATACAAATCTCAATTTTCGTCTGATTGTTACTATGGGAACTATGTGGTTCGATTTTGATAAAAAAAATTATAGAAAACTATATGAAGTATCTCACTTAATTTGGATGTAATATTTGTATAAAAAAAAGGTTTTTCATACAAACACAAATTTTTCACCCGATCCTATGGCAGCTATGTGATACAGTGGTCCGACCAAATTTGGTCAGATTGTAAAAACTCTCCAGAGACTCGGCTTGGGTGAGTTTAGAGAGGATATTTTCATGAAGAAAAAAGTTTTTCATACAAAAACATAGTTGTCGACCGATTATTCCTATGGCAGCCATAGGAAAGGTCGGTCGACAACTATGTTATTGTATGAAAAACTTTTTTGATGAAATATCCTCACCAAACTCACCCAAACCGAGTCTCTGGAGACTTATACTGACCAAATTTGGAAATCGGACTACAATATCACATAGCTGCTAGGATCGGATGAAAAATGAGTGAAAAATTAGCTTCGGCACTCCGACGATAGCCTTTCTTTCTTGTTTTTAGTATTAAAAACAGAATTATCAGAATTGAAAATCGATAATTGATTTTAATTATTAAAATCCAAATTAAAAATCTATTATCTGAATTTATCTGTTAAGTATGATAAATAACCAGATATACTATGGTTAATGTTATAGTATGATAAGTAACCATAACATTAGACACTGATTAATATGGTAATAAATCACTATATTCAAAAAAAAATCACTGAATGGATTTAATTAAATCATAAAAAAAACCTTCCATTGTTTCCCTTATAATTACTATTAATTTTTGTTAATTATGCTCCAGTTAAATTTTTTGCAGTTTTTCAGCTGTGTAATATTTGTATTCTTTATTTTCTGTTGGCTTTTGAAGCGATATTCCTCAATCAGATGCAATGAATTAAATTTATATGTTTCAAATTGATATTACACACTTTCAATATTAACTTCTTAGTTGAATGCTAATAAGAATATTTGGAATATTCCTTTGGTTGGGAGCTCTGTCGAAGAGAATTCGAATTGCAGCTTATGGCATGCCACAATGTGCACCGCACATTGGCTCCGAGGACAATGCCAGCGAGGTTAGCAGAGTGCGACGTCCTGGATGCACGCCCAAGTTCTCCCAGTTGATCCAGGAGAGGCGTGCGGTCAAGTCGCTCGTATTCCAGTTGGCCCGATCAGCTTTGATCTCGCCGCGCAAACACTTCTCCACATAGGTGAGCGGATCGTAGTCCGTTTGCAGGACCTCCCGCAGCAGGGATATGTAGGCGATGGCCAATCGCAGTGTATCAATCTTGCTCAGACGCTTCTCATACGGAAAGGTGGGCACGTGGACCCTCAGCTCATCGAAGGCGGAGTTTATGCTACTGCAGAGCGCAAGGAGTAAACCAAGGGGAGGGGAGGAAAATAGGGAAATGCTTGTTAGTGGCCTGTATCAGAAAATGGGTTATGTGTGAAATGGAAAAGACCATTTAGTGTACCCAGTTGGTGCGGACCTCTGGATACGTTTCCTTTCTCTCACATTCGCCTGTTGCCGCTGGATTTTGTAGCTGGAAGCTGCCGCTGCACCATAGCTGCTGCTGTGTCCAGATCCTGCGCTGGGTCCTGGGCCGCCACCTCCAGCTGCTGCAGCACCACCCCCACTGCTGCTGGCCGTCGGACTATTGCACATCATGGGCGTGGCCCCGTTCGAATTGAGAGCCGCGAGTGTATTGGGATTAGTGGACGAGTCCAGCAATTCTCTGATATTAAAATAAAATTGTGTAATTGCTGCTCAATACTGGCTTCCATCCTTCCAAATTTACCGTTGTTGTGCTGCAAATAATGCTGTTGAATGTGCCGCAAGTTGTTGGTGCTGATGCGCAGTCCCGAGCCTCCGGAGGAGATTCCACCAGCTGCACTGCCACCCCCGACGCCGCTCTGATGTTGACCCGCATAGATGCAGGAGGGCAGCTCATTGATCAGATCGTCGTCAAAATTGTGATAGGGTAAATGGCTGTTGGCGAAAATTACAATTTTGAAAAATTCAACTTGTGTTTTGCCGACGGCAGAACTTCTGGCAATATTTTTTAACAGTTTTCAACCAGATTTGCTGCGAATTTTAGTTTCAAACCAAATATTTTTAACTACTAGTTTAAGCTGCAAGAAAGGTAGCTGTGCAGCAAGTTAAAATTAATGAAAAATATGATTAAAAACAAAAACGATTGCAGGAAAATATGTAAGACATACTCGTAATTGTGGGATCTTCAAACAATTAAATAAACTAGTCTATATATATATAATATAGTTATGAAAAATGTAATGAAAAAGTTTGCAATTCTATTCAGCTCCAAAAAGTATGCAACATACTTTTCTGTGGAATGTGTTTTAAAGTGGAATTTGGAACACTGACACGATAGGTTGCAGAAAACTGGTTTAATAGATTAATATAAAACAATTTTAAACCAAAGAAAAGTATGTGGAACTGCGTTAATAATATTATTTAACTTAATATTAATTATGTAGGCAATATATAACATTTTATGAGACTCTCAAGTTGTCTTCAGCTTTAATTTTCACAAGCTTTGTCTCACCTTATGGGCGGGGACGAGGATGAATCTGGTAATTGATTACGCGACATTTTGCTTTGTCTATTAGTTTTATTCACGTTTTACACTTTAAATAACTATTCCAGTTATATGCCGAGACTGCAGCAACTAGAAACCACACAAATAAACGCGCTTCCGATGTCCAATAAGTTTAAATGTATAATGAGCTCATCTCCTGGGAATTCTGTGCCTTTTATAGCAACAGAGATCCAATTGGAAATGCCACAGCTCTGCCACTGCCTGTAGTATTTCTGTCTTCAGCAACCCCTAAATATCCTTTCCACTATTCGCCTGGATTCTGTGGGCGGAGCTTGTCAAGTACTGCAGGGTGACTTTGCACAAAACGGCTGCCTGGCGGAAGCTGTGAGAAAATTGCAGAGCATATTAGTTTGAACGGCCCAATTTGATGGCTTTTAATTTAAATTACTTAGTTAATTGTAGTAATTTGTTTGATAATTTCAAATTTCTAAATATCTTCAAATCAAAGGCTCCTAACTGGGCTTTTAATGTATTATGAGTAAATAAAAACTAAAATGTAATGATAATTTTAAATAACTGTAGAAAACCATTATTAAAGTGAAGAAAGCAATATTTCAATACATATTGAACTTATTCAGAGAACTTTTTTATCAATGATACTTGATATGATACGATTTTACCTGCTTTGAATGCTTTGATTCCTGATTCCGATACAAATATTTGGAATCGATATCACAAAAAACGTGTCAAAGAAATAGTTTTTGATTATTTGTAAATCTTTAGATATATCTATTGCAATAATCCTAATAAAATGTCATTTTATCATATGTGTACTGATACTCACACTCAGTCCAATTGATATTCTTTCCCAGATACTTTGTCCAAGCAAATAATTTTGATCCAAATCGTTTTAAGCATAATTTATCCAGTATTATTGCCTAAATTTCTCTTATAAATGTGGCATTTATTATTATATTGCCTTATTGTTGTTTAATTTAATGTAGTATTTAATAAATTAATCAGAATAAATATCTTACATATTCAGAAACATTTCCAAGGATTGTTAGAGTGCTGTCCTTTGGGTATTGCAGATATGTCTATATCATTAAATGTCTTATACAAATCAATTATATTGGTATGTGTAGCGCACATCGCAGCCTTTATTGCTGACTGTGGAATTTCCAGACACTTCTCCAGCGCTTCACCTGTTTTTGACATTTTCCCTTTATACTTTGCACAGCAGGCGGCGCCATGTTTATTCTCTTGCCATTTTTTTTGTATTTCAACGGTTAAAATTAGGGGGTCCACAAGAGAGTGGCTCTCCTTTTCCATCTGTGCAACTGTACCCCCATTGATGCAACTTGCGGCCATATGCGTGGCAAGGTGGGTCTGCCAGTAATCTGAGCTGAACATGGTGGCGTGTCGGTTTCAAAGGGTGATCGTGATCCAACCTGTTGATATTTTGAGCACGAGCCGTAGGGTTCCTTGGGACAGGCAGATTCCCACGAGACCACAAATTGAGCGTGAAACTGCAACAATTTGATCAACTCAGTTCACAGCTCATTGAACAAATGCCGCACTATCTATAAGGCCAGCTCTAGGGATACTCGGGATATCTGTACAGGGAACCACTTGCAACCGCAGGATTGTCAAGAGCAGACAGCGCAATTGTTGAAATTGAATTATGTTTATTTGATGTTTTGGTTTACGCACAAATTAGCTACGTCAGGGTCCTGGCACCGCCCCGCCAGGCGGCCACGACGCGTGTCCTGACCCCGAGGCGCGAAAAACCAGAGCCGCCAAAGTCGAACAATGGCAAACAATATGCCAGGGCGGATGCGGATGCGCAAACCTTTATATTACCAGTCAAATTGGTCGGCACACGCGCCGGCGCACACTCCGTGCCACAAAGCTGATGACAGTAATCAGTTTTGATGCAGGGTAAGTGCCCATGTACCTCTTCCCCTGCCCCGCCCGTGCCAGCCCAAAGCTGACATCCTTAAGTGAAATCTTGTTACAAACCAATGTAAACACGATTGTTAATTTAACTTTTACAATCGCTGCAGCTACCCCCGACTGGTCCGCAATACCCCGACACCGCCCCGCAGTGACTCGATCTTTGCCTATATACTTCCAGTGGTTGTTGTTGCTGCCCTGCAAAGGATATGTCATCGCACCACAATTAAATTATCGCATTTCAAACGAGTGCGTCCGAGCAAGGCGATAATCTCCGGTGCTCCGTTCCACTTGGACCTGATCGACTGTGGGAAAAAAACGGAAATAAATAACACAGTCCAATTTGATTTGCATATAATACTCCTGGTACTTAAGGATTCTAAGTCTCTCACTCATATTAATTGGCCTTATATAGTATGTTTATTTGGGAATGGGTTTAAGCTGGTTACAATTTGGTTGGGTTGAGTTGAGGAGAGATTCGATAAATAGTCGGCCAAGACAAATACCTTATTTTATAAGTTAAAGGAATTATATGGAATTTTTGATTTGCTTATGTACTCCTATAAAAATAAATCAATAATCGTAAGAAAATATATATATTTTCCTTATATAGCTATAATCTTTGTCGTTGCTCATCTGTTCAAAGCATAACTTATAGTAAGTCATAAACAATAAAGAACGGCTATCTTCGGAGTGCCGAAGCTATATACCCTAGCAGCAATATTTTTTATACAAAACTTAATTTTCGTCTGATTATTCCTATGGGAGCTGATTTTGATAAAATTATAGGAAACTTTAGGAAGTACAATAGAACTCTCACTAAGTTTGGATGTAATAAGCAAAAAGCTTTTCATACAAAAACTCATATAGTGGTCTGATGCTGACCAAATTTGTTAGATTGTATAAACTCTCCAGAGACACGGAGTGGATAGCTTCATAATGAAACAAGTAAAAATGCTATACTCGAGTATACCCGGCTACAAATCTCCCTGTACCCAGGTCAAAATTTGCGATCGCATCTTCGTACACTTACACATACATACACATATACACAAAGACGCACACACGCAAGCGATAGCGCAAACGAGGGGCTGTGCTTCTTCTTCCCCCCACGCTGCAGCACTGATTCTTCTTTCGTAAATAACTTCCGTGTTTAATATTTGATCAACTTAAAATTTAAACACTAGATTAAAAGTGACCAAAGTATTGTACATGCCAAATCCCAAAGCTATATCTTGAAAATTGTTACTGTAAAACGGCTTTTATCGAATAGCGGGGGAATGGGGGGAATATCACGGATCCAAAATAAACTTGACCTGCGCCTGCTATGCACAAACCTACATTCCAAATTTGGTGTCTCTAGCTTTTACAGGGAGTAAAAAGTTTTTCATACAAAAACAAAGTTTTCGACCGATCATTCCTAATAGCTAATAGCTGCCAGCTATACGTTATAGTGGTCCAATCCGGCCGGCTCCGACATATGTACTGCCTGCTGCAAAAACAGGGGCTTGTGCCAAGTTTCATTACGATATCTTTAAAACTGGGAGAGTAGTTTGCATAGAAACAGACGGACATCGCTATATCGACTTGGCTATTGATGATGATTCAGAATATATATAGTTTGCTGGGTTGGAAACGTCTCCTTCAGTCCATTACACATTATATTATTCTCTGCTAGTGTATAATAGGGGCTCCTTTCGTTCAAAACTTTTCTAATATTCTTCCAACTTTCTTTAGTCTTTTTAATACATTCTGGCATTCTGTTATTCTTACTATAAGCTTGGAAAACTTAAGTTTCCAGATAAATTTAAGAGAAATTTAATACATTTATTAGTCTTCTTTGATATTCAGAAAGCATTTGACAGAGTCTGGCATGATGGATTGCTGTTCAAGCTTAAGCGAGTGACGACTGTGCCTCTCTTAAGGCTGATTAGGTCGTGGCATTCGGGGAGATATTTCTCAGTACAAATAAATGGTTGTCTCTCCTCCTTCAGACCGGTCAAAGCAGGAGTCCCGCATGGAAGCGCTTTGAGCCCTACACTCTACAACATTTTTACAAGCGATATGCCGATGCCCCATATCAGTAGCAGGATATTGGCGACCTATGCAGATGACACTACCGCCATTCGCTTCAGCGCCTCCCCTGCAACAGCAAGCCGACGTCTGCAGAAATTTATTTATTTATTTTAGTTATTTATTTACGAGGGCAAAACAGTGCTGCCTCGAATCAAAAAATATAATATAATACATAGATATAAGGAAAACATTTTAAAAGCCTACGCGAAATTACAATTGAAATCTAATAACGACACCAGCACGTTGGGGGAAGTTTATTTGCCAGTCCGGCTAGCTATGCCCCTATTCACAGCAAAGAATTGCCGGTGGCGTTATTAGAGCCTATATCAAGATTGTGAAGAGTTAGTTATGAAGAAAAAGCTTATAGAATTAAGGATAATTTAAAACTAAAGAAGAAGAATAAAGAAAGACTATAGGAATGAAATGAAATGAAATCTCCAACCCGGTGGGGGAAGTTTTATTAGCCAGTCTGGCAAGCTGTGCCCCAGCTCACAGCGAGGTTGGTTAGAGATTACATTAAGGAAAAAGGATCTAAGAACGGGTAGGGATGGGAAAGAATAAAAGAGTTATAGAGTAGAAAATAGGAAATAAAGGGGGACATAAAATGGGCAATCTCCGACCCGACGGGGGAAGATTGCGCCCCTGCTCACAGCTGGGATTGGCCAGAGATTACCCGTAGGTGATTCAAAAGAGCAAGCTTAATGGAGGGAAGAGAGAGTTCCGAGGAGAAAACATGAAAAACAGAATTGTACTGTGTGCATAGTACATGAAAAGGATTGTGTGAAGCGTAATCAGTAGTGCATGTAGGAAGAGATAAGGGAATAAAATTTCTAGTAGGTCTACAAGGGACAGAGAAATTAAGTCGACTCAAAAGAAAGGGAGAATCTATGTCGCCACTAATCAACTTATGTATAAAAACCACACCAAGAGTTATTCTACGGTTAGCTAATGTCGGAAGATTTAAAAGTAAGAGTCTACTGGGATAAGATGGCAGACGAAGATTAGGATCCCAATTTAATAATAATAGAAATTGCTTCTGGACTGACTCAATACGGATCTCACTATTTTTGTATTGAGGAGACCATATACATGAGCAGTATTCCAGAATAGGGCGTACGAGCGACAAATAGAGCAGTTTTGTGGTGAAAGGATCATTAAATTCCTTCGACCAACGCTTGATGAATCCAAGTACACCCTTGGCAACATTAACAATTGAGGAAATATGCAAGTTGAAGTTAAGTTTAGAATCGAAAGTGACACCTTAAGTCCTTAACAGAGGTAATACGTTTTAAGGGAAAGTTATCAATAGAATAGTTACCGAGATAGGGCTTGGATCGACTGAATGTCATAAACATGCATTTACAACAATTAAGAGGAAGATGATTAGCCAAACACCACAGTTGCATAGAGTTTAAGTCACGTTGAAGTAGTCTAGTTTGGAGAGGATTATTAAATGATAGAATAAGTTTTACATCATCTGCATACATGAGTATATGAGAGTGTAATAAAATAGATGGAAGATCATTAATAAAAAGTGTGAAGAATAAAGGACCAAGGTGACTTCCTTGAGGTACACCAGAAGTTACGAAAACAGGTTTAGAAATTGTAGATCTAAGTAGTACTTTTTGGGTTCTATTTTTTAAATAAGAAGAAATCCAAGACAGAAAAGAGATAGGAAAGCCAATACAATTAAGTTTATAAATCAAAAGATCATGGTTTACAGAGTCAAATGCTTTACTGAAATCAGTGTAAATGACATCAGTTTGCATTTTCTTTTGGAATGCAACATTTATAATATATGAAAACTCTAGTAAATTGGTCGTAGTAGACCGACTCTTTATAAACCCATGTTGGGATGAAGAAATTATAGATTTACAGAGATGCTGCAAAGTTTCTGTAATAATTTTCTCAAATAATTTTGGGATAGCAGACAACTTTGCAATACCTCTATAATTAGAAATATCAGACTTACCACCTTTTTTATGTAGAGGTATGATAAATGAGTCTTTCCAAAGAGATGGAAAGACTCCAGTAGTAAGGGAAAGATTAAAAAGTTTAATTAAGGGAAGAGTTAAAGAAGAGCTATATTCCTTTAACACACAACTTGGAATAGGATCAGGCCCAGGAGAGTAAGAATGTTTTACGGGCTTAATAGCAGATAGAAGGGATAATGCGGAAATTGTGGGAGCAAAAATATTATTAGAAGAAGAAATACTGTAGGGATAGGATGTGTTAGAAAGAGGAATAGATGAATAGGTGGATTGGAAAAATTTGACAAATAAATTGCCAAAAAAGAAAGAAGAAGGAAGACGTGAAGATTTACGTTTAGAGTTAACAAAAGAATAGAAAAGTTTAAGATTGTATGCAAATTGACTTTTGCATCGGGCGATATATTCCGTGTAACATTGTTAGTTAAAAAGGGAGAAGTTAGATTTAGCGATAGAATATTTAGATAGGTCGAGACAAGAACCAGACATCTTAAACTTTTTAAAATATTTAGATTTAATATTTTTTAAGTTGTAGAGTCTGGATGTAAACCAAGGGGGCTTAACACAACTAGATTTGCGAGAAGAGTTTGGAATACATATGTCTAATAGAGAGTTAAGTGTTACATAGAATGAGTTAAGAGCGCAATCAATGTCAACTGTGTTGTCAAGCGAGGACCAATCAGTTGCAGAGATAGTCGGTAAAGTATCGATTAAAGGAGCAGCGGGTGCAGCCACGGGTGATGGGGATGGAGAAATATTAGTAAAATTACTTGGAGAAGGCGAAAGAGAAAGTAATGGAGAAACATCAAGTATAGGGGGAGTAGAACTGATATTAGGTGAAGGTAAAGTAGATGAAGAGGGTAGTAGTGAGGGGACAAATAAGAATTGAATTCACCAACAAGTTTCAGAGCTGTGCAAAGCAGTGGAATATCTGCATCTCGCGGGATAAGTCTTTACAGATAACATTCACAAAAAGGCGCGATTCTTGCCCGGCTATATGTTTAGATGGTGTGGTTGTGAAGGTGGTGACCTCGCAAAAATACCTGGGGTTATGTCTTGATAGAGGCTTGACATGGAAGCAGCATACATGTAAAATTATAGGGACCATTAACACAAGCTTCAAACGCATGGATTGGCTCCTTCGACCGAGGTCCAAACTGCGCCTCGCTAGCAAGGTACTGTTGTTTAAGACAATGATACAGCCCATTTGGAGGTATGGTGTCTCAATATGGGGTACAGCGGCCCCATATCTCTTAAAAAGGGTCCTATCCCTTTTGTGTAAAATCTTAAGGCGAATTTCTGGTGGCTTTCCTTTTGCTAGAAATAAGGACATAATGAGGGACCTTGGGATTGCCCCATTAATTGATGTATTAACGTCTACGGCGGATCGACAAAATGATAGACACGCCAATCATATAAACCCTCTGGCCAATGCACTTAAATTTGACGTAGGGAATCCTAAACTTAGGAGACTCAAGCGTACATTCCTTGAGCAGCTACCAAGCCGCAGTCTCCCTGCCAAGCACTCACGGTTTGCTCATAGCCCTGCCTTACCATCAGCCAACTCCAGTCAGGCACTTTCATCATCACCCCAAGCTGACAGCTTGTGATGATAATCTGGTGGTCAAATCGGACATAAAATTTAGGATTTCTTTTTATTCCCTGTACCCATAAAATGGGTAAAAGGGGGTACTACATCTGTGCAATGTATGTAACAGGCAGAAGGAGACATTTCCGACCCTATAAAGTACATATATTCTTGATCAGTATCAAAAGAGATTTCGATTTGGCCATGTCCGTCTGTCTGTCCGTCTATCCGTCTGTCCGTCCGTCCGTCCGTCCGTCTGTCCGTATGAACGCGTCGATCTCAGCAACTACAAGAGCTAGAGACACCAAATTTGGAATGCAGGTTCCCGTATACCATACGCAGATCAAGTTTTTTTCATATTTTAGATATCTCCCCCCATTCTCCCGCAAATCGATAAAAACCGTTTTACAGTAACAAGATACAGTCTTAAGATTTGGCAAGTACCATACTTTAGTCCCTCTTAATCTACTGTCTAAATTTCAAGTCGATCGGATAAGAACACGGAAGTTATTCACGAAAGAAGATTCCGTGCTGCAGCGAGGGGAAGACGAAGCACAGCCACGATTTAAAATGCCTCTCTTGCGCTGTGGCTCGTGTGTGTGCGTCCTTGTGTATGTGTAAGTTTACGAAGATGCGATCGGAAATTTTTGACCTGGGTACAGGGAGTTTCGTAGTCGGGTATACTCGACTATAGCATTCTTACTTGTTAAATTATTTTATAATGAAACGCTTTTAAATGCAATCCGCCATATTAAAATTAATCAATTAATCAATTCAAAGTTAATGAAAGGAACTAGTATACTTGCAGAAAATCAATCAACTGATTTTTCTGAAGTTATTAGGGTGTGGATTTGGTATCTTATGTAAATTCTTTTAGGCTGTTCTATTCTTTTAACTTAATTATTTTAATATAATTTTTCACTGTTTGGACTGTGGAGTTAGCCCCAAGATGGAACTTTTCAATACCAGCTATGCTAAACAAGTTATGTTGAGTCTATTTCTTAAAAAAGTATTGTGCTGGGCTTAGCGCATTCCCATGATTATAACATAATTGTTAATCTCCAATCTAAACGCAGGCGACTCATGCACAAATAATTTGACTCAAGGGTTGACACACGGCAATGCACAAAAACAACAAAATCGGGAACAACAGTGAAACAGATTGATAGTGTCAAGAAGTTTCGTAATGCACTCAACTGGAGCAGCACCCATCAAGCGCACTCGCTGTTGGCCAGCATCCCTGTGGCACCCCAGGGGCGGGCTGCCAGGACCTAGGATTTGCGTCTGGAACATATCGATTAGCGCTTTGCATCCACCTCAGAAGTAGCCAGAGCAAATTTGTCTGTGAATTTTTACGGCGACACACGACCAGCAAGCAGCGAGCACTTTTCCGCCGGATAATCCCACCCCACCCCTAGGCAGCAAACCCCACCCTTGACCGCAATTCGCTGCGGCTGTTTGAACCGCTTGAACCAATTGTCTGCGAAATTGTTTGTTTATTTTGATGTTGTTTAATGCGTGCTAAGTCCCTGCCATTTTATGCGGTTGCGGTGTGGAAATATCCTGGGAAAGTAAACAGCTCCAGCGCCTCTGGTGCGAGCTTAACTTGAATAAGGATATTTCGAAAGCTTTTCCGTAAGCTAACATTCGGTGTGCTTTTTGGTTTGAAACTCATCTTAGCTGAGCTTTTTGGGGCATGTGCTTGGAGGTATAACGTTGGGGGCCTATTTTAATTATATCTCAAGTTCTTCTGATATTCCTCAATGTAAGTAAAGTAAGCTAATATAATTATATTAAATGTGTAGACCTTCTTGCTTTATCTATTAGAAATAATATTATTTTTGATTGTTATATACTTATACATAGATTACATACATCAAAAATCAAAACAAAAGATTGTCTTAAAATAAACGCAAAGTTGAAGTTTCGTTTGATTTGATTCGATAATCAAACCTATTATGTGTATTTAATGTATCAACAAAATATTTACTCCCTGTACCCATAAAATGGGTAAAAAGGGGGTACTAAGTCTGTGCAAATGTATGTAACAGGCAGAAGGAGACATCTCCGACCCTATAAAGTATATATAGTCTTAATCAGTATCAAAAGAGATTTTGATTTGGCCATGTCCGTCTGTCTGTCCGTCTGTCCGTCCGTCCGTCTGTCCGTCTGTCCGTCTGTCCGTCCGTATGTATGAACGCAAGGATCTCAGCAACTATAAGAGCTAGAGACACCAAATTTGGAATGTAGGTTCGTGTATAGCGGGAGCAGGTCAAGTTTATTTTAGATTTGAGATATCTCCCCCCGTTCCCCCCCCATTCGATAAAAACCGTTTTATAGGAACAATTTTGAAGATATAGCTTTGGGATTTGGCATGTACAATACTTTAGTCACTCCTAATCTACTGTCCAAATTTCAAGTCATTCGGATAATAAACACGGAAGTTATTAACGAAAGAAGATTCAGTGCTTCAGCGCAAGGGGAAGAAGAAGCACAGCCACCACTTAAAATGCCTCGCTTGCGCTGCGCTCGAGCTGTCGCTCGTGTGTGCGAGTCCTTTGTGTATGTGTGTTTGTATGTGTAAGTGTACGTAGATGCGATTGGAAATTTTTGACCTGGGTACAGGGAGTTTTGTAGTCGGGTTTCCTCGACTATAGCATTCTTACTTGTTTTAATTAAAATTTTGCATTATCTATGAAGTTTTGAGAGCACCTCTTATATTGTGAACATTTTTGATTAATTATATTAAGTGTGGTGAACCCCATTGGAAGTCAACAATATGTGACGTCACTGGCTCTTTTATGACCAGGATATGATCGCATGTGTATTATATACCGACTGATGTTCCATTCAATGAAAGAGTTCCATTCTTTATTTCCAACTTAAGCTATTTAAAAGTTTAACTCATCACATTATGCATTTCCAAAGTGAAAACAATAATTTATTTAAAAAATTCACAATAACATCTTAATAACATTTTATTTTAAATACGAACTCATAACTAAATCTAATAAATTTTTAAACCTTAATGTTTACAGTATATTATTTTTTATATATATTCATCAAAATTATTAAATAAACAAAATATTATTTACTATACGAGTATATTATTATACATAACCAAAACAGTGTCTCCCGCAATCGAGAATTCGAGTATATTCTTGTACATTCTTATGGCTTTATTTGAGTACTTAATAGTTTTTTCTAGTACATCTAACATCTATTTAAGATTCAGTTGTAAGGAAGAAAATAATTTCGAGAACATTATGTAAATACCAATTAAAATTTTTAAAATAAAATTTATTCGATAGTTAAGTAGTGCAACAAGTATTTCAATTACTAGTAACATTTATTGGGTATGGAGAATATGTGCATGTAGAAAATAAATGCCATCAAATTCAGAAAGTCGATATACCAAGCTAGCCTTATTATTATTATACCAAAGCAGGGTATTAAATTTTTGTCTCGAAATCTGTAATAGACTGAAGGAGACGTTTCCGACCCAACAAAGTATATATATTCTGAATCAGCATGAATAGCTGAGTCGATATAGCGATGTCGGTCTGTCCGTCTGTTTCTATGCAAACTAGTCTCTCAGTTTTAAAGCCATCGTAATGAAACTTGGCACAGACCCTTCTTTTTGCTGCAGGCAGTACATATGTCAGAACCGGCCGGATCGGACTACTATAACATATAGCTGCCATAGGAATAATCGGTTGACAACTATGTTTTTGTATGAAAAACTTTGTTTATAAAGGTATCCTTACCAAACTTTCCCAAACCGAGTCTCTAGAAAGTTTATACTATCTGGCCAAATTTGGTGAAAATCGGACCTCTATATCATTTTATACAAATATTTTATCCAAACTAAGCGAAAGTTTTATTATACTTCAAATAGTTTCCTATAATTTTATCAAAATCGGATCACATGGCTCCATAGGAGCAATCAGACAAATATTAAGTTTTGTATAAAATTTAATTCCTGCTAGGGCATGTACATAGCTTCGGCACTCCGAAGATAGCCGTTCTTTCTTGTTTTTTTTTAATTTAGGAAATATATTTCGTAATTTTGTCTACTAAATAGAAGTTATTTCCTTTAGGGTGACCGTTATTATACGATGATTTTCTGAATTCTATGACTTATATTTTTCCGAGTGTATATTATCTACATATATATAACAGTGTATACTACATATGTATGAAATTGAATTCTAGTAAATATGTACTCAGTTATAATCATAATTAGATCATTTACAGAAATTGTCTAGGCAGTAGCAACAATTTAGAAATGATTTCTTTGGATGTTTGAATGCGAATCAATCCAGATTATTTTGATTTAAATCTACGACTGTTCAGCTATATACACAGTTTTTGAGCTATAGATGTTGTCGATTGCGATATTTTCTTATAATTAATTAGAATTATATGTTTTTTATTAAGTGTATTATACAATAGCGGACAATGAAATCCGAACAGTACAAAAATTAACATTTTTCATTTTTTTCTTTTTCTGTACACCTTTACGATAGGAATACGAGTCGTTAATTTAAAACAAATGAACCAATCTATAATCTAAAAATGTTTTGTGGTCGATATACAATACGTTTTTTTAACGTCCAATCGTCTTGAAGTTAGTTTATACTATGAGTGTCCGGATTTTATTGTCCGCTACTAATTTTAATAAATAAGTAAAATAAATACACAATTTTGTAGATTTAATATTACTCACATTTGTGCGCATTGTTTAGAATACCTATTTTAGTATTTAGCAACTACCTACTATATACTTGCTAAAGTAAATAAGTATATTATGCCATCATCATTATTTGTTTAAAACAAACCTCGGGGTTATTTCAGTTCAACTCAATAGCTATGTCATTCAGCTGTCAATTCAAGTCGAACCATGTTTTACAGTGTTTTACTTTGTCTTTATGATAAACAAATGAGTGCTTTAAATAATTCAATGAACGTGTAAATACATTTTAATGTGCCAATCCCACAACAGCTCCCATCCCAATCCCAATCCCAATCCCAATGCCATAGCTCTTGCCGAAGCCCACTCGCGATTATAACAAGTACGCACGCTCTAGCCGAGTATGCTTTACTGGCAGATACCCTGTACCCATACTTTTATTTATATATTTAATAGTAGATTATCTTAATTAAAACTATGACTAACCTAGGTGAAAATAGGTGCATAGTAAATAGGGCTTCGATTATTTATTTATTCATTTACTGTGAACATTTATTTACAGATATGAAATTGATGTGTACGCTTCAAGCAGTGTACACACGCACTGCTTGCTTTATTGTGGCACAGTGACAGATCTGCTGATCTGTGTCTAAATAACTACTGTGTTATAAACTGATCAATATGAAATTTTTACATTAGAAAAGCCGTAACCTCAAGATTCTGTGCACTAAAATTCAATATTATTTTGTTATAATTGTGTTTGTAAGCCGATTTCCTTGAGTATTCAAAATTAAAATCAAACTTGATTTGTTGATTGACTATAATATAATAATTTGCGTTACTTTTAGCAATTTGCTGAATTCGTACTTTTAAAGTGTGATCAAGTTCGAATACCGTAAAAATACTATAATGCATTTGCATTTTAGTATTTTTTTTGGCGGACTGTTTGCACGCAGAGTTGTATTCAGTGTGCAAATATAGTAACTAAAGTAAACAAGTAAAAACGTTGTAGTCGGAAGTTCCCGACTGCAGTATTCTCTATTAACAGTGTGTTGCATTTCGTTTCTCATGAAGGAGGTGTGGCAAAAACAGTTGTTGCGAATTCGGTCACTTTAGCTGTAAGGATGTGAGTGATAAAGGCATTTTCCAAATTGCGATGGGGTGAATGAGGGTGGAGGAGAGATCTTGATCCTTTATAAACTGAGGGTATAAACCAACATGAGTACCAAATTTGGTTGCTCTAGTATGAACTGTGTGGAAAAAATTGCGCTTCTATGGTCGAGCTTTAATAAAAATCAAATATACTAATTTTAAAAAAAGAAGACATTTTTGGTAACAGAGATTAATGAAGTTAAGAAAATTACTTATCGGATTCCGAACAAAATCGGTGATCAGAAGAAACAAACTCCTGTGGAATTCCTGACGGGATGAGATGAGATTAATGATTTCCGTTCTGTATCTATAGATAGATTTAATACAGATTGGCTGTTAGCCTTGATCAACATAGTATATGGTCGGAAATGCCCCACTTTAGCACAATTGCTTTACAGGTATACCCTTCTTATGCTTTGAATGGGTACAGGGTATGAACAGAAACCAAAACAAACACGACAAAAACCGGCAGCAACATAGCAAATTTATCATTATAATATAGTTGTTTTTTTTTTGTCGAATTTATAATTTTGGCGCTACTCAATGCGGTTGTCGTCGTCGTTGTAGTCGCGGACACAGTCCGGCTCAATGGACAGAGACTGGACTAGAGTGGAGTGGAGTGAAGCGACTTTAAGGCTGGCCAGACCAGCGTTTAGTGAGTCAGTTGGCCGCAGTCCGTTGCACAGTTCGCACGTTGCTCGCAAAGAGTAAACAACAACAACAACAACAACAACTGAAACAGCTAAAATAACAACACTAATAAAAACACAAATAAAAACCCGCAACAAAAACAGTAACCCAACCAACGCCCCAATCGATTCGTATTTGCAAAGGCTAATAAAGCAAATCCCACAATCCCCAAACCGAACAAATGCCAGCACGTTTCCCCAATTTGGAGTATGCAGTGCGGGTAATTGAAACGTGATATTTGTGGGGCAAGTGCGCGATCCTAACTACATTAACTAATACGAGAGTGCCTCCGATTGAGTGCCGCATCAAAATAACTAAACACAGAAGTAGATAACTAGCTAGTTAACCGCACTAGTAGTTAGTATAGGCCAGCCGCATGGTCAAGTGTTGCGGCCAATGCCGGTGATAAGCCACCTCGCTGATAACACGGGAGGCGCCTAGCCATAAATTATATATGATTATATGAATATATTGAAATCAAAACTCAAATTGCCGTTTTGCCTCGAGTAATAATAATTAGTTCATGTCCAAGCATAAAATCAAATATAAAGCGCGCACAAAATGACAAAACATCAAGGTGCTGGATTAACCCATGACATCCAAGCTGCCATGGATATGGAACTGGAACTGGAACTCGAAATGGAACTAGAGCGGGAGCGCGAGTTGGAGCTGCCGTTGCTGTCGTTGAAGGAGCGGGCCAAAAGTAAGTACCACATGCGCCATTACTGGGCCATTAAACCAGTTAAGTTGGTCAAAGAAAACAAACTCAAACACACACACACACACACACACACACTCATACGCTGCTTTTGGCCATAAATCAGTGACACTTGCACACTGCAAGTGGAGCCGAGCCGGCTTATACAGCTCAACTGGGCTCTGGAACTGGCCAAACGGCTCGCTTTGTTCTCTAATCAAATGCGAATTCCAAATATTTGCCAATTTAATTTATGAAATTCGTGTAGCGCTACCAAATCTAATTAGAATATGTAAATTAGGTGCTTAACAAATTTGTTCAACACTTTTAAATTTGACAAGTCGGTGAGCAAGTTCCTCTTAGAAATCTGTTCCAAATAGCGCACTAGAAATGGAATCGGGTTAGAAAATTCATCCTGATCCCGCTCGTTCTGAGCTTTTTTCAAACTATCCCGCAGGTCACGAATTTCTCCCAAACTCCTAGTAACATCAATTATGAATTGATTAAATTCCTCAATAAGCATTGTATAAATATAAATTATAAAAGGGCAGAATATTGATTTCGATGGGAAAAAAACTGCATCACGAATCACAAGAAATGAAAGCAATTCCTGCGTGGTTCTGGGAATTTAAATATGATCTCGATCCCTCCAGATTCCAAGATATAGTTCGGAACCTATGGAATTCCCGTCACCTTAGGGGAATACTTTTAGACGTGTTTATATAGAATATACCAAAGGCGAATAAGTTAGGAATTATTAGGATGTCATTTAGAGTACTGGAACCACCTGTGTCCAAATTTTGTTGAAATATTTTTAAGTCCAATAAGAAAGCGACTTTTTTAAATGTAAAGTGCCAGAGATGTCCTTAAAATTATTAATACATCATTTGAGTTTGTAAAGTGTAAGCGTAAATAGGGAAAAATAATTGGTATGCCTTATAAATATGTTTAGGTTGACAAACAAATAGTTTTGTGTTATTCTTATGTTTGTTTGGTGAAATTATATCATATATATAACTAAGCCTGTTATACTATATGCTCTTCTTAAAAACAATAATTGTAAAATGAAATGTGTTGTGTAAATATGTAAATCACCTTACGTACATACATACATACGTATAAGTATATGTATGTCAAAGCAGTTATAGAAACGACAATACAAACAGCCTTTGGGGAATCTTAATGAACTTCTCTGCCTCCGGCGGCGCCTTAGCTCTGCCGTATTTCATTGACAAAAACAGACGCAAATTTTATTTACATTGCCTGTGAATTATAAATAAATTAAATGCAAATCACATTTTATTTGCAACAATAATCAACAAGTTTATTGTACTGCTTAGATTGCATATTTGCGCGCCAAAGCGTGAAGAGAGAAACAAATTATATCGCATGCTACTTTTTCTAGCATGCGAGAAATTTGAGTAATTCACTGAATGAATTTCCTGCTGAACTCGTGATGGTTTTTAAATGTTTAAAAGGCGTTTACTTTAAACAATAAATTGTCATATGTCTTATGGTTTTTTTAAATTTGTTGACAAAAAAGAAAAAAATGTATGCTTTGTATTATTTATACATTACTCACTGTTGATATCAGCTCGAATTTATTTGAGCAGTTTTTGAATTGGATTTCGGCAACATTTAGAGCAGGCCTTCTCTGGGCACAACAGGATGTAGTATGACTAATGTTTGTAGTTGTAAAGATAATCGTAACAATAACAATGTTGTTGCCTTATAGCGTACTTTTTCTAAGGGGAAGCTAAAAACCGTTCAACAAATAAAACTTATAGATTACAAGTATTTATCAAAGAGTTGAGTGTGTTTGGCTTTTGCAACAATGTGCTACTATGTTTGGATTATCTATTAGTATTGTTTACCTTTGTTGATCAACTTAACATTTGCTAATTGGTATTTGAAACCCGTTCTTGCATCATTTGAAAAAACTTTTGCAATGTTTTGCTGAATTAGCGACAATTTAGCACATGAACAGAGAGTTGTGTTTGTTTTTTGGTTCTATGAATTAAAATAAATAAACAAATGATCTGCTCACAATGTTGCCATTGTTTTATTTTAAGTAAATATTCACGTACGTATGCGGCTAGTGTTTACTTTAAGATACATAAGACTGAGAACTAAACGAATATATTAAGTACATCGATATAATCAAGTAAATCCATTTAAGAAGGTATATTTCTTTCAACACTTGTTATGCTTCTTATAAATGCAGCTGATCAAATTGAAATTTGTTGCAGCAATTGAAAAGTCAAAAATGGTTTACAAACAAGAGAAACATATTAAGTTTTTAATATAAATTGTACCCAGAAAAACCTACATACCTCATACAAACCTTGTTGCATTTACATCAATTATACATTATTTAATCTTAAGTTGTAGTTTTTGATAAGAATATACTAAAAATTGTATTCTTTAGTTTTATACTTCGATTGACAATATTGTAGGTTTTGCTTTTTGATCTTTTAATATTTCCCATAAAGATATACATATATTTCTGAATTTTCCAAGTACTTTCCTTTTGTCCAAAAATACCCCATGTTCTTTTATATATATTTTTTATATTCTACCAATTTTTATTTATTTTAGTACATTTTAAAAATACAAAATACAAAATACAAATAAGAATCATGAAAATTAAAAATATTTGTACCCATAAAATGGACTAGAGGGTAACAGAACTGGGCAATATATATAAGAAGCAGAATCAGACATCTGTATATACATATATTCTTGATCAGTGTTAATAGTTGACTTCATCTATTCCTCTCCGTCTATGTTTCAGTTCGGATAAAAGCGTTACCCTCAGAAATGATAGGAGCTAGACATACCAAATCTAGGATGGTGACCCTGATCAAGTTTGTTTCAAACTTTTCCCACCCAAACTCCTGCAAATCGATACAAATTACTTACAGCCCCAATTTTCAAGATATATGTATTCTTCCTGCTATGCATAGTTATTGGGTCACTCTTAATCTAATGTGTCATCGGCTCTGCTTGTTTTCACTGCCGCTGAACTTATTCCATATGTGCGTGTGTACGACGATGTGTTTGGAAATTTTAGACCTTTGTACAGAGTGTCTCGTAGTCGGGTAAAATTGACTGCAGCATTATTTACTTGTTTATCTTAACCAGTTTTTATATATTTTAGAATTTTTGTAAGAGTTTTGTCCCATTTTTCAGAAGATGCAGGAAAAATCAATTTATTGTTCTACAAAAATGTATTTTCTTTAAAGGCCATCTCTGTAGATTTCATAGGATTAATATAGTAGTAGGAGTATACATATGTAATGTTTTCCGATGAAGTGGACTTATTCATAAAAATGTCAAAAAAATCGAAATAAATTATTTTCGGCTTAGTGATTTAATTTAAATTAATTTAAATTTCATAAATTTAAAATTTAACTAATCCAAGATAAACTTTTAGTCTTTTTCATCTAATATTAACGTTGTTGTTACAAATATGGAGAGCTGAAAGCTTTTTGCTTGCGAGAATTGATCCATGTTTCCGGGGTAAATTAACCCACTGTGCTCTGTTTGAGTGCTTGAAGTATTTCAGTACATTCTAACTTGTTGTTCATTACGTATGCTAACAGGGTTAATTACTTAATTAAACATAATTATATCATAAATATTTAATCACATCTGCATATTTATAACTACATACGTTCGTTTCAGTAGCTGTTGTTTTGTGAATTTGACAACAGTGTCAATAATACTATAACAACACACAGTGGGCAACAAGCGTAAGTTGTCATTAAACAATTTGTAGTCATAATCATCACCCACCCAAAAAAATGAATATATTAAGCAAAAAAGAAACTGAATAACAACAACAATACTTAGCAATAAAAACGTGTCAACAAATTGTCAGAAATTTTTGATGTGATCTATCAAGCGTATTGCCGCCAGCGATCGGCTCTGGCCACGTGCCGGCTGATGACAGATGGTCTATGGCCACATCTATATATATATGCATCTGTATCTATTTCTATAGCTATGACTATTCTCAACTATAACTATAAGTTGACGTCCGCTCTGCCCATGACCAGTGCAACTGAGCGGACAGCAACTGCAACTGCAGCTAGATGCAACTGTGTTGTGAGTATTGATTTTTTCTAGGTACTTGATATTCCCAACTGGAAGCCAGTGGAAGAGTGTTCCATGATTCGAAGACTGGAAACCCTATAAAGTATATATATTCTTGATCAGTATCAAAAGAGATTTCGATTTGGGCATGTCCGTCTGTCCGTCCGTATGTATGAACACGTCGATCTCAGCAACTATAAGAGCTAGAGACACCAAATTTAGAATATAGGTTCCTGTATACCATACGCAGATTAAATTTGTTTCAGATTTCAGCTATCTCCCCTCGTTCCCCCGCAATTCGGTACAAACGTTTTATACCAACATCTTTAAAGATATAGCCTGGGGACTTGGCAAATATAATACTTTGGTCACTCTACGGAAGTTATTAATCAATGGTCAATTAAAGTTACGTAATATTTTATAAATTGATACACACGATAAAGCTTTCCATCCCTTGTGAGTTTACTATAGCTGGAAAAACTATACAATTTTTTCAAACTAAAATGCTAATTCCATGCTAATTTCTTTTGAAAATATCTTAAAATTATTTACAGAAAAGTAAGATTTGGTTGAAATATCACGAAATACAAAAGTGTTTTATTACCCAAAGATTTCCAAAAACAAATCCCACAATGGTATCGAACCGTAGTCAATGAATTTGTTGGTTCCTTTGATTCTCCACAATAATATTGATTTATCGCATGGCTTATCGGTTCGATAATTACTAAACATGTTGTGTTTTCATGATGATTGTGCGATTTTAGAAATGTTTAGGCAAGCTAAAATTCCATGTGTTCTCAAAAAGACGGCGTCGGATGCAGTTCGGCGATTCAAGAGAGTGGTCACGATGATGACCATCGCGGGCGGCGAAGAAAGTGCACCGTCAATACCAGAACTGTAATATCACCAAAAAGCAGAGAGCCGAATATCAGCTCAGACTTAAGCCCTACAAGGTACCCAACTTCTAGCTGTTTAAGGATGAGAAAATGCGTATTATACTCCAAGGATGCCGTCAACTCAATCCTCGTGCCGCAGGTCGGAAATGGTAGCGCACTCTCTTCACCGTTGAGAGGCTGCTCACCGTGAAGCAGGCGCACGATCAAAAAATAAGAGTAATCGGTCCGATGTTGCTCTCGGCACCTTTGCCTTTGTTGAACACCGCCAATCCGTTGAAGTACAGTCTGTGCTCGATTGTGAAGGGTTAGAGTCAAAAAAGAATGGAACTCTTCAACGCAGGAGAACCAAAATATCAAGACGTGTTTGGAGCACCGTATCACCGACAAATACCTCACTTCAAAACATACTGAATATTTTATTTGTAAATATTATTGTAATCGATCGACTGTTTTGTAATAAAAAGGTGTATGGGTTATTTCTTGTCATTACAGAATAAATACGCCTTATTAGTAGTTAAGCCTATTTTGATGATATTTCGTGACATGAAGATTAACTATGAATATAACAAAAAAAAAGTTCAAAAGATGTAAGCTCGAAAATTAAGAATTTTTGGGTGAATACAGTTTTGTAGTGCATGTGCGATATGATGGAATATTTCACTTTCAATATTGCTTATTCAGTAGAAATAATCACTTAACTAATTTCCGCTACTTTTGTTATTCATTGTAATAGGAAGTACTTAGATATTCTTAATGCTACTTTCTCAGCTGTAAGTACTATTTGTCAACAAAGCTACTTCAAATGTGAATCGTTCAGAGAAGACAGCGGAAATCAGTCAGCGATTAGTTCTGCTGAACATGCCCCATTGCCTGTTATAAATATGTAATCCCAAGTATCGCGTATGTTATGATGAGTAAATTGATCTTAAACAATTGCCGTCTGCAATTTAAGTTGCATTAAAAGTTCTAGTACCGCCATCTGGTTGCAGTGTATGGAAAATCGCTGAGTAAAACGATGCCGGCGATTAAATAACAACAGCAACAGTTTTGCGCGCCAAGCGAGGCGAGCAAAGAGAGCGTAACCAAAGAGAACCAGTTAATGGCGCAAGCAAGAAGAGAGCGCGCAGCTGGTGCAGTAACGGCAGCAGCAGCTGATACGAGAACGTGAATGCCGACGTCAACGTCAGCGTCGACGCCGACTGTCAAAGAATGGTCTTAGCGCAGCATCGGCAGCCCCACAGCAGCCCCGAAAGCAATTGGCGCTTTCGCTGTCGACGGCGTCGACGTTGGCATCGGCGCTGCTGGCGTTGCACAGTGGAATCGAGAAAAAAAATCGTTGTCGAAATGATGAAACCTTAGAACGGAAATGAATTTTGGAAAACCGTTATGTAATAAGTAATAATGTAATACAATTTAGCTGATATTAACGACCAAAGTTAAAATAAAGCTTATATTTCATTTGTATTTGTTTTTATTTTTAATAATGGTAATTAAACTGAAAAGAATGTAAACTAACAATGAGTTTATATCACTGGCTACTGAGGCCTTCGGCTAAAGTTTAATTTTAATATCGCAGCTGATTTCAATTGAATTGCGGATGAATTACATTTAATAATGCATACCTACAATCCATGCTCGAATAGAGGCTCAAAATTGTTACAAGGAGATATTTAATAAAATAATGATTTTTATAAATCAATATTTACACAGCCATTATGCGAGACTGATTTAAAAAACTGATTGTCTTGGGCAATAGTCACGGTGGTCACTTTATCGAGTGTGCATTGTATTAAACTGAGAATTATTAAGCATATTCGTTTGCTTACACACATAATATGTAACACCTATCACACAACCTAAGCACACAAACATTAATTTCAATATAATTTATTTTAATTATAAGCTTTTCTTAATATTTGTGTATATAGTACATATATTTAGGTATATATGTATTTCATCCCACACTACTTAGCTGAAGGCTCCGTGGTTATTGCTCAGTTACCTTCCCATTAGCTTATAATTTTCATTTTAATGTTGTATTGTAATAAATAAATAAAAATTTGCTTACACGTTCATTATCATAAGGAATTTGTATTATTATTATACTTAAACTTTGTTCATTTCTAATTAAACGACATAGTTATCTCACTTTAACTAACAATTTAAACAATATTTTCAAATGTTGTTATAATTAATTGCTATCTGCAGGATATTTTCTACCCTCATTTAAAACACACACAAAATATTTTAAAATAATACAAATAAATATAATATTAAAAGCTACTTCTGACTGAACTTAAAATAAACTTGAATCGAACTTTAGTCCATCTATGTATGCTTTAAGGTTCGAACCTCAGTCAAGAAACAGTTCTCATCACATTTGCTCATAGCTAAAACAGCGTTGATTGCAAATCAAATACTTTATACGAAAGAAAAATCGATTTTAGCCGAGAGAAGTGACTGATGGACCACAGTACTTTGGCGTTGCTGCGTGCAGGAGCAAAAGTTATAAAAGTTCTTCGCAATTCGCACGAGCGTTCAGTTGCTCTCGGTCATTCGTTGTGGTTGTGTGAACTTGTGCCGCAGCATTAGCAGCATTAAAGGCAGCCAGCCAGCAGCAGCAGCCACGGCAGCAACAACACGACTAGAGGAACATCAACTGACGGAGACGAGACGTCGCTGTCGCCATCACTGTCGACGTTGCCATAGAGAATCCCATACGAAGCAACAGCAGGAAGAGTTTTTTAGCGTGAGAAGCCAAAGACAAAAACGTTTTGTGGGTGCGTGAGTGCGCATAGTATAAAATTAAATAAATAAATTAAACAACAGCAGCAGCAGAAGCAGCAACAACAGCAACAACAACAACAACATTGTTGTTGTGCCTTCTACATGTGTATATGAAATATGTGCCAATATTGAAATACTTATACTTATAGTTTTTGTTGTTTGTTGGCATAGTATATAGTAGAAGGCTGACCGGCAATGTTTGGACAACTATGACGGGACTCACTACTGTTAAATAGAGCATATTCGAGGGCCGGACAGCCCACACAGAACAACAACAACAACAACAACAATCAGACATTCGTTTCATCATTTTGTTTTTGCTCAGCAGTTTTTCAAAAAAGAAAAGAAAATAATAAATGTATTTTTTTGTTTTTGCTTCGTTAACTTTAATGCAAGCGAAGAGTATTTGTTGTTGTTGATTTGTTGCTGCTGCTGTTGCATGTTGAACGCTAGGCATTTGTATCCAAATTGCAAATTGCTGTCAGTTAAGCGAAGCGCGCGCAAATATTCTATTCGTCACACCACGCGGCGTATGAGTAACAAAATGCCGCAAATTGAGTATGCTCGCGCGAACTGAAACGTTCTCAAACATCCCCAAGTTCATTAACGAAAGCCGCAAATTACAAATTACAAATTACAGCTGCAGTTATCGAGAAGTGCAAGTGCATTCAGGCATTAATCAAAAGCAACATTTTGTGTGGTGCGTATGCTTAATGCCACACGCCAGATAAACCAAAGACAAAACAATTTGCATAAAACAAACAAATAAACAAACAAATCAAGCAACAACAATAACATTTTATGTGTAGCTTCCGTTTGTTGCGCTTTTAAGAATTGATCAAAAAACGCTCATAGCAACGGACATCCGCGCCAAGGCATCAAAACAATAGCAACAGGAAGCGAGCGGGCTAAGGATATCTGGCAGGCAGCAGCAGCATCCTTGCAGGTGCCAATTGTGCAGCAGCAGTAACAACAACTCGTACGGAGCATAAGGTAAGCTCATTACGCCATGTTGACAACAACAACAAAGGCAGCTGCGTATGTGTGTGTGTGTCCTGCCCTCATCCTTGGAGCTGCTCCTGCTGCTGATGCTAACATGGCCCGCGGATGTGCCGCCAGAGCTGTTTGCTTTGCTTTTGCTGGCTTATTTGCCTGTTTGTCCCTCTGACTGTCTGTCTGTCTGTCTGTCTGTCTGCTTTTCCATTTTGTGTGTGCTTTTGAGCAAATAGCAAATGGCAACAACAACAACAACAGCAGTAGCAACAATAAGGATTATAATAACAACAAACAACAACAATGACTCTATCTTGACAAATTGTTGAGCAGCTGCCCCAACTTGCTATCTGCATAGCATTTTCAAAGGGCACACAGATACTTTACTATAACAATTGTTATGGCTGCTCATTCCCAAGTCTCTCAGCATTTGCTTCGAACAACATATATTTTGCCAAGTCACAGCGTCAAATGTCTTAAATCGTTGTATTTAACATCATTAGCCAATTATAGCCATGTCTAAACAAAGACAAAACCTTTGCTAGAACATCATAACTAGTCAGTTTCCCAATTACCTAACTATTTGGTTGCTAATGATAGCAACTTAAACGTTAAAGACAAGTTTTGAATTGAAATAGTTCGGTTTGAGCATAATAAATTAATAAGGAACTCGCAACAAACTTCACAATCTAATCTAATCACTTGCTCGTCTTTTTATTTCTGCATAAAGTAGTCTATATTAAACAGCTAACATTATACAGTTGGCTCAGTTAAGGGCTTCTAAGTGTACACAACTTGATACAAGGCTCCAACTCAAGTCAGAATGAATAAATTATATATAATAGTCTCTGTAAAGTGGTTTATTCTCTGCTTTTTCTTTGGTAATGAACCATTGTAATAATGAATTGATTAAATTAATGGTTTTTATACAATTAAAACCTGTTAATGTCACTCAAATTGATTCCCAACGTATAAAGTTTATAGAGCAATCAAAATGTCACATAAAACCTGCAGCTAGCTAGTCAGCAAATATTAAAGGATTACATGTCTATCACAAAGGCCAAAGGCATCTGAACAATTTCGAATTCCACCTCCACCCCTCCCTGTGTTTGCAAGCAGCCAATTGGAATCGGAATCCTAATCTTAACAATGCATGCAAAAGAAAAACAAAAGAAGAACCGCATTGCAGTCGAAAGCAACCGATTGCGATATACGCTGTTCGAGTAGAAGAAATTAGAGGAGAACATAGATTAATTCCTAATAATATTGTGGGAGATATAGTTTCATACGAACTTGTCTACTATATTTGGTTACATCAATAGGGTCCATAAGAATTCGAAAAGATAGACAGACAAATCCAAAAACAAGGTTCACTTTACAGTTCGAAGCTTTCAGTACAGCTACTTTTTAAGATCCTTCATCCTTGTCGTTGTAATTCCATCCTTCGTAACAAACTTTCTTTTGAACATTCACAAAGAAATCCTAATAGATAGGTTCCACTTTGTTTAATATAAAATAAAAATATTATGATCGACTAATGTTTCCCAAATCAAACATTATCTGAATACTTACTTATTTTAAAATTAAAATGTTATTTTTATCCTGCCAATTGACAATAGGAATTGCCGTTTTGATCACACAAGAAATTACAACTGAAACCTCAAGACTGGGATTCGAACCCGAAGCTTTGTGTGTCGGGAGATGGCAGTCTAGGTATTTCCCAACACATTAATACTTTCTTGAAAATATATTTGATGTTTCAAAGCTTGGTTAGATCATTACCAATTTTATAGGTTAGCAGCCTTGGCACAAGCCGTATGTACAGCTTTCCCGCTCCGGAACAGAGTATGCATATCAAACAGAGAAACAAACATTGCTGGCAATCACCTGGCGCCGGTTGCCGCCGCCTCCAGGCATCGATGAGGGGTTATGCTAATGGGGGGAGGGAGCTGGGACTGATTGGAAGCGCACAAAAGTGGCAAATCAGGATACACTTTGAAATTGAAATTGTAATCAAAGGACGCTCGCAATGCGGCAAGTCAGAATGTGGGATTATCGCTGCTTAGCTGGCCAAATTTGAAATTGCCAAACGATTTGCTATTCGATTAAGAAGACAGGGGGACGGGGGACGGTGGACGGGGAGAGCAACACACATTCACACCGAGATAAATCGAAATGGAAATAGATTTGCAAATTCATGTTTACAACAATGCAGGCTACAGAAAACATATATTAGAAAGAAAAAAAAGAAATACGCGCACAGCGCAAATAAGGATACTCATGGATGCTCCTTCGATGACCTACATTTTAGAAGCCCAACTACACAAAAAATGTATAAATTCTAGCCAGGGAGAAGGGCCAGGACATAACAGTTAGTTTGTTTACAACAAATGCGAAAATCATGAAGCGACCGAGAGGCAGCAGCTGGACAGCAGTCGGCGGAAGGAAGTCTGTAAGGACCCTTCAATTTGGTAGGACAATGGCAGCGAACTAGTGCGAGTTGCGGGACAAAACGGATCTGCCAATATTGCAATGTACGAGTACCCGCAGATACTTTTAGCCTGCTCTGTTGCCATTGTTGCGAATTTAATAGAGAAATAAAAGATATCCGCACTCGCAGTCGCAGTCGCAGTCGCAGTCGCACACTGTGGGCAGATACAAGTTACAGGCAGGTGGAGTATATATATACAAAGGAAACATTTGCATAATATATCAACACATTTTGCAGTTTAGTGCCAAAAGGTTACACACTGAATACACGCCCACCTCATTAATTCAGCGAACATGTAAATCTCCTTAAATGCCACACAATTGATTTGATTCCATTTGATTCTCAAATGTATACTCGAATAGATACTTACGACTCAGTAAGTCCTTATTTTCAATCATTTGGCATTGTGGTTTGTGTATATTTCGTACATTTTATGAGAGGCTGTTGACTAAATTGTCAAACTGATTTCAATTTGTGGTAATCAAATGTGTGCTGGCTAAACGATTCGATTCTTATGAGTTTATGCCGTTCAAATGGGGCTGGCTCCATAAAAGCAGGACTCATTTGCTTGCCTTTCAAATTGCGTATATAAAAGTTGTGCAGATGTAACTTAATACAAGAAATTGAATATCTAGCCCCCTGCATGTTGGGGTTTTATTATATGCAATACAATAGACTAAGTGGACCCTCAAAAAGAGCATATATATATATATATATTTATATTTATGATTACAATGGAACCATTAGCCAACCAGATTAAAGCGCGACTGTTGAATATCCTTGATAAGTAGAACAGTAGAACAGCCCAGAATTAACTCCTCTCTCGGAGTCCGTTAATAATTTACCTGGTTTTTACGCTTTTAATGGTACCTAACTGTTTTATCTAAGCCTACTTATGAATGGAAGCAGACAGATCAAGACAATAACAAATCTTCATAACGTTTTTATTGAATCTACTTAGTTTTTATAGTCCTGAAATAGCTAATTAGCGACATATATCTCCGTTTTTACTCCCTGTACCCATAAAATGGGTAAAAAGGGGTTATTAAATCTGTGCAAATGTATGAAACAGGCAGAAGGGGACATCTCCGACCCTATAAAGTATATATATTCTTGATCAGTATCAAAAGAGATTTCGATTTGGGCATGTCCGTCTGTCTGTCCGTCTGTCCGGATGAACGCGTCGATCTCAGCAACTATAAGAGCTAGAGACACCAAATTTGGAATGTAGGTTCGTGTATAGCAGGTGCAGGTCAAGTTTATTTTTGATCCGAGATATTCCCCCCACCCCCCCACACCATCAATTCGATAAGAACGTTTTACAGCAAACATTTTTAAGAAATAGCTTTGAGATTTGGCATTTATAATACTTTAGTCACTCTCAAACTACTGTCCAAATTTCAAGTCGATCGGATAATAAACACGGAAGTTATTCAACAAACAAGATTCTGTACTGCAGAGCGGGGGAAGGAAGCAGCGCAGCCGCCACTTGAAATGCCTCGCTAGCACTGTTGCTTGTATGCGTGCGTACTTGTGCATGTGTGTATGTATGTGTAAGTTTACGAATATGTGTTTGGAAGCTTTAGACCTGGGTAAAGGGAGTTTCTTCGTCGGGTATACTCGACTATAGCATTCTTACTTATACAAAGATGTTATTTATAATTATAGCTGTGACTGGGATTCGAACCCATAACTTTGTGTGTCAGGAGCCTAACACTCTGACTGACACACTAAGGTCTTGGAAACCTTAGTTTTTCTTCAAATAAGTTTCTTTCACTTCACATTTTACATTATTCAAGTTCAAGTTTGAAAGAGTTGTAACTTTTCCAATATACATGCAAATTTTACTCATTTGAATTTTAGTTCTATTTGCCCAACAGATTATTTTCTTTATTTAAGTATTAAGTTTACACATCTGTCAGCTTCAAAAGCGTTTGTATAAATAAATATGACAAAATTGAAAACGAGATCAAAACAATTTTACAATTTTTAAAGATTAATGCTAATGTTTATTTCATCAGCTTTGAAGTCAGTTGAATTTATTTGAGGTTCGACGAGGTAATTGCAAAATTTAATTATCCTCAATTAATATCTGAATCTAATTTTGGAAAATCTGTGTTTATTTCTTAATGATTCATGAAAACAGCAAATTACTTACAGTTTTGTATATTCTGCGCTGTTTAAATCGAGCAATTTAATGCCTGATTTACTGAACAATTAGTCGCAATAGTTTCCCATAAATCTTTGCCAATTTATAGCTACCCAATATAATACTATCGGCATATTTGATTTCTTGCTCGCCGTGTTGTACTTGTATTTATTTCTGCTCGGTTTATTTATGCGTTTCAGTGCCAAAATCAATATCGTTAATCGCAAGGCCTGAAAAATGCAGTGCAACACGTACATCGGCCAGTCAAAAGGTCAATTGCTTATAACGCTTTTAATGCGATTCGCAAATAGCGTAAATTAAGCGAAAATGGTAAACGAACCGGAGCCCTGAATATGCATCGAAATAAAATGACTAACAGTTTTCCATGTTCAAATATTACTAATACGCAGAAAAAATTGTTTTCTTATCCAAACTGTCACATCGTGTCGTTGGGGACTTTGTTGAAATTAGACTGACAAGTGATGAGACACGCCGGACAGCCCAGACGGATCGGCCAGTGCCCGTGATGGGCTGTCATCCGGCTAAATGTCGGCATCTCTCAGTCACACTATGAAACAACGGAAGCTGTCGCCGCTGAAGAGCCAGCTACACTCGTAATACTCACAGGCGTATTTAACTATACCCTACACATAGAAACACCTATCAACGAGACTTTTCTACTATTCCCTACATAAAGTTAGGTGAATGAACGAGCACCTTTTACTATATCCAACAGATAGATGCATAGGCTGATGAACGAGAGTCTTTTACTATATCCTAATGGTAGGTGTATGAAAGACTATCCTTTTCCTATTCACTAGTTAATGCTTTTACTATATCCATATATGTAGATATATAGGCGTATGAACGGGAGTCTTTTACTGCACTCTACATATAGTAGGCAGACTTATGAACGGGAGTATTTTACTATACTCTTCATAAAGATAGGTGTATAAAAGAGTCCATTTGCTACATTCTACATAATGGTAGGTGTATCAAAAACTAGGCGTATGAACGGGAGTCTTTTACTATACCCCATCATACAACTGAAAGACTTCCTTTTACTACATACCACATAATGGTAGATGTATGAAATACTACCTTTTACTAAACCCTACATATCGATACATAATTTAGGCGTATGAACGGGAGTCTTTTACTATACTCTAAATATAGCAGATGGGCTTATGAATGAGAGTCTTTTACTATACTCTAAAGACTAACTTTGACTACATCTATATAGATATAAATATAACCGTATGAACAGGATTCTCTTGCTATACTCTACATAAAGTTAGATGAATGAACGAGTACCTTTTGCGCTATATCCTACATATAGAATAGCTGTCTGAAGGCGTAGGATTTACCATACTCGACATATACGAGCAGCTATACTTTTAATATAGATAGGTGTATGAACCACGTTTACTATTTATGTTTTATAATATTGTCAGTAAATATGTAACTCATTAAAAAACAGGTGTCCGATCCCATAATGTATATGCACATATTATCGATCAGGACGACGAACAGAGTCGATATAGTCAAGTTCGCCCTTAGATCTATCTGATAATGGTAAAATCAGTCTCAGTTTCATTTTATCTTGAAAATTGGTATATACTCGTATCATTCCTTTACCTACACAGGTAGAACTCATGTCGGGGCCAACTGGAGCCGATGACTATATCCTATAACTATCATAGAAACAATCGGTGAAAGTCTTCTTGTTAATTTTTGTTTTTCACCCAACTCATCATTTACGAGTTCCAATATACTTCAGTTCTTCTTGTTAATTTTTATTTTTCACCAAACTCATCATTTACGAGCTTGAATATGCATTAGTTTAGACTAATTTGATACAAATCGGAACACAATATTTAATTTAATTTTAAGCTTCCATAGTTAGATGAAATTGATAAAAAATTCGATAGATTTTTTGTTTACCAAGATAATTCAATCAAAGGAGTTTTATTTTACTTTATAAAGTTAGGATAACTATGTAATTGAGAAACATACAAAAACAATTGATCATAAACTGCGTTGTTGTATGTGCACTTGCACTTGCACTTTTCCCGCTTACTTTTTATTTCGCATTCCTATTTTCGAAGAAAATGGCACCTGTTTCTTCCTTTTAAAGTTCTGTCAAATAGTTTTCATTGCACTGTCTCAAAGGTGAGTCTTTTCAACTGCATATTCAATTGCTTAGAATGCTAATCCATATCGACCATATCGATTCCGAATGATCTAATTGGATACGGAAATGGGAACAGGCATTTATCAATCCGACAAATGGTCGAAAATTGACTTGACTGTTATCCCTTTTCTGCAACTTGATCAAAATCGGATAACTTTATTGCATTAATCAGGTCTGCTAGGGTATTTAAATTTCGGCCCGCCGAGGAAACTTGTACTTGCTGGTTAAATATTACGATTACTACGAGTATTACCCACTTGGCAGCTTTATTAGAATTCAAATACGAGTACGCAGCTGGCTGGGTCTGAGAATGGGGCTTGGGGGTTGGGGCAGCCACATGCATAATAAACAAATCCTATAAATGTACAAATTGCCTGGCAACGTCATTGAGCGTCCTCTCCTCAACATCATCATCATCATCATTATCATGATAATGATTATCATTATCATTATCATCAACATCTCATAGCCATAGCATGAAAGTGAATGCACTTTTATATGCATAGTCGCTAATTACAGCGACAGCTTGTCTATCTATCCCCAGCCCCCAACAACCAGCCCCCAGCCTCAGCCCAGCCCCTTCGCTGCTCTCAGCATGTGTCCCCAGAGCTAAACGCTGTCTTTTGAATACAATTATTTAGCACATTTCTCGCTGATTGTGGCGCTTATAATTTATATTATTTACTCTTATGGTTTTTGTCATTTTTTTTTTGGTTTTAGCCAAGCAAATAAATGATTGCAGCTAATTGCGGTTATTTGGTGAAAAGTCTGCAACTTTTCATCGTGCGAATTTGGGTTAGCTCGACAAAATGTTTCTCACGATACCATTAACTGTCGAAATTAAGTCATCAACTAGAAAGCTGGGGGTTAAGGGCTTTGATATCTGTGACGATTTCGAATGTAAATGTGAATGAGCGTAGATAAAAGTTGGCTGAGATCCAAATTCTTTATCAGGTGAGGGTACCAACATGTCGATGAAAATCGAGTTAATATGGGTGGAATGACGGGCAAACAGGCGGATATTACACACACTCGTATTTCCAACATATTTATTGGAAACAGAGTATAACAATGTTGTCTACTGACTTAATACATGTCTTTACAAGTTTTTTCTTATCCAGTAATTAAACCAGTTTTAGAACTGTGATTAAACTGACTTCGAACGGCTTTAATCTCAAATATAAGTCCAAGTACATATTTTATATTAAACTAGCTGGTAAAACCCTAAGGTTGCCGGCGAAATACTTAGATTAAAATACCGCATCACGATTTTCCCGTCCGCGGCAGTAGATTTTCCAAAATGCTTATGAGCTTGAGCACCACGTCTATTAGTGTTTTGTGTAGAACCTCGTGGGTTTGAAGCTAATCGCATGAAAATAAAAATGTCCAATGATAAAGTTTTTCACCAATTTTTCGACCATGCGGATGAAGTTTCCAAAATTGGTGAAACACGTGTCGAATTATTTCATGTGTAGAACTTTGAAAATGAGTTTGCAACAGATCGGACTAAAATTAGACTTTCGCCCATAGTACTTTGAGACCCTCATTAACCACCCATGAGGGTAGATTTTCCAAAATCGGTGAGATATTTATGTGTCGAATAATTTGTCGTATAGATCTTGGAAAATGAGTTTGAAGGATGGTTAGCAAAAAGTTGTAAAAAACAGTTTTCCGCCAATTTCCACGCTTGCGGGTGGATATTTCGAACCCCCGCCTTAGTGTGCACTTTCGTCATAAATGGAAACTACTGTAAAGATTTCAGCATCCTGTCTTTTACGATTTGGGATGTGCGATGATTGCCAACAGTCAGGACAAACTATTTTATATACTAGTATATAGATAAACAATTGAAATTTTAATCAACAGAAACACTCATCACCATTCCGCCCATAGAGATAAAGAATGTTTATCTGTATAAACAATTTATTACATTTGTTATTTTATTAACAAGAAGGAACAGATATCTTTGGAGTGCCAAAGCACCAATGAGACAGTACTCAACTTTCGACCGAAAGATATTGTTATTTGATTTTAATAAGATATAATCATATTAAACAAAACAAGTTTGGCTGGAATATCTTGAAAAACCTAAGAGTTTTCAAACGAACACCGCCAGATCGACTTGATGCTGATCAGGAATATAAATATAAGCTTCATACGTTGCACATAACGTGATCAAATGATAATAGCCTCAATACAACTATAATGTTGTTTACATATGTTTACAATGACTTTTGCCGCAATCCATTGAAAATATCAGTTCTCTAAAGATAAATCATAATTCCGCCATGCAAATTCAAGCGAAGAAATTCCATTAAATTGCCCATTGTAGAACTTTCTCAGCGCCCAGTTAACGTGTTATTTATACTCTTAATTAATTATACATATGAATAAGCGTAGACGCTGATGATGACGCCGACGGCGGCGCCGGCGCCGCTGCTGGATCGGCTTGGACTTGGGCTTCTAGTGCTGGCATTGACTTTTCAATTGAAACAAATCATTATTTGAGCATCGTGTGTATCTTTCCCAATTGAGGGTGGGATGAGCAAAGGCAGCTGAGGCTGGCGGTGCCGCTGTCTCTGTCGCTGCCCCAGCCGCTGCCGGCGCCTGTTGGACCGTGTCAAGAGATCGCGCCCAAACGCATCCGTATCGGATGTCGCACCGCCCCCAACCAACTGAACTTGACTCTCTGGCGGCGACAATTCAAAATATTACACTGGCCAACACAACTCAGTTACACGATCAGTTACACTCAATTATCGACCATTTATTCCTATGGTAGGTAGAGGTTATAGCGGTCCGATATGGACGTTTCCGACACATGCACTGCCTGAATCAAAAAGAAACATCTGTGCCAAGTTACATCACTATAGTTCAAGAATATATAAACTTTGTGGAATCGGAAACAAATACAGTCTGTTATGGTATTAAAAGCATTCATTCATATTTATATTTTTGATTTGGTCCTTCTGGATGGACAAAATGATTGGACTTTAAATCCATAAAAAACTTTATTTCCGGTTTCTTTGTTTGTACTTTTTCTTTGATTACACTCCAGTATTTGAGTTTTTGTCAACATCAACCCCATCGATTCGCAGTTGCGTTTGGTGTATTTTCGATCTCAGAGACTATGAGGCAGGGGCACCAATTTTGGAGTATTAGTTCCCGTGTATCACCTTCTCACCAGCAAATCAAATAAAAGATAAAGATATTCATGCCTGTTCTAAATTCCACTCGTTTTCAAAAAGAATAAGACGATTGAATAACGAACGTCTTACGAACTGCTGTTCCGTATTCCGATCGGATTTGTTTCGTTTTCGCTTTTCGAAACTGAGTTCGAACCCGAGCTATCATAGTAAAACAAACAAAGCAGGATGTTCTCACATCAGCCAAAATGAATAAATGTGCTAATTGCTAAATATGACGATTTCGGAACAGCTAAAACGATTTTTCGAACGCAATCAGAAATGGGAACATGCCAGACTACCTTGGTTCTTAGCAAGGAAAATTTCGGGGTATTTACCAACTTCAGTTGCGGTACCTTAAATTAGATACAGAATGGCATTGCAGACCAAATATACTGTGCTTTATTCCTTCGGAAGATTGCGCTTAATTATGTCTTTCGATATATACCATCTCCAATCCCTATACCAGTAATTCAATAGTAGTTAAGTAGCTGCACTACCAGATTTAGCGGATGCTCTTATTAACAATAAACAAATTTTAACATTGCAATCTTTACTCTTTCATAATGTCCAAGACTATGTAGTTGCCATGCCTGTAATATGACACGCCAGGACCTACTCCCGGCGAACGTACCACGCTTTGTCCTGTGCGTAAGGCGCGTCTAATGCTAGCAACAATACGATTGATTTTCGAATTGGATTGCTGAGAACTCGTATTGTCCAGTATTAAGACAGGATATTGACGGCAAACAGCCAAACACCGACCGTTGTCTCGTCTACCACGACGTCCCCTATGAGGATCCGATCCAGCGGATGAGGACATAATGAAGGGTTTCCTTCAGTTCTGCTAAATTTAGGAGAGGATTTGAGTGGTTTTTTTATTTTTGTTATTAATTTTTGAAAAACTTACGAATGGATATGTTGTATGTTTGAAGACTGTAGTCAAACTGATCTTGTTACTAGTTGAGAATTCTTACGAAGCAAAATTTTTAACTTGACAGGCAAATGTTACTTTTCTATGAAACGTCGTATGAAATACATGAAGTAAATACTATATAGTATATACATATGTACATATCAATACAATTAAAGATGAATTCCTTATTTGGTGTCTTTAGCTCTTATAGTCTCCGAGATCGAACGTTCATCCGGGCTAAATCAGCTATTGATACAGAACTGGAATATACGAAGTTATGTATTATATCACATCTCAAATAACTCATACATACATTTTTGGTCTGCAAGATATTGACAAAACTAAAGATAAAATCGATAATTGAACAAATATAAATTGGTGTATGAAACAAACGTTGAATTATATTTTTAGCATTGCCTGGAGATTAAATAGTTGACACATGTTTCTAAAGAAAGTGTACTTTGCAAAATAAACATATACTTACATACTACTGACTTTTTCAACAATTGTTTAGCAATAAATGAACCTTTAATTGCATATATAAATAAATGCAAAAATAGAATTTTCCCTACCAACCAAAGATAATATTTCATCAAAATTTTACACATCTTAGACATCGTCTTATATTTTCCCGAATATGCCATTTAACAGTCCTGATGGACAGTAACAGTCCACATATTAGCAGTCAAGATAACAGTCACAGCTCTGATATTATCAACTGTGGGCACTTTATTTATTTATTTATTTACGAAGGCAAAACAAAAAAATATAATATAATACATAGATATAAGGAAAACATTTTAAAAGCCTACGCGAAATTACAATTGAAATCTAATAACGACACCAGCACGTTGGGGGAAGTTTATTTGCCAGTCCGGCTAGCTATGCCCCTATTCACAGCAAAGAATTGCCGGTGGCGTTATTAGAGCCTATATCAAGATAGTGAAGAGTTAGTTATGAGGAAAAAGCTTATAGAATTAAGGATAATTTAAAACTAAAGAAGAAGAATAAAGAAAGACAGTAGGAATGAAATGAAATCTCCAACCCGGTGGGGGAAGTTTTATTAGCCAGTCTGGCAAGCTGTGCCCCAGCTCACAGCGAGGTTGGTTAGAGATTACATTAAGGAAAAAGGATCTAGGAACGGGTAGGGATGGGAAAGAATAAAAGAGTTATAGAGTAGAAAATAGGAAATAAAGGGGGACATAGAATGGGCAATCTCCGACCCGACGGGGGAAGATTGCGCCCCTGCTCACAGCTGGGATTGGCCAGAGATTACCCGTAGGTGATTCAAAAGAGCAAGCTTAATGGAGGGAAGAGAGAGTTCCGAGGAGAGAACATGAAAAACAGAATTGTACTGTGTGCATAGTACACGAAAAGGATTGTGTAAAGCGAAATCAGTAGTGCATGTAGGAAGAGATAAGGGAATAAAATTTCTAGTAGGTCTACAAGGGACAGAGAAATTAAGACGACTTAAAAGAAAGGGAGAATCTATGTCGCCACTAATCAACTTATGTATAAAAACCACACCAAGAGTTAACAGTGCAGTATCAATATTAACAGTCACAAACAATGTATCCACATTCACCATTAATATAATAACATAACATATCGGCTGAACTGTTCCGACAGTCTCAAGAAAATTAAATTGATGGAAGGCAGACCATTTTCAAATGTTAATTATCCTAGGAAAAGAATCAAATATTAAAATGATAATACATACGATTCTAAATTGTCAACCGCTTATTTCAATTCTGACTATCTATATATATTCCTGAGAAAGTTCGTCTTACACGAGCAAAATGTAACTTTGTTGAGCAGTGTTATTGAATGATTATACTGGGAATGAATGCATATGCATTTGCATGCATATTTATGATCGCCACACAATGCATAGATTAATTTTACTATGTGATAGTAATTTCTAATTAGCAATTGGACATGGACCATTGCAGTTTCATTTGCATAGTGTGTGAACTAATATTGGCCGTGGGCATTGGCCCGGTTGTTCGCATCCGATTATTCACGCCCAGCTTGTAGATAACCTCTTGAGGATCAATCTATAATACGACGGAGAAATCGCTCGACTAATGCAAACTGCGTCAGAGTGACAACTTTTGAAACTTTGCAAACAGGGTATTATCAACTTATATTACGTTATGTCTTGGTTTTTGATTGAATGCTTATACTATACAAATGTATCGGTATATTTAAGTAGAATATGTCAACGAGAAACTTCAAATTAATAGCATTTTATTTATAGAATACCTCTCTAAATCTGTCCACGAAAAAACTCATTGCGTTTCTTTCTTTTATTTCTATGAAAACAAACTTAAAAGCGCTTTCTTTCAAATATAATTTACCCTTAATTTATAAATATTATAAGATTGTATATTTCCCTTCGGGAACAGAGTATAAAAATTCATCTCTGTGAAAAGAAACTTATAAACACTTTCTTTCCCAATTGTGTTTAAAAATTGTATTGAAAAGCTATTTTTAAATATAAATCATTTCAAAATCTCAATATCATGTAAGAGCAACTTTAATGATAATCTTTAAATAAAGGATTATATAGCCTGCCTGAGCTTAACCAATTTGAAAACTATTTGGGCCTGGCTTGAGCTTAGATCTTGATTATCTTTATACTCAAAGCTCACATACTATCTTCATAACAACGGCCAGTTTTATATAGTTGAGTTTTCTCGGTACCATTAAGAATATATTTTTTACAAGTTTTCAAAGACTTAGCAGACTCTGATCAAGAAAGATATACCATAAAATCTCTCTCTGAACATATTTATAGTTAATATTTGATGAAGAGCATCTCGTTTTCGACTCTTTAAAACATTTATAAGATCTTCGATTTTTATTGTAATAAATATTTTAATTATATTATGCAAATGACTTACAACAACTTGTCGATTTTATAATAACCTGTATCTACAAGTATTTTGCGATCATTACAAATGGAGGGAGTGGGGTATGCTGGGCTGGGACTGGGTGGTCGATCTGTTTGGGTTGCTTGGTCAGTCGTTCAGTTAGTTGGGCGACAGCTGCAAAATGCAATTAGCGTTATTTGCAGCGTGGCGTAAGATTGCGCATACGCCATGTGTGCCCGCCTGGCGCGAATATGTTGAAGGTAAAATGGTAATGGCGACGACGTAGTTTATAACATTGAGATTGAGTTGCCGACACGCGCTTACTCCCTCCAGCCCCTCCACTCTTGCAGCCCAATGCCCTGCCCCCTGCTGCAGCCTGCAGCGTGCGACGACCTTCAGACAGTAGCTGCCTGGGCGTTAACTGCGATGTCATTTTCAGCTTGTTGTTGCCTTCCGTGCAACCTCACTGACCAAAAAGGCAGAGCACAACAGCTGCAGACAATGCCACATGTATCTGTGTGTGTGTGTGGGTGTGTGTGTGTGTTGCAGCTGCAACGCGTGGTGTCTATGAAATTGATAATTAATTATCCTGCTGGCGTACCCAGGCTGCCGCCAATCCTCTTGCCCCAACAGCCTGCGGCTTTTCCCGGGCACGCTTCGTTTATTGTGTTTACAAGTGCGTGAAAATTTGCGCTTAACTGCTTATCACGTGTGGCATGTGGCAAGCATTTCACTGCGGCCAAGCGGCCACTTTCCACACACAAACACACACACTCACAATCACTGACTGCAGTAAATATGTTGAATGCTAATTTAAGCCGAGTAGAATGCAGCTGCAAAAGTTATATGCATTTTCGCATGAATTATGCCGTATTGTTTACAGATTTATTTTATGTTGTTCTCTTGCTAATTCAACAACAGTTATTCTCAGTCGTCAGTTAAGTATGCACTTGCTTAATATAGTACTTTGATATTATTCATAATCTAATGAACATTAAAGAACTGCGCTTAATACAAAGTATTCAAATGTGGCGTAGTTACTTACGAATGTATAAACAGTCTGAATTCCTGGATACAACTTTTCAGAAAAAACTTCTTTCTGGAACAAGTTTTTTCAATCTGCTCGACAAAATCAAACAACCATGCTTGGTTTAACTTTTTTACACAAACTACAATAATTAATGGGGAAATTTAATTTAATCAGGCAAATTAAACTTGCAGCTCCGATCAAAAGTGCTCAAAGGTTTTCCTCTCTCTCTTCAAACCTGTAATACTAACTATGCTATCCATAACCCCTTTTGAATCTTCTCTTCTAATCATGACAATATTTTCTCAATAATAAGTAGTGCTACTTCTATTTCTACATTTTAAACTTTACTCTCAAGGCATATGCGTAATCTATGGGTTTTTTTTCCATTTATGTAGAACTTGTATTTAGTTTGCATATCTTCGTTCCGCGAGTTAAAAAGCCCTTGTTTGTTATCGTTGGCCCAGTTGACTGTCATGAGTAAATCAACGTCCAAACATATGAACTGTAAACATAAAAATCAGGATTTTATGCAATATATTGTTGCCACTTAACAAAGCATATCAGACCAATTTCCAATTAGCAGAAATCTGTAGCAAGTAACTAATTATAGGACACACTTTTGTGATACTGAACAAACCATTTGTGTATCTGAATCAGAAATCAAAGCATTCAGCAGGTAAAATCGTGCATCACTTAGCGCTTTCGACATGGAATAGATTGCATTTCATGAATTCGACTTTCTGTTTAGCATAACAAATTCTTTGAAATCAAATTATATTCATATTCTGATATGGTTCAGTTTTCTATTAGTGATTTTTTCACACTTTCTGAAGTGTTCAAAATAACTTTTTTATTTGTTACATTCAAATTTATGTGTTTCGAACATTACTGGAAATATGTAATCCTTGATATTCTGAAATTAAAGTTGAAAACTGTTATTGAAATTAAGAATACAAGAAAAAACGGCTATCTTCGGAGGGCCGCAGCTATTTACCCTACCATTAATGTTCTTTATACAAAACTCAATTTTCGTCTGATTGTTCCTCTGTGGTTCGCTTTTGATAAATTTATAGGAAACTATAAGTATGAAGTATAATAAAACTCTCACTTAGTTTGGATGTAATATTTGTATAAACAAAAGTTTTTCATACAAAAACTTATTTTTCACCCGATCGTTCCTATGGCAGCTTTGTGATATAGTCGTCCGATTTTGGCCAAATTTGATCAGATTGTATAAACTTTCCAGAGACTCGGATTGGGTGAGGTTGGTGCCGATATCTTCATAATCAAAAAATGTTTTCCTTCAAAAACATAGTTTTCGCTCATAGATTGCTCCTATGACAGATATATGTTATAGTAGCCCGATCCGGCCGACTCCGACATATGTACTGCCTGCTGCAAGAATAAAGGTTTGTGCTAAGTTTCATTACGATAGCTTTTGAACTGAGAGACTAGCTTGCATAAAAATAGACGGACATCGCTATATCTACACGGCTATTGATGCTGATTCAGAATATATATACTTTGCTGGGTCGGAAACGTCTCCTTCAGTGCATTACACATTTGGTGACAAAATTATAATACCCTCTGCTATAATAATGATATTAATTTAAATAATGTTTGCAAAAACTAAAACTATCGATGTTAAAGACCAACAACTACAACGGTCAGTATCGATGGATACTATGCTTAGTTCGAGTGTGCTCAACACCACCCACATAAATACTTAATGGTATTGACGAAATCCGAAATTAATTCCATTTGACGTGCACTAAAGTGTTTAATTATAAGCAGGGCACAAGGAGAAACTTGCCAAGGGATTAACCATTTAATGCAGCTAACAGAAAGCAGCTCAAAGTGATTTAAGACAAACTTTATTTGTGTTTGCCGCAGCGGTTGCAGGCTGCTGGGTGGGGGTGGGGTGGGGGTGTGGGGCTGGCATTACTTACTTGTTGGCATTGATACTGTTACCTATGGCTTTCTGTAAGTAGTCAGTCACTGGCTGAGCTGAGCTGGCAAATCCCGAACAAAGCCAATGCCCTATAAAAGCGCCGCTGACCGACCGCATTGAAAGAAAGGCAAATCGGGAGAAAGGAAAAAAAATAGAAAAAAGAAAAGGAAAAAGTTGAACTAGCCAACTGAGAAAAGGACACGAACATGACGAGCTGCCCCACCCAACGCAATTACATTAAATCTTAGCTATTATTCTTTTACTTTGTATTTGTGTGCACATACAACTTTTGCTGGTAAATCGGATCGGACTCTGGCCAGCTGTAGTTAATCGCCCTCGATGTGATTGAATTCCATCGAACCCAGGTTGAGTCCTGCCAGCGGATGGGGGTGGGGATGGGGATGGGGGAAGGGAGGACACAAGTGAGGATTCGCGTTATAAATGAAATAGAGTCGAGTCGCCTCTGCTGCTTGACTAGGCTGCATTTGGTTTTGGCCAGCTCGCCTGCCTGTTTCTGAGAGGCTGACTTGGTTTATGGCCAACACTGACCACTTCCCACTGGCCACTTAACTAATTGCGTCTTTGTGTGCGCCTGACACGCGCCATAAAATTAATTTGAATGCCCTTTTCCACTGAGTATAACGACCTTCACATGCAATTTGACAGGCCCTGGGAAAAGCATTAATTATAAATGATCTTTAAGAGATCTTTCATCTTAAATGCCATAAATTTGTTATTATATTTTGTCTCCAAAGGGAAAATGATTGAATCCCACTATTAAGTAATATGCCAGGGCAATTTTGTAGTAGGCTGGCTACGAGACTGCTCTCCCACCACTGATTCGCTGTTAACCATATGATCAGCTGTTTGACCATTTGAACATCACTAAGTACAAGTGTTGGGTAACAGGCGAGGATCAAGAGGTGCAGGTTGAAAGCGGCATTCAAATCAAACAGAAGTGCTTTAAGAAGTAGAAATAGTATTAAAAGTAACTCCCGTCACAATATGAATATCTCTTACAAATTTGGGAAAAATAAAACCAAGAATACTTTATGCTCGCCCTTTTTTACTCCCTGTACCCATAAAATGGTTAAAAAGGGGGTACTAAATCTTTGCAAATGTATGTAACAGGCAGAAGGAGACATCTCCGACCCTATAAAGTATATATAGTCTTAATCAGTATCAAAAGAGATTTTGATTTGGCCATGTCCGTCTGTCTGTCCGTCTGTCCGTCCGTCCGTCTGTCCGTCTGTCCGTCTGTCCGTCCGTATGTATGAACGCAAGGATCTCAGCAACTATAAGAGGTAGAGACACCAAATTTGGAATGTAGGTTCGTGTATAGCGGGAGCAGGTCAAGTTTATTTTAGATTTGAGATATCTCCCCCCGTTCCCCCGCTATTCGATAAAAACCGTTTTACAGTAACAATTTTCATGCTATAGATTTGGGATTTGGCACGTACAATACTTTAGTCACTCTTAATCTACTGTCCAAAGTCAAGTTGATCGGATAACAAACACGGAAGTTATTCAACAAACAAGATTCAGTGCTGGAGAGCGAGGGAAGAAGCAGCACAGCCACCACTTAAAATGCCTCGCTTGCACTGCGCTCGAGCTGTCGCTCGTGCGTCTTTTGTGTATGTATGTGTGTATGTGTAAGTGTACGTAGATGTGATCGGAAATTTTTGACCTGGGTACAGGGAGTTTTGTAGTCGGGTATACTCGACTATAGCATTCTTACTTGTTTTTAGATGCGTATTAAGTTAAAAGTATTCAAATTCAGGCCCATTTTCAATTTTGATCAACTGACTCAGAATCGAAATTGTTAGCTTGAAAAGTTTTCCTACTGTCAAATGGAACTCAGAATGTTTTTCAATTTTAATTTCAAAAACGAAAATCGATTCTAACGCATTTCATTCAAATCGGAACGGAAACTCAATTTCGAAACCGATTCGAAATGAAAATTACTCAAAAATGGGAATACTCGTTTATGGATTATGTTTTCGGATAATATTATTATATCATAAGCAATAATGAATACAATTATTAATTAATTACAATTATTATGAATACAATTATGTTAAGTAGAAGCCAAATTACATTCCATAATTGACATCAAATCATATTTAAGAAGTAGGAGTTTGAAAAACTATTCGCTTGGATAACTGTAGTGCAATTAATAAATTAAATCTTATTATTAATATACCATTCCTAATGCTATACTATATACATCTAAATAATTGTCCAGAAATAAATCTAGTCAATTCATAATATTTGGCTCAAAGCAAGTATTTTATTCATGGAAGTTTCTCGTTTTGTGGCATCCTTGCAGTTCCTTTGTGCGTCATGCACGACAAGGCCGGCAAACCGTCCCCAATAACCACGCCCACACAGTCACCGATGGCGTCGGTGGATCCTGGTGCCGGGGCAGCGGACGATGAGGATGAGACCGATGTGATTGGCGAGCTGATGGGCCACTATGGCAAATGGCAGCTGATAATGACGGTGCTGCTCTCGCTGTTCCAGGTGCCCAACACCTTTCACATATCCTCATCAGTGTACCAGGCGGCCAACAAGGAGTTCTGGTGCCAGCGACCGGCCCATCTCCAGCACTTGCCCGTCGATGTGTGGCGCAATCTGAGCTCCTCTGGCGACAATTGCCACCAGCGCGCGGGCATCGATTGGAGCCAGTTCAGCAACGCCACGCTGCCGGCCGAGCTGCAGGTAAATGCCATTCAAATCCCGAATCTTAGCCAGTCCTGGCCAACTAACCCTCCCCCGCAGCAACAAGCGGCAGAAGCTGCTGCCGGGGCAGCCGACGATGAAAAGCTGATCGCTTGCACCAGCTGGGAGTACGAGACGAACGACAATGTGGGCAACACCTGGACCTCGGAGTGGGATCTGGTGTGTGATAAGGAGCACTTCAAGAACGTGGGCGAGATGTTCTTTCTACTGGGCGTCGCAACAGGTGGCATCATTTCCGGCTACCTCTCCGACCAGTTTGGCCGCAAAACAATGCTCTTCATATCGGCGGTGCTGCAGACCATATTCGGTAAGTGCAGCTCGCTTGGGCGTTGCCTCAACCTCAACCTCACCCTCCTCATGCTGCACCATCATCATCAACACATCCTTAATTATCTGGCTGCAGTGACCTTTACTGCCAGTCCTCCACACACACTCACACACGGAAGTGGCATTGGCAATTGCCGTCAGTGTCCCCTTTTGACTTTGAACTTGGCATTGGGTGGCGGGGTCAACGTTGAATGGGCAATGCAGCTGCCAGCCTTGTTGTCCTTGCTGATTAAATCACGTACAATGTAATTGGAATTTGCATTCAAAAGGACGTTCCTAATGAGGAATTGGGGGCGGCAAGGGCCAGCAAACACGTGAGCCTCAAATGGGCAGCATCATCAGCTTGTGTTGTGTGCACTTTTGCGGCTAGTCGATAAATTTCTGTGGCAACTGATTGCTCTGAAAGCAGAAATTATTAAATTTACATATTCATGCACTAACCTGTTGCCTATTATACTTAAAAACACTTTAGACAAGGGGAGGAACAAATATTCACGACAAGCACCTCTTAATTGGGCTTCATTTAATTTAATTAGAATCATGTCTATTGTAAGTTTATTAAATAATTAAATATATAGTCTGTTGATTTTGTTAATTTTATTCTCTTGCCAAAGAAATCACAGTAGAAAATACCTTTGGCTGTAAGGGGGGATAAGACGGGGTGAATATCCGTCATGCAAGTGCAACTTTATTGTTTTTTTACTCCCTGTACCCATAAAATAGATCAAAATGAGGTACTAAATCTGTGCTAATGTATGTAACACGTAGGTTCCTGTATACCATACGCAGATCAAGTTTGTTTCCATTTTCAGATGTCTCCCCGTTCCCCTGAAATTCGATAAAAACGTTTTATACCAACATCTTTAAAGATATAGCTTTGAGACTTGGCATGTATTTTGGTCACTCGTAATCTACTGTCCAAATTTCAAGTCGATCGGATAATAAACGCTGAAGTTATTCACGAAAAAAATGCATTACTGTAGCGCGGGGGGAAGAAATTGTCGCTTGTGCTGTCGCTTGTGTGTGTGCGTCTTTGTGTTTGTGTGTAAGTGTACGAAGATGCGATCGGAAATGTTTGACCTCGGTACAGGGAGCTTTGTAGTTGGGTATACTCAACTATTGCATTCTTATTTGTTTATATTATTATTATTATGCACAGTTGGACAGAAATGCTTAATCTAACTTGTAGGTAGTAATACTTACCTTCGACACGTACGTGCCCTAGCCTGGGGCTCGAACCCGGAACCTCATTGTTCAGTAGCTTTAATGGCCAATTAAAATTAGTTAAGGTAAATAATTCTCCTGGGATGTAATTTGTTAAATTAACCAAATAATATATGCACTTAACATTTAAGTTAACTATTAAAAGTGAGCATATTAAGTACAGTTTAGTATAGAAAATGTTCTAAAAATACACCGAGAAATAACACCTAGAATACTTATATGCATTTTACTGACAGATTTCAAGAGCTTAACGCAAGAAACGCAAACAATGCTGAGAAATGCTTGATTATAAATAAATTTTTTTTAAATATGAGCCTTTAACACTCAGGGTTGGCTTAAATTTTGACAAGAACGATCTTTTTCGGTATCCCGAAGCTATATATATATTTTTTTTTTCAATTAAGAGCTATGTTTTTTTAACCGATTGCTTTAAGTACTAGCTGGTAAAAAGTCAGCGTTGCCCGGATAAATATTTTGATTAAAATGCATTATGTTGAATTTGACTACTTTCGTCAGCCGTAAGAAATACACAATAATAGTGTATTACAATTTTCCCTCCCGTGGGGTTAGACTTCCCTAAATAGTTGAGCCACATGCTTAATGATTTGTTGTGTAGGTATATGGCAGTGTCTTTGAAGCCGATCTAACTAAACAAATAATCACACTCATTCGACTTTGACATCCATTTTCCGTCCATCCCTTAAAATATTTTTGATGAAATTGGAAGAATACTACTAAAATCCAGAAAATAGCGGAAGATATTTCGCGGGATATTTTGTCTGTAATAAATGCTAAATTCATTTTTTAACCACATCCCCAATCACTAAATATCCAACCAAGAAAATATTTCATGTATCATAAAAAAGTGTAACTATTCTTAACTTCTAAAACCTCTCATCCTTCAAACCACTTCAATAGGTATTCTGCTATGTTTCTGCAGCTCCTTTGAGCTATATCTAACGCTGCGTGCTTTATTGGGGCTCGTCTCCGTATCGGTCACGTATTCCGGCCTTATATTGGCCATAGAGTACGTGGATGGCAAATGGCGAACCATAGCTGGAATGTACAACCTGTTTCCACTGCCAATCTCGTATATGATCATATCTGGCTTGGCCTATTTGACGCAGGACTATCAACGTCTGCAGCTGTGTATTGGAGTTCCCGGCATTTTCCTTTGTTTTCTCTGGTAAGGCCATATAATATCAATTAATTTCCCACAGTTTCCGTTGGATCAATCGCAGCTCGTAAAGGTAAACAAAAGTAGTTCGTGTTGGCGTGTGAAATGCGTAAATTGCCAATAAAATATTATGTGTGTTTACACATGTCTGTATCTTTGCTTATACATGTATTTGTATCTGTAGCCATACGTTGTAGATCTGGTAAACAATCAATGGCAACATCGACAATTTCTTTTAGCTATATCAGATTTTGCAACTGCGTCGCTGGGGCTCACAACCAATTTGGCACCCTGTGACTGAATATCAAGAGTAACAGATCCTTAATGATAAAAAACAGTCAAAGTCGTGCTATTAACAGTTACAGTGCCTTACTAACAGCTGTTAATGTTGATAGTCACATTTTAACAGTCATAGACGCTGTTACAAATTAAACATCTAATAATTAGAGTTTGAAGTTTTAAGCAAAGCTAAACAATGCAAAGTAAGACATTTGAAATTTAGAAACTTTAATTTCAATCTTTTATACATTCAAAATTATGCAATTTGGGTTGCTCTGTGCAAGATAACAGAAACATATTTAAAGTCCTCCCTGTGACTGCGAAGCAACAGCTTCGCTCATCTCTACTATCGATCCATAAATAAACCAATTGGCTTACATGTATAAAGATCAGATTTTGTTGAATAGATGTAAAGCCATATATCTTAATATTTTGTTGCTTATTACATAAATAAACCAATTTTCATTACGCCTTTAAAGATTGATTGTTTGTAAATAGTTTTTATGTTAACGATTTGATCGATATTATCGATAATATGGAAAACTTAGCTGGTATTGTCAAAGTATCGTGGGACCATCGATTATTTTGATAGTTGTAGTATAAAAACAATCAATAGTATTTATTAAACAAGAAACAACTTTTTTTAAAATTTTACTTTGAAAAATACTTTTAAAAAATCTAATCGAACTCACAAACTTTTAAAGCAAAGTTGTAAAAATTTCGACAGTACCAGCATTGATTGATAGTTAAGAGAAAAAACAGAATTTGGTAAAGAAGAAAGAACCTTTTTATTTGTAATTTCAATTTGAAAAATACTTTAAAAATATCTAATCGAACTCACAAATTTGTAAAGAAAAGTTGTACAAACACCGATAATACCATCATCGATAGTTTTGTTAGTCTGCAAGACAATAATACTTATCGATAGTATCGATAGTGATAGTTTGAGCTGCCATAATCGAAACCATCGATGTTTTCCCAGCTCTAGATCACACAGTGTCCGCTGAGCAATAAATAGCTAATAAATAACGAACCGCGCGTAGGTGTCCCAATTATAAACATTGGGACGCACATGCTCTGCTGCTGGCCGGCCATGCCAGAGGAGCTGGCTAATTTATGAGTTTTTGGCCGAGACTGAGAATGCTTATCGTTGGCAGGTTTGTGGTGCCGGAATCGCCGCGATGGCTGCTGGTCAAGGGTCGCGTTGAGGAAGTGAGGCGCATCATTGAGGCGGCGGCCAAATTCAATGGACGACAATTGCCCCCGGATTATCAGCTGACGCCGCCAACGCAGGAGAGCAGCTCTCAGAACTGCTCGCATCTGTTCAGGTCCAGCTACTTGAGGCGCATCTCCATCTGTTTTCTATGCATTTGGTTCACCATCAATCTGGTCTACTACGGCATTATCTTGAATATGAGCTCGTTCGGTGGCAATGTCTACTTGAATTCGGTAAGTTAACAATTTACATTAAGTACAACAATTGCTCGACGGCAATTTAACTTGATTTGAACGCATTAAGAACCAGAACCCAGCGCCATTCCACAATCCCAAAAGTTTCCTATGTAATCACAACTTGTATCCATCAAGCATCGAGTGACAAGTGCTAAGTGCCCGTCCAGTCAAGATCTGTCCGCTAATTGGATTTGTCAATCTCCGTTGTCTGTGCGCCCTGTCAGAGCGCCATGTGGACAGTTGGCCAGAACGACGGCCGAATGTGTTTACTACCAAATTATGATGTTGCTTACAAGTGCTTCGCATAAATGCTGCCTCTGTTTCTGCTCCCTGGCCAGAGAGACAGATAGATTCATCCGCAGAATTTGGCGAGTGGCCAATGGCAAATGCTGCTCGCGGAAATTGTTGAAAGAAATCGCAGTTTTTTAGCTGACACTTCTTTGTGGCATACAGAAATTAATTATATTTTTGCACATTTTTATAACATACAATAAATTTTGGTAAACACAAACTTATGAGGTGAAAAACATATTTAAATATATGTCGATTATATAATAATTATAAATAATTTTTACGATGAATGGGAATACTTTAGGTATATAAAGAAAAGTTTTGCAAACTTAATGATTTATATGCTTCAAGAAAATAGCTTAAAACTGTTTTTCGAATCGTTTTCTATAATAGGCAAAAAATCGAGAATATTATTTAGCATAAAATATATATGTAGACATTATGCTGAGCCCCTACTTAAATAAATATATATTTTTTTTAACCTTTTTAGTGAACCCAATTAAAATATAAAATTTCTAAATTTAATAGCATCAATCTATTAACAAATCAATTAAAGTATTGTCTGCATTGAATTAAAACCAGGGATTGTATATTAAGCCTTATATTCAAATACTTAGGAAATCACTGTGAAGATTGTTAGCCACATAAATATGAAGTAAACTTGACTCCGTCCTAAAAATTATTTTATGACTTTTGCTATAGAAATTGTAGTATTATTGGAATCAAAAATGATAACCTTTTTTTTTATCATCCACATATCATCACAAATCATATTTGAAAGCTTATTATTTCAAGGATGATTATTTGTAAAAATTAGAATATTTCTGTTATAAATATAATAAAGTAATATTTATTTTAAATTTTCATAACAGAACTAATAAAATAATACACTTTAATAAAAAGTAAATTAAAATCAAATTTTAATAATATTATTAGGGCGCTGAAGTTTACCTCATGAATTTGCTTCGTTGTCTTTTTGTGTGTAGTTATAATGGGGATTGCAAATAGGAGTTACGAGTTTTAAAAAATCAATCCAGAAAAAAATGATCAAGCTGAACGAGAAAATATTAGATATACTTTTTCGGGACGCAGTATCCTGGAAACAGGATAAACTTTTATTTTTAATTTTTATCAAAACATTGATTAAATTTAAATTTTTATTTAAAATTCATAAAATAACAAATTTTCAACTTTTATTATAAAAATCAAAAATAAGAGTTATTTTTTTTATTTTTTGATAAAAGTCAACAAATAACTTATATAAAATATATAATTCCTATTTAAAAAATTACAATCGTTACGGTCCCTGGTAAATATGTATATCTGACAACCAATGTCATAGTCATGGGACTTTCTTAAAAGGAACCCAAGAAATAGACTTGGCGTGAACCGAGACAAACTTGTGCAAGTTGCATGGCTTGAACTAGCTAGTTTATCTCTAAAAAACAAGCTAAGTTCTCATCACTGGCAGTAAAACAATGGCCAAAACGCTTTTGAGCTAATTTATTGCATAATTTATTTTGACAACGCATGGACCACCTTTGATGCCAAGTTGGCAAGTTGATTTAAGGCGTCCCGCCGACAACAAAGTACAAGTGTTTCCCATCTGATTGCCCACCCCTCTCTGTCTCCCTCTATCCTCCCCACAGGCGCTAGCTGGCCTAGTCGAAATACCCGCCATCGCGGTGGCCATGTACATTATCACCAAGGTGGGCAAGAAGTGGCTCTTCTGCGCCACATTGTTCTGCGCCGGCGTCGCCTGCTGCTGCGCTGCAATCACCGAGGGGCGCGAGGACATGCTCTGGCTGAAGATAACATTCCTGATGATGGGCAAGTTTACAATCAGCGCCGGCAACACCATTATGCCGGTCTACACCGCAGAACTGTATCCCACGGCCATACGCAACTTGGGCGTGGGAGCCTGCAACGTGGCCGCTGGCCTGGCGCTCATATTGACGCCCTACTTGTCGCTCTTGGTAAGCAGGACGTTGGCAGTGAGAGCAGCAGCGTATCAATTGTGAATTACCTCATATTTATTGCAGAACAAAATCGAAGGACACCTGTTGATGTCGCTGCTAACCGCCTGGAGCATCTTTGGCGGGTTCGTTGTGCTCTTTTTGCCGGAGACGGCAGTGCGAAAAAAGACATCCAGTCGCCAGAATGCGGCCAAGCAGGTGTAATAAATTACAGTTGCACACCCATGTTACCCCCCGTTTGTCACCTAGAGAAAATATTTTGGCTGGTCCAAAGTATGTAAATGAGCACACAGGCTACCAGAAAACTACTTACAGAATACCAACAATAATCGTTGCCCAGCCCCGATTTGACATATCCACCGCCTCAGCCACCGCCACCTTCTTATAGCCAGGAACTCAATTAAATAGCGCAATTTATCGAATGTCCAACAAATGCCAGAAGGCGATAAGTCAGGCAGGACCTTGTTTGCGTAGCAAGTAGAGAGTATTTAATATACAAATGAAAAGCGAGTATTCGCACAGTAACAATGGCTTATAGCTTATGTATAATAGAGTAAGAACAAGAACACATATTGAAAACGAAGTCACAATTCGGAATAGATGACTATTTGCTTCGGTATCATCGAAGATGAACAATTTCACACAAATATACTACTATATAGCAAATCGAAAGTAAATTATTCAAGTAATTCTCTCTATGATGGCTCCATTTAAGTTGAGCCTGCACCTGTCTTACTCTCACTTGCTCGTTTTATTATATTAGAGATGGGATCTGGATAGAAAGTCGATTCGAATCCCGCCCAAAAACATTTATTCCATCCTGACCTGGACAAACCCGGGTTTTTTTGAAGTATCGCGCGAATTCCCCACCGAATTCCTTGTAAAATTAACAATTTTATGATATTTTTCCGATTATTTTTTTTCAATGTCCGACTAACTGTCCGTCTGACTATAAAAATGCAGCTAGAGCAACCCTCTTCAAATCGTAACTTGAAACTTCGATTTGGTGAGTTTGGTTGGGATATCTATATCAACAAAAGAGGTAATCATAAAACAACGCAATTATCGATCGATCGTTCATATGACGGGAAATCAATCAGCAAATCAATCCAGTCAATTAAAGGATAATATAGGTTAATATAAATAAAAGTTAGATCGATTAAGCGATATAAAAAGGAAAAGTTAAAATTTTTCCCAGAATCGGCTTGATCCCAGTTTCCGACCGCCCAATCCCATCTCTAATACATATGGTAACATCATTCTTATCCCAAACTCAAAGTTATTTATGTGAGATTTTAATAGGCTATTTGGAAAACTAGAAATAAATATCTTGTTAATGCATGTAAAAGTATTGATAAATTATTTACTCTACCAACAACGCAATGAACAGCTAAAAAAATATATATACATATATATACTATGAATTCTTGTCAATATGTCTTGTCAATATGTCAACGTACACATAATCTTGTTGTTGTCCACTTCGTTGTGCTCGTCTATTATTAAATGTTTTATAAAAAATAAATAAATATTTAATTGAAGTGAAAAATGTAATCTCTGGTAAATGTAGTCAATTAATCATTAGAATAAAATACATACATATATATTTAGAGCAAACAAACTAAATATCGGTCAATTATGCATCCATATGTATATGTACATATATGTATTTTTATATCAGTACATACATATTGAGAGCAGGCAATAGTTATTTATTGTTTTAATTTTAATCACCTTAAAAGTTGAATATGTTAATTTGTCGTAACGAATAATTATCAAAATAATTTACAAACTTCCCGTAATAATGCATTTAATTATATGAATGTATATGTATGTAGTTGAAAAATAAAGTATCAAAAATAAAGTAACAATAATTGTGCTCCGTTTACGTGTAAACGTAAACACCGTGTAAACCCGTAGGCAAACCAAAACTGTTAGATTTTTGAAACTATTTTTTAAACCGTCAAAACGCTTGTACTTACACATATATGATATTGTTGTTATTAATTGTAAGTTATAATTTGCTTATGATTTATTGTTTATTGTATTAAGGTTTAAGTAGAAATATGTGTTGCCTAGACTTTGTTTTTTGTGAAATACATGCACTGCTTATGTTATTAAATGATTTACATGCAATTTGTATATTTAAATGAAATAAAATTCACATATAAGTATAGGAACTTAAAGAGAATATGTACAAGAATATATTTGGAACCATGTGAAAGATCATTTTTGACATAATTATGATCAAATCAAGCTATCAAGTTATGTAAACTCTTAGATATTCCATCGCGGTGAAGCGCACAAAGTCTAAACCGTGTTTTAAAGCTCATGTTAAATGCTCAATGTGCAACTGGATCTTAGGAAAGAAAATGTTGTTAATAAATGCGTACATCAAATTGTTGTAAATCAAAATTACCAAAGCAACGTAAATGCAATTATAGTGTCAAATGAAATATATAATAATAATAATAAAAATAAATAAATACATACTACATATGTGAAAACGAATATCTGTAAGCCTTTCAATACAGCTGGCAACTAACAGCAAAAGCTCCGCAACCTACGACAACTCTCAAGCGGTTGACTTAGGCAAAGTTTTGCGCTTAGTTTCTTTCTAGCAGCTGGCAACGCCGCGCCGCAGAGCTTTGAGCTTTTTGCCATTTATAACAGCTTCGCGGAACTTTTAACGGATTTAGATCGACGCCAAAAAGCGAGGCAAGCAATCAACGGCGCGACTTCGAGCAATGCAATCGATCAGCAAATAAATAAATAACCAAACGGAAAATATCCACTTTCGAGTGATACATATTATACTAATCGTATTGTTGTTGCCCATTCGAAGTGTACGTTTATCGATATCGATATGAGTGGAGTGCTGCGACGCGGTTCCCTGAATTTCGATTGCGTGGGCAGCTCACGGGGCAGCCTTGATGCGAACCTCTATGGCGGTTATCGCGAGACAAAGCCAGTACCAGGCACACCGGAAATAAGCGTCATTGCAATGGACTTTCGTCGCCATTCGGACGACTTGAAGAAGGTTCATCTCATGGCCACGCCCTTGCCAGCGACGAACGCCCCCAAGGATCTTAGCCAAGATCCGGATAGCGATGTTCTCTCCAATTTCCTGGGGCACTACAGCAAATGGAGTTTTTTGTGGACATTTGTATTGTGCATGTTCCAGATACCCACCACATTTCATTTGTTTATGTTTGTGTTTCAGGTAAGTTTCAGTTTATGGATTGGCAAATATTTACACACTTGATTGCGTCGCACATTCAAAGCCAAATTTTCAGCTTTGTTTTGTTGTGCTGTGTTGTGTTTTGTGAACAACAAAAAATATATACAAATTTGAGGGCAGTTTTGCCTTGCAACAGTTTGATAATTGACCGATTGGGTGATTTGCAGTAAATTATTAAAAAGGGAAAGTCATATTTTGTGCTGTCCTACCACAATTGCAATTAGTTAATTAAAAGCCATTTAAATACAAGCAAAATATATAATTAATATTTCAGCCTAATACAATCAAATAAACTGTTTGATAAATTACTTATCGCGAACAAATTAACATATCATTTGCGTCATATACAAATGCCTGAGGGAAACAACAATATTTTAATAATGCATTTCAATTGATTTCGAGTAATAAAAATTCAAATAAGACGTGATTTTTTTAAGGACTTTATATTAGTAAATGTCTTTAATACTTTTCGCCTCTAAGTGAACATTTATTAACTTGGTTTTTGTATAAAATTAATCAAGCTTGATAAAAAATCACTTTTAAATGTGATTTTGCAAGGGTCCTTTTAAGGTTATACATGCATTTTCAGCATAGGCCTGGAAAAAAAATGATTAAGCTTATTAAAGCAGCTCTGAAAGGAACCAACATAACAATATTGCAGGAGTTACACAAAAAAAAAGAATCCTTTTTATAGAAATTTGTTTATTAGGTAGATTTTCGTACATTCCAATGAACTTTTATTCTGAGCTATTTGAAGAACTGCAAAAACAACGAAAGTAATGGTAAAAAAAATGTATAAGCTTTAGCTTGTCGCCCTAGTAAACTTATCAATGAATATCAATATGAGATTAAAATTTCAATGAAAAAAAACAATTTGAGCTTTTGGGAATTAAATTAGTCAATTCAATAAATTTTCATTCGCAAGTGAATTCAAGCCAAAACTAAAGACAACTAAATTCAATACACAAAATCTTGTCAAAAAGCTGAACATAAGGAGCTTAACATATTTATTTATAATTTATTTTTAAGTATTTCTTTAACCATAGATATTACATAATGCAACTTTTTTGTTTTCACACGTTTAATTCACTTTCTTCATTTGTTGCTTTCATATATTTTTATTTGAGTAGAACATCTTAACTAAATAAAGCTAAAGTTCAAGCTTAACATATTTATACGACATTTTAACTGTTATCAACAATTTATATGTTAGGGTTTTTACAGCATTTTTACATTTTATTTATAAGGGGCTTTCACTTTCCGAAACGGAAAACTTAAATAGTCATCACTTACTTAATTTAAATCGCAAAAAAACCCTATTATTATAGAAAATGAAATTGTAGCAGTTTTGAATATAAGTAGTATGAAAAAGAGAGAGCGCAATAATTTGACGGCCCGACTATATGACTTGAAATCTGTAATCTTACGAACCCATTTGATAACAAGAAAGCCCCGAAGAGTTTGGCTGGCAAACATAGTACAAGCACTTGACAATTTTTATTACTTTTGCCTTGTCATCAATTCGAGGAAATCAAACAGTGTCAATGAGAGTGCGGTTATAAATCAAAAGCCATTAGATCTCTAATTCGCCAATATTCGTATTTTTAGGCACACACTCTAAGCCATTTTTCGAAATCGCGTGTGCCGTGACACCCACTCGTGAACGACCTTCGACTAATTTGCATCGGCATCGTATTCCATACGCACCTAATGGGCCTTAGCTTGTGCGATCTGCCACCATTTGTCACTGCGAGTATCTGTCAGATACATTTGCGTGCTACTCAATTGCAAGCGTTGATTTAACCACTTCGATTGTTCGATTCAGCATTTGATAATCACGATAATCATCTAGCGTACTAATGTGTAATTGGGAAGGCTACCAAAACATACAAAAAAAAAACAAAAAAAACCACAAACTGCGAGTACCTTGACATATTGGGTTTATCAAATGGCTTAGCAAATTCTGTTGAAAATTGCAACATCAGCAGACCAAGAACTTAAGTCTTAAGAAGTACTGGTACCTAAATACTGTTATTTGATAATTGCATATTAAGAACCCAGTTCAAACAAGTATTCTTATAGTATGAGGGTCTAACAACTACCATTTACAACTTTACCATAACGCAATATGGAAAACAATAATGATGTAAGATGAAAACAAATATAATCATACTTTACGTATTGAAGGACTAGCCACGTTAATGGATTGCATTTGAAAAAGTCAAAACAAATCAATCATGCATGGCAATAGATACTTACAAAACCATACATACTTGATTTTATATTCATTTATTTACTAAAGATTAAAGACAAGATTTCAGACAAAACCTTTTTCTAATTTTCAATTCCTTACACTGTTGAAGTTCAGAAGGTGAACAAAGTAATAAAATTGTTTCTTAATACTACTATTGACAGAAACTTAAACTCATTGCACATTTTGACTGCCGTCGTGGCTAGAAAACAAAAAAGTTGATGTATGAATGAAGCCGTCAAAAAATATGGAAAGTCTCAATCCAATAAAAATGTATGCAGTCTCAGCAGATATATTATAATATTTAAGTATTTTAATAAATTTAAGATGACATAGCTGCGATATACAATATAGTACTATACCGTTCCGAATTTCGATCAAAGTTGAGCTCTGAAACCGAAACAAGTCTAAATATTTCTAATTTAAAAGTAAACGAGAGCTGAACCTATAATTTGAAAAGTTTATGGATAGTATGAAGTGAAATTCTTTAGTTACAATTATGAACCGAGTGCTTTAATCTGAAACTCTCCCATACTATACAGATCAATGACTCTTGGCCATTAGGTAACCTTCCCCCTCGGCCGGGAGTTAATACATGTTTAACTTTGAGTGGTCGGTTGAGCGCAGTTTCCAGCTTGTTGAACTTTATCTGAATGCCCCTTCGGAAATCTTGTGAGGTGGCGCACCTGTGCAACTGCGACTTCCACTTAGTTTTCAACACCTACCTACCTGTCTAACGACTCAGTTGTAAGCGTAAAGTGCGAGCTTGAGGTCCGCTATTTTTATATATTTGAGCCCGAAACTCTCAGCAATTAAACATGTAAATCATAATATACGCACAGAAAAAAACTCAGCGTGTGCATATAATTAAGAATCTGTGTTCGTTTATATTAACTTAAAATATATACATATATTTTCGCAAAACATTTGGAATCAGTTGTTTTGCGTCGCAAGTCGCAGTCGGTTGACTTTTTTGAGACCGTTTCAAATCGTGCGTTCAATATGCAAACCATCGATACACAATCCGGCGAATTGTCGCCCATGCTGCCGGCCACGCCCATTAGCGATGAGGATTTGGAACTGCTCCAAATGAGGACGCTGCAGAGGCTAATGGGCTCCCTGGGTCGCTGGCAGGGCATGTGGTGTGCCCTGCTTTCGATCAATCAGGCCGTCTGCACCTTCCACATATTCGTCTTCTGCTTTCAGGTGAGTGAACGCTTGGCAAGACCTTAGACTGGCCATATTGCTTGTTGCCAACCTGCAGTGTAAGCCATCGTCGTTGCGCTTCAATGCCTAACAAGCCCCAACTGCGATTAAATTGGCCAACTCAGTCTTTACCAACAATACGACAGAGACATAAAATGATGACTGTTGATGTTCTCTAGAAGTGTGTACCACAGCAATAACAATTTTAGAAACGCATTTTTCTTATAATTTTCCTGATAAGATCAAATTATGTCACAGATTGTTTAGCTATCAAATTAATTGCTTCTTCAAACGGAATTCTACGTCTTGTTTGTGGCCAAGTTTGTTTCACTTTCGACTCTTAGCTAGTTCAGTGACTTTGAGCGCTTTTGAAAACGCTCAAAACGCATATTTTTGAATGTATGAATTAATTTTTATACTCATTAGTTTATATTAAACACGTTTGACGAACCCAAAAATGTCCACATTTTTTTACCCCACAACCATACAATGGTAAAAAGGGTATGATCAAGTTATGGCAATGTATGTAACAGCAGGAAGGAAACATGGACTGCGATCGAAAGCATATTTGCTCCCTGATCAGTTGTATGATTTGGATGAAAAAATGTGACTGATTCATCATCTTGGGCATGCTCCTTTGAAGTCAAACTAATAGCATCAACTGTTATGATCGCAAGGTTTTGATGACTATACCTTAGATTGTGTCATTCACTCCGAAATAAACACATAAATAATAAAGTACAACAAATATTTACGTACTAAGCGGAAGGCCCTATCAGCCAGTGCTATCTACACAAGTTAGGCATAGTTCTTATAATTGTATCTAACTCTAAATAAATGAATTAAATTACATTCTAGAAGCATAATTGGATGAATTCCAGTCCTCCTCAAAACTGATTTTCAGAAGGAAACATTAGCTTGTCAATTATATTGACCATAAAATTGACGAAGCGCTTTGTTTTCCAAGCAATTATGTAAGCATTTAAGCAATTGGCATTTCGATAAACGATAAACTATTTGAGTGTTAAAAAACACCCTTCATATAAAATAATACCCATACATACTCGTATCAATAACAAGCCGTAAGATAAACAAAATAATAACACTTCAAGGTCGCTATTTAAGAAATGATGCAATCGTTGGCTGGCAATTGTATCATTGCGTTCACCACAAGGTATCAAGCCTATACTCAATGAGAGAGAGCAAGCTATGTTAGTATATAAATGGCCATGTTCTTATTTATTTATTATACTCTGTTCCCGAAGGGAAAGGGAGTATATTGGGTTTGCGAAATGTCCGTCGTTCCGTCCGTCCGTCCGTCCGTAAGAACGCATTTTTTTCGACACTTTTGAAGCTAGAACTAAACTTTTCACACACGTTGGTGTACACCCTCAGTTTATGAAGTGTCAGGGTCGCCAACCACCCGCACCACTTTGGCGAAAACCTATATCTTCCACATTTTTAAAGCTATAGTTACCAAATTTGGCATACCGACTAATGTTGAGTTTCCCGACCGATCTGCATCTCAAAATGTTTGCCACCCCCATCCCCTAGCCCACAAATGAGCAAAATCCATATCTCCCACACCTGTACAGGTAGAGTCACCAAATTTTACATACAGACTACTGTTTTCTTCACGTCACCTTCCGAACCCACAAATAAGCCACTTATACCGGACTGGGAACAGAGTATTCTGCTGCCGGATAAGTCCGACTGCAACGTTCTTACTTGTTTTCTACTTGACATGTGTTTATCTATCCTTGAACAGCATCAACTGCCAAGTCGAGCTGGCAATGTCTGTCGATAACAAAGTTGTAGTCTCCCATATACCAGTCTAATTTGGCATACTAACCGCGCTGTATACAGGGTAACTTTCAGTCTTGCACTCGCGAAATGTTGCTAATGTTCATTCCAGTCTAACCAGATATATTTGACACTCATATAAGCGTGCACTCAATTAGAGAAAGAATAAGCTGGCAGGTATGTCAAATTCAATAACAAATACTCTTACCATTAACCTACTTCCACAGAGTTTTCTCAAGCACCTGTATTGCTTCTTTATGGCATCAGTAACTTGTCTAAGAATCGTATCTAACAGGCAAGATTTTTCAATTAATTTCCACTCCCACTGATCTATATCAGGTGTCGGCCTGAGTTTCAGCTGGCCAAGGTTAGCTTTGAAAGGTTACTCTCGTGCCTGGGGCCAATAGCGACCGCTAAAATGTCGAAATTAATTAAATTACAATAATAAAATAAGTAAACAATTCTGGGCCAACTATTTACACTGGTCTCAGTTCACTTGGGTAACTCGAGCCTACATTTAATCGAGTATAAATACCAACTTGCCAGTAGCTATCGCACCTATTAATTTCTATCAGCCAATAAGTGTAGGTTAGTTATCAATCAATGACCCTAAACAATTAGGCTAATAATAAGCAATTAATCGCATTAAAAGGGCACGTTTTGATTATACTTATATGCTAAATTAAGTCAAGGCCAATTTCCATTTATTATATTATTTAAGGTGATTTTTTCAAGTGATTTGCGTACTCGTAAATGAAGGAAGTTACTGTCTAAAAAAAGATACTTAATATCGATATCATAAAGAGAGCAAAGCTCTCAAAATTGCACTTTATACCACAAATAATTATTTAATTGAATCAGTCATTTCAAAAACGAGTTTAGCCGACAATTTACTTATTAATATTTGTTTTGATTCATATATAAATTTCCTCACAACTATTAATTAAAAACTATTTTATTTATTTATTTATTAAATACAGTGTAATTAAGTATAACTTAAAAACTAGTAAAGGGAAATACCTTTGGCTACTGAGGCCAATTAGGAGTATTTAAGAAAGCAAATCTAGAAAGAAGTCTATAAAAATTTACTAAATATATTATCACTAACTCATTTCTCATTTATTAGCTTATAATTAAATGCGCTATGAGAGCCAACCTAATTTATTAATTAATTAATATCGAACGACGTCTTTAATTTGTTTAAAAACATCAGAAATTACTGAAGCTATTATCGAGTATTATTATAATTAATATCTAAATATATCACAATAAACTTATTCATAGCTATTATTATTTAATCATATCCAGGAATTTCAGTTCAGGTTAATACAGATTATTTCAACTAGAACAAAATGTGCGGATTTTTGTAGATTTTACACAGAAGTATTAATCTTTAGGGAAGCGTTAAAGCAAATAAAAACAATATTGATGAAAAAAACATGGTTTTTGAAATGATTGATTAATTGAGTCTAGACTCGATTGGAATGTGTAAATTCCTTGTAAATTAGCTTCAGAATTTGTGCATTTAAATAGAAACAAATGACTTAATGCCGTTGGGAAAACAGCATTTAAAGACAATTGGATGTAGGAAATATGTTTTAGCTATATTCAGCAGACAATAACTGAAAACAGCTGCTTAAATTCATATCTAGCATTGTCAGACTATTGACCAGTGTACCTCTGATGTCGTCATTGAAATAAATTGCAATCAGGTGCAAAAAAAAAATGAGCAAACACTTACATGCAGAGAACAACAATCAGCTCGAGCTCGTGCAAGATATATCTGCTAACCAATTTATCAAAAGTACACAACTAATGCCCCACCGTAAGGTGGTGCTGGTGTGCAGTGGTGTGATCATGTGGCTAAACCCACGCTATCAAATTCTATTGTCGGTTCTTTATGCAAATGCCTGAAACGTGACAAGTAACCAACGCGTCGCAGCAACCGCTCAAACCACAGACAGACGGACACGGACACGGACAAACATTTTATGGCATCAGAGCACGGCTCAGACATATGTATGTATAACAATAACAACAGCAAAAGCAACCCAGTAACGAAAACAACAACCCAGTAGTATTATCCACATATCGTTAATCAAGGAAAAAGCAGGTCGGCAGTTTTGAAGAACGTTAACTTTTACTTGTTTACTGATTATTACGCTTGATTCACTTTCCATGTGTCCGACTGATGATATTGAACTTCAACTTGAGCTTGAAATTGTTTCCTCACACACAAAGCCGCAACCAAAACAACAACAACAACAACAGTGCTTAATTGAGGCACGTACAAAACGGAGTCGACCGCACAGAAAATCAACCTGTTGAGGCTTAGCCGGCCGCATAGCGCATACGCCCCATACGCCGGACTCCGAGTCCGGTTAACAACCTCTCCCGCTCCGCTTTGCCATGTTATTGATGGCTGGTTGTAAACAGCTCGCATTGATGGCGCCATCAATCAGTCACTCAAGCTGGCAATAGCATCTGACCAGGCTAAGACAGCGGAAAGCCAAAAGTTTTTGCTATTTCCCGTATGCTGTAATTTGCATCAACATTCATTCCCAAGTCATTGGCCTGCATTTGATATGCCATGTACTGTTCATACCCAATTGCCATACGAGTGTGTATCATTTGCCATTGGCAAAAACAGTAAAACAGCTGTCCATAAAACAGCGATAATTAATCAGTTTACAAGTACCATCATGAACGGTAATTGCTATTAGCTAATTACAGAGCCTATCATGAATTTATTGACTTGCGAACGTAAAAACGACATAGTTTATACACTTCACCGTTGATTGTCGTTAGATAACACTGGACAACAACACTTTCAAAGCAAAACAGATATGTGCTCCTTGAAGTAAGTCATACTAAGCACGAAAATCAATGAGTTCATTCAGCAGAACTAATCGCTCACCGATTTCCGATGACTTGCTTAGCTTTGGCTGATTTATCTTCTTTGATCGATTTAATGAATTTGATTTTAAATTAACTTCCTTACAAATATGTATTATATATAAATAAATTCCAAGTCCGCTATTTTAATAATTGATTTCTCAACTTCATCACTAAACTTTAAATGAAATTTCTAAGTTTGCAGTCGCAATATCCGCTAAGTACCGGAAATCACTAAGCAGTTAGTTGAGATGAACGAGCCCATTAATAATTAGTTTCTCAATGAAAGGGCTTTTTATAAATAATTATTTACGATTTGTCTGGCAAATTTGATTAAATCTACAACTAAATACATCCGCCTTCATTAGAAAATCATATTAATATGGGAAATAATAGGGAAATTCTTTTTGCACAAATTCAGTTTTTGCCGATTTGAAGTTACTCCCTGACAGGGTACCACATATCGACCATCTGGTTCTTATTGTTACCGATTGAGTCTTTAGAAACAATTTAAGCACACTTCAAGAGTTGTGTCCTCGATAATCCAAAATGTAAAGGAGATGTTTCTTTTCACTTTATCGATTACAAAAGATAAATAGGACAATTTAAGAAAATCCTCTTATTCAGAACCTAACCTAAAGCATTTAGAGTAGTAATCCAAAATAAACAAAATTAACCGAAATTAAGAACAGATTATTATATTCAGTAAGTTTAATATTTGTTCTGGTGGTCAAGAAATTCGTATGCTCTGTTGCCAATTTGGGAAAACCTGTATCTTCCAAATTTCTAAAGCTATAGTCACCAAATTTAGCATACAGACTAATGTTGAGATTCCTGATAGATCTGCATCAAAATATGTTTGCCACTCCCTCCTCCTCCTCCGCAAATGAGCACATTCTTTATCTCCCACACCTGTACAGATAGTCATTAAATTTGACATAAAGACTGTTTACGAACCCACCAATAAGCAAATTATACCGGACTGGGAACAGAGTAGTCTGCTGTCGGATACGTTCGACTGCAACGTTCTTACTTGTATAACTTTGCATTGAAAAAGTAACCCCTTGGGAATTAAATCTATAGACACCTTAAAAAATGTATTCAAAATAATTTAGAACTCCACAAAAAGGACCAGTTTTTATATTCAATGAGTTTATTGTCTGTTATCGTTTCCAAAACTTGTTTTAATTTGCTGGCTAATGTAATTAAAAACTGTTGGCGTTGGCGTTCTGAATTGGAAGTGTTTTGGTTTTGAAAAATCATTACTCGTAACTTTTTATACACATGCACATGTATCTTACTAATACACGCAATACACATAACATTGTTCGTTATAATTTAATTGGATTAATTGATTTGATAAGCTTTTCAGCAGAAGTTGAACTTCTTTAGCGTCTTTGGTTGATTGTTAAGTTAATTGCATAATCTAGTTTAAATATTCTTATGTGAGGCCCCTTATCTTATTTTAAATAATCTCTATCGATCGCGCGAATAAATTTAAAAGTTGCTGTAATGTTTCCTACACACTTTTATGATCTAATTTTGGAAACAATTATTTTATAATGAGTATAATTAACTACAGTTTAATGATCTCTCCAGTTATAAATTTTAAAAATTATTAAGTTCAAAGTTATTTTAAGATTTAGTTGACCCTGAACGTATTTTATAATTAGCTTAATGAACTTTCAAAGTGCGCTGCAACATTCCAAAAATATTTGGCCTTTATAAAAGCATTTTTAAAATAAAATATAATATTAAATGAAAAGCTCAGCTTTAGAATAATAAATATAAATTTAAAAAAATAAAAACAGGAATATTTTTTTATTAAAAATTTAAATTTACACTAAATAGAAACAATCGCTAGAAAATATATATAAATAGTAACTCGATTTGGATCAAATTTAAGCAACCTATGTAGTGCATACGGAAAATATTTTTCATTAAAAAAATAATAAATAATAATCTGATTTTGATAAAACTTGGTCCTCCTCTTAAGAGCATACAGAAACCTAGGATTTCTGAGCTTGATTAAAATATCTGCAATAACAAAAAGTTTTTCGTACAAAAACTCAATACGCTACCGATTATATGGCAGCTACATATATAGTGGTTGGATTCTAACCAAATTTGTAAGCTAGCTTAAAATATAATAAAACTTTGATATGGTGAGTTTGGTTGGGATATTCATATATATAATGCCTGCAGTCAAAGGGAACATTTGTGAAATTAGTTTGCATGGAAACAGACATGGAACATCGCTTGTCTACTGCTGAATATATATACTTTACCCTCTACAAGTGTATAAAAATATCAATAAATATTAATAAGTATATTTATTTAGTTCATTAAAAATATCAATAGATATTAATAAGTATACTTATTTATATCGATTTCTCCTTGCAGACCTCCCCAAAGGACTTTTGGTGTGCTAGACCAGCAAACCTGGAGCAGCTTAGCATCGCGGATTGGCGTAATCTCAGCCAAACCCCAAATGGTTGCCAACTGCTCGATATAGACTATAGCCAAGTGATCTTGGAGAATGGACAGCCGACCAATTGGCCCAATGATACGGGCAATTTAAGCTACAGCCAATGTCAGCAATTTGAGTTCTCCGATGTTGATGGCGATGCCAAGACGGTGGTGCAGGAATTTGGCCTGGTTTGTGCTAATAATATAACCAACATTGTGGAAATGTGCTTCCTGATGGGCGCAGCGGCGGGTGCGGTGCTCTCGGGTTGGATTTCGGACCGTTTTGGGCGTCGACACACCTTGATGGCCTTTGTGAGCATACAAACCGTTTTTGGTAGGTTGAATAAATAGTTGATGGGCCAATCACTGGCTAATTGCATGGCCGGGCGGAGCCATGACAATTTGAGCCACGTTTTTATTCTAATTGTCATTTATATGAAACTTTTGCATCCATCCTTTGTGACCTCTGACACAATGTGTGTACTCGTATCTGGGGCTTTGCACATTTGCATTTGTCCGCAGCAGGGATTTTAATTGACTTTACATTCTTATTTACGTGCCTGGCCTTGCACCTGGCATTTGGATGCCACCATCTCGCTCCCACTCGCCGCGTCTCACCCACTCGCTCTCTTTCTATCCCTCTATGGCACAGGTGGAATTTTGGCCTTCTCAACATCGGTGGCCATGTTCATGTCGCTACGTGTTATAATTGGATTCGCATCAATGACCGTGACTGTTGTTAGCTTCGTGTTGGTCGTCGAGCTTGTATCCGGCAAATGGCGCACTGTAATCGGCATATTAAACATTTTGCCAGTGGCCATCAGCTATGTCCTATCATCGGGGATTGCCTACCTTATCCGCGACTGGCGTACTCTCCAGCTGGTCATATCCTTCCCATTTTTGGCGCTGCTGTTCGTCTGGTAAGTAACAACCATTGAATAACATTAAATTAATAAAACATTTGATAAAAGAGTTCAACTTTTAATTGAATTCTATTATTCAAATGTGTATAAGTCTCAAACATAGGTACGCAGATATTATGCGTTATAATCATAAGTTATGCGGCAATTAATCATAAATTCCAGCACAAAGTCATGCCTTACACAGTATTTATGCGTAATTTAAACCATGCTACATAAGCTGCGTTTGGGTATTCCAGAGCTGGATACAGGGTGTCTCGCAGTCGGGTATAACCGACTAGAGCATGATTACTTTGGGAATACCAAACAAGTTTCATATGTTGAGTGTAAAATTTGAATTATTGACAACAAATTACTTAAGAATAGTCTATAATCGAGAGAGCTGAACTAGAAGATATCCTGCATTTAGACATACATATTTTATTTATTATATACAAACAGATGAATAGATGAGAATGTCATCAGTCTTAAAAACACGAATAAGTTATACGGAACAGATATTAAGTGCATACTATAAATCGATATATATCAAAATTTTATGTTGGTCTGATCCAATATCAAAAACTCGAAAAGTTCTGCCCCGATTGATCTCGAATTTAACAATTCTAGGATTCTATTAATTTATTTATCGGATCAAGAACATACCGACGACATGTTACATCAATCATTTGAAACATACACGGCAAAATATTAATAAAATTAGTTTAGATTGTGAACATTGGCCAGGGACTTTGGAAAATCTACCCCCACGGGCGGAAAATTGTTGTATGAAACTTGAAAAATCTACTTCAGCCCGTCCCCACGCACAGGAATACCATTAAGGTCAAATGTAGGAGAGAAGGTTCTTGTTAGATCGGCTTCTAAGTTCTTCAGACTCTGAACAAATAATAATATGGCAAGTTATTTTTGTACATTTCTTACTTTCTCATCCATGCAACCACAATGTGCCATAGGGAAGCGTGGCAGGGTACAACTAGTACATATGTATATACAAAATACATAGGTAGAAATTTATTTTTTCATTTAAATTGCCTAACGTAAGCTTGTACACATTTTATGTTTAAATTATTGTGTGGTAATTAAATTTCATAAAAATATATAAGAACGTCGAACGCTCCTCCCGGATGCTCCACACTCTGTTCTTATGATAATAACTTGGTTTATTATTATTACTTATCAAATTGTCCGATTCTTAACTCAGGGCTCAGGGAAGATTAGGGGGAATCAGGATTCCAGCTCTCAACCATAAAATGCTAAAATTCCTATAGGCCTTATTATAATATTATAATACTTTTTTGGATGGCTATATATACAAACCACGCTGGTTTAAATCCAATACTTTTTTGTAGAGTGTAGGTAGCCCCTTCTTTGAAGTCCCGTAAATAGCTGTCTACATCCATACATCAGTATAGACCAAGTTACTTCTCATGTAGTAAGGGTATAGAGATGCATATGGTATCACATGGACACAACCGAAGGTTCCTCATTTTTGGGGGTCAAAAGGGGGTGTGTCGCTAAATTCCTGACAATTTAACTGCCTATGGCAAATACGAACACGCATACCGAATTTGATTGCTCTAACCTGACGGACGGACACAAACCAAATGCAATCGTTTCCCATTGCGAACAGAGTATAACATTTGTAGCTATACAGTTTAGTGAACGGGGTTTTACCTTGTAGTAACTTTCAGTAATGTCTGTGTTTAAATTTATACGTTTTTGAATTATTTACGAGTATGTGACTCGAAGCCGCATTTAGTGCGTCAAGCTAAAAACCCAAACTAACCGTTTTATTGTTATTTTCACGTTCGCATTTCACATCAAAGTGAAAATGAAATGTGTAACAAATTCCTGGCAACCACTGACCAGCGATTGACAACATTTCATTGCGTGGGATCAATTAGATTTCAAACGGACAAAGAAAAGTTCCGTACATTCCTCAGTGTTTATCCCGGCAGCAGAGCCGAACCCTTCACATTGGCCACATTGTGTGCAGTTGGCCCTGAAATCAAATGAAAATTCCAAAGTGTCAATGTGCTGGCAATAAATACAAAGACATGGTACTGATTCCCAATTCTATTCCGCTGCTCCAACAGGTACTGGATTCCGGAGTCTCCACGCTGGCTGTTGGCCCAGGGCCGCCTCGAGGAGCTGAGCCGGCTGATTGAGGGCGCGGCCAAGATGAATGGCACCACGCTGCCCAGCAACTACCAAAAGACGCTTGAGGCAGCCATGCCCAAGGCGGCCAAGCACAGGGAGCAATCCCAGCCGGAGGCCGTCATTTCAAATGAGGGCACAACAATTGACGAGGCCAAAAGGCAAAGTGATTCGCAAGATTTGGAGCTGCATGTGAATCCCCTGCTAGTTGTCTTCGGCAGCAAATACTGGCGCACCACAGTCCTCACTCTGGTCATTTGGCTAACACTCATCATCATCTATTTTGGCCTGACACTGCATCTGAGCAATTTGGGTGGCAACATCTATATCAACAGCGCTGTCGCCGGCACAATGGAGGCTATTTCCATATGCATCAGCATTTTTGTGGTGCTCAAGGCGGGCATAAGACGGAGTCTACTGGGCTACATGCTGATGCCGGGTCTCTGCTGTCTGGCCACCAATTTGGTGCCCCAGGGCGAGAATAACCAGACAGGCGTCATTGTTTTGGCCACTATAGGTGGGTGTCTTGTGTACAAGAAACGCATCAACGGAGTATTTTGGTCAAAGAAACATAATATTTTATATATTTATTGTCTCTGCTGAATGCAATGATACATTTTTCTGGTGTAAGTAATCTTATAACCAAGTATTTTCATTATTTGATGGAAAACAAAACTTGAGTTGACTTAAAGCAATGCTCTGCTATGTATGAGTACCAAGTATCATACTATTTGTATAATACTTTCTCTACTCATATCGATAAACGATTTTGCAATCGGTATCAGAAATCAAAGCATTCAGCAGGTAAAATCATGTATCATTGATCAAACTTCTCTTTTGAGTATCTGCGAGCAACTTTTCATGTCATTTCCTTACCCTGCAGCCAAATGTTTGATAGGTGCAAATAATGCTATTATACCCACCTATACGGCGATGCAGTATCCAACAATTGTGCGTAATTTTGGCGTTGGAATGGGGAATTTGGCATCTGGAATTGCCCTGATTCTGGTGCCGTTTTTGTGGCAGCTGGTAAGTTAACTAGCTTTCCTGCTCTAGCCGATCTACTTAATATATTTCTTACCATATATCTTTTAGGAACATTATGATGCCCTGCTGCCTCTTAACATTATGGGAGTTGCTGGTTTAATTGGCGCTGCAGCTATAACTCTGATGAAGGACGTTGAATAGCTTACCTTAGGCTTAGATACATTTATTTTGCATGTCTAACTGTGATATATTGGAAATATTGGTCAATGGGCCTTCACAAAATCATTTTTCTTAGCCTCTATCTAGATTAGCTTGTTTTTATTTATGTTCATATATCATTTGAATTAAAAATGCCTTCTTATGTAGTTCTTTAAAAATAGAAAATTATTTAAATAATATTGATTCTTTTATTATCCAACCATTATACTGGCATAAGTAGTATAATAAAGTGCAGCAAACGTGTGAAACAGACAAATTGAGACTCGTATATACCGTATGTCTGAACTCAAAGATTATAAATGCTGGATACATCAAATTTGGTATGTGCCGAAAACCATAAGCTCTAGTTATACCTATGATATTTTCATATATGCTCTGTGATATATAATTGTTTAGTCTTTTTCTTAACTTTTTTTCACAATTTAAGCATTAATTTGGATTTTTTGTGTTTTCAGACACATTATTACATTCCCTAGAGTGTTAAGTATGGCGAGAAAAATAAAGAACTTTGTAGTCGAAAGCTCACAATTGTTGTATACTCTGTTGCCCATTGCTTATTTGCAGGCATAAGAATACCATCCTCAAATCTATTTTGGTATTTCTAACTGAACTATCGTTTCTGATTTCCTGATAGTACAAATGTTATTTTATCACCTTAAAGTTGTTATAAATTACTGTAATTAGCAATGATGTGAATACTTTTCCCACTCACTGTTTGAGTATATGTATTTAGCTAATACAGCAACCATTTGTGTTGTCGCATCGCGCATACGCCCTGTTTGGCATTCAAGTTTAAAGGGAGCTTTGTGCATTTATATATTTATTGGCAGCTTTAAGCTCGTACAACAACCAGCTCCTAAAGCTTCATTTACAGCGCTGCCACCTTATTGTATTTCTGTTTGGAAGTCGCGGTAAATGTAATTTAAAAATTAAAGCACGTTCCCGGAGCTCCTCCATACAATTCTCAAAAAAGCGACAGAAAATTGCAAAAATCATCGCGTTCACTTTCATTTCAAGATGCGTTAACCGTGTTAACTGTTTAAACGTTCACATGCGAAACACACGCCTCACATAAATTTCCAAGTCGAGTGCTCAGTTTGAGAGCCGCAAAGCTGCAACGTGGCTATAAAATCAACTGCGGAGCTTGAGAGCCCAGCATTTCAACGGTTAACTGCTGGCCTAAAGTAACAAAACCCACGGCGGTCCAACGAAAATAAAACAGTTTTGTGTACTTGAAGTTTGGGTGTAGTAATTAAGGTAGAGATTGGAGTTTTTGCGGAAGTATTACACAAACGATTTCAGATACAAACAGCAACAATATGAAACTGCAACTAATTGCGGTAAGTTTTGAAAGGATCAACAAGCAAAAGTGTGAACAACAAAGTATTATATTTATATTTATATTCATTTACAAAAGTATCTCATAAATGCAGTTGTGCGGCCAGTATGCGTATGAGAGTACCAAGGTCGTTTGGTTCGCAGCTTAAGATCTCGATCTCAATAGCAATTGAGACATTTGTGTTGTGTATTTGCATTTAATAGAAAGTCAATGAGTGTACTCGTACTTGTATCTCAATGCGTTGCAATTAGCAATTAAATATGGCCAATTGACATTTCGTTACTGATTTTATAAAAGGCACACAACACAATTCGTCGATATCATAAATATGCGATTCAATCATTAACAATTGTCTATTTGCCAAAGAATTTCAATTGAAAAGTTGGTTAACCAAGCCCTCGGGTCACAAATTTAACGAGCAATTTATTTGGCTTAGACCCCGCCCCTTAAAAGTGAGCAACATGCCAAAAAAAATAATATAGTTGAAATACACCAAAAATGCTGTACAGCAGTACTTGAAGTTTATCTGTGGAATTTGCTACTAATCTGGCAATAAAGTGCACAGAAATAACTAGGTTTTAGGATAAAGGAAGCCATTATTCAGCATTTTTTATCTAATCAAACAATATTTGGAAAGAATTTTGCTAAATTTAAATTAAGGTTAAGAAAATTGCTTTAAAATACTATAATTGCGTTAACAGAATATTGACAAATTTTGGGAAACTAATTTAATAATTTATAATTGATAAGTTGTGATTAAACGTAACTTGTTGAGATATCTAAGAATTATTTCTATTGGAATTCACTTTTCTTTATTTTTTTTATTTTTTATTTCTTTATATTTTTTTTTTGTTTTTTTTTTTTGTGGTGGTTCACCTTGGGATGTATAGAGTTTAATAAGCTAGGATCTACATATTTGCAGAGTTGTTAGGTGTTTACTAAAGACTAACACAAGTGTGGGAGAGAAAAAATAAATAAAATTATTAATAAATAAATAAAAAATAAAATACAAATATAATATTTTCATTGTCAGAGGATTCTCCTACTGCGGAGGTGCCTTGGGTAGATGCGCTTCACAAATCCCCAAATTAGAGAATTTCATATTAAAAATATAAATGAAGTATTTTTACTTGAATTTTTAACCTAATGATTGATTGATTATCAAATTATTGTAATCTAAAAAATTTGTAAACAAATTTTTAAAATTGAATTTACAATTATGAAATTTATCAACCACAGATTTGACAAGAATACAGAATTGGCTGCCAAATTATAGTAATCTAAAATATTTGTAAACAAATTTTGAGATTGAATTGAAATCTAACGACTTGTAAAATTGTTTAATATTCAACCACAGATTTCACAAGAATACAGAATTAGGCAGTTTAAAAATTCCGCTAAGACACCCAAGAAAAAAACAAAATCAAAAAAATCAAACAAATAAGCATTTCTAATAGGATTTTCAAATGAATGATTGATTGCTTGATTAGCGGACTTGTTTGCTATATTCGCATCGGTTTTAGCCTAATGGGTTTTTCAAAAAATAATAATAATAAAATCAGAGCAGAAAGTGCCAGCAATTTGTGCGGCAATTTAAGAGCAGTTATGTATGAATTAACTAAAAATTGGTCACGGCAAGTTATTGTGCTTGGCTTATGTGTCTCAAGGTCGTTGCCGCTGTTTTGGCCCGGCTTACACCACGGTGCACAGGCAACTGACCAAGTTAGTTGCGATTCAAAAAACGCACCCAAATCAACAGTCAGCTGCATAAGCATAACACATCATATAATGCAAATTCTCGGCACGCACACACATTGCAGATGCAGATACAGATACAGATACAGATGCAAATGTAGATGTAGATACAAATGTAGATGCAGTTACACCGACACCAACTCACAGCTATGAGTACATTATAGATACAGTGCTTTATAACGCAATTTGGGCGTAGTATGTTGGGGCATTACGTAATGCACGAGTACTCGCACAGTACACTGTGTGTGTGTGTGTGTGTGTGTGTGTATGATTGTGTGTGCCACGGGTCGGGCATAAACATAAATAAAGCGTTACATATTTGAGCTCTGAAAGTGCACTGACAACTATTTCCAGTCAGTCGACCAAAGAGAAATACGATCAGGGAACTCTGGCAGGACGGAGCACAAGATTTTGGCCGTTTTGGACTGCGTTCCATTACAGTCAATAACCAGTCAAGTTTAACTCAAGGCCAAGAGTCCTTAGCCAAGTTATTGTTGCTAATGAGAGATATCATCATCAACAACAACAACTCAGGCGCAGTCTACGCACCCACGTTAAAGCCAACTTCTCAGTTTAGGGCTTGGCTTGGCATAACTTCAATTTTCTGCACACATGGGCTGAACAAATTGTTGGTTTTCGATTTTCGGTTTTCAGTTTTCGGTTTTCAGTTTTCGGTTTCCTTGAACCACGTCAACGAGGCGCAGTCATAAAAACTAATTAAATCAAATCAAGTTCCCCAAGCAAACTTAGCCGCCGCACCAAAATTGTTTGCAAGTGCTGGCCAAAGCGTGCAGGCCCGGTTATCTCAAACTATTTCTTTTATTTTCAATCATATTATAACGGCCAGCCAAGTAGTTCACTTGACCAGGTAGTTGGGCAGCCAGCCAAGCTGCAGTTGCCTCGCCCGGCCACTGGAATGCTTGGCTTGAATGGTCATAATACCCAGCCAAGAGGTATGCCGGCCAAGAAAGCAATGAAAACAATGCTGCATTAAAACAATATATACATAAGTGTATTTGTTGAGTGAATGCATAATGCAAATTTGCATAAGCTTGAACCAATGCATATAGAAATTAATTGATTTCAATACACACGTATACAACCTAATGGCCTAGATATTCACTTAAATCTATTAAAACGCCTTCGACTGAAAGTGTTAAGTAATTTGCCGGTATATGTTTTAAAAGAAATGTAATTAAATGTAGGAGTTCTTTGAAATCTTTTTAAAATAGTTATTTAGAAATTGTATTAATACACAAAAGAATATCCAGGATGGTTCCCATTTCCGAATACTTTTCATTTCGAGTCGTTGGATTGATTAACATTTAATAAAAAGTTGAGAAATGCGACGAAATAATGTCATAGTTTTTGAAATTCCCTTTATAATACTATAAATTCAAATATATATTGTAGAAGCCATAAACACACAGATAATTTTCATCTTAAAGTGTAAAAAATTAATAGGATAGAATAGACAAAAAATCATCCTCAGTAATGTTAAAATTTGTTTTTGGCTGATGGAGTTAATCAATTTGTGCACTGACAGGCTCATTTCATTATAATTTTATCCTTCTTCGGACTACAGAAAAACCTAATAATTTCAATATTGAAAGATTTGATCTAATTCGGAGATGGGAACTGATTTTCCTAAAGCACCTTACCTTAGGTAGATAAGCCCATTATTATTACAAACTACATACTTCCTGAACTTTCCCTTGAACTTAATGTTTAATAAATATTTACGGGAAAAAATTAACAAGTGTAAAACCATTTATAATTACAACAAACTTGTTTAATTATTTTGATGATGAGTATTTACACAAAACACAATGAAAACTAGGCGTGGCATAAGCTTTGTTGAATAGCGAGGAAACACTGGGCGTGGCAAAAGAAAATTTCACACTTTCACTGCCCATGGTATATAGAAACATCTATACTAAATTTGGTTGATATAGTTTCAATAGGATCGAAGAAAAATACTTTCATACGGACGAAAAGACAGTTGTTCACATATTTAGGGCAGTATTGACAGTATTGTGTTGGAGACTATTAATAGATATTGATATTATGTTAACTATCAAAACTATCGATAGTTTGACCCTGTCGATAGTTTTTCACCTTTAGTTAATACGTTTGTGAGTTCGTTATTAATTATTTTAAGGGTTTTTTTAATGTGATATGTACTAGTATAGTCGGACTATAAATCGGAACTATATCCCCACTAACATGTGTATCAAATTTGGTTGCTCTAGCTTCAAGGGTTTGGAGAAAATTGTACAAGCCAAATATACTCCTTTGTTTTAAAAAAAAAATTTCTTGAAACGGAGTATAAATACTATTGATGGCTTAACTGGTAACTAGCAATACTCACTGCTAGCATATTTTAGGCTATCAAAATAAAATGACATAACTATCGTACCTGCCACAAATGCAACATACTCTTCTCGGTTTTGCGAACAGAGTATACAAATATTACTGAAAAGCAAAGTTAGAATAAAATGCCTCAAATAGCATGGACAGTGAGAGTGAACCTCGCTAGTGACCTTAAGAAACTATCGATACTATCGATAGTGTCATCGTTTGTTCTCCATTCCCGGTATTGAAAACAGTTGTTCATTCTCTGGATATGTCGTTTCATTGCCCTTGTTTTGACCCACAGCCAAGCAATGTGGCACGAAAATGTAACTTAACAATGTTGCAGCTGCAGTTCCATAAAGCGAAGCCAATGGCCACGGCTTGGGTCACTGATCTCGATCGCAACTAAAGCGGCACCTAATTAAAACCCAACTCAATACTCGACGACTGGTATTTTGGAAAGTATTCGCACTCGTGCAGGTCGCCAATTGAATTGGCGGCCACTTGTCCTAGACACTGACTTCTTTTTTGAACCGGAAACTCTGCGAGCTTGAGCTCAAATGCTTTTCACATGCTACGGAAAATTTCGCATAACTAAATCATTGGGGTTTTTCTTATGTACTACATGTACTCTACATACATATATTTGTTTGGACTGTGCCGCTTTGGGCCGCCGCCAACTGCTGAGGCATGCAAATTACGCAATACGGGCTAAGACAGCGATAACAACAACAACAGCTATTTTAAAAGCCGACATTTTTGTTGGTGGTGCTGGTGCTGGTGGTATTGGTATTGGTATTGGTGGCTGTTATGATCGATCGCCAGCGAGGCGGGCAAGCAATTTCTGCGATTTGCTTTATGTTCCACATTTATTGCTATTGCAGTTACTCGCTCTACTCTTCTTGTTGTTGTTGTTTTTGTTGTTGTTGTTGTTGCCGCCTCAGCGTTACAATTACAAATTGTTGTTGTAATACTTAAGCGGCGTATAAATTTAAACCAGTTTGTTTATGGGGACAACAGCTTAAGACAGACGTACACAAAAAGCCCAAGGTATATTTTTTAAAAGATATTTCAAAAACAGATTTTGATTTGATTTTTGAAATACCAACTACTTACTTAACAAATCAGATCAAAACTATCTAGTACAAAATAAGTAATTCATACAGAAGAAACAGAGATCTCAACCCATCTACTAGATCTTAAAACTTCAGCCAGAAATTGATCCGATTTTGGTTAAATTTGGTTAAATTATATAAAGTTCTTTAGAACAATTGTCTGATCGAGAAAAATCTAAAACCATTAGTTACTGAACACTGAATTGAGTAATTAATCCTTAAACGTTTACATACAGCAAAATGATATTAATGATTAAGAAATAAGGAAGCTTATAATGGGAGAATTCGGTGGAGATCTCTAAAAAAGGCGTTACACCATTAATCTTTTTATATTTTTATATGTACGTTTTCCTTAAATATTAAACATTTAAATAATAATAATCAATAAATATAAAACGTTAATGTAAGGGGGAGGATTTGACTGGGGACGTGGGATTACACAACTTAACGGAAAAGTATTAAACCCTCTGTAAGAGTATAAACAAGTAAGAATGCTATAGTCGAGTATACCCGACTAAGTAACTCCCTGTACCCAGGTCTAAAACATTCAATCACATCTACGTCCACTTGCACATACATACACACATACACAAAGACGCACACACACACTGGCGGCAAAAGCGACAGCGCAAGCGAGACAATTTAATTGGTGGCTGTGCTTCTTCTTCCTCCTCTCGCTGCATCACTGAATCTTCTTTCGTGAATAACTTCCGTGTTTATTATCCGATCGACTTGAAACTTGGACAGTACATTAAGAGAGACTAAAGTATTGTACGTTCCAAATCTTAAAGCTATATCTTGAAAATTGTTACTGTAAAACGGTTTTAATCGATTTGCGGGGGAACGGGGGAGATATCTGAAATATGAAACAAACTTGATCTGCGTATGCTATACAGGAACCTACATTTCAAATTTGGTGTCTCTAGCTCTTGTAGTTGCTGAGATCGACGCGTTCATACGGACAGACGGACAGACAGACGGACATGGCCAAATCGAAATCTCTTTGATACTGATCAAGAATATATATACCTTATAGGGTCGGAGATGTCTCCTTCTGTCTGTTCCATACATTTGCACAGATGTAATACCCCCTTTTTACCCATTTTATGGGTACAGGGAGTAAAAACATGTATAAGTACATTCTGCACACATCTTTGTAAAGAATGTACATATATAACTATACGGTCTTAAATGTTTTTCCGCATTACCATACCATTTAGATTTGAATGCGTAAAATCAAATGCAAAACGGAAATTCAAATCATATATGCCTCAACGCGCCATATTTCAAACCAATCAACTGCATAATCATAATCAAATTAACTTTGATTTGAATCGCTTCCATAATTGATTGAAATTTGCTTAGCATTCAACAAAAACAAATGAAGATTCGCTAAGGAATACCCTATATAAATATTTATATTTGGTATTTCTACTTTGTGGATCATGAAGACTACAAATTCAAATGACTAATTAAATTCCTAACTACATTTATCAATAAATGTTGTAATAACTAAGAGGCGTGTAAATGTAAACCAGTTTACGGGCTAGAAGTGCATGAAAACACAAACTTAATTAACTTTTTCTTTACATTTGTTATGTGTGGATCGCATGTGGAACATGTTAGACTAGCGCGCAAATTCAAAAAGAAACCGTTGAGTGCAAGTGACTAATTAGGCAACCATTGCTAATTAGAAGTGTGTCCAAAATGTTGGAGTGACCACGTGCTCAAAACTAGTCCACACTTAGCCAGGTGTTGCAACACGCCAGTGCCAAACTTGCAACAAATTATTTAGCCCGGGCCTTTTTTGGTCTCGCCTTAATAAACATCTAAGCCAATTTCCTCAATTTGCAGCTGTTATGCAGCGTTTTGGCCATGGTGCAGGCACAAAACTACCCGCCACGGTTGAACATTCCTGGCGCAGTGGCCATCCCAGCGCCGATACCACAACGACAGCAGGTGCTGCGCGTGCGTCGTCCCGGAGCGCCGCTGCGTCAGCAGAACACAGTGCTGCCAGCGGTGACGCCACGCATTGCATTCGAGGAGCCGCGTCCAGTCACTGAGGCCGCCGAGGATGAGCAGCCGGATGCGTTCCTGCCCAGCCTGCTGCGCGAGCAACAGCTGGCCCAGGCACAGCAGTCACAGTTCCATCAGGCGGCTGCCGCCTTTCTGAACGGCCAGCAGCCCATTGAGACGGCCACGCCGGTGCAGCAGCTGCTGCAACATGAGGACAGCCAGCCGACAGCGATATTGCCAGCGCCACCACGCTTCGCCGAGCGTCCCGCTGTTGCCGCGCCCGCCAATCGTCCGTCCTTCAATGACTTTGGCATTGGACGCTTCGAGAACTCGCAGCGGTTTGGCTTGGAGCGTCCAGCGCCTACGGCTGCGGCGCCGCCACCACAGTCACAACGTGCAGCCGTCATACGCACGAGACCCTCAGCTGCTGTGCGTCCTGAGCCACCAGCGCCAGCGCCCGTGTCGCGTCCCCGGCCCAAGCCTGTGCAGCCGCGTCCCATCATCGACCAGAATCAATTGCAGGATGAACAGCAAGCACAGCAGCAGCGTCGCCAGCGTCCAGTTGCCCAGACCCTACGCAAGTGGCGCGATGAGAATGAGGATGGCAGCATCACCTGGGGATATGAGAACGACGATGGCTCCTTCAAGGAAGAGTTCATTGGCACAGACTGCGTAACCAAGTGAGTGTACTCTACTACTAACTAAATAAAGAACTGTCAATTAAAATACTCTACTCTAGGGGCACCTATGGCTACATTGATCCTGATGGCAACAAGCGTGAGTACAACTACGAGACGGGCATCAAATGCGATCCCAATGCGCGCAACAATGACGAGGAGCTGCAGGAGAACGGCTTCATCAACTACGAGGAGAAGCGCGCCGTGTTACCCAATGGCCTGGAGATTGACATGACGCAGCTTGGCAAGAAGAAGTCCAAGCGTCCCAACAGCATCTACAGAAACTAATCCACACACACACAACTCCAGTTAGCAATTTAAGTCATTCAGCTCTTAAGTCGTCACATTATTTGTACTAATCTGTAATTACGTCTGTACTTTATTATTATTCTGAGTGTAAAGTGAAAAAATTAAATGAATAGCCTGTAAATTCGCCGACTTAGTAGGGGCGCTGGCGCCGGGCGGGCGGCATGCGATTCGGCGGCGTTATGGATATATCCAGGAAGTCGCCAATGCTGAACTTGGCCTGGGCCAGCGTCTTGTTATCATCGATGCCCTTTTGGCCCGTGCAGGTAACTCCAATCTCGCGCATTTGAAAGTGATTATTACGGTAGTTGGGGAACACAATGGCAAAGTCAAAGTAGGTGCCCTTCTTGCGCGTATCCGGGTTCACATCCCGCACCAGTGAAGTCAGTTCATGCAGCGTCGCATCCTGCCAGGTGTAGATCTGTAGCTCATTGGTGGGCACGTTGCCGTACATGTACTCCGAGACCGAATGGTGGCGCCCCGTCGAGCAGAAAACCCGCAGCAACAACGGGCAGGTCTGCAAAGGAGGCAGGGGGAGGAAAAAAACAACTTGGTTACCGGCAAATTGTTAGGTGCAGTCAAACAAACCTTCTCGCGGTCTATTTGCTTTATCTGCGCCTTTTCTTCCACGATCATAGACTCCACATTAGCCATGTTGTTGCCAAAGTATGCTTTTTAAATGATTTTATAAATGATTTTATAAATAATGCTTTAACTGAACACAAATATGGAATTTACACACCACCCAATAACAACAACCAGAGATGAGAAACTTTATAGTAACTGTTACTTTGTGTCACTGTGACTGGCAATACACGAATCACACAATGAATAGGTTTGTAACTACTTTGCTTCAAGGGTTTTTCATAAATGAACTGAACAAGTGATAGTGTATTATGAACGTTGAGAAAAATAAACCCAAAAATCCAAAAAAAAAAAAAAACATCCCTCCCTCACCAGAAATTGAATTTTAAAATTATTTCCCACGTTTTTATTTCAAAACTTAATTATGTTTATTATCAATTATTTAAAATGATGAATCAAAAAATGTGACTACCATCAAACTAACACTTATCTGGAACTTTTTAAATAAGAATTGTGAAGGTTGAAAAAGCCTTACGACCCTCCCAAACAAATCGCAGAGTTTATAAATTTTTTAAATAATTTATAAATTTTTGGTTCCACTGAGGTTTTATTTGATAAATATATTATTTTTGCTCGGATTAGAAATTAATTAAGTCATATTCCGAGTAACATTTATGCTTAATAACAGAATTTCGCTCATCTCTCGAATATTCTAAGCAATGAAGTCGGCTGCGATGCGTCAGCTGTGCCACATTCAGTGCTGCCAAGCAAAATACGGTAAAGAAAAGTATTTTCACAAATTAAAAACAGTATTTTGGTCACAAAGCAGTATTTTTCTATACGTGCTGTCGGCCACATTGGATTTGACAAAAACAATGCTTAAACGAAATTTGTGGTGAATGGTTGTGGCGCGTCGCGACTGACGCAAAGTCGGAGAATATTCTGCCAAGTTAAACTACACGAATACCAAGCGGCTAACCAGCAACATTTGCCTATTATAGAAAAATATCATTGCGTTCAATAATAATAATAATATCACTCAATCTGCCAGCTTGCAGTTCGTGTCGTGCTCTAAGTTTGCCGCAACAAAGAAGACAGACAACGGAAACAAAACTTGCCGTCTTCGGCGTAATTATCATAAATAGTTTGTAAACGGTAAGTAAATGCTAAAATCCAAAATGTTAAACACGATTTTGATTAGCACTGCAATTAAACGGTGCTTATGTAATGCAGTTGCTGCATCAATGCCAGCTGAAGATGAAGCTGTATTTTGTATTTCTATGTATGTATGTATGTATGTATGTATGTATGTATGCATGTTAGGTCTGTACATATGCGCTGTTGTTGCTATTTTAGCTGCCTGGCCGAGCGCTGCTGCGCTATTTATTATTGTTTGCGGGCTACTCATTGTTTGCTCAGGTTTTGTTTATAAACATTTAGCATGGCTTTTGTCGCGGCACTCTGCACTGTCCCGCTGATTATATTTATTACATTGCATTACAGCATACGCATAAAAATTGCCCTCTAACGTACATAATTATGGGCATCCGCCCCCGTTTGATACATCAGCAACATTTTCATATGAAAATGGCTCGTTATTGTGGCATAGTTGATTTGTCATGCCGCTTGTGATAAATTACGCATTTATATTGCCAGGCTCCCGTGGCAGCATCGACCTACACTACACTACACCACACAGCGTATATATTTGTTAAGTTGCTTGTTCGACGATGCAATTCTTGCGTGATAAGAAATGGCGTGCATCTGTCAAAATCTTAGATGAACAAATTTGTTGCGCCGAAATGTTGCGTGCGAGAAATTTGACATAGTTTACAACACTCATATCAATATCAAATATTGCTTAGTTTCTTGCACCGAACGAGAACGTTTCTATTTTTGTGAAAGTTGTGTGAACAGTTCTCTTTTTATAGAATTGGTTCTCGTTTTTCGATTAGTTTTTTGAAAAATGGTCAAATACTATATAAATCGTACATATTAATTTTAAAAACTTCATTAATGGTACTATTTTTGTAATTCTTAAACATGTGCGTACCTAATCTATATTGTGCCTTGCTGAGAATATATTTAAAAGTTTGTATTTTAACTAGTTCAATAATATTTCAACTCAGCTGATATCAATTGTACTATATACAGATAACTCTACAGAAATTACAATATGTATAAGTATTATGTACACAATCTGTATATAAGTATATTTGCAACTGTCTTAAAATAGTTAGAGAAGCGAATTAAAGCATTGGCGCGAATATATTTTTACTGCTATGTTTTTTTCCCCTATCTCTGATGTTGCTTCAATGTGCGTGGGTGTAAATACGATTCGTATACCCTATGCTCCAAACATAAGTAAATAGGGTATATGAAATGTATGCTACAGAGTGGCACAACTGCGACCCTATAAGTAAACCAAGACGAACTGTCTCACAAGACCACGATAAACTGTTGTCGACTTATTTTGATTTTCATATTTAGTCATCGCACAGATGAGAAAACCAATCACAATAAAACTGTACGCTTAACTTTGTTCCATAATAAACACGGCAAACTTTATAACAAGCATGAGATAACGGGCTAAAGTTTGTTTCAAATTTTGAACGGTATTCACATATCCGTAAAACACATTACAAACTTTTAAGGTTATTACCGATATTTGATATTTCCTAGTGCTACAAGCTAAAGCTTATAAACTAGGACACTAGTCACTATAATTATACAACAAATTTATAACAGAATTATACATTTTAGTCTTTTTAGGTTTAGCGTATACAAGTTCATAGTAGATATTATTTATTTAATTTGAAAGTTGTCATTGATTGTTAGAATCTGTTAGAATATTATTATTACTTTCAGTTTTGTTTTACTTTGTAGTTTTTAAATAGTTAACAAAATGTTACTTGCGAATAGCGTAATTTTAATTATGGTTTAATAGTAGGGAAATATCTTTTGATTACATTTAGCGTTATTGTAATATTTCATTTTAAAGTTGAAACACATGTTTTGGTATAGGGTATGTAGAACTCTTGACTAAAGCACTGCTATTTTCATGTTTATTGCGTATATATATGTATATATTATTGAATTTCCCTGCTCGTGCCGCCCTCGTCCATCAGCTGGCCTGTCGACCCGCATCCGTGTGTGTTGTTGCAGCCTGCGAAGGGGCTCCTTTAGCCGTGACCGTGACTGACAGCCTGTAGCCCAAACACATATTACAATTGCTGCTGTTGCTCCTGCTCCTGATCCTGTTATTAGTTGTTTTTGCTGCCTGAATTTTATGCAAATGTACGGTGTCCTTGTACACAGATGCGTGGGCGTTGTTGTTGTTGTTATTGCTACTGCTACTGTTGTTGCTGCTGCTGTTTGAAAATTTTAATTGCTTTGGGCAAGAGCAGTCACCGCCGCATTGCGCCCTTTGCAGCTCGCTCTTCGCACTCATTTTGGCCAAGCAAAATGAATTCCCAAAGAAGCCCAAGAATCGGAAAATGGAAAATAGTTGAGACGAGAGCAAAAGCATAGAAGCCAACAGCAATAAATTCTCAAATGCAAATAAAATCAGCTTTCGCTCGAATATATATGTAGATATTCTTCTGTGTTTCCTCTGTGGGCGTTGCCGCCAATCACACCAGACACCAGCCTCTGCATCTCGTCCTTGGTTACCATAACGACCTTTGTCTGGCCACAGGGCAGTGCCCACTTAAATGCCTTTGACTGTCGGCAATTTGTTGCTCGACATCGGCTAAGCTGGTTGTTCTGGCTGCCAAACAACATGATTAAAATTGCATCTGCAACTTGTGTATCAATTGAAAATGCTTAAATATTACCAAGTTGCAGTCCGTATCTTTTTTAAAGTAATCACTCAAATATTCTCCCATAGAAACTAAACCAACCAAGAAACTTTCTACCCATACCAGCAACTGATTAAGATTTAAGTTCGATTTAAGCTTTTTCATACAAAATCATAACAAAGCAGGTAACACAATAATCAAAACAGAATCTGCTTCAGGCTAATTTCCATTTGATTTGAATTTGTTCATTTTGTTGCTTTCTTCACATTATTGTTGTGAGATACTTGGAACCCAAGCTACTTGATGAATTTTCTATATTACAAATATGAAAACATGTATGTATATGTAAAAGTAAAGATCGTGTAATATAGTATACATATATCACGTTTTTGTTAACAATAAGTATATATAAATAAGCATACATATGCATACATACATATAATACATACATACATACATACATATAATACATACATACATACATACATACATACATACATACATACATACATACATACATACTATGCATGTAGTTTTAAATTGTTTATAGCAGCACAGTTTTAATCTATTATTCTGTTTATTATATTATATTAATATGGCTTTTACACAATTCAATACAATTTCAACACAATTTCAAGCCTTCAACGGCGGTTCGCATCTTTCAAATCAAACAGGCTTTCACGAAATCAAATTAAAACTGATTTGGGTCGTTTTCGCAACTGATTTTGATTTGCTTAAATGTAATTTAATTTACCAAAAATCAAAATCGGCTGTGGGCATCCCCTGAATAACTTAAATGATGACCAATTATGTCCTTGCCACTAGACAATATGGGAAACAATTTTTATCTTAATATAAAAAATGCGTTATATTTACTAACCAAATCTTCAAGTAATTATAACATTAAGCACCTACATCTTGAACAATTATATGTATATTAACCCAAACAAACATTTTTGTCCTCGCCACTCGACAATATGGGACTTAAATTTTTATTTTATAACTAACAATTGTCATATTCACCACAAAACTCAATCACTTTCTGCTGAAACAACTTGTAAATAATTGCAGTTTAGTGGTTACGGTCACAGGTCATAGCCAAGTAGCAGCCCATGCTAAAAAGAGGCATGATTACTAGAGATCGATTCAGGATGGAGTTACGAAACCTCTGTAACACCCCACATGTAGCTTATCCAGCACTGGAATTAGACACATTCAAGCGTTTAAAAATTCTACAGAATCTTAAAATCTCCCCTAACGACCTTCAGTATCCAGCAACACAATGGACTAATGTGGTCAATGTGCGACCACCACATGATGGTCAACCGGTTAAACATAGCCTTGAATAGGACATCACATTTGCATTTCCCATAACATTTCAGCATATTCCCTCACCGCGTATCACTTTGCTCTCTGTGAGCAAAGTATTTAATCATTAATTATATCACGTTTGTGATGTTCTTGCCACAAAACAAACGCTCAGTTGGTCTGATAACATCTATCATCAAGCAACGTTTGGCTATCATAGCCACTAGACAATATGGCAAAGTCCGATGGGCAATTCGAGAGTATTTTGATTAGGATGACCAGTAGGTGCATGTGTGTGCGTGTATAAGTATCATTCGTAGCATTTCCATTGGCTTCCGTCGTTGCTGACGCAGAAGATATGAAGCGGTTTTAAAATAAATTCAACTCATCGTTTTTATTATACATAGTTGCTGTTCGTACATTTGGACGCGTTTTATGCTATTTTTATTTGTGCTTGGCTCTTGTTTTGTTTTTTTTTTTTTTTTTGCCAGCGCTTGTCAATTGACGAATGGACGAGTACTGGCCATCTCTTTGGTCAATCGGTTAGTCTTGAAACGGGCTCTCGGGACTGCAGCTGAACTGACGTCACAGAGACTGTAGATTGTTTAATACAATACAATCAGTGTGCTGATTGGCATTGTGGACGCCTTGACTTTAAAAATGCCTAGTTTGGCCAGAAATACTCGTACAATTCAATGTATGTATAGTCTCAATTAACGATAATAACAATTGTTAATTGTTATCAACGTATGCAGTAACCGGGGACAACTTGCTGTTGCCAGCTTTAACTGGGTTCACTTGGTGCGTCAACGGAATACTGTCAATGATAAGCGCCGCCAAATGACGACCACTGTGTCGATGATTTATGATTTGCTGAATGGGTTTTAACCGAATTGAACGGTATTTAGATGCCCATCACACACAAGCTCTACTTTAGTTCACTGATTATCCGTCTGTGGCTAACGTCTTGCTCTGTTTTTGGTAACACATGTCTCATTTGGAAGGTTTTGCATAAAGTTGATAAACTATTTTTGCGTCAGCACTGACATGTCACAGTTGTTACTGACAACCGGCAACAAAGAGGCTTGTCTGCAAAATGAGTCAAAAGACCCAAGGTTGCTTGATAACCATCAGAGCTACGAGTGGTATAGTGGGTGGAGAATCTGATATTCGAGTACGCCCAGTGTGCCCGAAAGTTTGCTTCTGACATCAAGAGTTGAGTCAGATAAAAGTGCAATTTCTCGCCACGAATCTAATATTAAAGAAATAATTCAAGAAAACTATATGCATGTTAGTCTATGATTTTATATCTAGTCCATTTGAACTGCAAATACAGCTGAAGAGAAAAAATAAATTTAAAACCTGTTTGGGACACCGTCGAACAAATGATTTGTGTTATTCTTGACACATAATATATCGGGGCAAGAATCATTTTAACGAGACTAACGCGATGATTTTATGTGCAATTTCTTCTTTTGCGATCTCGACACTTCATAAATTGAGGTTATACACCAACATGTGTACCAAGATTGGTTGCTCTATCTTCAAGGGTGTGGAAAACAAAATTGCGTTCATACGGACAGACGGACATTTCGCAAACCCAATATACGCTTTATCCCTTTGGGAACAGAGTATAAAAATGTTTGATAATTGTGTTCACACTAAATTTGTTAATAATTAGTCGTCGAATCAGTTAATATTGAAAGAGTTGTAGTAATACAATATACTAATGAGTAGACACGCCAATAATCTACTTTAGTAAGAAACATGTGTTCACTTGGAATTCACATAGTTTCAGCTGTAGATACTTCCAGTAATGGTTGATGAAACAATGTTGACAGATGCGCTTCACAATGTTGCGATTCAATTCATTATTAGTTTTAATTGTAAAACATTTATTTAACTTGAGGTTTTTGAATAGATGGAATGTATCGGTACAGGTATAGGTAGGCTGCTTATCGGCGTGTAAGTGATTTAATTAACAGCGCATGCCTGAAAGTGTCGGATAATTACTAAAGCTGCCATTGTCATGACATGCAATAGCATTGAGCCAGCAGAAATTCTCGATGTGATGCTGAGGCAGCTTTGCGGCAACCCATAACCAATACACCAGCAATGCCAAAGGTCAAAATGCCACAGCAATCTAACCAAAAGCGATTCTGTTACACATACTGAATAAGCTCACATGCGGGTTACATTTATACATAGATGCTTGTATTGTACATAGGTAGAAGTATACATTATATATACCTCTGTGGCTGGTTAATGAATGGGCAACACAGGCCGAACCTGCGATAATTGACGATGCGGGAAGCAACTGTCAAATGGATTATGGGATTACATTTAATGAGGCAACTTAATCCGATTGAGAAAATAATAAAACAGCAGCAGCAGCTCCAACGATGATACAGGCTTATCAAACCCCGCACTGCTGATGTGGCGCAAATGCTTAAATATAAATAACTAGCATCGCTGCACTGACAATCTGCGCCATTTGTTGCATGTGCCGCGATGCGCCGCCCACGCACCTCAACGCGCAAGCATCAAGGTTGTATATAATGAGTATAGCGCATACGCCATGCCCACATATAAATCTGTGCATACGCTTGCAATGCTTTGTGTACTTTACATAGAATGTGCACGAGAGTGCGGCTCACCTTTTGAAACAAAAACCCAACTAGCCAACAACAGCAGGTAGGTAGCTACCTGCGTTATATGATATTCAATTATAGAACATTATAAAAAGCATTGCCAACTTTTAGGTGGGCGCTGCTAAAGCCAGCGATGAAAATAGCTTGAGACGTGGGCTGTGCTTGCTCGTGTATCTGAAGCTTAAGAGCTCAGATAATTGGCCTTTCTCAAGCGGGCAACAACATTAAAGAGACACTTTGCTTTATTAGCAAAAGCTTAGCCATGGCGAGAATGGCATACACTGTATACATATACATTTATATATGGACATAACTTGTTATGGTATACAATGTGTTTTTGGACTGACTGATTAGTAGTCTTTAACGCAGCGCAAACCCTTTGAGCTTGAAAGCTGAAAGCTATTATGACAAGAATGAGCACTAAGCCAGCATTTGTAAAATTTCGCCACAGGAGTGGAAAACGGTTGTAAGATACTTATTTTGCAATTCAATTTTTGTAAAATTCAATTGCCAGGGCCTACAATATTATTGAGCGAAAAATAAGAGTTGAATCGACAAGTAACTGAACAAATGCAGAAAATCCACCTACACGAGCAAAAGTGCCGAAGGTGGATTCAAAATAATAAAATATATCTTTAATAAAAAGACTTGATATGCCGTTGCTTTCCTCTACTCCTGTAGACAATAATTTCTTGAATAAATTTTGTCTTTATAGGGCGAGGGTTATGGAAATTTCATAATAGATAAACAGGTTGTTATGTTAAACGTGTACCGAATAGTTAAATAGAATATTTACTTTAAATGGGGGTGTAATTTGGTTTTTCGACTTGTGGCGATGGACAAAAAATGTTAAATTAAACTTGATCCTCGTATAGGGTATGAGAACCAAGCTCTCAACTGCACTTATTCCATGGCCTTTACGATTGATTGATTTTGCATATTTAAAAATGCACCATGCTATAAGTTCATATACGAAAAAATACACATTGAAACTGTCGATTTAATTTGATTATAATTTTCGTGTGTAAATCGTGAAATGTTTACGTATGCATTTCGATTTCTGGAAAATTAACATACCGAATGCAATTGTCAATGTTCTTATTCGATTAAAGGGGAAATTCATTTTATTATCAACAATTATATCTGTCTGTATTTCATTGCTTCGGCATTGATGCCATATGCTTGATAGATTTGAAATAAAATTATTTTGCATGTTACATAAATTTTCACAACCTCTGCTTGAGAACAAAGTATTAAATTGAACGTTATCCTTTCACTGACCTCACGTTGAAACACAAGATGGGCATTCTGTTGTCAGGTACAGCCAGTAGAGCATACACAGAAGCTACAGTTACACCGATGTACATATATTCGTATGTCATCCTCGTAGTATGTGCTGACAACATTGCGTATGTGCACAAGTATTACTTATAATCTCAAATGAAGCTGACAGATGCAACCGTCATAGGTGATACAGGCAGCAGCCAATTCAATAAGTGTTGTGTAAACAGTTGGCCAGACTGATGTTACCAGTTACTTTTAATTAAATTTCAAACAGTGTGTGTTACAATCGGAAAACCCCCACGGATAAGCATACGTATGTGCACAAATGTGCGTAGTTGTCCTAGTGTGCGAGTATATGAATGTTTCATGTTATGTGTATTGCCAGTTTCCAGTTCTTGCGTAAAATCAAATTAGATTAACCCACTCGTTGGCATTGAAATGAAAACCCAACTTACTGTGTTCGATTTTTGTCCTGAGAGACTGAGTAACGGACAGAGGCGTTTCGTAGGAATCCAGTTAAAAGCGATTGCAGTTGCATTTGCACTTCAGCTGATTAACTGATGCCAAACACGCTTACCAATAGCTCCACTACACTCTTCAATGGAATCCAATTAAATTAGCTCAACGATTTTTCTTTTAACTAGAGCTTATAACAGTTAGGAGGACTTCTTGGGAAAAGCGTCATAGGAAAATGTCGCTGGCTTGGCATCTGCAAATGGTAAAGTTGGCATAACTCCCACCTAAATGTGTATCACCTATAGAGATAAAGTATTTCAAGTTTTCTTTAGAACTGTCGCTCTGTGCAAGGTATTTTTCGCGTGAACTTGGCGAGACTCGTTGGTAATAGTCAGGATTTGCTTGCTAAACACCCACTGATGCCAGGGACCTACTTGATATAATGATGACAGCAATTATGAATAAGTGAAGGTCACAGGATAACGACCGCCAGGCAATTCATCCTCATGTTGAGTCGCACCGGGCACTGCTTTGTCTGCATTCGTCTATTTTAAAGCGGGCTTCCTTCATTTTGCTTTTATGGGTCCTTTCATAACAGTACGTTGCCATTATTTTAGCGTGCAAACAACAATGACGTCATACAGGACCCGCAATTTGCATGCAAGCCGGTCGTTTACCGAGTCCTCCCATCACTTTCTTTGCTTACTTGCAGTTTTTATTATTTTATACACTGTTCTCAAGGAAAAAAGAGTATAACCGGCACTATACGACCAATTTGGTATTCATGTTGGGGTACATCGACAATAGCTAGAGTCGCCAAGTTTGATATGAGTTCTAATTGTGACATTTGGACCACAACTGAAAATGATCAAAATCCATAATTCCTACGCCAAATTTGATAGTAAAACTACTGAGGATATCCTTTATCTATACCAGTTCTGCTTAGCATAGTGAAAACAGAGTATATAGCATTCGAGAGATTCTGAATTGCAACGTTTTAACTTGCAAAGTTCTTCTCATATTCGTTTGCCTTAAGCTCTATGCGTACTCGTGCTGAAACGTATTCTTAGCAACCCATTCATTGAAGTCCTCCGGAAAGAGGCAAACAAAATGCACACGTCATGCGGTCTCAGAGCTGGCTTAACTTCCGAACAAGTACAATAGTGTGTTTTCAAGGAAATCAATCATCCAGAAATAGATCAACTCGTCGCACTCACTATCGATATGGTTCCCGTTCTAGCCCACATTGAGGTCTGCAGCGTCGTTGTCGTCATTTGGGGCCTTATTTCGACTTGGCTATTGTTTTTATGGTATATGCTTCCTATCGTGCTCTTACTTTGCATCTGTTCGCCATGGTAAGCCAACAACAAAAGGTGGCAACAAAAAACAAGTGAAAACAGCCAAAAGCTATTCACTACGGGCGGTCACCGTGTACTGGTCGGTAGTACGGGCATAAGTCCGTTGTGTACCCACAGGCCAAAGCAAAGTATCCTTGAGCTTAGCATGCTTTAAAGTCTGTGCTTGACAGTTGCCTCTGGCTCCAGCGGGGTGAATATGTCACTTTGGTATAACAGTGATAGCTCATCGGGCATGTTCGTAATTGCATTTTAATTTAATGAATAGCAAACCACAAATTTGCTAACCCTCAGCAAATTCACTTAATGCACTTTGAATACCAATTGAAAGTCAATCAATGTAACTGTCTAATATACTATTGACATATGTTGACGGAGTTTTTAATTAGTAAAATGAAATGAACTAACTTAAGCTAAATATAGAAGGTTAGTAATGCACCAACTAAATTATTTATATTCTTCAAACATTTTCTTAGAATCGCTTGAGTAATATGCAAAAGTCTCTTCAATTTAAAGCTTAGAAAATCTGGTATCATACAATGCCTTAACTTATTTATAAACATCCGTTTTGTGATGGTCTGTCCTTTTGTTGTATAATATTAACATAATTCATGCGCACACATACATACTATGTAAATTTATTTGGTTATATTTAACGAACGCACTAATATGCTACTAAGAGTTTATTATTTCATATAGTATAAAAATATCTGGCCTACAACTCCAAGAAAACAAAGTTTTTTATAGCATACAATTGAGCGCTAATCTAAAACTATGCTATGCCCAAAATAGTAATCATCATAATAAAACTGGCTAAAAGTATTGGCTTCGTGTTAGCAAATTGAACCCAGTCACAGGTGCTGCCGTCAGCAATAGCAACAAGGACGAAGTCGAAGACGACGTCATTGTCCTTACGCCAACCGTTGTCGCGCCGGTTTTGCTCATTTTCATTCATTCACAAATATCGCCAAAACTATTAATCACACAGTGTTTCTCCCTTGCCTTACCCTCGTCGCGTATACATCTATAGATTGTATATATAACCAAGCATAACAATAAAATCAAGAACAGTTGTGAATACTGCGTCACTAGACCAAACCGGCAAACCCCGCACGCCGCAACCGAACCCATTGATTGCCTTCACGTGTCGATACTTAATAGTGCCCCACCAATGATTTTCTCCCTTCTAAACTAAACCTACACTCGTCTTACTATACTCTCAGACACGTCTGTAGTTTTTCAGTTATGCCGTACTCGTAATTTTTGGGCGGTAATTTATAATGTCGTGGTGTGACGCCTGAAATTTGTTTTCAACGTGTTACGTAAATGAAAAACGCCAACGCGTCCAAAAGACGAAGGCGGAGTCGGAAATTTGGCCAACGTAAATTGGTAGTTTACGCGATTATTTGAATGTTTGGGTGATGGGTTAAGGTTGACGGTTTAAAGTCTATATTCGTATTTTGCTTTTTGTAACATCTGTAGATATACTTATGCAGAAATGCTTAGCCAATCAATTTTTGATTAGAAATATTTAATATAATCGTTTTAATACTTTAAATATGAAGCTTTTCTTTTGACAATATTTGAATCAATCTCAAGACCTATTACATATATATATGAACGGTAACATTACTTTTAATGTAAACGTTTTGAAAATTATATGAGACTAGTAAGAATACTCTGGTCGATAGTGCTCGAGTTGAGTATACCCAACTACAAAACTCCCTGTACCCAAGCCAAAATTTCCGATCGCATCTTCGTACACTTACACAAACACAAAGAAGCACACATACAAGCGACAGCACAAGCGACAATTACTTCCCCCCGCGCTACAGTACTGAATCTTTTTTCGTGAATAACTTCCGTGTTTATTATCCGATCGACTTGAAATTTGGACAGTAGATTACGAGTAACTAAAGTATTGTACATGCCAAATCCCAAAGCTCTATCTTGAAAATTGTTACTGTAAAACGGTTTTTATTGAATAGCGGGGGAATGGAGGGAAATATCTCGGATCCAAAGTTTTTATAGTTGCTTAGATCCTTGCGTTCAAATCGAATTCTCTTTTGATACTGATCAGGAATATATATGCTTTATACGGCTGGATATGTCTCCTTCTGCCCGTATCATACATTAGCACAGATTTAGTACCCCCTTTTTACCCATTTTATGGGTACAAGGTGTAACCAACATTGGTAACCAACATTGTAAACACGTTCTTTCTGATAATCAACTCAAACTTGTTGAGAAACATCAATTTAAAACTGATAGCATTTACTAATTACTATACATTATAGCTACCATACTTAGGAACGATCGTCCACCAATTGAATTTTGTATAAATAACATTGCTGCAAGTGTATGCAGTTGTTGTTGTTGAGCCACACGATCGAATGAACTAGATGAACGATTATTCTGAGTGATTCGTTGCGATCAGACGTGTCACCGAAATGCCAAAGCCATTATCGTCTACCGATTTCAATAACACCGAGAATATTCGTTGCTTTTATAGAAGTTTGCTGAATTCTCTAGTGTGCACACCAACGAAAAAAAAGCTTTGGCGGTTTGCCTTACGTTTTTAGACTATTACAAAACTGTAAATTAGATTTAAAAAAAAAAAAAAAAATTACAAAAATTTATTCTCACTATTATATGGGGATTTGTTTCATCATCTTTTTTTGATAAACTAATATTTATATTTTATGCTGCGTGTTAATTAAAATAATTTCATAAATATTTCGGTTTAAATAAACGCAGGGGGGAAAAAACGTCAGAATGTTAGGCAAGCCTTTAACAGATTGAACAAAGCGTAGCTAAATTCCAATAACCTTCCTGCAGGCGTCTTCCCAAAAATCCAATTATCCGAAGGATGGTGTCGGACATGCCTTCTGTTTAAAAACGGTATTGCTAGGCGAGTAGGCAAGGAGTTGGTGTAGGCCAGAAGTCTGCCTCTGTATCAATCATCAATTTAATTGAAACTGCCCTCAAGATATTTGTGTCAGCTCAGAATTTCAGAAAATCCGTTGAGAGAGATTCCGCATTTGTATAAAAACAGTTAATTTGCTTCCTAAAACCATTTTGAATGCTTACTCTGTTCTCTCTTTTCCAGGCAAGCCATGTCCAACGCGGCAAAGTCGAATAACAATGCCGCCACATCGGCAAATGCCGATGGCGAAGCCGGCGAAATTAGCCCGTCGACAACAACGCCACGTAGTAATCACAACAACAACAATAGCAGCAAATTGAAATCAGCGCAGAACAGCAGCGGAGACGGCAGCATAGACAAACTTTCGCCGGATCAGGATATCTTTATCAATGCCGCCGATGGTCTGCCCAGTCAGCATCCAACGCTGCCGCCGGAGGGCGACGTTGATAGCGATACGGAGCCAGAGGTGGATGCTGATTCGTTTGATGATTTGCCCACATCGATTATTGTGACGAACATACACTCGGAGGTGTTTGTCAACCCAGAGCTTAAGCAGGCCATGGAGGAGCTCTTTCGCACCTTTAGCGAATCGGCCACCTTCCAGTGGCTTCGCAGCTTTCGCCGGCTGCGGGTCAACTATGACAATGCCATTGCGGCGGCCAATGCGCGCATCAAGCTACATCAGTACGAGTTTAATAAGAAGACGGTGATCACCTGCTACTTTGCGCAGCCGGTGACACCCGTTAACAACAAGAATCTACAGCCGCCGGCGCCGGTCAAGCAGTTCCTTATCTCGCCGCCCGCTTCGCCGCCAGCGGGCTGGGAGCCCCGCGAGGAGGGTGAGCCGCTGGTCAATCATGATCTGCTTGCCGCCTTGGCTAGCCTGACACCCGGTGAATCGCACGAGCTCCATCCGCAAAGTGAGGATCACCCGGGCATTATTGTGCACACGGCCATGGTGCCCGAGGGGGCAGGTGTTGTAGGAGGGGAAGCACTGCAGCCCAAGGCGCCCATTGTACAGACCAAGTGTCCGGAGCGCGCATAAGCGCCAAGCAAAGCTGTAAACTGATTTTTAGACGGCATATGGAAGAGCCAGCGCCCACGCGCTGAGCATTAAGTAGGCCAAAGTTTACCAGGTCAGTTCCGAACTGGACTTTCAAATCAATTCCACAATAAAGTGTGCAGGCATAATTTTAAGCAGGATAGAATTGATATCCTCATATATCTTATATGTTTATTAAATCCTTTTGGCAATCCCAAAAGTATGCTTAACGTATTTCTGTGAAATTGACTCGAAAGTGGAATTCGGAACTGGCCTATGTAAATTGAGACCTGAGAGATGGAACTGGTAATTAATTGGGAACCATGATTAGAAGAATGAGAACAGCCAGACAAGATGGGCAGCCTGGTGCTTGAGTATTTTATGTAAATAATTTGAAATATTCGATTGTGATTAATTTACACGTAGTTATGTTTTGTATTAAGTACTTGTACTCTTAGGTTTGCGTTTCATTTGCCTCGTGTGTAGCCATCGAGCATTTATCGAACATTAGCTTATCTTAATGTGCCCAAAGTTGAGCTGCTAATTAATTCTAGATGTGTTTCTCGTTTGCATACGAAATCGCGTTTGTGTGTCTCTCTCTCTCTATCTCTTGGTGTATGTTTGTACTCGTATCGATGTCGGCAATGTCCTTGTTAATCGTGGCTATCTATCCACACAATATCTAACTGTACCTTCTTTGCTAAGAAACTCTGTATGTACTTTATCTAGTTGCAAGTACGTACTACTACTTGACAGTTGAGAAACGAATACGAAAATCCAACCCAAAGTCAGATATGAATATGTATGTATGTTCATCAACTTATATCTATCTGTGTATATGTAAATGTTAATCTAATTGTAAGCCAGAGAGAACGCAGATATATATATATCTGATATTGAAATACGTATATTGTATGTTTACATATTAGCTAAAATTTAATGCAAGTACAAGAAAAGCGAAATTATATTCAAGTTCGAAATGAATGTTCTCAAATGTACCAAAAACAAATTCAAATGAAAACTGGAATTTATACTACAATTATTGCTGCTTTTCAGGAGAAACAAAACGGAGTTGGAACCTTGAATTTTATAAACGTAAGACTTCTGCTAAAAATTTGGTAACGTCTTATTTGTGTCAGAATGTTAAAACAATAAATGTTCAACTAAAGTTACCTAATATGCAAATTGTCTGTTCTATTAGTTTTAGACTATATTGACGAAACTTGAAACAACTGCTTCCTTTTACTACAGTCAGCTCATACTCGTACATATGTCGGAACCGGATCGTACTCGACATACATATCATAAAGGTGTCATAGGAACAATCGATCATAAATGGAAGTGTTGTATGTAAAATTACATTGAACTTGATCACGTAAAGTTCGATACTACACCAAAAGAATTGAAGATTTTGGTTGGGAACCCGATTACTATACTATGCTCAATTTAAAAGTAATTAGTAATTTCAGCGTAGACTGTTCTCTTTTAATATAAAACAGTTTTAACAGAAATATTTTTTTTTACCTAAATTGCACTTTTATTTGTGACATTTATATTTTTCAAATGGCACAGAAAATTATTTACACTCCCTGTAAAACATCTAGCCCGTAAATTTGACGCAGCATACTTTCAGGCTGATTGGGGCTTATAGTATTTGTATTTCTTTTTATTTCACTTCTCGAAGTTTTAATAAATGTTTATCTGATTGTAAGTAGAAGGGTTTATATCATTGCAGAGGATATTATAATCTTATCACGAAAATCGTAACACATTGATGAGACTTTTCCGGCCTCACAAAATATATATATTTTTATCAGCATCAATGGATGATTAGATATACCGTTGCCCGTCTGATATCCCCTATGAAGATATCCTGACCAAACTCGTCAAATCGAGTGTTGTACGGACTGACCAAATTCAGTACAAATCGAACCACTATATCTTACAGCTTCCATCGGAAAAATCGGATGAAAATGAGTTTTTGTATAAAAATGTTGTTGCTTATGAGATATTTACATCCCAGCTCAGCAATTGCGAGTTTTATTATACGTTATATAGTTTACTTAAATTGTATTACAATCGGACCACATTATTATATAGCTGCCATAGGAATAATCGGTCGAAAAGTGAGCTATTGTATGAAAAATGTTATTTAGTGTTGGCGGCCTGAAGGCATCTGTTCTTTCCTGTTTGTATTTACATAAGTTCAAATAAACTCTGGCATCTACTGGTTTGACTAGCCACTAAATTGCTGGCAGTGGGTGTAAACTGACCTTGAGCATTTCCTGCTATAAAATTCCCTTTAATATTGCTGAACACAGATTTCGAACAAGAGTGAGAGGCTGCTGTCTCAAGTGCACCGTTTGATGGGATGATTTTGGCCCACAGTGCCCCAAAGGCAAATTTCTCAGTTTATTAACATGATAAAACTTAACTAAAGTCACTGCAACAACAGCCGCTAAGTGGGTGTGTGAGTGAGTGTGTGTTGCGTGTATGTGTTGTGTGTGTGTGTGGCTTATGAGAATGCTTAACAACAAAACGAAGAAAAAAAAACTTTGGCATTTCCTATTTGCTTTCGAGTGTTTTGAGCGGCACCATTTGTTCGGGATCGTCGGGATAAATGCTGTCCTGGCGCGGTTTGCGACCAGCACATTGAGTGAACCAGGTGTCGCCCTTGCCAAAGTTCTCGCCATCCTCAATGGACTCTGGCATCGGCTTGTTCATAGTCTCTGGCAGGAACATAACCCAGAAGCCCGAAACCAGAGCAACCACACCGAACAGCACCGCCGGAATCTTTGGGTCAAATGAGTCGCCGAGCAGCGCTATCAAGGGCGTCAAGGCGCCGGAGAGACGCGCACACATGGAACCCAATCCCATGGCCGAGTTGCGCACCACTGTGGGAAACAGTTCCGCTGAGTAGTTATAGATGACAGCAAAGGACCCGGCGATGAGCAGCTTGCCCAGCATTACCACGCTGGTGGAGAGGGTGCTGCCCTGCGCTATGAAGGCGGCCACAATGCAGCACAGGCCGCCACCCAGCATCAGCGTGGAGGTGATGGAGCGACGCCCCAGGCGGTCCAAGACAAACACTATGGTTATATAGCTGGGGAACTCCACCAGGCCCATGAGGAACAGTATGAGATAGGGATTGCCATATAGCTTGCCCGCGCTCAGGGACAAGCCATAGTAGACGATCGAATTGGCAAACCAGCAGAGGCAGACATTGAGCGTCTTCATGCGTAGATTAGGCGTCCGGAAGAGGTCACTGAGGCCGGCACTGGCCTTATCCTCCACGGCTGCCTGCTGTTTGGCCTTCTGCACAAAGTATTCCTTGTCCAAGGGCACGCCGGAGCCATTGATGCGCAATCCCTTGGACACAATGTCGACGGCCTCGGCCGCGCGTCCTTGCATCCAAAGCCAGCGCGGTGACTCATCCAGCAGCCACCAATGGGCAAGAAACAGGCAGCCGTGCAAGCCATAGACCACCTGAAGCAGCTGGCGATCCTTGATGATGGCACCCCAACCGGCCACAAGCATAATTCCAGCGGCAAACACACCCTGAAAAGCGAATACAGTTAGTACGGATGCTCCATGGCACAACTGAAGTTGTTCTTACCTGAAAGGTAATGCCACAAACGGTGCGCTTGCTGGGACCCACCAGCTCCATGGTCAGCACAAAGCCACATATGTAGGCGCCCGCGGAGCCCACAATGCCCAGCACAAAGCGCGCTGCCATCACTGAAAAGTATTCCGGTATAAAGGCCACGCCGACGCCAACAAACAGCTGGAGCAGCGCCGACCAGCAGAAGACGGTCTTTCGACCCACCTTATCGGCCAAGCCACCCAAGGTCACAGCTCCCGTAAATGTGCCCAGCATGAACACCGTCTGGATGATGGCGCCCATCCAACGGCGATCGCAGACAAAGTCCCAGTCGATAGTCCGAGAGGTCTTATAATACGTCGTATCATAGACATACTTCTCACAGCCCATTGGGCTATGATCCCCAGCTGTCGCATTGTACATATGGCACGAGTCCAGCTCCCCATTGACCTTCAGGGGTATGGCCGCCAGAATGGCACTCGAGTTCCACGGCACCGGGGACAGGCTGCTGTTGTCCACGCCCGGAATAAAGCAGCGATGATCCGGCACGGCGGCCACAGTCACCAGGGACAGCATGTGCATTCCCGCCGTCAGGGCGGAGAGCACTTGCAGGAAGAATTGGGCGAATTGGTATTTGCCGAATTCACCTAGAATTATAAATACATATTATTATTGGAGTCATAGTTCAGTTAGCAGTTAAAGATATAGATAAAGTCGACCAAGTGCCTTTTAAGATAATCCTAAATAAGCATAATAAAATGGATACATATTTCTTGGAGAAATATTGGTGGTGGCTCATTAAATAGTTTGGACTGTTTTAGGATTTGTATATCCTTGCAGAGGGTATTATAATATTATCACGCAATGTGTAAAGCATTGATACGCTTCTAAACTCATAAAGTAGTATATTACAGCTACGTCCATCTGTTTCTAAGCAAACTAATCTCTGAACTGAAAGCCATTGAAAATGATTGGGGAATATTGGCAAAACGTGTCTATAAAGATAATAGGGAGTACGAAATGTACAGAAAAGATTTCAGATATGAAAAGGTTTTGCTTGAGTGGAACCAGAGATATTATAATACTATAATAAATTATAATATCTTTGGTGGAACCGACTGACATTTTGGTGCATCTTGCAAATTCTATAAGTTATATTGGAAAGTTGTTATTTAATGTGAATATTTTTGTAATCCAAGTATACCCCTAACAAGATAGACAATGTCGTGCTCCTCACTTTTGGTAAGTTTTGGGTTTCATTGTTAGTTAACTTGAAACCGTACCCTTAGTAATGCAATCCATAGACACAAAAAAGTGTGCGCATTAAAAGTAATCCTCATTGGATGCTCAATATTTAAATACTTTATTTATTTTACCTTTACATGATATAACGAATTATCCAAAGCGACAGAGCTATTAAAATTGTCAGATTGGGTTATCAAATACTTGTTGATGGGCGTAACTCGACACACTTATCGGCGCCGCCGGAATTGTCGTCATAGCAATTAAATCAAGTGGAATTTATTCAATTCGATTTCAATTGATTGGTATACGAATGCATGGTCAAATATTTGCTAACAGTATTTTTATACCCTTCACCCATAAAATAAATGGGGTATGTATGTGAAGGGCGGTAGGTAGGTGACATCTCCGAACTAATACAGTATATATAATCTTGACCTAGCCAGGTACCTCTGCGTTGATCTGAGAGTCTATAAAAGCTACTGTCATCAAATGTTTTTATGTTAAAATGTTGTATTTAATCCGAAACAAAATCAAGCTTAAGACATTTTTGAGTACAAATTTCTTGTTTTAATTTGGTGGCTATGATAATAATAATTTCCGACCTATTGATATTACACAACTAGGGTCTAACAATTCAAGATCTACTCGTATATATAATATTTGAGGGAACAAAAATACAACGCATTTAAAATGAGGTATTATTATTCATTTATGTGATAATAACATTTTTAAACATAATTGAATAAAAGGTATGACCACTGCCAGAACTATAAGAAAGTTAAAGTTCGAAACTATCGACAGCGGAGAAGACTATCGGCTAGTGCCCCATCGATACTATCGACAATACCAACGTTTATCTTGCAGAGCGGCACATACTTTTTTAGGTTGTGAGTACGAATGGCTATGCTCAGTTCTGCGTAGAGGATATCTCCTAGTCAAGCACTCCCGACTAGATAATTGGGTCTTGTTGTTTCTGTTTGCTATGAGCTATTGACGTCGTGAGGAGCTGCACTGAATTGATTATGACAACAGCTGTTTCATTTTTGCATAGGCTGCGCTGTGATCTGGCTGCTCGAGGGCAGGCACTGTTTAAATTTCTTTCGACATAGCCTAGATACTATTTGATATATGAGCGGTCCAATGTTCAGTCGGCAATTGCAATTGATTTGTGTACAAATAGCCGCACATATTGATTTATACAACGCGTCTAATGGATAGTAGGCATAGTTGTACAGCATTCTACACGTGATTCCATTGTCTAAGAATTTGAAAAATATGATGTTGTCTGTGAGTCGGGCTGATCACACACAATAAGTGTGAAACTATGCCACAGACCTCCCACAGCAAAAGCAATTTTTAATTAATACCAATTTGACATTGTGGCAATCTAAATTAAATTCAATTACGATTCGTATACATAATCAGAAATGACAAAACGACGATCGATAAGTGTCGGCGAATTATCTGAAATCCCCAAAAACAACTACTAAACTTCTTTCTGCCTTGTTTATACAATTTGTTGCCATAGAATTAGCCCAGTTTGTTACCAAATGGCCCCAGTTCAAAATTACGCACATAAAACGTGAGCTTTGACTAATAATAGCGTAGCATTAAAGGTGTAGAAGCGAAGATAGAGTATATTGATTGTACAAGTATGTAGATTTCATTACACTGAACAGGTTAAAAATGTGCAATTCATAAATATCATTTAGTCTGACAAACCACAAAAAGTCAACACAACTAGCAACAAATCAGTGCACAAATAGGAGGATTGGCAGATAAAAAAAACACGTTAATCATAAATGTAATAAAAGTGTCAGATCAATCATATCGAATTGTCTGATTGGTATTACACCTATCGGGTTTGTATACCCTCACAGGGGTGTTATAATTATGTCACGAAATGTGTAACGATTTGAAGAAGGCGTGTCCGACCCTATAAAGTACTATATACACTAGAGATGGCCCTGCGATCGACTTACTCGATCGAATTCTGAGTACACTAAGCTTCGCTACTCTCAACTCTATTCTCATTATAGTAGCTGGTTTTTACTGGCCTTAAAACTGGCAGAAAACACTACATTCTGCACTGCCCCTCGACGAACCCTTTTCAACAAAATAAAAATCATTCTAATATATTGTGTTTACCGCCCTTAAAAGGTTTTAAACTGTTTTAACTATGCCTATTTATATATAGATTCTTGATCTGCGTTAATAGCCAAAAAAAAGTAGGCAAGTCTGTCTGGCGCTGATGTTGCTATTTCCTGTACATATGTCAAAATTTTTTAAATTTTTGATCTGGGTACAGGGAGTTTTGTAGTCGGGTAAACTCGACTTTAGCATTCTTACTTTCATGAGTAAATGCGAGATTAATGCAAATATATTATTATTAATATGGTGGGTTTTAAAAGAGCCCGAATATTTTGGTTTAAATTTGAGTTTTCCCAACACTTTATGTTGGCCGTTCAAGTATAATTCCATATCATGATCGAATATTCATTATTACTCCCTGTACCCATAAAATGGGTTAAAAAGGGGGTACTAAATCTGTGCAAATGTATGTAACAGGCAGAAGGAGGCATCTCCGACCCTATAAAGTATATATATTCTTGATCAGTATCAAAAGAGATTTTGATTTGGCCATGTCCGTCTGTCTGTCCCTCCGAATGTATGAACGCAAGGATCTCAGCAAGTATAAGAGCTAGAGACATCAAATTTGGAATGGTTTGTGTATAGCGGGTGCAGGTCAAGTTTGTTTAAGATTTGAGATATTTTCCCCCGTTCCCCCGCTATTCAATAAAAACCGTTTTACAGAAACAATTTTCAAGATATAGATTTGGGATTTGACATGTACAATACTTTAGTCACTCTTAATCTACTGTCCAAATTTCAAGACGATCAGATAATAAACACGGAAGTTATTCGACAAACAAGATTAAGAGCTGGCGCGCGGGGGGAAGAAGAAGCACAGCCACCACTTAAAATGCCTCGCTTGCGCTGCGCTCGAGCTGTCGCTCGTGTGTGTGCGTCTATGTATGTGTAAGTGTACGTAGATGTGAATGGAAATTTTTGACCTGGGTACAGGGAGTTTTATAGTCGGGTATACTCGACTATAGCATTCTTACTTGTTTTTACACTGACAGCATGCTACACTTCCTGCTTTATATACATACTATATATCCTCAATCATGTTGTCTGCTGCCAAGTTTTCCCCTTCACTTAGTTAATTGCAACATATATGTATGTATATAATTCTTGAAAATTTGTTTTAAAATTCAAAACGTTGAAGTACCCTTGAATTGTGGCATATACTACAAAAGTTCTATATGTACTTTAAAAGCCAAACTGGCTTTAATTTTGGTTTTCCACGTACTCTTTGTGTGTTGTAGGTCATTAGAAGCATTGTGGCTATTTTGGCATTGATTTAATTTTCGCTTTTGTAATCGATGCAATTGCATAATAATACATATTACAAAACTGTAAGCCACAAAGTCACAAATCCGAATATTGCACAACAGAATGGAGAATAACATATGTTGCTCTCATCGCTCTGTGATGGTTGGTTGGCCTTTTGTTTCATTTATTTATTCAAATACTCATAGTACAATATAAATTAGATTGCCGTGAATGACTAACTGACTGACGGCAATCATCGCACAGTGCAAACTGTAAGAGCTAAACTATACAATTTTGACATTAGTTTCCATTTATGACGAAAGTATGCACGGGATTTGGGAACTCTTCACCCACAAGTGTTTAAAATTCGCTGACAACTGTAGTATGAAACTTGAAACGATTTTTCATCAAATCTATACAGTTAATCATTTGAAACACCGATTTCGGAAATCTAAACTCCTTGGGGAAAAAGGGGAATATCAAAAACTGGACATATTTTACAAATTGCAGACACACGGTAGGAAAAGTGCTGGGAAAACTCTTGAATTTAATTTTATTGGTTATAGTGTGCTATATATTTTAAACTTATTTTCAAAAATCAACAATAAAAACAATTAATCTCGGATAATTTTCCCCGCACAATAAAAACAATTAATCGCGAACACTTTTATGACATTTGGCGTGTAGGAAAATAATAATAATAATTAATTGGAATCAAAATACTTCGCCAGGCAACGCTGGGGTAAAACAAGCTAGTCTATTCTATTTTTCCCAACGCTGCAAGTACAAAAGACTTGTTATTTAACGCATTAGTTATAAATGCTAAATTGTGGTATTTTATATTTCATGTACATATCCAAAACGTTTGAAGCTCTTTTGTTACTGAGGTTACTTTTAAGGGGTGAATAACTGCAAAAATTCAACCAGTAGTTTATGTTTTTGATTTGTATTCTAAAGTACTAATCCTAACAAGCTTGTAGTACCAATAGTTACATTTAGGTACACTGTTTTGTTAAAAATTTTGTGGGAAGAGGCACTCCTGTGCAAATTGGAAATCATGCGGTCATCTAATACATATATTTGAAAGGCTTTTAGTCATTTGCATTCTATACAATTACACAATCTCCAATTGAGTAAAATGTCGACGTTTTCTTACAATCAATTAAGTGCTTGGCTTGCTATAATTTCTGTTTGTTTTTCAAAACCCCAATTTGATAGGACACAACAACTTTCACAAGGTCGCAAATTTGAATTAAATTTACAGATATTAATTGGGCCTTTCAATAATACTGACTAGTTTTCTTCATTAGACACAATCTCTAGCATTTTTGGCCTGAATATTGACACTCTTTGGAGGCTACAATCAATGTCAACTCGTAATCCATAGACCATATTTTAAAAAACAAAATCATAAAATAATATTCAAAAAATTTAAATTCAATAAGCCAAACTAATAAATATCTAGGCACGAAACTCGTGTGTCCCAATGACTTTTGGCAGCTCCTAAACCCAAGACAAGGAACGAGGATAATAAATTTAGAATCAACGAACGAATTTGCGCTTTTTGAAGGGCTCTTCAAAGAATGAAACATGTCTTGAAATAACATTAAGAATAAACATAGTTATTTTATCAGGCCGAAAACATTTGACGTCACCCTTTTATAAATATGTAGTCCGCTTTATGTGCTAGGTCAGTACCCTTTTATGAGGGACAATAATGTCTATGAGATAACACATTCAAGCTTATTCAAGGGTGTTCTTTATTCCGATTACTCTTCACGCCGAATGTTTCCGTCCTCAAATGAAATAGTCAGTTAGTTTTAAAGCCTGAAAGGTAATTGTTTTCAAACCGAGTGTTTCGATTCCGAATATCTTGATCGAAATAGGGAGTGGGAACCGGCCTTAGTATTATCGCTTTGCAAACATCAAGTAAAAATGATAGAAACAACTGTGCCCAAGTCTGAAACTTATTACACATCTGTGTACATATACACATTCAAATGCTCAAGCAGTTTAGAGGCATTGCAAGCAAGCAGAGCATTTCTGGGGTCGACTACGCTGCTGCTACCGCTTGCTCTGCAGTACTGAAACGAGTTTCTTGAATAACTTCGGTGTTTATTGTGGGATCGAATGTAAGTTTTCAGGAGATCAAGAGTGGCCCAAGAATCAGGCATGGTAAAACTTAAGGACGTCTTTATAAAAAATGATCCTTTTAATACGTTTCTACCGATTTGGGAGGCTATGGAGAGATGGGGGATTATTAATTAGGCTTGCGCACTACTTTCCAAATTTGGTATCTATAGCATTTGTACTTTCTGAGATCGACTGACGGTGCCAGATCTAGTCGGCAATTGATACTGATCAAGAAAGTGTATACGTTATGGAGTCGGAGATGATTGAAGACAGTTTTAGTAGCCCCTTTACCCGTTCTATAAGTACAGTTTGTAAATATGTGAACTCTGTCTAATAACACGATTTCGTGAATGGAATCAAAACATTGAAATTGTTGAAGGTCAACAGAGCCAGCTGCTTAAAGAAAGAAGAACTAGGAAGTACTCGGAGAAGGTGAATAATTAAAAACTGTGCCTTGACTAGCAGACAGCGGCTAAAACAGGCACACATTAAAGTTTCTTTGGCGAAAAGAAAAATAATAACAAACAAAAAAAATTAAAAATAAATAAAAATCGAAGTAGAACCGGTTTTTGGGCTTTCGCATTTCTTAGCGTCCAATTCATATGTACGGACTGAGAGTATAAATATTATCATATGTATAAATATTGTTACTGTTAAGAAAAAGTTGGTAATGCGGTCATTAGTCTCTTACCGGTTGCAGCTTAGGCCGTTTGTGGGTTGGCCAGAATGACAAACTTGTTTTGTTACAAATGTGTAGGTTTTTGGATTAATATTTATGAGGTGCAATTTGAAAAGTGCACAATTGCAATTTACAGGCAGCAGTAAAAGTACAATAGACCACATAAGTTCACCAATAAACAAATAAAAACTAATTGTAAATGCAATCAGAAATCAATAAATGTGCATTGATTGGGATTTTAAATGGAACCATAATTTAAATGTCTATATATAATAGGAGTATATGTGTGTATATATGAGCTGTTTATCCAATTAAATGAAACAATTAACTGGAACTGAGTACTCGGCATTTACCAATCAATAACACTTTAGAATGTCTGTTCTATTATTTGCATAGTACAACTGATTAGCACACAACCTAAGTCAATTGTCTATGTATAAATTAACTATATATACCACAATCCCAGCCTTGAGTAATACGAGATGCTCAACTAAAGCCGCATTTGAATGCTGTATCAGTTTTCTATATTTTGGCCAGAAGGTTCAGCGAATGTCAAGCGATCGGCGATTAAAACTGAACCTCTCTACCCCACTGAATGTCTATGGCAATTGTAATGAGACAAGTCTGTCAATCTCTCAATCTGTCCATGAGTTTGCCTAACCTTGGGATTTATTAAAACAAAAACAAAAAAATGCTATAATTAAAACGGCACACATTAGCTCGGCAACTTTTGAGAACTTTGGCGGCAAAACTTGACAGAATGAAACAAATTACGACACTAATAAAATTAATCTAGATAAAATAGTATCTGGGCTTGATGAGTTAATCTGACAGTCGGATAGCCAAATCTGTCATGCAGTTAATTTGGATAAGCGCAGAAGCCTTAGCTGCCCGACAGCCCGACAGTGATAAGGAAAAGCATTGCCGATAAGGCCCATTTGATAAGAGCACGCACACTTGGTAACTGTTCACAAATCTTTGCTGACCTGCTGCAATAAATTCAAATATTACTTACCCAACTTGCCCATAAGCTCCTCCAAAACATAGTCCACAGCCATATTTGAATTGTTTCTTTTTTCGGTTAAGCGCGGCACTTGAAAAGCAAGTTTCTTACAGGTGTAAAGACTTTCTATGTTTGTTCAATTACTGGCTGAATTGCCAAGAATTTGCATTGCTAATATGGCAACCGAGTCTAGACCAAGTTTCGTGTCTTAGGTTGTCAGTGTCACTGGGACAACTGGCTGTAGAATCGGTATTTGAATTCAAAGCCGCTAAACTGGCGCTGGAGAAGTGCAACTGCCGCCGCCGAGCTGGCAAAATGCTGAATGCGAACTGAATGGAAAACTGAGTGTGTGCGAATCGTTTCGAGTCGCGACTGAATAACACTCACACATGGACAAACAGAACGATAACGTCACGCTCCCGCTGCTGACATGTGGAAGAGCTTCGCGATTGAGTGCGGATCGTTGTTGAGTACGAGTGCGAGTTCGAGTACTACTGCAATACTATTTGCTGAATTTGTTGCTGGGTCTGTGTCTGTGGTTTGTTCTGTGGAGGGTTCTCAGTACTGTGACATAATTCATTATCAATAAGCCCGGAGAGAAATCAATAAAAACCCATACATAGATCAGCATCACATGTTTACCACAAAGTTGATTGCGTGCTGTTGAATCCATATAATCGGATCAAAACCTTACAAATTCGATCGAATACCACTGGATCTATATAAACCGATCAAGGTATAATATATATATGCAAATTCAGTGTCTTATATGGGTCAGTGCATAAATAAGTCTCCTGGCACACAAAGCTGCCAGTTCGATTCCCAGTCATGACACTTCATTTCATTTCAATGTCAATTTTAACCTTCAGACATGTTTATATTCTGATATAGTCTGATTGCAAATAAAAGACAAAGTATATTACAATAATCATATTAGTCTCGTTGCTAATACTAGATGGGATGTCTAGTGAGACAGTTATTAAAACAACTTATACAAGGATGTCTGGGTTTGAATACCTGGCGAGAAAGGATGTTGTAATATCTCAGCAGGTGTTATAAAAATAAATAGATAACAATTGTTTTACTATATGCTCGCCTGAAAAGTGTTAAGATCTCCTCCCAACCCACACAATTCGAAAAAAAATCATTAAAAAAGGGGAAGAAAACCCGAATGAAAAAGTGAAAGAATAACCACATTCACCAAATTTGATATACAGACTACAGTTGACATCCTTAGCAGATTTGCTCTAACAAATATTTTATTATTTATTATTTGTTGTTCTTATTTGTTATCATAATCCCACAAAAGAGTCATAATAGAAATCCTTTAAGATCTGCTCTATAATAAATCCAAGCATGCTGTTCAACAATATATACAGACATATGCATTATAAATTATTTTTAGTATACTTACAGTCTAGAACAATTTTTGGCAAAAAATTGTATTAAGAAATTCTTTGTTTAATATGTGTGAGCCAACCATATCGGACCCAATGTCCTTTTTATATTTGGACATGTTATCAAACATTTTAATGGACAATTTGAAAGAAATCGAAAAGGAATTTGAAATCAAAATGTCTTTTATACGCGAACAGGAAGGCAACTGTCTGGAGAATGCGAAGCAAGTGAGCCAACAATAGTAATCGTATAAGAAAATGTATCCACAGTTACACTAAAATCGCCTACAGCTTATTTTGGTCGATCAGCTGGTGGATGCCTTAAAACAATGCGTTTTCCAAGCCGAACTGGAATTGCAGGACAACGAAAGTTGCTTATCCGAAGCGGAAAAAATAATCACCTGCTATGAATCATCTTCCAACGAATTTTGTCTGGGCCCAGACTTTAGTCGACTACAGTTGAAGCCCAGCAGCTATCTGGTCCTATTGAAGCTAATTTTATCTGCGGATCGTTCGGCCGCACAGTGCAACAGTCTAAGGGAGGAGATCGATCTGTATAACACTGAGGCCATCGAGCGCTTGGAGCCATTTAAATTGGTAAGAACTTGGTAAAAACACCTAAACCACACGCTTAATATGTTGCTTTAGATAAGCAAGATTTTAGACTATCATGATAAAGCGCTACAGTCGCTGGAAAATGAAACAAATGAGCTAGAACGCTTGGTTGAAGATGTGGCAAGGAATTATGATGTAATAACTAATAAGCTGAAAATAAGCAGCCTGAGCAATAAATGCACTTGCAAAATGGCCAATATCATTAATGATGTCTATATGCCAGACTTGTGCACGAACAAAGAATAATTTCTATATATGTATTTGGAAAATAACCATTGGCATAATGAATATGATACATATGTACACATGTATGTATGTATATAAATGCAATGCAAGTTAAACTTTGTGCTTAAGATTAGGATATTGATTGGTTACATTCTATGTTAGTTATTGGAGTCGCGGAAGAAGAGCACATCATCGGCAATGATGCTGGTGCTTGTCTTTTGATTGCCCTGCTGATCGGTGATCTCGCCATACGTAATCTTGCCCTGGACCATGGTGCGCTGGCCCTTCTTCAGATACTCCAGGACCGTGTCACGCAAATTTGGCTTAAAAATTACCACTCTATGCCAGTCGGTACGCTGGGCCCAGTCGCCGTTTTCATACCTGCGTGATAAATAAATTTAACTTTGAATATTCCCAACAACTCTTTCATGTTTTCAACTCACTTGTAGTTGGTGTGTGTGGCAACAGAGAATGTGACCACCGGATGCTCCTGTGAGCCGCGCAGCTGCGGATCGGCGCCAACGCGTCCAAGTATGGTAACTGTGTTGACAGCTGCATTTTAAAATAATGAAATTGCATGTTTATTTTAGAACTATAGGTACTATATGTATACTATAGGTTAACTACGCACTTTTTTCAATTTTGGCGGGCGCCGCGGACGTCGTATTGGCGGCACCTCGTGCCGGCAGACTCCAAAGTCCGTTTAGGAGGGGCGTCAGCTACACATACATAAACATATATTTCAAACAATATGTACATTATTTGGCGTACTTAATGACATATTTAACTTACAATGCGTTTGCTTTGTTGCATCATGTTTCAGGCGTGTTTTGTACAGCGGCAATGCCTATTTAATTCGCGTAAAACAGCTGTTTAAGTCTGACGCACCCAACTTAACATTATTATATGGTTGTGGCGCGCTCTTTTGGAAATATTTGCAAGCGCTTCCAACTTATCGATAAGTAATCAAATTTTAAATCATATAAGCGCGCTTCTTAAAAGTATGCGCCTCAGATAACTTGCCTAAGATATGTTATATTTAAATATTTTGTTTTCATGATTTCAATTTTCTCCCTACGTATACGTATGCCAAGAAGGTTTTACACTGAATTCTTAGATTTACATTTCTAAGTAGAGCTGTAGCAGCTGTATTAGGTTAGATTGAGTCGGCAGGTCACTCCCACGGGTGGCCTCACGTAGACCAGATGGTCCTTAATGGTACCGCATAATTGATTCTTTGAAGATAATTTTCACTAATTTAAAGAGTTGGTTCAGTGGTTGTGGTAGCAGCTGTATTGCTCGACCCTTTATTTATTCCACCACTGTAGAGTAACATAAACAAACCAATAACACAAACACTGTTAACATAGACTGCGACTGTGGCGCTCTCTACTGGATGTTTTTGTAAGCTGCTTATTTTCTGTAAACAAAAGCTGCTTGCTTCTGCACTTTCAATTGATTGCTTCTTAATTGCTTAGTACAACTTTTAGACAACGGTGGCGCTCACGCTTATATTGCTCTTGCAAAATTAGCTGAGTTTAAATTTGAAAGCCCCAAATGGAGCACAAAAGATCCATAAAGACTTTTTAAAGAGTAACCAAAATTGAACGCGTAGTGACGCAAGGGCTTTTATACCAACACAGATATGTGGGCATGCCAAGTAATGTCCTAATCTCGAGGATCGCTCAAACTAAATTAGTTTTATATGTGAGGTATAAAAACTATAGATTAAAAATCGATTGTTTGTTTGTCTGTTTGAAGTAGCTTTGGCTTGCTGCCATCTCTTGTGTAGTTTTATTTTGAAGCATACATATGTGAATAATCATGAAAACAACAGTTCTACGCAGTAGATTCTCACAAAATACCTATCTGCATTTAATAACCAGAAAATTTTAAAAGTAAACAACCAATTTTTCGAAAATTTCAAACATCAACCAAAAACGTAGACTTTTATTGGCTATCGTTAGTGTAAAGCCCGTAGGTTTCTATTAGTTCACACTCAAGCGAAGACTGTACTTGAAAGTTTGATAAAATGCTTGGAAGACTTCAAGCTTTATTGAGTATATGGTACGAGACCATCTCTATAAAACTACAATGGCTTGGTTAGTTTCTTAACTATTCGCCTCAAACTGCACACATATACATACATATATACTACATATATACTACATGAAAAATACATCGAAATCAACTCAACACACCACGAAACAGGATGTACGATCGCCGACTGTTTTCGTTTATTGCCGAAGTCTCATTTACGAGCCGCCATTGTGTGTTCAGCTCCATTTTGTTATTGGAACAGTTGATAAGCGGTCAAGGCCTGTTAGACGTCAGTAGAGACTTCTACCAGCCAAGGAGAGGCGTTGTGTCCAGCTGCGGCAAACCTGAAACGAGACGGAAGAACAAAATCACTAGTTTAATATATTTACGCTTCTGCGTTTGTGCAACAACAGCATTTGCCAGCTATGAGGCACCACAACAACAACGACACAAACAACAACCTCTCTACAACTCTACAACTTTGCATTCAAATTCAGGCGATGACGACAGCCAGCCGACAACGTCGGACGGGGCGTCGATGTTGATGTCGACGCTGGTGCTGGTGATGGTGCTGGTGCTGGTGCTGGTGCCGGGCTGGTGCCCCAAGAATATTGCCAGCCGTAGCTAGCTCCGACTGGGGGAGTCTTGAAGCTATTTCAATTGAGCGTCACAACAGATATTTTGTGGGGTACTTCAATAGTTTAAGATGGCGCGACCACAAAAGAATGTTCAACTTGGAACTTAGAGCAGATATTCGTTATAAACGAGTTAACAAATTTACTCTAAATTGCCATTAATTGTAATACTGTTAGTCAATAGATATTGATCAAAATATCAGTTTAAGCTTTAAAGTATCATGTAAAAAACTTAAATGTTGAGTAAAATGTTCCTAAGAATCAGACAGATTAAAATACACTATTCAAGTACAAAAGAAAACATTTTTAAATGATTTTATAGCTTTTATTAAAAGGGTAAAACATTTGTTGTTCTAATTTGTATTAAGAAATCAATAATATATATACTAGATATTATGTATGTGTATATACGTTACACATGCATATGTACATATATTATAATATAGAATGGTTAAAGTTTTGATACCACGCCCAAAAGTACAAGAGTTTTTTTAGACTGTATTGATTTTATGATAATTCAGTTTTCATTCATAGATATTATTGGTTACTTCCTTAAAGTGATCTTCAAATATCAGTTAAGAACTGGTTCAATTTCTAACCCCATCTGAAGTCCTACGTATACCATTTAATGTATTACTATATAATTTCTCCCTTTTTCTTGCTATATGAGTATTGTAGCGCATACTGCTCCCCAGTGTAGCCCCAATCTATGGCATTATTCATGCTGTCGTTTTCTAGTGCTGTCGCTGTCGCCGTCGCTGTTGCCGTTGTCGTCGTCGTCATCGTCGGTCGGTCGCTTCGCCATTGCCGTCGTTGGCTGTTTGCTGGCGTTGTTTCCAGCGCGCGTGTAGCTGAACATTTGTGTATGTGTGTGTATCTGTATCTGTGTGGGTTGCGTATCTGTATCTGCTGTGTGAGGCTATAGCTATAGCTATGGCTATGGCTCCGGCTGTTCGCTGTTGCGATACTAACGAACGAACGTCCCAAATGTCGACGTTGCTTTTGTTGCTTTTTGTATATTTTCAGCTTGTACAGAGAATGGCCCGGCCCGGCCCGGCCCGATGCGGTGCGGTGTGGTGCGTCGCTTGTGTAGGGAGATTGCTGCTGCTGCTCAAGTGGTTGCCGCTGCCTGGGCTTGTCGAGGACGTTCGTTCGTTCATTCGTTCGCTCGTTGGTTCGCTCGTTCGTTGGTTCGTTCGTTCTTTTTGTGTCGTTTCGTTTGTTGGTTCGTTTGTGCGTTTGCGTGCCAAACCAACAGCAAAAGCAACGAAAACTCATATTCATTTTATAGTGAAACTCAACGCAGCTTAAGCTTAATGTACAGGCAGCAGCATTCCGGCAACTGGCAACTTGAATGTGGCTGCTTTTGCTGTTGCTGCTGATGTTGCTGCTTGGTTGAATTGCTTCGCCTGCGCGAAGGTTTTTGAAAACCGCGCGCAGCTGTTGCAGCAATTGGGTAACATTTGCCTAAGAAACCTATCAATACAATAACATTTCTTGCTCAACCCAGACCCTTAATATATTAATATCAATAGATATCAAATAAATCTACTAAGGTATCTAGATCTTGGCACCCTTAAACTCAAATATAACCCTTAGCTTAAGTGGCGCAAATTGCATCAAAAATCAAAAGACTTGTGCCTGCATCTGAAACTGAAGCTGACTGCGCACATTTTTACCGAATTTAACAGAGCAACAGAAACTGAAACTCAACCGAACGAATGTTCGCATTAAAGTTTATTTCGAAACCAACTCAACGGCAACGGCAGCAAAAAGTAAGAAAAAAAGAGACCCAACAGCAACACAAATGAAAAACGCCAACGAACAACGAACGAGCCAACAGCCAACGAGCGCACAGAAAGCAGCACACAACAACAAAAACAACAGCAAAGAAAAAGGAAGAAAAAAATCAAGTAAAATTACGACAAGCCAAGAGGCAGCAGCAGAAGCAGAGGCAGCGGCAGCAGCAGCAACGTTGAACGAAAACAAGAAACTTCGCCGCAGCAGCAACGATTGCGGGGAGAAGAGCGACAGAATGGGAGCGAGAGTGGAAGCGACGGTGGCAGAGGCAGGGGAAAGCAGCCGCACAAAGTGTGGGACTGTTTGTGTGTGTGTGTGTGCGGTGGGGCGAAGGTGAAGAAGCATGCGATGGCGTTGGCTGGTATAACGTCAGGCAAGACGACGACGAAAACGACGACAACGATGAAAAAACCCAGCAACGAACGAACGAATGAACGAACGAACAGTGCCAGCAAAAATTTATTATAAAAGCAGCAGCAACAGCAACAACGACGACTACGACAGCAGCAAACGTTGAAGGCAACGACGATGGCGATGCTTGCAACTGCGACCAGTGCCAACCCATGCCATGCCATGCCAACCAGCCAGTCAACTATCCAACAACCAACACTGGCACTAGCTAAGGCTTAGGAGCCAAAGCAAAAGCCCACCGAAACTTGGATACCCTTTGTCCTTGCAATACTCCTATTAAATTCTATTCTATTCTATGTACTGTCGACAGTATCGAGGTGCGCTGTGAGCTGTCATCCTCGATTGCTTCTGGCCATCGATGGTGTTATTATTAACATCTTCATAGGGAAAATTAAAATTACAAATATTAGAAAATCGATTATTTTAATTAGCTGCTTTGTCTGGATTTGCTATATTCATAGTCCAGAAGTTCGATTTAAATGTTTTTTTGGGAATATATTACAAAATCCATTGTCTCGATGGCCCCAAGTATCGAAACGATATAGATGCCATAGTTTAACGAATTGGTACAGAACTCAAAATCAATCAAAAACTCAATTAGAGAGATATAAATTATTAAAGAAATTATGATTAAACATATTATTCAGTTAATGAGCACATATGTAAATATCTAGTAGATTTCTTATAAAACGTCAGCTTATGTGGAAATCTCTCACGATCAAACAAATCTTATATAACCCAGCTCATATCCAAGAATCTTAAAAACTAAATCCTTTAGACATCAATATATTTTTAATTAAGATAAACTATTGAAGAACCTAAAATTGTTTACGAAATTCCCTGTGATAATATGAACCTTTGAAAACTTCTTATTTTTGGCGTATGACATCACGCCAAATGTTTATAGTATAGACCTCAAATAAGGGTATACCAAATGAAAGAGCGAACGTCGCGTCGTCAGAGTCAGAATCATCGTAAGTATTCGTATTCAGAGTCGTCGTCGTCACTGCGAACTCTGAGCACACAGACTGAAAGCAGTACCGACAGTGACCGAACATTAAAGTTGAAGTAAAGTTGGAATTTGTGCCTGGCCTCCTCCGCTTAACCTCCCATGCCCGCCTTTTGTAATCAGAATAAACGAAAATTCGCTTAAGCGTTGCACAGTGAGGCAGAATCAAATTTATCATAGAAACAATGAAAATATATAGGTTCCTTTAATAATTACAATAATAAAAATTGGGGGAGTTAATAATACTTTAATTGTTTCCAAATAGTTAGTTGCATTTGGAATTCGAATATTCCTGTCTTTTTAGGCATACCCTGGTATGGAAGAGCACCCTGGCCTAATCGATATACTTAAGCTATTTCTGATTTTTCCTGATCTTTATAATCACAAATTATCTGTGTTTGTTAACGCTGATTCAAAAACGCACTTTATGAATTCTATGGCTGCTTTTTTCATGCTAAAAACAAAGCTCGTGGTAATATACTTATGTTATGAAAAATGTAACGTTCATTCTTAATGATCCTTACGATAACGTTATAAACAAATTTTGCAATAGGTTGGCAGCACATATCGTTAAGTTGTCAGTTTACCTGACTTGTTGGGTGCTGCCATATGTGTTAAAAGTGGGCAGCACTGCAATTCTATTTCCATTGTACATATCTATGATATAATGAGTGTATATGAACTAAATATTTATATCGAGATTGATTAGAAGACGTTTGTATGGTAGATGTCAACAAATGCCTGCAATAAACTTCTGCTTGATTTCAACGAGCTTGTTTCACTGTTCCCTCCAATCATTCAACCTTACCAAGCAGCAGGGCAAAACGCAAATGTCAAGACGAACGAGCGTACCCAACGAACGCAGCTCTGTCGACAGCGACGACGATGCCGATGAGAACGCCAAGGAGTGGGCGGCATCCCAAGTTGTGGAGTGCTAGTGCCGGATTGCCAGCCAGGAGTTGAGTGCGAGTCCTAAAATATTCCCTCCAGCCCCACAACGCACCACACTCCATTTCGTACGATAAAGGAAATGCCACACCACTGTGACAACACATTTGCTAGAGTTGGCCCCCAAAGCCAGAGCGAACCGTAGCCTGAATAGTCATCCTTGGTCGTCTTCGTTCTAAGCGTCGCACATGGTCGCATACCACAGAACAGAACAGAGCTAGCTCACTGTGTTGTAGCCCTGAGTCAGAACCAGTGCTGTCAGTTTTCGATCAACTAAAATAGTTAAATGACTTTAAAAATATTTTTCTGTCATTTTATTTATATTATTCTACAAGTAAAGTTATTATAACCTTAATTGTAATAAAAATTGATATTTTAAATGAAGAAATCTACACAGTTAAGAGCTGAGGATCCATCCAGATAAAAATAAAAATAAACAAAAGTAAATTGACAACCTTTATAAACTAGTAGACAGATTCGTAGAAACATTTGAATCAATTAGCTGTCAGCATGTATTATAGCTAGAATATATAATAGTACAAATATATACACTTAATACCATTTACAGATATCAATTACCAGATGTGCCTTAGTCTTACAATTGAATTTATTGTTTGAATTTGCATTCCGTTTCCTAATTACGAAACTAATCTTGATTAAGGACCTGTTAAAACTCCTTGTGACTGAAAGAAATTATGTTTTTCACCAGTCTTTTACTCTACGCTCTTTGTTCAGAAGTTCAAATTAGACCAGTTTATAAAAAATACTAATTACAATTCTTACATTAGATTCCTTAATATCTGATTTGCCTGGCGATTTGATTGCTTAAATAAAAAAATAAAATTAAAAATACTATATAAACAGAAATTTTTAAAATTAGTGGAATTAATTATGTCTAAGAGTCAGGCATCTGCAATATTTAATAGCTTTCCGTTTCTAATTTTCAAAGAAGCCAAATCTGACGGTAAATATAGCTTATATGGCAACACTGGTCAGAACCTGCAAGTCGACAGCGGCAACAAAAGCAATAACAACAGCAACAACAACAGCAACAACAACAATGATGTCGATTGCCGCTCCGCTCTTATTCATTCGATTTTGTGCTGCGTCGGTTTGCTCCATGTGCTCCAGTGTCGACCCAACAGCAGCAGCAGCACCAACACTGCCACTGCCACTGCCACTAACTCTGGGCTCTATGCCTCGACTCTGGCTCTGGCTGTGGCTGTGGCACCGCTGTTGAATTTTGTTGCCGCTGCCTTTGCTTGCTTCGTTCCCATTTACAGCGCCAGCTTTGAAGCACTCTGCTTTGGGGCTCAGGCTCTGGCTCTGGCTCTGGGTCTGGCTCTGTGGCTGCGGCTGGTGCCGTCTGCTGCTGGCTGGTTTGTTGGTTCTGGTTCTCAAGCGAGCACATGGCTGACGACGACGACGACCAGTTGCCATTTGCGCAACGCAACCAAGAAAAAAACCCAACAGCAACATCGATCGATGTGTGCGGACAAAAATAGTAGTAGCCTTAGACTTGGTCGAGCACATGACTAAGTGGGTGGCTGGTACGGGCGCGGAGTGGCAAACAATTAGCATATTTGGGGTAAAATATATATAGCACAAAAACGATATCTACTACATTAAAAAATTTATTTTGAATATTAAGTTTGAGCGCATTTTATATGAATATACATACTTGGTACATACTTAATACCTGTATATCAGGTAGCCAAATAAGGTGATCCTTACTAAAAGACTGAAGCAAAAATCACTAGAACATAAATTAATAACAATCAAGAATGCTCTAGGCTAGGCAATACTCTTTACCCAGATATAAAGTACCCTGGCACACATACTTACTCATACACATGCGTATGTATGTACAATACACATTCCCATACAAACATACACGCTCCAAGCTGTGCTTCGACTACTGCTTTCCCCACATCTTCACTTCACTTCATAATTTTAATAAAATGGTTGCAGTCTAAAGTTCCCTACTGCGGTTTACTCTGTTTCCAAGTAAGTATACTCATTTTCTATGTTTGACAGCATTGTATATAAAATGTGGCTGTTATTCGTTATAATTTCGATTTAGAGAAAAACTGAACAAGTATTCAAAAATGTGAAATAAACTAGCTCTGCGTATGGTATACAAGAACTTACATACCAAATTTGATACTCCTAGTACATAGTTTCTGATTTATTTATATTTATAAGGGTTCTTACATATTTTTGCCAAAATTTGTTATATTCTTACCCATTTTCTGATTACTGGGTATAAGCAAAGATTAGTTACTATATATTAAATTGTACAATAAGAAACTGATATGATATTACAAGAAAAATGCTGATTATTTTATGGAAAACTGTCCTTATTTAGATTCAGACTTAATTTTTAGATAAAGTTGCTTTATATATATTTGTAATGTTTAATTTACGTTGTTCATAAAAATAACAGAAAAATTTAATGTATATATAAAAACAAAAAAAATCCTCCTTAAGAAACTTTGGACTCCCTACTAATGAGATTTTAGAGCGATGAGAGTACTAATGACTAAATAGCATTAGTACTCTCATCGCTCTAAATCGCAATATGATAATTTTGTTTATAATAACGATAAGAAATTTAACGTTTTAAATAACTTATATGATTAAAATTAAAATAGAATACAAAAATAGCTTTATTTGTTATTTACATTTTCGACAACAGTGCATATAGTTCTTTATATCATACAATCTTCAGCACATGATAATATCATATCTTTAGTGGTGATCATATCAATAGCAATTATAAATGTAGATTTAACTCGTACTATTATAAGCTATCATAACCTGTTGCATTCAGAAATACAAATCGAATTTGAGCCACAATATCTTAAAAGATTTATTCCCACAGTTTTGAAGTACCATTAGCTACTTCTCGAGGCGTATGCGTTCCAGTTAAGAGTGTGCTTAAATGGGTTTAGCCCTCGATTTCTGTTGAAACAATGCCAAGTCAACGGCGCACAAGTTTTGGAACCGTCCCAGTGCCTGTGTGTCATCAAAACAAACAGCAGCGTTGCAAAAATGCTCTTTCAAGCACTGACGGTAGAGAAACAACCGATAAAACCTGAAACAGAATGCGTCATGCGCCTCACTAAAGCAAAAAAAACACTGAATTTGCGATGATTGTACGAGTATTTTGCATTGTTTTTTTCTTTTTGCGGGTTATGCGTGGGCAAAAAATGTTATCGATTGCACTCGAAGCAACGCTGGCGGCTCAGTTTGAAAACACCGTTGGCGCTTGGCCACATTTCAAGGATATCGCTCGCAACGGGCCGCCTATTAACTCTACCTAGCATCCATCCAGACCAGGCGAGACCTAACAATGCGAATGCGAATGCGCATTATCCTTCAACCAGCGCCGGAGCTGATGCCGGAGTCGGGGCCGGAGCCGGAGTTGGAGCCTGAGCCAGGAGAAGGAACAACGATTTCTAGCCATCGGCGCCTGCAGCCACGTTTGGCAATTCGGCGCACTATGAGACAGGCACACACACATACCCACACACACATGCCCGTATCCACATCCACAAGCTAAAACCTCATTCATTTAGTTTTCGTAGAGCGACAGCAACAATAGTTTGTTTCAGAAGGGGGGCTCTTTACCGGCTGTCCTCATGGCCCAATGCATAAAAAGCCAAGGGAAGCGACAGACTTATAAAGGGTGTTACGGCAAACAGTTAGCTCTTTACTACGCCCGTCCGCCAACGGAACACCCTCTAAAACGGCACACATTTCAGGCCGTGCTCGCCTGTCAGTCGCTCGGTCGCTCACTTTGCTATTCAACGAGCCCAACGTGAAGCAGGACGCAGGATGCGGACGAAAGCCAGCGGGCGCGGCGGGTTACGTTTGGTTGAGGGTGAGCCAGCAACCACCCAAAACAGCCACCCAATCTACCAAGCGCCACCACCCACCCTCACGTTCGTCCGTTCTCGTTCTCGTTCTCATCCTCATCCTCGTCCTCGTCGTTGTCGTTTGTTTGTCACAATAGGGCAAAAGTTTCACTGTAACCGTTATGCGACCCACAGACACCACCGCCCCAGCCCAAGTGTAGCCCAAATGTCTGCCAGCCAACCCAGTTACCACCCAAGCGCCCAACCACCCAGCCACCCACCACACGAGCTGCCAGCCAACTACGTTGTCGGCATCGGCATAACGAACACAAATACAGCAACAAACAAACAGCAATTGTTGGCTGCAAGGTAGCAGACTAAAAAATGCCCTAACATTGATTGGATCTAACAAGTAGAGATCTATAGGGTATTTCTATACCCTATAAGTTTAGAAGGATAAAACCCAGATTGCTTAAGTAAAATGTTATTTTTATACCCTTTTAGATGGTATTATGATATTTTCTTCAAATTTGTAACGAGCTTTATAGGAAAATATCTGCTTAGGATGAAAAATTGAGTTGATATAGCCTGATATATCATATATCTGCTTGTTATTATGTAAACAAGTCTGTATGTTTTAAGGATTTATCAAACTTAATGAAACTTGTTATAGATACTTCTTTCCAGTGTCATAGACAAGATCGAAATTAAGTTCTTACTAAAGAAACCTTTTTTTGTCTTAACCATATCTCATTTCTCCCAAACTTTTAAAATAAATAAATCATAATGTTTTATACAAAGTCACGAAATTTGATTAAACTAGGACCATTAAAATTTGACAATAGGAACTCATTTTCTAAAAATAAGATGTGTGTACATTTTATTTTTAATTTTCAAGATATTATTTATGATGAAAACAACCAAATGAATTTGTGGAATTGGTGAATAATCAAAGAGAAGAGGCCAAAATTGTTAAAATCCATATTTTCAGCTTGTACCTGTTAAAGAACATTTTAAATAAGTTGTATTTTATTCAAGAAAATTATACTATCTCGTACAAGCATAATGCTTGTGATTCAATTCTTTAATTTCTATTTCTTTAGTCGGAACAAATGAAATTCGGATCAATATATCTTAAACAAAGCTATCCTAATTCCTTTCTAAAATGACAGAATGCTCGTTAAGACAATATTTTTGTATATTTATTTATTTATTGACTATCTCAGGAGAAATTTCATACTATATTTTTACTGTAACGAAATAGATCCAAAATTGAGATACTCATCACTTTGAAAATTTGAATACGAATATTTAAGTTTCAAATATATATACCTGGATCGTAAGTCATAACAGATATTCTAGAACTTTCAGAAATTTGAAATTTGAATGTAGAATTGAGATTCAACAAAAGGAAAATATAGTGAAGAGAAACCCAACCAGGAATATTGTTTGTTAAATGCCATCTAAACTTTACAACATTATATAACTTTCCATGCTGATCTCAGACTGTTCAACCAAATGAGTTATAAAATTGCATTGTATATAGGCTTAATAAGCTCAATGGATCCATGTTAATTAAAATAGACCGTTTTAATCATTAAACACAATAAACATGAACAGAATTCGTCAATGGCTGCTTTACTTATTTCATGGTTATAGGGTATGAAAACTTGCTCTGAAATACGATGGACTATACACACAGCTATAGTAAACACACACACACACATACATACATGCACTGAAAGCATTAAGCTTTCATGCAAGTGTATGTGTGTGTGTGTGTGTGTGTGTATGTACGAAACTTTTATTGTCAGCACAAACAGACACACGCACACACATACACACACACTCACATGCTGCATGTTGCCGCCGTGCTCGAGCGAAGGATAAAATGCTGCAAATTCACGGCAACAACAAGAACAAGAACAACAACAGCAACAGCAACATACGACTACGTCGGGGCGCACGGTACGTATACGTATCCATCAGATAGAAAAGGCATCGAGCAGCATGCTGAAATAATGAAGCAGCAAGGACTCGACTCGACTCGACTCGACTCGATTCGACTCGGGACAGCAGGGAAAGCCTTGGCAGGCAGTCGACTTGGCTTTAGCTTGGCTTGGCCTGGTCTCTGGGCCAGAATGAAAACGAAAATGGAAAATGTGCTTGGCGTGGCAGGAGAGCGATAGAGAGAGAGACAGGGCAGAGGGGCGGTGACTGCGGCGCAGAGTAAGAGGCTGCCAGAAGCTGTTGGGCTGAAAGGACCGTCTCCGACAAGGATATTGCGCACGAGGACAGGATGGCTGCCTGGCTGCCTGGCTGACTCGTGGTGTTGATGATGATTACAGAGATGCGCAGATAGAAGCTGAAGCCAGCCGAGCTAGGAGCTATCCAAACAGGCGAAGGCGAATGCGAATCGAGCAAAAAGCGTTTGCTTGCCTCGTTCCTTTCAATGTGAAAATGCCATGATGTTGTTGTTGTTGTTGTAGTTGTTGTGGTTGTTGTTGTTGCGAAAAGTCTAACACGCCAAGAATGTACAACGTTGTTCTTGTTGCTATTGCCATTGCCGTTGCTGCTGTAATGTGCTTCTCTTACCAAGCCGCCTCCTGACTGCCTTGTTTTTCTACAAACAGCAGCAGAGCAGGCAAAGCAGAGAAGGAGCAGAAGGACCAGCAGAAGCAGCAGCAGCAGCAGCAGCTCCTAGTCAAGTCTCTGCTTGAGCCTTGGTCGGCTTGTGGATGTGAATTGGATTTGGAATGGCATGAGATGGGGGCGAATTGCGGGCTAACACACAGAGCCAGAGCCAGAGAGCCCCAAAATATATTCGACTAGAAATGTTTATTAAATTTCTTGCATTTAAGCTTTGAGTTGTGTTTTGTAAATTAGAATTCAACTGCCAAAGACAATGGATTCAACAATACTTTGGCCAGCACGCAATAGGAGTTGGTTCAGTTTTAATCATTGAATACATATGAATTGTTTTGCCTGCAAGCTGTAGCCTCAAATATTGTTGCCAGCTTTGTAATCCTGATTGTAATTGAATTTACACTAATTTTCTAAGTTTTCTATTTACACTGATAGTAAAACTGTTCGAAATAATTGTTTAATGCGACTTGTTTAATAAAAAGAATTGAATTAAATTGATTCTAAATCGGGTTTCAAACGAACCGATTCGAACCCAATATTCTAGCTATTTCTACTCTGAATAGATCTTGTCAACAAAGGGACGAACCTAAGCCTAAATAGGCCTAAGGAATAGCATTGTATCATTATTTCATTACTTAAGAGTTGCATATCTATACAAATATATATTTAGAAGCAGCATAGATAAAAGTTTGCTTATTAATTTCAATCAAAAAATGGAATAATTTGTTTTTTTTAAAATACCAAAGTGTTTATTTTTTAAATATTAAGAACTCCAAAATTGGAATATCTAAAATGAAATCGAAAATTGTATTTAGACCTTTTAATATTAGTTTGTTTTGGCTTTATACAAAACAAATAAGAACGCTGCATTCGAAAGATCCTGGCTGCAATACTATATTCTGTTTCCAAAGTCTGGGTCTATCTATAAAGATGTTGCTCATTTAAATGATTATGCTCATTTGCCAGGCAGATGGGGGCATACAATGTTTGGACCAAATCTTTCCTGAAGGTCATCAATGGTCCTTATATAAAATTGATTTAGACAGAGTATACAGATTTGGGATTGCGGGGATTGGATGCCTGAGATCTTGTCACTTTATAAGCATACAAAAAGAGACTTTACAAATATATACTATACCAACATGTGAATTGAATTTGAAATCTCTAACTTCTTAGGATGTCTCCAATTAGAATAATCTCTGGTACAGTCGAACTTCTCACTAAGAAATTTATTTCCATACCAATATTTTATAAACACTGCTTTTCGTTAAATTTGTTTGTATTATGATCTCCATATTGATTTGCTTTATAACGAACTTTACGCACTCATAAACTAATCAATTACAATTTTTAGATAGTACATACATATGGTTGTAGTTTGTGTTCCATTCTCATTGTTTCGTCGCGACGCACTGTTGTGCGGCAACAAGTTTGCATACAAAGTAGATATCGATAATTAATATTAAGCCTCTTGTTCTTAAATAAATATGAAATGTTAAAATGTATTCGAATATTCTGTGATTACCCAAAACCGGTATGCCAACTATTATACACAATTTTATCGTTTCACTTGTACAATCAGCTTTTCTAAGAAATATTAATAATATTAAATTCGATCAATACTAAAAGTTCTAGCAGTAATACTTTCAAATGGTATCAGCATTAAATATTTATTAATTCACTTTCTGATCACTTTAAAATGACTCCAATGAAATTGAAGTTTACTAAAAGTTACTTGGCTAATGAAAATGCGAAAATTGTTAATTGCTTGATTACGCTGGCTAAAAGGCAAAACTTTGAAAACTATATTATTCAATTATGAAAAGTTTTCGAAAACGCCTGATTATGAATTATCTCGATTACAGCCTAAAGGGCAAAGATGCGAGAGCCAACTTTTGAGAAAAGCCAAGTACAAGATAAAATGTCATCAACTTTATTACGATGTTGGACATCAAAAATATATTGTTATGTTAACATCGATATATGATACAGTTATTTTCTAACAAAATACGATAAATATAGCGATACGCTAACAATTAGAAATTAGAGTTTGTTCTTAAAAATTGCAAGGAAATTTATATATAGTACTTATATGAATATACACGTCAGCTAGTGCTGAGATAGTATTGTACATTTAAATATCGATATATATACGTTTTGAGATATTGTTGTATGTTTAAATATCGATATATATATCGATATATTTCTTGCATCACTAATTCAATTGCGTTACTCTCAAATTTGGAATACGTTTTATGACCCACTAATTGGTAATGCACAAAACGGCGACTTGACCTGCTAAAAGTTTGACTCGAGCAGGTGATGGGTATGACACCTCATGGGGCAAACACACCCAAACACCCCATACCCACCCCCTACCGCTTGGCCGCTACCCGCTGCGAAAGGTCAGCTCGGGTAACCGCAGGCAGTGTGTGCAATTTTGGTGAGTGAGCCTTATAGCTCGCATTAAGGATGTGGAAATGGAGATGTGGAGCATGTCGGCGTCTGGCCCAATGCCTATGTGTGTGTGCCTTTGTGTGTGTGTGGGTGTCTGTGTGACCCAAATACATATACACACGCGTACATTGAATGGCTCTGTTCATTCAGACAAACCAAAACACTTGGCTGCAAATTTTGCCCAGCCACATGTCAAAGTGCGTGGAGAAGTTATGCAAATGTGTGAAATGCAGGAGCTAACAGCGGGCAACAGGATAGGTGTCCTTGTTGTTGTTATTGTTGTTGTTGTTGTTGTCTGAGTGTCGCGTCTGCTAACGGCAACCGCAACAATGCAACTCTCCTGTGGGGCCGCTTAATCAGCGGCTGTGCAACTGGGCAGCAAGGCGTGAATCCTTCAGGATGTCAGGATGTTGTTGCCGCGAAGCGAAAGTTTTTCTCCTACAGCAATTTTGATTTTTATATACGTGTGTGTGTGTTTGTGTCTTTTTGTGCTGCTCGCCGTGAAAAGTGAAAAACTTTGCAACCCTTTGACTGCGACGCGAGCAGCGCAGTTGACAGCGCTGTCCGCGTCAGCGCCAGCATCGGCGTCAGCATCGGCATCGCCAGCGTATTTTCAATTTATGGTTTCGTATGCACAGAGCAGGAGACGTGCTGTGGGGTGGACAGGGAACACACATGAAGCCGCAGCCGGAGCCAGAGCCGGAGCCGTAGACAGAGCCCAATGCCAATGCACCCCGTTGTGGATTGCGCTTAGAGGGCTGTGGCGACGGGGCATGCAGCTGCATAGGGGGTGGCTGCCAGTGGCGTGGGATGGGTGGCATTGTTGGCAGGGTGTCTGGCTGCTGCTGCTGCTACGTCGTCTGTTGCTTCGTGCGTTTGCTTTTAATATGTTTCTACCAGCTGGTAAACAGAAATTTCTATATCTGGGCACACAGTTGAATACCAACAATCCCCCCACCACCCACCTTCTCACACGCCCCAAAACTAGACACCCCCAGCCTGCTCGCATCGCATGTGAATTATGACAGACTTTGTTGTTGCCGCAGTAACCGCGAATGCTGACGCTGAAGCTGGCGCTGACGTCGCAGTCACAGTCGACGTTTGTTTTGCATTTTTCATGCTGCCTGCGAAAGCAGCAGACAAGCGGCGACCTTGAACAATTTATTTTTTGTTGCTGTTGTTGTTGTTGCGTGCTTTTTATTTATTTATGGCATTTTTGTTGTTGCTGCTGCTGCGGCTGCTGCTGCGGCTGGGACTGCTTTGCCTGTGGACCCTTGTAATGTATGCAAGCCAGCCCGGCATTCAAAGCCATCAACAACTTGAACCATCCATCCACCAAAATCAGTCAAACCAAGCAACCAGCCAGTCCGTCAGTTAGTCAGTCAGTCATTCCATCAATCCGGCACTCCGGCAATCCGGCAATCCATCTATCATTAGTCAATGCTCTTGTCGTCATCCTCAGTCGTCAGCGAAAGTGTTACGTTCAATGCTCCCAGGGCTTTGGCGTTGGCGCTTTCCCAAAACAGTCGCCCCATGGTAACAAGTGGTTCTCCCTTTTCAAATGCCACCCCCTTGCCCTCTGGCACTACCTCCCTCATAGCCCAACACAATCCTATCCTTATTGGCCTGCGGTTAATCTGTTTACAACAAAGAAAATGGAACAAAAAGAATTAAGTAGGGCTGTGTTTTGGGGTGACGAAGTTACAATACACTTGCAGCACCAACTATGGTAATCTGTCTTAAACTATGTACCTATAGTCTATAATCTATCATCAGTAACCTTACAAGCAAAACATTGTTTTAATCCAAAGTGGTTTTTTAAACTATAGAAAACAATATATAATAGATATTAGAGTATTATCTGTGAAAACAAACAAAAAAGTTCATACGATGGCTCAATTTTCAATCGACGGATTTATAACTGTCTTCGCTTTCATACTATATTAGTAGTCTGTATATAAGTAGTTTTAAAAAAAAATATATAAATATAATAAAAAAGGTAGCACTGCAACCAGCTGAATAACTATTGAAATGTTCTTAAATAAGAAGATTTTTATCAATTTCATTAAAAATACTAATAGAAAGAATAGCAACAAGATACCATTATAGCAAGGATTTTCATACCTATATTATACAGTCAACCGATTTTGTTGAAATATAGGTAATCTACATACTATCTATCTAGTATATAGGTATAGTAAAATTCGCTAGTACTGAGTTTCATTGAAATATCTGTAAAAACAAATAGATTTTCATATAAAACACTCATTTTTCGTACGATTGTTCCTAGGGTAGCTATAAAATATAGTAGTACCAAAAAACCATTTATTACTAGTAATTATGTCCTTATTCAGCTTGTATAAATGTGAAATATATAATATATTTATAATGAAACGTCAATTTGGTATGTTTGGCTAGAATATCCTTATAAAACAAATATAACTCCATTGTAAGCCGATGTTCCTATGGCAGATATATAATTTAGTGGTCCGATATTGATATTACTTGGTCCGCTTGTATAAAGCATAACGACGGATTCAGTTCTTATATATATATATATATTGAAATATATATATATATATATATATATATATATTGAAAAATACGTAAGTTTTCATACGAGAACTCACTTTTTGACGGACTATTTCTATGGCAGCTGTATGATATACTATAGTATATTTACCGATCCGACAAAATATTCTCAGTTACTAATTTTCATTAGACCTTAAAACTAAGTGGCTAGTTTGTATGGAAACCCATGGCTATAACAAGTCACGTCTGATTAAGAATATTAGCACCGTTCCGTTTTCACTTTCAACAAGTTCTCCCGAATTATCGAGAATTCAAGCGTGATAATCGATTAAATACGTATACTTAAAAGCATAGCTGAATGAAATAAAATGTATTGTTAATGATTCTATAATGACATCGCATAAATTACTATTATTGTAAGGAGAAATTCTTAGAAGAATTTGTAGGGTAATACCCGCGAAATTGATGAGAACTGCGGTTAATTCTCGTCGTAATCAAAATACGCGAAGTCCAATCCTTTACAGATACTTAGGGAAGTAAGAAATGGTACCTCCTTAACTGCGCAACAAATTTCGTGTCACATCTCTTATACCCTCTGTAAGGGTATTAAAAAGAAAAAGGAAAACTGTCTCACAGCTGTTTGGGAACTGTCGTTTTTATTACTGTACTGCGGTCTGCGTTGTTCTTTTAATTAGGCGTGAAAAACTCTCAATGAATGTTGCTGCTGCCTCAAGTGAATGTTGTAGGTGTGTGGATGTCTGTGTGTGTGTGAATGAATGGAGTTATTATGAGTGGACACGCTAATGAGTGTTGAGCGAAGGTCAGTTTTATGCTCTGATGAAGCAAAGGAGCAACGCTGACAACTTCATAGGTCACAGCTCATAACTCGGAACTTGTTGAATGAATGTTGTTTCGAGAGCTGCTCCGAGATTCTCCGTGCCCCTTAATCGAACTGTCAACAGTTATCAACAGTTTCGCGACAGCTGTGACGAGCTGCGTCCTTCGAGGAATTTGTTGTGCTTTGGGTTTGGCAATGTCAATTTGATTTCACCTAAATTATGGTAGATTTAGCATTTATTGTCATATTATGTATGCAAAAGTTCAATTCCCTTTAGTCACCACTCATGTACGGACATTAGATCTAATATAATCCTAAGAAAGCTCACGGATGAGAATGTTTGTCTTCATCTGAAATATTCTACGCGCTATTCTAAAAAGAAGAATGAACAATTATCTTCAGGGTGCAGAAAACTCAATTCCCGAACTATTGTTTCTAAGTTTCTATGATTATAATGTAATCAAATTTGACCATTGCACTATGGGAAAAAGTCCGAAATTTGTGCAATTTTAAAGCTAGAGCTAGAGCCTTCAAAATTTTACCAAAATAAGATATAATAATATAAAATTTTGAATTCATTTATTTTTTGAATCTAATAACGCTTTCAACCCCTCCGCTCACAACCAACGAAAAAACAACATTTTTCAAGGTATTAATCTGAAATTTGTAATTATAATTGCTGGTAGTTCTATTCTTCTTCATCAACTAACACAATTTCTAATTGTTCATCAGAAACGTCATCAGAGTCCAAATCTTCATTTTTTTTCTATCTCTGAATGAGTGATTTCCTATCGGTTTTATAGAACTTATTCCTTGCTTCTGAAGCATTTTCTCCTAAACATCCAACCAGAACTAAAGAGGAGTTCAGTATTTACCAGCCGTGAATTAATATTTTGTGGACCGACGATTTTTAATGCATTAAACAAATCATCCTCTTTACCCCTCTTCGCAGAAACAGAAGCCGCATGTAATAAGTGCTCCGTTGAAAGCCTGTTTCCGATGCAAGATCAGTTTCTAATTTGTATACCCTAGCAGAGGGTATTATAATTTTGCCTCGAAATGTGTAATGGACTGAAGGAGACGTATCCGACCCAACAAAGTATATATATTCTAAATCAGCATGAATAGCCGAGTCGATATAGCGATGTCCGTCTGTCCGTCGATTTCTATGCGAACTAGTCTCTCAGTTTTAAACTGCCGAACCGGCCGGATCGGACCACTATAACATATAGCTGCCATAAGAAAGATCTGTACGTATGCTTTTTATGAAAAACTTTTTTGTTTATAAAGGTATCCATAACAAACTAACTGAGTCTCTACAGAGCTTATACAATATGACCAAATTTGGTCAAAATCGGACCACTATATCACATTGCTGCCATAAGATCGGGTGAAAAATGAGTTTTTGTATGAAAAACTTTATGTTTCTACAAATATTACATCCAAACTAAGTGAGAGTTTTATTATACTTCAAATAGTTTCCTATAATTATATTATTATTATATATATTATAATTCCTGAAGATAGCCGTTCTTTCTTGTTTTATTTTCAAACGCATTCCAACCTCTGAATAGCTTGGTGTTGGCCTATTTAGATGGAGACGGATCCGTAAGCTTTTCATCGAAGGTTATAGCAATCGCCAGCGTAAGCCACCTTGAGTGCTGAACTCTAAACCTTGACAACATACGGTTGCATTTAGGAAATATTTCTTGATATGTGATATAAAACAGCGAATTATTTCTTCAATTTGATTAACGTAAAAGTCACTGACTTCATTCATATTAATTGTTTCTAACATCCAATTCTTCAAGGCAGAATCGTCGCGCCCATTGTCCCAAACCTCCAGCAATGTTAAGCGGCGAAACTCATATTCGGCTGCAACATTTCATCATTTTTTTCGAAATTGTTACATTTTATCTGTAAAAATACTCTAACAACAATTAAACAGGCACAACAAAACAAACAGAATCTATAGAAACTAACACGCAACATTGATTCTGCATACCTGTACGATTATTTGCCATATTTACTCCCTGTACCCATAAAACGGGTAAAAAGGGGGTACTAAATCTGTGCAAATGTATGTGGGTTCGGAAAGAGACGCGAAGAAAACAGTAGTCTACGTCAAATTTGATGACTCTATCTGTACAGGTTTGGGAGATCTTGATTTTGCTCATTTGCGGGGGATTGGGTGGGGGGTCAAAATTTGTTTAATGCAGATCTGTCAGGAATCTCCACATTAGTCCGTATGTCAAATTTGGTGACTATAGCTTTAAAAATGTGGAAGATACAGGTTTTCCCCAAATTGTGGGGGAGGGGGTGAGAATTGGGGGGGGCGACCTCGACACTTCATAAATTGAGGGTATGCACCAACAATTCAGTTTCATAATTAAAATAAAGAACATAGTTTACAATGGCGTCTGGAATAAAATATGCCTTATTAGAAAAATTAATAAACTTTATCGATTGACCAAAATGAACACACAACAAAAATAACTATTCAATTGAGTACAAATGATGAACAAAGTTTTATCAAAAGCGTTGAAATAAAATGTAAAGTAATTTAAGCACATTGAAAAGGAAGTTAAGTTTCATGAACTGATCAGCATGGCTAGGTGTCACGATACTTCTAATAAGCCCCCCACCAATGCTCCAAAATAATCAATTAAACAAACTCTTATACTCATTTGATTGTAATCAAAGCTCACTTGTTAACTAGGTTAACTGGGTAATCGTATAAGGTAGTACTTCTCCATGAAAGGACTCGCAATATACGAGTACTACCCTGTACGATAGGCTACCATATCAAATTCTATGCGTAATTCCCCCAGACTCTGCTCAGTTGAGGCCCAGACCACAAACTGGCGTCCGAATTCTCCTATGAAATGCCATACAGCGGTCAATATTTCATATGCACGTGTATATGTGCTGGCTATACATACATATGTATGTATGTATGTATATGTGTGTATGAATATGTATGTGTATTTGTATTTGCATTTGCGTCAACACACGTTAGTGTTAGCCATCGTCCCATAGTACGTATACGTAACATGCAACTATTTAGTTTCATCGAGAGTTGCCACAGCGACTGCTGTCCCCCATGGCCTTACCTTCCGCTCTGGCAACGTTGCACTGCCATCCCAGATTCCCCTCACTGGCACCACAATCCCGCCGTACTTCCCCCTTTTCACTGGTGACCATTGGCCAAGCTGCACAATACATGACATTCTACTACTAAGTTGGCGCCGAGCTGAGTTCAGTAGACAGACAACGATGCTGGTGGAGTTGATTTTTGTCATACTGCCGCCTATTTCTAACTCAACAGTCCCCTGGTCTGTGCTGACCAATAGAGATGTCCAAGTATCGATGGCACTCTCGAGTTTATCGATAGTCTTGAATGGCTTAGAAGACTATCAGTACACATTGATAATCGATAACCACTTAAACTATAGATATGCGCACTAATCCTAACTAATTAATCCCAAACCATGTATTATATTGTACATATTTATATTTTGATGATAATTTTTCATATTTCTTTTGCCAACAGCTAAAATAAAAATACTATAATTATATTTTGTTTTATTTAACATTTATTCTACCTGTTATTCTTATAAACAACTTAATTTAAAAACAAAATAATAATACCTCTAATCTAAATCTAAAATAAAGTTAAAAGACTAATAGTATAGATATACATACATATATTATCCAACAATTTATGTTTTCTTAAAAACTAACACTTTAAAATTGTTGAGCCTTTATAATAAACAATTCCAAATAATGGTAATAATGTACTACGCATGAATCTTTCCTAGAAACAGTCAGGGCAAAACATTTGCATACACTTGATAACACTTAATAATTTTTCCCGCCACCCGAGGGTTTCATTTCCAAGTAATTTTTATTTCCGTTGCGCGATTCGATTTTGTGGTCTCGTTTTCAAAGGGAAAAGCTAAATTTTTTTTAATTTTTGAAAAATAGTTTTAAAGGCACTGACAAAGCTTTTCAAACAAAATATCCAAGCGTAAGCGGTTTTCAGAATTATGCTAAGCATTTCGTTCCCCGAGTGATTTAAGGGGAAGCGAACATTGAAACATTTTTATAATTTAAATTAAATAGAACAAATCAAACTAAAATATCGAAAACATAGACTTTAATATCAGTATTATTTGGGCTTCTAGCTTTGAGAGCAACCCCAACTGAATCCTGAAACTGGATGATAGATTATCAAATCACTGCTTAAACAGGATCGCCTACAGGGCCCGTACCTTCGCGGCTAGTATTTATTAAAATTTATAATTGTAGTCCTCTGTTGGTAAGTTGTTGTCGTGATCACTTACGGAGGAGACTGTAAATGTAATATTTTGAGACACACCAGTCTCATATCACCAAGAACTTAGGTATCTCAAATGTATGGATATCTATTATTGATGTTCGTAAAGTTCTCTGCTAAGTATTTAGAAATGACCAACAGTGTAACTTGAGAGAAGAATATACTCGTCTTATTTACATAAATGGTGTATTACAATAAACATATAAACATAACTCAATTTGGATGGAGTACTACCAACTTACACTGAATTAAAGGTAATTAATAAAGAACTTTGATATAAAGACGCTGCGAACGTGTTGATGTTGTTGTTTTCGATGAGTTAGAATTGATCTGAAACCCCATCGTTACGTTAGTTAGAGGCTCTAAGCTGTAATTCCAACATTTTTTGTAAACTCTATCATACATCTTAAGTCAGGTGGAATGGCCTAACTTAGAACTTAACAAAGGAATTTTTTTTCTTCTTTAAATGCCGATTTTTGTAGAAATAATATATATTTTTATACTCTGTTCCCGAAGGGACATAGTACAGGTAGAGTCACCAAAATTGGCATACAGACTAATGTTGACCCCCTGGACAAATCTGCATCAAAAAAATTTGACTCACCCACCCCCTCTTCTTACAAATGAGGAAAACCGATATCTCCCACACCTGTACAGGTAGATTACTGTTTTCTTCGCGTCTCTTTCCTAACCCACAAATAAGCCACTTATACCGGACTGGGAACAGAGTATTCTGCTGCCGGATACGTCCGACTGCAACGTTCTTGTTTCTTATTATTTATTCAAAAAGCAAAATAAAATCCTTACAGTGTAATTTTTATCAAATACAGTTTTTTAAGTAGTGTTAAATTAACTTGAATTGCATGTTCATTAAATACGTGATGATTTCTATACTACTAGTTATTTGTGCATATATACAACCGAACTATACACTGAGGGAAATTACACTAGTTCTTCATAGAAAAGACTTTGAATAAATAAAAAAGGTGAGTAAAAAACTTTCTTCAAGGTACAAAATATTACAACAGGAACATATATTTTCGGACTTTATTGTAATAAACGCAAAAATAGATGCGTTTTTAACCGAGATATAGTATACAAATTATTCTAAACATGAATTTCAACTAAGTGCGAGTATATAAAGTTATATTTATTTAATCAGAGTCCAAAAATATATTTAATTCCTATTATACTTTTTATTTTGCTAGAAAAGGGATCCTTACCTTTTATAAAATGTACTATAATTTAAAATATAATTTAAAATCGTAACAACATTTAAATTTCCGTGTGGGAACACATAACCCCATTTTTTTTTAGAGAAATACCTATTTTTTTGGTATAAGTTTTTTTGTGTGTACACCTTTCTAATTTTGTTTGTTGCCGTCTCTTACTGAATTCCTAAAATTTAAAGCAAATTTAAAGTTTATTATAAGAGTATTTCAGCTTTAAGAATCGTTATGGATACTCAGACATTACATTACATTACATTATATATAACTGCAAATTGGCTTTCTAATTTGTTGCGCAGTGTTTAGTACCAGTGTTGTAAAGTGACAAATTTGCACTGAAATTTAACTAGAATACGAAGGCTTTAGAACTCAACCCTAAACCATTTTCCAGCACATTTTCCAACACTATGCGCATACTTATTATGTAGCATGTTACAATGGCATTACCTCTATGCCCTACCCCCTACCCCGTATACCGATCCCGGTCCCAGTCCCGGTCCCCCAGCACCCAGCTTACTGACAGTTCAATTGTGGCGCCGTTGACGTCGCCGGGCGCACACACAGCACAACAGGGGCACACACAATAGCACACACAGGCATTTAAACTAGACGAACGAGACGAGACGAGAAATTTATGCGGCTCCAACTCAACCCAAAAGCGCCCGTCCACACGGCACAAAACTGAACGCAACCCAACCCAACCCAAGCCCAAACCCATACCCAAACCCAGACCCAAAACCAAACCAAGCCGAACCCAAAAGCAATGTGAACTAAAACCATCCAGGCCCAGAGCCACTGCCATAGAGCATCCATGCCGCTGCTCATGCTGCCAGCGAGCAGCAACCACCCAAAACAACACCCAGAGTCGCTCTGGCAGGGCCCGGGCCCAGGCCCATCGTACACCCCATTGCCATTTCGTTATTTGTATGGAACGATGTTGCCATACCGTCAAAACGACGCAACGACAAACCGACAAACAAGCCGACCGAACAACGAAGCGACTCTTCGACTGTCTGACAGTTGCCTCCGCTCTACGTACTTTGGGTGGGTTTTTGTGTTGTTGCTGCTGCTGTGTGTATGTTTGGCTGATGTCGTAGTCAGATAGATTAAATCGATGGAAATGTAGGACTGTATATATACACTCGCACACACAACCACACACTCACACACAGCAGATATACACACAGCCAGTCATCTAACGAACGAATGCGCCTTGTTGTTGCTGCGGCAAAATACAACAACAGCCAGCCAACGCATCACAGCAACAGCAGCAGAGGCTTTACTTTAAGGGGGATAAATAAGTATAATAAGTAGAAGGGTATTTATTTAGACAAACAACTTTACTATGTATAATCGACTCAAAATGTTATACCTTTTTAATACAACTCTGTTCGATAGAATATTTTGAAGATAAACATTATATTTTGAAATATATATATGTTGGTAGCGGATTCTCTCTTTATGTATTATAATTTTGTCAAGAAATGTGTAACGGATTGAAGGAGACGTGTCGATCGCCACAGAGGACATACATATACAATGTTCTTGATTAGCATAATTAGATATAGTGATGTCCGTCTCCTACTATGCAAGCTAGCCTCTCACTTTATAACTTGGCACCTACATATAGCTACCATAGGACCGATCGGTCGACAATTATGTTTTTGTATGAAAAGCATTTGTTTATATTGATATCCTGACAAAACTCATTAAATCGAAGTCTCCTTCTGTTTTGTACAAGCTGGCCAAATTTGGTCTACATCGAAACACTTTTAGATAGGTTAGGTAAAGTAAAAACGGGAGCATGGCCAAAAATATACCACTGGACAACTTATTATTCTTGAAACTTTCGATCTTAAAAGCACTAGCTTAAATAATTTAATTAATTTGATTACCTTTTTAATTTATCAATAAATAAATAATTCGATACTTAACTTTATTGGTAATACTAAATTGCATTTTAAAACAAATAAGAATACTCTTATCGAGTATACAGACGGACAGTGACAGATCAACTGAAGCTGATCGAGAGTATATATACCATAAGGTATATAGGGTCGGAGATGCCTACTTATGCCTGGTACATACATTTGCACAGTTTTAGTACTCTTTTATGAGTACAGGGTGTAAATATCGATATCACGAATATACAGTTTTGTTGTAAAATTGTTAAATTTGTAGGTAGACTACACATATTAAGCAAAATACAAGCGTAAAACTTGGAAAAGTATTAAAATTAAATCTAGCTCATTAACTGATTTCCGAACTGTACGGATATAAATAGAACATAAGATTGCAATCCCAAAGGTTCTTTGCGATTTACATGAACTCCTATAATCTAAATAGCTTGATGTAATAAACAAATCTCTACCAATTTTGGATTTAAATATTCAATCACTTCTCCCCGACCGTTGCCACCCCCTTGCACTTACTACGCCCCTGCCTTACCGCATTTTCAGCTTTGTTTGCTTTCATATGCTTACTTATAGATGTGTGTTTGTATGTGGTAAATGTGTGTGTTCATATAAATGCGCATGTACTTGAGTACGAGTATATCATATAGTGTACATACAGTGAAAGCTCCTACTGATGACATGACTGCAAGTAAAGGTGAATCCTTAATGCGGTTAATGGATCATACTCCCCCGATTCTGATCTTTCAACCTGGCTTCAAACCCATAATATTGAAAATAGTTGTATTATAACGAGTTCTATGAGGCAATGTTCACTGTTATTGTGGGGTTTATAAGCCCTAAATCGAAATCATCAAAACGCATACCCAAAGCGAGTAAGAGAGTCGAACTGATTGGGAGCCTTGGGGTATGAGAAGCGCATAGAAGGCCTGTGGCAAAGTTAAATATCAATAAATGGCTAACGTTTCGGGCTGTAGGAGAGAGTTGGCACAGAAATCAAAAATAATGATATTAATTTAAGTCCTGAGATATTATAAGCATAAATTGTATGAAGGAATAATGCAAGGATATCTGAGTTTTAATGTAATATATAAGTTATAGCATAGTTTTAATCACAAATAAAATTTCGGTAATAAATTACAAATATAATTAGCTGAAAGTTATATAAGCTTTTTATGATCAATTTTTAAGAAATTATGCTTAAAATATCATAGATCATAGTTAAGCTTTTATTATATGAACATATCTAAAGTTTCAACGATTTCTAAGATGGTACTTTTTAAAAATTACCAAAGTGACCATATTTCGAAAAATTCTATACAGATTTAAGGTTCTTAGTACAAGTGTTATTCATTAATTGATCATACTCGTATGTAAAGATCTTAGATTAAAGAGATTTTCACTAAAGATCGGTTTAATTTACCCCTCAAAAAAAAGGTCCTGCTGCTTAGAGATACTTTTTATCAAATCTGTTATTTATATATACATTATATTATATTCATATGAGTATATTCAAAGCGGTCATCTAAATACATTTATGAGTATCGCCGAGAGCGGTAGCTGACTGAGAAGTCGCTAGTTCAAACCAGTTCAATAGATCAACGTACAAGTTCCAACTCATGCCTCGGCTAGTTCTCATTTCAAAGTGCCCGCCCAAAATAGTCGAGACATTGTCGGATCAACCCCTCTGAATCCGGTATGAACTGAATCTGCAACAGAGACGGAGAACAGACCACAGACTCCGGCTTCGACCTTTCGTAGACAAAGCAGAGTCCAAACTGGCAACAACAACGCTGATGATGACGACGCTGCTGCTGCTGTCGCTGCCGTTGGTGTTGCTGCTGTTTCTCGTTAATGTTGCTGATACCGTTGTTGCTGTTGCTGTTGCTGCTGTTGCTGATGCTGCTACTCTCGGTTCACTGCGGCGATGTTGTAAAACTTTTGCGCACAAATCAGCAACAAACACACACACACATGCAAATGGATACAGAAAATGTATGAAATAAAAATACGAAAGCAGCAGCAGCAGCAGCAACAGCAACAGCAACAGCAGCAGCATCAGCAACAACGGAGCAACAGCAACATCAAATGGCATTTTCAGTGCTCGAAGGCGAACAATGAATGCCACAGCAGCAACGCCAGAGCGCCAACATCGTTAGGGCTTAAACCAGCTACCCAAGTTCCCCCTACTATTTCCCTCCCGTCCAGCCAGCATAGTGTCCCCTCTTCGTTGAGCCTCCCCCCAAAAACATTGACGCTGCGCTGCGTCGCACATTTTCAATGCGCTCGCCTCGAAACGGTGGAAAATGCGCGTCCGTTGTTAGTCGGAAAACGTCGTCATCCGTCGACGGTTGTTTGGCTGGCTTGGACCAGGTCTGGCCTGGCCTGGCCCGGCCTGCTAGCTACAACTCTGGCTTGGCTTGGCGTTCGTTATGCGCTAACTGCAAATAACACGGCAGGGGCAGGCAGCGTCAGGCAGCAACAACAGCACCAACAACAATTCTTCATTTATATTAAAGCGAACGAGTCAAATTGCACGAATGCGCTTCGGCAGCTACTTCGGCTGGGACACGAGCAACATATTTGGGGGACGCAGAGCGTGTGCAAAACAAAGAGCCACCCAGTTACCAGCAACAACAACATCAGCAGCAGCAGTCGTCCTCTCTCTCGCTCTCTCTATGAATGTGGCTGCTCGCACGGAGAAACACATACACTAACACACATAAGTATGTGTGTGTGTGTGTGTGTGTATGTGCAATGCCATCACGTCAGCCAAGCAACCAAGCAAGCAAAGCAATCAGCAGTCAGTCGGGTCAGGGTATGGGGAATTGCTGTTGTTGTGCATGGGAGTTTATATATATATGTTTGTATGTATACATATATACATATAGTATATGTGTTTGTGTGCGAGTGTGTGTAAATCTCTCTGTGTGTGTGGTTGTGTGTGTGTGCAGCTAAGCCGCTGCCAGCCAGCAGCCGCAGGGGCCACCCAAACACGATACAACCACCACCCACTTTTATCAGTCAGCAAAAGGTCGTTCGGCTATGTGGTTGAGGCTGCGGTGCAACAACAGCGTACGATGATTCCAATGATGATTATGATTGCTTGTGGACTGTAAATAATGATCATGATGATCGGGCTGAACTGAAGCACCTGACTTGTCAAGATCATTGTGCTTTGCAATGAGCATTAATATGATCATTTGAGAAATCTTTGCAGCAATATCTAATAATATATCGCATGACATTATCAACTGAACATAAATTTATATATTTCCAGAAGCCTTACCAGCAATTAATTGAAGAATTATTTGTATTTTTTAAAACTCATTCATTCAACTGAACATTCTCATAAATACTGTGACTAATTTGGACAGCAAATTGGTAATTTGAGAGAATAGTTTTAGGCGCAAAATATGCTAATTTAAAAGAAAAATAAACTTATTTTCGGAACTAGTAATTAGCGTTGATTAAACTTATTGAATTAAAATTATTCCCACGCCAAGTTATTCTTTTTTAAGTGTCTTATGATATTAAACTAGATCTTGTCGCTCTGATTCAGAAAATCTCCAGCTCAAATTGATCATTAAATTTAACTTACATTTCTTAAATACTTTAACTTATAACTTTGACTGTAAAGTTGTATTTTGAGAACAGCTTAAAGCCAAAAAAACTAATATAAAGGCAATAATCACAGGTTCCTTAGTTTAAAAACCACTGGACCGAAAGCTATTTACAGTTTATTTCAAAACTATTAAAATTATTTTCCTAAAATGTCTAAGAATTTAAAAATGCACCTTACATTATCAACTGATTTTTTAAAATTAAGTTGATCTTACGCTCCTATTAACAAACGTGTTTTAGGAATGTTTCCTACCACGGTATAACATATTCTAAATTTCCTGATAGATTCCGAAAATTAAATTACTTCAATAAGTTTCTTCATTAATATTTTGTGTTTTCATGCAAAAAGATCGCCTGCTCTTCAGTCTCAAAGGGAATTTAAATGAAGAAGAAACAAAAATCTTCATAAACTTTTCATTTAAGGGCAAGCGATGTGAATCCTCTTTAAAAAAAAGAAGCTTCATCCTTAAAATCCAGTCTTAATTTAGATTTAAATGATCAAATGCCTTCATGAAGTTCTATCGCTAAGATGTTGTTTGTAGGGAAGAGGTTAAGCTGGCAAGCGATCCCTATAAACAAAACTTATAAAGTAAAGTTTAGCTTTAAAATCGAAGCTAAGACTGTATGTAGACGATGAAGTTTGCATCATGAATTTTACTTCGATACGTTTTCTTTGTGTATGGGAATCCCCTACTCCGGTTCACTGGTTAAACAGTTAAAACAAGTAAGAATGCTATAGTCGAGTATACCCGACTACGAAACTCCCTGTACCCAGGTCGAAAACATCCAATCACATCTACGTCCACTTATACATACATACACACATACACAAAGACGCACGCACATAGGCGGCAAAAACGACAGCGCAAGCGAGGCATTTTAATTGGTGGCTGTGATTCTTCTTCTCCCTCTCGCTGCATCACTGAATCTTCTTTCGTGAATAACTTCTATTTGCGGGGGAACGGGGGAGATATCTGAAATATGAAACAAACTTGATCTGCGTATGGTATACAGGAACCTACATTTCAAATTTGGTGTCTCTAGCTCTTGTAGTTGCTGAGATCGACGCGTTCATACGGACAGACGGACAGACAGACGGACATGGCCAAATCGAAATCTCTTTTGATACTGATCAAGAATATATATACTTTATAGGGTCGGAGATGTCTCCTTCTGTCTGTTACATACATTTGCACAGATGTAATACCCCCTTTTTACCCATTTTATGGGTACAGGGAGTAAAACATACCTAGGTAACGTCATCGTCTAATACCAACTTCAGACGACAAATTTCTTCATGTAGTTTCTTCGATAGGTTTTTATTTGTCAGGATAACTTATCGAAGAAAATGCATGATGCAGACGTCATTGTCCATTGTTGGCATGTGAGATGATAGCGATCGATTATCGTTTCGATTCTGTCGTTTCAAAGTCAACGCACCATTTCGATAACCCTTTTGGGCCGCATGCCGCATCGATTATAACCGTTAGGAGGCAATCACAATTATCGACTTTATGAAACAAGCAAACGACATAACCCTGCCGCCGCCTTTGTTTGTCATGCACTAAAATAGTTCAACTGTCTGTGGAGAGAGGCAAGGGTTTCGGGGGCAGAAAGGGTGGCCGTATTGGCCCAAAGTGCCACAATAATGTAGGAGCCATGGCTGGGTTTGGGCACGCACGCTCCCAGGCAGCTGGTGTGGCCCGCCTGGCAGCTTTCCACAGCGCAACTGAAAATGCGAAGCGGAAAACTCACTGGCAGCTGAAGCAGCAACAACAACAACAGCACCAACAGCAACAACAACAATTAATGTGCGCATGTGACAGAGTTGCCGACGAGTTTGAGGTTCGTTTTGCTGCTCGGCTTGGCACGAGGGCAACACTGGTCGACTGGCTGGCTGGCTGGTAGGCTGCTTGGTTGGCTGACTGCTTGTTGGCCTGGTCCAAAGCCATTCAGTACGAACTCTGCACTTCGCACAACAAGACAACAGAACGCCAACGACGACGACGCCAACGCCAACGGCGCGCGGCCAGAGACAAAAACTACGTAAATTTATGATCAAGCGCCAAAGCAAAACGAAATTCACTGCAAAACCAAAAGAAATAACAAATTTAATTGAAATTAGTTTTTAGTTGTTGTTAGTGTGCATCCACCATGTGGATTAGTTGCCTTCAATTGCAGCAGCAAAGGCCGCATTAAGCCGCCTCCTGCACCTGCACCTGCTCCTAACAACCAACACAAAAAAGGCGCCAAAAATAAAAGATTTAAACACGTTAAATGAAGGAATTTCTACCGAATACCTCCCAAGACAATGAAAATGTGGACCGAAGCCAACGTGAGTAACTTGATCCTAAGTCGTTGATCATAAGCAGCATACTAGTGCTGCAAAACTATCGATGGAGCTATCGATAGTACGATCGCTGTTACTGCGATCGCTTGATCAACTCCAATATAGATATATTTATTCGTACTGATTTTTTGTTATTCCAAAGCACATTTATCTATTTTCTAACATGAGTAACTTGACCCTAAGTCGTTGATCCTAAGTTGCATACTGCAAAGCTATCGATATTATCGATAGTGTTTTTGTTTTGTTGTCATCGCTTGTTTTGCTCCACTATCGATCGTTTTATTCGCACTGACTTTTTGCTATGACAAAGCATTTTTATCAATTTCCTAACAATTTCTGGATATGTTTATCCATTGATCTAACTAAATTAAGTTTAAAAAATGTAATTGAACTGAATGATTAAAAAAATATCTTGATTTTAAATATGTTATGACTACGTTGTCTGTTTTTATACCCTTGCAGAAGGCATTATAATTTTGTCGAGATGTGTGTAGAGCTGCTTAAATAGCAGACATTTCCGACCCGACAACTATAAACATATGTATATTCTTGATCATTCAATGATCAGTGATGCCGTCTATTCTATGCAATGTTTCTATGCAAATTAACCTTCCAATTTAAGGCTGTATAGCCATATACTAGCTGCCATTGGAACGATCATGTTTGTATGTTTTTCAAGATATCCTGATCAAAGTGGAGGGTCGGTATAGTTCTGATAGCCCGAAAAATTTGGCCACTATATCATCTAGCTGTCATAAGAACGATCAGTCAAAAATTGAAAGTGTTAGAAAAAATTCTTTGTTTATAAAGATATATATATAACTCACCAAATTAAAGTTTCAATATGTTTTGTATACGCTCAAATTTGGTTCAAATCGAACTACTCGTACTATATTTCATAGCTGGCGTAGGATGGATGGAATCTAATGAAAATTTAGTTTTTGTATACAAATCTCTTTTTTATACAGATGTTTAATCTGAACTCAGCAATTGCGAGCTTCATTACTCTTATCATAAATAGTTTTAGTTTTAATCATTATTTTATAGCTCCCGAACAATCAGTCTTAAATTGTGTTTTGTATAAGAAACGTAGCCGTTCTATTCTGTTATAATTTCAAAGTCCAAACTGAGATTATGAATAGATTCAATTGATAGTATCGACGTCGCCGATTATTGACGATAGCATTAAATACTTACTGTGAACTATCGCAACTATCGATTGGACGCACTCTCGATAGTTTTGCAACACTAACATGCACCAACGTATATGTATTTTACGACACTGGCTTTGTTTAAGCACTTGTTCCGCTTATGATGTGAATGGATGATAATATTGCGATAGTTTAGTTCTTTTGTTTTGATTATTGAGCTTCAGCCGCGTTTATGTTTTGTGTGCGCTTCTTCTTTGGCGTGTGTTTACCGGTCGAGGCAATTGAAAAGCCATTGGGGGAATGCTTGTTGGGCGGGGGGAAAACATACGCATCACGTAGCCGCAGCAGGCAGACACGCATAGCACGCGTCGCAGTCGACATCGCTGTCGTCGTTGCCGTCGCAGTCAGCGTCGCAGCCAGCGTCACTATCAGTTCCCATGCTCATTCTACCATTCGCCATTCACTTCCCATTCTTCATTCCCATGTCGAGGCACAATCGAAGGCAATGTAAACAAAAGCCAACGGCAAATATTTTTTTTATTTTCTTTCAACTTGTTTTTGCTGTTGTTCTCAGCAATTAAATGAAAGTTTTTCGATGAGGTGCGACCGTGGTATGCTCAGGGGATGAGTGGTGTGTTGTGGGTGCGGGGCCGGGCACGGGTGCTACAATGGGTACGGGGTGCCACCACAATGCAGAAGCCGGCGAGCAAAACAAAAACTGCAAAAATGTCATACGCCGTTTACAATGTATGCGTGCAGCGCAGTGTGAACGGAGATGGAGGCGGTTGGGGTGTAATTGGGGTCGGGGTCAGAGGGAGTAGGCGGTGCCTATACACACAACATTCATATATGTATGTATATGTATGTACATGTGTACATATGTTGGCATTTGAGTGTAGGGGTTGCTACTACAAAAGCAATTCAATTAAACCTGACTTTGTGCCCAACTGAGATAAAAAAGATTTCATATAATATTGAGAAATATATTTTAATCCCAGTAACATTCGATGGGCTTATCGAGGGTTCTATCATCGATGTCATCTGAGCTGTCCCTGATGCCTGGCATCATTGGTCACACTCAGCAGCATAGTTTGCCTGCTCAACTATCACAAAAACAAAAACTGATAGGATTGATACGTTCTGGTGAACGCTGTGATACATTTTTCTGTCAAAATCAAGACGTCGAGTTCATCATTATTTAAAATTAAGTCTTATATGTATGTCTTACTGCAGATCTTAAATACCATACATATGTACATACCTACATACATATATGTATGTATGTATATTACTTATTTAGGAGGCGTGGCACCAAACTCCTCTGAAGCGGTACCATCGATGGGGTCATCGATGTCATTACAACCAGGTGCCAGGCCGTAATAAAGATAATGCATATACAATTAAGTATTAGACCTATAAAACATAAAATATGAAGTTAGACCAACGTTATAGAGTTTTTCTTTTCCTTTTTTAGTAGCCACTACTATTTTCATGAACGGACTATTTTGAAAGCATTTCTCTAAAATCGTCAAACTAATAAGAAATTTGATAGAAAGTAAAGGGATTTTTTCATTATTCTCTTCTTTGCATTCTATTCTACAAAAAAAGTGGTCATACCATTATTTTACAACGCTAAAAACACCTTTAAATTTGATTTTAGTCCTGTGACGAGCAGCACTACTATTTTTATGAACACAACTGTACATACATACATACATATCTATTTATGTATATACAAACATACATACATTCTCACAATTGTATTGCCTTGGTGATTTAGTTTTAGCAAAATTTTCGGAAAAGTCAATAATGATCTTAAATCAAACGTATTAAATGTGCCCTCAGAAAGCTCAGTGGTAGTAAGGATATTTGGAGAAAAGATTTGATGTATTCAAACTTACTTGTTTAATCAAAAATAATTGATAAGTAAAACAAGACATTGAAAATGAACAGAAGAAATTATGAATTCCCTGGTATAAAGACAGTAATAATTGTGAATTTCTGAACTTAAAAGAGCTAATTTCGACTGCTTCTTATCTAATCTGGCTCGTAGCATGTTATACATATTGATAACAGTGTTGAAATTCATGATAATTCTTCTATTTGTGTCTAGCGCATAGATATACAGTTCATATCTCGATTATCATAAGTTAAACATAACATTGACGTATTACTCTACTAAAGCTAGCAAAATATCGATGGCACAATCGATAATATCGTTGAATTTCGTGGAGTAACTGTTGAGGAATATCAAGAATATCAAAGCATATGTACATATGTATATAGCTTATACATACATTATAGCTTATACATACATATGTACATATATGTATGTATGTAGTACATATATTTTTCTTAAAATTTTTGTATTAAGGCAATATTTATATTATTGAATATATAATAAGGAAAAATCTGAAGAGCTGTTATATTTTTAAGAAAAAAATGAATGTTTATTACCAAAACAGCATAAGTTTTTAACAGTTTTTGTTATACCTTTGCAGAGGGTCACGAAATGTGTGTTTCCGCCCCCACAAGTATATATATTTATTCTTAATCAGCATCAATAGCCGAGTTGATATAGCGATGACCGTCTCTCCGTTTGTTTCTATGCAAACTGGTGTCTCAATTTTTAAGCTTTCGTAATGAGACTTGGCACAGATCCTTCATTTTGCTGCAGGCAGTACACAGATCGTACATAGATCGTACATAGACCGGAATGATTGGTCGAAAACTATGTTTTTGTATGAAAAACTTTTTCCTTATGAATAAATCCTCACCAAAGTCACACAAGTTGAGTGTCTGGAGAGTTTATACAATTTGAAGAAATTTGGTCACAATCGTACGACTATATCAAATAGATTCTATAGGACCAATCGAACGAAAATTGAGTTTATGTATGAAAAATATTGGCGCAAGAGTATAATATATGTATATGTGTATATTATACATATGTACATACATATTGTACGTAGACTCGGCACGCCAAAGTTAGCCGTTCTGTCTTGTTTTTTTTTCCAAGAATTTGTAAGTTTTTTTTGTGCTCTAGAGCTCTAATTGAAACAATCTCGTTTAGATTTACATTTAGATTATATCAGCAGAAAAAGCTTTAATTAGTTTTATTGATTCCTGTAAAACTCTAAATTGTGGACTGAGAGATTTTAAAAATAACTGATACAATTGTGTGCGGTCTTTCCTATAGATAGACAAATAGATAAACAAAATAAATCCTAATTCTGACTTTTACATTGGCAACACTAAAATGTATAGCTTAAAAAAAAACAATAAGAAAAACATTGCTAGGCACTCAAATAGTAAAAATGGGATTGGTATAGAATATTCATCCAATCCAACTGTCTTTAAAAAATAATTAACCTCCCAAGCCCAGCTGTTCCCAGATTTGATTCAAACTAGCCAGCGGGTCTCAAAACTCCCACACCTAGTAATCTAAACAATTTGATTACATTTTCCTATTGGTCTTGTTCTTCTTGATCTTCTACTTCATTGACATGTCCTTTTAAAGTGTGACCATATTTGCAAACAGTGAAAATACTCCAAGGCCAAGATATAAACTTAGAGGTGCAAAATAGACTTCGGGACGCGAAGGCGGGATGCTCGGAATGCAAATTGCGGAACCGGCGGGCCTTCCGTACCGATCGCCACTTTAACTTAAACATGAATACAATTGAAACTGTCGATGAATTATCAGCTCTATTATGTACATATGTATGTACACACGTACATCCATGTGTGTGTACATATGTACATACATACGAGTTGAATGAACTTCACCATGAACTACGGGCAATGCTGATAAAGAATTTAACTTGGTTTATTTCTAAAGTGGTCATAAACAAAGATGCCACTTGTCCTTGACACAGTGAAAGGCAAAAACAACAACAACAACAAAAGTTGTATATACATATACACATGTACATACATACATATGTATACATACATACATACATACATACATACATACATACATACATACATGGGTATATTGTAATAACCATGACTTGCGCTTGTCATCGGACTGCGCTGCGACTGCGACAGCGGCAGCGGGAGACGACGCGTCGTCATTTCTCACACCCCCAATGGAGATGGGGCAGCACATTTTCATTATCGGTGCTCCTCATGCAAATGCCGCCCGACTTTGCATAGCTTAGGTCAGTTTTTCGTGCCATAAAAAGCCAAACAGTAGCAGTGGGGCCAACGGGGGCAGCGCTGCCGTCGCTGCCAGTGTACGAACCCTTTTTTTCGCCAGGCACACAAATACATGCATAAAAAAAAACAGTGCACACATATAAACGCATTTAACGGTTTTATGTGTATTTACCATTAGGCTTTCAATGGGCAATAATAATGGGGGGCTGCTCTTTGCGGCTGGCCATAATTTATTGGCCACTTGTTTCTAAGCAGCGGTTGTGTCGGCAGTGGCAACCTGCCGCAACAGCAAAAGTACACACATCCATACATACGTACATACAATGAATGAGCGAGTGAGCAAGCGACGAGTGGAGTGAGTGACGTGGAGAGCGAGTAACTGAATGGCACTCGCTAATAAGCATCAAGAGCAGACACAAAAGGGCAAAAGCAAAAGCAACAACAACAATAACGGCAACAGCTGAGACTAGAGAGGCCGGTCAGGCAGCACGTGCTAAACACATTTAACGACAACTACAACAAGAAAAACAATAACAAGAGCAATAACGATAGCGTCAGCGTTGCAGGCGGGGGGCACAAAAACGATTAAATTAAAAACCAAAACAAACTAAAGAAACGGGCAGCGACGTCAACGTCAACAGCGACAGCGACGCGAGCAGTGCCACGCGAGACGATGACAACAACAAGGAGAGATACTCGCACAACATGTTGAGTACACCAAAAAAAAAATATATATAAAAAAAACAGCAGCAGCAGCAACAACAACAAATGCGCCATAGCTGCGCATAATAAACGTCAATTTAAAATGCTAAAAGCTCAACAGCGACGTCAGCATCAACGCCAGCAGCGCAGCCAGCGACGACGCAGCCGGCGACAATAATAATAAAAAAAGGCGAATCGCCAAAAGTTAAGAAGAAAATACAACACACACAAAAGCACACACATACACACACACACACACTCACAGTGGGAGACTTGGCGACGGCAACGTCAACTGCGGCCAAAGTGAGCAATAAAAAATAACCCTTTTTCCGGTTTTTTGTTTTGCTTTGCAGTTTCTAATCAAGAGAAAATACATAAAAAGCAAAAAATGCCGCTGCGACGGCGGCGGCGTCGACTGACTCTCTGAAAATTACTTTGTTGTCAGGCCGCTAATTCTTTTGGCATTTAACATAAGTACATACAATAGATTGTGGCTGAGGGGAATTCCCCTCTACTTTGTTTTGTTTGCTACGTCCTTAAGCCTTTTTCTGTTCTGTCACGTAGTGAAAAGGAAGACTTAACAAAGATGAAGAAAATGATACAGTTAAAAAAGATGCAGGGATACCCAATTGCAAATAGATTGAGTACAATTAGCTAATTGGAGTCGGAACTTATTAGGAACAGTGCAAAATCCTTTGATGCAGCTTAAAGCTATGGTTCATAAGGAGGTTCCTTGAGTGAATTGCATTGAGTATGAAGTAGATAAAGCAGAAAGTTGAAAAAATTCGTTGTTATCTATTAAAGTCTTAGCTCGGATCGGGTCTATAGATTAAGTAATAAATAGATAAATAGAAAGAGTATTTATTACACCATGAGGTCTATAAAAAAGACATCCGTAAGCTTTCAAGCTCTTAACACTTGAATTATAATTATATATACATATGTAGCTCAACAATCTGAAACAAATAAAGCTTATTAATGACCAATATATGTATATATTTAATTGGCATTTGAATATGCCAAGAATAATCTATTTAAAATGTTCATTTACAACGCTAATAGTAAAAACCTCAATTGAATTAGATCAGTTGTAACAAATTAACATTTACTACGTGTATAGTAAAAACTGTAATTGAATTGAAACAGCTGTTCCGAGCACTCAATGACTGGTTGTCGCCTATCAATAATAACCCACGCCGATTACTCGGATTTCACAGTCGATAGTCAATAAAACGGGCTGATAGCTTACTACTTACTACGACTACAACAGCAATACTAAATACCCAGACCAATAAAAACAATAAAAATTCATCTCAAAGCTATTTACATAGCGATCAAAACAGAGGAAAAAAATTCATACACAGCTGGGCCCCCGTTTCGTGACCGGGACGGCGACGTTGACGTTGACGTCGATACCGATGCCGATGCCGGTATCATAAATAATTTCGATTTGACTTATATTATTAGCTAAATAAATAAATATGAATGAAACAAATAAAAATACAAACAAACAAACAACGAGGGGCCTAGGCATGAATGAACAAAAGACAAACCGGCGCCAGAGACGCTGACGCTTACGCTTACGTTGTTATGCGACGCCGACAGCGCTGCTTAGCGTGAGAAAAACCATTCAAATTGTCAAACGAGACCAAAACCGGCGGGCCATAGACGTAATTTTGTGTCTCTATTAAACGACAATCAAGCGAGTCAAACTGAATACAAACAGATAGCAAGTGATTGAGTAGAAAGAAAAAAAAACGATCAACAAGAATCATTTACACACTTGTGTATGCATGTATGTGTCGTCTGTAGCATGTGTGTGTTTGTATGTTACTAGACCACTTAAGAGCTGTGGGTCAAGTGGAGGTCCATAAAATAAATTATGTGCCTATTTCAAAAGGATTTAACAAAAAAGCAATGCAGATAGGAAAACAAGAAATTTTGCCTTATAGATATGGAATAATTTTAAAAAATCTTTCACCGATTTTGAAAATTTGACTGCCACGGGGGGAAATGGGGCTCAAAGTCGCGATTGTACTGCAAGTGAGCCACATTACAGGTGATTTCCCCTTAACAATAATAAATTTAAGGGAAAAGATATGACCCAGGGAATGCCGGAATGCAGCTACTATATTCATATTAGGAGATGACAAGAGTATAGAAAATTCGAAACCCAATTCCGCCCGACAAGGGTTTCTTTTGTAATTATGCCGCACAAATCCATATGGGATGAACAATAAACATTTTTTTACATAGTTTCCAATTTGCCAACTGTTTTTTAGTTCCTTTATGACATTGAATTTTAAGACAAAGAAAATACTACAATAAATATGTTGAAAAATTCATTCACAATGTAAAAGAGTCACAGATACGAAAATAAATATCAAATAATTTATAAAACATATCATTTTATGCTTCGAATGAAACCTTATAACACAAGAGTAATTAATTCTGGGAAAGGCAGTATGTTCGATATACCATTACGCATTGATCTGAATTTTTTAAAATTTGTACCTTCTCCGGCCCTGTCGAAGTTTTTTTTTTCGAGATTTTCGTCCTGTTCCATGCCTTATATTGTAAATATATTTATGATTGTTCTTATAGATTTGTTGTTACACTGGTACGATAGCATATAGACCATAAGTAGATACATACATACGTAGCTTAAACTTTGGCTATATCCGATTTGAACATATCCATATGAATTCTTCTCGGTACAAATGTAATTTTAAGAACTTCAAAGCTGTCAAAATGAGTGACCACTCAATTTGAAAAACGCACATCGTATTTTTGTCTAAAAGGTGAACGTGAGTGTTGCGGTCTGTTAAAATGGTAGACCTTCAAGGTAATTTAATGGTATTTTGTTTTGCTAAGGCGTGAACTTTGAAGACTGGGGTCAATGGAGGTTATGTTGTACTTCTAGTGGCTGCGAAGGTTATGTATTGAATTTGACCAATCGAAGAGTCAGTCTTCAATGAGGAAATACACAAATGCGGCACATCAAGGCTACTTGGGCCAGACAGAATCCAAGATCTTCGTGGTTAAGTTGTTCTCTTTCTGTGCCGCCCTGATAGTCGTTACGTGCATTTTGTGCAATGCAAACATAACCTCATTCAGCAGCATTCAGCTTATGGGCAGTGCGGCGCTTAACAGCTGTTGCATTGTTGTTGTTGTTGTTTTGCTCGCACATGATGCCCCTGCAAGGAGCTAACTGTTAACTGACGGCGTAGCAACTGCAACTCGTTTTCAGACCCACGCCTCCTCCTTTTACCATTTGCCATTCATACACTTTGGCGCACGAACTGGCGTATCAAAACAAAAAAGGCAACGAAGTCGACGTCGACGTTCTGAGCACAATTAATAAATTATAGACGGCGCTGGCGACGGCCGCGCCGTTGGCCGCGGCGTTGGCAGACATTGTCCAAAAGGCAAAGCAAAGCACAAGCAGCCACCCAACATGGCGTCACGTGTAGTGAGAGAGACAGCGAACGTGAGATGGAGTGGGATGGCAGAGAGGTGGCAGTAGCGGCACGCGAAACAAGTGATCAAAACAAAAACCGAAAAACGAATTTATCATTACAATTACAACAAGGCAAAGGCAATAAAATTAATCAGCAATTCAAAAACTGCAAGTGGTTGTCGGGCATTCGTTGTTGTTGTTGTTGCTGCCGCTGTGGTTGGTTTAATAACCCGAAATAATCGCTGCCAATGTTGAGAGGAGACAGGCGAGACGTGTGTGCCAGACAGAGATGCACATACCCGTAGAGCAGATGAAGTAGAGCAGTGGCAGACGACGCGGCCGTTGTTGACGTCGCCGTCGTCATCATTAAAACAACATAAAAAGTAATAAATAAATATGAGTGTGAGCATGCTTTGTATGTTGGCATGTATGTACATATGTATGTGTACGTATGAGAACGAACGACCTTCAACTTCCTACCCCTGCTGAGCTAGTATGACGATGACGATGGCTACCTGTCTGTCAGCGTCAATGCTGACGTCGCCGTCAGCGTCGCTGCCTGTTGACATTGATAGCTTCAACTGTAAACTTATACAAAAGAGCTAAAGAGCTCTAGCTCTCAAAAGAGTGTGTAAGCGAGAAGGAGAACGCTGTGTGTAAGTGCACTGCAATCAGCATAAATTAAAGGCGAATGCAACATGTGACTCTGTCTGAGATTTTTCGGCTGATGCTGCGCGACGTTATTGTCGCTGTTGCCGTCGACGTCGCTGTTGCCGTTGCCGTTGTCGTCTCTGCCATGCTAAATATTTTGCATATGCAAATGCAAGCGCACACACACACACACATAATCGGATTGGGAATGCACCTTGCACGACGTCGACGACAACGTCGCGAATTCGAACTTGTTTGAAGTCTTTTTTAGCCCAAAGAGAGGCAAAGGCGACCGACAAGAGCGCGCACTCGTGAGTTCGCCGCAACAACAGCAACCAAAGTCGGCAGCATGTTGCATGCAATAAGGAGAAAAAGTAAAACAACAACAAACAGCAGGAGGCTGGCTGCCAGCAGCCAACATCCCGTTGCAAGCGCTGCAACGTCGTAAACAAATTAAACTAATAAGCGCAAAAGGAACAACGAACGTAATCATAAAGTAAACTGCAAGAGACGGCAATGCAGCGCCGGCTGCAGCAGCGACGCGTCGCAGTCGTCGCTGGCCCAACTTGACTGTCGAAATCCATTATAACCTCAATCGGCAATCGCATTTCTTCCTTCGAGTGGAGCGCAACATAACACGGACATAAACCACGACAAGAGAGCTGAGAGAGCGTGAAGCTGGAGTGGGCGGCCATGTGTGTGTCTGCCCAACAAAAGAGCGGAATTCAAGAGCTGGAAACTAGGATGGCAACTGTAAAATCATCAAAACTACTCACAACAACAAACAGCACAGTAAAGTTGTTACTGGCTACCAGCTTTTGCTTTTGACCAACTCTAATCCGACTCGGGTATGCAGGATGGGCAAAGAGCATGGACATAGGACACTAGAATGCTTTAGCGACTCGATGGGGGCTTGGTTATTTAAAACACAAATCGGGGGGCAACGGTAGAGGAATACTAAAGAGCATACCGGCACTCAATGGAGAGATTTAAGTTACGGATCTTATAATTGCTAAGTTATAATATGTAATAATAAGATACCATAGAGAAGAAGGGCACTATGGGCAGTTGCTTCAGGTTTTTGATCCTTTAAGCCAACAGTACAAACAAGATTTTTACTCCCTGTACCCATAAAATGGGAAAAAAGGGGGTACTAAATCTGTGCAAATGTATGTAACAGGCAGAAGGAGACATCTCCGACCCTGTAAAGTATATATATTCTTGATCAGTATCAAAAGAGATGTTGATTTGGCCATGTCCGTCTGGCTGTCCGTCTGTCCGTCCGTATGTATGAACGCAAGGATCTCAGCAACTATAAGAGGTAGAGACATCAAATTTGGAATGTAGGTTCGTGTATAGCGGGAGCAGGTCAAGTTTATTTTAGATTTGAGATATCTCCCCCGTTCCCCCGCTATTCGAAAAAACGTTTTACAGGGGGAAGAAGCAGCACAGCCGCAACTTAAAATGCCTCGCTTGCGCTGCGCTTGAGCTGTGCCCGTGTGAGTGCGTCTTTTGTGTATGTGTGTGTGTATGTGTAAGTGTACGTAGATGCGATCGGAAATTTTTAACCTAAGTACAGGGAGGTTAGTAGTCGGGTATACTCGACTATAGCATTCTTACTTGTTTTAAATGAAATTATTGCTTTGAATTTCGACTGAACGGTGATATTAAAACAACAGGTACAATACTATCTTCTTGTGCCCTTGCAGAGAAGAAATTTATAAAATCTCAAAAAACCATGAATGGCGACTAACTTCGGAGTACCGAAGCTACATACATATGTATATACCCTAGCAGGAATTTATTTTTATACAAAACTTAATTTTTGTCTGATTGCTCATGTGGTCCGATTTTGATAAAATTATAGAAAACTATTTGAAGTATAATAAAACTCTCACTTAGTTTGGATAAAATATTTGTATAAAAAAAAGCTTGATTTAGTGATACAGTGGTCCGATTTTGACTAAGTTTGGTCAGATTGTATAAACTCTCAAGAAACTCTGTTTGGGAAAGTTTGGTAAGGATACCTTTATAAACAAAAAAGTTTTTCTTACAACAACATAGTTGTCGACCGATCATTCCCTATGGCAGCTATATGTTATAGTGGTCCGATCGGGCCGGTTCCGACATATGTACTGCCTGCAGCATAAAGAAGAGCCTGCGCCAAGTTATATTACGATAGCTTGAAAGCTGAGAGACTAGTTCGCATAGAAACAGACCGATAGACGGACTTCGCTATATCGACTCGGCTATTCATTCTGATTCTTAATATATATACTTTGTTGGGTCCAAAACGTCTCCTTCAGTCCATTACACATTTCGAGACAAAAAATTAAGGGTATACAAAAGTTAATACTACAAAAAAATAATTTCATCCGATTGTTCCTTTGGCAGTTATACGATATAATTTTCTTGTATGTTTATTACTCCCTGTACCCATAAAATGGGTAAAAAGGGGGTATTGGATTTGTGCAAAAGTATGTAACAGGCAGAAGGAGACATCTCCGACCCTATAAAGTATATATATTCTTGATCAGTATCAAAAGAGATTTCGATTTGGCCATGTCCGTCTGTCTGTCCGTCTGTCCGTCTGTCTGTCCGTATGTATGAACGCAAGGATCTCAGCAACTATAAGAGCTAGAGACACCAAATTTGGAATGTAGGTTCGTGTATAGCGGGAGCAGGTCAAGTTTATTTTAGATTTGAGATATCTCCCCCGTTCCCCCGCTATTCGATAAAAACCGTTTTACAGTTACAATTTTCAAGATATAGCTTTAAGATTTGGCATGTCCAGTACTTTAGTCCCTCTTAATCTACTGTCCAAATTTCAAGTCGATCGGATAATAAACACGGAAGTTATTCACGAAAGAAGATTCAGTGCTGCAGCAAGGGAAGAAGAAGCACAGTCACAACTTAAAATGCCTGGCTTGCGCTGTGGCTCGTGCGTGTGCGTATCTGTGTATGTATGTGTAAGTTAACGAAGATGCGATCGGAAATTTTTGACCTGGGTACAGGGAGTTTCGTAGTCGGGTATACTCGACTATAGCATTCTTACTTGTTTTTTATTTGCGATCTGTCTTAGGACAATAAACAAATTTTATAATTAAAACTAAAATTAACAGGATTGGTTGCGCTCCAGCGAGCGAATATTCAGTTAAATCATCCTTAAAATCCACGAGGAAGATCTAGTACATGATATCTCTTCAGTCTCCTAAGGTCTCTGATATTATATAATAGGTTTATTGCTAATGAATTTTCACTTATAATTTTATACGATAAAACGGTATAATACATATCAAAGAGAAGCGCTAAGTTTGGGATATCTTGGAAAACAAATAAAGGTTTTCAAACATCTTTTTTGTGAGAATTCCCTGTCAGCTATAAGGTTTAATAGTCCGCGTAGCAATAGGATATGGTTTGTGAGTTAAAACAATAAGCCATGTTTTCCTACTATAAGATAGATCCGATATAGATCCAATCTATAATATAGATCCGATTCCGATCAGTTCCGCAATACTATATTTTACATACAGAAACAACACTGCCAAGTTTCATTCAAATTGAGAATATTATGCATAGAAACAGAGAGACGAACGGAGAAGAGAGAACGCCTTATTCAATATGTTACACATTTCGTGACTATATTATAATACGAGTACCTGCAAGGGTATAAAAACAGCTTAGGTGTCTGTCTGGACGGAACGAGTATGTATATTTTGCAGCATTACATGAAGAATTTTAAACTAAGCAAAAACTTTCGTCTGTAGTTTTTATATTGACAGTTTTTACTATAGTATGTACTAATAAGGGCATCTATACAGTTAGAATTATGGTTTGAATAAACAAAATAATTTAGTAATTAAATGTTGTTTTTTTTTTTTAATTTCAATGAATTTTTGAGCGGTCATCGCCAATGGGCAACAAAAATCGCATTTTTGATTATAGAATATTATACAGTACGTTGAATACAAGTACAAATATTTATAGTAAATTATATTTAAAGGGTTTAACCGGGATTCGAACCCGGAGCTTTGTGCGTCAGGCTATGCCCTGACATAATTAAATGTTATATGTAAGACACGTAAATTTATTGGCTTAGGGATGGTCATAAATCCTCGATTGTGGCTGAAAATAAAATCCATCGATTCCGTAGATGGTGACTTCGACTGTTTTCCAGCTCTACTACATACTATTTACATAATGTATAGTATATATATATATTTATTGCAATTAAATATGGATAAAATCAAATACTTATAAAGATATATGTTTCTTATTTGAGATTTAAAATCAACAATAAGCTTTTGATTAATTAATTAAATTTTACTTTAGCGAATTTTCTTTAACTTTCCCTTACAGTACTAAGTACAGCCTACTTTACGCCCTTTCTTTCCCTCCTTGAAGTTCAATGTTGATTATATTAAAATCTAATTTAACACTATTATATTAAAATATATTTGAAATCACAGACTAAAGATAAACATATAATATAATAAATATATATGTATATAATAAACATAGATAAAGATATTATATCCTTAGTCTTTGGTTAAATGTTTTTCATGGCTGAAAGTAAAACAAATTTTACAGTGGTTCGTTTCCCTCTCGACCCATGAATCGGCTTATGAATCTGAAACTCTGAAACAGTTCATCAGGTTTGCTCTAAATTTAAACTAAAAACTTTAACTTATATTGATTTGAATTAACGAAATAAAGAGAACATTATTTTAATAATTGTGTGTAGGACCATCTATGTTAAAATGTCATTATTGTTCATTAAATATTAAATAACCCAAAAGAGTTTACATATCCTCCTATTTATAAAAATAAATGCTGCGATTTGAGCTTTGGCTCGTCTATTTTTTGGACAACTGATTCCGTTTAAGGTTCAGTTTAGAGTACAACAATAGTAGAACTCCGATTTCGAACCGGTTCTGTTCAAAACCGGCTTGCAGCCTTGTTTCTATTGGAGATAGTTAAGGTCTTATGTAGAGATAGTATTAATACGGAACAGTCTTACTTCTTTTCTACATATCAAAACTGGATGATTTTCTCAGTATGAAAGTATTGCGATTGGAACAATCTTATTCGCAATATAACTTATGCCTGCACCTGATCAAAACTGGAAGTGCTGTGAAACTTTGTAGGCACATTCGTAGACACGATCGTTCCAACAGATTTACAGTTCCCAAACAGCGGAGCAAAAATAGCCAGCCGCAAATACATATTGTTATTTTGATGATTTTTTACTCAATAGGCTAGAGGCGAGAGTCGAGTCAAGTCGAGTCGAGGCGAGGCGAGTCGCGTCGATTCAATTCGAGTCGAGTCATCCATCAGAGGGGCTGAAACGACAACAACAGACATCTCCAAAAATAATGCCAGATACTATAAAGACAGCTACAGCCAGAGCCAGAGCAACTGCAAAGCATTAACAGCACAAGGCCAACAGCTGGTCGCACTGGTCTCTGGTCGGGTCTAGAGTCTCGAATCTCGAGTCTCGGGTCGTCCGCGTCGTTCCACATTCATCTGCGCCGAACCTGCAGCATTTTTAGTGATATTTTCGAGTAACTAGCACAACACAACAGCAGCCGAACATGTTCAAAGTTTCTCGGATGCGGCGAAGACACAATCACACACACACGGGCACACACACACACACACACACTTAAAAAACTGTAATACCAAAATGCTGCCAAATGTTTGGCCACCCACCCCCGCGGCAGAGACCCATTACCCGAACCGGCACTCGAACAGCGTCGTCGACGTCGCCGTCGTCGTCGTCGTTCACCAATTTCATTTCAACATGTTTCCAACAGCCTGAGCCAAGAGCTCGCAGATCTCGCATCCATTCAAACATTCAAAAGTATCTTAAATTTTTGTTTGCTGCTGCCGCCGTCATACCCTCTCTCTTCACTCGCCTCTCGACCAGCACCCCCGCAACCGTTCGCTCTGCGCCGTACTTTATAGTCTTACTTTGTTGGTTTTCTACCCACAAGTCTTTCTCTTTTTCGTTGCCGTAGCAGCAGCAGCAGCAGCAAAAGCAGCAAAAAACCGAGGGTAAAAAGAATTTTTTTATAGGTATTATTTTGTTCCCACATACACGCCGAGGCAAGCGTCAGTCAGTCAGGCAAGCGACGGCCAGGCATGAGGCGGAGGCAGAAGCAGAGGCAGAGGCCGTGACAGCGTCAGCGCATGTACATATAAAACTCGATAGTACGCCATCGCAGGGTTGTCAGGGGCTCTGAAAAAAATAATAAAAAAACTACATGGTTTCGTTGGAAATCTAATTAGATCAAATTAAATAGCTTACCAGTCAATTTAAGCAAAAGTTCGAAAATAATAAGGTACAAGCTTAAAGTTGCTTTTATTTATAGTAGAGGTGTTCATAAAATTGTAAAAAGTATGGAGTATTTAAGGGGTTTTGTTAGTATTGCGTCTCAAAATATTTATTGGAATAAACGGATTTTCGATCGAATTACCAACCGATATACATTTTTAAATAGTTAACATTTAATTGGCTTTAAACAAATATCCAACCTTTTCTCGGAATTCAGAACAGCCAACAACTTGTTAGTTAGTCTAGTTCGAAAGAGCTCAGATTAGACAAACTACAATTTTTGTATAAATCTGTTTCTTATGGTCAGTTAATTTGTGCATAAAATCCCTGTCCTAATTGAAATATTATCTGCATGTAAGAACCAATCTGATCCCGCAATGTGAGTTCAATGCCGTTGGCATTTTGTATGCTTGGCAACCCTGTGCACTTGTATTGCTGTTGTTGTTGGTGCTGGCGCTGCTGATGTTATGCCGCCTGTCTGCCAGCCTGCCTGCCAGTCCCGTCCCCGTAATCGCCCTCACCATCAAAAACCGCCTGACAGCGCACACGATGCGCCGCACAAATATCGTATCGCATTTACTCGGCACTCGCACCAGAGCCAGAGCCAGAGCCATAGCTACATACATATATATTTTTGTAGGTTATGTGTATATAACAGAGGCAGCAGTGTGAGTCAAAAGCGTTGCGATTGTGGGAGAGGCAGCCGAGCGAACGAACGTCGGTCCAACGAAACGAGCTCCGGCTCTCTGTATACCATGCATACATATGCATGTATGTTTGTGTGAGTATCTGTGCGAGGGAATGAAGTCTGTGTACATACAGTGAGAACTGCCTGGCAGCCCCGCTATATGTGAATCAGTATTTTGTGTACACATTGGTTGCTCTGGGCGAGTGGTGACTGTGCCACACTGTACATAAAATGTTAAAACTCTGATTATGACGATGACGTTGGGCGACGGTCGGGCGGAGGCAGAGGGCGCAGAGCAGCGGCATTGGCAGCAACGACTGCGGCAGAGCGGAGCCGGAGCCGGAGCACACACACACAAAAAAAGTTTCAAATGGAAATTTTGAATTAATGAACGAAACGAAACGAAATGAACTAAACTGGTTTCATTTGTGCGCTGCTGCGCTGAGCCGCGTTGAGCTCAGCTCTGTGTTGCTTTTACCCTCCCCGCTTTAGCTGCTGCCCTCTCTATGCCATCACTGTTCGTTGCTGTTGCTGTTATTGCTGTTGTGCCGCTTTCTTGCGTTGCTCAGTTGAAAATATTTTCGCCCCGAACGAAAGAGGCTAATTAAGCCAAAGGAATTTCTCTGCAATTTTGTGCCGCCACACACAACAGCAATTGAGCATTGAAAACTTGATGTCGTCTTTGGCACAGCTGAGCGCAGCTTTTGCTAGTTGAAGTAGGAAGTGGATGCTTACACTGTGGCAGAGAGCGAGAGGCAGCGAAGTCGCGGCGTTGGCGACGCAGTTAGAACATGTTGGCTGATCGGTTTTCTGTTTGATTTCCTCGCCGTCGCCGCAAACACATAGTACACATATTTAGAGGTGGCACACATCGATGGCTCCATCGATAATATCGATAAGTTTAACTTCTATTGCACAAGGAGGAAACATACATATGTTTCAAAACAGAAGCTAGTACTTTTTGGGCGTTGCTTAATCGTTTTATTTATGCTGCGCAGTTTGTTGAAAAACAAAATAATTGTTGATCTGCAAATTGATATTTTTTTTATTTATTTTAGAAAAATTTTTGAGCGTAACAAATGTTTCGATAGTATTGATGTTTTCAACTATAATTATCGAAAACTTTCGATTGGTAACATAAACTATCAATGTTTTGCCACCGCCAATACATACAGACATACATTTGCACGTTGTATGCATGTACGTTTTTCGCCGTACATTTGAATTTGCTTTGTTTTGATTTCAGTTTTTCAAGGCAATCAGGTGCAATATGTTTTTTTTTGTTTCTACTTTGCTCGGCTCGGTTCCGATTGGACGCCTTTTATCTTTGTTTATATGGCAAACGTCTACGAGTATCTCTGTTATTGTTGTTTCGCCTGCAAAAAGCAATCTAGCAAAGCGGAAACGAACGGAGATGCCGTCTCAGCCGATCGATGCAGATTCAGATCGAGTGGTTCGCTCTCGAACAAGTGCACAAACGCTTGGAACGTGTTCTCTCCGTAAGTTCGATTGCCGTTCAAGCTCTGCCAGCGTTGTTTGCCTCTGACAGTCGTTTTCCTCCCTGCTCCCTGGCCTTTGCGCCGCGGCTGCCGCAACTGCTTCCTGTTCGAATGAACGCTCTCTTATCAGTTTGTTATGCTTTGTACAGCCAGTCAGGTCGCAATCAGAGCTGATTCAGCAGGTTGATCCCCAGCTGGGGTGCCTTGCTGCAAGGATTTTATTATGTTATAAGAATTGCGGATATCCCTTTCTTAAGTATACGTACATTTGTACATCTCTATACTTACAAACAAGTATATATGTACATAGTATCGATCGATCAGTTTTGATCATTTAAAAACAATTATCGATACTGTCGCTATTTTTGGTTATTTCAATATAATAATTGATCTTATCATATGTTTTAAAATGGGATTTTAATAATTTGTAAGCCCTATCAGCGGGGATTATAATTAATTACAATAACAATATACAGCATCGAAGGAGACGTTTAAGACCCCATAATAATAATCGGGTTTAAGAAATACAAAAAATTACATTATTAAACTCTTATTTTTAATAATTTCTATACCCTAGCAGAGCGGACTATAATTAATTACAATTTCAAAATAAATCATTGAAGGAGACGCTTAAGACCCCATAAAGTATTGTAATATGAAATGTAGGGATCCGTCGAATACGTATTTATCTTAAGTATACATACATATACATATGTATTCATTCATATACAAATTTATATCGATACTTATGATAACCTCAAATATATAAACAATTTGATCGATATTAGCATCGAATTGTAAAAGTACAATAAAAATGAACAGTAAAAACACCCAATTTTTAATCAATTATATTCATATTTCATCCTCCAATAGTTTCTACATGTTGGGGTATATACTATCTTGTCAAATCGAAGTTTAAAGACTTATCAATAGTTCTAGCATGCGCTACAAATTAGAGTTTTGTGAATAAAAGATATTCAGATAGGATGATAAAAGATAGAATTAGAGGAGGCAAAATATCTATGAAACTATAATAAGTCTGTGAGTTTCATAGGCATTATATTAGATCGATTGATTGATATATGTATGTATGTATATAGATATACATATGTACATATATGTCCAAGAACTACGGAGTTTTATATTATTTAGTAGAAAGAATAAGTTTCTCACTTATTGTTTTTACTTTTTGAAGAGAAAAAATAAAGCCTCGCATTCGAAAGTATGATAGATGGTATTAATTTATCGACTACATATATTTCACTGTATCGGTCGCTTAAAATCGATAATAATGATAAGCCTTGTATCCTTGCAAGAAATTGGACTAATGAAGGGAGTACAGTAAATCTTTATCATACTAATGACATAGGAAAAACTAATCATAAGGTACTTAGGCTTGATGTAAATATTGAAACTGTGATTCGAAACCCAATCAAAAACTATAAACCTATCGATGATGGGCACCACAGATAGTTTGAAATTACTAATATGCCACTATGCCCAACGATAATCCTTGTGTTCGTGGAAGTTGGGCTGACGAAGGGTGCTACTGTACTACAAGGGAGTACAGTAGATCTTAATTATCCTAGCGACAGAGGCAAAACTAATCATCAGGTTCTCAACTCTGATGTAAATATAAGCTCTGTGGTTCGAAACCCAGTCAAGAACTATCAAACTATCGACGATGGGCACTATACATCCATACATATGTACACACATACATACATGCATACATATATAGTTTGAAATCAATAATAGGCCACTTTACCCAACGATAGGTTGGGCTGACGATGGGTGCTACTGCACTACTTACAAAGAAGTACAGTATATCTTAATCAAAGGAAAAACTAATCATCAGGTTCTCAACCATGGTGTAAATATAAGCTCTGTGGTTCGAAACCCAGTCAAAAACTATCAAGCTATCGATGATGGATACATACATACATACATACATAGTTTAAAATCAGTAAAATTTGACTGACGAAGGGTGCAACTGTACTACAGGTAGTCCGGTAGATCTTAATCAAAGGAAAAACTATTCATCAGGTTCTCAACCCTGGTGTAAATATAAGCTCTGTGGTTCGAAACCCAGTCAAGAAATGTGTTTTTCGGGACTTGCAAATAAAATGTCGATTCAAGTAAGAGAATATAACATTTTTTACTAATACAACAATGTAGAGTGTTGTAAGAAATGAAAAAAAACATCCTAGCGTTTCTAGTCACAACAAGTCCAAGTCGTGATGTATACAAAAAATATGCAGGATGGTTCCTGGTTGCAAGCTGCCACTGCCGCAGCAGCAGCCGCTGCAGTCGCAGCCGCAGCCGCTGCCACCTGTTTTGCAACACGATCGCGCTTTTTATAGCCAAGTTTTTAGCTGGTGTTGTTGTGGTTGTTAAAAACCCGTCTAAATCTAAAAGCGAAGCAACATGTGTGCGTTTGAAAGTGCCGGCAAAGCGGCTAGCACTCAATGAGGACAGATGTGGGCAAATCGCAATCACAATCGGTGCGGGGTGGGGCGTCTGGGGGTTGCGATGGGGGTTGGCATTTGCCTCTAAGTGGGTGCGAGTGCTGGGCAAAGTAAAAATATTTGCACGACGCAGCCTCACACACACACACACACACACACACGCACACACATAGACTGAAAGACGCTGCGGCGGGGGCGGAACGCATGTGGGCGGTTGCGCAACTCAGCTGACGTTGCCAGCAGCAGCGACGCCAACGCCGACGCCGCTGCAAACGCCAACACCAACGCCGCTTGCATTGAACTCGGAAGTAAACGCAATAGAGAATAATACGCGAGCGTAAACCAAACCAGTTAGCAACATGCAACATCATAACATATTCAAATCGCTAGCGTTGACGCTGACAGCAGCAGCAACAGCAACAGCGACTGCGACTGTGGCAGCGCGTGCAGCATCTAGCAACTCAACACAGCGCCAACGCCAACGCCAACGCTAGCGACAGCGGCAGCGGCAGCGACGGCGCTTTTACTCTCACGTGAAAAGTTAGATGCTCAGCAAACACCGTCACGAATTAAACTAAACAACCACCCAGCATAGAAAATAATAATGCATAATAAGCATCGCAAGGAGCAGAGCAGCGTGCCCGACTGGAAGATACCTTGGACACAGTGCCAGTTCCAGTCTCTGAATACCTTTCAAAAGCAAAACGATTGCAAGTCCGAATGCTTTTCGAAATCGTGTTCACATATCTGACTAAACAAGCGATCGTTTTCCTATTCGATGTTAGGAGTCCGTGTTTATCCTTTCAAATCAATCGGTTTCGAAAGTATTTGCTGTTCGCAATTCTGAAAAACAAATAAATATTCCAGCTTATAAGGTTTTACCTCGTATCCAATGGAATAAAAACAATTCGACCATAACTTAATAATATAGGACAGTTGCTTTTCCGTACGAAAACGTGAACACAACATCATAAAAGATTCAAAATGAAAAGTAGTCGAAAATGGCAACAGTTCTCTTTGTTTTCAATCCAATCCGATCACCTTTTTTAATCACTTTATTGATTCGTTTCTTTTTTTGTTGTTGCAATTTTATACCACGGAGAACTTCTAAGTTTGCATAGTATCGATACTGTGCATACTGTTTTTATCGATACTATCGATAGTGATATCTCTCGATAGTTTTTAAGAAAAACATTTACATAAATATTTATGATAAAAGTTGGTTGTATTCTTCATTCGTACGATCTTTTCTATATGCTCGATCCTTATGAAAACAAAATCCTTTAGATTTGTTTAATAATAGTAACTCATAGTACTATATTGTAATCAAGTTGTTATCTTTGGTAGTCCTGGCTTATTTATGACATATGTGGGAACTGTATAACAATTAAAGGACTTTAGAAACCGATACTTCACATTCAGACTTCCAATATTCATGTGAACTGATATTTCCACTTACAGTTCTTAATAGCATGAACTGAAGGTACACCATGGCTACGTTTAGTACAGGGTATTCGAGGCAGATAAAAGAAAAAAATTGAAAACCCCGTTCAGTTCAGGCTGGCCAAAAGTAATGATATCATGTGAGTCAATGGGCGACAACGGCGCACGCATCGATGCCGCAGATACAAAGGCAATAAAAACAAGAGCGAAATACAAATGGGCAGAAATTGGTTCAGGTTCAGGCGGCGCCCCGTTAAAGAGTCCGCGTCGTCAGTCGTCGTTTGTCCACAGCCTGCAGAAGAAGTCAAAGTCGCTGTCGGAGTTGGAGTTGGAGTTCGTATCGGAACTGGAGTCAGAGCTGTTGGGTTGGACGTTGGCGTCGCTGCTAACGCTTGACGCTGACCTTCAATCAAAATTCGCTTGGCGAATTAGAATTGGCGCGCGATTTGCTTTCCGATTGGGCAAATGCAGTTTTTTGGGGCCAAAAGATAAACTGCCCAACAAAGAAAAAAAGAGAAGAAGAAGGAAAAAAACATAACAGCCACAGAGCTCAAAGCGAACGGCAAAAATGTTTCAAGGCGAAATTCGCAGAGCGACAGCGTCGCTGCTGCTACTGCTGCTGCTGTTGCTGCGTCATGGTAACAACAGCAACAACAATTCGCCTGCCAGTCAGTCAGTTCGTCGCATAAAATAGCACAGAGCGCACACGAAGCGGGCGACGAGCTAAAAACAACAACCAAAAAGTACCTGGCACGGCTACAACAACAACGTTGACAACGACGACGTGCCCAAATGCCCAAGCACTCGCAATATACAGATACAAATGCAGCCAGCAGAGAGATACAGCTACAGCTACAACGCTGAAATAAACAAAAATGTTGAACAAAGCAGCGACAGCAACAGCGACGGCAACGGCAACGGCGACGGCCTCAGCAGTAACATCAGCCGCCCAACAGCCGCAGCCACAGTTCGAGTTCAGTTTTAGTTTTCGCTGCGACGGCAACGGCAACAGCGGCGGCTGTTTTCAGTTTAGCTTTTACCTTCCACTTTGCGTTGCCTTCGCACATACCATAACGAAACTCATACACACACACACACACATGCATGCGTCAGTCTCTTCTCTGTGTGTGTGCGCTGTGGAAATGTACCTTTATATAAACGACGACCCAGCACAACACTACACGAAATCCCAACTGACAAGACTGCCAGTACACAAACACAACATACATACAGACATATACAAATATATATATACACACACAATATACATATAATGTGTATGTGTGTGTAGACAGTTACTCAGCGCTGTCGCAGAGTTGCCACACTGTTGTACATTGTCATAGCATGGGCATCGAACTAGTATAGACAATAGGATGGAATATTGTTGAGCTATTTATGTAACTTAAAACTATAATATTCTAATTGACACATTTAAATACCTTTACTAACATTCAAAAATGTTACGGAGAACGTTATAGTTTTATTTTATGGAATATATGTATATTATAAAATCTAATATATTATATGTAAAGCCCATATACATATACTATATGAAAAAATATACTACATGAAGGTATCTGATTAAATATATATTTGGCCAAGTCGAAAATATATGTACATATATACTTTTGTTCAATTAAACATCGTACCTATTGAATTTTTAACAACTATTACATTAACTGGGCCTTTTTTTCATGTCCGATCAAATCAATATTTTAGCAGTTTCAAGATTTAGAAAACGATCAAATTGGTTGAAAAATTTGTATTTCGATTCTGTGGAATTTTTCGATCAAAATTAACGAAAAGAATATTCGAAAACAAGACCAAAAATTTAAATTAATTCCAATTATATGGATTCGAATGTCTATTTAAAGATACTAGACATGATAACTGATCAAAATATTTGTAATTATTTACTACAGTTTTAAGCAAATAATTGTCTAGCAGACAAATACATATCATAATAAAATCAAGCGAACGATCAGTTCTCTAATTTAGATAGCTTACAACTTCTCATCGCAAAGTTAATGATAAATACGGTATTTTTGATAAATAATTGACTTATAAGGTGCATTTTGAGCCAAGTCAGCTTAAAACTGAAACGTATCGAATGCATTTAAGTCACTTTGCAAGCGTTATACAATCCAAACGTGAAACTTTCAAATACTGCGCACCCGATCTGGCAACACTGCTGGCGTTTAAATAACAGCCGCTGCTGCTGCCACTGCCACTCCTACGACCGGCAGCCGGGGCCGTTTGCACAACGTTCGCTTCGATATTGCTTTGGGTTTTGCTGCTTGTCTTTATTTCACTGAAATGTTCACGCTGGCAACGCCATCAACTTCATGTACAGCTGGCAATGCCAGCAGCTAAAGTGCTGCCGTCGCTGCCCTGCCCATGCCCCGTCGACCGACAAACTCGTTCAATTTCAATGCTTTTTACATAAGTGCGCGTCGTACGCGCTTGCCTTGGTGCGAGCAGAGCGTCTGTATCGCTCGCTCTGTCGCTCACACAGCTTGTGCGCTAGCGTGCTGTTGTGTTGGTGTACACTGTACACAGCACAGGGGTGCATTTACTAAATGTATCTGTGTGTATGTGTGCGTGTGTGTGTGTTCGCTGCCTGCCTGCTTGCTTGCTGCTGCCTGCTGCCTGCTTCTTGAGCGCTGGCCAGTTTATTTGTGATTTTAGCATGGCAGACTGAGGTACACGTCGCTCTCGCTCTCGTGTCGCACGCAAACCGATACGACAAAAAATATTCGACGTAAATTTCAGTTCCAAAGCAGCGCGCGTAATTCAAAGTTATCACAAATCAAACAAAAATATACCAAAAAGTTATAAGAAAAAATATATAAAATTTTGAAATAACATTAGACTCACAATTGTGCAACTCCAAGTGTGTGTGCAAACAAATTAGTTACAATTAAAATATTGGCAACAAGAATACAATATATCTGTATAATAATAATAGTGCCCAAAAATGTCATCTGTTCTGGGCCAAGCGGTTGGCTCCAGGCCTCATCAGCTCTCAGCCCTCTGAGTTGCCGCTAAGGATATTACACATAGTGACTAACATTATTCAAAACTGGCATTAAGCAACAAAATAACAACAAAACTACCAAGTGCCAATAATTTTTTTAGTTCTTTTATTAAATTGGATAATCGCAGCAAACGCGCATCTCTCAAAACGGCCCAGCCGAAAATGTGCACTGAGGTGAGTTATTATAGATCAGTGGATGGGGATCACAAATCAAGCCACAATTTGTCAACATATTGAAAGCCAATTCGTACTAACAATATGTGTCAGTTTGGCCAACAGGCCGCTTAAACGTGCTGCCAATTGGACCAGCAATTTGGCGGGCTTCATAAATCATGGGATTGTATCGGAAACTACCTGCAAACTAAATATTCAGTCGGGTAGTTTCCCAACAATGGGGTACTCTTTAGAGCACAATAGCTCTGAGACTGAAAGAGTCTGTTTTGAAAACTATTTCATATAAATAAGTATAAATGAAACTGGCGAGTGTTTTATAAACTGAAGTTGTGACTAAAGGATTGTTGAATGTGCCATAAAAGTTATCTTAAATGATCATATTTATCAGCAAAAAATTGTACCCAGCAAATATTTAAATATATATTTATATAATGCATATGACTGTACTTAATTTATCCCATGATAATGATGTACAACACATCAGTCCAAAATCAAAATCAAAAATCTTAACTGTATTTAACTCATCCCAAGATCTTAAGTTATTTTATATACAATACATCAGTACTCTGTCAAAAATTTTAACTGTATTTACCTTATGCCAAGATCTTAAGTTGTTTCATACACAATACTCAGTCTAAGATTTGAAAACAAAACTATACCTTCTGGATAATTGTTTGATAAAAGCTCATATCCTTAAGCTGCCAAGAGCTTTCAAGCTCAGTATTTTTATAAGAATTCATCTGCTATTAAAAAGACTTTAACTTTGTTCATTTAAGATATATTGTTGGTTACTTTTCAGTCAAAAATACAGTTCTTTCCTGTATCCTAAACTCTCAGAGCAACTTTTTGACATAAGCTCAGTTTAAAGTGACTGCCTTCCTGAGCTTTTAAGATAGGCTTTGAAGGAGTTATTGATTTACAATTCTGATTTGTGCTAGAATAACTTTCTTATTAAGGCAAAGCATACAAGCCAAGTTTGACAAAACTATTAATTGATCTATAAACAAATCTATAACTATCTTATATCTTTTAAATAGTAGGGCAATAGATCTTTATGACCTAATAGATAGAATGCTCTGCCATAAGCTGAGCTTTCAAGCTCATCTGTCCAGCTGTGTTAGAGCTTTTAAGTTTGGCATACAAACTATTTGCGGGTCTCCCAATAACTGTCTATAGCTTTTATCAGCACGTCGTGAACTTGTCTCAAGTTCAGTCTAGGCACAGTTGTTGCTGATAACAGACTGTGTGACCGCGTAGTCTAACTAAACAAATCGCATCTGACGCGGTGGCCATTCATAAGCATATTTTTAGGTGAATCATTCAGGTGGCCCCCTTTTTGTTTTGCATAAGCTTTCATATATTGTAGCTGTATCTATAGCTGTAGCTGTAGCTGTAGCTGTAGCTGTATCTGTATCTTTAGCTCTGGCTGTGACTGTATCTGTATCTGAATCTGTGTGAGTGCGTAGCGTTGTTGCACCTTTTACTTAGAAATGCGCGTAAAGCTGACTGAAGCTTCAACATGTGGTTTCAATACGGTATTCGCTGCGCTGCCTACACTTATTGGCAGTACCTCTGCCGCTGCCTCAGCCTCAGCCTCAGTCTCAGCCTCGGCCGCTGCCTGTGCGTGGGTGGTTGGTTGGTTGGTTGGCTGTTTTGCTGCTGAGCTTTGGGTCTACGTTTCTATGAGTGTCTGTGTATCTAGTATGTGCGGCATGACGAGGCACATGTGTATACACATACATATATACATATGTATTTGTGTGCAACTTGGGCTTTGTTACATGCACCATAATAGCAGGCGGAGGCACAGTTGCTGCGCTTATCAGCGACGCCGTCACAACAACAATGCGCCTTCGTCATGTAAACAATGCAAAAGTTGCACGTGCTTGGCGCAGCCAACATCATCATGCAGCGCCATCTATTGGCACACATTTGCAATAACGCAATATGCTAAATAGCTGCCCGCCAGCTGCTGCTGCTGCTGCTGCTGCCGGGTAAGCCAGCTTCGACGTTGGCGTCGTCATTGTCTAATGCAACAATTGTTGAAGCAGCGCAGTGGCGTCGCTGCCGCCAGACAGCTGACTTTTGGGCCGTTTAATTAATTACATACATACTGGCACTCAGAAAAACAACAAAAACAACAGCAACACAACAAAAAAAACACCAAAAAGTAAATAAATAAATGTAGCGGATTTATAAGAAAAACAGCAACAAAGTTTTTGTGTACGTCGACTGCGCTGCCCGTTACGTTTTCTCTTTCGTTAGCGTCGTTAAGTCGCGTGTCTTTCAACGTCAGCGTCGCCGTTGACGTCGGCGTCAGCGTCAGCGTTGTATTAATTTCTTAGTTCTTATGCGCTGGCAGCAGCAACAACAATTTTATGAATTATGCACTTGCCAAAAACAAGGTATAACTATTTGGTCAACAAGTTTGCAATGCAATTGATTTGAGATTTATATACTTTGACAAAAAGATGATATTCGAGTGGAAACAGGATACAAATTTGAGCTATAGTACTTTCTTATAAAGTGTCCCCTTCTCACCCTGATTTAATTAACGTTACACACTATTTTCAACTTTGTTTAGTTTGAAATTAGGCGTATTTTTCATGCTTCTGATTGTTTTACCATTCACTTTGGCTTTTAGTCAAACTCTGATTTGGTTTTTTTCCAATCTTCCCAAAAAATAATCTCTCCCTATTGCATAAGTTCATGGAATTGCAGCCATTTTGCTTTTATTTAACAATTTTTCGTATGTGTATTTAATTATTAATGCAATTAACAATTCATTCTTGCAATTCAACAATTGTTTGACTTGTATAATCCTTGTCAACTTATCGATAGAGTGCTGCCAACTTATTGGATGTGGCGTTGCCAACGCTTACACAAAAATCGAATATTACTTTATCAGTACAATTTATTTGCATGCTAACTTCAGGATGAAAATTGTGAGTTTTGTCGTAAACATGATAAAACTGCCCGTTGGTTTTCTATAAAGTAATTTTCCTATGTATGATATGCAATAATATTAATATTATTCATTATTATAGAAATATATCTAATCAAATAGCTTTCAAGATGCTTCACTTTCATGTTTTCTTTCGGATATAAATATACATATTTAATTTTCCAAGTATTTGTAGTTGAGTTTTCGGATATAAATATACACATTTAATTTTCCAAGCACTTATAGTTGAGTTTTAATTAGATGTGACAAAGCTTTCGATTGTATTATTAATATAAGGGTTTATCTCAGAAAATGTCTGTCATATATGTATGCATATTATTTTATTTTAATAGTTCGCAGAGTAAATCGACAAAAAATATTCAATTTGTTATTTGCACAGTAAAAACTCTCCATGAAGCGAAGATTAAAATACAAGTTTATTTTCCTTGACAAGGATGTTGTAGATGTGGTTTATACTCAGTTTATACAAAGGAAAATTGTGAATTTTAAGTTTTAGGTCACACTACCATAGCTATAACAATGAAATTTGGTATGGAAGTTCTTTTAGTGCCCTAGTTTGTAAAGGTATTAAGATTTTGTAGCCCCGCTTGCTAACTCTCATATAAATTAGCAAAAACCTATATCTTCCAAAAGTTTATAGCTAGAATTACGAAATTTGAAATGACAACTGCGAATGAGCTCATTGATAGAGGCAAATCAAATAAAATAAATAAAGTAAAATATAATATACAATTAGAATAGAGTTTATAACAATTGGGAGTTATGTGAGTACTTATGGTTATTTATTTTAAGGGCATTTTAAGTGCGGCGCACGCCAAGAGTCAACAAAAGTGTTATCATTATTTTTCCTTGTGCTTCTTTTTAATTGTTCTTTATGGGTTCGGTATTTGTGTGTGTGTGTGTGTTGTTATTGTTTTTGCTGCTGTTTTCAGTTTAGGGTGGTGCAAATTCCGGCACGAGACTTAATTCACTTAATTGAGCAAAGCAGAGGCGACTGCGACGGCAACTGCGACGCTGGCTGAGCGCTGAGAGCATCAGCGTCGCTGTCGCACAAATAGTTCGAAATTGGCGCCGGTCCGGCAAGGCACCCAGACCCGGACCCGGCTCCGACTCCGGCACCGGAATTGGGCTCGCCTCGGCTTTGGCGCTGTTGTTGTTATTGGACATTTGATTTCACTTTCAGATACATTAACACAAGTGCGCTGAATGCGCACGCCTTTTGAGTTATTGGTAGCAGAGACAGAGGCAGCGGCACACAGCCGACAGTTAAGCAGGGGTGGTCGGGGGTAGGCAGCAGCCGGCTGTGCCATTTTCTTTGCTCTTCGATTTTATGAATGAAAACGCGAAGGCGCAACGCGACTTGGTCGCTCCGATTGTTGTTGTGGTTTACTTGCTTTTGGTTGCAGTGCTTTATTTGCATGCATGTGGCAGGACAATACACACACACACACACACACACACATACACTTACACACATGTCTGCTGCCATAAAAATGCCTTTGGGGGCCCGACTTGCGACGCGTTGTCGTCGTCGTCATCATCATTGTCCTCTCTTTACACGTGCATATGTATTAGAGTTGTGCTTTGTAGTTCAATTGCACGAATCAGTCGTTCAATTTGGCTTTGTGGTTCAATTGAATCGAATCAGTTCAGTCTTGGCTTTGTGGTTCAATTGAATCAAATCAGTTGTCGTTCAATTTTGGTCGAATAGGCGAAACAGTTATATAACTCATTCGTTCATACTGTGCCTGCGAATTATTCATTTGTTTATTCAAATTTCTGAAATAATTTTGTTTGTATAATGCTGCAAAAAAAAGTTTCAGCTTTTCTTAACCAACAAACACTTAACGATCGAAGCATATTCATCCTCTAATTCTAGTAGAAGACTTAAATACATATTTAATTACATTTTAAAGCATGTATCTCAACAATTTGTGCTCACAAATTCTGTAAAAACGGTAAAATCTTAAGAAATTTTAAACTACGAGTAGTCCTGGCTGTTCCGATTTCCATTTTAGTTGATTTTAAATCGCAAATCACATATAAAAGAAAGGTATAACAAAAGTTGATAGTACTTAATTCTAATAGTATGTAGTCTTAAATGTTTTCCAGCACAACTTCGTTTGTTTCATTTGTTTGTTATATGATCATTATAATCATTATATATACATATATATCATCAATATAAAAATAATTGTTAATAAGCAAAGTTAATGCAACAAAGAACAGATAATCAGACTTAAATAAACACAACGAAGCAAAATATGACTCCAAATATAAACTAACTAGCTTATTCGTTCAGTTTACTGAGTCGTTCGTTTGAACTTGTTCTGAACGAATCATTGCAACTCTAGTGTGTACGTATATATATGTATCTTACTTATGTGTGTGCCTGTGGACTCCATTAATGGCATTATTATCCTTTGCGACCCATTTGGGGTGCCCGGTTCCTTTTTAATTTTTTGCCCACTTTCTTAAACTTGTTGCTTGGCGGTCAAGTGCGCCATTGAAAGCGAAAACCTCTCTCAATGATAAACTTTAAATAATGATAAAAGGCAAACAAACATTTAAGGGTTGTTACCCAGCCGCCGCCGCCGCCGCTGCTCCCTGGCGCCTCAGCCTTATTGGCGCGCGCCAAACGTAAAAGTCTTCCTCTTTCACAGCCTTGACGCAAAAATGTAAACAAAATGCCGCATGGCCATTTGGGAAAAACTGATACAAACACACACACACAGAGACAGGTGTAAAACAAGACGGGTTAACTGGCGGGGTGGGGTGGGGTGCAACTTGTCGCGCATGAGTAATCGACTAAAGTCACGACTTTGGGACAGGAAGCAGCAATGTTAGTAGCTGGAATCGTTAGTTATCTAATACCCTAGACTAATAGTGAGAAAACGGTATTGAAGTTAGCTTCCTAACTCCCTAATAAAGTACATTCTAAAATCTTTTTAAGAAAGATTATAGAATTCTATATTCTATTTAACTATTAACAATTAAGACATTATATAGACCACATTAATCCCTATTACGAAACTTTCAAAAAATACGTTTGTTTCAGAAAATCTCACCTTTTTGCTTTTGTTTATAACATTTTTAACTATATACTCCTCCTACTCCTAGTCTAGTAGTCAGAAAATGAAGTTGAAGTTAACTTTCTAACTCCCTAATACTTGAATCTTTTCAAATAAAGTAATAGAATTCTATATCTATCTAACAATTAACATTTAAGACATAAAATGTAACGATAAGGTTTCAGAAAATCTCTAATTTTTTATAACATTATTAACTACCTATGCATATGAATCTATATCTATTATAACTAATAATGAACTTCTATTACGACACTTTTAAAAGCCATCGACTTTTGACATAACTACTGATAGTCTTATCAACGTTGACATTGTGCCAAAGAGTTCAAGAACCTCATGCTTTGGTTGTTTTCCTTAAAGATATGACTAGGGGTTACCTAATTGCATTTCCATATCAAACTAAAAAGAAAGTCATGCCCCAATTGCCAGTTTGTCTATCACAACTCTGATATTATGTGGATTATGTAGACAGACAGTATGAGAACAGCTTGATATGATAATGAGGTTAGGAATTCACTTGATATGATAATGTGCTAAAGATCAGAAAGGAGAGATCTACACTTAACTATTCATAAGATGAATACTTGTTAACTCTAACTTTAAAACTTTTCTATCCTCTGTAACTTATTTATACCTCAAAGTGTTGTCAATCTTAACACTTCATTCTTTGATTCAACAGACCATTTCATGGACTCAAGTACAATTCTAAAAGCTTTTCTAATTATGGTGCTTACACTAATTCCTTCTGAGAACTGAATACTTCCTTAGTGCAATCTTGAAACTCCATCCTGAAATTTGTCAAGCCATGGAAAACCAGCTGACAAGACATTGACCATCGTTGTATTGGGTCTCTCTTGACCGATTGACTTGACTGCTTAACAGATTTACAAACTCGAAACGTGCCACATGCTTATATGGTGGATTTACTACGCGATGCCACAGCCTCTGTCTCTGCCTGTGCCTGTGCCTCAGCAATGTATGTTTGGCGGCTAATGTATGCCCAGAGCGTGCAACAGCGGCAACAACAGCAACAACAACAAACAGCTGTACCTCTGGCTGGCGCTGTATCTGTGTATCTGTAGCTGTGCTGTGTGTGTTGCACAAAATCTTATCAATGAATGCGCATCACTTGCACTTGTTTGCACTAGCTAACTAGCGTGAGGGAAGGCTGGGGGACTCACCGACGACGTAAATGGTGCGGCTTTGCTGATGACGGCAACGATGACGTGACGCGTAATGCACTCAACAGATACAGATGCAGGCTGCAGCACAGCTTCAGATACAGATACATTTATGGCAATGTCCAACAGTTTGCACGCAGACAACTGTTAACATTATTATATCGCTGGCGGTTGCGTCACCTACTTAGCAGAACATCCTTGCCGTGTGCGCTAAAGGATAACCAAACAACAATCAAGTGAACTTTTTGCGCTCGGAAATATTTCCATTAAGCTAAATTAAAGTTATCGTGCGGCGGCAGCGCAGTAGCGCCAAGACTAAAACCATTCGACCCCTCTAACCGCTCAGCCCCGTCCAATCTCATAGCTGTCCAGGCTTTTCCATTTTCATTTCTCATGCGTTGCGGCAACACCCGGAGAACACCCGACCGCTCCACGCTTGACAATCAACGAGTACGTCTCTCGCTCAGCCCACGTACAACGTGCAATTCGAAAAGTGGTTTTCATGGCAGCCTGGCCCAAAACCACCACCCAGCCAGCCCAATCATCCCGCGACCCAACCACCCAGTGCCGGAGCCAGAGCCATAGCCGGAGTCAGCGCCGTAGCCGTAGCCGTGTAGCCGTAGACCGAACCGTAGAACGGTACTGGCATCCTGGCAGTGGTAGGCTTTATTATGTCAGCCCCAGCGAGAGGGGCGAGAGCGCATTTCACCCAATTTCATTATATTTGCCAACGTTTTTAGCTTTTATACGTCATGGCATATTTCACCACACACACTCGCATAGTAGAACCCACCACCGAACCACCCCCGGAGGGTGTTTTTTTCTTGGGTCGGGGGTAGCGGGTTCGGCTTCGGGTTTGGGTTCGGGTTAGGGTTCGGGCATAAAAGCCGGTTCGACTTGCTCGCTTGAAGCCAGTGCGCAGGATCGTCAATTCACACACACACACACACACACATATATATATATAAGTGTGGGTGGTTGGGTGGTTGCGTAGGTGGTTTTTGGCTGCCAGTGCTGCCAACCCATTATATTATAAGGAATATAATATTATAATAATGTCAGGCATAAAGTACGAGAGCGAGAGATGCCGAGCAAAGGGGGCGGGCAGGATATACCATGTAGGAGGCAGCGGCAGGAGCCAGGAGTCAGGAGTTGTTCTGTTCAAACCCGTGGGCGTTGGAGCTCTGGCGGCTAACACACACACACACACACCGACACACACATAGTATATACGTGTTGTATGTGCGAAATAAGGTTATTTTATAAACAGTTCGGAGTGTTGGGGCTTGTCTATCTCTATCTATATGCCTTCCTCCCTTTCGCACTCGCTTCTTGTGGGCGTTGCGGGAGTTAACGTCGTCATAGTCATGGCTGGGCGCTCTCCTAGTGGGTGGTTATGGTTAAAGCTATGGTCTGCATTGTCGTTATTGTTGTTGTTGTTTCCATGCTTTACTTTATTGAATGTGGACTCAAAGGAGAGGGGTCGAGGATAAGGCGCTCGGCTCTCGGTCTCTGTCGTATACTACTGTTAGGGCAATGGGCGCCTTAAGTCGTGCAGGATTGACAGCTAAGTCGAAAGTGTTGAACCTTAGCGTTAAGGATCGATGTGAAATTATTATTTTGGTAGAGCGTGAGTTGACATTTATTAAGTTTTTGATTACCATGATGTGATACTATATCGATTGAAAGGGATTTGACCTATTAGCTAAATTGAACATTCCTCAAACTGATCAAGAAAGCTTCGTAAGGTATAGGTTTCTTCAAATATTCCAAAATTAAAAGAATAAATAACATTTTGTTAGCTCTATCCCTATTTTTGCTTGAAAAGAGATCGTTACGTAAACCTAAATAATTTTTGGGGTTTTAATTTAACCTAATAAATATTTCAATTCGAAATAATACTTCGAAATTTCTGTTTTTATATTAGACTAACAGTGATGGTATGAACAGTTTCGTTCATGATTCACTAAAAAGGCTCAGTCGTTCATTAACATGACACGTTCAATTAAACTTGTGCGATCAAAACGATAGTACACGTTCAATTCTGATCGAAACAACAGAACATGTTCAATTTAACTTATTCTGAACGAAATGACATTCGATTGAACGAAAGGACCCAACTCCAATGTAAAGCATTGATTGATTTGCCTAAACTTGACCACATTTTGGCTGGAATAAGTACATATGGGGGAATCGTGCATTTGATTCGATTTGCGAATTCAAAAAGACGTCAATTTACGCGCGCTGCGCCTCAATAATCCACCACAAGAGGCAACCTTTAACAAATCAGCGCGAGCATGCGAGGCCAGCATATGATTACGAGTGGCAATGCGAATGCGAATACTGAATACTGAAAGCTCACCACGAGGCGACGCGTCGCGGCGAGGAACATGACATTCACACAGGCAAAGCACCCTCCAATAAAAGTCTGACCAGCCGTTTTTGCCATTCTAAGCGAAATGCACTAGAAAACCGTCGTTTGCTTCTTCTTCCTGCGCTTTAAAGTGTTTTCGAAACCCAACATCAGCAGCAGTTACAACAACAACGACAATTTGAAACAAAAATCGGAACGCAACACTGCCAAGTCAGTCGCAGTCGCCGTTGCCGTTGCCGCCATCATTTATTTTTCGTCGTTGTCGTTGTTGGTGTTGTTGCCTCTTTTTTTTCTGCTACGTACTACAAAATTAAACTCGAGTCTCGGAACGAACGTTCGCTCGTTTGAACGGGCAACGTTGCGATATTACGTCCCTCGCTATCAACAGCAACAACAACGGCAGCAGCGACAGCATTATACATATATACACACACAAACACACATAAGCACATACACAGGCAGCAGCAGCAGCGTTGTGTTGTTGTTCCATCATCATTATTTACCAGCAGCAGCAGCAGCGTCGCTGTCGTTGCTTTGTTGTTTTTACCCTCACTCACACACACATACATGCACGCGCACTCTTCTTCTTCTGCTACTCGGCAGTTCGTCGCCTCTCTTTCCCCGCAACGACCCACACTTTATTTTTAACTGTGCGACTGTACTCGCTCGTTTGCTCTCGCTGTATATCTGCATGTGTATGTGTGTGTGTATATTTTTATATGGCATTCTCTCATTCCACACTGACGCCGAGTCAGCATTGCGCGCGGCCCGGCTGCGATGTGGAAATTGTGTGTAGAGCGACGTCAACGTTGTTGTCTTTGTTGTTGTTGTTGTTGGCCGACTGGCCGGGCCTGGCCTGGCCTGGCTGTATATTGCTGTGTGTGTAGCGTACATACATACGAATATACGAACATACATACATATATACAGACATTTTTTCCATAGTATTTTGTTGTTGTAATTTTGTGTTTACCAAGCGGGCCGCGGCGCGGCTTGGTGAACGTACGCCTTGATAGCTTTGGCGTTTGTTGCTGTTGTTTGTGGCACTGGCACGGCCGCGTTTCATAGCTGCTGTGCAATTTGCGCAGTGTACGAAAACGACGATGACGATTGTTAACGGCAATTGTCGTTTTTCTTCTTCTTGTATTTGTTGTTGTTGCTAGCCAGCCCTGGTTCGCAACGATAAGCACACTTGCCGCTCGCTGGATGTTGATTCGCCTTTGTCTTATCAGTTGCTCGTGATAAGCGACAGCAGCAACACCAACACCAACAACAACAACAACAGCCGTTACCTTTTCACACACACTAAATTTGCATGTTGATGTATTGATGATCATCATTGCGCTCAGCCATCAGTCAGTCAGTTTGTCAGTTAGTTGGATAGTTGTCGAAAGTGTCCTCAAAGCCACAGGGCCCCAGTTAGTATCTTGGGGAAATTAGCAGAGCACTCCCGTAAGGTCGTTCAAGATACAGTTAGGGGGGCTGTCAGATAAGAACTTTGACTATGGAGGGAGCTTATCAGATGAAGCTTTCGAATGGGGAAATACACACAGTTCTTTTCTGAGTTCAAGAGAAATCTGATATCGTACAGATAAAGGCTGTGAATAACGAAAGATTTGTTGGAAATATGCTGATATCACTTTAAATGCATCTCAATAGTGTATTATTTAAATAGCAATAGGATAAATATCCCTAATTTTAATTTAGAATAAATTATGAACGTTAATATTATCTAAAAACCATTATAAGCACAAACAATAATCTATTATTATTTCTATATTCCGTTTTCTATTTGACTAATTTTAATAGAAAATAAAATATGCTTAAAATTAGAAGATTTTTACTTTGAACCTTTACCTATTGTTTTGTATAAGATTAAAACCAAACAATCTAAATATAAATTGAAATAATTATACCATATAATACCACTATCATTATAGTACTTGCTTGCCAAAATCAAAATATATCCATTTATCTAATCAATCTATCTAAATCACGTTAAAAGACACTAAATAATTAAATTGAAATCAGAACAATATCATTTTAATCTATATACATACATACATATGTATGCATGTACAAACATACATACATACATATATCGATTGAAATAAGAATATTTAATAACCTTCTCAAAATTCAAATAGATAAAATATTAATTTCAAGCCCAAATAGGATACTAAAAATATTAGATGTAAGTCAGAAGAGTTAGATTTGTGTGATAACATGAATAGTCCAAACAAACCCATATGCTTTAATTAAATAATGAAATAAGAAATACACTTTAATATTTGTTGAAAGTCATAAAAAGGCAAAATATAATATACCAAGCAATTCAATGTAGATTGAAATATGAAAATCAAGGTAGTTCCCTTTAGCTCATGAAAATGTAAGTAGCATGTTTTGTAGATTCATCATCATTCATCTATGTAGCTTATCTATGCCAGTTTTCTACCCAAATCATTCTTATAGACACATCTTTTCCATCGACTTTAATCAATTTCTTATTAGCCCTCCTCTAACCGACAGGTTGATTTGGGAGTTCATTTTTATGCCGTTTCCCAGCAATGTCCTGCGATCGTTGTTGTGCCCAAATCTCAGAAAACGTTTCAGTTACTTACATTTCTGATCGATCGTTTGGATGCACAGGATGCGCAGGTAGAGAGAGAGAGATCAGGGAAGCGGAGAGTCTCAAATTCACAGCGTGCCTAATGCGCTGCATCCTTTGCCAGGATTAGTGCGCTCAGCTTAGGTAGCAGCGTCCTTCGGCTTGGGCACTGGGTCGCAGGATTGTCGAGTGTTTCGGCTTAGTTTTGAGAAATTTCTCCGCATGTCCTTCTGCTCTGCACTCGGTCAAACAGCTGATACGACTGCTGATTATAATTTCCGGCGCACGTTCTTTTATTTTTGCATACGAGTGTATATATGCAAATATAAAGGAACAAAGTTGTCGGTTCATTGACCAAAAAGTCATGACTGGGGCGCCATTCTTAACCAACAACATGTGTGTGTGTGTGTGTGTGTGTGTGCGGCACTCAGCTGTGGTCATACACACACAGACACACATACGGGGCAACCCGCAACTTGCCCCAAACTCCCCAAACCCGCACGTCAGCTGTGCCTTGCAAATTTTCAATGTCACCAATTGCGCGACGCCAGCTTCTCTGCCGCCGTCGCTGCTTATAAATCTTCGAAACGGCACAGCACAAAAAAAAAGAAAAATATACATACATACATATAAAGCACACACACATACAAAAACCAAAAACCGAAACCCGCAAAGCGGGCCCGCATTGAAAATTGCTCTAAATTCGCCAAAAACAGCTGATTTTGCTTCCTGCAACGGCAATCGACAACTCGACGACTCCCCAACAACATTGAGCATCAAACATCGGACGCTCTCAGTCGTGTGGCATGCTTCGTGCGGCAACATGAAATGGCCGACGCAAAATATGCGCATATAACAAACTGCCCCCTACTCCGCACTTCCCCCTGGTGCCCATACCACCCTGTAACCTTGCTACAGACCCATCAGCAGCAACAACATCATCATGATGATGATTGTTTTTCGTATTTAGGCTAGTTTCATATGGAAAAACCAAAAAGAAAAACAAAAAAGAAATATAAGCAAACCCTTTCCTTTCCCACAACGTCATGTGCCGCTATAAGCAAATAACTGCGTACCCGCGCCCCACGCCCTTCCCTCCCTGTTCCCTGCTCAGATTGTTTGTTGTGGGTGTACATCCAAGTTTTCACCCGATGCCAACAACCAGCATGGGAACAACAACAATCGTCGCACATATCAGCGTCGTCATCTTCAACGCTACGCCCTCGTCTGTGTCTTCGTCTGCGTCTTCGTCTTCGTCTTCCAACCAACCTCGACAACACATCCACGGAGACCATCTCTCTGGGACCGTCTTCAATTCAATTCAGTTTTATTATGATGAGCAGCCGCCAGTTGAACTCCTCCAGTCTCTGGTCTCAAAAACTTGAAGCTGGTTTTTTTTAAAAAACATTTTTTTTTTTATTATGTTGCTCCAATGTTTCTGTTTCTTCTGCTTTTAGAGCGCTCTTTTTTATGTTTATAAAGTTTCTTCTTCCTCTTTGTGCTTTGTATATTTAAATTGCTTGTGAGATCGGCGGCTTATAGCCCAGACTCTTAGCCAGAGCCAGAGCCAGAGCCAGAGCCAAAGCCAGTGCCCAGAGCTGGCTTTGTCGAAAGCTGAAACTTGGGTTTTTTTTTTGTTTTTGCTTTTCTTATATACAATATTTTGCTGTTGCTGTTACGTTTCGTTTTGTATTCGCTGCTATCGCACGTTGTTTTCAGCCGAAGAATTCAAAGTGGCCACAAAGCAGCGCGTCGGGCCAGAGACAGCAGAGTTTGAGCCAGGCCCAGACCCCTGAACAGGCAGTCGAGCCAGCGACCGACCGACTTTAATGCTGAAGTCGACTTTTGAGCTGTGGCAAGCGAGGCCGGCACAGTGGTGCCAAATTGTTACGAATGGAGTTGCTTTTAGCACAAACTGAAGCTAGATGAACTCTAAATAGAAGCTTAGCTAAATATTCTAGTTAAAGCTGGTTACTAATACGTTTATTCAGGAAGAAATCTTCTAAAATCTTATTAAAAATTATATTTTTTTGCATTTATCTCAGTATTCTAACATGAAGTTCAAAACTCGTAAACGAGTCTCAGCAAAATGTTTTGAATTTCAGTATCGGAAACTTTGGTTTAGAAAAAGATTAGAGACTCTTATTAATATTTAACTCTAATATAGTATGCCAAATTTTAGCTTAAGTGTTTATACTTAATATAAACAAATTTAAAAAATCTTACCATTTATGGAGTTTTTTTGTGTCTTATTTGAGTTTAAAAATATAAAATTCTTACAAAAGATCTTTATTTATGTCCATGAATAGACGGACACATTATTTCGAACTGGGAGCTGTGTCAGGCATAGCACTCCAACACTAAGCTAAGTATGGCGAGAAACCAACTATAACTCACATTGGGAACCAAAAATCATAGAACAGGAAAACTTCGATGCGGCGATACAGCGCAATACATTTTGTAAACATCGGTTAACAACGTTACATCGATGTTACCTTTAAAAAACGGACAACAAGCAAACATTGTTACTACTTATGATGTATTATTTTATATTAATACTTGAAATATTTAAAATTAAAAGAAAGTTTAAGGTGTAGAAATAAATTATAATAAATTTGGTAAACATCGGTTAACAACTATTCATCGATATTACGATATTTTGTTTCAAATCCTTACCTAAAAAAAGTACATTTAAGATGTAGAAATACATTAAAAAGCATTGAGTAAACATAGGACAACAATAATATGTATACAGATTATTACAAATAAAGAAAGATCAACAACTATGCATCGATATTACGATACTTGAAATCTTAACTTATGTTAAGAAATACTGCAGAAATACTTCAATAGATTGTTATTAGAATATTTGTTCTATATGCATACTTTCAATCTGTAAAAAATGTAAAGTTTTAACCAGAAATACTGCAGAAATACTTGAATAGATTGTTATTAGAATATTTATTCTATATGCATACTTTCAATCTGTAAAAAATGTAGAGTTTTAACCAGTGTGCGCCTAAGCGGACGTAGCGACGTTTCAACTGTTGGCCTGGCTCTGAGACTCTGGGCCTCTCGGCTGGGCTTTGGCTTTCGGGCAAACATATTGTTGTTGTTATTGTTGCTGTTGCTTGTTGTTGTTGTTGACGATGACTGGCTCTCAGGTTGGTTGGACGGTAGGTCGCTTGGCTGGTCGTTCATTTGGTACGTTTGTACGGTCGCTTGGTTGGCTCATAACCTGAAACTTGAATATTGTGGAATTTGAAGGTAGCAGGCAAAAGCAACGAACAACAGCGACGATGTTGCTGTTGCTGTTGCTGTTGCTGTTGTTGTCGGTGCTGCAGCAGCGGCAACAACTGCAGCGCTGCGTGCGAGCTTTCGAGTCAGCCTCAGCCGTCAATTTGGAGCCAGTCGCCGTCGCCGTCGCCGTCGCCGTCTGAAACGAGTTGCTGGCGAAGCGTAAAAAAGCAACGAACGAACGCTTGACGGGGCTGCCTGACTGCCGGACTGGCTTTTGTGAGTGCCCCGTTGTTGTAGTTGCTGTTGCTGTTGCTGTTGCTTTAGCTAACTGGCTAACTGGCGGGCTGACTTGGCTGACTGATGCTGGTGTGGCAATAAAATTCAACTGCCAACAGTCGCAGTCGCAGTCGCAATCTCAGTGAACGCGGCTCAAATCATGTTGCTCTCGTGGCAGCTTTGAAGATGACTTTCGGCCGTTGATTGTTGGCCAGCACTGTTGTTGCTATTATTATTATTACTGTTGTTGCTTATAATGATAGCAACACTACTACTACTACTATATATGTATATTTTTTCTCTTTTAGCAGCGGCTACAACAATTTCTCCGCACGCTGTTGTAACAACTTTTTGAACGCAAATTAGCGTAGAAAGTTATTTTGTTGTTGTTTTTTAGTTTTTCATATTTTTTGATTTCCGTTTGCAAGCTTTGCCGCAAAGCTTTTGAGTGTGAGCTTTTGAATAATCGCACACATGGCGTATGCGCAATGCGCTTTTAAAAGCATTCCACATACGCCGCGTCGCCAGCGGTGAGCAATGGGCAAGAAGCGTTTCAATTCAAGCACTGAAGATAAGCACCAATGACTCACACACACACACAACACACACTCGCACACACACAACGTTTAGCTCACACAGAAGATGACAAAGACTTTAATGAACTGACTGCTAGAGCTGGAAAGCTTTCGATAGCTCGATAGCTCTGTAAGCTCGATACTATCGATAACATGACGTGTTTAATTTTGGTGATTTATTTATTATTTGCTGCTTTATCTGCTTACTTTTGCAAATATTGCTCATAAAAGACTTCAAGTTTCAGCTGTTGTTAATACAAACAATAATGAATCAATTATATCCAGACAATCGATACAATCGATAGCAGCGATAACATTTCTAAACAACATAAAAAGTAATGCTGAAATTTAGGAAATTTTTTTATATATTAATTCTCTTCATTGTTCCTAGCTTATATATTATATAAGCTTATTTAACTAAACTTAAAAATTAAAAAATAAAATACAAGGAATATGTTTTTTTTCTATATGTCTTGTTATTTCTATATATTCCTTGAACTATGATTTAAAATAAATTCATAGAACATACATATATGTATGACAACAATTATTGATAGCAACAATAGTTCAAGAACTCTCGATAATTCATAGAGACTATCGATAGTGCCATCGATTAGTAGTCAGCTCTAGAGCGATCGGTTGGCAACTGTTGGACTTGCCCCAAGATGCGCCATCGCTGTGGCAAGATGTTCGACGCAGTTAGTCATGAGTTCCGTTCAGAGTCTAGAGTCTAGACTGCCAGCCCAGCCCCTATGCCAGAAAGTGCCCGAAATACAGCTGCTGGCAACGAGGGATGAAACTCGACGATGGTTGCGATGACGCTGAGCAGGCTGAGAAGGTTGAGAAGGCTGAGCCGGGCGGTCCGGTCAGACGGCAGGCAAACAAGCAGACGGCGGAGCAGCCGGGGCTGGGAAAAAGGGCAAGGAAAATGTGAAACACATGCGACTGCGACAGCAACAGCGACAGCGACAGCGGCAGCGACAACGACGTCGACCTCGATGACGATAACAAAAAAAAAAAAAAATACAAATGAAAAAAAAGAACTGCAAACGAAAATGAAACGAAACGAAAACTCACCCCGATGCGCTCATGTTGAACTCGTACTCGGATTCGTATTCGAATTTGTATTCGTATACGTTTTCGTATTCCCCCTTTTGAACTCAGAAATATGCGAGCATATGGCAACCCTTATAAGTATGACAAAGGCCCGTCCGGAGCCCTGCACACGCAAACACATCTGTGATGTTCTAAACTTGAGGTTCAACGGGGCTGACAGAGTTGTTGTGTTTTGTGCGGGTCTGGTAAATAATAATGCAAAGAGGGTGGCAACACTGGACAACTGTTGAAACGTTTAATCAACGTAGATGATTATGATCACTATAAGAAAGTTATAGTTATATCTAAGAAAAATATCAGTTGGGCTTAAGCTCCGATTCTTGTCACTGAAAAGATAATAATATGTATGATTCCATCATCAGTTATACTTATAAGTATGTATTTTATTCAGAGCTCTTAAAGCTCTTCAGTTATTTTAGAGCTCAGTTCATTTTACTTTAATTTACGAGTACTTTACCAAGTAAAGTTTACTTTGATGATCTACCGAAATAAGTAACTTTCAATTAGATTGTATTAGATCATTATAAATGAAAGTTATGTGAATTTCGTTGAAATGATTAGAAACATTTAGAGTTGTTCTGTGCCTTGTTGAATATAATTTTTAAAGGGGTTCTTATAGTTAATACCCAAGTTATATACTCTTATATACTTCCAGTGTTCTTAGAGATTTAATCAGTATTGTAGTATGATTTCGATATTAAAATCTGTTCAGTTAGACAAAATAAAGATAATGATATAATCACTGATATATCACTTTGAATGATATGAAATATAATAGTATCTTTGCTATAGGGATCTATAATTCTACCAAACGAATAAAAACATTGACACATTGTTCCATGATATCTAAAATTATAAAGTTTTAAAAGTAAGAGTTACATTTTGAATTACAATATATACATTTAGAATGAGGATAGGGTACTTTGAGTATTGTAGAGCTTATACCCATCATATTCAACTAACTTGATTCGAAATGAAATTTAACGAAATGGAACGTTTGTAGTCGCTTTGGGCATTGTTGAATGATTTCCAAAATCATGAAAAACGCTGCCTCCAAAAATAGTTTCGAAAAACTCACATAAATGGCGGAAGTGATGAACGCATTTCGAAGACAACAACGACAACAACAACAACTGCGACGACGACGACGACGACGACGACGTTGAAGACATTGAAGTCTCAGCAAGCTGCCCCTGCCCCAGCCCCAGTCCCCGTGGCAGTAGCAGTGAGTCCCACGCTCAACGCTGATGCCTCTGACCCTGCAACGTTGGTGCCCCCCACTCCGCAGCTGTCTCTTGCTTGTGTTTTATTTTAAGAAGATTCCGAGCAGCAACGTTGATGAGCAATGCTAGCAGCGTTGGCGGCGTTGGCGGCGTTGGCGAGGGTGGCGAGGGTGGCTGCCTGCCTGCCTGCCTGCCTGCCTGACTGCCTGACTTACTTGGCTCTCCATTTTCATTATGGTGGTGCGGTGGTGTTGCTGCTGCTGCTGCTGCTGATGGTGGTGGCTGGCTGGCTGGCTGGCTGACTGGCTGCTTGGTTGGGTTGTTGTTCGGCTGCCGCCTGACTTCCATTTTCTTGATAAGTTTTTTGTGCCCTTTGTCGCTGCGTTGTCCTGGCCCCAGCACGTAGACAGGCGCCTGACATTGGCTGTATGGGTGGTTGGGTGGTTGAGTGGGTGGCTTGTTCATTGGCTGCTGCTCCTTTGTGCAGTGCTTCACAATTTATGAGACAACATTCAAATGCTTCATAGAAATGCGTTGGGGTATACTCAGCTTCAAGTATATTTAAGTTCCATATTGATAATAAACTAAAGCTTAGTGCAAGAACAGCGTTTATATTAGTTATTTAATTACAATGTTTTATGAATACTTATGCATTTCTAGTTGCACATGTATTAGTGTATGCTGGTGCATTAAGCTTGGCTATAATGCATTTCTAGTGCACGCTGTGCTTTGAGCTTTTAAAGCTTTAGTAGCTTTAGTGTCTGTGTGCGCTGTACGTGAGCTGAAAACAGCTGCAAAATGATTTATATTCAATAAAAACCAAATATTTTATTTGACTTTGATTTGTAAGAATCAAAAGTACATAAAAAGTTATTATCAATATTCGTATCTTTTTTTGTACTTGTAGCAGTCGAAAGAAATTTAATAAATACAAAAATCATATCTGTGTAGTATATAAATGAAGAAAATTATTGTTCAAATAAAAAAAAAAATATAATTCAATAATTGAATTTTTCTTAAAACTGAAAATAAGCAAGAATTTTGTAATTTAATTTTGTTTGAAAATAAAATTAGTTTTTATTAGAACTGCAGTATTGTATTATGAGCTGGAATTCTATAAAAATATAAAAATACATTAAAGAAACTAAAACCAATACTTTTTGAGAGTATTGTAAAATGATAAAAAAAAACATTTTTAAAGTATTTTTAGCTTGTATGTTTTTTATACAATAATGAAAATACTGATAATATAGAAAAGTTATCAAATTACTAACAAAAAATATTAGTTTATTTGAAATTATGACATATTTACAAAGTTCAATCCCAAGTAGGGCGCTTGCAGGGTATCTCTTAGTCATGGCTCTGTTATAATATACGTAGTGCTTTTGGCGCCAACAAGAACAACTTCTAACTTGGTAAATTTCACTTTTTGTTGCAGGTAAATTCAGCAATGGGTCTTCAAGCAACAGCCGCTACCAAGCGGAAGCATGAGCTGACCTTTGACAGCAAGGATGCCAACACCACCTACACGGGCAACTGTGCCCCGCCGCCGGTGAAGGCCAACAAATGGGCCATTAGCAACAACAACTACCTGGAGTCGCTCGAGGAGCAGCAGCAGCAGCAGCTAAAGACGGCCGAACAGCTAGCTGAGTCCAACAACAACAACGTGGAGACCGTTAAGCCGGCGCATAGTATTATTAGCAACGGTGATGAAGTTACTAACAACAACAATAACAACAACAACAATGGCAGCAGCAAAAGCCCCGCTGAGGTGCCGCTGCCGCCAACGGCCAGCGCGGCGATACCCGAGGACAGCATTGCCAAGCTGGAGGTGGTTGCCGCGGTGCCCTGCGAGCCCTGGTCAACGGCTGCCACGCCTGTGGCAGCGGCTGTTAGCAGCAGCAGCGAGCCCGTCGACTGCATCTCCAAGCTGCAGGCTGTGGCCGTGCCCAGCGATCCCTGGGGCAGCATTGCCACACGCTCCACGCTGGCCACCACGCTGCTCAGCGCGGACGAGCTGGACGACGACGATGATGACTTTGAGGATGATTACGAGGAGGAGGAGAGCATAATACCCACCTACTGTCCCATGCGGTATCATCCCTTTGCCCAGCAGCAGCAGCAGCAGCAGCAGCAGCAACAACAGCAGCAGCAACAACAGCAACAGCAGCAGCAGCAACATCAGCAACAGGCGGCCGCCGCTGCAGCCGCGGCAGCGCAGCAGCAGCGTAGCTATGCGCCCGGCTATGGCAGCCGACCCGCCTACTATTCGGAGCCCTTTCCGCAGCAGAATTGCTCACGCACCGGCGGACCACAGCACATGACGCCGCGCGGCTTTGCACCGCCGCAGTGGACCACCACAGGCGCTGCTGTTGGCGCTGGCGCCGGCGGCGCGGTTAGCGGCGCAGCGGCAGCACCCAGCGCTGCACAGCAACAGCAGTTCTATGAGAATGGCGGCGCTGTTGTCTATGCGCAGCCGGCGCCGCAGCAAACCATACGCTGTGCGGAGAATGGCAAGTCCTATCTGGATCTGGGCTGCAGCAGTGCGACAACAACAACGCCGGCCAGCGCGCTCCCCAGTAGCAGCAGCAGCAGCGGCAGCGTCGTTAGCAGCAATGGCAGCGCAGCGGTGGCGCCCTTTGTGGCCGCCGGACTGCCGCTGCCGTTGCACGGTCTGCCGCTGAAGCGCTGCTGCGACGGACGCGGCGGCTGGTGCAGCGCCAATCGCAGCTGCTACAAGGACACGCGCCTGAAGATACGCAATCTGTCCATGTTCAAGCTGTCGCGCTTTCGGCAGGTGTCGGAGCAGTCGCTCTACCGCTCGGTGCTCATCTGCAATACCTTGAAGCGCATCGATCGTGAGATCGAGGCGGAGGCCAAGGAGCTGCATCAGGCGGCGCAGCAGCATCATCAGCAGGCAGCGGCCGCGGCAGCAGCTGCCGCTGCGCAGGCAGCGCAATATCATCCAGCCTATCAGCAGCAGCAGCAACAACAACAGCAGCAGCAGCAGCAGCAACAACAACAACAGCAGCAACAGCAGCAGCAATCCCCGCCAGCGCCGCTGCATCATGCGCAGCAGGATTATGCGCCCGTGTTAAACTGCGCGCGTTTGGCCAACATGGATCATTATCAGCAGCTGGCCCAGGCGGCCAGCTTTCAGCCCCAAGTGCCGCTGGGCTATCACGAGCGTCTGGATGCGCCGCCGCCGGCGTACAGAGCCGCAGCTGGCGCGCCAGCCGTCTTCCAGGCGCAGGCGCAGTCGCAGCCTCAGCCGCAGGTGCAGGCCGCAGCGAGCAGCAACTGTGATACGTCCGCCAGCACGACGCTGCATCCGTACGATCACTATCCGTTCCGGGAGTCGCAGTCTGGCCGCGCCACGCCCTTCCCCACCTGCCAGACAACAGCAGCAGCAGCGCCACCAACTGCCGCTGCGCCGTCAGCAGCAGCCGCAGCCGCAGCAACAGCAGCAGCAGCCGGAGCAGCGGCAGCGACAGTTGCGAGTGCTGTGAGCAGCGCCAGCGTAACAACCGTCAGCAGCAGCTCCAATGCCAGCAGCAGCAGCAGCAGCTCCACGGCACAGTCTGCAGTGAATAGCTCCAATGCCAGCGCCAACGCCAACGTCAACGCCAGCGTCAGCTCCAGCTCTGGCTCCAACAATGCTACCTCCGGCTCGAGCGTGGTCAGCGCCTGTGAATCCAGTGACTCTGGCTATGCGGATGACGACTCGACGCGCTCGATCAACTGGAGTTCGGTGCTGAGCCTCAGCTCGGATCCGCTGAACAACAACGATCTGTTCAACATACTGCCCGCCGCTGCCACGCCCACAGCGGTGCCCGTCTGCATAGCCAGCAGCAGTGGTTCCAGCTCCGGCTCCACTCTCGCCTTCAGTGGCAGCTTCACCACGGTGCAGGCCAGCAACAGCAACAGCAACAGTAACAGCAACAGCAGCAGCAGCAGCTCCTCCACAACCGCTACCTTCACCACCTTGTCCACCATTTCCTCGGCAACGCACTCGCTGACGTCATCGTACGTGAGCAGCATTAGCTCGAATGTCTCGGCGGGTGCCAATACCTGGGAGTATGGATTTCTGGACATGGAGTTCGGGCTGGGCTCCGAGTTCACCGAGCTGGTGCCCAGCTGCAAGCTCAGCTCCGATGAGCTCTTCAAGAGCGGACTCAGCGGACCGGTGGCCAGCTCCAGGCTGCACCATGAGAACGAGCTGGAACAGCCCGCTCACATTATGGTTGGCAGTTAGTATCAGTTGTAAGCGTTTGATGGTTGCAACGGTCAGCGGGCAGCGGGCGGAGTGATGGCGGCAGGCCGACAGGCAGAGCGTGCGGGTCGCGCAGCGGGGCCTGGTGGCGCCACACAGGAATTCCAAGCAGTATTCAATATGTAATTGTTGTAGCAAAGAAACATAATTTCGAATTATGCTCAGGTTGTGAACGTGCATGTTGCCCCCTCCCCTCCTCCCTACAACTATGTAATACCCCCATAACCCTACAATCCTTAATAATCCCCTACTTCAAGCAATCGCCGCCAGGGGCCTACACACACAAAAACAAAAGCAGAAGGAAGGAGAACAAGAAACGAAAAAGATGAAAACCCAATTGCAATTGTATTGAAATGAAAAAACTAAGTGAAATGGTATGACAAATGAAAACTATTAGCAAATTTTTTAAGTGTAAATATTGTAATAATGTACATTTAACGCAGAACAACTTTTAGCAACTAAGTTTGAAAGAAAAACAAAAAAGAAAATTATATTATGATAAATGTATCTATATTAGCGCGTATGACATGTAACTTTAGCTTTGTTAGTTGCAATTGTTGCAGTTTTTCGATTAAAACAAAACGTTTCAACATTAGCATACACGGAAACAACAAAACGCAAGTTTAAGCAACATTTACAAACAAAAACAAAAACAAAAACAACAACAAAAACAAGATCAATTATGCAGACAAAACCTTAACTACAAATTGTGTTTTTGGCAAATAAGTAATTACAACAACAACAAGCAAAACAAACAAAATAAAATCGAAAAACGTTTACTATATTGTAGCCATAAGTATTATTATTTATATACAAAACAAACAAAAAAACGGATAAATGAAAGAACAACTTAAAACAAAGTTTTACAAAAAAAAAATAAAAAAATTTAAAAAAAATATTTGAAAAAACACAAAAATGCAAGCAAATATAAAGAATTTGTTTAAAAAAATTTAAAAAAATGCAAGTTTTTAATGGGTGTGGATCAAATTTGGCGTTGGCTCGATTTTACAGCTTTCACTTTGGTTTCTGTCCATATTAATATTTGGGTGTTGATCTCTGCTATGCTTATGTGGCACTCTAGCGCCATCTGCTGTAAATTGTGATAGGCACTTAACTTGGCGGTAAAGCGCCATCTATGTCTCAAGCAAGAATGCTTACAACCGAAATTATTTTGGCTGGCTTAACGAAATTAAAGTTTTAGCTTTTTCCAATCGCTTCGCTAGCTACAAGATTTGGTTGTGAAGCCATTGTAATCCCTTTTCGCTTCAAATGGCATTAAAGCAATTGTTCGCTTCATCTTTTGCTATTCTAAATGAAAAAGATATATTTCGGGCTGACTAGCGAACGTAACCTGAAATTATGATGGACGCATCTGACAGTTGCTTCCTCATGTCTGGCAGCAAAAATTGTCGAATATTCGCCACACTGTCAGTGTTTGTCAGTCTAGCTTAAGACTTAAACTAAAGTTTAGATTCTAAGGGATGAAGCTTAATTCATGCATTTGCTTCATTACATTTATTCTTGTAAGGAAGCGGTGAAGAGGAGCAGACGACTCTTTTACGCCTCTGCCACCTCTTTGCAGTCCTTTGAGCCTTCCTTAGATTAAGTTAACTAAGAAAATGCATTTTAGATTACGTGGCTATTGATTATCAGATAACTATCACGTAGTCGATATAAGAATAATATAAGAACAATTGGTCCTTAATTTCGTAGTTGTTTAAAAAACACTTCTGTTTTAAAGGACCTTATTTACCCATTATACGATTTTTGTTTAAAGTTTAATTGAAATCTGAAAATTTACATATATGATATACAGTAATGGTAAATATAATAGAAACAACTGGCGCGTTCATATTTGAAACCAAATATTTCGTTTTTGGAGCAAATTTCATTAATGAAAACCACTGGTTTCAGGATAACGGTGCCCTATTTTGGTTTTTTTGGTCTTCTTTCGTAAGAATTATTAGCTGTGTAGATAAAATCAACTAATCTAAGTTTGATTACTCCGATATTCAACATATGAACTACCTTTGATTCCTACAGAAAAAACCGTTATTTGAAGATAAAATCTCAGAATCCTTTATTTCGTAACCACATTTTTGAACGAAAAACGTTAAATAAAATTTGAAAATAAGAGTTAAAAAGTTGATAACAGAGCGTACTTTTATGTTAACTGGCTTTAACAGCATCAGCTGATTGGTATGCTGTTAAACTCAAAATGGTCTGTGAACATACGAAGTGGGCATGCCTGAAAATCATTTGCCCCAAATTGGCAGCTTGGTCACCTGTTGAACACCTGTTATTAGTTTGTCTTCTTCTTTGGTCGCGTGCGGTCGTGTCGCGGCCGTCGGTTTAAATTGCGTCGGCGGCATTGTTTATAAAATCAGTTCACCAAGAACGCGCTCGCGTGTGTTTGTGTATAAAGATCTGCCGCTGAATTTCGAAATGCCGCCTTGTCGGAATTACAGCTAATTAAAAGAGCATGAATATTGAGTACATGGCAATGCTAATATCGTGTAAGAGCAAAGGTAAAAGGCAGAAAAAAAAACCAAAGAAGTAGTAAACTGGAAGTTCTGCGGCGGCAGCGGTAGCGGCAGCAGCGCAGCAGGCGCTGGCGTAGGCTGTAAAAATAGTTGTCTGGCTGGTTTTTGTTTGTGCATGCCTGTATGTGTGTACGTGCGCAAGTGTGTGTGTGTGAAGCAACAATTAAATTGCGTACTAAAGCAGTTCAATTACAAACCATTACAAATATGTAATTTGGTTTGCATAGCATTTGTAATTAAATATTTCAGTTGCCAATGTAATTGAACTCAAAGCAACAACTAAATACAAACACACACACACACAAGCAAACGATCGCAACAATTACAACAAATTGTTGACTGACTGTGTGTGGTCAGCAGCAGAGGGGGTTGAGATGATGTGCGGCAGCGGCTACATGTCGTAATTGTAATCTTTTTGCCCTATTTTAAATGATTCAATTAAAAGCGCAAATTGCAGCTGAGATATTCAATTTAGCCGCTAGCTGCTGCTGCTGCTACTGTGTGGGTGCCGACGGCAACGTCGCAGTTGACATTGAGGTAGCAGAGGCCAACGCGTCGCTGCCGCAGCCGCTGCATACGTGCGTCGCGTGCTTACATTTTTATTGTTGTTATATTCATTTTTGCCGCGTCGCGAATTGTCATATGAGTTTATTTATCAGTTCTGCATATTATTTAATTAAACAAATAAAAAAAATAAAACCAGTTGTTGTTGTTATTTGCACGTGCATAAGTGTTAAATATAAAAATTGGTATGATTTAATTGTTGAAATATTTGTGGTTGTCTCTGTGTGTGTTTTTGGGGCGTGTGTGTGTGGTGTGTGTGTTTGTGTGTGTGTCTGGTCTGCCCTTCAGTCAATGTATAACGGCAGTTTATTGCAGCAAAAGAAACAACTAAACGAATGTAGGGAGAGGCGCACAGACAGCAAACGAGTGCCGTCACCTTTTACCCAGCAAAAACAACAAAACCAACGACGCAAGCGAATAAAAAACAAAAAAACAGCAGCACAACAACAAACAGTAACAAAAACAAAACGCAACAACGCGGCGGCCACATTCCAAACGACAGCGGCCCCCAAAGCTCAGGTCAGCCTCCCAGCCGCTCTCTCGCTCCACGTGTCTCTCTCTCTCGCGCTCGCAGAGCTGCAGCATCAGTGGGTAAGTCAACTACATCAACGTCAATTTTCTGCTGCTTCTTCTTCTTCTTTTGAGTTATTTGCTACCCACCAGTTCCCCCGTATATACCCTGTACCCATCAAATGTGCTAAGCTGGGTATAATTAAGTTCTGGAGATATCTGTATATATTCGTGATCAGCATCAACAGCCGTCGGTATTAGCCTGGATTTTGACAGTGAATTTGCCATCCTGAATTTTCTTGTTGAAGCTTTTGTTTGTAGAGCAGCGGTGTAGTGGGGTAGCCTACTTCATCCTTTCACTACAAACAAAAACTTAACGAATAAACTTCATCATCTAAATCCGATAAAAGTTTTTAGATCTCAAAAGTTGCTGTAACTGTATTAAATTTCTTGAACTAAGGTTTAACAAGATATGTGCGGATGATGTACTATACATGTTCATATGTATTGTATATACCCTCGCAGAAAACTTTATTACACAAAAACTCAATTTCCGACCGCTTGTTCAAATTTGCTAAACATCTAAAGAGCATTAAGAAACTTGGAAATGGTGCGTTTGGTTAAGATATCTGTAAAAAGTTAGGTTGCTATGGAGCATAGTGAAACTCCGAATTGTTGAGTTTGGTCAAGATAGCTTGACATTTATTATTTTTAAGCTAAAAAATATTCTAATTTAAATACCCTTATCGACCCAAAACTTTTTACTCCATACACAGATCAAGTGTTATTTTAAAATACTATATAATATATAAGATGATATGTATATAATATATCCCCTCTGCTTAACATAAATGTCATCTCATAATCCTGAAAGTTTCAGAGCAATCTGATTAGTAACATAGGAGTTATTCGAGTCTATATGTAATTATGTGAATGAAAATATTTGTAATGCTAAGTCAAAACTGTTTATAGGGTATCTCCTAGCAGAGCCTTTTTTTAATTGTTACTCTGGTATTACGCCAGTCGGCCCATGTGAAAAGATTTTTGCGTAGAAATTACATATTGTTTTACTTATTTTCACATCTTTTTGAAGTATTTCGCATGGTTTTTTTTGTTGGTTCCTTGCTTATGGGTCTTCATTGTCATTTGACATTATTTCCCCCGTCCCCCGTCACAATCCACAGACACTCTTAACAGGGCGTGGTTTTCCGATCATCAAAGCAACAAAAAACATCCTCAATTATGTTAATTATGAGTTGCTATTGGCCCTAATCTAATATTGAGAGTAACTTGGGTAGTGGGCTTTCGGGTTACGTGGGTTACGAGTTGCTAAGACAATTGGGACACGTGGAGCACACGTAATTGCCAGAAGGCAATTGCTAATTGCGTATATTTAGGGCATCCTTAAAACTTGTCTATTTCTAGTCAAAGTTATCGTATAATTGCTATTTAAAATTTAAAAAACTGCATTGCTTAAACAAATATTTAATTTGTCATTTATTTATTCGTTTAATCTTCAAAACAATTTAAATATTCACATCATCTATTCACACTTTGATTTTTAGTATTTTTCCCAATGGGTTGAAAGCATGGAGCGTTTTATTCAATATTCATGCCTAACGTGTGGATAAAATGTGCCTTCAATACGTACTATTTATGTATTTTATATATGGGCTAATCCGAAAAAAGGTTCAGCAAAGGAAAAAATGAAGAGTGTTTTAAGTTCTTGATTTTGGTAATGGAAAAATAACATTTGTACCCTGACAAATATTAACAGGAAATGTTATTTCAGTTAAAAAGTTCGCAAAAATAATGTTCTCAAATATTCCTTTTACTTTAATGTTGAATTTTTTTGCTTATTCAGCTAAATACGCTAGAAATAGTGAAAATACTAAAAAAATGTTGTTTGTAACGTCCGCAACGTTTCTTTGGGCTCAAATATATTATCGATTAATAAAATTTATGAAATATTATGTAATTCCACTTAAATACTTTCAAAAAGCTATGTATTTATTTAAAAAACGTATAAAGTATATAATTTAGAATGCCAACAGGATTACAAAATGTGATCAGAAACGTAACGTCCGCAACGTAATAATAACAATCAACTAATTGTTTTTTCCAACCATTGAAACAACAATAAAACATTTCGATTTAAAGATGAGTCAAATATTGTATTCAAATTAAACTAGAAAACATTTGTGTGTAATTTAAAAATTGAAATTTAATTTAATTAAGTGCATACTTGAATTTATTATGATTTAATTTGAGAGCAAATAAGGCATGTTTAATATATGTATATTATTTTACACATTGTATTCGATAATAAATTAATTAAAATGTTGGCTTCGCGTGTTTTGTGGGTTAACACAGCATTGAAAAATGATGGAGACTCTTATAGCATGCAGTACTTAAACTATTGTTATTCGATTGCAAAGTGTGAATTCACTTTAAAGTTGACCAAGGCCTGTTCAGTTTTCGTTTTCATTTTCATTTTCATTTTATGCTCGCAGTAAATGAATTTAATTTTTGTTTTTCTTATGATCTCTTAATGACCAATAAACACAAATGGGAGAGACACTGATCTGTGGCATTGAACTTCGTCACTTTTAACCTTTGAATCATCATTTTGAAAGTTAATTGTCTTTGACATGATGATGTGTGTGAAACGTAATTAAAATAATGCTTTCACATTACAAAATAAACAATTTATTCAGTAAAATGTGTGTTTATGAACACTTATAAAAAGCTATCGACATCAAATTTGATTGATTGGCTTGTCAGGTGAACCTATCTCTGACCTTGATTAAACCAAGATGAGGGAGTGTTTCAAACCATCTAGTTAATTACTTGATTTAAGTTAATAACTGATGCCGATCTCGCTCTGTGCTCTCAACCTTAACCAAAAGGTGTCTCTTTCTACTGATCGGTTTAGTTTGCTGGACCCTACTGATGCCCCTACCACAGGGCTATGCCTTGGCTAATATGGACTCCTGGCTTCTTGGTATCATTGCAACTCCTGCTCTACCGCGCTCTCAAGATAACCTCTCTTTGAGCATAGCATTCGGCTAAAAAGATTAACCCTGCGTAGGTGCGGTCAATTTATTACCAGCGCAATGAGATTTTCGTCTATATATAACACCTGAAGTTTCTTAAATTTAAGGAAACTTTGTCGGCTGATTTGGAAAAAAAGACAATCTCAAGGGGTTCAAAAATATAAGTATTTTATTCTTACCTTTTTATTTAAAAGAGCTTGAGGTCTTATAACCATATCAATAAGTATCCTCTGGTTTTATCTCTTTATATAAATCGCCTCTCCTGAAAGTAATCACTTGTCAAGAAATAGAATACGTAATTCCTGGAAACAAACAAAAGGATTATTAAGTTTATCTACCACAGTTTGTAATGCAAATACCACTGGAAATTGAATTTCCAACTTTCAGTTCAGTTTTACGCTATCCATATCCAATTATCTTTGTACTGGCAACTATAAGATCGAAAAAGGCAGTTACAACGCTTCGGAAAGCTTTATTTTAATATAATTTATTGTAAAACTACAATTTGTAGATTCCACACACCTCCCACCCTATACTCGAACAAGCTTTATTTCCTACACTAGGGAATTTTGTAATTTTCAAAATCACAGAACACAATGGGAAAAATGTGAAAAACGGCGCTGGCGTTGCAAGAAACTACAAGCGACAACAACAATAACAACAAGAATACGCGACGGCGGCGGCTGTTTTGGAACCGCCTTCTAAACAATAGAAAATCTCCCAAAAGCCGTCGACGGAACTGCGTTCAACTGTCGGTGCACAGTTCTTGTAGTTGTAGTTGTTGTTATTGTTGTTGCTGTCGATGTTGTTTGCATTGTTGTTGTTGCGAGCCGGAAGATATTTCAGACTAGCTTGCAACAAGGCGGGTTTCTATATGGCGGGTGAGCGAGGGGCGCGGTGACAGGTTGCGAACGTGCCTCCATGTTTATACAGAAACAAGTTATATAGTTTTTACGCTGTCCAACGCTCTCCCAGCTGCTCCGGCTCTGGTTGTTGTTCTTTTGCCGAACGGGCCTAAACAGCACCCAGACCAAAACCAGCACTACACTGAAAATAAATCATAAATATATTTCATCGAATGTCATCATTTAAATAAAATAATGAATAATATTATTAATTAAATTGATCTTTTATTAAATTTAATTAAAACTGTGATAGTATACAGTTAATATACAGCTTATATACAATAATGTAAAATATATATATGAAAAAAATATTTTAAAAAAAAAATGGGCTCGGTATAAAAATTTGATGACTCTGAAAATAATTGCCTATTCCCATCCCGCACGCCTTAGAGTTTACCCAAAATATCTAAATAAATCTAGTCCGAATTTCTTGTATCATATTTTTAAATAGTTCAGAGTTGTACTTATAATGCAAGATGTATTTTTTACATGCTACATAGAATTCACAAAACATTCATTTGTAGGCAGAAATGTTGAAAGCCAAGAGAAATTGTGGGATCGGTGGAATGTTGGGGAAAGCCATGCGTCCATAGCCCGCGTTGGGTAAAGTTTTGTATACTTGCTCCGATTGCGTCTATCCCCAAGGTAAAATCGGAACCGGTGGTACTATTTACGTCCAATGTACTCGTTATACACTCTGTAAAAAGGTAAAAGGTACTGAAACTGTATTTAAAATACAGGAGACATTTCGAACCCCATAATGTCTTGAAACTGTTAATAGACGAGTCGATTATAAACCTACCGGATTAACTCGTCGATCCAAGACTCCATGTAGATTTCTTACTATACGTAAGTTATTTGATACTCCCCTCCCGAACCTCTGCAAGTTGATAGAAATGATTTACAGCCACAACTTTAAAGATATGACCTTTATTTTTGGCATGTCTGATTCTAGGATCACTGCTGATCTACTTTTATAACAAGTGGATAAAAAACACAGATATTATTCAAGAAACTATTTTTCGCTTACTCAGCTGAGCAAGCAGCTACCGTTTAAGAACAAAGATGTTCTTAGGAAGTTCATATACAACATTAACATTGATAACCATTATTTAATATAATTTCTTTCTCTCTGTGCAGTTCCAGTTGAATCCAGTCCATTGCCCAGTCCACTCGCCACTCCCAGTCAGCCGGCCAATGCATTTCGTGCTGGCACTCTGAAGTTTTGAACTAGTTGCGGCGTATCAAATCAAGTCCGACCACGAACCGACCCTCGACCCGCTTTTTTGGGACTTTTGCACAGTTTGAGAATTAACTGGTTGTTTTGCTTGTCAGCTTCTTTGGCGGCACACGTTCGACCATCCACCTCCGCCCAGCGCCTACCTTCCAGGCTGGCAACTCTCCATTTATTTTGTATTGTATTGTTCGATGGCGCCTAGACAACATTATGTAAAAAGCCGAAATGCGCTTAAGTTAAAGTTTTTGGCCGCCGCATCCCCACTGTCTCCCCCACTCCCACTGTCTGTGCTTGCCTTGCCTTAGAGTACTGGCCTTCTGGCCAAAGAGGCGGATCTGCTGGATTACGACTGGCTAACAGAAGCCAACCAGTTAGCCGACCATTCAGCCGCGACAGGAAGAAACCGAGGAAGGAAGTTTATTTTGTGCAACTTAACGCTTTTCTTTTCGCCGGGCGTCTGTCTGGCCCCAAACCCCAATAAAATCACACCAACAAACGGGTTGAATGAAAACAGATTGGGAACGAGGCTAACTGCCTGGGTTGAATGTGATTTTGTCTTTGGATAGTTGTTGAAATGACCATATTATAAATAGTTTTGCAAATAAACGTATCTTTGAATGAAAAGCTAATTGCGTTCATTTGGGTTTTTATTTAAAAATTACGTAATTACAAATGATTTTATAAATGAATACCCTATATACATATGTAGACCAAAAATGGGTTTATTATTATTATTATTAAAAGTAAGTAAAACCAATAAATACTTAATTTCTGAAACTTAGAAATGTAGAATAATATTAATGACATTATTTGAAAAGATTTTTGGGTAGATAGATAGAATTACCATAACCAAATCCTAGCTCGTTGTCGTGGTATTTACACTATAAAACAGCATTTTCCATCCCGAACATATCTCCGAACTTAGTTTTACGATATTAAAGAAGTTTCCTTGTTACTCCCTGTACCCATAAAATGGGCAAAAAGGGGGTACTAAATCTGGGCAAATGTATGTAACAGGCAGAACGAGACATCTCCGACCCTATAAAGTATACATATATATTTTTGATCGAATCAAAAGAGATTTGGATTTGGCCATGTCCGCCTGTCTGTCCGTATAAGAGCTAGAGACACCAAATTTGGAATGTAGGTTCCTGTATACCATACGCAGATCAAGTTTTTTTTTTCAGATTTCATATATCTCCCCGTTTCCCCGCAATTCGATAAAAACGTTTTATATCAACATCTTTAAAGATATCGCTTTGGGATTTGGCAAGTATAATACTCCAGTCACTCTTAATTAAATGTTCAAATTTCAAGTCGATCAGATATTCAACACGGAAGTTATTCACGAAAAAAGATTCAGTGCTCCATCGCGGGGGAAGAAGAATCACAGCCACTTAAAATGCCACGCTTGCGCTGTGGCTTGTGCTGTCGCTTGTGTGCGTGCGCCTTTGTATATGTGTGTTTGTATGTGTAAGTGTACGAAGATGCGATCGGAAATTTTTGACCTGGGTACAGGGTTGGGTATACTCGTCTAAAGCATTCCTGCTTGTTTGAAAAAGTAATGGAATATATTATTTATCAGACACATATTATTATTAAGAAAGATTATTAGCTTAGGTGTTACTTGGGATTTTTGTGATATAGTTACAATAGTTTTTAATAACTCAACATATACTTATTACCAACGATTTTAAGAAATTTTTGAAGCAAAATACTTTTTAAATGATCGAACAAAATATAGAAACGATATGTTGACCAAAATTGAACTACTGAATATATATTGTATATATATATATTAATTGAACTATAATGCATTACTCTAAAAACATATTCTGCTATTTACAAAACATATAATAACAAGGGATGCTTTTAAAGTTATATAACTTATACTTAACAAAATAAAACCAAGATCTGTGTAAGGTCTGAGGCCAGTAAATCGAATACTAACCTAACCGAAGATATGTAAAGCTTTATTTTATGATATTTTATTCCATCCTGCTCCAAAAAATAGGCTTAATCTAAATCCTTTATAGCCGATGCTGTTTTAGAATCTTTTAAAAAGGATATACATATGTACTAAAAGTATGTATTGGCCAGGATCTTTTGTTTAATGATCTTTGCCGATAAAATACATGTACTATAACGATTAGAAGTATAATCGTTAATCATTTCTGTAAAATGGGACAGTCTGTAAAAGAACAAGCATGTGTCTCAGTTTCAGTTTCCTTTTTTCTCCAGTATCCTTTTGCGAGTAACTGCACGCCATGGCACACAAATCAACACACCACAACCTACAAACTACAAACATACGAGTATAAACTGTTTTTTGGTTTTTCTTCTCTGTCCACCATTTGGGAATTGTTTAGCAAGATTTTCGCCTTGCACTGTTTAATGGCCAAAACTGTGAGCAGCAGCCTGGGTTTTCGGGGGGTGGGAGTCGAGGCGAGCTGTGTGGGCGGCTGCACAAATTGCCGGCAGCGCATCAGCTGCACACACTAAATTTTTAATCAAGCATCTAGCAGCCCGTATCTGTATCTATATCCATATACTGGCAACCAGCTAGCAGCTTCCAGCAGCTGTGATTCCGCCGGAGGAGCTTTTCGAGCTGATGATGATACTGCTATTGCTGCTGCTGGAAGCGAAAAAAATGCAATCAACGTCAAATGCGCTTCGAAACTTTGCGCAAAATAATAGAAAAGCCATTAATTTCACTTCTCGTCGAAGAAAATGCGAAGATACGCACAGAGGCGCAAAGGCACCAAGGGGGAGTGCTTAGAGCACTTGGGCGTGGCACATGGTCAGCAAAAAAATAAAAATAATAATAAGATAATAAAAAGGAAGAGTGTGCTGAAGTAATTTTTAATTATGCGCATAACGTGCGGAAAGTTTGATGCGAATTACACTAATGCGATTATTGACTCTGCAGTGCGAAAGCTGGCTATTTGAATCCCATCCTGCGCCCCAGAAGGCAATCCCAATTACTCATTAAGCAGCTTTCAGTGGACGCATTAAGGCCACTTTGAGCATCAGCAGCCACTGAAGGGTATTTCGCAAAAGAGAATAACACCAAATCCATTGACATTTGTCGAAAAGTTTCGCAATGCTGGCCAATAATAGCATTATAATAAGCACACTTGGCAACGCGATTGTAACTTACCCTATACTCAGTTGCTATAGTAATAAACTGAATGTACGGACTCGTATGTATATCTTTAATATCCTATAATTGAATAAACAGTAATCATAATGGTATCTAAGATGCTTACCATACATGTACATATGGACTAATCCGAAAAGGTCTACCAAGGTAACAAGTTAACAGAAAACACACACAATGAGCTCTGTTCCCTTTGCAAAAGAAACAATTGTCGAATCGAATTTCTTTTGATTTGGTGTTTCCATCTTCGAATAAAACTGCAATCATTATTCCGTTTCAAAGAAGTATAAATTACTAAATTAAATTAAACGTTACGCTAATGTTTTTTATTTCATATACATAAGTCATAAGATGTCACGTCTGCAACGCTCGAAAGTGAACAAATTTTCAAAGAATGAACAACTAGTTAGTATCCCCGGAATCAATTTTAACATCCTAAAGTATTCCTATTTCTTTTATGCTATGTGATATATGTGTAAGCATATTTAAGTGAAAATATGAAATGGAACATTGTTTATAATGATATGAATTCTGTTCTTTAACGCCTTCAATGCCAAATTACGCTTAATTATATCGTTGATGAAGCAGGTTAGAAAATATGTTTTAATGCCATTTTAATGTGCTCTTAAAAAGCTATTTATCCATTGTAGGTAAGCATTACACATTAAAAGCGACAACAGCAATAAAAAGTAAGTTTCAAAACGTAACGTCCGCATCGTTAGAGATGTCAAACTATCGATAGTGTCACCATCGATTATTGAGTAGTATTGATAGTCTCTAAAACATAGTATCTATCTAACCACGGAGTCATCGGTATTTTCAAATCAGCCAGTCTTTTATGTTGGTTTTTCAGTTATTACTTCCTGAAGCTTATTTTAAATTGTTTGGGAAGACTTAAGCCTAAAAAGCCCCATTGAGTACGCCACTGTATACACTTTGACATCCATAATGCACAAATTTTAATAAGCATTACATACGAATACAATTCAGGAAAATTGGTCCTTGGTGTTCCTATCAAATATTTGTGTAACAATTGTTCTCCTTATTACTAATATCTTCCGCATTTTCAGTATACCTTTTAATTCCGTAAATCGCTGGGTATTTACAATCAAGTTTTTTGCAGCCAGACGAGGCGAAGCGCTTCCATTATCGTCGTGCTTCTGGCCGAAAATTGCAAAAGTTCTCAGTCGTTCCAAAACCACTTTTCATTAGTAACAACCGCTAATTTCACTTAGTGGCATGCCAACATGTCGCATCAAATGGGACCCTCACATCTGCATGGTTGCAAGTTTTTAACTTCATTTCCAGCTGAAAAGCGAAAAACGTGATAAATAGAAATATATAGAAGCGCATGTGCTCTTTTCTCTAGTTAGCTAAGCACTCTTTGAAATTAAGTATTTTCAATAGAGAATACAAGTTTATTTAATAACAATTCAGAGGATTTTGTTTTAAAAATATTTTTTAATATTTTTTTAAATATTTTTTTTAATATTTTTTTTTAATATTTTTTTAATATTTTTTTTTAATATTTTTTTAAAATATTTTTTTAAAAAATATTTTTTAATACATATTTTTTTAAATTATAAGTTTTTTTATATGACTTATGAACCTTGGGATTGTAGCAATGTAACAAATATCGATTATAATCGATTTTTTTATTACGAAGAATGTATTAAAATCGAATTTGTTAGTGTTTTTACTATTAATGATTATTTATTAGTGGGAATCTTAATACTTGTTTATACTATAAGTACTTAGATGTATGCAAAAGCTAATATATATCGATAATCGCAATAATCGATTTTTTAAAGAATTATTTGCTTTTCTATTAAGGATGTCTTTAGCTCACATTGTGAATACAGAACTGCGAATAAAATAACCTGTATGTATATATATATATATGTATATATTTATGCTGCTTAGTTTTCCATACTTTATAGAGTTTAAGTAATCTGCAAACATGATTACCAAGTTATAATTGCTTATTTTCTACGTGTACACACCAACAGCAAAACCAGTCGGCAGTTAACGACTGTTATATACTCTGTTTTCAATATACAAATTTGGTTATTTGCCAATTTGGTGAATTAAGCTTAAAAATTGTGAGAGGGATATATATTTTGGTGAGTTTTTGGGCGCGGGAGTGAAAGGAAGCAAAAATATTTGTTGTCTCATCTAACAAGATTATCAGCGGTAGTCCTTAAATTAAAGTTGACGCTAGTTTGTAAAACTGTGTGCTAAATATTTCTTATTAATATTTTAGATTCTTAAATTAAATATTAAAATATTGGTTTTTAAATTAATTTTAAAAAATCTTAAGACTAGGTTAAATACTACAGCTTGAAAAATATCAATTTTTATAATGAGTTTGTCTTTTGATATTTGTTATATAAATTTGAAAGCAAATTATGTCAATTAATTTTAACTGTACATCACTTGTAACTTCTGATTAGTAAGGGAATTAGAAAACTTTACCTTATTCCTGCTAAAAGTGATGAAAAATCGATATTTGATTCGATATTTCCCCAATTCTAGTATATACATACTGGAAACATTCAATTTCGTTGGTGTCAAACAGAAACTCTGACGGAGATTGCATATAACCAATATGCACCTTTTCCCTTGTAGAACAGAGTATAATAAAAGCTGGTTGGCTTGCCGGTTTGTTTTACATTTCTGAGTGACAACGGTTACTAGACCGAGCTGAGTTGCGCGGAGGGAGAGGGGCACGGGGAGTGGGGAGCGGGTGCTAACTGAGTGCTGGCAACAGGCAACTGCCAAGTGACCGCTGGCTTCTGTTAAAAAGTTTAGCCGGGGAGCAGTAATGCAATAAACAACTTTTTATTTTATTTTTATTAATAATTGTTGTTGGACTGCATTAAACTTGTCAAATGAAGTCGCTTTTGAAGTTAGATTGCCTGCAACAAGGGCGTGACATGGCCAGGGCCACTACGAAATTGCTTGGGGCTATCGTAGTATTTGAACTGTCCCTGGTAATCAGCCTGCATGTTGGCTTCTCTCTCCTTCTCTCTCTCTCGCTCTTCGCCACTCTGTAAAGGACCTGTGGATTAGTCAAATGCTCTATGATGTTTCTCTGGTAAATACTGTTGAAAAGTATTTATAATTGCTGGCCAGGGGCTAAGACTTGCTAAACACAGTCAATTCTCGGTGCGGGAACGTTTGAAAAGTTGATGACAACTAAGAAAGAACAGAAAATAGTAGCTTACTATAAATACATAAATATGTACATAAGTATATAAAAAGGTGCAGTTACTTGTTAAATGCATATGATAAAAATCCAAAAGAAAGTCTACCAAGAGATATAATTCAAATAATGGTCTAATTTTTTAATTAATTAAATTACATTTTTCTTATACTCTGTTTCAAATTTTTACTCCCTTTACCCATAAAATGGGTAAAGAGGGGTACTAAATCTGTGCAAATGTATTTAACTGGCAGAAGGAGACATCTCCGGCTCTATAAAGAATATACATTCTTGATCAGTATCAAAAGAGATTTCGATTTGGCCATGTCCGTCTGTCTGTCCGTCCATCCGTCTGTATGAACGCGTCGATCTCGGCAACTATAAGAGCTAGATACACCTGTATACCATACACAGATCAAGTTTGTTTCCAATATCAGATATCTCCCCCTGTTCCCCCGCAATTCGATAAAAACGTTTAATACCTACAGTTTTCAAGATATAGCTTTGGGATTTGGAACGCACAATACTTTGGTCACTTTTAATCTATTGTCCAAATTTCAAGTCGATCGGATAATAAACACGGAAGTTATTCACGAAAGAAGATTCAGTGCTTCAGCGCGGGGGGAAGAAGAAGCACAGCCACCACTTAAAATGCCTCGCTTGCGCTGTCACTTGTGCTATCGCTTGTGTGTGTGCGTCTTTGTGTATGTGTGTGTATGTGTAAGTGTACGGAGATGCGATCGAAAATTTTTGACCTGGGTACAGGGAGTTTTGTAGTTGGGTATACTTGACTATAGCATTCTTACTTGTTTTTTTTGTAAAACAATATGTTGGGTTTGTGACTGACTGTCTTTCCGTCTGTCCGTATAAATGCAATTTTTTCGAAACCCTTGCAGTTCTTACTTGTTCTTATTATTTTAAAACAAATTTTCTTTTTTAACTTTTTTTTTATTTTTTGTTTGTAACAAGTGAAGTCATAAATAGGGATGAGGGTAATTTTGAAAAAATTCGATTTGTAAATTTCTCGAAAACACAATCGATGTTTTTTTGATTTAAGTAGGTCGAAAAATCTATTAACAGATAATTCAGATATAAAATAAAAAACGATCAATTGAAATTAAAATATTAAATATATAAATTTGTATTTTCTTTTAATGTAAACCAAAAACAAAGCAAACTTTCCATAACTTAAATTCTATTGTCTGTTATTTAAACTGTATGTATTATTACTGTATTATACTACATACAGTTAGTACATACTATGTATGTACATATGTATGTACATTTCTAAAAAACATCAGTGATCGAAAAAACAACCTTACATTGAATATCTAACGTTTTTCATAGTGAAATAATATATTTTTTATATACAACTATTTGATATTTATACAACCCTACTCTTTATACTTTATAAAATCAGAGAACTTTTAATTTGACAAAATAGGCTTTTTATAAAATTACTTAAAACAGAACTTTGAAATACTTTTATTTTTAAATTGGTTTAAAAGTTGTGAAGCTTAAAATGTACTTAGATTAATGAAAAAACAATTTGGTACGCAACGCCAGCTTACGCTTATTTAGATCGTTGATGAAACAAGTTAGGAAATATTTTGAAATGTTATTTGAAAGTACTTTCATAAAGCCTACCTATCTATCACAGTAGAATGCCAACAGGACTACCAAATATGAGTTCAACTGTAACGTCCGTAACGCAAAATATACATGGAAACACATAAACAATATTTTAGCTCAGGATCGAACCTCGACACTTGTTTGTCAGGAACCGAAAGCTTTATAAGTAGGACATGCAATTCCACTTTTATCTTTTACGAGCTTACAATATTTTTAATACTGTAAAATGTTTGCCCAAAATTGTAAATAAAAAAAAATTATTCATAAAACTTTAGACTCATTTTCATGAAATGATTGTGCAGATTGGTCAAAGACTAAAACTGATTGGTTTAATATTTAAACATGGTTTTCTATGGCAAAAACGAATCTTAAATATTTTAACATGGCTATGGCCCAGAGTCATATAAAATGACTTAAAGGCAAAGCTACCTTTAAAGCCCAGGGGAGTTCAAGTTTTCGTGTATTTCTAAAAAATATTTCAAAGTTTGCTAATTCGATTATTTACTCGCAACTGTAGTAGGTGTGTTGTACTCTTAACTTGCCTGCTGAACACTCTTCATCAAGATAAGTGCGAAGTGTAACCCAAATCCAAAACTTGTGCAACAACCCTCTGCATGTCCCGAATCGCTGAGGCTGGGGCTGGGGGTCACCTACTAAGCGCCATCATATTTTGGCCCGTTGGTGGGCTAACAAAGCAATTAGATACACGGATACGCCAACACCGTTGGGCTGAGTTTGTTAAGTAAACGCCGCTGAGCGCAGGATATTCCCCGGGGGCAGCATATTCATTAGGCAGGCGGCACACACAAACAAGGAGCGCACCCTGCGTGGGCTTTTCTTAGATACCCGTTGCTGTTGCTGTTGCTGTTGTTGTTGTTATTCTGGCAACCAACTTATGGGTCACTTGCTCAAGAAATTTCTAAAGTTTGCACTACACCCATCAACTTGTTCGGGTTGTACCAACTTGAAGTTGAAGTTTCCTGTCTAGCTGGAGGGTCTAGGCTGGCTTCTGTCTCGAGTGGAGGCGCCTAATGAGCACGGCGCGTCCTCGTCCTAGCACAATGCGTATAATTAAATGCGTCCAAGGTGTAAACTAGCAAATTGTTTGATCCCATTCACTCAGCTAACCATTCGCCCAGCTTGAATGAAGGCTAAAAGGCAGCCCTTCCTAGTCCTTTCTCTCAGCCATGCTCTTCCACTTTTGCGCTTTCAAAATTTCCGTGTCCTTTTTTTTGACGCTCCTGGTGCTTGCTCAGCATAATATTGTTAAACTTTTCTTGTGCTCAGCACTTTTACACTTTTTTTTCGCTAAATATTTTTTTTTATTTTATTATGTTTTGCCATGTTTTGCCTGCCGGGCAATTTCCAGTAGCCGAGTTGCTCTAGTTTGCCGTAACCTGATCACAGAAACTGTCTAATCCGCAAACTCCTACCATGTCGAATTTGACATGCACTTAAAAAATATTTGAGAGCTTCTTCTTAATGAAGTCCCATTATTTTGGGTGCAGAAAGGTACAATGTACAATTTGCCTTTAATGACCTTTCACCTTAAGCAAGTGCTTGAGTCGTCGAGTAATAAAGAAAGAAAATATGTAAATGTGATAAATGAATGTTTTAACAATTTAATTAAGTTATTTAATACACCATGTCATTAGAATAAATGAGTTTTTTGAGCGCTCTAAATTTAGGCATACTCACAGAGCATTTTTCAGACTTTTCAGGCTTGTTCCTATACACCATTATCCATCTTCAATGCGAATTATTTTCGAATGAAATGGCAGGCGTTTTTCGTTTTTATACCCGAGCAGAGGGTATTAAAATGTAGTCACAAAATGTGTAATGCATTGAAGGAGACGTATATAGACGGATATATAAGTATATATATTCTGAATCAACATCAGTAGCCGAGTCGATAAAGCGATGTACGTCTGGTTCTATGCAAACCAGTATTTCAGTTTTAATGCTATCGTAATGAAACTTGACACAGATCCTTCTTTTTGATACAGGCAGTACATATGTGGGAAGCGGCCGGATCGGACCGCTATAACATTTAGCATCTAAATGATCAGTCGACAACGACTATGTGTTTGTATGAAAAACTTTTTCCTTACCAAACTCACCCCATTCCGAGTTTTTAAATCTGACCAAATTTGGTCACAATCGGACCACTATATAACATAGCTGCCATAGGATCGGATGAAAAATTAGTATTTGTATGAAAAACTTTTTGTATTACATCCAAATTAAGTGAGAGTTTTATTATACTTCAAATAGTTTCCTATAATTTTATCAAAATCGGACCACTTAGGTGCAATGAGCCGGAAATTGAGTTTTGTATAAAAACATTGCTGCTAGGGTATATAAGTATGTTCGGCACTCCGAATATAGCCGTTCTTTCTTGTTTTTTTTTAATCTGACCAAATTTGGTCAAAATAACTACTATATCAAATAGCTGCCATTGGAAGAATCGGGTGAAAAATGAGATTTTGAATGAACAACATTTTTGTTATACAAATACTACATCGAAACTACAATTGAGAGTTTTATTATACTTCATATGGTATCCTATAATTCCTTATCAAATTCGGAACACATTATTGTACATAGCTCCCATAGGAACAATCCAACGAAAATTGAGTGGGATGACTGTGTTATTAGTTGGTTTGTTTATTTGTCCTCTTATGCTAAAAAGTAAAACTTTTACGTTTTAAGTAACTAAATCTTATTAAATATCTTTATATGTTTTGGAAATTTCCTTAGAATAATGTGATTTCAAACATATAATTGATATTTTTAAACTTTTCCTAAATTTATTCAGTAATATAACACTTATTATTAGGTTTTTTGGTTCAGTATCTATTTTTTTGTTACTATTATTTTTTTGTTTTACTATCTACTGTCCAATATTCTTAATTAATTAAATTTTTGTCAGCAATTTTTATGTAAACACTGACGTTTTCTTTCAGAAATTTACCTATTTCTGTAGATTTACAAAATCAACCACAAAGACATGCCACCTGGTAAAAATACAGATGAAAGGTTTAAAAATATGTGGCAACTCATTACTTATTTGTGAGTTGACGGCTGAATTCATTATAAACTTTCGTTGTTAGTCGATTTGGAGCTGATGGCCACGTTTCAGGCAAAATGTATGTTTTTTTTCGTGCAAATTAATTCTTTTATCAAAGTCAGAATAATAGTACGTTTGCTCTGCTTAAACATACATATTTTCTAGCTTGGGAAATTGGTTTTCCATTTGATTTTATTGCGAACTCGCATATGAAATTACTTTTGGCTAACTGAGGTCAATTTTACTGAGATCGAGTTTGTATTTTTAGCGGCTTCTATTATTGCTTTAAGTTAAGTATTTCCTTTGATTGTGAACTTGCAAAGTGGATGATAAAAGTAAAATAAAACAGCTTTATCGGGATGTAAAGTTATTTACCCTTGCAGAAAGTATTTTAATAAAATAGATCAATTTTCCATCGACTATACGATATAGTCAATTTAAGCAAAGTATTTGTGTAAACAAAAAAATTCTTCATAAAAAGTAAATACTTCATCTGATTCATCCTACGCTAGCTACGAAATATTTAAAATATTCGGATTTTTGTAAAACTTAGTTAACATTTAGAAAGCATACTGAAACTTGGAAGTGCTGAGTGTGCTTGAGATATCTTAAGGATCTAGAAAGTTTTTCGTGCAACTCAACTTCCGACCGATTTATTGCAGCTGTTAGATATAGTGGTTCAATTTGAAACAAATTTGTACAGATTGTACATATTGAATCTTATATTTGGTGAGTTTGATCAGGATATCTTTATAAAGAAAACATTTTTAAATATTATTTTGGCCGGAGTTACCCGCTTTTTATCCGCTAACGATGGCTACGAAATCAAATTTTCCCGATTATTCGATCTGGCCGGTTCTGACATACAAAAATAAGCAAATGGGCAGACCGAAATCGGTAGATCGACTCGGATATTGATAGTTGTCACAAATATATATGTATATGTACTTTGTGCGGTCGGAGACAACTTCTTCACTGCGCTACACATTTTGGGACAAAATTATAATACCCGAGTCCTCGGCAAGGATGTTATGTCAAAAAAAGTCTTGAAAAGAAGTCATCTTTACACTGCACTGTTAATCAGTAGAATAACGTTCCCTTGTCGTGCAAGTGCAGAGTTCTTTTTTGCAATGTCTGTTTGAGCTTAGGGCCTAATTAAAAGTTGTGTCAAAGGGTTGGCATGACAATGGCCGTCAGGTGGGATGACAGGTGAGGAATCCCATTCGCAGCAACTTTCTATAGCAGCACTTTCGCTGCATTTAGCCATGAAGTCGCGTACTTATATTCTTGTTCTGCATTGGCATCGCTCGAGAAACCAGTTTGGGGCTTTGGTGACCGACCAGTCAGCATTTCTCAATCGCAATCTCAGTCGCTGGCTCTGTTGATCATCTTTCGACTTCTCTCCTTCTCTCCCTCGCCCTCATGCTCTTTCTATGGTAATAAGTTAAAAAGAAGAAGCATTCGATTAGTGCTACTGCTGCTGTTAACCGGCAAAGCAAATAAAACTGTTGACTGACATTGGGCCAACAGTTTCTTGTCTCTGCTTTCATGTATCTTTCGTTTCAATTGACCTTATTTGCAGGTGTCTACGAATTCTTAAACATTTTACGCCTCACTTGGCAATTTGAACAGAATATATACATACATATATACATATACTATATACTCGAGATATATGTACGTCAATTTATGCGTATAATATTCTGCACATTCTCGTAGTAGAGCCCTTAACACATTCATGACTTTTACTTCAGTTGCAGATTTCAAAGGCGTCCTTTTTCTAACAACTTCACCACAGTTCAGTGCATGTACAATATTCTGATTCATGTGTATGACAGCAAAGCTGGTTGCATTAAATTGCATATCCAAAATATTTAGCAGAGCATTGTATAAGTAAATAAATAGAGATGAACCTGGCATCTGTTCTTGTACCCTGTACTATAGCATACGAGTCTTTTTGGAAAAATATATGGTTTAAATCCAAGTCAAAACAACAAGCTTCATTTTACTTCCTGTACCCATAAAATGGTTAAAAAGGGTGTAAGATCTGTGAAAATGTATGTACAGCAGTAAGAAACATCTCCGACACTAAAGATAATATATATTCTTTATAAGTACCAATAGCCAAGTCGATCTGGCGCTGTCTGTCCGTCCGTTTCTCTATTAAGCCTTTTCCGGAAGGCTTTTTCAGAATTTTGTGGAAAATTAACTTCAATGGGACGTTAATTCAATCCTAGATAACTCAAGTCTTAAAATCTTGTTAAAATTAAGAACAGGAATGGGAAAAATGAAATTCAGGAAATTTATGCTTTTGAGTACTCGTAAACACTTTGAAATCATCAAAAGCACCTAATGTAAAATTTTTATAATTATTTTAATTCGTTTTGTTGCTTGAGTGCAACTACTATAATCATTTTTATTTTATATTTCAAGTATACTCATTAAAATGAGCTCATTCAGCAGAAATAATTGCTGACTGATTTCCGCTGACTTGTTCTCCGCTGAGTGTGATTATTGATTGCATTGTTCAGAAAAGAGAAATCACTCATCGATTCAAAGATTCAATTAAGAAACACACATTTGAATGAGCTGTTGACAAATGTAAACAGCCGATTCAAGTCAGTTGAGTAAAATTTCCAGGATCGTAATTACAATAGAAAAATGTAGCGAATATCAGTCAGCGATTATTTCCGCTGAATGCAATAATAAGGTTATACATAGCATAATTTATAATGACTGCATTGTTTGAAACCTGATTACAGGATATACATGTAGTCGGTGATTGACTTGTACGGCCACAACATGTATACACATATTTCTCTTTGTAGCGCTGTAAGCTTTTCTTAACCTGTCCGTTGACTGTCAGTTTTATTTATATTTTATGCCCTGACAATATAAGTAAGAGTTGTGCAATTCTATGCAACGGATAGTATGGGGTATATCTGGTCCTATGAACAATAATAAGCTTGATTAACAGTCGAATTGGACGTGCTCTTCAGTCTGTCTGTTCTTCAATCACTTTTATTTTCCTATGTCGTCTATTTTCTTTATTTATATATGTACTCCATATGAATATATAATACTTACAGTGCAGGGTATCTTCTAGCTAAGCACCCTTTCTCTTGTTTTTTTGTCGCCTTAACTTTTGCACGCACTGATGACGAATGGCCACGGAAAATGATGAATGTTTAATGGGCCAATGGGACAGGGAACATGTTGCGGGATAAATGTTTCCGGGCATTGGCTGAAGAACGGCTGGTGTGTATGTGTGGGTGTGTGTGTGAGTGAGTGAGTGAGTGTGTGTGTCGGGTGCTACTGGCACAATTTCGAATCAACACAAATCTGAATTGTAAAACAGTGACATATTTGCTTGGTGTTCTTTTGTGATTTATTATTAACTACTTTTCATTGTCATTGTTGTGTTTGAATGTTACGAGTGTGTTCTATGGCTATTCCCTACAGAGTCGCAACATGCAAACACAATTAACTGGTTAAGTAAAAGGCCTTCTGGGGTTAATGTGTATGCAGGTATCCTTAAATCATTGACCTTAGACGTGTATTTGGCGTAATTGATTTTAAAACCACCTAAGTGCATTTGATTCCCCAAAAGGTTATATATCCTATCTTCTGTGTAGAACCCACAAAGATTAGAAAATTATTTCCTTTTATAATAATAACAAATAATCTTAGTTCATGGCTTAAATAACTGAAGTATACTCAGAGAAAATGGCCGTTCTAGTTCTAGAATTATCGGGCTAGAATTATACCGTTTTGTTCTTGCACAATTTTAAGTACATTCGTGCTTCAGAATTCTTAAATCAAGTATGATCGGGATTCGTTGACTGAATTCTAGGCTGGCTGAGTTGACTAAGTTGCGGTTCGCCGAGGCACCTGCGCGGCGGTCCCGAGTTCAAATCCCACTGCGAAAATTATGGGTGATGATATTTTTTTTCTTAAACTGAAATCAAATAAGTTGCTAAGATAGCAATGAAAGACATTAATTTGCATGTGCTGGTATTATCACACATGCATTTGGATGTATGTATGAATGTAGGTATGTATGTACACATATGACTTTTGACGATACCTTTTTATCTTACTGGTTGGCTTAATGGACTAGATGACCGACTCGCAACATCAGCTGGACAAAGATAATAAGCGCGCGGGTTCGATCCTTAGCGGCGGCGATTTGTGGATGATATGGTATTTATAAAGTCATTTGTTTACATACAATACATACATAATTATTCTCTTATACTACATACATAAAAAAAATAATTAATATATATACGTACATACATACATACATATATACCTATAGAGATTCTAAACGTTCTAAAATCAACCTCGTTTCGGGAAATTAATCCCGTTTGATACTTAATCAAATATATGCTTATGTTTTTTAAATCAACAAAGTGTTCTTCATATATCACAAAATTTCTTATTTTAAGACTTTTGGACTTAAAAAAATCGTCCTTAAAATAAGAATTCTGCACTGCTAATAAGATTTTTCGATAGTTTTTATTGGTTCCTGAAAAATTCTAAATTGTGAACCTAAGTGATTTTTCAAATAATTGATGCTATTGCTGTTCATATAATCTAAAATTCTATAATCTATATTCTATAATCTCCCAATATAAATGTTGTTTCCACATTAATCATTTCAAGTGTTATTTTTCAATAGCTTGTTAAGTTTCAAGTGTTTCTTAAGATAATTTCATATTGTAATTGGTTACATGATTGTAATCATAATACTTGAAAATTAAGAACACACTCAAGCTAAGTTCAATTTTAAAATTCTAAGTTCACTTGAAATGTAATAAAGAACTTTTACTTTTGAACTGCTTAAGAGACTTTCAGTTGAAATTCCGAGCAAAAGTATCATCATCCTCAAAAAAAACTCCCCTCATGACATTTGTTGCGCAATAAAAAACATTTACAGTACTTACGCATTTGTATATGTACATATATATAGTACTATGTTGTTGTATAGTATTTACTGGTTTTGTTCGCGCCTATAGACCCATATATACATTTTTGCGACTCCATTACAAATATGCCCTCATAGTTGTGGCTTGTCTCCTACAGACTCCATTCGAATGCCAACTTTATTGAGCGCGCGTTAATGGAGGAGGGGATGGCATTTGGGAGGTTGGGATTTTCTTTTTACTTTTTATTTTTATTTTTTCCAATCTGGGGAAAAGCAACAACGCCGTCGTCGTTGTCGTAGCTGTCGAATGATGTCATGTTCGCTCAATGTCTTTCTTTTTCTGTATTTCATTCCCTCCCCTCTGTACTGCCTCCTGTTGCTGGTTTTTGCCCTTGCCGATGGTACTATAATTTTGTCACGAAATGTGTAACGCATTAAAGAACACGTTTCGGAAATAATATATATTCTTGATCAGCATCAGTAGCCCAGTCAACCTTGCAATGTCTCTTAAATTTTTAGCTCTATATTGAATTAACTTGGCACAGAGACTTCTTTTCACTGCATACAGAACAAATGTCGAAATCGGCCAAATCAAATCACTATATCATATTAACAATCATTCGAAGGTTGAGTTGTTGTATGAAAATGTTTGTTAATTATGAAGATATCCTTATAAAACTCACCAAATATAAGCAGCGTATTGATTTATATAAACTGATTAAATTTGGCTTAGATGGAACTACTAAATAGGAATAATCGGTCGAAAATTAATTTGTTGCATGAAAAACTTTTTTGTTCTTGATCAAACCAAAGTTTAGCAAAGTTTCACTATGTTTAATAAAAATTGATTAAATTTGGTCAAGATTGGATTGCTATCTCATATAGCCACTATATGAACAATCTGATAAAAAAATAAAATGTAAAAAACTTTTTTTTATTCTTTTTTACAGTTATTTTAAACAAGTTTAGCAATCACGAGTTTTATTATATTTTATATAGAAAACTATACTATATAGGATAAATCGGTCGAATATTAAATAAAAGAGTATACAACTTCGGTAATCAGAAGACATTCTTGTTCTCTCTTGTTTTTGTCTATTTCTACCATCTTACTGACGTTGGGTGGGGAGGCGTTTTTTTAAAATCAGTTACCAAGGCGCTGATGCTGCAATAAAAGGTGCGATTTATCATAATGGTAGACGGGGCATAAACAGTTTCCCAGCTTTTGAGCTAACATCATTCGATTCGCAGCAATTCCCAGCAGCCCCATGTACATTTATATTTCGCAATACTCCTTTCTTTACGCAATTTCAGTCTGTGAATCCATCGAATTCATTTTTGCCATTTTCCGCATTTTTCACAAATCTGTTTTACACACACACACACATAGAAATGTGCACACACTTCCACATTGCGGAGATATATCTCCTGTATGTGAAACTATCTGAGGCAGCCGCCAGTCGCCAGTTCATATTGATTACAACAAATTTCCCGTCGCCGTTTTGTCGTTGAAGTTGTCGTCATTGGAGCTAGAGATGAAGCTCAACTGAATTAAGAAAATCATGCTAAGCGTAACCGATATTTACTCTCATACTATTTTTTTTTATACAGGTACATATATTTGGTTTTTGTGGTTATCTCATGATTATGTTGCGGAATTCACAGACCTTTTAAGTTGCACAAATGATTGTTTTGTATGTTTATATACACATTTCAAATGCGAGTTTAATAAAGATGATCCTATTCATAATTGAAATAGAATTTAATTTGGGATAAAGAATAGAATTTAAACTCTTCTCACAAATTAAAAGCAAAACAAGTAAGAATGCTATAGTCGAGTATACCCGACTACGAAACTCCCTGTACCCAGGTCTAAAACATCCAATCACATCTAAGTCCACTTACCCATACACACACACATACACAAAGACGCACGCACACAGGCGGCAAAAGTGGCTGTGCTTCTTCTTCCCCCTCTCGCTGCATTACTGAATCTTCTATCGTGAATAACTTCCGTGTTTATTATCCGATCGACTTGAAATTTGGACAGTAGATTAAGAGAGACTAAAGTATTGTACATGCCAAATCTTAAAGCTATATCTTGAAAATTGTTACTGTAAAACGGTTTTAATCGATTTGCGGGGGAACGGGGGGAGATATTTGAAATTGGAAACAAACTTGATCTGCGTATGGTATACAGGAACCTACATTCCAAATTTGGTGTCTCTAGCTTTTATAGTTGCTGAGATCGACGCGTTCATCCGGACAGACGGACAGACGGACGGACGGACAGACGGACAGACGGACAGACGGACAGACGGACAGACAGACGGACATGGCCAAATCAAAATCTCTTTTGATACTGATCAAGAATATATATACTTTATAGGGTCGGAGATGTCTCCTTCTGCCTGTTACATACTTTTGCACAAATCCAATACCCCCTTTTTACCCATTTTATGGGTACAGGGAGTAAAAAATTATTAATTCCGAATAATTCTCTTCTAGAACTAAGCAAATAAAATATTTTTCGATAATTTAAAGCAAAATAAAAAAAACAAACATTTTCAGATATTATATTAATTATACTGATATGTTTAAAAAATATCAGCGCGCTCAATTCTTTCAAAAATAAATTCTTATTTACATATGTATATTCGCATATTCATCAATATGAATAAAACAATTCAGTCATTAAACTTAAACGTAAAACAGTTTTGAAGGAATAGTAAGTCAACCTTTTTTTTTTGTTGAGAACTCTATAAATATTAATTTAAAACAAAGTAAGGGATTCACAAGAAACTTTTAAAAAGTTACATATAATTCAATATTTTTATGTTCACTCAAAAAAAAACTAAAAACTAAAACACTAAATAGTGTAAAAGCTGTTTTGCACTGATCTGTTATGTTACTTTAACATTACAGAAGAACTGGAGATCTCTAGATGTTTCGATTTTCAGATAAAAATAAAAAATGTATTATAATTGACTTATATTAATTTAAAAATGAGCCAAATAAATTAATTTGGCACTCAATATGTGAATATCAGTTAAGTAGCTTAGTATCATGAGAACATTTAATAGAATCAACATAAGTTTAACTTATTTCTTAGACAACTACACCTGTTTTGAATGTTTCCATTTTTAAAATCATTAAAAATTCTGTTTGTAATATTAAAATTTATATTTTTGTTTTAAAATTTCTTGTAAAATGTTCTTCTTTAAAAAAATTTTTTTTTAATTTTCAAAAATTTTTTTCTATAAATTTTTATTTATTGTTTTTTTATTATATTTTTTTATCATATTTTTTATTATATATTTTTTTTGTTTTTATTTTATTTTTTTAATTTTATTTTTTTATTTATTTTCTATTATTTAATTTTATTTTATTTTATTTTATTTAATTTTTTATTTTATGTTTTAATTTTATTTTTTAATTTAATTTTTTTTATTTTATTTAAAATTTTTTGTATTAGGCTTTTTATATTATTATTATTATTGTTATTATTATTATTGTTATTATTATTGTTATTATTATTGTTATTACTTTTGCTATTATTATTATTGTTATTATTTTTTTATATTTAAAATATTAATTTGTTTTTCTTGAGATATGCGATAGTTTTTAAAATTCGCTTTATAATAGAGATTCAAATATATGTTGTAGAAGCCATAAATACAGAGATAGTTTCCAACTAACCGTACATAAAATTAATAAGATAGGTAAGCCAAAAATGGAGTTATTAATATGTGCACTGACCGGCTTATTTATTATTAACTAAATAGATTTATTTATAGTGGTGGTCATCAATAAAAGAAAAGTAAAATGCAATGAAATATTAATAACATTTTGGACAGGCGTTGACGTACTCATATCAAATTTGTACTATCACGGTGCCATCTCTAAATGGAATCCATCGTCAGCTCTAGTTTTACATCTCTTATTGCTTCTAGTTTCTAAGCGCGCAGATTTCTTTACTTTTTGCACCGTTGTACTTTCTGCGTGTGTGCGAGTGTGAGTGGCTACAACAGTGGGCACCTACCGGCCACCTCCCCCGCCCAGTAACCGTTCACTCGCTTGACATTTAGTGCCGGCTGCTGCCGCTTCAGGCCGAATCTTCGACATAGACGGCTCTCTGACTTGGCCCGACTGTTGGCTGCTGGTTGTTGGCTGGAATTTCGTTGAACCGGTTTATGTATGTGGTTTGTCAGTTGTTGCTATTGTTACTGCTTTGCTGACTGGCGTCTGGTAACTGGCTCTACCAAAATATTCGTACATTCATGCATCCATATATACATATGTATGTGTGTTTCTGTGTGTAATAGTGCTTTGTATGGGGCTTGGCTAACCAACTGGCCAAGCCACACAAATAAACATGGTCACATTCAGAGAGACAGAGGAAAGGACGGACCAAAAAATCGCGCATATTTGTCGTTGCGGATTATTTCATAGCAGAATTCTGAAAATACTATATTTGCATTTGTATTTGTTTTTGTTGACTGTATATGTGTGTTGCATTTGTGGCATGCTTTGTTGTTGTTGATATTGCTATGTGGCATCGCTGTTGCATCGGTTGGCATCTTTGGCTTTTGCGCTGTTAATTTACATTGCAAAAATTTCTTTTGACTTTTTCCGCATTTCCAATTCCAATAGATTATAGATTTGTTAAGCCGTAGTGCGAATTGAATATGAAGAGAGAAAATTACATAGAATATTGATTGAACTTTTAGGGATGATACTGCTAACCAGTCAGATCGTTATATCATATTACACTTGATAAGTAACATAAAATACATTTTAAAATCGAACTGATAGAAGGTTTGAAGTTTGTGCTTGAAGCTTGACGATTCTGATTCCGGTGAAATAATTTGAATTTAAACATTAACCTTTAAAGCTATAGAATATTTAGATTGGAAAGTTTTGCCTATTCGAAATCGTTTGCAAAATGGAAAAACGATTGTAATTTCTAACAAAATCGGAAGCACAAAATCAAACAAAATTCGGAAAGAAAAATATTGGCAAATTGGAAAATCTTTCTAAGTTTGAGTAACGCAAAAGAATTAGAAATTACTTAAGAAATTAGTTACTTTCTATTTGTAGCTCAATTGAAATATTAAAATACGTTTTTATACCCTTGTAACGCATATAAGGAAGCCTCTCCGATCCCCTAAGAACTAAATACTATTGTTGATCAGCCCACGGAGCTGGGCCAATAAAGGTAGACTGGTCCATTTCTATATAAACTAGTCTCTTTGATAAAAATACAGCCGGATCAGATCTCTCTGTCGTATAGCTACCATAGAAATTATCTGTCAATAGTTTAGTTGAAATATATATTTTTATATTTATATATTTTATTTAATGCTTCACCCAAGCTGGAAGAATTTTTTTAACGCTTAGCATAGCTTGGGAAAAGTACAGTAACATCGGACAACTATTTCTTAAAAGCAATCCGTAGAAAACTGGTTTTGTTTTCTCTTAACTTTGTTAATAATTTTATAAAAACATTTTTTGTTACATATAACCAAACAAGTAAGACTACAAAACTCCCTGTACCCAGGTCACTGAAGCTTCTTTCGGTAATAACTTCCGTTTTTATTATCCGATCGATTAGAAATTTGAACAGTAGATTAAGTAACCAGTGACCGAAGTATTATAAATGCCAAATCTCAAAGCTATATCTTCAAAATTTAAGGTATTAAACGTTTTTATCGAATTGCTGGGGAACGGGGGAGATATCTGAAATTGGAAACAAACTTGATCTGCGTATGGTATACAGGAACCTACATTCCAAATGTTGTGTGTCTAGCTCTTATAGTTGCTGAGATCGACACGTTCATACGGACATGGCCATATCGATATCTCTTTTGATACTGATCAAGAATATATATACTTTATAGGGTCGGATATGTCTCCTTCTGCCTGTTACATACATTTGCACAGATTTAGTACCCCCTTTTACCCATTTTATGGGTACAGGGAGTAAAAATCATCACGTACAAAATGTAAATATTTTCGAGAATTATGAAGTTACCTTGACGTAGGTTATATGGTTACTTTGTGATATTCCAGCATCTTATAGACTATCAGATCTGGCTAAGTTCAGATTACTATATCGTTTAGCTGTTATTCAAAGAATTTATTTAATTTCGGTAAGGATATTTAATCCTTGGCATCTTCAGTAAACAGTTATCTTTTATAACAATTTGGCATTTGTGGCTAGTGCAATATAATTGTAATTCGATGCTGTTTTACCTTTCGAGAACTGAAATAATAACTATTTTATTTATCAAACAAAGACCCACTTTGAGGTAAAATAACTATAATTGGCAAAATGTAAGCTACACTGCGCTTATAAGCCCCATGGAATTAAATGACCAATGAATAATGAGAAATTTTCGACGGGAGACTGAGCGTTACCCTGGTGAAGTTATGATGAATTTTTCATCTACCGTTTATAGTCAAATTCCTGTACTCATAAAACTCGCTAAGAGGGTATAATAATATACATATATATTAAGGAAGAAGGTCGCAACTTTGTTCCGAAATTATTCTATTCATCCGTTTTAGACTTTGAAGCCCAAAAATTTCGTATAAAACTTCTCATATAAAATGCGAAAATTGAATTTTTCTTAAATTGAAGTCATCCAACTCACAATATTGTAAAATCTATTTATATTTGTTCATGTGTATGTGATAAATACATTAGTATTAAAGCTATTTCAGACTTGGCTGCAGGGTACCTCCCAGTCGAGCGTTCTTAACTAAACCTTTGTAATTTTGTTCATTATCAATTTGCATTGAAATTAATTTTCCATGTATGTATGTGTGTTGGGTTCATTTTGTTATTTTGAAATTGGCCAGACTCAAAATCCAATTGCTAGTTCCTGGCAACGTTCAATTTTCGCATCCATTTTGTGGATGGCACACATTTAGCAGGAAGAGGATGTGCTGTCAGTCTCGTTTGATATGAAATCTAAAATCAGGACGAAAAGCTGCATTCGGGATGCCTTGCGAATATTAACATATACAAGTATATACAGCTATATAAAATATTTATAATAAGACTAGTAATTCTTGAGCTTGGTTGCAAAAACAAAAAGGATACGAATATAAATAATAAAAAAAAAATTTTTTGATGTAGATTTGTCCAGGTTGACAACATTAGTATGTATGCCCAATTTGTTGACTCTATCTTTGAAACTGTAGGAGATATACCCCTTGAAAAACGTGTTTTGGGGATATCATATGCCGAATTGCGGGGAGGGGGTGAAGGTGACAAACAATTATTGATGCAGATCCGCAGCAATCTTAACATTAGTCTGTAAGCCAAATTTTATGACTATAGCTTAAAAAATGGGGAAGATACAGGTTTTTCCCAAATTGCGGGGGGGGGGGGGGGCGATCTCGACACTTCATAAATTGAGGGTATACACCAATATGTGTACCAAGTTTGGTTGCTCTAGCTTAAAGATAAAGGCAATAAAATTGCGTTCATACGGACAGACGAACAGACGCACATTTCGCAAACCCAATATACTATTTTCCCTTTGGGAACATAGTATAATAATTGCGCACAGCAATCGAATATTGGACTGACTGTGCCTATGTCAGATATATATTATAGTATATAGTTATCCTGCCCGTTTTCAAATATGTACTGAATGCAATAAAAAAAACATCTGCATGTAAGTTTTATTAAGTTTAAACTGCAATTTCATCCCTAAATATACTCGGTAGTTGATGATGATTTAAATTCTAAAATTTCAAAAATCAAAAATCTAAATGAAATGCTCTCTTTACTGTAGTTTAGAAAATTTGTTAAAATAAGTTTAAAACTTACGCCTTGAAAATAAGTGTATGAAATTGAGCTTAGCGCAGTTGCAAAATAAAAAATCAAATACTCTACTTGTTTTCTTATGCTGTTTAATCCTGCTTAAATTTGAATCCATATTTACTAAAATACTGAGTGTGCTAAATGTTATAAAATATATAATTTTAGCTCTAAATAAAATAAATAAATAAAATAATTTTTTATTTCTAAACATTTCTTCACAACTCAAGATGAATTTCACATATTGACTTGTTAGTTTTCCTCCTTCTTCCTATTTCTTTTTTCTTTAATTGAGACACAATTCAAATGTCTTAACAAAATATTTGCTTGGGCATTGATAAATGGAGCTTATTTATACAGTCCTATGTAAAATTACATTCTGAATAATTATGAATAATTGTTATAAGCCGGACAGGGAGCTTATGCAGGAAGTTTTGAAGGATGCTAAAAGTTAAGAACCTTCCACTTTTGAGCTGACACATAATTTATGCATTTGAAAACTTTTGATTTATTGAATTTATGCAGCTATTGACCGGCCATAACATATGTATAACAAATATGAGTTTAAATCTTCAGCTTGGATAGTAATTATTTATTTGTAAAATGATAATTTTGTGCTTCATCAATGAACTGTAATTGCCTTTAATTGTGTTTGTTGCTTTGCATAACAAAAGGGGAAAAAGTACAATCTAAGCATAAATTTGGCAATTGCTTGACATTTGCGGGTCTTGGAAGTTTGGCAGCAACTTTTTGGCATAATATATATTTGTATTGTGTAAAATGTTCAAGGCTGAATAAGTTTTGTATTTACTGTGTGTGCAATTTGAATGGAAATTAAAAAACAAACAGCAAACGGCAAACGGCAGCAGCAGCAGCAATGAATGCCACAAATAAACATTTCAACGACAATGGAGTAACAAGTCTGGGCCCAAACTGTGCTGCACTGTACTGAGAGTTTGCCTTGCTTTTGGCCAAAAATCGAATTGCCAAATTTCGGCTGGCTCGAAATGTGGGCTGGAAACTTTGTTTTCTGTTTGTGCGGCGGCCCAGCAAATGAATAATTTGTTATCATAGATAAACGTAATCAATGGCTGTGCCTCCAGTTGCCAACTGATGGCCACAGAGGCGCTCAACTTGTCCAAAATTGGCAACATCTGCTGGAACTCTCTCGGCTGGAACTGTGGGCCCAACTTGTTATTGAATTAAAGTGACTTGATTTACGGCGAGTTTCGGTCAAAAGCTCTTAATAGCATTCGTCGTTGCTCTCTGTTGCCTGTTCTTGTTTAGCTGCCCAAAATGGGTTTGGTTATGGTCAATTGCGCGTATACGCAATATTCGTATCACGCATTCGCCGTGCTCAGTAATAAACAAAGGACATTTTCATTTGGCGCGTTCGCGGTTGCCGGTTAAACGGGTTAAATGGAGAGAAAATTTCGTTTTAACCTCTAATGGTCATGGGCATTCTTTTTTACGGAAAGTGGTCGAAATCGGTGGGCTAACCAGCTTACCGTTTGCCTTTTTAAAATGAAATTCTTTGTACAAGGAATTAATTATACAACCCCAATGATCAGTGTCTTTTAATCTCATCTGAATATAATTCTTGGTTTAAATATCCATTCTTATTCTTAGTCGTTTGCCTTCTCATAATACATATTAATTATCATATCTTTTTAATTTGTATAATACAATTAAACTGACTCAGTGTGCCCGTATATTTCTCAAGCAGAAATACCAATTGATCATGTTCTAATGCGAACTTACACACCCATTAGCAGTATTTCTAAGGAGTTGGAAATAATCACATAACCTGTAAACGTGGGTCTGAATTAAAAAATGTTGTTTATCTTTAACCAGTTAACCACATATCGTGAACACCCAATGTGCGACATTTATCAGCTCTTTGCTAAGCGTTTGTTTATGTGATCTGGTATCTGGCATAGACTTCAAGTAATTGATTTATTATTATTATTATTATTATTATTATTATTATTATTATTATTATTATTATTATTATTATTATTATTATTATTATTTTTATTATTATTATTTTTAATATTATTATTATTTTTAATATTATTATTATTTTTATTATTTTTGTTATTATTATTATTATTATTATTATTATTATTATTATTAATATTATTATAATTTTATTTATTTATATATATTTATTAAACTTGTGTACTGCTACCATTTTAGACTTTCAAGCAAGGCATTTTGATAAAAAAATTTGGATAATATTTTCCCTTACCATATTAGTCTACTGTACTGATTATCAAGATTTTTGCTAAAGATCACAATTTTATATAACGTAGTTTTTTCCGTATACCACAATTCTCTTGTGATTATAATTATAATTTATTTTTTAAGTCAATTCTTTATTCATTGTTTCACAAGATGAAACCTACTATAGCAGTATTATGTTTTTATTTGTGTTTTTTTTTGGGTTTGAAAGAATAATTAATGTATTTATTATTATTATTATTATTGGTTATGGGGGCGTTGCACTGCGACCTATGAGATCTATTGTGAACCCTTCTGAGCCTAAAGCTCACTCATCAACCCTATTTCCTGCATGAATGCAAGTATCTTGGTTGGATCTAGAGTACCTATATCGCTTGTCTGAAGGAAGAACCCACCCAGATGCCCGTTTCTTCTTCTGGCAAGGGCAGTCCAATCTGTTAGTATGTGTGATGAGGTTTCAGCCTCCATTTCACAGAATCTGCATGTCCCGCTACTTAAAATTCCCAGCTTGCTGAGGTGGTTTTTCAGTCTACAGTGCCATGTTAAAAGGCCAGTGGTTATTCTAAGTGAATTCTCTCCCAATGGTATATGTTGTTTGAATCTTTTTAGATCATAGCTTCCTAAGAGTGACTTGGCCGGTCTTAGACCTGCAGCGCTTGTCCAGGATTTATTAGTTAGTATTAGTTTTATTAGAAAAACTTCTTTGTTTATCAAGATATCCGGAGCAAATTCGAAGTTATATTCAGTTCTTTCCATTTCCGATTCCGATCAAATTATTCGGTGACTGTTTTGAATATAAACAAGTAAGAATGCTATAGTCGAGTATACCCGACTACGAAACTCCCTGTACCCAGGTCAAAAATTTCCGATCGCATCTTCGTTAACTTACACATACATACACAGATACGCACACGCACGAGCCACAGCGCAAGCCAGGCATTTTAAGTTGTGACTGTGCTTCTTCTTCCCTTGCTGCAGCACTGAATCTTCTTTCGTGAATAACTTAGGTGTTTATTATCCGATCGACTTGAAATTTGGACAGTAGATTAAGAGGGACTAAAGTATTGGACATGCCAAATCTTAAAGCTATATCTTGAAAATTGTAACTGTAAAACGGTTTTTATCGAATAGCGGGGGGAACGGGGGGAGATATCTCAAATCTAAAATAAACTTGACCTGCTCCCGCTATACACGAACCTACATTCCAAATTTGGTGTCTCTAGCTCTTATAGTTGCTGAGATCCTTGCGTTCATACATACGGACAGACAGACGGACAGACGGACAGACGGACAGACGGACAGACAGACGGACATGGCCAAATCGAAATCTCTTTTGATACTGATCAAGAATATATATACTTTATAGGGTCGGAGATGTCTCCTTCTGCCTGTTACATACTTTTGCACAAATCCAATACCCCCTTTTTACCCATTTTATGGGTACAGGGAGTAAAAACCCTAATAAATCTACTATTTCATTCGAAAACGGAAAAGCTATAATGTTTTGAAATTAAATGTATGGGGAATAATTATATGAGCTCTCATAATCAGACCACTATTTGGCAAAATACAATTTCTGCAGGGGTATATATCCTTGGCACCCAATGGATAGCGGTTCTTTCTTGCTTGTACAGCAATTCTAATGCAGCAATCAAGTTTTGTGACACACACAAAATATGCGAAGGACATGGAATGAGAACAGGATAATGATTTGAATGCTCATTAAGGCAGTTTGTGCATGCACGCGTTCAACTCTAATTGCCAGGCTGTGCAACTGATTGTTGTTGTTCTGATTGTTCTTATTGTATTTGTTGTAACTGTTGTTGTTTCTCCATTAACTAAACTCAAAATGCCGACAGATAACATTAATAATTTATGCATGCTGTGTTGCAAGTAAGTAGCAACATACACACACAGAGGCACAGACACGAACACATGACACCATCTGAACGCCCATTGCATAGATAGTTGCCTTGATTAGCCACGCCCATACACACACACACACACACACACACACACACAGAAGACGCCCCCAAGCTCAACATGGCCGCATATAATTTAATTAAAATGAAATCTCGCACGGGCGCTGAACTGCAAACAGCAAATTCAAATTATTATTAATTACAGCAGAGCGACGACAGCAGAGGAACAAACGACGACAAATGTTTATATGAGACATATGTGTGTGTGTGTGTGTGTGTGTGTGTGATTCTGGAACCATAACGACGCCAACTGTCGCCGGTTCATTGCAACAAGGCAGCTGTAGGTAAAACAGTTTGGCATTGTTGTTCAGTTGAAGGATTAAGTTCAGCCGTTCTTTTTTCAGTGAACGAACGATTCGTTCATATAGAATCCTGTTCCTATTTCCGATCTTATCATTCAGAATTCAGTTTCTTTACTATTCAGCATTCCAAAAACTTATTAAGTACTTGATTTGGAAAACTTTCAAAATTAATAGAAATAATAGAAAATATAAGCCATTATTATTTCATTCCAAAATGTGAAAATAAAATCCCTAACGCACTAGTCAGACGTCTAAATACTAAGCCAAGATAGAAAAGACTCAAAAGGTGCCATCCATTGGACTTCCCTACCAGATTCCTCCATTAATATATTTAAACAAGTAAGAATGCTATAGTCGAGTATACCCGACTACGAAACTCCCTGTACCCAGGTCTAAAACATCCAATCACATCTAAGTCCACTTACCCATACACACACACATACACAAAGACGCACGCACACAGGCGGCAAAAGTGGCTGTGCTTCTTCTTCCCCCTCTCGCTGCATTACTGAATCTTCTATCGTGAATAACTTCCGTGTTTATTATCCGATCGACTTGAAATTTGGACAGTAGATTAAGAGAGACTAAAGTATTGTACATGCCAAATCTTAAAGCTATATCTTGAAAATTGTTACTGTAAAACGGTTTTAATCGATTTGCGGGGGAACGGGGGGAGATATTTGAAATTGGAAACAAACTTGATCTGCGTATGGTATACAGGAACCCACATTCCAAATTTGGTGTCTCTAGCTTTTATAGTTGCTGAGATCGACGCGTTCATCCGGACAGACGGACAGACGGACAGACGGACGGACGGACAGACGGACAGACAGACGGACATGGCCAAATCAAAATCTCTTTTGATACTGATCAAGAATATATATACTTTATAGGGTCGGAGATGTCTCCTTCTGCCTGTTACATACTTTTGCACAAATCCAATACCCCCTTTTTACCCATTTTATGGGTACAGGGAGTAAAAATCTTTTGTAAATATTGTAAATAATAATATTATTCCATATGTGTAACAATAATCCTATATACATATGTATCACCTTTGATCAATTTTTTTTATCCTTTACATGTAAAACTAGATAAGGTTGCCACAGGTAGAAAAAACCTTGTTTAAATAAAATATACAAATCTAAAAAAATAAAATAAACATAATATAAAAATTAAAAAAAAAAACGTTTCACATTTTCGTTTTCAATTTTTCAACTCTTTAGTATTACCAGATTGATTTTCATCTTCGGATCTTAACGGTGTAGTTATATGTTTAAGGTCTGGGAATTAAAAATTATTCGTAGATAGGAATATGCCGGATAGATCGTTCGTTCGTTTGTTCAGTTAGAATAAGTTTATTCATTTTGTTCGTTTGAGTCAGTCTCGTTCAATTGATTCCTTTTTTATTCCCTTGCTTCTCTTTAAACTACAATTTCGTTCCTTATATTGAAATCAAATATATGATGTTAGCCTATGTAAGCTAAGCAAAAGGTAAACAAATTGGTTGAACTTGAATTCACACTTTTACTTTAATAAACAATTCGAATAGGATAATCAAGACTGCAAATCAAATAACCAAAACGAGAAGAAAAGAAACGAGCGACAATAAAGGACTAGTTCGTTAATTCAGTTCAGTGAAGCGTTCGTTTGAACTGAAGTTTCTGAAGGATTCGATACAACTCTGATAGGTGAGATACCCTTATGACAATTTTCTGTTGTTTTAAATTTGTTTGTTTGTAATTTTAGCTCGGTGCAGTTGGTAAATGAAATAAAAAACAATTAGGAATGCTTTAGTCGAGTATACCCGACTACAAAACTTCATGTACCCAGGTCAAAAGTTTCCAATCGCATCTTCGTACACTTACACATACACATACACATACACACATACACACCTACACACCTACATACACACATACATACATACATGCACACGCACGAGCCATAGCGCAAGTCACGCATTTTAAGTTGTGGCTGTGCTTCTTCTTCCCCTTGCGCTGAAGCACTGAATCTTCTTTCGTTAATAACTTCCGTGTTTTGTATTCCGAACAACTTGAAATTTGGACAGTAGATTAGGAGTGACTAAAGTATTGTACATGCCAAATCCCAAAGCTATATCTTGAAAACTTTTACTGTAAAACGGTTTTTATCAAATAGCGGGGGAATGGGGGAAATATCTCAAATCTAAAATAAACTTGACCTGCTCCCGCTATACACGAACCTACATATAGTTGCTGAGATCCTTGCGTTCATACATACGGACGGACAGACGGACGGACGGACAGACGGACAGAAGGACAGACAGTCGGACATGGCCAAATCGAAATCGCGATCTCGACACTTCATAAATTGAGGGTATACACCAAAATGTGTACCAAGTTTGGTTGCTCTAGCTTCAAGGGGGTGAAAAAAAATTGCGTTCATACGGACGGACCGGCGGACATTTCGCAAACCCAATATACTCTTTATCCCTTCGGGAACAGAGTATGAAAAAGAACTTCAAGCACATTTACCTGGTGTAGCAACTTTACAATGTACACTCTTTAATTTATGTTTGTTGTTTGCTTGTACTCGTATTTGTTTGTCTATTAGTTGGCAATTTCTACATAAGCTTCCAAAGTGCCTGTCACCTTGTTTGTTTGCCACAGCAAAAATAAAACTAAAACCAAATAAAACTAAAACTTTATCTAAATAAAACGACTGCAAATGATTACCTTCATTTACTATTAAACGAACAACATAAATGTTGATAGTTGGTTTTTAATTAGCCGAAATTGAATTGAAAATGTGACATGTGGCTGGAATATTGTTTTCGAAATTATAAAAACAACTTTATTTGTGAAAGTGATAGCTTTGAAAGTTTCTGGTGAACGATAATCGATATTTTATTACCAATGCCGAGGTCAATAATATATAATTCCCAGATTACTTTTAACAGTTGCTTATGTCCGAGTCTGCGTTGCTGCGTTCTATTGGCTCAGACTTCTCGGGGTTTTTGAAACACCGTTGATTAAGGTACTCAAAAAAACTCCATGAAAATATATAAGTATTTACGACCAATTAAAGTTGAACTAAGTATATTCAACTAATTTTACTGTTTGTTTGAAAAAAATCGAGATTCATTGTTATAAGAAGGTCGAGGACATAAATATATACTACTTATTATGGTAACAACATCACTAAAAAAATTCACTTTTTACTCCCTCTACCCATAAAATGTGTAAAAGGTGTATTAAATCTTTGCATTATTAAGCTGCGTTAGTACAGTCACCTAAGACAGTTGACAAATAAAGTGTTCTCCCAAGAACTTAATTCCGCGAAATTGCATAGCAAACGGTAAGTTTCGGGGGAAAAATTCTTGCTCTTAAGGTCCATTAAAATTTCTAAAAATAAAAAATCCTGTCAATGTTTGTAAACTTAACATTTGTTGAAAGTACGGTATGACAGATTGTAAGTGAACATTAACAAAGAAATTATAAAAAAAATTTAAAATAAATAAGAAACAACTAATTTTTTTTTAATTTAAAAAATATGTGAAAAAATATTTCAAAAATAAGAATAAGAAATAAGAATTTATAATAATCAAAATGAAAATGTTTTTGAATCAACTTTAAATCGTTTTCTTTATGATTCATTAGAATTGATCCTTATTAGCTGATTATAGTCTATGACTTGTACATAGACTATGATCAGCTAATAAGGATCTTAAAAGGCATTGCCTTGATCCTTGGTATACTATGTAGCGTATGTATATTAGTTGAGTCATATAATACACACTTTTGTTAGATGAAAACTTGATCTTTTACAGTTCTCGCTCTATTGACACCCCCTACGACCAATTCACACACTTATTTCACAACTTTGTGATCAACTCACCAACTGTTCCCCCCTACACACTTCCTGCTCGAACCGTACCCTTGGCCCGATAATTTTTCAAACGCATTTTGTTGTTTTGCGAAGTGAGGCTGTGGCTGGAGGGGCAATAGTTTCACTTTAGCTGGTATTACATTCTTTGATGTTGTTTTTGTTGTTGTTGCTGTTGGTGCCGCACTGCCAGCAGAGAGGAAACTATAAACCCGCTTAATGCAGGAGAAGTTTCGCTGGGAATAGGTGTGAAGTGCCAGGGACTTTTTCCGGGTAAAATGTCAACGTTACAAAATGCAAAATACATCGAAATATTTGCGCAATGAAATCTGCAACGACTGTGACGCATTTAGCTGTCAGTTTGTCTTAGCCCAGGCAGCAAAGGATGTGCGTGTCTATCCTTGTTGTGTGCCTGCTATGCTACACACACACACACACACACACAAACTCTATCTCTTTCGCTGCCTCCCACTCTTTCTGTCTGCCAATAAAAAAGCAACGAGCCAGCAGCAAGACAAAACGCAACGCGCGTAAAATAAACAAATTTCCGCAGACGACACTCAACTATGCAAACAGTAATTGGAGCAGCTTTTATGCGCGAACCGGGGAATCACAAGAAGCAGCTGTCAAATGGAGGGTGGCAGGTGGCAGATGGCAGGTGGCATGCCACACAGGTAGAAAGGCAGCGGCACAAGCGTTGGCAAACCAAACTGAAGCTCAAATTCACCAAAAGCGAAGCCCGCAGCTCAAAGCTAACGAAGAATGCTGGGCTGGGCCTCCACAGGACTCGCAGGAATCGCAGGATTCGTGTAACGGAAGACGATGCCAGAGCAGTGCACAGCACACAAGAGATAAAGACAGAGAGAGAGAGAGAGAGAGGGACGGTATAAAAATTGTTTCTGCAAATGCAATATTGTAATGTTTGTAATGTTGGTAATGGTATTAATGTATGCATATGTTTCACACAGGATGCTGCAGTCGGTAAGGCAACGGGAAGATATCGTTGTGTATACGGAAATTTAAAGAAAAAGAGTAAAAATGCTCTTGCTAAGAGTGCTCGATTAGAAGATACCCCGTATACCAGCAGGATGCAACGATATATATGATTGTACCCTAAATTCAAGGTTGTAAACTTTCGGAAGTAAAATATAATCTAGTTTTTATCTATTCCAAGCGATTGCCAGCCTTATGGAAGATATGGAAAAAGAGTATTGACATTGGAAGACATAGATATACTATACTGGAATTCGAGCTCGCAACTTATGTGTCATAAAATATGTCCTAATATTAAGAAATATTTCAAAATCATTTCATGGAATGCATTTAAAAGCCTGATGTTGCTTATTGTTTCACGAATTTGGCTTGCACGAGAAATTTGATCTTGAATTCAGCGCTATTTCATGATGTGGTAAGGCGCAGCGAACTTAACTCTATAAATGATCCATTATAAGGATGAGTAAATTCATAAACCGGAACATTTTTGAAGTTTTTAAACGAGAATTCAGAATTCTGCCCACTTCTTCTACACGGGCACAACCTAATTATATTCTTTTTAAATACTTGATCGGTACAGGGTATAACAACAGCACAGAAATCACAAAAACCAAGCAACGAACATCCAAATTCATAGAGACGAAAAGGATGATACTCGTTTGAATCCAGCACGTAAATTACTCGCAGTTCCGGATACTATGATATGACTTTAGATATATGAGATGACACTTCAAATATACTGGGAGTTGTTGTCAAAATGAGCTCCAGTTGATGAAAGTAGGAAATAAGAGCTTACCTGTTATAAAAATACATATTTGAATAAAGTAAACCAAGGGGATAAAAAAAGGGTTGGAAGTAAGAAATGTAATTTTAAGATATTTATGTAATTGCTAGAGATTGCTATAGATGGCAAAAATGCAATACAATAATAATCACATAGAATAATATTAATTAATTTATTTAATAGTAGGTTGGCTTAGTTTAAACTGAGCCAACCTAAGTATAAATAGCACTGGCTGCTTAGGTAGGATGAATGTAGTTGCCAGGCTATCAAGGATAATTTTATATGATAACTTCACGTAATATCATTAAAAATAACAGTTCTAAATCAATTAGTAACATTGTTAAGTTAAGAACAAAAATTAGCAGACAGTTTTTTAATGAATCACTTAAGGCTTGCAAGTTACTCTTAAAGACAAAATTGAAGTTGCACTCAAGCCCAGAAAACATCCTTACAACAACATCCTGCATTTAAAATAAAGCTCTACCATACACAATCACACTGACCAGCTCGACAAACAGCTCAAGTGATGAATTAGGGCAGTAATTGAATGAAATTGTAACTACCATCATTGCTGCAAGTTGACAAGTGCTGCAAGCAGCAGTAAGAGTGAAAGGACGAGAATAGTTGAAGCCTTCAATCGCTTCGATGCGAGTACATGTTTAGTTCTTCATTTAGGTCTCGGTCTCGACTCTGAGCCGATGCAGCCCCATGGATGCCTGAAATGGCAAGTTCGTGAACTGGAACATAGCCTGCTTGTGCACAATGTTACCAAGTCCTTATCTAAGCAATGTCCTGTTCATGCACAGTGGCTCTTGCGGTCAGGTGGGTGCTGGCCAATCCTCCTGCTGCTACACAGAAAGAAATTCACATATAGTGCCTGGGCATTGCCCAGTGAAAGAGTGCTAGATCGTGCGCACAAAGCTCCGGGTTTATTTTTGATATTGTGTAATGCGATTTATGTTGCCAATTGACGATCACCGCATAATAAATACCATTAAAATGGCTTTACTCATAATAACAAGCGCGGTGTCATAGCATTATATAGAAAAAAACTAGAAAATATTTAATAAATATGAACTATCTGAATTGTTGAATTGTATGAGTTGATATGAAAAAATATATGTTTAATATCGAAAAATCTTATTTTCATATCAAATGATATCAAGTTTTATGTTTCAAAATTGAATTATTACTTTAAAAGTATTAAAATATTATTAAACGCCTCTTCAAATGGTGTCATATTTTTGTGCAATATTACTCTACATTTAACATTACAAAGTTTGACCACAAAAAATGTTCATCCGTCAGTGATGTGACGCAACATTTTTCGAGATAGTTCCGTTTCGTGCCAGACTTGCATGTGAGTTTTACCCAGTGTTAAAATTTGATCAGAAAACTCAGTCAGTACCTTAATACTTTACAGTATTTGTAAACGCAACTCTTTTAGTGCTAGCAACACGAACGAAATCATTTTTCAAATTTCTTGCGCAATAGATTGACCGCAAAGTAATATTTTCATATAATATTTTGACAGTTGCGTGAGAATTATGTTGGATAATGTAACACGTACTTATTAGACAGCAAGGTTGGTTTAATCATGATAGTACAATTTGATATTTGAAACTTATATTATAATATTTGATATGAAATTTGTGCCATGTTACTCAGAAGAATATCTGAATGATACATTGGGAAATGTCAAATATATATATTCAACAAGTAAGAATGCTATAGTCGAGTATACCCGACTACGAAACTCCCTGTACCCAGGTCTAAAACATTCAATCACATCTACGTCCACTTACACATACACACACACATACACAAAGACGCACGCACACAGGCGGCAAAAGCGACAGCGCAAGCGAGGCATTTTAATTGGTGGCTGTGCTTCCCCTTCCCCCTCTCGCTGCATTTCTGAATATTCTTTCGTGAATAACTTCCGTGTTTATTATCCGATCGACTTGAAATTTGGACAGTAGATTAAGAGAGACTAAAGTATTGTACATGCCAAATCTTAAAGCTGTATCTTGAAAAATGTTACTGTAAAACGGTTTTTATCGATTTGCGGGGGAACGGGGGGAGATATCTGAAATATGAAACAAACTTGATCTGCGTATGGTATACAGGAACCTACATTTCAAATTTGGTGTCTCTAGCTCTTGTAGTTGCTGAGATCGACGCGTTCATCCGGACAGACGGACAGACGGACAGACGGACGGACGGACAGACGGACAGACAGACGGACATGGCCAAATCGAAATCTCTTTTGACACTGATCAAGAATATATATACTTTATAGGGTCGGAGATGTCTCCTTCTGCCTGTTACATACTTTTGCACAAATCCAATACCCCCTTTTTACCCATTTTATGGGTACAGGGAGTAAAAATAAAAGATGTGGTTTACTTTGATATGGAATATCCGAACTCAAAATGCAATATCTCATATTTTTTCACAGTGTAATAATATTGTTGTTGCTCCAAGTTTCTGTTAGCTATACTGTCTATTGTTGGCAACTATGCGCTGACGGACGCCGCCTTGAACCCCTCACAACGAGCATCTAACAAGCTGCTGATGAGCTGCTCCTGTGTGTTTGTGTGTGTGCGTTTGTGTGGGTTTTGTGGTACCAATGAAATTGCTTACCTCTGCAGGATGCGGGAGCTGTTTGCCAGGACATTGGCGTTTGCATTGCTGCCAGGTGTTTGTTGTGGGCCTTCGTTGAGCAACTACTGCTCTCTTTTTTCTGTGGCAGCAATGCTGCCAATAACTTAGCTCAACTGAGGCCATCTTGCCAAAATTGTGCCCATAGATTGTTAATTTGCAGCTGCAGCTGCTGAAATCTGTGCCAACGATTATGGTCACATTATTAAAGCCTTGTCAGCAGCAGTAGCGGCACGTGGCTCAAATTGTGGCATTAAACGGCAGCAAGACACCTGGCTTGCTGCTCTGCATATTAATAAGTGGGTTGCCCAACGCGGCTGCCATAATAAATATTATCCAGAGCTGGTTCCTGGGCCAGAGCCAAAGCAAGAGCCAGAGACAGGGCCAGAACAAGTCAGACCAGGAGCGGGAACTGGTTAGTTTGCTGCCTCGTAGCTGGCTGGCTGCAAATATGGTTTAGTTGCATGCCAACATTGCGCATACGTCACGTTGCCACGTCATATTTTAAAGGTATGCAAAATGCCTTAAGGCTTAACCCAAAAGGAAATTTTTACCTTATTTAACTTGAATATAATAGGAAAAGGTTATTACATTTTCTCAATAATAATTATTATTTTTCGTAAGAAAATACCTTATTTAACTTGAATGTGAGCCGGTCTGTGCACGGATTGCTTAACCTCAACTGTCACCAAGAATATTTAACTTTACTGACTATTTTTTTTTGGCTATTATTTCTTAATAATTTTATGTAGGGTTAGACAGAAATTATATATAAAAAAATTTTGATGCAGATCTGTCAGGAATCTCAACATTATTGTGTATGCCAAATTTGGTGACTATAGCTTTAAAAATGTGGAAGATGCAGGTTTCCCCCAAATTGTGGGGGAGGGGTGGGGGTGGCTATGTCTGTCCGTCCGTAAGAACGCATTTTTTCCACAAACTTGGTACACATGCTGGTGTATATCCTGAGTTTATAAAGTGTCAAGATCCATAGTCACCAAATTTGATATACAGACTAATGTTGAGCTCCTTGAAAGATCTGCATCAAAACACGTTTAAAAAATGAATAAACTCAGCAGCAAACAAACTGCACGCAATGTTATAAAAACTCTGAAGACAAATTCCGACTTCGTTCGAAATATTTTGGATATAAAATATATAAAACTATTGTTTTTCACTTAACACATTTTATCTCCGGGATCAGGAGCTGACTAAACCAACACTTACTAAAAGTCGTTTTCTTCCTATTTTAGACAAAATTGTTGAATTATTGGAACTAATTTAGCTTTCGACAAGCTGTCACTTATCATTAATATAGATTTGATTTATAATTTAGAGGCTTATATTTGTATCAGTTTTATTTCTTATGTTGTGTATATGTCTAAGACTCAAAAAAGCTTTTAAATCCAATCGTAATCCGGAACAGGTCTGATAATCTCTTGTTGTCCTATTTATTTTGGGTTCCTTAATGTTGTGACATTACTTTAAAAAACGATCACGAATGGGTTAAGCATCCTTATGCCTTTTTTTATGTCCCGACTAGTATTGTCTGGCGACTGCTTGTCTGGCTGTCTAACTGTTTGACTCTCCCTGTCTGCCCGTCTGTCTAACTGCATTGTCGCATTGCTGCATTTGGATCTTCAATTTTTTCATTTTATTAGTTCTTTTATTTTTTATTTGAAAACCTTGACGACAACAAATGCTGACGCCACGGATCCGGTATCCTAACGACTGCAGCCAGTTGCCAAATTTACTTCAATTTTTTATTTGCCGCCATGGCACGTAGAGCGTGCTAAATTTTCCACACGCATTCCCCGATGGCTGGCCGGCTCGGGCAGGGCAGGACAGGGCAGGGAGCGAGGACTCCACTGGCAGTGGCAGTGGCAGTGGCACTGCCGTCTGGCATTTAGCCAAAAAACTGTCAAAGCAACACGAGACACCGTCCCCATTATTCTCGATACCCTGCCGTCTGGATATGTGTGTGAATATGCCAGGAGCGCAGAGTAACAGTCGGACTGGCAATGAAAATTCTATACAAATGAAAATGCAATTCACACGAGCACACTTTTTTGTTTGGTCCTGTAAAGAGCCTAGTGGGAAATTGGTTGGCCGTGGAGTGATAAACGTGGACAACGCGCCACAGATTGAATTAGTTTGTCGTTTTCTGTTTGGCACATGAAGTGAAGTGCTGGGATTTTTATACTCGTTTTGGGCCACACAAAAGTGTCATACTTCAGCTGGTTGAACTGAACGCTGTCAAATGCATATTGGTCCTCGGCATAAATCTTTTGTTCAATAAAAATGGCGTCAATTTCATATGGATTTTTATTGACATAATAGTATTTCTGCCAGGCCAGTGACTATCTATTAAGTCCTGTATACCATTACATTTCCTTTATAATATTTCATATTGTGTGTGCTAAATAAATAACGGTAGACCTTTTTGATTCTTTAATCGGCTTATGGTTTAAACCTGGGCCTTTCCTGTGGGTTGAGCTCGTGAATCTGGTTCTTAAGATCGTTGCATTCAGAACATTGCATTCGTCACATTTTTTTCGAATGAAAATAAGAATTAACATTATTATATTTATTTTAAGTTCAATTAAATTTGTACCCTGTACCCCATTATGGCCATGCCCGTCTGTCTGTCCGTCTGTCCGTCCGTATGTATGAACGCAAGGATCTCAGCAACTATAAGAGCCAGAGACATCAAATTTGGAATGTAGGTTCCTGTATACCATACGCAGTTTCCAATTTCAGATATCTCTCCCCGTTTCCCCGCAAACAATTTCAAAGATATAGCTTTCGAATTTGGCATGTTCAATACTTTAGTCACTCTTAATCTATTGTCAAAATCGATCGGTTAATAAACTGGGAAGTTATTCACGAAAGAATATTCAGTGATGCAGCGCATGAGGGAAGATTTTAAGTGGTGGCTTAAAATGCCTCGCTTGCGCTGTCGCATGTGTGTGTGCATCTCTGTGTATGTGTGTGTCTGTATGTGTAAGTGTACGAAGATGCGATCGGAAATTTTAGACCTGGGTACAGGGAGTTTTGTAGTCGTGTATACTCGACTATAGCTTCTTAGTTGCTTAAAATTATTTTTATTTATTTATTTATTTTTTTTTTTTTTTTGGAAATTTTGTTTTAATAAATTTGTTTACGCAAAAATATCGACAGTGCCACCCCTTAGTAGATTTGAGGGTATCACTACTTTATCGATCACGTTAGAATAAATTTCAATTTCAAAAACAATTTTATAAATTGAAATAATAAGTTGTAAAATTAAAACAAGTAAGAATGCTATAGTCGAGTATACCCGACTACGTAACTCCCTGTACCCAGATCTAAGACATCCAATCACATCTACGTTTACTTGCACATACACGCATACACAAAGACGCACACACACACTGGCGGCAAAAGCGACAGCGCAAGCGAGGCAATTTAATTGGTGGCTGTGCTTCTTCTTCCCCCTCTCGCTGCATCACTGAATCTTCTTTCGTGAATAACTTCTGTGTTTATTATCCGATCGACCTAAAATTTGGACAGTAGATTAAGAAAGACTGAAGTATTGCACATGCTAAATCTTAAAGCTATATCTTGAAATTTGTTACTGTAAAACGGTTTTAATCGATTTGCGGGGGAACGAAGGGAGATATCTGAAGTATGAAACAAACTTGATCTGCGTATGGTATACAGGAACCTACATTTCAAATTTGGTGTCTCTAGCTCTTGTGGTTGCTGAGATCGACGCGATCATACAGACGGACAGACGGACAGACAGACGGACATGGCCAAATCGAAATCTCTTTGATACTGATCAAGAATATATATACTTTATAGGGTCGGAGATGTCTCCTTCTGTCTGTTACATACATTTGCACAGATGTAATACCCCTTTTTACCCATTTGATGGGTACAGGGAGTAAAAAATCTCACATAAAGTATGTATGTTGGTTATATACTTACCAACGAGTACATATTTTTTGCTTTCAAAATATTAAATGACTTGATTTTGTGTTATACCTTGTAACTACTACCTTTAATTCCCTCGCCTTAGAAAGAAATATATGAGGTAATATTTTGAAAAATGCTCTTAATAATACTTAAATTTGTATTTAATAACTGAATTATTGAATAGTAAAAATAAAGATTTATTCGAGTTACTAGCTTGTTCTAAAATTATAAAATTGTGGAAACAAATTTACCTTATTTTACCCGATATAAAGCTAATCAATTGCGATGGTGAAAAAACAATCGATAGTGTTGAATAATGAAAAACTATCGATAACATTCATAGCGACATCGATTGTTTGCAGAGCAATGAATTGCATATTGCATTGTTGATAAAAATGACTGGCTTTATTCACTTGGTTTATAAACTCATAATCATGGAGAAATAACTACACAGTTTGCAAAAGAATGCAATGCCAATTAATTATTGACATATTTTCCACACAATAAAAATGTTGATATTTTATTGCTCATTGTTTGTGTTCAATCATGAAACACTAATCTAGACAGTCCTTCCTGTCTGGTACACTCTAATTTGCCAACAAAAACAATTAAATGAAAATTGAATAAACCAAAAACTAATTTCCCAGATACAGCAATACGACTGACAACAAAGGCTTTGCAAGCTCGATGCAACCAAACCATGATTATTCAAAACTTCACCACGAAATGTACATTTCAATAAAGAACAACAAGAACAACTGACAGTTGGATGTTTGTTCAAACAGGCTCAATGTAATGCCGTGGGGAGGGGCAGGGTCAGACATGTACAGGGCGTATGCGCAATATGTTAATTTTCATATTCATGCAATTATTTTTAGGACTGGGATACCATGATACGCTCTACCCGCTACACATCCAGACAATTTGGATTATTTGCATTCGATTTAGCAGCAGTCGGGATGGCAGGATTGCTAAAAGGGTCAGCCAAAGGACATACATGTATTTGTATATCCATATTACGTGTTAGTCCATTACAGGGCCGAAGAGCTATCATAAATATTCAAACTGCATAACACACACACGACCGAAATACACACACTTTTCAAGTTTCCAAATGGGAATGACGTTGACGTTGATGTCTTGTCCGTGCTACGTTTCACAAAAAGGCTGACAATGTACGAGTATTTTATATAAATTTATTGGATTACAAAGAGCCACTACGATTTTTCACACTGCAATGGTACTGATGTCCTGTTCCACTCTGTCCTGTTCGGCTCTGTTCTGTTCTGTTCTGTTCTGTTCTGTTCTGTTGGTCCTTCTGCCACTCAGAGTGATGTGCTCTTAAAATTGTATTTATGAATTTTATGTACAACACACACGAGCAAACTTGAGTGCTGAACTTGGAAATGCAATTTTCACTTTATGGCTTATTGGACGTGGGGCGATTTCATAGGTCAACAAGAGAAACAAACAACAAGAAAATAGAATCTGCCCGGGCGGTGATATAATGAACTGTTAAATTCTCTGTAGATTAAAAGCAAACTGAAATATTCTGTGCCATGACATTATATGTTTGCTCAGAATTTGAATATCTATCTATATTGAAAGACCCTGAATACGCTTGTACTTTGATTGTCTTTGAATATGATTAAACTTTGTTTTATTTTATTTTTTAATAATAAACATAAATACAGTAAAGAAGCTTATAAGACCTAGATACTAAAAAGAATAAATATACTTTTAAATTTAAATATTGTGCATTTCCAATGTCTTTGTGTACAATATGTCAAAATTAAATAAAAATATATTTGAAATTAAACAAAATAGCAGTGCCTAATAAAGGAATGTTCGAATTCCAGTCAATTCCAATATCAATTTTGCTACAATAAATGCGATTTAAATATAGAGTTTTGTCCGTAATTACATATGAAAGTTCTTGATTCAAATCCCAGATAAACTATTTCTTTTTTTTTCTATATCAATGTTCAATGTATCAATGTTCCATTAATAAGACTTATGCTACAAGGCTGACCGCTATTAATCAAAATACAAATAAAAATAAAATAAAAATAAAATGTAATTAAATCATAGATTAAATAGCAGTTGTTTTGTATTGTTTTTTTCCAACTTTTTATTCTCACAATTTTAATACGCCCTTTGCAAAAACTCTGTAAATACCAAGTATAAATAATATTCAATATGTTCAATAACTAAAATGCGTGCATATGTTTGTTTTGTTTATTTTATAGAGATCTTAATTGCTTACTTTATTTACCTGGGAAGCAGCAACAAAAATAGTATTCGTTCAAACAGAATTAACTGATCAATTAGTCAGCTTACAGTTGCCAATTAAATTCGAATTTTCGTTTGGTCGTTGGGCCACAAAACTGGGCTTGTAAAACTAGCGTTAGGACTAATTGGGGACTTATACAGTAATACAGTAAAGCTGGTCGAGTGAATGAACTGGCTTCAGGCAACGGACGACACTCATTAATTTGCAGCTAACAAATAGACAGAAAGGCAGACAGACAGACCGACATATTGAGGGATGGATGGAAATCTTCGAGTTCACCTTTAGCCCAAACAAAAAATGTTTAATTACAGACTGAAGCCGGCAACAACTCGCATATTGGCCCAGCCAAGCGGAACGTGTCGAGTACGGTTAACTAACCGAAAAAGCAATGAAGCTACCAAACAGTCGCATTACGAACCCTTTGACTTTGCCGTAGCCAAAGGACGGACGGACGGACAGCAAATGTGATTAGCATTCCGTTCCACATGTGTCGAATGTGCCGAATGTGCCGAGATGAGCTGAGCTCTGTTCTGAACTGGTTTACGTGGCTCACACGTGGGCGCTGACGACCTTCACCGGGCCCCGTTGGGACTAGCAAAGTTGGAAGTACTCCATGGGCATGTACGGTGTTGTCTGTCGACCTTTATTCTGTTGACTTCTCCACTTTTGCGAAATTAAATCTGAAATGCTAATAAGATGGGCACCGCTTGTGTTTTGTGCTTCAATAGTCCAATTGAATTTGGGGTGTCCGTTATTTTATATACCCTGTACCCATAAATGGGTATTGTATCCTGTTTTAATGCATCATGGCAGTTCACAGTTCTGACCAATGTTTCAACTCTGGGTTAGGTTCGAGTCTTATATATTTAGTTGTGTATATAATTTAATAAAAAATGTTAACAAGAATAAGCGCGATTGCTCCTAAAATAAAACCAAAAGTTGTTAAGCTGAGTTATCGTAAGTTTGTCCACGGATATCGACTTGATACGCAATTCGATTATTTGAGTACTTTAATATAGTCTTGATATTCAGATATGCCGTATCTCAATTTCATTTGCAATCGAAGTCATTTTAACCTTGATTACAGGGCATTTCCTAGTCCAAGCTCTTGACTAAGTCAATCTTATTTTGTTTTTCTCGCTATTAGAGAGACAGCGCAGCTATTAAAGTCTTGTTTTATTTGGAGCTTAAAAACTGTCTGGGCATATTTGACTGCGATTGTAATGGTGTGTATATATGTATACAGAGTATACATATAGTATTTGTAATGACGGAAATAGTTTCTGCTTGTATCACTAATGAGGGTAAAAACTGCGGAGAAGACATTCATTTATTTGCTCGATAAAAGTAGGGCAACAGATGATCATGATGCGTCGTGCTGATTATAATTGGCAGCCAATTTCTTCAAGCAAGTTATAACCAATTTGGTTTCTCTTATTGTCGGGTAGTATGTAATAAACATATTTTATAACAAGTAAGAACGTTGCACCAGACTGCAGAATACTATGTTCCGAGTCCTATATAATTTGGTTATTTGTGGGTTCGGAAAGAGACGCGAAAAAAACTGCACAGGTGTGGGAGATATAGATAATGCTCCTTTGTGGGGGATGGGGTGGGGGGTCCAAAAATTTTGGATGCAAATTTGACCAGGGGGTCAACATTAGTCTGTATGCCAAATTTGGTGACTCTACATGTACAGGTGTGGGAGTTATAGATTTTTCTCATTTTCAGGGGAGGGGTGGGGGGTCAAAATTTTGTTGATCCAGATTTGTCCAGAAAGCTAACATTAGTCTGTATGCAAAATTTTGTGACTGTACCTGTAAAGGTGTGGGAGATATAGATTTTTCTCATTTGCGTGGGGAGAGGGGTGGGGGTCAAAATTTTTTTGATGCAGATCTGTCGGGAATCTCAACATTAGTCTGTATGCCAAATTTAGTGACTATAGCTTTAAAAATGGAGAAGATTTCCCCAAATTGTGGGGGAGGGGGTGGGGGTTGTGGGTCGATCTCGACACTTCATAAATGAGGGTATACATCAACAGGTGTACCAAGTTTGGTTGCTCTAGCTTCAAGGGTGTGAACAAAAATTGCGGTCATACGGACAGACGGACATTTCGCAAACCCAATATACTATTTTCCCTTTGGGACCATAGTATAAAAACCGAGCCATTTTTAGCTGCTTTTGGAACTTTAGGAACAACCGTCTTCGTTATACGCTGCTCAGAATTGTTTGCTTTGATGAAAATAATCAATCTTCCCAATGCTCTTAAAGCCTTATTAATTCTAGTTTAAGTGTACAACCAAGGTTTATAATTCTATCCTGCTCTAAAAAGTATGCTACACACTTGTCTAAGGAATTAACTCGAAATTGAACGTCCAAGCAGGCTCTGAATAATACTCATTTTCTGACCCTTTTCAATCAGTTTAAATTGGCCATATTAAAATCCTCTTTGGCCTCTGCTTTAACTTTTACAACACAAAGCGCACATGTAGTATATGTACATATATATATATATATGTATATCAGACCCATTTCAGCATGCTAATACATTCGCTTGACATTCACTTAGTAAAAGTCCCGTCCAGCAGCAACTGCAACAAAAATAAGAACTACTTGGGCTTTAGAGTGAAACACTTTAGTAATTGGTAGCTTATTTCCTAAGTCAAAGCGCTCATTCAAACATCGTAGTCAAAGTCAGAGTGTCGTGGGTGGCCACAGGACCTTGGAATGGGATAGTAGAGAGTACCAGGCATGAGCAATATCGTCGTATCCGTGACTGAGACGCCGGAACTGACTCATATCGTGTCACGCTGTGACAGTTCTCGATAGAGAGTAACAGTTCACAGTTCTGCTATTAGCATTAACAGTCTCTTTAACAGTCACAGTGCTGCTATTAGTAGTTACAGTGTTTTTATGCATTAACACTGCAATATGGATTTTAACAGTCCATAGATCAATGTTGCTACGATAATAAAAATTAATAAATATTCGCTTTACTATTCCGTTATTTTTAAGAAAAATAAAACCATAGAAAGAAAGACCAACGAAATTTGTTAATATTATAGCCCAACATTTAATGTTATCAGATTTGTATTTATGTTTAAGGTTTTCAGTTCCTTTTCGATGTTTGGTCATCGCAGAATGCGATTTGCCGATGAGAAGACTCAAATGTTACTATAATTAAATGTTACTATAATTAAATGTTAATATAATCAAATGTTACTATAATAATTAAATTGTTTAATAAACAGCAAAAATATTAGCTTAATTTTAAATCTTTCCAGTAATTCTTTTATACTATTTTGGTACTAAAATTAAAAAATAATAAAAATTTGAAGAAATATTTATTTATTTAAAAACTAATCATATACTTAAAACTATATGACAAGTGTGTTTTAGCAATGGCTGTCAGGGGCTTAAGATGTAATTTTAAAAATATAAATATTAACATTGGTCTAATTAGTTTAATTTTATTAGCTCATGTCGTTTAAGTATTCATAGGTATTTATTTAAAACTATGCAGACCATCTAACATAATCCTATTTGTTTATATTTTAATACTTCCTGTTATATATACAAAGCAAATTCGTTATAGAATGAGACTATATTTGCTTTTACTGTGTGATCACAGTCACTGATGTTTGTAATAAAGCAGTTACAGTTCCCACTGTGATAACAATTTAGCTCATCGCTGGTAGATTGGAGGCGGTCTAAGCCAAAGCCCAGACTAACAGTATCACGATTATGCACAGAAGCTGCTCTGTCAGGCTAAATGTGAAACATCGCACGAAATGAAACAAATGTAAAATGTGATGGCACCAGGTACATTAATACGCAGCTTGACAACATTTTTCTCTTCGCTTTTCATCTCAATTCCAATCCCATTCCGAATCTCATTGTGAATGTCATATATCTGTGTGCTCGCAGCCGAAGGCCAGTAAAAGGACCTGAAAAAAACAGAAAAAAATTATTTCCACTATGCAGCTTTGACATAATTAAACGCATTTCAAAGATGAAGTTGTCGTCCTGTGCGTCCTTGTTGAGCAGGTTACTGCTCCCTGCTGTGTCATGGCACAGACAGACTTTAGATATAGATATGTCTTAAGGTGTGGTAATGGCAACGCCTCTCCTGCCGCCCCACCCTCGCACATTGATGATGAAGCTGATTATGTTGGACGATGACGAAGATGAAGTGCGCCTGGTTTATCAATATTACGTATACGCAGGGTTCGCAGTTAAAAAAGATTTGTGCGGCATTTCAGATATTTGAAGCATTTTAAGCATTTTATTTAAGTTATTCAGTTGACTACAGAACGACACTTCACTTGATGATATTTTCATGTGGTTGCTTTTCTTCTTGCTATTTTGAGGTTTTATGGGACCATTTTTCTTTTTGAAGGTGCAAACATGATTGTTTGTGTGTGTTTTTTGGTCGTTTGTTGGTCTTGTTATGTGCCTTGTTGCTTTTGTTCTTGTATTAATAAATTATGCAGACATTTAGCTGCCTAAGAGCGCCTCTGATGTTGATTATATGTCGCTTGACGCTGGACAGTGCCACATTACGTATACGACGCGTGGCTACGCCCAGCTACATAGATGATTTTCCTGCCTTAGCTTGTTGTTGCTGTCGTTGTGGTTGTCGTTATCGTTGTTGTTGTTTATCAACATGACCAGAATGTGTATGTAGCTAGTGGCAGAAGCGAGGCGTTGATATATTCCTAGCTGTTGTAGTTTGGCTGCCTGTGGGCAATGTTGATAACTCTGATGACGTTGATGAAAAACTTTTGATTGATGTGGTGGCAGAAACTTTATGCTGTCATTAGGCACAAGCAAATCAGATAAAGAGGGAGAGAAAAAGAGGGAATCTGTATAGAGTGTAAGGGAAAGGGTTTGTTTGGCACATATATGTTGGTGCACAGTTTTATTTACCGCCAGCTATATATGGAAAAAAATATCTCAAGTTCTTGGCGTAACAAATGACAGTCGGGAAAGTTATTTACGCCACTTGAGCAACTAAAAGTTTTGTTTATTAATTAATTGAAGGCTCGTGCTTGTGTGTGGGTGAGAAATGTTTACCATTCCATCTCTTTCCGCCCCGCACTGTATGTTTTAGGGTTGCCAACATACCAGTTGGGCCTGCGAATGTGTGTTTTAAGTTTTCAAATTGTAATCTTCTCCCAGAACAACAGAATTAACTAAATTAAAATTTCAAGCAGCTTTTCTGCAAATATCTTAAGACACTGAGAATATGGTTCTAATGAAATATTCTTAACTATAGAACAATTACTAAAAAAAACACTTAATATTTTAAGGAATAGAATTTGAACTTAATAGAATAGAATAGAATTATAACTTGCAATAATTGAAAATGTTCTAAAATTACAAAAAGCAAACTTAAAATTGTATTCCTTAAAATTTTAAGCTTGCTTTTTTAAATTTTAGAACATTTTTTATTATTGCAAGTAATTTTACTTATCTTTCATACTACAATCTATGATTATGAATATATAACTTGTACAAGCTTAACACGCAATTTATGATTAAGGATTCGTAGATTTTACAATTATTGCACACAATCCGTGATTGTTAAATTATATCTGTGAATTTTCAATCATACATTTAACAATTCTTATACATAATCAATGAATATCTGATCATAAATCTTGTCTTTAATTATGCATGAATTCTGAATAAATGTATCCTTTTGATTAATTATTCAAGGTTCGATTTAAGAAGATTTTTCGCATAAGAATTGCATAGATTTCTCTCCATGCAGTTGTGCAACCTGGCAACCCTACATACTGTACAACAACCCATTAATTGCTTGTTTATTATAATATGTTCTTAAAGGGAACAAGGTATATTAGGTTTGTGTTCTGTACGCCTATCTGCCTGGCTGACGCCTACTCCTTTTCCGGATTCCTTTTCCGGCAAGATATTGTGGAAGTGGACTTCCTTTAATATTTTGCGAATTAAATTGAATTGAATTTACTTCAATTCACTTATTTTCTTTTTTTTTTCAACAAACAACAGGTTTTTTGTTTTAATCTATCGGATATAACTTTAAATTAGCCTATGTTCTGTGTTCTAACAACTGGAATACAATTTTAATTAATGTTAAATTCAGAATATCAACGACAATAATGAAAACCCTGGCATTAAAATTAATAATGTTAATAACTGTTTAAGGATTATGATGAGAGTGAAGACCTGGACTGGATTGTATATATTTCACCATTTGCATGCTAGAGTTACCAAATTTAATACGAGAACTAATATTGATTTCCTTGAAAAAAAAAAAGAAAAAATACCACAGAGAGCAGCGTATATTGCAGTCGGAAGCAATATTCTCTTACGCCGTTTGAAAGCTAGAGTCTCAAAATTTGATATATGGAATACGAATGAGTCCGTATAATATAAGAAATTCCGCTGAGAACAGAGTATATTGCAGTCGGGAGCTGTACTCACTTTTTTGGGTGTTTAGGTTTCTGTAGCAAGTTCTTACCCTTCCACCTGTGGCATTAATGCTCAGCCATTGTTCTTGTTGTTGCAGCCTCTGATGCTGTTGCTGCCACTGCTGCTCCTGTGGTTGTTGTAATGTTCTCTCAGCGAGGCCATTTATTACAACGTGTTTTCGTAGTTGCAACAAACAATGCCACACAGTTTTCTTGTTACGCTTTGCCTTTTCCTCGCTTCTGTCGCTCCTGTGCACTTTTCAAACTTTTCTCGTTATTTTTGCACATTCGTTTGCTTTTTATGGGCACTGCCACACTAATTACCTTGTTTTTCGGAGAATTAACTTTTCGATTACTGTTGCAACAGCCATGTACTGCAAATAGTACAACAAGTACGAACTCAAACTCACAAGTGCAGTTTTGCAAAAGTTTCCAGCCATCGATGTGCAATGGAAAGCAAAGAAAAGCAGCTCAGAACGAAATTATTTGTTGCCATTTGCTGAGTTTGCCCAAATGAACTTCGGACAACGTTTTGGAAAATTATGAAAATGTGCCAAAAGCAACACATTCACAGCATTGCAATAGGCAGTTTTGTGTGCAGGCCCAGTTCCGAGAAGTGCAAAAAGTTTCCAACTTCTGCAGAAAGTTGCACAAAGTGGTTATCAGAAAAGGGTTGGCAAGCTGGTCCTCTGGAGCGGTTTGGGGAGACATGCCCAGATACTGTAGGTGAAATAATTGGTTACCTAGTTGAATTTTTGTTGCTCTTGCCTGTCTACCTGCTGACAGTTTGTTGAGTGCCGTGATTAACAATTCATAGACAGTAATTGCTTAAAATAATTAAGACCTTACTTGCCCGATTGTCACTTAATTTCCCATATTGTTTTCTTGTGTGCTTACAACAATTATTCAATGTGAAAATGTTTAAACTTTAAAGTAAATTGATCTTTTGTAAAACTCAATCGAAAGATATTAATTTTTTTTGTATTTTGGAAATATTTGAAAACTTATTTACGTTTTTATTACCATTAATCCATTAAAAAAATCAATGCAGTATTGAAATTTTTTATATTATTTTACTCCCTGTACCCATAAAATGGGTGAAAAGGGGGTATTACATCTGTGCAAATGTATGTAACAGGCAGAACGAGACATCTCCGACCCTATAAAGTATATATATATTCTTGATCAGTATCAAAAGAGATTTCGATTTGGCCAATCCGTCTGTCTGTCCGTCTGTCCGTCCGTCCGTCTGTCCGTCTGTCCGTCCGTATGTATGAACGCAAGGATCTCAGCAACTATAAGAGCTAGAGACACCAAATTTGGAATGTGAGTTCGTATTTAGCGGGAGCAGGTCAAGTTTATTTTAGATTTGAGATATCTCCCCGTTCCCCGCTATTCGATAAAAACCGTTTTGCAGTAACAATTTTCAAGATATAGATTTGGAATTTGGAGATTTGTTGAATAACTTCCGTGTTTATTATCCGATCGACTGGAAATTTGGACAGTAGATTAAGAATGACCAAAATATTATACATGCCAACTTCCAAAGCTATATAAGTAGTTAAAGATGTTGGTATAAAACGTTTTTATCGAATTGCGGGGGAACGGGGGACACATCCGTTATAGTTGCTGAGATCCTTGCGTTCATACATACGGACGGGCAGACAGACATGGCCAAATCGAAATCTCTTTTGATACTGGCCAGGAATATATATACTTTATATTGTCGGAGATGTCTCCTTCTGCCTGTTACATACATTTGCACGGATTTAGTACCCCTTTTACCCATTTTATGGGTACAGGAGTAAAATCCACCCACATGTGTGGAAAATGGGTGGAAGACTGTCTTTAAGACTTAAGAATTTTAAGCTCAATTTAAAAGAACTAAAAATATGCATCAACATAGTTTCACAGATTTTTAAAAATCGACAGAAACTGTTTCCTAAAACTTTATTTTATTTCCTTTTGTAGGCTTCAAACTCATTATGTTTTAACTGATTTATGAAATGAATTTTTTACGTAAAGTTTAGAAAATTGCAGCCATATGTGTAAAAAATGCAAAAACTGTATTTTGTTAACTTTATTAAAATTCATTTGCAACTCATTTTCAAAGTTCTGCAAAAAAGTAATCAACATAAATATATAAACCGAATTTTAAAAATTCATCCACAGGATGGGTGAAAAAAAATTCTTAGTCTAAAAACATTATTCAACAAAATATATAAATATAATAGCTTAGAACTTTTGTAAAAATACTTCAATTGGAAGTGTTTCTAGCTAGGACAACTTTTCCATTTCCAATTTTGTTTCAGAACTGAAATATTATTATGCCATTTAACTAATGAAAACCTCTCAACTTTATCTACTTACAGAAACTGTATTTAATTCAGAACTACTATTATATGCTTAAAAGGTATGTAAATGACGCAGTTGATTATTTAATTTTATATTGCATTATAAATAGTTTGCTTTTGTTGCTGCTTAACCTTAATATTAAGATCTTAATCTATTTGCTGCCAACAGATTTTCGTCTTCTGACCAAAATCTCGATAAGTTGATTCAGTAAACTACACAGCAGTTTTAAGTTGCTTTTTACTTTGCAACTAGCACTAAACTAACCATTAACTTTACAGTTACTGCGAACATTTCTACATTTTTTTTGCATTTTGCAAATGTAATTACAATTCATTTTTCTTCAAGTTCCTTAGCCTTGGCATTATCCGTGGCTGTCCATAACATTTTGTTGCACAGTCGTCGCTAATCTTGGCCGACAAGCTGGCCTTCTCTCTTACCCAGCGTCTTCGTCTCTGGCCTTGGTTTTTTCCTCTCCTTTTGTGACTGTTTAAATGTCAGTTAAAATCCCATAAATTCCCCTTAAATGACTTCTGTCTGCCGCAATTTTGTAGCAGTTCTCTGGCAGCAGCGTTGACCCGAGGAAAGCATTAAAGCGTCTAAGGAAAATGCTACGGCTAAGACAAGGCAACGCAAAGAAGGAATTACAGTAGTTGGAGCTAAGGCTGAATTAACTATTAGGGGGATCACAAAATCCTTTGTCGTAAATAAAATTTCATTTTTCTTCTTGGCCGGAAGATAAGAATATTTCCTGTTGTCCTGTTGTCCCGTTGCCAAGAGTCACATTCAGCTTGCTGCAACTCTTACCACTTGTGAGTGCAACGTTAGCCGGCGTAAGGAACTCAGCATGCGCGTATAAACAGGACATGCCAGTGGGCACAGGACAATGCCAGAAAATGTTGCCAACTTCCACAGTAAGCTGGCAAATGACGCAAGTTCGCAACTTGTGCAATTGGTTCAATAAACTCATTAAATGCGCCCAACTTTTTTCATTGTTTCTGTCCGTCGCAAACTTTGCGGATCTGCACAAAAATGACGGTCATTCGGTCGCCTTGGCTCGTTCTCAACTTGTCGCATTATCCTTTTTATTGTTGTCGACATAGCAGCGCATTATCCAAGGATATATATTTTTTTTCTTGTATTTTTTTCATTCAATTCTGCTTGGCGAGAGCTTCCTAACTTGCTTACAAAGTTTGTAATTTGTACACTGCAGAAAAAAAGATACAACCCCAAACGGGCATGGGAGTTTAGCGAAAGTACTTTAAAACTTATGCTGCCCAAAATGTACTGGACAAACAAAACTTCAAAAACTATGCTTAAGACCTTTAGGATGAAAAATGTTGTTTCAAATTTTATAATTTTTTCTGTAGAAGATTAACTGTATTTGTTTCGTTCTCTTAAATATTTTACGATTTTGTTTTTTCTCTAAGATTAGAAAGTAGAATACAAGTTTAACTTTATTTCTCCTTAAACAAATAAATCTTACTCACAAGCTTACGCACAGTCTTTAAGTTTGTTTATCTTTGAGCCGTATTAGTAAACGTTTTTGCTGGCAACGAATTTTTGTTTAATGTTTTTGTTAGTAATAAACTCTTAAGACAATTTATGCTCATTATAGCAATGTAAATAATTGAATAAATTAAGCAACCATTTGTATATGGCAGCTTGATAGCTTGATAGACATCGATTCATGCGGGCTCGAATCCCAGGCGAGGGTGTGGATATCAAAAATATATATAAAGTAATAATAAATATTTTTATGAATTTATAATAATTTTATGTAAGCTCTAAAGCAACTAAACAATGAGCTTTGCGTTTGAAATTGCGTCCAAGCTATGTTATCAAAGAGATTTATTAGAAAATTTCTATAACATTTTTTACTTCACCGATCTGGAGTTTTTCTAAACTGTTCCTTGGGTTCCGAATCCTGTTGGAAATCCCTTAAACATGAAACATAATATTTTCTTTATTAAATATTCTTATTTTTGCTTACGGTCTTAATAATACTACAACATACTACATTCATAATGTGAAAAATACTATTTTCATCCCAATTTGAATTTATAAAACAAGTTTTTTAGACGAGACGAGGAAAATAAGGGGTTTAAAAGTGGGCCGTAATTTTAAAAATTTGTTGGAACTGTTTTTTGTTCCGATCCTATCTACAGTTTGAAACTGAAGACCTGACTATTAATACTTGCAATTTAAGGATGTATAAGATTTCTTGATTAATTAACAGTTAAGTAAAGATAATTCAAGCTTAATATTTAAAATATGAAATCCCACTAGCGCATGTAAACTTCGGCTAACCAAAAGTGTATGTCTTTTTGTCTTGTCTTATTTTATATTGCCGTTTAAATATTCGACCACAAAAGGCATTTAACTTATTTGCCCTCGTTGAGCCCTGCCGTTGTCATTTTCCCAAGCCGCGACAAACAATAAATTTTCTGAAAATTTGGCCACATTTTAATTTGTGGCTCAACGGCATAACCAAATCCAGAACCAGACCCAGACCCAGAGCCAGAGCCAGAACCAGAACCAGCCGCCTAACACCTTGCACAGACATGGGGCTAACCGCAGAACTCATCGTTTCTGGTTACCCATGAAGCAAGCGGGAGGAAACCGCTGCAATGCATTCCTCAAATTGCAGGAGTCAAACTAAAAGGAAGAGCTTTTCAGCATGAATAGAAGTTGGGGTATCAGTGGCTGTGGTTTCTTTCTCCATGTGTTGAAGCCATGTGTGTACCTATGTATGTATGTTTGGGTTTGCCAAGAACGTGCAGCAAAATTGTCAATTTATTTTTTATGCCTTGAAATTTACTACGATTTTCATTGTGCAGCGAAGAGCAACAACAACAAGTAAGAACAGCATTCGGAGTACCGAAGATCTATACCCTTTTCGGAAAAGTTATTTAATTTAATAAATGGTTTTCAGTCCAATTGATAAAATAATCATATTATTATTGTAATTTTTTTTTTTTTATGAAAATTTAACCAAACTATATATGACATAATATAGCTCGCAATCGATGAGTTTAGTTAGAATATCTTAAAAAAATACCAATTTTTTTTTTCATAAACCACATTTTTTAACCCTATGTTTGATAATTAACTAAACTTTATAAGGAAACTTACAATTGCTGAGTTTGGTTAAGATATCTGTAAAAACAAAAAAGTTTTCTATTGAATTTTATGGTAGATTTATGCTATAGTAATCCAATTTTGATAAAATGTAACAAAATTATATAAATTACTAGTTGTACGCCGCCACACTTCGCTGTGGCACATTGTTGTTGCATGAATGAGAATGTAAGAACTAAACAAAATAAAAAATTACCACTATTTTCCCGCCCGAGTCTTATGAATTTTTAGATAAGGTATGAAGAACTTAGAAACCAATCTAACAAAAACCTTCACACATTTGACCTTAAGCCCATTTCCCGTCCGTGGTTGGGTGAGAGTAGATTTTTCAAGTTTCACTTAACAGTTTTCCGCCCATGGGAATAGATTTTCCAAAGCCCCGGGCACAATGTCACAATGTAAACTGTCACAATGTAAACTGTCACAATATAAACTGATTTTATTTATATTTTTCCCGTATACATGTGTACTGTTAGTTTGAAATTATTAATGTAACCTTTTCTCGCGGTCGCTGGTATGATATTAATGCGAAATATAGATGAATACAATCCTAGAAGCGAACTGTATATTGTGTCTAAATTTGAGCTCAATTGGTTCAGAACTTTTCAAGTTTTTAAATTTTTTCCATACGAACATAACATTTTTATATAGATAATATAATTTGCAACTGATGAGATATGTTAAGATATTTCTAAAATCAGATAAGTTTCTTATTAAATTCAGTTCTTAACCAATTGCTCCTGGGGCAGCTATAAATGAAAATAGTCTAATTTTGATCAAGTTTCGTGAACTTTTAAAGAATATAAAGAAGATTTGGAATTGGCGAAATTGGCGGAATTGTCTTAAGATATATAGAAAAACAAATTAGTTTGTCATATAATTACTCAATTGTTGATTCACAGTTTTATGGTCGCTATAGTATGATATCGTCATCCAAACCGGGATATGATTCCGAGATATGTACTGGCTGGAGCAGAAAGAACCTTCTGTGCCTAGTTCTAGCAGGCAGACGCATATATAGTATATATATTATACCACATATATATTATACTACTATAACCCACTAGGTGTTCTATGGGTTACACATTAGATGGGATAACTAAAATACCCCCTGCTAGGGTACAAGAAGAGGCACACAACAGCAGCTTGTGCTTATTTCGAGAATGCGAATTTGTCAGCTGGCAGTTTTTGGTGCTATTTCAAAAATATTCTTTATGAAAACTTTGTTTACGACAATCAACTCGTGCTGGAAGCGCGTCTGCTACCCCAGCCTGTTCACTGTATTGAGTTGACAATATTTTTAATAGAAACTCTCAACTCTCGACGCCCAAAAAGTTTTCTCTTCGCAAATTTGCAGCCACTGCTGCATTGTGTCCCCCCAGTTTGGGCCTTATCACAGTACGGGTGCCACGGGGACAATGGCTGAGGGGTTGAAGGCTGCTCTGTTTGTGTTTCAATTTGTGTGCCTTTTATGGAATTATGCACTTTTGTCAGCTTGCTGCAGTTTTCGTACAATTCGCTGCACAAAAAACTTGCAATTGTGTTTAAGTTGAAGAAGCCGCAAGAAAAGGCTGCCAACATTTTGTTTGCTCGGCTTATCAGTTTGTACCCATATAAATTGAATGCTAATGGCTTTTATTAAAGGCAATAATAGTAAAAGCAATGATTAATATTTTAACGAAAATATCAAAAGAGGTGGCTTTAATCTAAGTTTATGTATGTGTCGATATATAATGACTAAAACCATGAAGTGATCTGCTTGCTTGCAACGCCGCTGAACTGCTTGATGCCCGTGTGTGCGTAGATGTATGTGTATGAAGAAATTCCCAAACTTCAAGCCTGGGTAGAGGGTGGCTCGTAGTCGGGTATAGTCGAGTTTTCCTATTTGTTTATCAATCAGATTATTAGCTTAAAAGCTATTTATCGACAACTTTGAAAAGTTTTTGCTTTTTCCGATAATTCAATTTGGTTTACCAAACACAATACTATTTTATTCAAATAATATAATATTCATTAATGGTTGTTTAACTTAAATGCCTTACAAATAAAATAAAATACTTTGCAAAAGCAACAACGTTTAAATATTGACTGTAAGTGACGGAAAATAAAGTACTACCATTTCAATTAATAATTTAACTGTCCCCTAAAACTATAAACAAAAGTTTTGCTCACTTAGAACATTTTTAAAATGTATGGCCAGACTTTAAATTTCAACTAAGTACATAAATATTTAAAATTTGCTAAATTAATTTGTCGACGCACATTACAAATTAAAACAAGTTAGGACATTGAAGTCGGTAGATTCCGATTGCAGTATACTCTTTTTCCAGTCTGTTATATTTAGGACATTGAAGTCGGTAGATTCCGATTGCAGTATATATTTTTTCCAGTCTGTTATATTTAGCTCATTTGTGGGGTTGTAGTCAAAAATGACAAATTTATTGATCTTGGCTTCTTTTTTTTTTTTTTTTTTTTTTTTTTTTTTTTTTTTTGTGCTAATTTGTGGAGTAAGGAGTCATGATGGCAAAAATAGTTTTGGAGCAAATCTGTCAACAAGGTCAACAGCAATCTGTATACCAAATTTGGTAACTCTAGCCAATAAGGTGTAGGAGATATCTTAGATAGATTTTGCTCATGTGGTGAAAATTGTACAAGGCCAATATAATTATTGAGAGTATTATTATTGAAATTATGGCAACGTTGTTTAACCTAAGCTAGATAATGTGAGAAACACATCAGATATTGTGAGTATTCCTAATAATAATTAGAATTTCTAATGCACAATACGAGCACTCTTAGCTGGGCTTGAAATTGCCATTAAAAGTGTTAGCACTTGACATTCCCCAGCTTTGATAGTCTGCATTCGTTTACATTTTGCCATTAAGCAGGAAACCGTGTAGCCCCATCAATTTCTGGGCATAAGCTGGCAGCTTATCCCAGGCATTATCCTGGGTGTCCTGTGCAATGCAATAAAAGTCGAATGCGCGCACTTTGCAATTTCAATTTGCTTTCTGCTGGCTGGTGTGCTCGTAATTTGTGTTTGCCGCTCATTAAAAGCTGTCAATTGTTTCTCTTTGCCATTTACAACCTGCTTAACTACATTAAGAGCCACTGCACTCATATGGCTTATCCCAGCATATCCCCAGCTCAAATCCTTTAAGTGCGCCGAGCGGCATAAAAGAAAATTCACATCTTAGTGGTTTCAAATTAAAGTTCTCTACTGCACTTGTGCGACAATAAAACTTGCTCACGTTTTTGTTTTCTCTGCTTGCTCCTTTTAACAATTTGTTGCCGCACTCCTTGCGCCAATTTTATGGCCCACCCCACAGGACCTCGGGCCAGTAGCAGGCGAACCACACACGACCAGCACCTATTGTGTGAAAAACGACAGACCCAAGGAGTGTGTAATAAAGCACAGATGATATATGCTCCAAGGGGTAATCAATGTGGGCTGCTCCTCTTTGGTTAGTTTTAGTTTGGTTTGGTTACTTCGTCCACCGTTATTTACTATTGCAATATGCTGGCTGCTTCACCTCTGATTGTAGGAAGTGAAAGCTATTTCCGAATGATTAAGCTTCTACTCCACTCTATGAGCCGATCTGAATAATATAAAAGATTGTCAGACCTCTGAGTAAATATAATATGTGAATATGAATCCTTCCTTCCTTGCCATACTACAATATTAAAAACATTCATTAAAACCAAACAAGTGAATTGAATGACATCAAATTCAAAATCAATTCCATTTCTGTGACATGAATGATGTCGCATGTTTCTAATTCATCAAGGACTAAATAGAAGACTAAATTCAATTTAAATTCAAAATAAAATGAATAAACTGTAAAGTATGCCAATTCATTTGGAATTATACATAAAAATGAATCATTGTTTACAGCTCTGGTATAATAGTTACTATCGAGCAGTCTCGAACTCTAGTGAAAGGGGTTCTCTTTGATGTATTGGGGCTTTTACTTATAAATAACGTATTGTTTATGCTGTCCTAGTGAAAAATGATAAATGAATAAAGACTGAGTGTAGATTTAGTCCCAGACGCAAACAATACTTTAACAAACTGTGTATTGAAAGTTTGCCTAACACACAGTCACACTAGTCACAGTATTTTTACCAAAAAACTTGAATAAAATATTGAAACAATTAGAAGAAAAAAATAGAAAGTTGGGAAAATAGTTTTTATTTATTTTTTATTTTATTCAAATAGTTTTCAGAAAAGCAGAAGCAAATATTACATTACAAAAAATGTTGCAAGATATAGAAAAGTTTATATGTGGCAATCTTAGGAAGGCTTTGATTTATAGCAAAGAAAGTCCATAGATGTAGACTGAAAATAATAAATATAATATAATTATATAAACTTGGATAATCAAACTTCAGCTAAGATTCGTGTTCTTAATAATGAAGTATATATTAACTAATTCCGTATAAAGTCCCTATAATTGAATTAAATTTAGGAAAATATAACGAGCGATGCCAAAATCAATAGAACAGTAGATATAAAACACATATTAGAATCCTGCTCCGCCTTAGGTTAGGTTGGGTTGCGGTGGCTGGATGAGTGTTTTCTGTTTTCTTTGTTTTCTGATCCATACTTAGGCCAGGATTGGCCCTTTGTGATACCACATATCCTTTAAACAGATTGTTCCCCTTTGAACCAGTCCGTGGAAATTATGAATTTAAGAATGCTGTTTATCCCTATCTGTTTATCCCTATTCGGTTTATACCTATCTATAGAACAGTAGATATAAAACACATTCAAATACCACTCCGCTTTAACCAACACTGGAACAATTATTCAATCAATATTTTTCACATGTAAAATTTTAAAATTCCTTAAAAAATCTCCGATGTACACCTTTATTAAAACTAACAAAACAATTAACCATCTTGAATGATTTAAAAATACAAATAATAATTAGATAGCATTTAATAACCCTATACAAAACAATGTTCAATAGTTAATAAGTATTAATACTTCTTAGTATTAATTATCTACTACAATATTACCTAGCGAAAAGCCCTGGCAGCCATTGCTAGTATTCACTTAGCACATAGTTGTTACTCCCTGTACCCATTAAATGGGTAAAAGGAGGTACTAAATCTGTGGAAATGTATGTAACAGGCAGAAGGAGATATCTCCGACCCTATAAAGTATATATATTCTTGATCAGTATCAAAAGAGATTTCGATTTGGCCATGTCCGTCCGTCTGTCCGTATGAACGCGTCGATCTCAGCAACTACAAGAGCTAGAGACACCAAATTTTGAATGTAGGTTCCTGTATACCATACGCAGATCAAGCTTGTTTCATATTTCAAATATCTCCCCCGTTCCCCCGCCAATCGATAAAAACCGTTTTATAGTAACAATTTTCAAGATATAGCTTTTAGATTTGGCATGTGCACAACTTTAGTCCCTCTTAATCTACTGTCCAAATTTCAAGTCGATCGGATAATAAACACGGAAGTTATTCACGAAAGAAGATTCAGTACTGCAGCGCGGGGGGAGAAGAAGAAGCACAGCTACCACTTAAAATGCCTCGCTTGCGCTGTGGCTCATGTGTGTGCGTCCTTGTGTATGTGTGTCTGGATGTGTACGAAGATGCGATCGGAAATTTTAGACCTGGGTACAGGGAGTTTTGTAGTCGAGTATACTCAACTATAGCATTCTTACTTGTTTATTCTATGATTAAGTTATAAATATACATCGAGCGATGTCGAAGTATATTATTATAGCAGGAATGCTAATGAATCATAATGAAATCACGTCATTTAATCAGGTCATCAACCAACAGAAATCACTGAACTCTGAAGTATTAAAGGATGAATATACATTATAGACTTTTGGCTTTCTGTCAAAAAATGGCTGGTTGCCAAGAGGACCTTTATATATCTGTAAAAAAAAGCAAATCAAATTGGCTGATGATGTCAATTTATGTTAGGAGCATGTGCACTGACATAACACAACAAAAACATTCGTAAATGGAACCTCGTATTGTCATAAGCTTATAACTAGTTTCCACAACCGATTTTCTGCTTCAGTTGTGCCAATCTGCATTCGCGCCATTGTCAGGTTGATGGCTTCAGTTGGGAGGCCAGACAGGTCCCACAGCTTCCTTCCAGACACACACACACTTGCTGAAGTATCCATAAAAGTCATTAGACTTTAAGTTTAATATGTTAAAGTGGCTGGCGACTTGAGGTTAACCCGAAGTAATTTAAACATAAAACTACAGCTGCTTCCTCTTTTGGCAGCAGTGGCCTTTTAGGGCAGCATTCAGCCATTTTATTTGCACTGCACTTTGTGGCCAAATGTAAAAGAATGCGTTACCATCGACTGCAGCAAGGACACTGGCACGCCCACACACATACTTACATATGAGGAACTCAATAAATCAATATTTGAATGACTGGCGGGGTAAAGGCTCCGAATGCAATTGTCTACAAAAAGGGAGCTCAGGCTGTCGGGCTGGCTGGCTTCTGCCCTAGGCAGTTGCCCCTGCCGTATAGGCGTTTAAGAAAGTGACAGATAAATTTGTTTTTAAAGGCACTTTATGTGCCGGGAGCCTTGCTCTCCTTTCAATACCCTGTGTTCGTGGTCGGAACAGGGTAGATTGCCCAGGAGAACCCAACACCTTCAGACTTAATGTTTTATTAAGTTGCATTAGTATTGTTCTATTAAGTTTAATTTAAGTTAATTATAAGAATACAGAAAGATTAAATGTAAATAGAGACTAGGGTAAACAAAAACCCTGTAAAATACCACATTTTTTCAAAGCATCTATACTAAGAAGTATATATATTAACTATTGATTCTGTTGAGAATAGCAGCAACACAACCAAAACAATAATATTTAATCTATGTCACTACATGATTATCATTATCACTCGGAAATAATTTTTGTTTTGTTTTAGAAACTTGGGGAAAATATCGAAATATGAAGGTCTGTTCTGAATTTCGTTTTCGAATCGTTTCTGCAGATACATATGTATAAAGAATACTTTTGGATACTTCAATAAGTTAAGGGGACATACAGTAAAACTAAGTTTTAATTCTATTCTGTTTCAAAGAGTATCCTATTCGGTTTTCTGTGGATGTAGGAAAGGAAAAGGCCTAAGAATGTCGGGGAAAATATATGTATTGTACTTAAATTCTTATTACCCCAGCTTAGATGGTCCTGTGATTTTTCTTATACCCTAGCAGAGGGTATTATAATTGTGTCTCGAAAAGTGTAATGCTGAAGGGGACGTTTCCGATTCAACAAAGTATATCTATATTTTAAATCAGCATCAATAGTCGAGTCGATATAGCGATGTCCGTCTGTTTCTATGCAAACTAGTCTCTCAGTTTGAAAGCTATCGTAATGAAACTTGGCATAGATATTTATTTTTGCTGCAGGCAGGACATATGTTGGAACCGGCCGGATTGGATCACTATAACATATAGCTGCCATAGGAATGATCACTCGACAAATATGTTTTAGTATGTAAACCTTTTTTCTTTATGAAGATATCCTCACATAACTCACCAAAACCAAGGCTTTAAAGAGCTTATACAATCTGATCAAATTTGGTCAAGATCGGGCCATTATATCACATATCTGCCATAGGATCTGGTGAAAAATGAGTTTTTCTATGATAAACATTTTGTATTACATCCAAGCTAAGTGAGAGTTGAATTATACTTCAAATAGTTTCCAATAATTTGATCTAAACCGGACCACATAGTTCTCATAAGAGCAATCCGACAATATAGCTTCCGCAATATACCTTGTAATTTTTTTTAATTTTTAAAAATAATGTTTATGGACGATGGGCGATGGCAGGCCCAATGGCACATAAATCGAAGTTTTTGATTATAGAGTCAGGTTCTATAGTTATATTCAACTATATTTATAGGTTCAAGGTTTGACTGGGATTGGTTAAAGATTATTCGTTATTCGTATTGCATTTTTAAATGGGAAACACATACATAATTACTCGCAGTAGAGCATACCCATCTGCAATGCCGACACGCTTTCCATATGTATAAAGGTTCGCACACACACACACACACACACACACACACACACATTGTGGCGCATTCGACAACAGCAACAATAAGAACAACGACGGCGATAGGAAGGAGCCCGTCGACAGCCAAGAAACGCCCTACCCACCAGACAAAAAAAAGAAGAGAAAAAAGAAACTGAAACAATCTCCCGGCTCCAAAAAAGTCCGGAAAAGGACGTAACACACGCATCAGTTGACAGCCCACTTTGTGGGGGGGAGTGGTGGGTAGCACTGAAGTGGCCTGAGCTTTGTGGGTGCAAGGGACTTTAGTGCGGATATTTCAATGGTGGGTCGTCCTTCATAAAATATTTCAATATTGTAACAGATTTTTTCGCTGCCAACGCCGCGGTATGTGTCATTATTTGCGTATTTGTTTTTTGTGTCAACTGCCAACAAGGCAAAGCAACAATGTTTAAAGGATTACAATAACAATAGCCACCCCGTTATGGAAAAACCAATGTCAATCCCACTTTTGTCCCTCTCCCTACTCTTTGTGTGTAAATTGAATCAAATTGAAACAACAAAAACAGCTGCAACAGCCAAAAAATCAGATATTTAATGCTTTATTTTGTTACGCCCACCAGCAACATGCTGGCTTTTTGTGGCGCCCACAAGTATGCTACATATTTTTTTCTACACACCCACACCCTCGCACACACTCACGCTCACACTCACACTCTTGCATTTGCATTAAATTTCAATTCCAATATGTTTTTTACATGATTACTTTTGTTGGGCCTGATTTAAACGGCCTTTGCCATCGTACATTTATAACTAAATCCCAGAATAAGCAGTTTAAATCCAACGGCATTGCCTCCGCCCGGCCACCCCATTCCTAGCCCATCCTCGGCACCAGTCCCATCCGACCATATGTTGAATGCCAGCAAATCCTCCGTAATTTGAATAGAATTTGCACAACAAATAAAATTTAAGCGCACATCGCATATGCCGGGCCCGCGATTTTGTGGAATCCGCTTAATGGCATCATTTTATGCTCTTTGAAATGGAAGAGTCTTCATATTCCTTGTAAATCCCGAGCTTAAATTTTTTCCTCAAAATAAGCTCAGCATTGAGCTTTAAATAATAATTCACTTTGCTTATTTTAAATAATATTGATGGCATATTTATTGAAATTGCGGCACCTGAAATGTATTTCAAAATCAATTTACATCGGAAGTCCCTATTTTGTTGTTAGTTTTACTTATTTATTCAAATGTATTATTTAAATTGCTAACTAAACTTATAAAGCTTAAACTAACAAGGAGATTATAGCGCTGCCCCAGGCTTTTATTTATTTACGTATTTATTAATTATTTATTTAGTTTCTCATGCTAATGCGACACAAATAGAAGGTTTTTGTTTAATTTCTCATTGGTATAGCTATTATAAATATAAAATATATATAAATATATTAAAAGTTAATTAAGCTTTTAAGTTAACTTTAAATGTTATCTTTAATTATTGTAATTATAATTTAAATTTTCTTATAGGCTTTGCGATAATGTTAATATTTAACAATTGTATATTTTTGTGCATATTTTGGATATAATCAAATATTTTTCTCCAATTAATCTATCACCCTAATAACTAAATCAGAAAATATTATCTTAATATTAGGATAATCATTTAGACAACAATATAAACGCGAGAATATACTATTGTATTTTATTTTATTATATTATTATTTTTATTTCATTTATTTATTTCATTTTACATATTCTATATGCATACAGGTTGAAGAATAAGCTATTAAACATCTGAAAACATAGTATTATAGTAGTAGAGTATTAGTATTATAACATAGAGTATTATATTCTATCTTGATCCATATCAAATACAAATAGCTACAATATTGCCTTAAATTCTCTGTGCACAATTTATAATGTAGAAGTAAACTGTTCACACTACACAAGAGTGAACAGCACGCAATGCGATTGATTGAGAAAGAAAATAAAAATTGCATTAATTTTCTCTCTCCGTAAACTAAAGTAATATTTAAACAGGTAGGATTTATTCCTCAATTGATATTCATTAGTCAAGTGTATTATAATTTCGGCTAGACGCAAAATGAAATGAAGTGAATATTTGTTTGCCTATGGATATTGATAAAATTCGACATTGATACAGACGTTATAATACAGCTGTGTATTTACTGTTTGCTGTTGTCTCAAATTACAATTGTGGCCCAAATGATATTCCGACTTTTGTTGCAGCGCGCTAAATCTGTTTCTATATGTATAAATTTGCCTATGTGGGCTTTTTTTTGTAACTTTAGCGAAAAATCAGTAAAATGAGTCTAAGCCATATCTAACTTAATAACAAATCTGAATCAATTGTACTTATGTATGTATATATAATATGTAAAAATCTAAATCTCATCCAACGTAAGTTAAACTCCGACTGACACTCAACATAAGTAAAAATCGGAATCATTTCCAACAAAAGACAAGTAAGAACGTTGCAGTCGGACGAACCCGACTGCAGAATACTATGTTCCCAATCCTATATAATTTGGTTATTTGTGGGTTCGGAAAGAGACGCGAAAAAAACTGCACAGGTGTAGGAGATATAGATAATGCTCCCTTGTGGGGGAGGGGGTGGGGGGGTCCAAAAATGTTTGATGCAGATATGTCCAGGGGGTCAACATTAGTCTGTATGCCAAATTAGGTAACTCTATCTTTGAAACTGTACGAGATATACCCCTTGAAAAACGTGTTTTGGGGATATCATATGCCGATTTGTGGGGGTGGGGGTGGGGGGTCAAAATTTTTTTATGCAGATCTGTCGGGAATCTTAACATTAATCTGTATGCCAAATTTTGGTGACTATAGCTTTAAAATTGGGGAAGATACAGGTTTTCCCCAAATTGCGGTGGAGGGGTTGGGGTTAGGGTGCAATCTCGACACTTCATAAATTTAGGGTTTACACCAACATGTGTACCAAGTTTGGTTGCTCTAGCTTAAAGATAAAGGCAAAAAAATTGCGTTCATACGGACAGACGAACAGACGGACAGACGGACATTTCGCAAACCCAATATACTATGTTCCCAAAGGGAAAATAGTATAAAATTTGAATCATACTCAATATTAAGTAAAAATTTGAATCATATCCAACATAGTAAATATAAGACCTGGCTGATCTTTAATACATAGACTAATAAATATTTCTATATAAATAAATATGCAAGTATGTATTCAACATAAAGTAAAATCTATCTCTAAAACAAATCCAACATAAAATTTCGAATAATATCCAATTGAGCTTGTAAAAATCTGGTTCACATTCAAAAAAATTAGAAATATGACTGTTATCCAATCCAAGTTCAAATCTAAATCATATCCAGCATATGTAAGTGAAAATTTGAAATGAAGCTAAGTAAAAATTTGGCTCATCTTTAACATAACAATTGGGATTATATCCAACATAAGTGTAAATCTGAATCATATTTAACATTAATGCAAATCTGACTAATATCCAACTTAGGTAAAAATCAGGGACCGTAATTATTATAATTTTAAAAAAATTATTAAATAAAAGTTATTTGTTGACTTTTTTATAATAAAAATTTAAAATGAGTTTTAAATTTAAAATAAAAATATATATTTTTAAAATTTTATTATAAAAATTTAAAATAAAAGCAATTTTTTTTTTAATCGAAAATAAAAGTTTATCCTGTTTCCAGGATACTCCATACAAAAATAGTATTTATAAAATTTTCCCATATCTCTAGGTATTTTTTTCAGGTTTTTTAAACTCATAACTCTTATTTGCGATTCCTGGTAAAAATCACAGAAAACTTTTTGGGCCAAACACACGGTAGTAGTAAAACAGAAAGTTGGCTAAACTTGGCTGCTCCGCCCAAGCTTAGCTTATATTCTAAGGTTGTGATATACAAATAATTATAGTCCCCACAGGGACATATGCGATACAAATATGAGGCTCTGCAGCCAAATTACATCTTATTAAATTTAGGAGTCTACATGCCAATACGAAGAATTGCAGATGCGCCGTATTATATCCATACCCGACAATTGGAGAATGACCCCCATGTCATATTGATTGATCAGTCAAACAGGCAGAGTGGTTGCTATGCTGATAGGTTGTCTCAGCCCAATAATGAAGCCAGAACCCTACGATCCTAATACCCGATGCCTTAAACGTTTCCATCCCGTCGATCTTCCGACAACTTTAACTGATAAATTTATATTGTATTTTAACTTTTGGCTATCAAATTCCTATAAGAATATAGTTATATGTAATAATAACTGACCGCCTAATATAAAGCAGCAATAATAGAGAAAGTTTTCAAAAGAACTGATTACTAATAATAATAAAAACAAGTAAGAATGCTATAGTCGAACTACGACTACGAAACTCCCTGTACCCAGTTCAAAAATTTCCGATCGCATCTTCGTACACTTACACATACACAAAAGACGCACACACACGATCCACAGCGCAAGCGAGGCATTTTAAATGGTGGCTGTGCTTCTTCTTCCCCTCGATGCAGCACCTAATTTTCTTTCGTGAATAACTTTCGTGTTGATTATCCGATCGACTTGAAATTTGGACAGTAGATTAAGAGGGACTAAAGTATTGTATATGCCAAATCCTAAAGCTATATATTGTTAAATTGTTACTGTAAAACGGTTTTTATCGATTTGCGGGGGAATAGGGGGAAATATCTAAAATATGAAACAAACTTGATCTGCGTATGGTATACAGGAACCTACATTCCAAATTTGGTGTCTCTAGCTCTTGTTGTTGCTGAGGTCGACGCGTTCATACGGACAGACGGACAGACAGACGGACATGGCCAAATCGAAATCTCTTTTGTTACTGATCAAGAATATATATACTTTATAGGGTCGGAGATGTCTCCTTCTGCCTGTAACATACATTTGCACAGATGTTATACCCCCTTTTTACCCATTTTATGGGTACAAGGAGTAAAAATGTAATTTTGGTAAAAAAAAGAGAAAAAATGGCATTAATCAGAATGAAATTCAACAAAATTACGTAGCCTGTGCGATCTAGTTTAGTTATTCGATGAGTGCACTTCCCGTCCAGTCGGAAGTACTACGTGTACACATGCCCCTTATATGCACACATAACATTACATACATGTATTGTATATAAGTGGTAAAATGCTTGTGCCACAAGTGCTTACTGAAATCACTTCCAGGCTGCTACTCCTGCTGCCTGCCACATCCTTTTACTTCCGCTATGGCGACTGCGTACCGTACAGGGAGTCTGCACTTTGGTGACTTTGTCTTCATCTTCTTCACCGTCAGCGTCAGCGTCGTCGTCTTTTATTTTTTTGTGCTCTCAATGTCGTCAGTTGTTGTTATTGTTTGTTAATATGTGCCATAGTTGTTGTTTGTTGTTGTTGCCACTGCTGCTGCCACTTTTGTTGGCTATTTCGCTCACGTAATAACGATAATAGCCCTTATTTCTTTCATTTCTTTATATATTTTGTGAGCCACTTCCGCGGCGCTCCGTACTCGTCTCTCGGCTCTTGGAGATACGCACAACTAAGTAGTTCCTACAAAAGTCTTCAGTTGTCTTTTTGACTTGTTTTTTTTTGTTTTTGCTGCTCTGCTGTAATTCTCTTACTGTCATAACGTTGGTATTATTTTGTATATTATTCTATATTTTTTTTCTCTTTTTTTTTTTGTGGTGACATCAAATGCGCTTAACTGATTCTATGAAAAGCTACAGAAAATGCAAGCAGACAAATTGGAAAATATAAATCCACAATACATACACACACACACGCAGAATAAAGTCGAGTCACAAGTCATGAATGTTGACAAAAGGAGGGAAATGCAATATTGTTGCTGTTTATACTTATAATTAATATGAGTTATGTCTATAGAACTGGCAATAAGCGTGGCTTAGATTTATGTTTATCATGGTCATCTTTCTTGGCTTGTTCTGCTCTGCATAATTAATAAAGAAATCACAATCACGTAGCACAAACAATCTACGTGTTACTTTCACTATAGCAAAGACAACACGACACACTACAAATGAAAGATGACCTAACTCAATCTGAAAGCTAACTCGTAGGTGTTCTTCCCACTTTTCTTATCACAGTTGACCCAAAATGTTATATTCTTCAGAGCTGACCCAGCTTGAGTTCTACTTAAAGCATTCAGGTTATAACTTCAAACTAGTTTTACCTGTGGCAAAGACCTTATCTTTCTTTGGCTACATTTAACTTTTCATTTTGTACCTGTTCAAATTTGAATAAGTTTTCAGAATATAGTATGTACAACTAAATAGTATGTATTAGCAGAGCTATGTTAAAGAGCTAAGAATTCAAATTCTTTTATGTCTAGTTCCAGTCTATAGAAAGTCGGAATAATATGTATTTAATGGCACAAATTAACTCATATTACTTATAGTATAAATGTATCATTCTTTCAAAATAAGCTTTTGATTAGTTGAGGAGACTTTTTTAGGATTCCTGTTAGAGATGATTTTGGTTTCTTGTGAATCTTAAAGCCAAGACCAAAGAATTATAATATAATGCTATAGAATCTATTTATGATATTTATTTATGCTTTAAGTATAATTATTAGTATTTGATATATTTTTTTTTGGATCAGTATATGTATATATTTCATATGTGTTTTGATTAAATTTAAAGTATGTATTATACACATTAGTGTGTGAAATCAATATACTCAACTCAAGCTATTCATTCCTTGATTCACATGACTGATCTATTTCCGCTAAAACTTTCTGCAAGATGGTTTATTTGTTGTATTGTACACATATCATTTCCGTTTCCTGTGGCTTTGTAATGGAACAAGTGACTTATTGCAATGTGCTGTGAAAGACTTCTCCATTGAATGAATGCTGTGACTTTTAGAGTTCTTAGAAAACACTCCTCATTTTAGTGTTCCTTATAGATATACCTAATATAATTACAGACTTTCTAGACAACACTACAATTGCGTTTCTATAATGTTTTGCTGCCCATTATCTGTCCGTTATAGACAAGTTAAACTGTATCTAATGCGCCGTCTTGCGGACACGTTTGCTAAACTGTTTGCACTGCCATTCAAGCCGCATTAGAGGCAGACCTATTTAATCTTAAGCTTTTTGCAATATTATTCTTGCTATTTGTGTAATGATGTTTGGCTCTCAACGTTCAATAAATTTACCAGGTGCCGACCAGCACACATTGTTTGCGTCTTAGTCTTGGCCCAGTAATTATGTGGGTGGTATTTGGAACACGTATTATGAGCAAGCCAACAGACAAGTGCATAAAATATTGTTGTACGAGTATATTTATATGTATTCTCGATATACTCTTGCAACTGAAGCCTGTTTCTACTTATGTACACTCAGAACAAATCGCAGTCCGGAAGTGAACTCCGCTTTAACCAATTTTCATCAAATTAAACCAAACTGTAATAAGGGTAATATAATTCGCAATTACTGAGTTTGGCTGAACTGCAAAAACAAATAAGTTTTCTTGCAACAGCTGATTTTTCTACGTTTAATAGTTTCATCTACTTATATGGGAAAGGAAACTTTTCTTAAAAATTGTATAGGAATGCCCATAAGTTGAAGCGAATTTACAAAATTTATTAACCACGTTTTTTCAGCTTTTAGTGTTGCAAAACTACCGACAGTAGCCCTACTCGATAGTTTCTATGTCCGACAGACGACTAAATCGATACCATCGATATTTTTCAACATTGTCGTATTTCAATATTCAATTTTCTGCTTGAAAACATAAAAACAAACAGCGCAATATTTCAAATGCATAATATTCTTTAAATATTTAAGTGTGAGTCGAAGGCCTAATAGTTCCAGGTACGCTCCAAAATAAATAGTTACATATACATATATATATATATATATTTTTTTGGGTTTTAAATTTCATATTTTATCTAAAATTATAAAAAAAAATAATAATTTTATTCTAAATACTTCCTTAAGCCCATATATAAAATTTCAAAGTATTGGAATATCCAATATTGCTTAATAATACAACAATACTTATTCTTGAAATAGCACAAATCTATCGATAGAGACGAAAAAACATCGATGGTGAGAGATATCGATATTATCGATAGTTTCATCGATATTATCAATGGTGCCATATATAGTTTTTCAGCACTAGTAGCTTCTATCTAATATGATTATTAGCTATTTACCGTACTCTGTAGTAGAGAACTTAAAGTGACGAAAGTAAAGAAAAGAAAGTAAAAATTAAGTAACTGGACAGAGATTATATAAATTTTTGGTTTTCTCTATAATAAATACATCATAAAATAATAATAATAATAAATAAATAAATAATAATTAGTTTTATTAATCTGACCGAAATAAGAAAGAAAGTTCTTAAAATAATACCTAATGTTCATGATTTAAGAAAAATCTGTATTTTTTTCTCAACTGATGTAAGAATTTTTTTGTGAGTGTAGTAACGTTGGCGCAGGCATCATCAGTCATGCGTGCGCAAATATTTTAAGTGCTTCCTGAAACGTGCCTCACTGCCTGCTAGATACGTAGATACGTAGATACTCAGATACAGATACATGGCGACCGATGATTGCAAGGATATCGCAACGCAATTCGATTTTCAACGTCAGGTGCGTGCCTTAGGGCCAAAATGGATGACGTACTTGAATACTTCGCTCTCGTGCAACTGTCGAGAGCTGCCACAGAACGGGTACAATATCAATAATATTGCCAAGCAGCTGCAACATCAGTCGGTCAGGTTTAATATCTAAGTGCACCCAGGGCCATGATTACAAACAGGAGTGTAGTAAATATGTAAGGTCAGTTCGGTCTTGTAAGCTGTTGTGTTTTCTGGCTATCGCTTTTCTAGGGTATTAGACTATTTTGTTTATGTCAGCGCCATATAGAATAGAGCTGTATGTATTTTTATTTATTTTATTATTGGTGATTAGTTATTTAAATGCATAAATTATGTACTAATTTTCATATATATATATTTTTTGGAACACATGAAGTTTTAAAAGCTTAGAGAAATCTTAACCTGAAATCTGTAAAATATTCTTATGTATGCACTTAAAAATATCAAAATATTTCTAGATCAACTCTTTATCTTCTAGAAATCTAGAAATTTGTATCAGATAAGATTTAAACTAATGTGGAATGTTTTTCTGGTCGAATGATTCTTCGTTTGAGACTTATATAAAGGAAAGAATTTTTGGAAAATATTGAATTTATTCCTTTGTAATCTCTATTTATTATTTTGAAACATAATAAATTCATTAAGTGAATTAAAGAAATCTTACTCTGAAAAAAAAAAAAAAATTATAACCATTAGCTTTAAATAAAACATTGTACTTTTGAGGGATAATAAAGGCAAAACTAAACTATTGAATTTATTGAAAAAGGTTTCAAATTCAAATTTGTCCAGATAGTGTAGAGTTATACATATCATATGTATATATGTACGTAAATTATTGTGATATTAGTCATAGGCTTTAAATGTTGTTGTTTCTACGGCCTGCAAACTATTGTTAGTGTCCTGGCAGCTCACAAAGTAGTTAGTACACAAATGCAAATGCAATCTCACACACATACACACACACACACATACATACGAACACATGCCACTAAGCTCTGTCATATGCATTACCTAGCCATGGCATTGGGCCCACCACAGGATGCAACCTCAGAGCAGCAACACCCAAAACAAAAGGCTTGTTGCCGCAATAGTTAAGCTGCTGATTATTGTGTGCTGTACTCAGAGCTGTTGCTGATAATGGAAGTGTGATTTAAGTCCAATGATAAGTGCGGGCAGGCAGCTGTCTCCGCCGTGCTGCGCTTGAAACTCAAACAAAGCCCTTCAAATCTGTGCGGCAAGTGAAAGGAAAAGTTGCTCCCATACATACAAGAACAATACACGCACATACTACAAAAGTTCTCCTGCCCCGTAGGCGTATCTGGAGGAAAAAAGAAACGCTTAACTTTATATATTACGCTGCATTAGAGCCTGCCATAAACAAACATTTAACACCAATGTGGTGCGTGGGGTTGCCTTTCAACAGAGCGTAAAAAGCAAAAAACATAAGTTCAACAACAACAAATTATTTCTGTTTAAGTTTTAATATTTCTTGTTTATTTAATAAAACAAGCTTCGGAGTGCCGAAGCACTTAATTTTTGTCTGATTGCTCCTATTGGAGCCATGTGGTCCGATTTTGATCAAATTATAGGAAACTATTTGAAGTATAATAAAACTCTCACTTAGTTTGGATGAAATATTTGTATAAACAAATAGTTTGATATAATGGTCCGATTTTGACCAAATTTGATCAGATTGTATAAACTTTCTAGAGACTCTGTTTTGGAAAGTTTGGTGAGGATACCTTTATAAACATAAACATGTTTTTGATACAATAACATAGTTGTCGACCGATCATTCCTATGACAGCTATATGTTATAGTAGTCCGATCCGGCCGGTTCCGACATGTGTACATATAATCACATACTCTATCGGGTGTTGAAAAGTAAATATTTTAATAGTATTTAGATCGTCATCAGTTAGGGAATAATTGGAAAATAATTTACAAAGTAAGCGTTGCTAAAAACAATCTAAAATAAATAATTTATTAAAGTACAAATATTTATATCAAATGATTCTGCTTTTCATTGACATTGATAGAAGAACAGGTTGACTTACCATTTTTACTTTAGAGAGCTGCCAGATATTCTGCCAGAGTAGTCTGACAAGCCTTTGACAGTCCATGCCATACTTTACTTGATGTGTGTAAATACAAACTAATTTCTTGCTAGAGTTTTGTTATCTAAAGCACACAAATTTGACAATATGAAACAGATAGAAACCAAATTTGAGTGAATATTCGACTGCGTTTAAATCAGTTGCCAGTTGTTCGACATCGAATTATTAACATCCTGACACACTGTCAGATACACAGAGAGAGCTTAACAGTAAAACTTAATATATAGAGAAAAAATGCATGTACTTATGTAGTAAAATGTAGAGCTGTTAATTAAAAATATTCTCTTTGCATAAAATATTTCAGGATAAAATTAAAAGAATTTTCCCCTATAGGTATAAGCTCAGACTTGAGTTTAGACTAAATTTTCCTTTGAAGTTTCGTCTCTTTTTAAGCGAATTCTAGCCAAATTGTAGCTTGAACACTTGTTTTTGTTTCTTCTCACAATATGAATTTAATTATTTGTTATATTGCCTTTAACCTAAGGGTTAAGAGCTGAAAACGTTTTTGTCAAAGTAAATTCGCCCAATACATTAGAGTGATTTATTTTAAACGCTTTACACAGCTGCTTGATGCGAGTAAATCAGCTGCACAGCGGGTCACTATTGAAGAGATGGCTCGCATATTGTTAAGTACATGAAATATTTCAAAACATTTGCTGTGTTTGACAAGCAGTCAAACTTAAGCGGCCACTCGTCAAGTGACAGGGGTCCCTGGAGCAAGGAGTGCCCCCGGGCACCCCAGTTACCAGTCCCAGTCCCAGTCCCAGTCGCAGTTACCCAATAGCAGTTACCATTCCATTAAGCTGTGCAGTGCAGAGCAAAGAAACGTGAAATAAAAAAAGGAATTCGCAAGAAATTTCATTTCCTGGCGCTGAACGGGCAACAGGACACCCGCCCCCGCCAAGACCAAGCAGAACTCAAGCCAAGCCACTTCAGGCCAGGCCAACTTGAGTCACTCATTTGGCTTTAACATAAAACCAATTTAAACTTCTGCTGCTCGGGGTAGGAACTGTACAATCGACATGCGGCCCCAAACAGAAACCAACTGTTTAACGTTTCTCAATATGCAGACTGACAACAAACTACCCTCGGAAAGAAAGAAAAAACAGATAAGATTGCTATAGCTATAGACACAGGTCTGAAGTAAAGTGGAGACAGAAGTGTAATTGCTGCAAAACTATCGATAATCAGCCCTGATGCCACTTCCGTTTCCGATCATTCGGAATCGAAATTGTTAGCTGTTCTGATTTTCGTAAAACGATTGAATATTTGGTTTGAAAAGTAACTGTAATAATAACTATTCGCACTTAACATCAAAAAGGAAAAAAGGTTCTTTTATATTTGAAAAGGGGAACACAAAATCAAAAACAGTTCGCAATGAAAAGTTCTCGAAAATAGTAGTAGAGATGAGTTTTCTACTTTCGAAGTTTTCTAATCGTTTTGTATTTTGTTAACACACACGTATTAAAATAGTCGCTAACATTTCTAGATTTCTCGACCATTTGAATTTCATAAGCAAAGGTTAAGAAATAATTAAAATGTATTATTCAAGAAAGTAATTAATTTTATTCAATTTTATATTTGAGTTTCAAATATAAAATCGACATATCATTATTTGTCTAACGACAATTAGATATTAGTGATGACAATCTGATTATTATCGATTTCGTAAAGTTTTAGCTTGGGTATAATCGATCTTACACATGCTCTCTCTTGATAATAATAATCGATTTTACTTTTGAGTATCGATATCTTTAATTATGGTGTTGATCTATCATAGTCCGTCGCTAATCGAATACAACTGACGCTGGAGATGATATTAATGCATCATATGTCGAACTAATTACATATAGCAATTATTCCCTTCTGACAATATTAGAAGCCATCGATAGTATTGATGTTGCCTACAATTGAAACGGTTGTCATTTGTTATTATTTTCGAATTGGAGGTGGGGAGAAAATGATCAAACAATTTCCAAAAATGTAATACGGATATTCGAACCTACAAACCAAATTTAGTGTCTCTAACCAAAGTATCGGCGGGCAAACGGAATATCAGACAGGATGGCTAGATATACATATGTATGCATACTTTAAACTTTTGCACAACTTTATTATACCCTTTATTAAAGCTTTTGTAATGGGTACACGAAATAAAAATAAAAACAACAATTTTAATTTCATTTTGACGCAGTATTTTAAAGTTGACTTTCGGCTTACCCACCTGACTGGTTCTTGGGCGGCTACGTGGTGGGTTGGCCTTACGGAGCTGATGGAACCTTTGGGGTGGCTCCGACTTAAGACGCGTGGGAAAAACAACAATGGCGCCGCGAGAGAAACTTGATAATACTTAACTTGCGCTGCTTTTTGGCTTTACTTAAGCCGCGGGAAAGCCACTTTTCCGATGGGGCACGTAGCGCTCATAATTATGCGGAATTTGGAAATTAAGTAAGCGACTATAAGACAGCTAGACAAGTTTTTGGCATGAAGCCACTGTGATGACGATTAACGCTTGCCAGATTTGTGTACAACTTAAACAACAACAGGTGCGGGCGATGGATGCTCCGCTGCGCGCGCCTCCCCCATTCGATCCAAAAGCTCGCCCTAGGCTCCGTTAAATGCAAGGTGCAATTTAAATTCCAAATTTGTTAAACTGTCACAAACGCTGTGAATGCGAAATGAGCACAAGGCTTCACAACATGCAAAGCATAATTATATGAGAACAGCGAAATGAGGAAGAGGAAAAGCCGAGTGGGTGGCGGGCGGTGGGTGGAAAGCCTGAATGGCTGAATGGAGTTGGCTGCAGGTGGCGCGGGCCAAGGAAATTGCTTCAAACTGGCTTGCCGGAGCTAAACAAACAAGCGGCGTTGAATAACGATGCCGCACGCACGTGGTTGCCAGGGTGTGGGCAGGGGATGGCGGTGCAGCTAGGGAAGCCAGAGGTGTAGGTTTAGCTGGAGTGTGCCCCACATGAGTAATAGTAATGATGTTGCCTCCACTCAAGATGTGTGCCGCTGCCACCAGGCTTATGAATAAATTAAGAAAAGGCCGCCCAAAAACGGGGCCACTAGGCGGTTGGAGGTAGAAGGCAGAAGATAGGACTTTGGGGGGCAGCAGGGAAGCCGTCGCGAAAATAAAACAGACGACGAACATAAAAAAGGCAATTTGAATGCGAGTCATGAGCGACATGCAAATGATCAAATCTGCGAATATCCTGTAAACAAACATTGTAAAGGTGTAAGATTTATGTTTAATATTGCCTTAAAGTGCAAATCCAGAAGCTAGCATTGCGATAGGACAACTTATAAAGAGAAACAACTACTGAACTTTAAAGGATTGAAGGTATTGGAATCCAACCAACTAAGGGCTATAAATAATTTAATCGTGTTTCAATATATTAGTAACATTTTCGGCGTGCTCAATATTCGACCGATTGCTCCTATTTCAGCTATGGTCCTACTTGGATATAAAGATGAACAACTATAGTATATATAGTATAAGACTCGGAATTGCTGAGTTCAGATAAAATATCTGTATCGACCAATAAGTATTTCATACAAAAACTTATTTTTTATCCGGTTCCCATTTTACTATATAATATAGCGGTCTGACTTTGAACAAATTTGGTCAGCTTGTATAAGCTATACCAATACTCCGATTTGGTGAGTTTGGTAAGGATATCTTGAAAAACATAATAGCTTTCATACAGCAACAATCGTCACCCGATCGATCCTATGGCAGCTTTATATCATAGAGGTCCGAACCGGTCGGTTCCTACATACATATGTGGTGCCTGCAACAAAAAGAAGCATCTGTGCCAAATTTCATCGCAGTAGCTCTACAACTGAGAGACCAGTTTGCAAAGAAACATACAGACTTACGGATATCGTTTTTTCAACTCGGCTTTCGATGTTAATCAAGAATATATACTTTATGGGGTCTGAAACGTCTCCTTCAATGCGTTTCAAGTTATTACGTTCGGCAAGGGTATAAATATTATCACTATTCTGTTAAGCATGTATGAATATAGAATGCATATGAGCCCAATGTTAAAATCCAAAAAAAGATTCACAAAGGTAACAAATTACAAAATTTACGATTTTTTAGCTGTAGTTGTACAAATATATGCAGGAAACTATCCATTTTATGAAAATAAGAACTATACCTTCACAAACGTAAAAACTTAAATTTATTCAAAATCTATTCGTTTTTTAAGCTGTTTAAAAAAGCTTAAAAAATGTGAAATGATTTCACGCTTTACTAATTATATTTTTCATCATTATTCATATATAATGTATGCATAAAAATTTCTCAAAATAATTTGCCTCGAAACTGATGATATGTTCTTTTTTTTAATACGAAATTTTTCCAGAAATTTCTAATGTATTTTGCACTATACGAATAGATCCTCAATAAATTTAAAAAAATGTTTAAAATTGTATTTGTATTGTATTATCTTTTCAAACGTCCATGTTGCAATCAGGGCATATTCACCCGTGGGTAGCGGAATTTGAATCATTTCTGTTACAAGGAAAAGGTTCTTCACTATCGACGTTCCCCGTGAATGAACGTAAGGGCATGAATGGTTCACGTTAGAATAGTCTTTAAAATTATTATAAATCAATTTAAGAATTGGGTTGTTTTTTTTCTCTTAGAAACTCGCAGGTATCAAATTGGATATCATATAGCCATTTGCTTTTCTTTCCATTTAAGTCTGACGGATATATCGTTCACTGTATGTAGAAAGGTTATATTAAAGATAAATATGACTTTGTGTCTGTTTATAGCCTTTAAACGGCAATTGTTAACCACAATCCACGAGGCATTCCAGAGATATTTGTCAGTCTTACTGACATCCTCTTAAAATGTCAATTATTCAACAATATATTAATACCTTAGCAATTTTTACTTATGTTATATACATATATGTTTATTAAAAACTGCACGACATTTTCCAAAGATCTGTAGGCTTTAAGGATTTAATCTGCATTCTTGGGATTCTTCTGAAGACAAGCACTTTGGTGGGTTGAGCTGCCACATCCTGTAGAGAGGCGTAAATCGCAATAAGGGGCTGAGGTTTCTTGATCCCTGAAATCGTTGTATATCGATCTTAACATACTTAGACCTCTTAAGCAACATATCTGGAGAGTAGGGGGATGAGAATTTCTTCCTTATCAACTTTAAGTTGGGGAGTTTATTTCTGAGACAGAAAATGTTTTCACTTTTTCTCAACTGGCGGTGCAGATTTTGTTTATTGTCTTCTTTCGAAACAGCTAAAGTATTTTCATGCATTGTTTCTTTGAAAGTCCACAGAAAGACACAGTAAGTCTAGAAGTGAAATTCATTGAATTAAATTCTTTAAATAGTACTGCGACAACAGTTTTCTTAAGCTAAAGAACAAATAGCTTCAAGAGTCTTGCTTTGTACAAAGTTTTTTGATAAGTTGCCCTATCAATTCATGTAGGATATCATTTATTTTGTATCTTAATTTCCTTGTATTCAATATACTCCTTAGAAGGCCTTGGTTACAGGTTATATATATGTATATAGCCAGCCGAGGGTTGGTGCAAGGAGCGGACTGTAGAGATAAGGCAAGATGGCAGCTAAAGATAATGCCGTTTAAATAGAATCTGGCGACTGTTGGAAGCTACCTCCGGTCGAACAAACTGCAGGACATAAAGAAAATGTCAGCACTGGAAGATGCGTAGCACATCTATGTGAATGATGACGCCAGAGGGGAAGTGGGACGCATGGATGAGGAATCGGTGTAGAGCTGTAGCTCGCACAGGTGATTTACATAGCATATTTAAGTGGAGCACTTTGTGAACTCGCACACAACACGATATCATCATCATGGGCCATAACAAATGTTGCACAAAATAAAAAGGAAAACAAGTGAAAGCGTTGCAACGTCAAAAGCTCCTGACTGCAACATACTCTATTTCTACCCTAAACATTTAGCTACAAAAATATTTTGTCTCATTCATCATGAAGATTATATCCAGTCTTGATGTCAAATTATGTAGCTACAGCTTTAAAATTGTAAAGAATAAGGTTTTGATGATTTGGTAATCACATTCTATTTTTACTCCCTGTATTCATAAAATGGTTTAAAAGTAAAATCTTTAAAATCTTTGCCAATGTATGTAACAGGCAGAAGGAGACATCTCTGACCCTAAGAAGTATATATATTCTTGATCAGTAACAATAGCCGAGTCTATTTGGCCCTGTCCGTCTATCCGTATGTATGAACGCAATGATCTCGGAAACTATAGGAGCTAGAGACACTAAATTTGGAATGAAATTTGGTTCGTGTATAGCAGACGCAAATCAAATCTATTTTGGATTATAGATATTCCCCCCTGCACCCCCGCTAAGCGATAAAAACGTTTTACAGCAACAATTTCAAAGATACAGCTTTGGTATTTGGTATGTAAAATCCTATAGTCACTCTTAATCTACTTTAAAAATTTCATGTTGATGGGATAATAAACATGCAAGTTATTCAACAAACTAGATTCGGTACTGCAGAGCGGGAGGAAGCTACATAGCTAACGAAGATGTGGGTACAGGAAGTCTCGTAGTCGGGTATACGCGACTATAGCATTCTTACTTATTGGTATTACCATCCTAATATCAAATTTTATGATTATTGCTTTTAAATTTTGTGAGATATTCACATATTTTAAGGAAAAACGTAAATTTCTATGTATAAAAACTTGTCCTCATATCCAATTTAATACTTTAGAATTAGGCACATTCAGCGGAAATAATCGTACTTAAAATTTACACTCAGATTTGGCTTAAATCATCAAAATACTGCTGCTCAACTCAGCAGACTTGAGTCAGCTAATATAAGCACGCTATAAAGTGTGCTTATTAATTCATTCATTCAGAAAAGACAAATCAGTCAGCGAAATTCATTCAGCGATTAGTTATGCTGAATGAGCCTATTGAGGAAAATTGATTTCGGCATATGTGAGAGTCGAACAGAGACTGAAAGAGACTTATAAACAGGCTTTTATTTTCATTAAGCTTAATTCTTTTATTAATAAAATTAATAAATAATATATATTTAATAAAATATTGCACAAAGCCAAAAAAAACTCTTTCAGCCTTTTGGCCACAGAGTATAAAAATGTGAGACAACTCTCAGTTCAAAAGCATGGAAAGGAAGTAAGCTAGGACGTTGCAAACATCAAGAACATATTTTGACTAAGATGTATTACAGACGACAGCATAAGGAGTTTGACATTTTTATTATGTTGCCGCCAGCGGCACAAAAAAAACCAGACTGCGAGAGTGAGAGGGGTGTGCAACGCAGAGGAAAAGGCAAAGGAAAGAAAATTATTAGTGGGGCGACATTTAACTTGCAACTTTCAAGTTGGATTAGCGCTAGCTTACCCCAAAATGGGGCAGCTGCGCCGAGGCCAAGAAGTTTTTGATGCACACATAATTCAATTATTATTGCCCGCAGCGGGGCAACAAAGTTGGGTGGGGGGAAGAAATACAATTTATTTTAAATAAATATGATTTATTATATTTGGCATGCCCGAAACACACTTCCAGCTTGAAAGGCAATATCCATGAAGGATTACGGAACATGAACGCCAAATTTGCACAGCACTCAACGGCGACGATGCGCAATGGGAACATAGAATTGCCCCTCATCCCCTGACCTCACTTCCATAACATAAACCAAATTTGACTTAAGGTACACTTTGCGTTTTATGATGATGACTTAAGGAGCAGGGGAAAGTCCACAAAGGAAGAAAAAACGAAAAAGAATCTGCAAGGAAAGCGCTGCCATTGAAGGGCTTAAATCTCAGGCGAAAATCCATCAACAGGTTTGGGTACGAGTATATTGACAAACATGAAAAGGAAAATACATACACATGCCATATAAATTTACTATATGATTGAAATTTGATGATTTTGATGGATGAGCTTGAGTATTTACATTGAGCGCATGAACCGTGTGTGCTTAATGTCTATAATAAAGTGTGGAGGCTGTGGAAAGGGTGTAGCAGATATAAGCTTACATGCAATATTTGTCAGAAATTTGGGATATATTACTTAAGCACTTAAAAGTACTTAAACCTATTGAAATTGTGCTACGTAGTTAAACATTGATTGAACTCAATTTATTTTCAAATATGGGTTAATCCTGCGTTATGGGTGTTATCTTTGAACTCATATTTTACAGGATGGGTAATATGGATACAGGAGTACAAATAATCATGATTAAATAGAACCACATCAAAAATCCAATCAAGTAAATATGTAATCGATATGCATTTTTCATCCCGACCTAAAAATAAGCTACCATCATAAACCAATCAATCAATTTTAAGTATTATAGCTACTAAAGGAACAGAACTATTCAAGTTGTGTATAACGTGTCCGATCAATAGTACATTTTAATTCTTTAATGATGATTTTTTAATACTGTTTGAAACATTTTATTGGGTACATGTATTTGGTTTCTGCAATGAACTTTTCTATTTATACTTTCACGCAATACAAGTTTCAAAATGTAAAAAGGTAAAAAGGGCACTGCGATTATTTGTTCAGTTAGATCGGCTTGAAAGTCATTGTCAGAGCCCCACACAACAAATCACTAAGCATGTGGCTCAACTATTTAGGAAAGTCTACCCCCACGGGAGGGAAATTGTGATACGCTTTTTTCGTATATTTCTAACGATTGTAGAAAGTAGTTAAATTCAATATAACGCATGTTAATCCAAATATTTTGCCGGGGAAGACCGTGGTATTACCAGCTAGTCAAATATAGTATAGCTGTTAGATTCCAACTGCGGAAACACCAAAGTTTTAAGCTATTTTACGAACAGCTTAAAAGTTCGCATATTTTTGGAAATATCAAGGGTCTTAGGTTTATGAAACCGTAGTTCCGATTTTCGTATTAAAAAAGCACTGGAAAATCATTTGCTGCTGTAAAATATCACTGAATCTACATTTAATTTTAACACAATCGGATATCAACCTAGTTTAACATATGTATAAATATTTATAAAGGCAAACGTCTGTTAAATTTAAGACGTTGACCACATCCAAAGAAATCTGCATGGATTATCCCATTTGGACACGTGTCTCATATTCAAATAACCATAAATTTCATGGCACAGTTGTAATCAACTGTCCATTGGTTAAGACCAGGAACTTATTCATGTCAGCACAAAATATAATTTAGCAGGACATAAATGTGGAGTCAGCAAAACAGCAACAAGCAAAAACAACAAAATTGTTTTAAATGTTTTAGACACAGCAGCAACCAGTTGAATCTTAGTTTCATTTAGGCATCTAAACTTAAAGCTGATCCTTGTAACAATGCCGAGTTTAAGGAACATTAATAAGGGTCAATTTAATGAATACTTTTCGCAAAGTAATTGAGTCTCGTTTGTGTTATATTCACGATAAAGTTTAGGGTGTTTAGTCTGGAGTTCAGTTTAGCGTGCAGTTAAATTGTTTTTTTTTTTTTTTTTGCTCTTCAATAAAACGATTTGTACAATTTCTGGCAATCAGTATGGCAACTCCTTATGAACCGATTGATACTCTTTTTTTTTTTGTAATTTTAAGTTTCCATTTAACCATTGAGGAACTTAAATTTAATACACTTTTTTGCTTGAAAGTATGAGAAGTGGGAAAACGGCCATTCTAATTTTATTTTCCATTATTTACAATGTAGATCTACTTTTCCCGGACAGATTTATCTGCATATTGAAGATCACAATATCGAAACTCGACTATAATTTAAAATTGAGGTTAACATGAGCTTTTACAAATCTAGAAGATTCCTTTTTACGGAATGAAATTTATATCTGATCCCTAAAATATGACAATAAAATGTTTTCAGCGGTTCGGTTCACGGTTCGAACCACTATCTCAGCTTTGGTTTTGGTTCCTAAGTACGGTTTTGTATTTCTCTCAAAATAGTGATGGAAGCGTAGTATAACTTCTATGGAGCTATCGACCTGCAAGTCGATATAAGTTTTCATAAACCTGTAAGCATATCGTTTAGTTCCGCAAATAATCAATAAATGTATAGAATATTATCAAAATAAAAGGTTTATTTGCTCATTACAAGTACTAAACTTTAAAAGAGCATCAACAGATTTGAAAATCTTTACAAAAAGCTGGGCATTTAGCTTGTTGGATCAGTGCGAAAATAAACCCAAATGCCAAACAACCCGCAACTTAGGAACAACCTTAAAACGTTTGGTTTATGGTCAGGCAACGGTCGGGGTAAATGGGATATTTATGGACCACAGAAGCCTGTGGACAGTGGGAGAGCTGGACAGCCGGGTTCAGCAGGGTCTGGGCAAATAAACACACGAAATACGGTCAACTGTAACATTCTAGTCGAGCTTTTATGCATAACTAATTGGCTGTCTGTGCCCAGAGCGGACCAGGAGCAGGACATTCACCGGGACCAGTGCCGGCTCCCTGTGGGTCATTTCTGGTCCTGACTGTGAGATTATAAACAGCACTTTAGCCTGCTGGCTGTGGCCAGATACATAAGATGATTCTATATAGACTGGCTGGCCCGCATGTCCAAAACTCCGGTCGTGCGTGCCGGACGCATTAAAAACGTTGGCGCCTTTAAGCGGATGCCCACCGGCAGCTGGCAGACTCCCAGACTCCCGGACTCCCCTACTCCCAGACTCCCGGACTCTCGGACTCCGGAATTCGACTCCAGTTAAAGTGCACAATTTGGCACAATGTTGCTGTTTGTTGTGCTTGTTGCTTGTCATCAGCATCGTTATATTGTTATGGCCATTGTTGTCGAAGCCGTTTGTCGCTGCTTGCTGTCGCTTATCCCTTATCCCCCCCTACTGCCCTTTGCGACCCGCTTCTTCCTGTTGTTTTGTGTGTTGTCAGCTAATTGAATTTTCAGCATGAAATTTAATTTATCTTTGTTGTTTGTTTGCGCAACAAATGTCCGTTGGAAAAAATATTATGCAAAAACCCAAAGTGGAAACAAGTTAACAGCGTTTATATACCCTTGCAATGGGTATTACAGTCTATTAACGAAATGTGTATTGTGTAATGTAATGACCATATATTGTTGATAAGGATAACTGAGTTATATGGTCATATCCTGCTATCTGTATGACTAGTCTCAGGCAGGATCGGATCCCTATATCATAAAGCTGCCTATATCGATCAAAAGCTGATTTTTTCTAAGTAAAACTCATTTGCTTTTCAAGATATCTCAACAAAACTTTTCAATAAAAGGTTCTTATAACCTTCAAATAGTTTGGCTTTATTTATTAAAATAGCTATATCATCTTGCTACAGGTATGAACCTTAAAAAATTATGTTATTTATTTTAAAAAAATTCTATATTTCCATAATATCTCAACGAAACTCACCAATTCTAAAATTTTATTCATTTATCATAATATTACCTTAAAATTAAAATTATAGAGTAATTGGAATTCTAAAATGTATTATCATACAAGTTGACCAGATTTTAAAATAATCGCAACAATAAAGCAATAGCTGCCATAGGAACGATCGGCCGAAAATAAAACTCAGAAATTGAATTTGAGCTGACATAAGATCGATTAATAGAGAGTTGAGTTGAGTTTTTGTATAAGAAACTTATTTGTTTTGAAATATCAATTTCATTGACCACTCTGCAAGAGTATTAAGTCTTCGGTCCCTAAAAGATACATTTCTTTGCTGTTTGTTTATATTTTGTAATTTGCGTGCCAAATCTGTTGGTTTAGTTTGTTGATATGTTTTATCGCGAAAAGTTAATAAACAAATCGTTGTCATTTGCTTTCTTTTACAGTTTACAAAATGAAGTGGATAGTGACGCTGTTTATCACCTGCCTGGCATCGGAGTTAGTGAGCTGTAAGCATTACCCTATTTATATGCCACATTAGATATTCAACCCAAAAATGTACTAAACGCTAATAAACCCAACTATTTTTGCAGCTGAAACGAATTTGCCGCCAGTGTTTACACAGGCCCTGAATAATGTTGTACTCTATGAGAATGTGCCAGTGGGTACGACGGTCTTTCAACTAGAGGGGCTAGATCCGGAGGGCAGCAATGTTACATTTGGTGCTATTGGATCGGATCACTTTAGCGTGGATGCGGTTTCAGGCAATATAACGCTGGTCAAGCCCTTGGATCGCGAGGAAACGGATAGTTTGAAATTTTTGGTATCGATCAGAGATCGCGTGGATCCAGCTGGTGATTCGGAGCAGGATAATGTTGTCCAACAGCCCATTACATTCATCATACTCGATGAGAACGATAATCCGCCCGAATTTCAAGATGTAAGTTTCAAATTAAAATTCATTCAATTATTTTGACTTGACATTTCGAAATCGCTTCCTTTTGCCTTAGACACCTTATGAGGCGGATGTCAATGAGGATGCAGCTGTGGGCACCACGATCTTCAGCAAAATATTGGTCAAGGATCGCGATATCGTTGGCGACAGCTTGGATCTCAAATGTTTACCACAGCAGCAGAGTCCTGAGGCGTGCAACAAGTAAGAACATGTCAACAACTAAAAATTATAATAGTTCAAATTGAAAACCATAACAACCTTTGCAGATTCCGCTTACAATTGCTAACCCGCGAGGCGACCGTCCTAACAGCCGCCGTGGTGCTCAACGACACCCTCAACTACAATCAGCGTATGATCTACCATTTCCAAATCGAGGCAACCGATGGAGTGCACAAGACACAGACCACATTCGAGGCGCGCGTCAAGGATGTCCAGGATAAGCCGCCAGTGTTCCAGGGTTCACTCTCGACGGTCATCGATGAGGACAGTCCCATCAACACTCTGGTGCTCACGGTTCATGCTCGTGATGGCGATACGGGTGAACCTCGAAAAATAGTCTACGACTTGCTCAGCAGTAAGTAACACTGTGAGTTAGTTAAGCCTACAATTTCTTTGTAATCAGTTAGTGAGCTAGGCAATAAACTTTGGATATTCACGAAGATCATCATAGTATTCCGCTCGATTCAAGCCTATTTCGGTTTCTATTTTCCAAGAGAATTTCCCGATCTAACTTTGATTTACTTATTTAAATGATTCACTTGATCTAGAATGAAAATCACCAGAAAGGATCAATGCACTAAGTCAATGGCTGATATTTTGGAACCCAAAACAGGACTGATAGGCGGTACTAACATTCTAAAAAAAAAATAGAAAATTAAAAAACATAGCTTGAATTTGAGTCAATTACAGATTATTAAAGATGACAATAGTTTCATCAAATCACGAACTCATCGCCCTAACAAAAATACTCTATTGAATATCTAGGAACAAGCAAAGACCTTAAAGTAAATCATTTAGGTATAGTATGCACCATATTTATATAGTCCTTGGAACAAGTTTTTTGAGTAGCTTAAGTTATTTTAGTTAGAGGCTTATTGAGCTTATACATAGGTGTATCCCCACATAAACTAAACTGAAACTTTTGTTCAATAGAGCTCTGCTATGATAACCTCAAACCGTTTCATTCTTATTTCCATAATAAGTCCCCAAAAGGCTACTAAGTGCCTAACTAATAATATCTTCATCGTTTTTCACAACCCTTTAGATCCGATGGACTACTTCCTGCTGGACTCACACAGCGGAGAGCTGCGTACTGCTAAACCCTTGGACCGTGAGGCGCTATCTGATTCCACAGGTCTCATTTCGCTGTTGATACGCGCCAGAGAGCTGGTGAATGGAGTGCCCAGCGATGATCCACTAGCCAGTGCGACGGCCAGGGCCACAGTGACCATACGCGATGTGAACGACTCACCACCCACATTCAACAAGAAGGAGTACGAAGTGTCGCTGGACGAGAATACTCAGGTGGGTACACCGCTGGCACTGGACATGAGCGTCAGTGATGCGGATGTGGGCATCAACTCGAAATTTGCACTGCGATTGGAAGATGTATCGGGTGTGTTTGATGTGGAGCCCAAGCTGGCCACCGGCTACGCTCAGGTCAATATACGTGTGGCCAATGGCATACTGGACTACGAGAATCCCAATCAGCGCAAGTTCATAGTGCTTGTAATTGCTGAGGAGACGGATACGAATCCTAAGCTATCCTCTACGGCCACCATAACCATGACCGTGCTGGATGCCAATGACAACAAGCCCACTTTCGAGCAGGAGAGTTACTCGGCCACCGTCTCTGAGGCGGCTCTACCCGGCCAGTATATCACAACAATAACCGCCAAGGACGTGGACTCCGGCAGCTTTGGTGATGCCGGTATACGGTATAGCATCTCCGGTACCGGTGCCGAGCTCTTTCATGTCAACGAGCAAACGGGCGTCATTACCCTCGCAGATTGTCAACGGCAGAGCAACAGGCGCCAGCGACGTGACCTCCATGAGAATGACAGCGATGGTCACGCACTCCAAATGCTCTCCATGGAGGCGTACCACAAGCTCGAGCAGCGTGAGATTAATACAGAGCCCACCGTGCAGTATACGTTAATCACGCAACCGTCGCTGCAGCCTGAGGCAATGGCAATGGTATCGGGAACGGCAACGGGAACGGGAACGGGAACGGCAGCGGGAACGGGAACGGCAACGGCAACGTCAACTGCTAATGACGACAAAGCCGCCAGCAGCAAGGCGCCGACGACGTGTCTGGACTATGAAACGGAGACCACGTACTTCTTGTCATACAAGGTGAGTGTGGGAAGGTGGCTAACAATGATATTTATTAGCTTCAGCTGGGTCGGTACACATGCAACGCAAATATCAAGTGAGTCTGGTGCCTTGCAGGATATACCTTAGATTGGGTCTTCACGGTCACTGGTTAAATTTAACCTCCGCTGACCGTGAGCAACCTTTATCCAAAGGTTAGTTCGGTTTCTTAGGTCAATCAACTTTAAAGTTTTCTCATCTTGGACACTCAGGGCTGTTTCCATTTCTGACTCCGATCCAATCGTTCGGAATTGAAGTTGCTGGGTGTTCTGCAATCCGATTAACTATGGAATTTTCGGCTTAATAAGTGTTACGTTTGAGCTAAAAGAATAAAAATCGTTCGAACATTAATTCAATATAGAAAAACGTTTGCTACTCAATTCGAAAATAGCATCAAAAAATTTAAATCGATTTAAAGTTAAAAGCATTTTGAAATGGCAACTGTACGAATATCTTAGAAGTAATCAATTGTTGTACATATTTGAAAAAAAAAACCCAGTATTTATTTATAGTACTACAATATTTTTTCAAGCCAAAAATTTTATTTTTAATTTTAATTAATTTTAATTTTAATTTTATTTTGTTCTTGGATTTGATTTTTATTGACTTTCATTGAGTTTCAAATATATTAAATTACTTCAATTGTTTGAGGAATCAACGTAATACGAAATTTTATATATTATAGAGAATTTTATTTATTGTCTTGAAACTATGCATTTAAATTGTAGACAAATGTATTAATTAATATACATACAAACATTGTCCATTTGAAATCTTCATTTTAATAAAAAAAACGAGCTTAGAGTTTTGTTTGTTATATTTATCAGCTGTGTCTTTAATAAAGTTCGCTCGACTTATGAAATTTTTTTTCAATTATGTTGTATAAGTTACAACAAAAACATGTACGTATAAAATGTAATTCGTTTTATCTACAAAAGGATAGCAAAATTTTCCTTTCTTCGTGGAAACTCTCTGAGTAATTAGTAGTAAAATATACATGGCGCAAATTCTATTACCAAATGATACTTACATAGATGCCACAGTTACGTGAAGACTTATCCATGGTCCAACTTCTAAGAAACGTTCAGCTGGGTCTATCTAAATTAGCCCATTGCTTAAGTTAGGGTATTTGGGCCTTTTCGGCATCCTCACTCATTAATATACTCAACTCAATTCGAATGTTTCTTTGATTCTTTTGCAGGCCACCGACGACAATGGACAAGGTGGGACCACTGTGGCCTCCCTACGCATCTCCGTGAGCGATGCCAACGATTCACCACCCGTGTGTGAGAGCCCCCTGTACCGTGCCAGCGTGGACGAGGGTGCTTCAGTATTCGATTCGCCGTTGGTGGTGAAGGCCCGCGATGCAGACACAATGTCCAGCATTAGTTATAGGATTATTGGCTCGCCACAGATCGAGGGCATCTTTGATATTGACAAAGAGAGCGGCCAGATAAGCATACGGCCCAATGCCAGCCTGGATGTGACCAATCTGAAGAGCGAACAGCTTATCTTTGTGGTCGAAGCAAACGATGGCCTCTTCACGGCCAATTGTGGTGTCAATATCACAGTTCGGGATGTCAATAATCATGCACCAATTTTTGTACAGCACAGCTATAGCGCCGTGGTCGAGGAGAACTCGGAGATTGGCACCAGCGTGGATAAGCTGCAGGCAACCGATCTGGACACGGGCAAGAATGCCGAGCTGCGCTATCGCATACAGCAGGGCAGCTTTGATGACTTTGGCATCGATGAGCGCACCGGAGAGGTGTTTGTCTCCCGCAAGCTCGACTACGACAGACGGAACACCTATCAGGTGCAGGTGCAGGCTGCCGATCTGGGCACGCCCAGCCTCACGGGAACCGCCACCCTGACCATCAACGTGCAGAACAGCAACGACAAGGATCCCTACTTTGTGCCCGCCACACAGCATGCGGAGGTGCGTGCCGATGCACCCACCGGTCACCTTGTCTACACTCTGATTGCCCTCGATCCCGATGTGGCCACGCACAATGCCCTCGAGTTTGCGGCCACCGATGACATCACGGCCATTGATAAGGAGGGCAAAGAGCTGCCCCACAGTGACCAGTTCAAGGAGTACTTTGCCATCACACGCAATGGTAAAGTGCTGGTCAATCGACAGCTGGATCGCAATCTCTTTGCTGTGATGCGCATCAATGTCCTTGTTACGGACAGTACGGCACCCAATGTGCAGCAAGGACGTGGCCTGCTCATCATACAGATCATCGATGTGAATAAAATACCACCGGTAAATATCACGCACAACAAATTTACTAGTATTTTCATAAATATTAACCAATGGGTCGAAAATGTTGATGGGATATTACATATTCATCGCTGCTATCCCGCTCAAGTTGGGCTCCATCCTCGCTGTAGGTTGCATGGGTTGCCAGCTCATGATGTTTATCCGAGTATATGTTGCTGTAAAGGGGGAAGAGTGGAATGTTAATAATTTTAATTAGCTAATGAAAATATTACTTTAAAATTTGGCAATACATTTGAAGAGCCCTGAGATCATTGGGAGAAACTAATGAAATAGATTCGAAGCTATCTAGAAAAATCTATAAATATAACTCACGTCAAGAAAATAGTTCGTGGTCACACCTGCAGGTAAATATGAAATTGCGTGAATATCCCATTGCGTGTTTTTGAAGGGGATGCCGGATGATCTTATACTGATTGAGTTATGCTCTCCATTATGGGCATTTTCAATCACTGATACTTACCTCGATTCTCCTTCCTAATTATCCTGCTAATCACAATCGGAAGACCCGTAGATCTCCTGATCCCTTACGTAACACCCTCTAGACATACAAGCTTTATTTTATTTACATGAACCAGCTCTATTCTTTTCCTTATCAGTATCGTAGCACTTTTTGGAGAGATAAGCGAAATCTAAACTCTTCCTAATCTGCCTACCATTCATTCTAATCACTCATCTCTTCTCATCCTAATCAGTTCGTGAACATCCTTACACGAACAAGATCTACTCTTTTCCCCTTCAGTATCGTAGCAATATCTAGGCACATGAGCGAGCTCTATTCTCAACCTAAGAAGTATCCTAACACCCGGTTCTTACAGTGCCGATATGGACAATGTGGTCTTGATAATCAGCTTGGTCAGGAATATTACAAATACCGCGAAGCTTTCAGGATGCAGATATTTTAGGCAACCATAGCCCAGGACCAGCTCGTAGATGTTCAACACCACATTATCGAAGACCAGCACAATTATTGTGGGCATAAGCAGCTCGGGTTGCGAGTTGGTCAGGATAGGATAGCTGCGATGTGAAAGATAGAAAGTTAGGGATATGAAAGGCAGTTACACATACAAATTCACTCACATTGCAACAATATTTGAAGCAAGTCCCAGGAAACAAAACAGAAAACGCATTAATATCAATCCAGATATAAGGAATGTGAATAGTTCACGTATCCAAAGCTCCTCCTTTGTTTCGTTGACCAGCTGTTTCGTCTCCCGCAAATCCGAGTGCAGACGATGAACATTCAAAGCGGTCGATTTGTATAATATGGCAATGATATTTATGAAGAGTATCTTCAGCTTGCCATAGGAGATACCCTGAGACATTTTGAGCACGAAGGTTGCCCAATTCCCAATTTTCAACTAACAATTTACAAAATATATATTTTTGATCGAAATTTCATAACCGACACGCTCTCTTACAGAGATTTAATGCGCCCTGGAGCCCCGAGCAGCCTATGATCAAGCTTCAAATGGTCGAAGAGCAACCCGTTGGCACTGTGCTGACCACTTTGCAGGCCACCGATGAGGACTCCAGCATTGGCGAGTTCAACATCACGGCCAATGATTACTTTGCCATCAATCACACCACAGGCCTCATCTACACAACCGCCCGCCTGGACTATGAGGCAGTCAAGGAGGTCAAGTTCATGGTCACAGTCAGCGATACGGGTGTGCCGGCCTTGACAGCAACAGCGGACATTGTTGTTGACATTATCAACCTGAATGACAATGAGCCGCACTTCACACAGTCGGAGTACTACTTCAATATCACGGAGAACTCACCGCGCGGCACCGTCGCTGGCAAGGTGGAGGCCCACGACGGCGATGTGGGAGCCTTCGGGGAGCTGACCTACACACTTATTGGCGAGAACAACAAATACTTTACCATTGATGCTTACACGGGCAACGTCATGGTGGCCAATGCATCCATATTGGACCGTGAACAGCTCAAGGAACTGACGCTCTCGGTGGTGGCACAGGACAAGGCACCCGCCACGGTGCAAAAGTCGGCGACGGCAACGGTGAGTGTGAATACAAGGAAACTATCTACTTTAGTAGGCTAAAATATCAATATTAATCGATATTGTCGATTATATATCGATATATCCGATATCTGAACTGTGCAATAAAAAGTTCAAGACATTAGCTTAACTCCTCTTACAAGCTATTTTGTAAGATTGATTCCAAAAATATTATCCATACTTGCAACAAAGTCTCGGATATCGATAATATCAATGGTATTATTCTGCCACTATCGAGGTTTGTTTCAATCGATACTATCGAATTGCCAACGATGAGGTTTAAAATGTGTGTTGTTAATTCATTGAATTAATTTAAATAGATTTTGATGAAATGAATGAATTATTATTTTTTTTTTAAATTAACGTAGTTTTGTGTCTACACATGTGTTAAGCACATAAAGCTGTTTATATCGCATGTCTCCGGTATCGATAGTTAAAGCCAGTTCTATCGAAACTACCAACTGAGTATAGTGTCATCACTCGATAATTTCGATAGTCTAAAATTTCGTCAATAAAACTTACGAGTGGCGACTCTATCGATATAGTATTTGCAGCTCCATCCTAGCTTTTCAAAACTTTTAAGTGTCACTCGTTAGTTTCGATAGTATCGATAGTTAAAGCCATTTCTATCGAAACTATTCGGCATTGGCGATGGCTCTGTAGAGGATTTTCCAATAATTTCGCATCGTTTTCCCAATTCTTCTCTAGATACACATTAACATTCTGGACGTCAATGATAATGCGCCAGTGTTTACCCGCCCCGTGTACAATTCGACGGTGTCGGAGAATGCAGCGTATCAGCCGCCGGCTGCCCTACTGCAGGTGCAGGCCATTGATCTGGACGAGGGTCTATTCGGGGATGTGCGCTATGTCATTACCGCGGGCAATGAGCTAGCACTGTTCAGGCTGGACGCACAGTCGGGCATCATCTATCCAGCTCAAAGTTTGGCCGGCAAGCATGGCGCCTACGAGTTGCTGATCTCGGCACGGGACACGCAGGGATCGGGCACCATGGAGAGCACTGCCAAGGCCTTCATAACGGTGTTGCGAGTAAATCGCCATCGTCCAGAGTTTGTGATACCGGCACTATCAAATGCCACAATTGAGATTCCCGGTGATATTGTGCAACCGGATTATTTGCTGCTCACCGTCAAGGCTCTGGACAATGACACCGATGAGAGTGGCAAGATCAGCTATCATCTGCAGGTTAACAATCTTAACATGCAGCAGACCGCTGAGTTCAAGATCGATGAGGCCAGCGGAGAGTTGCGCTCCAGGCAGCTGCTAAATCGAAAGAATCGCGCCAAGTAAGTTTAACAATAAACACGAGAACATGCTAAGCCCCAAATCTACTAAACCTTTCTCCTGAGCATAGGAATATCCCCCAAGTCTCTAAGATATCCTATGTATATTATCCCATCCATTTAGTGGAGCTCAAGTCAGATGTTTGGAATTATTCTTAATCTTAATCTAACATGAATATTCCCACTCTTTTTGTCGAAGAAGGATTTTTTCATGGATTTCATTATGATGTTATTATCCTTTAATCCAGCAAATCGTAGTTACCTTGGTTGCGCTTCAATTCATTGCTTACTACACCCAACCTGAGGACTTCAGCAATTCCTCAAGGATTCAAGGTCACCCTTTAACTTGTCCAAAAGCGATTTAATCCTGATTTGATGAAATCCATTCTCTAATGTATGCAGATGAAGTCAACTTATACTATTAAAACAAAACAGGCTATCCTTTGTATTCTCTTTGTTCTGAATTTTTACTTTCACTGTCATATTTCCGTCATTTCTCATAATGACCTCCTTGGTTTTACCAAGAGATGGCTTATGGGATTCACTAATCCTTATACCACCAAACCATTTGTCTGGTTAGACTCATTCTTAAGTATGGTTAGTCTGTCTATGATATCAGGATTGTTTCTAAGCTTCGCTCTGCGAAGCTTAAATTGTGATGCCATCTTTCGTCGGAGAAATACAGACTTTGTCTAGTTGGCTTACCTTTTTAAATGATGCTAACAAATGCAACTGCGCACCTCTTCATCTCGTGCTCAAAATAAAGTAAATATAAATATTTGTTGATATCTGCTTTGCAGCTATGACATTATATTGGTGGCACGTGACGCGGGAAATCCGCCGTTTGAGTCGCTGCGTCTACTCACCGTCAGCATTGTGGATGCAAATGAGAATCGTCCCGAGTTCCCCGATGCGTCCAATCCCTACAAGGTGTCCATCAATGAGAACAGCGGTCGTGATGTCAAGGTTGGACACATCCAAGCCGCCTCCCGCAGCAAACACAATCGGGATATCTTCTACTACATGCTGCTGGGCAACGAGGATGGCGCCTTCTATGTGGACAAACTGACTGGGGATATCTACACCAACAAGAGTTTGGATCGTGAGGAAACCGATGCGTATACTTTGTACATACTGGCTAGCATTAAGGCGGATTTACATATATCCGAAGAAGAGCGCGCCTCGTTCTCCATCAAGACGTTAAACCGAGACAATACTGTGGCCAAAGTGGCCATCACCGTGCTGGATGTGAATGACAATGCACCCGTGTTTGAGAAGGCCATGTATTATGCTGGCGTTAATGCCAATGCCAAGATGAATGCTGCCATTGCGCTGGTAAATGCCAGCGATGCGGATCAGGGCAAGAATGCCAAGATCGAGTTTATGATTGTTGCCTCCAATCTGTACAAGTTCGGTGCCAGCAAATCAACGGGCTCCATTGTGCCCAGTCCGTTTGCCATTTCGCAGGATGGCCGCATCACGGCCAATACAATTATGGCGGAGTACAATCAGGATCGATTCGAGCTGGAGATTGTGGCACGTGAACTGGAGCAGCCGCAACGTTCGGCCAACACCAAAGTTAATGTGAGTTGGCCAAGTCTTCAAAAAATATACATTATAGCTAATGAAATTTCCTTTCCAGATTTGGGTCTTTGATGGCACTCAGCTGGTTAGAGTAATACTGTCACGGCCGCCCGAGGAGGTCTACCAGGAGCAGGAGGAGATTATAGCCGAGCTGCGCAATGCCACACAGCATCGCATCATTGTGGACGAGATACGCTTCCACTTAGATTCAATTGGACGTATACGCATGGATTGGTGTGATTTGTATTTCCATGCTGTAGATCCAAAGACCCAGCAAATAGCGCCTGTTGATGAAATACTGAAGGATATAGATAGAAACTATGATTATCTCAAGGTATGCTCTCCACAGTCTAAAATATCCACAATCTTAACTCATATCTTTTGTTTTTCTAGGATTACTACGCCGGCTTTGCCATTGAGAATGTTGTGCCCGCCTATATAGCTATTGTGCAGGATGAGTTTGATCTGGCCGTGGCTGGTTTGGTAGCTCTGGTCATAGTGCTCTTTGTGGGCGTCATTAGTTTTATTGTGCTATGCTGTTGTTTGAAACACTGGAATCTCTCTGTGCCCGTCGAGACGCGACGCAAGGAGGCGCTCATCAAGAAGCAAATCATTGAGGATTTGAATACAACCGAAAATCCACTATGGATAGAACAGTGCGTTATCCAAGAGCTCAACATGTCCACCACTTGCTCAAATGCTATTTCTTTGCAGGAAACTCAAGCTTTATGAGGAACAGGAGCTCACCATGCAGGTATTTTCGGAACCCGATCATATATCTAATTCGGATGCGCCTGGGCATTTGGATCACCGCAGCTCGCTGGAGCAGGTGCATCATGGACAGTCGGTGGATAATACCTATGCCACCATACAGCCGCGCAACAATCAAAATCGCCTGACCGCTGGCTCTGGCAGCCATGGCGGTGCTGGCTCCGTTTCCATGCGCAGCGGTGCGACCAGCGCCGCCGGCATTGGCGGTGCCGGGCTGCTGCTCTCGCGCGTCGATCCACATTTGAATGATTTTGCGGACTATGCAACGCTCCGCAACAATCGAGCTCCCTCTGTAAGTTGGAGACGCAAACTTATTCCTTGCTTCAAAATTAACTCCTTGCTTGCTTTGCAGATGTACGAGTTCACGGGCTCCACATTTCAGGCACCCATCCGGGATGGCGATGATGCCGTAGCCGAGCTTATTTAAGCAGTAATATTTGCAGCTAACAGCTAAATTGTAAATTATGTAGTAGCTATCTATATAGAGAGATGATCCCTTAGATGTGGTTTAGTTCAACTGATCTGATCTTTTGCATTTCCTGAATTTGCCGTTGCGTATACACAAAATATTTATACAAGTGCATATACATACAGACAGATGCATACTTATACAAAAATATATATATATATAGAAAATATATACATACATACATAGCGTAGTAGTATCTTGTATGCCAACGAATATATAAAACTTAACTAATCACGAAAAAAACACAAAACAAAACAAATCAACAACAATAAATATAATATTGTGTAAACAGCTACAAAATCCCCATAGTGGAATTTCTCCCGCATAAATAATGACAATAATATATATGAATATACATATATATAATTATATTGATGATGTCTAGCATAATATATGTAAGAGTTACTAATATACAACTAGATATGGTTGCAATTATTGGTTCACTTCACTCGAATAGCGACGCGATATTAGTTTAAATGCCACTCATTTTGTATTACTAAGTTGTACTAGAAAAGACTAAATTATTTTGCTCTTCCAATTCGTATTACGTTAATTTTCCTCGTTAACTGTTAGTGCTAAGTTTATAGTTTAATTAGCCGCTCTTGCTCATACATTAAGTTAAAAGTTTAGTTAAATATATAGAATGGATATGTGCAACACCCACTGCTCTTTTGCATATATAAGAACAGAGTCAAAGCTCATTTGTTTGCATTTACAATATACTATATATATACGATATGATATTAAATAATGAATGATCAAATAAACGATTTCAAATTCTTTTAATGGTGAAAGGGTGATTTTTACTTGAAACGCACCTGTTGATATTTGTTGGCACGTAAACAACAATTTTCCCCGTTGCTCAGACTTAATTATCCGTTGCTAACCATCGTTTCGAATAACAAACTCAAACCTCTTGCTTCTTTTCCTCAACAAAGGCATTTCAAATTTTCAAATCAACAAAAATTGTTGAACACGTCTGAACGTCTGTACACAAAATAATTTCGATATAGTATATGATTGTAGTTTTTTTAAGGTTAAAATTAAAGCTAAGGCGCGAAAATAAACAAAATGGATGAAATGGAGATTGCTAGCGTGGGCCAGTTCCAGACACTGGTCCGCTACAACAATCCGGTGTTAGTAGTCAAGCATCCAGACAAGAAGGGAGCTCCGTTAACGGAGCTGGAAATGAAACGCCCCCAAACGGCTGGTGCTCTATTGGATACCAAGAAGGAGACAGAGGAGATATTAAACTCAATACTGCCTCCACGTTGCTGGGAGGAGGATGGCCAGTTGTGGCAGCAGTCTGTTTCCAGCACGCCGGCAACTCGCCAAGATGTTATCAATTTGCAGGAGATGTTGGACACACGCCTACAGCAGACCCAGGCCCGCGAGACGGGCATCTGCCCCGTGCGCCGTGAACTCTACGTACAGTGTTTTGGTGAGCACTGAGTAAATTGAATTATATAAATATTTCGCCTAATGCGATCCTAATTTAGATGAGATTATACGCCAGGTGACCATAAATTGCTCGGAGCGCGGCTTGCTGCTACTGCGTATACGCGACGAGATTGCCATGTCCATGGAGGCCTACGAGACGCTGTACTGCAGTTCGGTGGCATTTGGCATGCGTAAGGCTCTGCAGGCGCACGAGGAGAAGGAAATGCTGCGCGATCGCGTTAAGACTTTGGAAAGTGATAAGGAGGCACTCGAGGAAATCATTGCCGATATGAAAATGAAGCAGGAGCAAGCCGAACGACGCAATGCCGAACTTCGTGCCTCTGAGGAGAAGAAGTTCACCGAGGAGATCACCTTCCTCAAGAAAACCAATGCACAGCTCAAGGCCCAGCTCGAGGGCATTACGGCGCCCAAGAAATAGATATACCAAGATGTGTGTGTGTGTGTTGTGAATTTATCGCTTTTAATGAATTGTTAGAACTTATTGGAATTAAATGTACTTAATGTACACTTCCGGAACGGCAGCTAATCCTCGCCATTATCAGTGGTTTCAGTTTCAGTTCCCTGCTGAGTGGGTGTGTCCGCATCTGTTTCAGTTTCTTGCAACAGCTGGGCCTGCTGGGGCATTTCAGACTCCTCCATGTTAATCTCGTTAAGTATGGGCGTAGGCTTAAAGGCTTCTGGGGTCTTTTTTGTTTTTTCCTTCGCTGCACGCTTCTGCGGCGGCTCATCGCCGGGCTCACTGGCATTTGCAACCGTCTCCTCATCATGGTCATCATTCGGCAACTGTTTTCCCATAGCGCACAATTCTTCCTCCGAGGGTAATGTATCCTTCACCTCTTTCAATTTGCTCATGTACAGCTCATAGACAAATTGTGCCATCTCGGACATATTATCCACTGTTTTAGTAGCATTGCCGACTAACGGGTCGATGGTTTGACGATCGGTTGGATATTCATCGTTTGGCACTAGAGAGAGCTTCAGTGGGCGCTGCATAAGCTGTAAGAATGAGAGTTTAGTCTAGGATCCAGCGGCCGCTGTGCGTGCTTAATTGACTCACCAACTTGAATGTCTTCTGCAATTCCAGACAGTTCTTGAACAACGAGACACGTCCAAAGATGTACAGTCCGAGACGTGCTCGACTCATGGCCACCACAAGACGCCTCACGTCGCGTAAATGACCCACAGCTTTGGTGCGCACCAAGGAGATGAGTATGTAGTCATTCTGCTGGCCCTGGTACTTGTCCACGGTGGTGATTTTGTGCGGCCAGCCAATGAGTGGATTGCTGCCGCAGCGTGCATTGATGACATCGCGTATGAGATGCTTCTGGCCATTATAGGTAGTCAGTATGGATATCTTTTCGGCAGGATAGCCCAGTAAACGCATATACATGTATAGTGCGACAATATACTCTGCTTCGGCGAGGTTCTGTTAAAGCAAGTGGCAGTATTAGCTGGATAGTACTATAAATTAAATGTAGTATCAGTTTACCTGATAAAAGAACGGATTGGGTTCACTCTCGCCCACGCCTCTGTATTCCTCAACATTGATTAGTTGATAGTCGTAGCCTAAGCCCGCATTTGCTCTCTTATACTCGTCACGCTCAAAGATATGCTGCAGATCGGCCAATTTCTTGTACCGCCACTTGTACAGCGAGCATATGGTGGAACGCGCACGTCCCTGGCCATCCAGATCAACGGTTGGCACGCCCAGGCGCACCAGACGCGTGAACAGGCTCTGCTCCATGTTTGAGTACTTCTGGAAGGCCATGTTTTTAATAACAGGCGGCAGCTGATGGTGATCGCCAATCATGATCCAGCGTTTCAAACGATTCAGGCCGTCCAGCGGATTCTGCAACAGCAGCGGTATAAATGTCTCAATCTCCAATATTTGAGCCGATTCCTCCATCAATATGTTGTCATAGCGAAAGCCCAGATTCACCAGCTCCTTGCGCTTGAGCGCAGCATGCGTGCAAGTCATGGCAATGATTTTCGCCTCCTTGACCAATAAATACTTGGAGCGATCCAGACCTGTGCGCAGCAGCTCAAAGGCTCGAAATTCCTCAAGCTCAGTGAATATGTCCGAGATATAACGAAAGTTCGACTGTGCTAATTTCATGAGTTCCTCGTAGCTGCCCCCCTTGAAAAGCGGCTGTGGCGCATCGGCAAAGAATTTTGCAAAGGGAAATTCGCACTCGAACAGCGCACACAGCTTGTCCATATCTGTTTCAGCACTATATTCATCCATCTGGCTCTCGAACTTCTCCCAGCGTGCCATCACATTGTACAGGTAGAAGTAGCCAGCCGTTTCGCAAGTATAAGCATTGTCTCCGCTGACGCCCACCGCCTCTTGCAGCTGCTGCACTTGACTGAGCAGATCCATGCGCTTGGCCAGCACGTAGTTGACGCGTCCATAGCGGCTGTAATCCTTCTCCGTTTCCAGCGCCTCCTCGCCATGACCTAGACGCAGCAGATGCCGCTCATCAATGTCTAGCGCCATAATCTTTTCAAACAGCTGATTCAGCGCCTGATTCGAGTGTGTCACAATCAGCGTTCGCTGATTGGGCTGATTATGATAAATATTCGAAATGATCTGGACGGCGACATCCGTTTTGCCTGTGCCCGGCGGACCCACGACCAGTGTCAGACCAGGTTGCATGCCGGCGCGTATGGCTTCGATCTGTGTAGGCGTGAAGCGTATGCAATTTCTAGGAATAGAAAATAGATATGAAATGAAATCTGTCAGGAGTCTGTTGAGGCTGATTACGCACTCTTTGGGCTTATCGCTAGGATAGGGTCCCCTCGCCTCGTATTTGTAGGGCTGCACTACAATAGATTTTGTGGTAGCTGGCTGCTTCTCTTCAGCCTGCTGATCCTCCATATCGCTGTCACGCTGCTCGGCCACATCTTCGAAGATCAGACGATAGGGTGGCTCTCTCCTGTCCAACGCCGCCTCGCACTTAAGCTCATAGTCGGGAAAACTGGCCTGCAAGTGCGCATAGTCCAGAAAAGTGTCGTTGAACTGGAGACTGCGCTCCTGATTGGGCATGTTGCTGTAGTGTGCCGCCGCGGGATCGCCGTAGCCAAGCAGTATATCATGCAGCCAGGGTGGCACCACGCACTCTGTGTTCATAAGATGGCGTATGGTCTCCAGCACGGCCTTGAAGTTGTTCTCCTTGGGCTTGCGACGCATCAGAATGTTGAAGGTCTCGTAGACATCGTCGGCGCCCTGCAAGCCATATAAGGATTAGGATTATTATAGAACCTCTTTAACGCACACATATGCTGATAATTACATCCTGCAAGTCGTCCATATCCATGCGATACTGATTGGAGTCCAGCCACACGCGGTATATGCGCTGCTCGCCCGGCAACTGTGCCCGAGGCTCTGGGCCGTCCTCGGTGACACGTCCATTGGCGTCTAGCATGCCCTCCACCTCGCAGCCGCGTACGCTGACCAGGCCCACCTGGGGCATGAAAGGTTCTCTCTGATTGTACTTGGTGCCGTAAGGTTGTGTTGGCTTAACTGTGATCAGAAAGCAGACGTCGTGTTTGCGCAGATTCTCCCACTCGTCCTTGATCTCGCGACGCACGGAGAGCGTCACGCCCACATCGGCACGCACTCGAGATGGCTTCTTTTCACCCAGATGCGGCTTGGCCACCTCGACAACGGCAAAGCTGGCTATGGGTAAGGCCATGCGTGCCCAGCCGCCAAAGACGACATCGCCGTCCTCCGACTGCCAGGGCAGCATGCGACTGACCGCATCCTCGATGTCTTGGCGTATCTCGTAGGTGGACTCCAGCCGAAACAGATTAAAGTTCCGCAGCAGATAATCATGCAGCGTAAGGAACTGCAGATTGAGCTTGGGCAGTGCCAGACAGGTGTCGCCCGTGTAATACTCCGACGGTACCACATTCTCATCCCAAATGATCTGCTCCGTGGGATACAGCGGCATCTCGTTGAGCGCCTCCAGCTGCGAGCAGCGCTTCTCATGGCGCGTTATGAGCAACTCGCGCAAAAACTCCTCATCCAGGCGATGCCATTGGAATGGCTCCACTGCCTCATCGGGCACTAAATTCAGAAAGGAGGCAATTTGCTTGAGTCCATCCGCGCCTAGGGCCCCGAAATGTTTCTCCAGTGATTCACGATTATCCACTGTGGCCACGTTGGATAATGCAAAGACGCGCAGCTTGGAGAACTTGGCAAACACCGCGCGTTGCAGCGAGGTTATCTTCTTATAATGCAGCTGGGTCATGTCGTGATCGGTTAAGGAGTTTCCCGTCACATCGTTGATCTCGAAGCGGGTGTAAAACTTGAGCATATCCAAAAGCTAGAAGAGGGTAAAATATACATTTGTACTCATAGTATATAAATAATAAGAATCAGATACAGATGGTATATATATAAGTAATAAGAATATCAGTAAGTCAAATTTAAATAAATAAAAAATGGCATATCTAATTAACTACATATTATATCTATAAGAGAGCTCAATCTATGCACAATCCAAACTGTAAGAGTTAGAAGGCAGAACTTTTCACTGTAGTTTCCAAATAGTGCACGCAGGGTTATTTTGGAATATTCCTCCCAAAAGTTGGGGAAATTCGTTAAGCATATCATCCGAAAGCATAATGAAATAATAAATCAAGCCACCTGGGCGGAAAATGGGAAAAAGTACAGGCGGCCTTGAATAGCTTTGAGAGGTGTCTCGCCAATATAAGAAAATTCACCCTCAATGTCGGGCCATGATATACATAGGTGGAAAACTCAGACTTCAACTTTGTTGTTTTTTGGGGCTTCGAACTTACTTTCAAAGCTAACCGATTTTTGAAAATGTACTTCTATGGGCGGGAAATGGGTCAAGGTCGAATTTCTGAATTTATGTTTATCGGCTCGTGTACTGGGAGTGATTTTAGTGTGGGAAGGTGGGTTGAAAAGAACAAGATAACATTTTGATAATGGGATTTGACCAGAGCGACTTCGAGCAATACCAGCTGGTAATTGATGGAACAATACGTAATCACAATGTGGTACGTTTTTTTATGATCTTCAAGATTTGCAGAATAGAAATACCATTTCTATTCGTAGTCATTAAGACTAATAAAACAAAATAAATAAGCTTACCCGCTTATTCTAGTGATATGGCATTTAGCCTACCTGTGAAATAAGCTAAATTACACAACGTGCGATCTTAGACTACTACCAAAGAGCTATAAGAAAAATATAAAGTTTAGGTTCTGGCATACAAAATTTTGGATTCCTCCCGACTTCCATTCGAAAGAACGAAATAGCCTATTTACCAACCAATAAATAAAGCATCCATCTTAGCACACATACGTTTAAGTGTGCTGCTTATTTACTACAATCAAAAATTTCAACACGATTGGATAAAAAACAGCGAAGATATTCTAGATATTTTCCATATTTCGGAGAAGAGCCTACAACTGAAGTGCGCCGCTTGAAGAGCACTGCGTACAGCGCGTATTCGGGCTTATATGTGAGTACGAAGTATCTCCTTGTCGAGTACTCTCTCTCAAAATTAATTGAAATATGCACATTCTGTGCCCCAAAGTTGTGTAGATTGAACCGCTCCTGTGCTGCATAGCAAACGCGAGCATTGAATGGAACGTATTTTTTACTCCCTGTACCCATAAAATGGGTAAAAAGGGGTATTGGATTTGTGCAAAAGTATGTAACAGGCAGAAGGAGACATCTCCGACCCTATAAAGTATATATATTCTTGATCAGTATCAAAAGAGATTTCGATTTGGCCATGTCCGTCTGTCTGTCCGTCTGTCCGTCTGTCCGTCTGTCTGTCCGTATGTATGAACGCAAGGATCTCAGCAACTATAAGAGCTAGAGACACCAAATTTGGAATGTAGGTTCGTGTATAGCGGGAGCAGGTCAAGTTTATTTTAGATTTGAGATATCTCCCCCGTTCCCCCGCTATTCGATAAAAACCGTTTTACAGTTACAATTTTCAAGATATAGCTTTAAGATTTGGCATGTCCAATACTTTAGTCCCTCTTAATCTACTGTCCAAATTCACGAAAGAAGATTCAGTGCTGCAGCAAGGGGAAGAAGAAGCACAGTCACAACTTAAAATGCCTGGCTTGCGCTGTGGCTCGTGCGTGTGCGTATCTGTGTATGTATGTGTAAGTTAACGAAGATGCGATCGGAAATTCTTGACCTGGGTACAGGGAGTTTCGTAGTCGGGTATACTCGACTATAGCATTCTTACTTGTTTACTACCACTACCTGACCAGAATTCTACAAACCCACACACAAACATTGAGTAGTGTTCTCTCTTCCTACTTTCCTTCTCTCTTTTATTCTCTGCCTTTGGGCCTGGCACACACGTAGCCTGAAGCTAGCCAGTTGTGAGCCGGTCTGACTGAGATTGCCGCTTAAGGTGCGCTTGCCTAATACGTCATCATTTTGAACGGCGCAGCGAAAAGTCTACAAGCTGTCAACCTTAACTTGGCATTGGGAGACTGCGAGAGCGTTAATTAAAGCAGTAACAACAAATGACAAAAAAAAGCAGTTTGTCCAGTTTTGAAGACGAGGTCCTTATTGGGCTGGAGGAGTTGCAGTCAGTGCGGCGGAAATTGGAAACTCTGTTCAATTTTGTATTAATCGAGAAGTGAAAAAAGAATTCGACGCTACGCTATGTAGGATATAAAGCTATGGAATTTTCTAATATACTTTATCTAATACAACAACTTTAAATGAAAGAAGTACCGAATCATTTGAATTCAAAAGCTCTCAATTCAATACACTTGTATTACCCACTTGTTTAATACATTAAGTATTCCGGATTTCGCTTAACTTTTCAACTAGAATTCAACTTGATTTTGCGCTCGTATCACTATCTCGATCGTGCTTGCTTTTTGTTGCATGCATTTTTGTGGATTGTCCAACATAAAATATATCTAAATATATCTTTTAATTGGTTTTATTAATTCAAATATTAATAAATGTTTGTAGCTTATACCAACTAAGTGAAAGTTATCTATTTTTACATTTTAAATCTTCGAAAGGAATATTTGTATACTCTGATAAAAAAAACATAAGTCAATCAATAATTTTGATGCTGCTATTAACTATAAAAGTTATCGAATAAATCAAAATTATTTTGCATCACTATATGTTTTATAATTTTTTCTAATACAATAATTAATAAAACATTTGTTTTTTAACATGCAGAGATTTCGAGTATAAGCATATAAACAACAGTCCCTGTTGGTAGGTGTTATGTGACAAGGACTTCCTGCTGGAGCCAGCTCGCTCCTGCTGCTGCTCCAACTCCAAAGTGCTGAGTGACGAGGCACGAGGGGTTGTTGGAGTTGCCGCTGCAGTTTCCTGGGTTGCTTGTACCCCTGATGAAGTGCTTTGTTGTCTTATCACATCATCACACGGCCAGACAAACAACAAACAACGACCCACACACACAAACACACACATACTACACATACGAGAATGCCGGTTCTTTGAGTCGCCTGCTTGCTCCAATTGATAATTTCCGTCTTTTAATTTAAACAACAAAAGTGTTTGAGTATGTTTGTGTATGTACAAAAGAGAGAGAGAGATGATTTCAAAGCCCTACTTCAACTTTTTTTGTGTTTGGTGGTTGCGGCTGACTGTCAACTCTACAGTGTAGAGATACGCGAAGGACAGGGCAACGGGCAGGGTTAGGGGCAGGCAAGCGGCAGCAACTCTACACTTAGCACATTGCCAATGCTGCTGCTTTTGCTTTTGCTGTGGCTCTCTTTAGATGCCGCTGCTAGTAACTAGAAGTTAAGAGCGCACGAGCGAGACTCATTTGCGCGCTCAGTCTTATTCTGATGCTCAGACAGTTGTCAGTTGTCAGTTGGTCGGCGAAGTGTTTCGTTGTCTTTTGGAATTTTTTGCGTTGGCTGTATAAAAATGCAAACAATAATTGTTTAGCAAATAAGAAATATTCTCTTTTTTTATACATATATTGACGGAACTATGTGAATAAAACAACAATCTAAAATTGAAAGTGAAACTTCAAATCCAACCGTGTTAAACTCTACAAAGAGAAAGAACAAGAAACTGTCGCTTTAGTTTTGGCATGCAAGTCATGATCTTGGCTCGAAACCGGCAACAGTCACAGTCACAGCCTTGATGACGCATTCGATTGAGAGTACGAGTATCTGTGTCTGTAACTGTATGTGTGTGTGTATGTGCATAGGTATAGGTGTAGCTGTAACTGTATTCGTGCGAGATGCTCGTTAAAACGCTTGGCGCGCTTATTTTGCCATACCTGGCGAAAGGCAGCTGCCTCTTGCTAGCACTCTTGGCCACGCTGCACGTTGCCGCTGTGACTGCTCATGTGGCCAACAACAGCTCCATGCAGGCGCCTGTGCCGCCAGCGCACGATCCCAATCTGGTGCTGGTCAACAAATGCTGTGAGAAGTTCGAGATACACGTGAATAGCTCGTGTCAGCAGGTCAGCCAAACGGGTAAGTTGTGGCCCTTAAGCAACTAATACGACCTTTGATTGACACACACACACACACACAAACTCACACACAGCGAGCCAGCTGGTTGTCATGGGCAACCTGCCCCTCCTTTCTATCCACTTGCAATTAGCAGTCGGCTGGGGCATTCAACTTTATGGATTTTTGGCTCTTGGCATGCAACATATGCCCAACATTTAATGGCCCATTTGCTGGCTATCAATGCAACAGCTACCGAAGACTGCCTTTAAAACAAACAGAGTCATCATGATGCATGATTTATGTGAGGCACTGTGCGGGAATTCGTTTGGAACGGCCAGGCAGCCACTCGGAGCCGAGTTTTTAGGGGTGAATGCCATATGCTTGGCATCGAAGTTCTGTTAGTTCCATATGGCAACAGTTAATTGGTCAAATCTCGTTTAAATTGATAAAAAAATATATCATTTGATTTCAATACACTTTCGATTAAGAAAGAAGCTCAATTTTCGTCCGATTGCTCCTATGGGAGCTGTGTGGTCCAATTTTGATCAAATTATAGGAAACAATTTGAAGTATAATAAAACTGTCACTTAGTTTGGATGTAATACAATAAGTTTTTCATACAAACACTCATTTTTCACCCGATCCTATGTGATATAGTGGCCCGATTTTGACCAAACTTAATCAGATTGTATGACCCTTTAAAGACTCAGTTTGGGTGAGTTTAGTGAGGATATCTTCATAAACAAACAAGTTTTTTATACAAATCATAATTGTCGAACGATCATTTCTATGGCAGTTATAGTTATAGTAGCTCCGACATATGTACAAAAGGAAGGGCAAAATAATAAATTGGTTTAATATTTGTTAGATTTCCAACAGAAAATCCATTTGACTTCATCCGACACATTTTGGATTTGTGCAAATTCGTATTCAATTCAAACTAAGCAATTTGTTGATCAAACAAAACAATTGAAGTTTGATAAAGATACCTAACAGCTACCACTAAATAAATAGTGTTGAGTATAAAATATTTATTTACTAATTAGTAGCAATTGGCGTACTTTGTTTGTCTGCTAGTAATATCTAGATATCAAATTTGTTTGTCCTGACTGACTGACTAATTGGTAATCAACGCACATCACACCTGAACTGATTTCCAGCCACAATGGTGAAAAATGGGCAAAAAGGAGGCACTGTTCCCCCTTCCTTGGGTGAATAATATTCAGTTGCAAGATTGTGTGGGCGAATGCTTAAATTTTGTTCAATCAGCTTTCAAATAATGTTCGAGACTATTCACAAAATATGTAATTCCATAAGTGGAAAATAGAGGAATGGAGAAAATGGGAAATATTGTTATTTGATTGCCTTCCCAGCGTTACAATATCGTTATAAGATAGCGGCCAAAATATCTTCATTAATTTTACTAAATCTGTATTGAAATAGTTAATCAGATAAATCATAAAGTTTTACCAATCGGTGAATAGGGAACAGAAATGAACACAATTCGCAGAGGCTGGCAAATCTCTGAGTGAATTGATGATGTTTGCCCTGAACTGAATCGAGGTCGGGATTTGCAATGCTTCAACGTTGCGCACGTTCTGTCCATGGATTGTAAATATTTATAGACCTGAAGTGTTTTTATGATTGGCTTTGTTCGACTCTGGCCGTTGTTCGATTAATGCACCGCTCTTTTCCAATTGAAATGAGCAGGCACTAATGCAGTCATCTATCTCTTTAAACTACGAGTATATACACATATATGTTCCCTTTTTACAGACTATTTTGAGCCGATGTTCACCAGCTACAGCGGGGATCAGAACAGGCCCGTGGCGCATTTCAAGTTCGTCATTGGGGTGCCCGATTGCGGCTCTAAACAGATGTGGCCTGTTTTGGACTATGCTGGGGTAAGTGCTGCTGAACGGCAAAGCATATGGAATCGTATTGACTCAATCACCTTCTCCGATAGAGCTACGACAAGCTGGTACTGCTGGACGATGGCAAACTGAGGCATTATACCAACGCCGAGAACGAGGCCGATGAACAGCACGGCGTGCAAACGGATTACGACGAGGATCTGGCAGAGGCGAAGAAACCGCGCTATTATGACTACGAGCAGGGACAATACTGCCTGGATAAGGTTTCTAGTTCACTCGATATGACGCCTTCATGTTTTTCATTCCATATTCTTTGTGTATTGCAGGCCATTACCCCAGATCACAAGCACAGTCTGTTTGCACACATTTGTTTGACCAAGAAGGAAAACAATTGGAATGATTCAAACTTTTTGTTGCGTAAAATACTCAATCCCATATTCCATGGCATATCGCTGATTATTTTGCTAATCATAGCCATCATCTATTTCATATTGCCTACGCTGAGGTGAGATAATTGCAGATGTTTTTATTTTTAACATGAAAACAGAACGAACAAATAGATTTGAAAGAAAGTTAGAAATGAAAAAATAATTCAAAGTCAAGGACAAAGAAATGGTTACATAAATGGGGTTTAGACTTATTTACGATAGACTTCACCATTCCGTATGATTGCTCAAGGGATAAAAATGTATCCAGAAGTCAAAGTAGATAATATCAAATTATCATTAAGATAATGCATTAAATCATTTCATATAGCTTATTATGCTTTTCTCAGCTCACTGACAAAGTTATGAACATCCCAGAGGATACATTTTTCACGTGAAGAAATTCGTTTTCTCATCTTACTAAACTTACTTACTATAAACATCTTAGGACAATTTAAATTTTATGTATGCTATCTATCATAAACTTTAAAAATAAATATTCAAGCCCGTTGCCCTAACGGAATTCAATCAATCAATTAGGTAATGTTAGCTGTTCTGAATTCTAATAAGGACAAACATTCGTTTAGGAAAGTTTTTCCATTGAGACAGTGGAATAAAAACAATCAAAAGTCGTAAACGGTTACTATTTCATTCGAATTTGAAAATTGGTAGTAATATGCAATAAATAGTACTCGGAAAGGGGAACAGTCCAGGAGTCTCTGCGCGCAGAAAACAGTTATTAATTCAGATTTCTGTGCTATGTTTACTTTCAGCAGAGATCTGGTTGGCAACATAGTCACCACAATCGCCATGTGCTTGATGGTCAGCCAGGCCGCGGATCTGGTGTGCATATTCACAGATTTCACCCACCATGTGAGCTTCATTGTGGCAGACATAATACTGTGCTTCAGTCTGCTGGCCGCATTCTTTTGGCTGAACAGCTTCGGCTATTACATATGGAAAACGTTTCGATCGAGGAACGTGTTTCTGCGCGTTACCGATGGACGAAAATACTGCTACTACTCGGCCTATGCCTGGGGCTGCACGGCCACCATGGCAGGACTCGCGGTCTTTGCGCACTTCTTCCTTGATGCGGACCCATACAAGAAGGAGAATATGCGGGGCGAGCAGGAGACAATTGGCTGGCTGGCCATATGCATATTTTTTGCGCCCATTGCGTGTACAATCGTAATAAACATCTTTTTCTATGTGACCACGCGAAAGCTGATCAACCGCCGCACCGTCTACGGCCGCATTGCGCACAAGCTGAAGGCCAAGTGAGTGTGGATTGTTTCCTTGATGTGGCACACCTTGACCTTGCCTCAATAACCTGGTTATTTCTTTGATTGCAGCTTCATCATGTTTTCGCTGATGTTGCTGGTCATGTCATTTGCCTGGCTGTTCCTCACAATGTCCTGGCTGGCCCTGGACGGCCTGCTTTATGCGCATATTCTAGTGAATGCGTTTCAGGCGCCGCTGCTGCTCTATATCTGCGTGCTGCGGCAGCGCCACGTCACATTTCTGCTGAAGAAGTCCTGCTGCTACAATGAGCCGCCATCCGCAAATGATTGGGGCGACGAAATGCACTACATGAATGGCAACGACTATTGAGACCGTCCGCCCAAGCTAGGCCAGTTTTGAGTTGCAACCAGGGGCCTTAGTCTATCTACTAGTTATAAGATCTACCCCTAGCTATGCTAAGTGTTTTTGTAGTTTAACAATGTTAAACATTGAGATTTGTACTTAAAGCGTAATTAATTTATACAATCAACTAATTAAACAAGCAAAGTCTGACACCTACCTGACCAAACAGTTTCCCTTCCTCGCGCTGCACAAGCGGGCTCATCAGAGCGCGCACGATCAGATGGCTATCATCGAGAACAGTATTGAAGAAGCGGCGAGTCGGCAACAGCGCTTCCAGATCGATGATGAACTCCAGAAAGCGTTCGCAGTAGTGTACCACATTGCTGTTAACATCGCCTTCGGCAGGAATACGCTCCAGTATGTGCAGAAAATCAATGATGAGATTCTGCATAAAGTGGCGCTCCCACATTACATCCGGCTTGGCATTATCCTTCTCCTTTTTCTGCAGGCGCTTCCAGTACTTGCGCCATTCGGGCACCTCACGCAGCTCCTGCTCCCGCCGACCTAAATGAATGGAAACAAAGCTGGGTTAGGTTAGGTTAAACAGGTTTGACTCGAGGTCGAGTTATCCAGAGGCATTTCAGCTGCCACACTGCTCAGGTCTATAAAGAATGTATGCCCGAGTAAGAACGGCTTTGCCCCTTGAGCTGTCTGGGAGCAGCGTGGTTTTCATTGTCCGACCCGAATGCCTTGTAGAGAACCTGAACTTGTACTTACGCGGCTGCAGGCAATGCCACATTGAGAGAGAGACTAGGCGCTTGGCCTGCTCGCGACACAGCTCGATTTCCATGCTGTTAAAGCAGTGATTGAGGAACATAAGCAGCCATGTTCGTTCGCGCAGCGTGGTCTTTGTACGATTTGTGGTTTGATCGGGCAAGCAGGACTCCAACACGTGGCGAAAGAATGCCGGATATTGTGCAGGCAAGTGCTCAAACACGTTCCAAACCTCGACACGCTCGTGAAACTTTTCATTGGCCATTATCACAATGGACATGAGGTGAGCATGCGTCGCCGTCTCGCGCTGGTAATTGGGCCACAGAAACTGTTCCAAATACTGACTGAATTCCAGCATGTTGATGCGACGAGCGCTGCCCTTGCTGCTCATCATCTCCTCGGCGTAAATGCGCTCAATGATGTCCGCATTGTACGGCAAATGCTCGGATTTGGATTCCGGCGACCAGTACTCTCTTGCTAGCTGAAAAGCAATGCCGTTGCAGTTTTTTATAACTTCATGTTGTTTAGCGGATCACCCACCTGCCAAATAACATCAGAACTTAACTGATCCAAGGTAAGCGCTCCCCCTTTTTCCTTGGGTTTATTGTTGGCCACTTGAGGGGCTTGCATGTGCGTTTGGCTGCTGCGCTTCATTGCTATGGCCAAATTATGTGCAAACTTAAATTAACAAACGTTTTGCTATACAAAAGTAACACCAAAACAAACGCCGCCTGCAGTCGCGGACCGTTTGCGGTGGAGCTGCAAAAAATCGATTGTTATCGATTTATTATAAAGAGATCATTCTTGGAACATTCTAAATATCGATCCATTGTAGCAAAACATTATTTTCTTATTTTTATTTATTTATATCTAATGATACCGCAATAATTAATATTTAACGCTGAAAGCAATCATGTTAAGCTGATAAGCACATTTATAAGAAATACCAATATGTCTAGGTAAATCAACATATGTATATGTATGTATAAACCAAATAAATCATTTCAATAATTAAAAGAGTTAAGTAGGGCCTTAATATATGTACAAGTATGATGATAGCTTAAAATAATTTTTACCTCTAATTTGATGATGTTTTTATTATTGTTGGGGAACTTTCATGAAAACAATCTTGTAAATTAATTATAAGCGATAGTATTGTATTATTATGGGCATTATCGATAACAAACATTAGGTGGCAACGCCATGTTAAAAACACAAACTACAGTTTGAGAGTCATCCATAAAGCCGACAACATGTCCCTGCCGATGCCGCCAGAAAACTTAAATGTGAGTTATTTACGCTTTCCAAATCGTTTTAATAAAGACAAATATGATTGGTGTTTTCAGACCCACATACTGACAGTGCTCAGCCTACCGTTGCTAGAGAAACTGCATCAATTGGATATATTGTTTGACCGCTGCACCGTTCGGCAAATACAGGAAATTTACCCGCTCATTGTGCACTCCATATTCGGAATTAATGGCCATGCGCTGGGATGGGGACTGCGGACCACGACGATGGAGAATGCATCGCAATACTTTAACAGACTGCATCAATTTCTTTCTGTCAAAGGCATTTGGATGCACATCTGCCACCGTCTGCTGAACGAGACAATCAAATTTGATATTGATATCAGTCTGTTGCCGGTGAGTAACAGACACTTGTGCCCCCACCAGCGCCCTTATTCCCCTCTTACAATTTGATCACGCAATGTGTAACGCATTGAAGAAGCTCCATTAAGCATAATTCTTGATTATCTTCAATCACAGACTCGATCTTTCTGTTTCTATACGAACTAGTTTCAGTTTTAAGGCTTTTTATAGTTGCTTCGTTCAAGAATTGAGTTGGTTTGAAAAACATTTGTTTTATAGTTGACGTGGAGGCAATATTGTGTATTAATTCTTTGCCAAAAGGAAGAAAGCTTTTTTTGTTTTAAATCCTTTTTATCCTTTCTGGTTTTCCCATAGCGCAACTTCATTAGCATGCTGCAAGCGGGTCCCATGTTCTATGCGGATCTTATCAACATTGATCCGCTGAGGCATCAAGTGGCGTCGCTGTCCCTAAATGCGTTCGACTTCTACATATTTCACTTTGTGCTGTACGCGCTGCAGCCACTGCATACCATCAATCCGATTGCGATGCAGATACACAACGAACGCACCAAGACCATTTATCAGTTGCTAGCGGCCGAGTATCTGGACAACTTTTTGCCACAGTTACCGGACGCAGCCATCGAGCCGTCCAACTTTTGCAGCAGCGTTAAGGCGCCACAACAACTGCCCGCACAATCGTTGCAGCCGCAGCGTCAGCTGCGTTACCTCAAGCTACCAAGCACGTATCGCAATGGCAACAGAGAGGCTGGCGGCGGCAGCAGCAGTAGTAACAGTTCCCCACAGGACGGCAGTGGCGCTGCTGGGCGAGCCTACGTTTGGCGCTCCGAGTCAGTGCTGCATTTCTTTGTGGATATTTGGCTGCGTTATGACATCGAGTTGGAGCATCACCTGCCCAGTAGCGATTATGTGCGCGGCGTCCGCACGCTCATCAAGCAAATCCATTTCTTTTCCAATACAGCGTCCATTGATCACAGCGCTCTCTGTGCTCTGCGGAAGGGGTCCCTTAGCATGGCCAAGGCGCGCATTTATACCTTCCTCTGCAGTCTAATCGATCGCTGGCCACTGGACAGCTCCCTGAGTGTGGTATTGGAACTGTGGCTAAGCTATATACAGCCCTGGCGCTATACCCTGGCAACCAACAACAACAGAATGTAAGCTGCTGGCATCATTAGTATCTGTTTTTCACGTCTAATTATTTGTTATGTTTGCAGTAACGGCATGACTTATGAGCCACCAATATCAACATCTTTTGACGGCTTTATAATTGACAATCTCATTGTATACACGCACATTTTTATGCAGTTGCTACCTCGATTTGAACGTCTAGACTACTCAGTTTATCGCAATGCATATATGCTGCACCGCCTGGCCAAGACATTTGCCCAGCAGAATTTAGTTGAGCGTCTGCAGCGGTTTGAGCAGACGCACTCGGGCAGTGCCTATGGCTTTGATTCACCGCAGCGCCAAGTCAACATATTGAAGTAAGTTTGGTGCAATTACAGGCTGAATTAGAATCTGAAATTATTTTTGCAGCAAATCGCACAACAGCTTCCACAATGCGCAATGGAATCCATTGGTCAGCTCCAACATACCGAAACTATTCAGTGAGCATATGCACTCGCAAATTCAGAGCTTTTTGTTTGTCATCAGCATGGCACGCAATTGCGTACTGAGGGACATTAGTGCGCTACGTATGGAGATACTGGAACGTCAACGGTCGGAGGGCTATCTCAAGAACCTGTTTAAAAAGTTCTTGGGCGAGTTAACGCAAGATGAAATAACGCTGCACGACCTGAGTCGCATACCGGAGGTACTGCGTCAGTGTATAGACGCTTTCTGTCGGACTTTTAGCGTAGGTTGGCTACAACTTTGACTGATCCACAATAATAACTTGCTTTTTTAATTAACAGGTGGACCAGGGCACTTTGTCTATGCATGAAACGCTACCTGTGGAGCTCAGTCCGCCAGTTTTACCTACAGCGCAAAACTGCAGCTTTTTCGATTCAAACGATTGTTTGGACAGTTCAAAACTGACGCCGCTTCAAATGTCACTGAATGCTTCAAACATACATCCCACAGTCGATCCCGCGCTGCTGCCTATAAGGACCAATGAGATTAGGCCGCTGGTCAGACTGCTGCACTATATATCTGAGAGCATCAATGAAAAAGTGAGATTCACACATGAGAATTATATTCCCACATATCCTATTAATTTTGTATTAACTCATCTTCAGTTTGGCAACCACATAGAAGAGTGCTATGCTCGCGACGATTTCTTAGGCAAGCTCTCACGTCAATTACTGCACCCGCCCATGACGGAACAATGGTTTGAAAGGAGTAACGGCAACGTGGACATTTGTGAGCAGCAGTTACCTGCGCGTCTCAGTCTACGTCCCTTAGGCTCCGTACCATCACTAGTGATGATGTCACTTGCACTCGGCCTGGGATATGTGTGGTGTGGAATGGCACCTGTTGGACTGTTGGCTTTGGGTGTTGTGGTCGTGCTTTACTTTATGCTGATGGCGTTGCTATCGTAAGGAGTTAGATATTGTAGTTAAATTAATGTTTTCTTATAATTAAATGGACAATTTTGCATGTGAGCTTTTATTTGTATCACTACATCTTATACATTTACTATAACTGTGCCACTAACGGTTCTCGAAGTGAGAGATTACAATTTAACGCAAAGTTAGTTGACTCGTAATAAGATTTGATATGCCTTATCACCTTCAATAAACAACCAAAAATCTTATTAAACAAGCTATGTTACTTAATGCCCTGTAAAATTGAAAGTCGTTCCGTATGCTTAAAATATAAAATTATATAATATAAGTATAGTATATAGCAGGGGTGTCCAGCCCATTGCCCATCTGGGTCATTTTGTTTACCATAACTCTTAGCCATAGGCAGCAATGCGCGTATACATGCACGGCTCTATTCATAAGCTCATGAGAAAAGCAACAGCACTTTCGTATATTTGTTGTTACGCTACTGAATTTCGATACATATGTAAGTACATACGCGCGCTAATCTCGCATTGCATTTGGGTTTTGAATTGTGTGCAGATTTTTTTTTTCAATACGTGGTGAAGCTGAGAGCGCGTTCTATTTTAGCATTTTACGCTCGAAAAGTAGTGCGGCCCATGATGAAATTATAATTATATAATTGTTATAATTTCATCCGATCGCGCGATCATTTCGAGCCCAGAGAGCGGTTACATTTTTTTGTTCCGCGTTGCATATCTTGTTATTTAAATTGTCTTTGGTATTGCCCATGCGTGTGGCAAATCTATCGATTGGTCAGCCGTGCCTTGTGTATACAATTTTCTACCCATGTACTTGCTGCATTTATCAAATTAGCACATTCAACAGTTGTCATTGGATTAAATTAATTAGCATTTCTGCTAGGGTATTAAATCTTTGGCATCAAGAAGTTTTGAATTTGCAAGTAACATATACTAAGAGGACCTGAGTTTCCACAATTATGAACATTTTGAATTTTGCTGAAACACATGGTGTTTATATAAAGGCGCCGATCTCAGACCCTATAAGAGGTAGAGACACAAAATTCAGTATGTGAAGACATACATAGTATGATAAATACATATGTATAACGATTATCGTACACCATACACAGTTTTTGGTTTATTTTAATTTTAGTGTATTCCGACTGAAACATTATTACTTGTTTCTTCATAATAATTTAGGGTGTAGGAGACTCGCGACGGGTTATACTCTCAAATAATAAATGGAAGTTATTATAAATTGCAATTATGGTAAGGCGACTGTGTAGTATTAAAGTTTAGCACGCCAGATAAGATTATTTCCGCACGTAATTGTATCAAACAAAACGAGACGTCATTCTGTTCAACACACGTTAAACGATCGGACATAAGCGCGGACGACGCTGCCCCAAGACAGAATGGACAGCAGTACCAAGCCGGTACGCAAAAATCCGTGTCAGCGAGCGAACTTCCTGTCCCAATTGACCTTTGCCTGGGCGGTGCCCTTCTTGCTGCGTGGATCGCGACAGGGTCTGAATGCAAGTGATCTATCCCAATGTTTGAAGGAAGATCGCTCTGCGCAGCTAGGCGATCGGCTGGAGAAGTAAGTATTTGTCGCTAGTACGGACTAATTCTTTTATAGCGTATGTTTCTTTTCAGGGAGTGGCAAAAGGAGCTGGAGAGTGCTTCTAACAAGTCACGGAAACCTAATATACGCAATGCTTTGCTCAGCTGTTTCTGGAGCCCTTTCATCATAAATGGCGTTTTATCTTTCATCTACATTGCACTCAAGTAAGTGAAACATATTAATAAACAGCTTCAGAATAAGTAATTAATCTAGTTTTGCTCATGTAGAATGATTATAGCCGCAATTTTGGCTCAGCTTTTGCAGCAGTTGCAACGTGCAGCACCAAAATTAGACACCTACAAAACCGACATTCTCCACAATACTTCTATCGGCGAAATCACCACGGTCCGGGTCAACAATAGTAAGTTCAGCCGACAATTGTTCTTGTCATCCCTCAACGTGCACATTATGTATTTAATACTCTTGCAGAGGGTATTCAAATTTTGTCATGTAACACATTGAAATAGGCTTTCCGACCCCATAAAATATATACATTTTTGATCAGTCCGTCCGTCTGATTCTATGTAAAGTTGTCTCCCAGTTTTGGAGCAATCTTGATGAAACTTGGCTACAGAAGCTTCTTTTTGCTGCAGGCAATACATATGTCGGAATCGGCAGAATCGATCGGTCGACATATTTTCAACATATCCAAATCAGACATACCAACGTACGTTTGAAAATTGAGTTGTTTTTGAATGAATATTTTTATTGAACAGTCATTGCCAATTGGCTATATAACCTTGGAGATGTGTTTCATACAAAAATGCATTTTTCGATGATTGTTCCTATGATAGCTATTTGATATAGTCGTCATACTATATCGATCAAACTTAACCAAATTGTTTAAATAATATTAGGTGTCACAGAAGCAATTTTATAAGCATCTCTGCAAGCGTATTAAATCATCAGCACAACGATAATTGCTCTGATTTCTTGTTAAAATCTTGCTTATCCACTTAGACCAATCATCTTATGATCTGGACAATGCCACATCCAATTTGAATGAAATTGAAAGAACTGCTTTATATGTTTGGAACAATGCATATATACTCGGTGGCCTATTAGTGGGCATCAACTTTGTTTCCTGCTTTCTGTGGCACCATCTGTATCTCCGACAGCGTTTGATGGGTGCTAGAATGCGGATTGCCTGTTGCTCGCTGGTCTATCGCAAGACTCTCCGACTGTCGATGAGAACGGTAGAGTCCACCCCAGCAGGGCATCTAATTAATCTTATCTCAAATGATGTCAGCCGACTGGACTATGCACTAGTTTTTACGCATTACATATGGATCCTGCCCATCCATGCGGTGGTCACCGGGTACATCATATGGCTGCAAATCGGAGTCCCAGCTCTGGTTGGTGTCATCGGACTGCTATTGAAAACAATCCCCGTGCAGACGGCGCTGAGCAAACTGACCTCAGTTCTTCGAAGACGAATTGCACAACGGACGGATGTGCGCGTAGGAATCATGAATGAACTTATGCAAGGTATTCAAGTCATCAAAATGTACGCCTGGGAGAATTCTTTTCAGGCTGTTGTGTCCAAAGCTAGATGTAGCGAGATCAAACAGCTTCGATACGCCAACTACCTATATGGATTCCAGCGCACTACCAGGTTTTTTATACAGCGTACAACCTTATTCATTACTCTCGCAGCAGCTGTTCTCATGGGCCAGAGCATAACTGCCGATTTTGTTTTCTCCGTGGTAATATACTACAATACACTGCAGCTGGTGGCGGCCGTGTACTATCCCCTGGCCGTAAATCTGGGCGCCGAGGCTTTGGTTTCACTACGTCGCATTCAGGCGTTTCTCCTACAAGAGGACCGTGAAGTAAAGGATCATGTCCTTACACATAACCGGCAAAAGGATGGTGAAGATACAGAAAGCATTATCCTAAATGACGTCAATGCCAACTGGGAGAAAGAGAAACCTGAACGTACGCTTCAACATTTTAATCTACAGATTAAAAAGGGCCAGCTTTGCGCTGTCATTGGACCGGTGGGAGCTGGGAAAAGTTCATTGCTTCAGTTGCTTCTCAGGGAATTACCTCTCATTGATGGTAGCTTAATCATGCAGGGCGATCTTTCCTATGCGTCGCAGGAACCTTGGCTCTTTACCGGAAGCGTGCGAAACAACATACTCTTCGGTGAACAGTACGAGCGTAAGCGATACCAGGAGGTAACCAGATCGTGTGCCCTGATCACCGACTTTCAACAGCTGAGCAATGGTGATGAGACCATTTTGGGAGAGCGTGGAGCTTCACTCTCCGGTGGTCAACGTGCTCGTATTAGCCTGGCGCGATCAGTCTACAAACCTGCCTCAATTTACCTTCTGGACGACCCACTGAGTGCCGTAGACGCCCATGTTGGTCGGCATCTCTTTGACGAGGTCATTGGACCACGTGGACGACTAGCAAAAGAAAATGCCACTCGTGTGCTGGTCACCCATCAAGTACATTTTCTCTTCGAAGCTGATTGGATTGTTATTGTGGACAAGGGTCACATCTTGACACAGGGCACGTATCAAGAGATCATTAATAGCGAACTGGATTTTGCAAAGTTGCTTGAAAGTCCCAACGAGGTGAAAACTACAGTAGATGAAATGCAACCACAGTCTGCTGCAACACTAGCTGAGCCTGAAGATCTGGACGAAGATGATAGCAGTGAAGTCGTATTCGATGGATTACAGCCATTACGGAAGCAAAGTGACCCCACTCACTACAATAAGTCAGTAAGTATTAAAGAACTTGTGACCAAAGAGATCTAGAATTCAATATCCCTTCTTGTCATGTCAGTTATATGCTCTGCAATAACCTTATAGGCATTAGAGAAGGTTAGTAGAGAGAGAGAGAGATCTTTCTAAGCTTCATTGGGTGTTTTTAAATTTTGTCATGCTTAGCTGAAATTTTATCACATAAAGAAGATTATAATTGTGTGATAGACAGATAGACATATGTGAAGTATAAATGCACATATTTAGTATATTCTGATAAGCAACAGCTGAGTTTATTAATTTGTCCACCTGTATAAGCCAGTAAGCCCAGACATTACATTAGATACGGGCTACGAGATTTGGTATGTGGGCTCTGATTAGCAGATAAAATTTGATTCAAGTTGTGAACCGCCTCTTGCAAACCAATTGCTAAACGTTTGATTTTTTTAACCCACAACACTTAATAACGATCGGATAATAAAGAAGGTCCTCTATTTTATTGGAGTACTTGGAAAGTATCTCTTAGTAATTAGCATACAAAGTTACATCCTAGTCGACTTAACTTATTTCTTATTTGTTATGCATTCATTTCTATTCCCACAGAGTACAAAAACCAATCCTCTAAAGATCGATAAAAACGATAATAGTTTGGCTGAGACCCAAGCTTCAGGAGGGATATCACCACGTGTCTGGCAGGAGTACTTTAGTGCGGGCAGCACTTTCTTATGCCTTACCTTTATGGTGTGCATCATGGTGCTATCTCAGATAGTTTGTAGTAGCTCCGACTACTTTTCCAACATCTGGACGCAGCAAGAGCACCTTCGATCTCAGGGCGAACCCACAAGATTAACCACCTACGAATGCATGTACATTTACGGTGGTCTTATCATCGGCGTCGTGATTATGACAACCTTTCGTGGATTCCTTTTTCTGAAGACTTGCATGCACGCCTCTAAGGTCTTGCACGACCGAATGTTCCATTGTATATTGCACACGACCATGCGATTTTTCCACAACAATACCTCTGGCCAGATACTAAATCGGTTCTCTAAGGATATTGGAACCATGGATGAGTGGCTGCCAAGAAACATGCTGGAGTTCATACAACATAGCTTAGTTATTTTTGGAATATTAGCTGTGATATTATTGGTCAACCCTATGTTATTCCCTGCTGTGGTGATTGTGACTGTCCTCAATATGCTGATACTGAAGCTATATATGCGGCCCTCTCAGGATCTCAAGCGTATGGAGGGCATTTGTCGTAGCCCTGTGTTCTCGCATTTGACCTCGACCCTATCCGGGGTATCGATCATACGTTCACGTCAGATGCAAAACGTAGCAGCTAAAGAGTTTGATCTCCTGCAGGATGTGCACAGCGGTGTCTGGCAACTGGCAGAAGCTTCAAATACAGCCCTCGGATTGTGGGTGGATGCAATTAACTGTGTTTTCCTCACGGCTGTGACATTTAGCTTCATTATGTCCAACGAAGGTAAGCGTAACAGCATGCCAAGGTTCCGATTAAAGCTAACATGATTTATAATCCTCCAGTAACATACAGTGGCAACGTTGGCCTCGCTATCTCACAGGCCATTCTCCTCACTGGCATGGTGCAATACTGCGTGCGGCAGGCGGCCGAGTCCATGCAACAAATTACCAGTGTGGAACGCGTGCTGCAGTACACGGAACTGGAACAGGAGTCGGCAGCCGAGGGCAAGGAGCCAACTCAACAATGGCCTACGCTTGGACGGGTGGAGTTCTGCGACATGAGTTTACGCTATGAACCCAAAGGCGCAGCCGTACTCAAACATCTCAGCTTGATTATTGAGCCAGGCTGGAAGGTGGGAATTGTGGGTCGCACAGGCGCTGGAAAGTCATCGCTGATTGGCGCACTCTTTCGACTGGCATACATTGAGGGTGGCATCTACATAGATGGCATCGAGACAGGCAGCATCTCGCTGGAGACGCTACGCACCCGTATTTCCATCATACCACAGGATCCCGTGCTCTTCTCAGCTACAATTCGCTATAATCTAGATCCCTTTGAGCGCTACAGCGATTCAGAGCTGTGGCGCGCTCTCGAAGATGTCGAGCTTCGATCAGCTATTCCACGTCTGGAGTATATGGTAACCGAGCGTGGCAGCAACTTCAGTGTGGGTCAGAGACAGCTACTCTGCTTAGCGCGTGCGATTCTCCGCAATAACAAGATACTCGTGCTGGACGAGGCCACCGCCAATGTGGATCTATTGTTAGTAACGCATTATCCGGAACTAGTCCCTTATTCACGTTATTTTTTACGCCCACAGAACCGACTCCTTAATTCAGCGCACGATTCGAGTCAAGTTCCAGCATTGCACTGTGCTGACTGTGGCCCACAGACTGCATACCGTTATGGATTCGGATCGGATCATTGTCATGGACGCCGGCAATGCTGTGGAATTTGATGTGCCACAATTGCTGCTGAAGAAATCACAGGGTGTACTAAAACAGATGGTCGATGCTACTGGAGGGGAGGCAGATGCCCTCAAGAAAGTGGCCAGAGATACTTTTAAACGGAATCAGCAGCCTCGGGATATACAACAGACAGATGTAAATCAGTTGATCATGCTGCTGGAGCGCAATACAGGAATTCTCCGAGACCAGAACTCACGACCGTAGCAATCTGAATCTTAAGCGTGGTTTTCAAAAATGGGGGAAAATAGTATACTGAGTTTGTTCACGGTCTGCAATTAGAACAAAGGGTATATCTTCTACATTTATTTATATTTCCACATATGTAGTACAGTGACCAAATTTAATATGCAGAAATATGTTTCGCGTTCCTAGTTCCTCCCCGTACATGAGTTAAATCTATAGTATCTTTCTTATTTTTATAGCTATCAACAAATTTTATATGAGGACTACTGATGACCTCCCTCTATTAGTTGACCGAAAACAGACTGCTAACAGATTATACCGCGTTTGGGAAATTCCGACGGCAATGTTATTTTATTTTTATTATTATAGGTGTTTGTTTTTACTCCCTTTACCTATTAAACGGATAAGAGGGGGTATTAAATCTGTGCAAATGTATGAAACAGGCAGGAGACATACCGACCCTATAAGTATAAAGTAAAGTAAAAATTATACTATATAATCTTGATCAGTATCAATAGCCGAGTCAATCTGGCCCTGTCCGTCCGTCTGAATGAAAGCAGCAGCGCAGCCGCCACTTAAAATACCTCGCTTGCTCTGCAGTGGGCGGGTATGTGTAAGTGTACGAAGATGTGCTTGGCAGTTTTAGACCAAGGTACAGGGAGTCTAGACTCGTTTAGAGCATTACTTGTTTTTTTTGTTTATAGTATAGGTTTTTTTTTGTTTTTTTTTTCATTCGTACATAGGATACTCGAAACTGACGCATAAGTACTGTGATTTGGACCTCCGTTAATAAATAGTTTTTCATCACATTCGCCTTTAATCCTTACACAACGTCTGCAAAAAAACATATTGATTTAAAAACATATATTTAATATATAATTGAAAGATATATTCCTAATCTGGTTGCAATTACTGCATTTTAGTATGTATTGTGAATTGGTTAGATAACCGAGCATATATACACTTGAAATTTCTTACAGAAGAATATATCGGAACAAATATTGTTCCAAATTATTATTATAACACTTAGATGAATACATAATGGTCTTACATTGAACGAACGACAAATTTGTTGCCTAAAAATAGTACAATAAAATTTTCCTTTAAATGTTTTTTATTTTCATAATTTTTATACCCTTGCAGATGGTATTAATTTTCTCACGAAATGTATAACGCATTGAAGGAGACGATTCTAACCCTATAAAGTATATATCTTCTTGTTCAGCATTACTAGCCGATTCACTCAGCCTTAAAGTTATCGTGAGGAAACTTGGCACAGATTCTTATTTTTGCGGATCGGACCTCTATACCATATAGCTGCCTTTGGAACAAACGATCGAAAATTAGTTGTATGAAAAACTTCTTTGTTTATGACTATATTTTGAACAAATTTACCAAATCGAAGTTTCATTCCGTTTTGTACAAGGTGACCAAATTTGCTTTAAATCGAACTAATGTATTTTATAGCTACCATAGGAACAATCGGATGAAAAATTAAGTTTTTGTATAAAAACTTTTTTGTTTATACAGATTTTTTATGCAAGCTCAGCAATTATACTTTTTAATTTTGATTATTATGTAATAATACTTTAATTTAATAAAAAGCAAAGAAACCCGTATTTTCCTGTTGCCCAGACCCTTGAGCTATATCTAGTAAGCTTGGAACGTATGTACATGTTTGCCAACCCCACCCCTTCCCCCGCAATTGATCGAAATCTCTATCCTGTACACCTTTACAGGTGCAAAATATGGAGTATACTCTAGTCGGGAACTGCCGACTGTAACGTTCGTAATGGTTTCATATTCTTGTTGTTTGGTGCGTAAGAAACTCGAGAACAATTATTATAAGTGTGGTGTGTACTTCTAATAAGCTAAAGTGTAAGCTACGAATATGATTACAACTAGGAATAATTACATTTCTAAAAAAATATTGCGTAATATATGCGACAATGTTTTACTTATAAATCAAACTAGGGGAAACTAGACTGGTTCTTTTTTGGCTGTTTTGGATTTCAGCTTTAGTGCCAGTCGCAGGGTCTGATCAGGAACTGTGACCATGCGCAGCATGCAATCCACAGGCTTGTCATTGAGGCATTGCATCTGGAATTGCGAGGCGCATTTGCCCAGCAGTGCATGGAGCTGCTTAAGTGCCACACGACGCCCGATGCAGGAACGCTGGCCAATGGCAAAAGGCAGGCTGCCGTGAGCCTGATGCACTTGATCCGACTCTGCAAGGAACCAGCGTTCGGGCACAACTCTCAACGGTTCCTCAAAATGTGATGGATCGCGTCCGGATGTGTAGAGTGAGATCAGTACCAGTGTCTGTAAGCATCAAAAATATTAACAAATTGTAGGGTTCGGAGTTGGAACTGTCAACTGACATCTTTCTCTATATAATGTCCACCAATCAGTGCATCTTGCGGTAAATAGCGTCCTATGAAAGGAGCAACGGGATACAGGCGCAGAGTTTCCTTGATCAAGCCATGAAGCAACTGCGACGCAGCTGTAGCCCTCTCCCGAGCGATACGACACTGGAGCTCCGGATCTTGCGACAGGGCATACAAGGCCCACTGACTACTGAAGGCGGTCTGTAAAGGATCAATATGCAATTAGGGACGCCTGGCACTGGGCAAGCTGCTTATCGGCAGACCGTGTCACCTGCTGCTATGACCAGATCCACAAAAATGCGTCTGATCATCTCGCCGGGCACCGCCGCAGCGTGTAGCCTGTGATAAAGCGCCTCCTCCTGCTCCGACTGCGGCTGCTGCTGCTGAGTCCTAATGCAGAGCTCAATGATCGCCGCCCCCTGTTGAAGCACCTCGCTCACATTGCTCTCGAAGTCGCGCCAAATGCGCAGATGCAGCAGCTGCGCCAACTTAGGGGGAAAGTTCATCAGTCGCGAGCTGTGCTCGAAGACTTTGTGAACGTTATGTGTAAATTCATTAAGAGCTGTTTGCATTTCGGGGCAAGTCAAAACGCTGGACCCAAACATGATACCACAGAGTACTGAAAAATTCAATAGCGAGTTATGATTTCAGGACACATCTAAAGAGCAGACATCTAAAGTTTTCTGTTCTTAACTTAAATGCAATGTTCGTTTTCGAAAGAGTTAAGAGCACGCATCTTAAATATTCAAAAACCCGCGGACCGAGGCAAAAAAACACAAAATATGGGCGTGCAGGATGCCCAAGGAAACGAAGACTTATGGAAACCCATGGTATTCATAATAATATTAATAAGTAAATAATAAGAACCTTATGAACTCGATGATATAGCACAATTGCTTGTTTATCAGATACTTTTTAAGCCCCTATAAGAGCTTTCTAACAATAAGGACCCTTTCCCAAGTGACAATTGGTAACTCAAAACAAGTAAGAATGCTATAGTCGAGTATACCCGACTACAAAACTGCCTGTACCCAGGTCGTATATTTCCAATCGCATCTTCGTACACTTACACATACACACAAGCAAAGCATTTTAAATGGTGGCTGTGCTTCTTCTTCCCCCCCTGAACTGAATCTTCTTTCGTGAATAACTTCCGTGTTTATTATCCGATCGGATAAAGATAAAGAGTGACTAAAGTATTATACATGCCAAACCCCAAAGCTATATCTTAACAAGTAAGAATGCTATAGTCGAGTATACCCGACTACGTAACTCCCTGTACCCAGGTCTAAGACATTCAATCATATCTACGTCCACTTGCACATACATACACACATACACAAAGACGCACACACACACTGGCGGCAAAAGCGACAGCGCAAGCGAGGCAATTTAATTGGTGGCTGTGCTTCTTCTTCCCTCCTCTCGCTGCATCACTGAATCTTCTTTCGTGAATAACTTCCGTGTTTATTATCCGATCGACTTGAAATTTGGATAGTATATTAAGAGAGACGAAAGTATTGTACGTGTCAAATCTTAAAGCTATATCTTGAAAATTATTACTGTAAAACGGTTTTAATCGATTTGCGGGGGAACGGGGGGAGATATCTGAAATATGAAACAAACTTGATCTGCGTATGGTATACAGGAACCTATATTTCAAATTTGGTGTCTCTAGCTCTTGTAGTTGCTGAGATCGACGCGTTCATACGGACAGACGGACAGACAGACGGACATGGCCAAATCGAAATCTCTTTTGATACTGATCAAGAATATATATACTTTATAGGGTCGGAGATGTCTCCTTCTGTCTGTTACATACATTTGCACAGATGTAATACCCCCTTTTTACCCATTTTAGGGGTACAGGGAGTAAAAAGTGTGGCTGTAAAACGGTTATCGAATAGCGGGGGAAAAGGAGGAATATCTCGAATCTAAAATAAACTTGACCTGCTGCCGCTATACACGAACCTACATTCCAAATTTGGTGTCTATAGCTCTTATAGTTGCTGAGATCCTTGCGTTCATACATACGGACGGACAGACGGACATGGCCAAATCGAAATCTCTTTTGATACTGATCAAGAATATATATACTTTATGGGGTCGGAGATGTCTCCTTCTGCCTTTTACATTCATTTGCACAGATTTTTACCCTTTTATGGGTACAGGGAGTAATGAAAAGGCTGGCAACTAATATGATTAAACCATATCTTTTGGTCTGTTCTCCATTATGCGTGCTATTCACTCATAAATGTATACTGTGAAAATTATACATTATACATTTGTAGTTTTACGTATTTTTGTATGTAAGTACTATACTATATGTTGTAGTTGACCATACCTTCTATAGACCATCGATACAACTGTTGTTCCAACTCCGGCAGCTCGTAGTGCTGTCTTTTTCTATCCGCTTCCTCGGTATTTGCTCGCCAGCTATCCACCAACTGACGCGTACAACTTTCAATATGCACGTCCATCCAATTCAAATTGCCATTGAGCAGCAGCCGATTAAGTATACGCCTATTGTGCAGCCACTCAGCGCCCTCCCTGAGGCCATTAGATATTCGCCAACGTTAATTGATTTGCAATTCATTTCATGCGCCACTTACATAAAGAAGAGTCCACGTTGGCAGGCATGCCGCTTGTTGTAGAAGGTCCAGGCATCCGGCAGCGGATGCTGCGGATATTGACCCTCCTGCAGAAAGACGCTGCGCATTAGATTTGCCGAGGATACGAACACAGCATCCTGTGTGCCGCCCAATCGTTCACGAAAGATGGGCCCATACTGCTGATGTCGAGCGTCCACATATTTGTGTAATCTGTAAAAGGTGCTCGCACTAAGCTGCAATTGAGGATTCTCCGTCTTCAACTTACTGCGGAGCTCCACCGGCTGCTATCAAGTCGAAGAGTGTGCCCACAAGGGGCAGTCCCTTGACGCGCGGTATGGGCACATATTTGGGCACGATCTGGAGACTGTGGCATGGATAGCTGATCTGAAGCTCAGCTTTGAATGGAGACGTGATGCGCAACAGCAGCGACCTAAGCAGCTGCAACGCCCAGCGCAGCAGGCAACTGCGGCTCAGCCGTTTGTTCATCTCTTGAAAACCAAATCCTTAAGGTACACTCTGAGCTGAAGGAGGAAAATTAAGTAACAGAACGACTGCCGACACGAAACCCAAACCCAACTCACGGCCCGACTAGGGCAAGGCCAAAACAGAACTGATTCGACATGCTGTCCGGCTAATGCCTTATACCCGACACCGGCTGCGGCACCATCGATTAAAAGGCCAGCCAAATGAAATGCGAAGAGTAAAGAGGCCGAGTTTGAGCTCGCGATAAGATCGGAGGCACCTTGGTCGGAGTGCTTGGCAAAAACATGCGGCTACCTGCCCTTAGTATCTGACAGATACTTGCCGACCCTCAGGCCAGTGTGCCTTAATGATATGCGCAAATCCAATAAACGAAACTCCAACAAAACCCAGACGCTGAGTGGACTGAAAATGCGCTCGCTTCCGATATTGCTGGCCATGCAAATTGTGCGGTAAGGCCGAAGATTCTTTTCGTGTGGGGTTGAGCGCTCAAACAATCAATATGTAATAATAGAGAACCTCTGTTAGCTCAGTTCCTCTCCTACTTCTTTATGTGTCACGTTCCTCAAAGTTTTGGCGTTTTATGCTCCCAGCAATGTTTGGTTCCGCATAAATATACAATTACAAATGATGAATATATAGTGCATATGTTATTTCGGATATATTTTCAAATTGCTAATTCCAAACTCAAAAATATACAATTTGTATTCAATTGTTTATTTTTATATTTCAAAAATCTGTTTTTTATATTGTAAGATTTAAATTACAATAAATTAAATATTCTTGCGTTGCGGATGGTACATATATACGAAAACTTTATAATCATATTGTAAAATAGTTTTTTGGGAAATAAAATTATAAAATATTTATTTACTGCTTTATTATATTCAGTTAATACTGCAGTATAACAAAAAATATCACAAGAGAGAGCAATTGAGTATTATAATAGCGCATTTCAAGTCATTCTAAATTTTTTAACTTCAATTGTTGCGGATGTTACATTATTACTGTTAACATTAATCTTTTTTATAAGAAACATTTTTCAATCTGTTTTTTTTTAAATTAAGTAAATCTGTAATTTTCATCAGCAATCTGCACAAAAATAGGAAAAAAAAATGTAACCTATGTTTTGTTTAAGATATTCTATGGAACACATACCTGTGGATATTTATCTTTACATACAAAGTCCATTGTATCATAAACTAAAAAGATGGGAACCTTTTTATATTTTCACAATTTATTGATTTTTAAAAGCTCTAAAAAAATGTTTAAACAAATTTATACTATTTTGATCGTCATGGCATTTGTGTACTGAAACTTGCTGGCATGTGTATCTCTCTCACTTACCACTCACAGAACGCCCGTCATACGATTAGAGTCTGCTCTGTGAGGCGATTGCTGGCCAAAACAAACGTTTAACGCTCTCCCACGGGGGGATTGAAGAGACTGGCACTGCTTAGAGACTCTCTCTATCGTGGTGCCATGGTATGGATGTTCCATTCAGTTTCAGTTTCAGTTTCAGTAGGATTCGAGCTGTGCGCCGCGGCGGTGCTTGTGTCGGTTGCGGAATCATTGGTGCGTTTGTGGTTCTGTGGTGTATTCTACGAGTTACAACATCGAAAGCTTCAAGTGGTTCACCAATAAAATCAACAACAATAACAGCGGCGTTTCGAAGCTAAATAAATTCAATATAAATATAAAGCAATTAAATTATTCATTTAATTAGCTGTGTATAAGTGGTATGTGAGCGAAATTTCCATATGCATATATGTACATACATACATACTTATGTCTATGAATGCAAATAGTACATACATATGAACGTGTGGACAAAATAATTCAAATTTTTTTATACCTCTGTTCGGCTTTACGTCATTAAAAGTGTCTATTAATTCTTTGTCGTTGTACTGGGTCTTTTTAATGTTTCTCATAAGTTTTTCATTTTCCGACAGTATACAATGTGTTTTATTTTTATGCGCGCCGTTGCATACCAATGCACAACAACCCTCGAACCCCTCCGCTCTAGGGGCGTGCCATTAACCCGTCTGGCGCATTTCGTGCGCCCGCTCCGCTTACATCCCAAAGCCCCTCGTCGACCAACCACTTGCTTGCCGGTTTTCGTATTGTCGATATTAGTATTTGACTGATTATACCTTTATACATACATACATACATACATATGTATGTATGTATATACATATGTGTACATATGTTTGTATTTCTAGTGATATGCCGGTGAAAAGTAAAATGGTATGTGTGAATATATTGCTGTTCAAACTAACTTTTAAGAGAGCAAGCAAGATAGTTCTCGACTAGAAGATTCCCTGTAGCCAACGCTGAAATCCACGAACACAATTTCATACTCACGTACATATATACTATACACATACAAACACATACGCAAACTGCAAGCCGTGCCCCAGAAAAAAAAAAACTAAACTATTTACTTGAATAATTCCAGTATTCATTATCCAATTGTCATGCAACTTTTACTATAGATAAATATCAAACAAAACCTTATGAATGCCGAAAATTAAAGTTGTATCATTAAAAGTGCGGCTGTAATTAGTTTTTATCAACCAACGAGATCAACGAGTTCATACACAATTGATCAGTTCATTATACCCTCTTACTCATTTTTTATATTTACATACTAATCACATTTGCAATCTTTGGCGTACTTTCATTGAAATACATTTTAATGCAAGTGATTAATTTGAGCAAGTTATGAACCAGAACTGTATAAAACAACTGTTGCTACGGAGCACCAGAGATGACAGTGGTGAAATACTACGAGCATACAGAGCATGTTTCCACACTCGGCTTGGTGAATATTGTGTTGGGCGCTTTTTGATGATTGCTAAAAAGAAAGGGAGTATATTGGTTTCGTGCAATCTGTGATATCTTGAAAAGATGGATCCCATGAGAACTGGCTCAGCAAATAAACCAAATTAACACACTGAGAACAGAATATATTGTCGAAATACCAAATTTGATGTCTTAACCCTTTATAGTGTCCGAGATCGACGATTTCATACGGACTAACAGGAGGAACCAGTCAGATCGACTCGGCTGTCAATGCTGATCAAGAAGAAATACACTTTAAAGGGTCGGAGATCCATGTGAAAAGTATTTTTTACCCTTGTACTGTTTATAGATCACTCTTTCTTTGTTTGGTTAAATCGCTATCAATTTAAATATGCTTATTATTGTATATATATATGTACTTGTCAGAAGCAATATTTACATCTATAAACATGTGTTTGTAATATTAGTATTTATGTTGTCAGATGACTACTACATGATTTCGTGTTGTACTTCTTCTGTTTCTGATTATTTACATAGCACATCAATCAGAGTAATTTGATATATCCGATTGTCAACTATATTAAATATTGTCTTGATTTCATATGTGTGTACATACCATATGTATCTATCAAGCTGAAAAAACTTTGATGGCACTACCGCTAACTTCAATGGTTTAGGATTGTCTCTACTATTCCTATTTACTTATCGATAGATCCGATTTATAGTTATGAAAGTCAGCACATTTCATATGTGCACTATTGATGACCTCCTTGAAGGATAAAATATGAAAGATTTTTACCACATCCAATGCAGCCCGGGAAAACAGGGAGGGTCTGATTGCAACGTTCATATTTGTTTTATATAAATGACTGCCCCATTAATCAATTGCAATTAAGCTTGAGGAATTCCCCCCAACCTTGAATTCATCAGAATGAATTCAAACAAGGGGATTGCTCGCTGGCAATTATCGAATATTCAATTGAATACTATCAGGGTCTAAAACAAAGAGTTTGTTATTATTTGATTCCAGTAAACTGGAGGCGTATCATTTAAAGACTCAAAGCCTTTGACATTGAAAAAAAGTAACTGATCGTAAAAACTTAAACGGTGCTTGAATGGGGTCAAAAACTTTGACTATGGTTATAAACTAAGACTCTTGTTGCGGTTATCAGACATCATCATATTTGCTTAATTATTTGTTTGCTCTGTTGTACATCCAGTATAGTACATCCATTATGCCACGTACATGCTGTGTACGCAAATTAATAAAAATTATGAGTATTGCCATAAGAATTGTCAAGCTGTCAACGTCTTTTCATGCAATTTGATTTACGCTTAAATGTCGCATCTTATCAATTACAGACATCAGCCAAACAAATAAACAATTAAGTGAACGACCGCTACGCATATGGAAGTACATATATATAAAGTACTATACTGTATATATATATCTACTGTGCATAGACTAATCTAGACAGATAATGTTGATCAAAGTCTGCATTGGAATGTGTCAGTAGCAAGTATTAGTTGCTTAAATAGTCCATTAATAGCATATTTGTAATTTAATTTATAGTTGTGGCTACTAGTATCGCAAAACTATCGATGACACTATCGATAGTATCGATGCCATTATCGTATCGAATATCTATCGATAGTAGTTCTAGTAGCTAGTTAGGTGGATATCACGAGAGAACAGACGATAATGGCAATCTTGGCTCAGTAATCAAAAAAGCAAAGCAAATAAACAATTGTAAAACAATATTCTAAATATGATCTGTTCGTGGACACAGTATTTCCAATTGTTCTTAAAGTTTTGAGTTCAGCAGAAATGATTAATGCGTATACTTTGGTGAGGCTTATCAATAATATTAAAAAGTAACTTTTATAAAGGAAAGATAGAATTAATGTTTTTAGGTTAAAGCTTTTGCATCCAACAATTCTTTAACTTTATCCGTTCCCGATAATAGGATATGTTAAGATACCTAAGATAAGCGAATGTTTTATTTCGTTGTTACAGCCACACAATGCCTTCAGGTTTTTAAAGACATGTTCTCAAGTTTATAATTCACTGTCACTGATCAAAATCGATCAGTTTCTTAAACCATTGTGTCATATGATATGTATGTACATATCTTTATCAGATCAGTCAAAACTGAAATTAAAATTGTGTTCAATTCATTCCGATTTCACAACGAATTTCATTATACCACTTAAGCGATACACATAAGTGTCAATGCAAAAGCCTTACAGCTCCCATAGCATTTACTAAGCCTTTCTATTATTTAAATCCAATTTTCAATGAAAGTAATGCTTGATGATCAGACAAAATTGATTTGTACATTAATTTCAAAAAGAGAGAGTTTAGCAGAAGAATTGTCCCTCACGGCTGATAACTAACGAGACTTTTGCTTATTCATCCTTCCACATGGTAACTACATACATATAATTGTATTTATGATATACTAATTATTTCTAGATATTAAATACAGCATCCAGACTCATTCCACAAATTCTTTCTGACTATCAGCTTAGAGTTAAATGTGGACAAAAGAACGTTGAAAATTGAATACAAGGTCGTCGTTGGCTGAGGCATTTTGAATAGATAAGGAAGCATTGCGGAGAGTCACAATGTTGATGTAGTTTATAGCCAGACATACGACATATGTATGCCATTCGACAAGATTACTAAGACTTGCGAAAGTTCGCTTATCAGCAGGACAATTTATTTGACCATTATGTATTTCTGACATTAGCTAACTGCGCTCCCATGACAAAATGGACAGTAGCGCCAAGCCGAAACGCAAGAATCCCCGCCAACGGGCAAGCATCCTGTCGCAGTTGATATTTGCCTGGGCGGTGCCGTTATTGTATCGCGGATCGCAACATGGTCTAAATACGGATGACCTGACGGAATGTATAAAGCAAGATCACTCGGAGCAGCTAGGCGATCGATTGGAGGAGTAAGAGTTTAACATTATTGCCAGTTTACCAAGCCCTTATTAACTTGAACTCTTTGACAGCGAGTGGTACAAGGAAGTGGAGCGTGCCCATCGAAAGTCTAAAAAACCACGTCTACGTAATGCACTGTTTCGCTGTTTCCTGGGACCTACGATCGTCAATGGAATCATTAGTTTTGTTTATATAGTAATAAAGTAAGCGCAGCCTGAATTCAATTTGTCCGACTACTTTATACAGCCTATCCTATTACAGAACCTTGATACCCGCCGTTCTGGCGCAGTTGCTACTGCAGTTCCAGCAACAGGCGTCTCTCGTATCGGAGATTAATCAGATAGAACCCCAGAACCTTACCAGCGCCCTGAACCGCACTGTCCGGGCCGTGACAACGTCAGGTGATGGAAATGGTAATGCTATTCTAATATCCTCCCCCCGAGGTTGTTCTAACTTTACTTATCTTCCGATTCTCTGCAGTCACTTCACCCAATGCACTGGCTGACAACGATGGTCTTAAAGACCAAGTTGACAGTGTTGCAGCATCAAATCTCACAGAGCTGAGTGCCCTGGAAGAGGTCTCTTCATACATTTGGAATGATGTTTATAGTCTTGGTACAGTGCTGGTGGCTGCAACGCTACTGTGCTGCTTCCTGTTGCATCATGTTGATCTGCGTCAACGCTTGATGGGTGCTCGAATGCGCATAGCCTGCTGCTCACTAATCTACCGAAAGACACTCCGCCTGTCCATGAAGACAGCGGGTCAGACCCCAGCCGGTTATCTGATCAATTTACTCTCCAATGATGTCAACCGCCTAGATTATGGCTTCATTTTTATGCACTGGATCTGGATAATGCCGCTTCAAGCGGCGCTCACCTGTTATCTCATATGGTTGCGCATTGGCATCCCAGCGCTAGTAGGTGTCATTGGATTACTCCTGAAGACTGTGCCCTTGCAGTCAGCACTGAGTAAACTTACCTCAGTTTTAAGAATGCGCATAGCAGGGCGCACGGATGCTCGTGTGGGAATCATGAATGAACTGGTGCAGGGCATACAGGTTATTAAGATGTACGCCTGGGAGAAACCCTTTCAGGCTGTCGTGGCCGAGGCCAGGCGAAGCGAGATTCAACAGATTCGCTACGCCTCGTACCTGCGTGGATTCTACCTCAGCACCATGGTTTTCACGGAGCGTTCCACCTTGTACATTACTCTAGCGGCAGCAGCTATCATGGGACAGCAGATTACAGCGGATTTTGTCTTTTCGGCAGCAAGCTTCTATAATATCTTGCAATTGGTAGCGGCTATTTGGTATCCGCTTGCAGTAACCTTTGGTGCGGAAGCGCTGGTCTCCCTTCGTCGCATTCAGGCCTTTCTCCAGTTGGAGGGTCGCGATGAGAAAGTACATGGACTTACACATAAGCGGCAGCAGGATGGTGGAGATACACGAGCCATTGTCCTTAAGGACATCGTTGCCAGCTGGGACAAGGAGAAACCACAACGCACGCTTCAGACCTTCAATCTAAACATCGAGAAAGGCCAACTCTGTGCGGTTATTGGTCCGGTGGGAGCTGGCAAGAGTTCGTTGCTCCAGTTGCTACTCGGTGAGCTACCCATAATCGATGGCAGCGTAATTATGCAGGGCGAACTGTCGTATGCATCGCAGGAGCCTTGGCTCTTTACCGGAACCGTTCGGAACAACATTCTTTTCGGCGAACAATACGAGCGTAAGCGGTACCAGGAGGTAACCAGATGTTGCGCCTTGACTACTGATTTTCAGCAGCTAAGCAACGGTGACAAGACGGTTGTGGGAGAGCGTGGAGCTTCACTGTCCGGTGGTCAACGTGCTCGCATTAGCCTAGCGCGAGCCGTCTACAAACCTGCCTCCATTTACCTCATGGACGACCCACTGAGTGCCGTAGACGCCCATGTCGGTCGGCATCTCTTTGACGAGGTCATTGGACCGCGTGGACGGCTGGCTCAGCAAAAGGCTACCCGTATACTAGTCACCCATCAAGTGCACTTTCTCTCCGAGGCGGACTGGATTGTTATTGTGGATCACGGTCGAATCTTGAGGCAGGGCACATATGAGGACCTCATCAACAGTGAGTTGGACTTTGCAAAATTACTGGAACGTCCTAAGGAGGCTGAAAAAGCCAATGACGGTTCCAGTTCAACTCTGACTACACATGAAGAGTTGGAGGAAGACGATGACATACCCTACATTGATGGTGTACGCGATGGCTATCACCCACTGCGGAAGCAGAGCAATTCCACGCATGGCAGTAAGTCGGTGAGTGACAATAATATATGAGGGTGTTCATGGATTGGCGTAGTTAGTTGGGAATATAGAAGCCCTTATTTTAAACAAATTGTTCAGTTTGTTTTTAACCATTTTACCTATTTTAGCATATTTATAACAATTACAAAATTTATGACATACACACTAATAATAACCTTTAAGGTTATGTCAGACAGTAAGACACATGTAAACAGATTTGTCTGGTCTTTAAAGTTGGAAACACCACTTGCTATACATATGTGATTATGAATATCAACATTCTTCTTCACAGCTCAGCGTCAGTGATCAAGTAGACGTCGATCAGGATGATGATGAACTAGCCGAGGCACAAGCTTCGGGAGGTATATCAGCACGTGTCTGGTACGAGTACTTCCATGCGGGTAGCACCTTTTTAAGCTTTAGCTTTATGGTGTGCATCATGTTGCTATCTCAGGTAGTGTGCAGCAGCTCCGACTACTTTTCAAACATCTGGACACAGCAGGAGCATCTGCGATCTCAGGGTGAACACACCAGCTTTACCACCTACGAGTGCATGTACATTTATGGTGGTCTCATCATCGGCGTGGTGGTTATGACAACATTCAGAGGGTTTTTGTTCTTCAAGACATGCATGCATGCTTCTAAAGTGTTGCATGACCGAATGTTCAGTTGTATACTGCATGCGACCATGCGGTTCTTCGATACTAATCCGTCGGGTCGTATACTCAATCGGTTTTCCAAGGATATGGGAGCCATTGATGAGCTGCTGCCTCGAGCCATGATGGACTTTATACAAATAGCCCTGGTCATGTTTGGTATACTGATTGTGATCTCAGTGGTGAATCCCGTGTTGATAGCTGCCATGCTGATTGTGGCTGCCATCGATATGCTCGTACTGAAGCTTTACCTTCGACCCTCGCAGGATCTGAAGCGCCTGGAGGGCATTTGCCGCAGTCCCGTATTCTCGCATCTTAGCTCGTCTTTGACTGGTTTGTCTATTATACGCTCACGCCAGCTGCAGGATGTGGTAGCCAAGGAGTTTGATCTTCTACAGGATGTGCACAGCAGCGTCTGGCAACTGACTATGGCGGTTAACACAGCACTGGGACTGTGGCTGGACTGCGTCAGCTGCGCTTTCCTCGCGGCAGTAACGTTTAGTTTCATCATTTCAAGCGAGAGTAAGTTTAAGGACTCCAAGAGTCAGAAATATGAATGCTCGAATACTTATAAAGTCTTTTTGCAATGCTTCTAGCCACCTATAGCGGCAACGTTGGCTTGGCCATCTCTCAGGCTATGATACTCACTGGCATGGTACAGTATGGCGTCCGGCAAGTGGCCGAGTCCCTGCAACAAATGACCAGTGTGGAACGCGTGCTGCAGTACACGGAACTGGAACAGGAGTCGGCAGCCAAGGGCAAGGAGCCAACTCAACAGTGGCCTCCGCTTGGTCAGGTGGAATTCCGTGACATGAGTTGTCGCTATGATCCCAACGGATCAGCCGTTCTCAAGCATCTTACTTTAATCATCGACCCAGGCTGGAAGGTGGGAATTGTGGGTCGCACTGGCGCTGGCAAGTCCTCGCTGATTGGCGCACTCTTTCGTCTGGCATACATTGAGGGTGGCATCTACATAGATGGCATCGAGACAGGCAGCATCTCGCTGGAGACGCTACGCACCCGTATTTCCATCATACCACAGGATCCCGTCCTCTTCTCGGCTACCATTCGCTACAATCTAGATCCCTTTGAGAGATACAGCGATGCAGAGCTGTGGCGAGCTCTTGAAGATGTCGAGCTTCGGGCTGCCATTACGGGTTTGGACTTTATGGTAACCGAACGTGGCAGCAATTTTAGTGTAGGTCAAAGACAACTACTCTGCCTCGCGCGTGCAATCCTCCGCAACAACAAGGTTCTTGTACTGGACGAGGCCACTGCCAATGTTGATCCACAGTTAGTATATAACTTTTTAAATTTTCATTTTATATTTGTATTTAACAAATTTTTGTTCACAAAGCAAATTTTTTTAATTTTATTTAGTTTAAAAAATAGTTGGGATATTAAAGTATGTTGATAATTGTGTAGTCTTTAAAAATACTAAAAATAATACTGAAACACTAGTTTTGTATTTCTTAGTATTTGTTAAAAATTTCAAAATATTGGAAATCTTGGTTTTTGACTGTCATTATAACTATTATTTTTTTACTAATACAAGTGTACTGAATATAAACTGTTTTATTAGACAGTACTGATGCAAGCTAATTTTGGGATATTAAGATATTTGAAGATATTTTATTCTTATCTTAGAAAAATTACAAACAATACTAAAAACAAGACCTTATCTTGTTATTTTCAGTATTTTTCTAACACGAATTAATATACATAATTTTTAAATTTTTTATTTTGCGTTTACAGAACCGATTCTTTAATTCAGCGCACGATTCGAGTCAAGTTCCAGCATTGCACTGTGCTGACTGTGGCCCACAGACTGCATACCGTTATGGATTCGGATCGGATCATTGTCATGGACGCCGGCAATGCTGTGGAATTTGATGTGCCACATTTGCTGCTGAAGAAATCACAGGGCGTACTGAGACAGATGGTCGAGGCCACTGGGGGAGAAGCCGACGGCCTCAAGAAGGTGGCCAGTGACTCCTTTAAAAGGATGCAACAGCAGCGGGAGGATCAACGAGCACGCGAGGAGAAGCAGCAATAGATTAAGTGGATGGTTTCGGTTCGCATTTATTCCACGACTAATTTAAATGACTCAAAAATTAGGGCTTGGAGAACTTTTTAATGGGTCCCGCCCTTACGGTCACGAAAAACTCCCAACTTAAAGATTTTGAAAACGAAGAGAAACAAACAAATATTTTAAATAACACTACAAATATTCAGGACACACATCAAAGTGAACATTTTAATAATTTGCATTTTTGAGTTGGTACCTGTATAACTGTATAAACACATTTATGAAACTGGGTCTCCCCAAGCCGTACCAAAATGAATTTGTTTGTGAGAAGTATGTACAATTGTAAGTAAGCAATGTATGATTTGTTAAGTTGATGTTATTGTCGGTCACAACTCTTCCGTACAGGTAAATACTTAAAAACTCTAGTTATACTGCCTTATACTATGTAACTTAAATCAAAGCATTGTACTTAGATGTACCTTTACCTCCAGTGTGAAGATAAAATGTAATGCACAATGAAAGGGCTAAGTGAAAAGTTCCTAAGTTATATAACGATCGTATTTCGAAATGAGAATTAAATTGTAAATTTACACAATTCTGATCGTATACTCGTATGTCAGTACGTACCACAAATACCCAACAACTTAACTTGATTTTAAAATATTTTTGGTCTCATATATGACAAAGTTACTTAAGATTTTGCCATTTTGCATATTTTAAGAATTTTTCACTTTACCCACACTTTACGCATTAGTTAGTACATACTATATATTATAAATATACATATTTTATAAAAGAGATATATACATACATCATGGCCAGATATAATCAGCCCAACGAGTAACAACCGCACTGTGAGCTCATGTACTTGAAACATTAATTAGAAAACTGTATGCAAATTGTAAAAATTTGTTTATTAAAATATACAAAAATAATTGTCATAAAAAATTGCTTTGTCACGATGTTACAATATTTCGCATAGCTTTAAAATGGGATCATAAATAATGGGAGAAATATACACACATCAACAATATTATTATATCTAGGGAATTTGAAAATGATTGCATTATTTACGAGATGAGTTCGTCGGCTTTCGATTTGGTGTTTTTGAAGTCTTCGAGCTGCGTCCCGCCGAGCTAACTGGCAACGGTGGCCCCGATCCTTTACCCGTTGACAGCTGTTGCACTTCATATGGGATCGGTGGTGTGCCATCGGCGTAGTTCACCGCTGAAATTCGGCTTTCGACCGAGAATAGCTGCGTGTCTATACTCTCCAGTGAGCCGGACTTATCCCGCCCGCTGTTTAATGAGCCCACTGGTGTGGATGTCTTCTGTCTATCGTTGGTGGCATTGGTGCCATGGCCGAGGGCTGGAGTGTGCGGTGAACTGGATAGAGATAGAGATTGGATGACCGACTGCAGAAAGTGGCTTTTCAGCGAATCATCTGAGCACTCGGAGCCGCTGTCGACGGCCTGTTGGCGATGTCTTAGCAGCTCTTTGGTGAGAAACTCGCGCAAATTGATGGAACGTCCCATCTGGCTGGCCTCCTGTGGTGCATCCACTGACTTCCTTGCCGAGGATCGGTGTACACCGCCACCAGCGCTTCTGTTCGTATGTCCTCGCTCTGATGAGGCGCTGCTGATGCTGTTGTTCTGCTCGGCCTGTTTTTGACGCATGCTGTTGGGCCTATGCGATCCCGGGCGCTCCATCTCGAACTGCCCATCGAAGTTCGATGGAAATCGAGACAATGGTTCGATGCCGCTCTCATTGGGCGCATTTGTGTTGCCATCCGGTGGAATACTTTCGCGGCGTGTGCTGCTGGCCACCTCCGACTCCGGCAGCCTGTTTGCTGAACGCTCTTGTCTGAATGAGCTCCTGAGTATGCGCCGTTGGCGTAGTTCCGCCTCCACATTAAATGAGTCGCTGCTGTCCATCTCCAAGCTGGCGCTGTCAATTAGCTCGCGGTGCTCGGGCGGTTCTCGTGCCAGCAGTTGTTGCATATAATCGTGGCGATTTGGAAACTGACGTATGCTGACATTGGGCATACGCAGCTGCTGGAACATGTCATTATCTGGCTGTTCCAACTGCGTATCGAATTGAACGTGAGTCATCGTGGCAGTTATGTTATGCAGATAGGCATTGATGCTGGGAAATTCGCGATAATCAACAGGGCGGCCGTTATGTTGAATGATGTCGAGAAGCTCTTGGTAGCCGTGCTGCAGTTGCATGCTTTGTTCCGGATTGAGTAGCGCCAGATCCAGCTCCATCTCTTGTGCGTACTGCTCGAATGTAGGAAAGGGCATTGGTGCCGGTGTGGCAGCCACAAGATGTGAATGGCCCGGTGTGTCCACCTCCGTAATGGTGGACAGCTCGTGTGCCTGCTCCTCGGCCGCCAATTGTGGACTGTAGCGCCGTATTGTTGCCGGTGGGACTTTGCCACGGCGCTGCGTGCCATTCTGTACGAATAAAGGCAATGATAAGGGTTCCGCATCTGGCGGATCTTGACCCATCGCTGTTAGCGGCCGTGAAACAGAAATACCGCTGTCAAGACTGGCCCCCGTTGCCTTATGCTTCTGCAACGGCAGCGCCTCAGAGTGAGATGGCGTGGTAGTATGGCTGTCACTGCGCTCAGAGTGCGTTCGTGAACGGGCCTGCTGCTGGGCCTGATCCAGCCTCTGTAACGGCGGCAAATCAAAGTATTCTGTCGAATGACGCTCTCCCTCGCTGGCCGAGGTAAGTGTTACCTCAACCAGCCGCTGCTTCTCCTCACGCACCTTGGTAATAAGTTCGGTTAGTTCTGCAATGCGCTGTGTGCAGTTTTCGGTAAGTTTCGCATAGTGCTCCATCTGACGAGCTGCGGTTTGATCGCTGGATGATTGCGATTGAGATTTGCTTGACCTTTCAGTGCAGCTCTTCACCAAAGTGCGATGAGTTTGTGTCTCTGTGCCGTGACGTGTGGAAGTCGTTGCTTCAGTGATGGTCATTTGCTGCACCTGCTGCGGCAATTTATTGGCCACCGAACGTGCTGTATTTTTTGCGCTTACAGTGTCCGGTACAATGGAAACGGGGCGTCTGTCAGAGTTTGCCATATGACTGGTGGTAGGTATCTCTGGTTCTGGTTGTGGTTCGCGTACTTTTGGCTTATGCGACTTATGAGGATTGCTGGCCAACCGATTCTTCCAAATTTGATCAAAGGCACGTACACTGCTCTCCTTGTCCGGCTGTTCAGGTTGCTGTTGTTGCTGATCCAGTTCCTGTTGCTCTTGTTCTTTCTGTTGATTACGCAGTGTGTCTTCAAGCTCATTTATAAAACTTCGGTTATCTTGAATGAATGCCTGGACGCGCTCTACACGTTGATTGTCAATCAGAGTCTCATCCACCGTTGACCCAGAGGAAGCATTGCGCGATTGATTGATCAACGATTCCGGTGGCGTTGGCACTTCCGAGCTACTAACAGCTAGCTGATCAATGGAGTTACGCGACATGCCCAGCAAACGCTGAATATAGTGACCAATCATCGGATGCAGTGGCTCGCGCTGAGCAGACACCGAAGTTGGCCCAGCTGCTGCAGTTGTTACATTCTTGTAGTTTACGGGTGGCAGCTCCCTATACGATGTGGAATTTGAGTCTATGGAGTGCAGCCGTTGATTCTGCGCTGCTGTCGGCGACTTTTCAGCCATGGGTGCGCTTTCTGCAGCCTCTGCAGATGTAGTCGGCATGTTGCCCTGATCAGTCGTTGGGCGCAGCCCTGGTTTGCCCTGAGTCCGGTTCCTGGGCACGTACTGCTTGACGGTGCCGTCGCTCTTCACCTTGATTATAATCTCCACCGGCTTGTCGTCATGCTTTCTGCGCTCCGGTTGACCGTCACCCCTTTGCTGATGCTTGTACAACTGACGCAAACGCTGCTCTAGCAGCATCTCCTTCCTCTGCAATTCCGTCTCGCGAGCGTCTAGATTGCGCACAGTTTCAGTGTTTAAGTTAGCTCGTTCCTGGCGTATGGATGCGATCACTTTTTGAGCATTGTCGCCGGTCATGTCCCCCTCTTTCAGTTCGGCCAGTAGCTGAGCACGTATTTTCTCAATGCGCTGCAGCAAACACTTCAACTTCGCTGACTTGGTCGAGTTGGACTGCATGCCCCTTAGCTCGGTGCGCAGTTGTTGACTCTGATCATTCACATAGTCGAGAAGCAAGGAGCCACAGCTCGCGGTGCTAACGCCATCGTCTTCTCGCACCACTGGCGGAGCGCCCAAATTGACGGCCTGCGGCGCGCTCGATTTGGTGTGCGTAGTTGGCAATTTGGGCGAGTGGCGCTGGGCCTGGCCCACCTCGGGGCAGGTAACAATGGCCGGTCGCAACAGCATCTGTTCCATGGCCTCGTTCATTCTTTGCTCACGTCGGGACGCCAAATCCGCAAATCTATGGCTGGGTATGAAGTTAGCCTGTGCGAAAAGAGATTCGTCATTTAGTAAACAATATACAATATACAATACTATACAATACTGCCTTGCAGCGTTCAACTTACATCGCTGGGCAGCAGCTGTGGCTGCTGTTGCGTTAATTGATCCAACTTCTCCGTCAATTCGGCGCAGTCTCGACGCACTTGCTCGCGTTGCAGTGCCTTCTCGCCGCGTTGTTCGGTGACTTTGCTGAGTATAGTAAGTCGATATGAATGATTGTAATGTTTTATGCGAGTTGCACGGACCAAGTTTACCAAGAGGGTAACATTGAAGACCGAATGCATTGAAGGAATAGGGAATACGTTTCCGAACCCTCAAAGTATACATATTCTTAATCAGAATCACCAGCCGAGTCGATAAAGTCATGTTCGTCTGTCTGTCTGACCGTTTGTTTTCTATATCCTGACAAATCTCAAAAAATTGGTATAGTTTATATTGACAACCAAATTCAGCAATTGCGAGTTTTATTATTGTTTGTATAGTTCTCTATAATTTTATCAAAATCGGACCACAGTATTATATAGTTGCCATAAGAACTACAGGTGGAAAATTAAGATTTTGTATAAAAACACACCGAAGATAGCCGTCCATGGAAATTTGCATAGTCAATGAAATATATGTTTGATTTTAATGTAGAGCTTTGAAAATAAGTATACAGGCTAACCGCACGAAAATCCACCCTTTTAAGATGGAACTATAGGTTCGTTTTTTTATGTTAGTATATATATATATAAATATATCTGCTAGTATTTGTCACCTCTAAGAAGCCGTTATTTTACCTAGCTTATATTTAATACTAGCAGGTTCCACCCCGGCCTTGCCCGGCGAAACATTTAGATGCACTTTGCATGATGTTGAATTTGACTACTCTAGTCAAAAAAAAGCGTATGACGATTTTCCCTCCCGTAGGGGTAAACTAAATAGTTAAGCCACGTGACTAATTTCTCTTGTGTAGGGCTATGAAAATATCTTTGAAGCCGATCTAACTAAACAAGTAATCACACTCATTTGTCCTTGACTTCCGGCCCGTGGCGGCGCGTAGGAGTAGATTTTCCAAAATCATTTGGCATTTGAAGCCAATTTTAAGAATAATTGTATTTAGCTTTGGAAATTAGTATGAAGCCATTCGCATGAAAAACGAAAATGCTGAATTTCAGACTTCACCCCTTTTCCGACCGTGAGCGTGCATTTTTCAAAATCGAATTATCGAAAATGTATCGAATTATTTAATGAGAGGTGCTTTGAAAATTAGTTTCCAAGTAATTGCATGATAAGCAGAAATTTTTGAAAATAAGTTTGAAGCCAATCAGACGATAATCAAAAACGTTCCATACAACAGTTTTCCGCGAATTTTCCGACCTTGGGGGTGGATTTTCCAAATTCGTTGATACAAGTGTCGAATTATTGAATGTCTAAGGGGCTTTGAAAATGAGTTTGAAGCCAATCGGGCGATAAACAAAAAAGTTTCATACAACAGTTTTCCACGAATTCTCCGACTTTGGGAGAGTATTTACCAAAATCTTTGGCCACCGTGCCTATTATGTTTTTATGTGGAACCTTGAAAATGAGTTTGAAGCCAAACGCATGAAAATTAAGCATGTCGAATGCCAGAGCTTTCCACCGATTTTCCGACCGTGGGGCTGAACTTCCAAAATTCGGTGAAAATGAATTTGAAGGTGATCAGACTAATATTAAACTTTTGCCCATACAACCTTGAAACCCCGATTTTCCGCCCATGGGGTAGATTTTCCAAAAACGGTGAAATATGTGTCAAATGAATTTTTATGCAGGAAAAAGTTGCATACAACAGTTTTCCGCGATTTTCCACGGTTGTGGGTGGAATTTTCCAAAATCCCGCCTTAGTGTGCACTTTCACCATAGATGGAACCTACTGTGAAAATTTCAGCATTCTAGCTCTTACTCGCACAGCCCAGATTATTGCCAATCAGTCAGTCAGGACGAACTCTTTATACTCTATATGTATGTATGTATGTGTATACATAGATAGATAAAATCATACAAATAATGAACCAAGATTTCCTAAACGTATTTTAGAGTTTGGTTTTTTGTTTTGGTTCATTGTATTTTCTGTATAATTTTGTTAATCCCTCAGAGCAATCAGCAATAGTTAAGATATGATTTAAAAAGCGTCTATTCTCGCTTTTAATGGAGAATCTTTAGATATATCTGTAATCTTTGGTAGAGCTCATATTTGTAAAGAACATAAATAAATATGCTTTATAGTTAGTTGTTTGTACGATGTAATGAAGGGTTTTCACACTTACCGTAACTTATCCAGCTCCTGTTCGCGCAGTTGTCTCAGCTGGGTCTCAATGCGCGCGTGATCCATGGCATTCAGGTGAGTGGCATCCGGGGCATTTACCTGCACGGTTTTATCGGGCGCCAAATAGTTGCGTTGATATTTATTATTGTGATCATAGAACTGCACGCGTCCAGCTGAATTGGAGTCTGTGCCATGTGACTTGCGCAGCACAATTGTGGTCGCAGAGACGCTCGAACGGGTGGCCGTGGTGCTGGATGGAGCGACGGTTGTATTTGGTACTGGGGAAGGCATCTGCTGATGTCCTGGAAAGCCTGGCTGTGGTGGATACTGCGGCATGGGATGCATTGGATATGGTTGCATGTGGTAAGGCATCATGGGATAAGTGTGCATCATGTGTGGAGCATATGCAGCGTGCAGATGCATTGGCTGTTGCTGCGCGTAAGGAGGAAGTTGCTGCATAGCCTGCTGTTGCATTGGCTGCTGATGCATTGGCTGCTGTTGCATGGTCTGCTGTTGCATGGGCAGCTGCTGCATGCGCGACTGCTGTATGGCCGGCTCTTGAATTGGCATGGGCACGGTCTTTGGTGGCTGTATTGTGTCTTTGGCTTCCGCAGCCAAATTTACAATTGCTGTCGGTTGCGCTGATGCCGAGCTACGCCTGATGCCGGCATCTATGACTTTAGCAGGAGCGGCCTGTTTAGTATTGCTTCGCAATGAGGAACGCCTTTCAGGCTGCGTGGGGCGACTGTTAGCAGCTCGTTTAGGCACAGTGGTTGTTCTGGAGGGTGGCCCGTTGGACGAGCTAGCTGGCGCTTCTGCTGCCGTTCGTTTGCTGGGCGTAGAGGGCATAGATCTGGTGGGACTGCGCGGCGAGGGCATTGGTTGTTCCTGCTGTTCTAGTGCCGTTTCTGTTGCAGGCGCGCTGCGACGCACCAAGTCAGAAATCAGCGTAAAACGCGGCCGCGAAGCGACGCCTTCAGCGGCTATTGAACGATGCTGCAGCTCTGAGCTATTGCCAGCAATGGGGCGCACTACGCGACTAAATTTACGATTGGTTTGCATGTGACGGTCGTTAATCTCTATGCCGTTGCGAGTGCAGCCTTCCAGTGAATCCTCGCTTTCAATGTCCACATCCAAAATGACTGGTGGCGTCTTTTGCAGCTTGCCGCTACCAGTGGCTGTTGTGGGCACCCCTGTGCTCTCATCACTGCTGCTGTCAGAGGGCAGCATCTCCTCTTCGCTGCTCACGCATTGGCAATTTTCATTATCACGACAGCAACTGCGTCGCTTGCGCTTACATTTCCCAGGACTATTCGACACTTTGCAGCTCTGTTTATTGCACAATCGGTTCTCTTTGCCATCGGTAGGTGTCTGCACTGGTGTCTGTGTTCCCGCAGTGGCGCGTCCTTCCACATTCAGATCCCTGCCTCCCGTTGTACGCTGCACATGCTTGATTGCAGAACGCTTAGCCGCCAGACCACGACACTTTTTCATTTTTTCTGCGCGACACTGCTTTTGCTGCTCAGTTTTTTCGGTCTCAAGCTGCGCTGCTCTATGGGCGGCGCCCACCTGAAACATAGATGTGCGGTAGTCCTGGTGTTTTTTGGCCATAACATGCTCACGCCACACATTTAACTCCTGCTGCTTGGCATTTTCTAGCTTTTGTACCTGACGCGTCTGCTCCGCGGCCACATCTTGGCGTATTTGACGAGCCAAAGTGTTGGATTTCTCGCGTACCTATTACAATGGTTTGATTTCGTAATCTGGCAATGTAAATATACAAAACGCAACTGCGTCTTACCTGCTGTAAACGAGTTATGCGCCGCTCGTTTTCGAGATCTTTTTTAACACGCACGGGGTCATTCAGAAATCGGTTGCGTTGCCTGCCGTTTGTATCAAGCTTGGCATTTGCGGTTATTTTCAGCGCCATGGTCAGTTAAAACTTGTACTAAATTCTAAAAACTTATACTAACATTTATTAAAAAGACACTTTTTGAGTATGAAATCAAAAGCCAACGTCCAACAAATTTCAAAGCAAGCAAGCAAAGAACGCAAGCGCCTACGTAGATACGCATTCGCTTATATATCGATATTATTATTTTTTTTGCTTCGATTAACTTATCGTTTTAGGTATGCAGCTGCATTGACGGGTGTTGCGTATCCAGCTAGTTTCAAGTTAGATCTCGCTTTAAGAATTTGATTGCGGGAAATATTTTAAAACAGCGGTTAGCGAGATTTCTAGATTATTTACAATGTGCTTTGATTTCTTATGTTCTTTTTTTTTGTATAATATGAAGCGTTGGTTATTACTTGCAAATTGTATTATCGAAGGTTATAGGTGTTTATTTTCTGTTTTGATTTCAGCAGACCAATAAATAATGCCACAGGAATATGAACAATTATTATAAAGGAGTTAAGAATTTTGCGAATTTTTCTTGGTGTAACTCTAAAGTGGAGACGGTATTTAGCAATAATTGATGATTAAATATTGTATTAATTTCTATATATAATAGATAAATACAGCTTTTTTTTCGCTTCTCTAGCCAAACCCATATTTTATTTCTCAAAAGTTGGCAACGCTGATTCACACTGTCAAAAACATCGCATGTATAGAAAAACAGCTGATATTATTGTTTTGATTACGAGATTGTAAATTGCAAATAGTTTTTTGGCTTTTCAATATTATTGTAATGGCGTTCATGTTGCGTCAGCTGGCAAGACCTGCGCTCCAAAGGTAACTACCAATTAGAATTACTTATCGGCATTAAATTAACTCGCTTTGCAGAAGTGCACTGCTTTCGACGGCATCGCTGCGTCGGGCCGCCAAAGATGCCGCCGCAAATGCTCCGAATGCAGCCGCCGCTGCAGCCACCGGCAACACGCAACAGCAGCTGCAAGTAAGCGAGAGCTGCTTGAAGCGTTTGCGCGAGATATGCAATGATGGAAGCTTTTTGCGCATAACTGTTGAGGGCGGAGGCTGTTCGGGATTCCAATACAAATTTGATTTGGACACAAAGCTTAACGAGGACGACCTGCAGTTTGGCGAGGGGCTCGCCAAGGTGGTGATTGACACACTCTCGCTGGACTATTGCAGTGGCGCCACCGTTGACTATCAGAGCGAGCTGATACGGGCGGGTTTTCGCATGATTGCAAACCCGCTGGCCGAGCAGGGCTGCTCCTGTGGTTCGTCGTTCTCAATTAAATTGTAATTAATATGTTATACCTTGCTTGTTAAGCTTTAGTGAAATATTTAAAACATACATTATAAATTTATATGTTCAGCTATATACACAATGCATTGATCTTGTTCCTAAACAGTAAGGCTGTTCTGTCCTGTTAGCGGCTAGTTGATTATCGATTTAAGTCGTTCAAACGCATACTATCCTGGACGAGTATACTAGTTTAGTTGGCTATCCTCTTGTCTCCTGAAAAACTACATTCCTGTATCCAAACTCTCAGATAATCAACGTGCCATCAACAGGACTGTTAGTTGTTGGAAAGTTGCCTGGTTATTTCTTAAATAAATATACAATAAAGCAGCGAGGCAGACGTTCATTTGCAGGCCGCCAATTGATCGCTTAAGTTAATCACTTGCTCCGTAAGGACGCTGATTTGCTCCTCATAGTTAATCCGCGTCGTGGTCTGAAAATATATGATATGCTGTATGTTAGAGTTGTACATTATATTTCAGCTATAAGATACATTTATATCGTTCAGCTTTACAAAATATTAATTTAACTTATATATTTCCATGGCTTCTCTGGTTCACATCCAAGATAAGAACGATATCGGAATTTAACAAACAAGAACGAACAATTAAACATGATCGAACGACAATCAAGTGTCGCTTCTTTAGTTTAGCGATTCGTTTGTTCGCGCTTATTCTGACCGAATTGATACAAATCTAGCATTGATTTTCATATACTGCTTACCAGTTCCTCCTCGAGCAATTGAAACCCAACGCCCAGAGCGGAGAACTGCTCGTCCTTGGCTTTTAGTTCATGCGTTGCATTATCCAGGCAGATTTGCAAATTTACCGTCTCTTGTTCGAAGGAACGCAGACGCGACTCTGCCAGGGCCTTGAGACACAATAGATCCTCGAACTTTTTGCTAAATGCGCTATATATAAGCTGCTCCTTGGTAGGCGGCTCTATCGGCTCCTGCAGCGAATCACGCGCCCGCTGGCTACCTTTCTGTTCCAGGCAGCATGCCTTGACGGTGACGCCCGCAGCAGCTGTGCTACAGCTGCAAATATTGCTGGCATCGCTCAACGCTTTGCTGAGATCCATGTTTGTGTTCGAGTTTAAGTTCTGGCTAAGTTTGGCCACCTCGTATTGGGCCCGCCAGTGAGCCGCCTCCTTTTCCAGTAACGCGATGCGTTCCTCGGCAGTGATTGTTAAGGACGCGTTGGAATTAAGCTGTTGCTGCAGAGTGTGCAGCGGCGTGCTGTCGCTGCCAGTGGCGCTCAGTGCATCTTCACTGCCCAGCTGCAAACGTATGATTAGGCTTTGTGTATGGTGAAACTTTAAGGACTTACAATGCTGGTCGCATCGACTAGCTTTGTTTCGAGCTCACAGTTTCTGTGCTGCAGCGTTTCCACTTCTTTGCGCAAACGTTTTTCCAGCTCGTTCTGATCACCAATGCGCTTTTCCAGCTTCTGTTCCAGATCTGCAATGCGTTCTGTGTGGAGCAACAAGTCGCGCTGCTTGTCATCGATCTATCGTAGGGGGGTTGTTAATTATAAAGCGTGTGTAGTGACCTTGCCGTCGCTTACCAATGATGTCAGCTGTGCGTTTTCCATAATTTTCTTTTGCAGCTCCTCAAATATGAGTGCCTCTTGCGCTGAACTTGTGTATTTTGTGTCACCCGGCGTCTCCTGTTTGCTGCCACCCAAGAGTCCGCGCTTGCCCGTCTCTTTTTTCTTGCGTACCTGCTCATGCACTGTTAGTTCCTGCTGCAATTGCGAGACCCTAGACTCCAGCTGCTTGTTGCGAAATCCCAGCGAGTCTACCTCCTGCTCCGTCCGCCTCAGCGATGTGGCATTTTGTTGCAATTGTTCACGCAGGCTGGCCTCCTTTGCCTGCTCATCTATCACCGCTTTCTTTAGCACTTGTGCTTGGGCACGCAGCTACATGAGTGTGTTAGTATGTGTGTGTGCGGATGTGGATTAAATTTGATTAATACGTTGGCGAATGGGGCGTAAACTGTTGCTGTTTATTTTACCTTTGAGTATTCGCTCGCCAGTTTCTGGTACTTGGCCTCAGGCACTGTGCCATCCATGCTGGCCATTTTCTCTGCCATGCAGGCAGGCACGACGACGGCGGGTGCGCTCCACGCAAATTCAGAGTTAATTGTTTAAACAAATAAAATTGTGATTTGCGCTTGGAAAAGTTGCCTTTTGTCGTTCATTTAGTTCCGCTCGTCATATGTTTGTTGTAAAGTTGTACCGAATCGTTTAGATCTAGTTCGATTAAACAAATCTTCATGGTGAACGAATGAACTAAATCTTATCGTTCATTCGAGTCACTTAAACCAAAATCGATTAATGGAGAAAAGGCGCGAATATTTCTCAATTTAAATATTTTGTATGAACCAAAGGGTAAAATGTTAAAGAAACACGTCGGGTATGCACTTTTTAGCACTAGGTTTCGATTCAAGCAGTAGACTGCTTGAAGTGCAAGCAGCGTTTCTTTGCTGGACACCAGAGAAAAATAGTTTCTTAAATACCTAGGTGTTTATTATCCGCTCATTAAGAAATTCACGATGGATCAAATGCATGTTAAAATACATATATGTGATTTTAAATCTAAGCAATATATTCAAATTTGTTTCGGTTTTATCGATTGTATAGGATAATCAAAATTTAGAAAGAAACTTTATCTGCCCATGCCATATGTCTATATCACTTACCTTGGATCAATCCACTGTTAAATTGTATCGTCTGCTTAATGCGATCAAGAATATATATACTTTACAATGTCGGAGATACCTCTCTTGCCTGTTACATAATTTTGAACAAGCTTATAAACTTTTTTTTAAAAATAATTTTTAGTAAAATTTTGTACCCATTATTATTCAGTACAAAGAATAAAGTCATGATAGTAAAAATATATTTAAATATTTTGAAAAACTATAAGCGATCTACAATAAAATGATTTAAACGCTTGGCAAAGAATTTATAATTTACCTATAAGTTCCGATACGTGTACTTAATAATCTAAAACATGTACAAAAATATGGAACGATTAAGGATTAAGATTATTAATAAGGAATTTTGACATAGTATGCTATACTCGTAGAAAGATTCATCAATCAAAACCGTATACTTTCAATATTATCCGTTTTAATTTCGAAAAAAAAGTTCTTTATCAGAGAACCGTTTTCTAAGATTTATTAACTAATTTACAAATTCATAAATTACATACAAGCCAAAAACTTAATTAACTTAAAAATATTTTATCAAAAGGTACTTTTTCAAATATTTTATTCGAGAGTTCTCGGAATACCAGACCAAAGCTCTTGGAGTAGCCCACTTTCAATTCATTGAAAACGATCTCCCAGTTCTCATTCAGAAAACGATTCATGCCCTCAGAGAGGGTTTTATCATTGAAGAGGTTCTCAAATTGTAGATAGACGCGTTTAGGTTCCATGGCAACGCGATACTCCTTCAGACGCATGTACTTAACTCCATCCTTATCGAAAGGTTCTCCAATCAGACGGTGCTCGATTTTGGTATTGATTAGAGTAATGTTGGCCTTTCCATGGCCTGTAATCGGTAGCAATAAAATACGACCGGACATTTCATAGTCGCCTAACATTTCAATGCGATCAGTTTTGCTATCACAGACTATCAAATGCTTATCCAGATCGGTTCTATATGAGGAACGGGAGGGTGATTAACATTGCGATCTGTTATCTGTGTCCGAATTATCGGCAATCTGTTAATTACCTGTACCGATGAATCTTGCTCGTGGAGATCATATCATGCACCTTCACATTTTTCAAGGCTTGACGAAGATTTATGGGCGCATTGCCGGCGTCTATAACTAGTTTCTTCACGGACAGCGGCTCCAGTGTCGGAATGCCTAACTCTTTATTGCCTGTCAATAGTTCAATTAGTTCGGTAGCCCCGCTCATTATACACCTAATTAGTGCGTATATATGTAGGTATGTGTACTAACCATTTTTAAGCAATTGTATGGCCAGGTTAACAGCATCCACCAGACACTTGTCAAAGTTTTCATCGCGCTTGCACTTGGGGAAGTTGTCGGCTGAAAATATCAAATAAGATCACATTGATAATGACATTGAATCTGTATGCGGAAGTCCAAAGCCTGGGTGTATGTAATAATAACCCACGCGAAAATAAACAAAATTCCACTGACAAGTACTTCGCATAGAGTTCGTTGGCCACAAAACTCGTTTCATACAATAGCAGCTTAAATGAATATATGTAGCAACAAAACCAAATGAGCCAGCACATTATTGGGTCTCAATGTCAAGTCGAAGCGTACGGATATTTATCTTAAAGGTGTAGCGATCAACAAAGTCAGTCATGACCTACGGCAACAGAGCGATATTCATATATGTATATAAATATATATTAACACTTATGTTGCTGCTCCGCAAGCTGGAAAATATGTGTCACCGTTTGTGGCCAACGGAAAGCGGAAGTGATCCACTGACTGACTGAAAACACGTTTATCGACATCGATATGCCCATTATGCTGTGAACCAGTTTCGATTGCATAACAATTACATTGGAGTTGGCGCCGCAACTGCAACACGCTACAAATCGACTGCACATCAACTTTGCCTATTTGGCCCGTTTTTAATCTTCACAACAAAGTTCATGGGTTGGCAAAAACACGTAGAAAAGAGAGTACAAATGATCAGTTGTAGTGCATTAGCGTTCGCGATAGTCAAATATAAAAATAATTGGCAGCGCCACACCAATTAGTTGGCAGCACCTTATCGATAAGTTGGCAGGGCGGCTTGAATTCAAATCGAACCTCCAATTGTCCCAATGAGCTTCACTACAAGCAGAAAAATATATGCCCCAGAATTCAGAAATTCGTCCCTTAATAAAGGTTACACTAAGTGCCAGAAATAATTTAAGTTTAGTAGAAATAATTTCTAAATTTAAGTAATACTATATTACAGAAAAAAAGTATAGTTTGACCTGTTTCTTAACGATTTTATTTATGTTTAGGGTAGTGAACTGATATATAAAATTGAATTGATATATAGATATCAATTGCAATTGGACACGGCTGCATTTCGATCTACATTACAAATACTCACAATAAATTCTGTCATGTAGATTAGCAGCTATCATGAATCTGATGGAATAAAACCGAATTCAATCACATGAACAACAGCAGATAAATAAATGCCCTAGAAATGCAGAAAGACGGCATAATTAAGACACATATTTCTTAAATTTAGAAATTATTTCTACTAAATCGAAATTATTTCTGGCTTTTGGGCTGACTTTTGTTATGGGACGATTTTCTGAATTCGTTGGCATTTATTTTTATTTTTCAGAGTGTGGTAACGCTGTCGCGAATTCAATTGTCACCCTGGCAGCCCATTAGAGAATATTACATTGGCTGACCTTCGGCAAAGAGCCAAAAGGCCGAAACAAATAAACTAACCACTCATAAACAATATTGATCACGTTTTGGCCATAAACGGCGCTGGTGGGCCTAGGCCAAAAGCAAAAAGCAGCCAAAGCCAAAGCAAAATGCGCAAATAAAAGCACTATTGACCAAGTATTTTGCACATTTTTTTAGTTTTTAGTTTTGCTGTTGTGGTTGTTATTGTTGTTGCTAGCTGATGTTACTTACGCAAATCTTGCGCGTCTGTTACAAACATTGCCGTCTCCTGCGCAACCACAGCGATTAGCAGCAGCAATAAAAGTGTCGGCTGTTTTGACATGATGTATTTTGAAGTAGCTCCTAATCGGATGCGGTGCGAAATGTAAAGTGGAATCTCTCCAATTGTTAACTCTGATTTAAACACGCGCACACACACGCACAAGCAAACGAAGAGTGAAGCGGCTGCTTCTGCTGCTATTGCTACTGCTGCTGCTGCTGCTGCTGCTGCTGCTGCTACTGCTACTGCGGACTTGGCTGAGCGGTTCTTCTCAGCACGACGAGTTATCACAACGCAATGTTCGCGGGATGCTCCAAGCGGCCGAATTTTATACTGAGCTTCGGCGCTGGCCCACAAAGCTTCCTTCGCTCTAACCTAGCGTTCGTAGTGTGCGTGCACTGAGAAAACCATTTGAAACTTACCCAAATGATGCGATCTGGGCAGAGAAGCAACTTATGTTAGCTGTGTCTACAATCGGAGGCATTACTTTTATTATTTATTAGATTTCTTTGTTTCTACTTGGATACAACATATTGCAGACAAGACTACATTCTGCGCTGTCCGTCATGCGAATCTGTTGTTTTTAACGCTTTTAAATGGTACTAAACTTTTTGACTACGCCTATTTATATAGATATACACACCTTAGTCAACCACTTAGATATCGTAGCAAAAATTTATATTTAATAAAAATGTTATACTCTTTTTTTGTTGTTTGTATGTATATTAAGGTCGTCCCCCACAACCACAGTTTGGCGGCAACCTTTAGTCAACAAATTTGACCGTTTGACCTCCTTGACAGATCTGCAGCAAAATATTTTTGTCCCCCTGCAAATGAGCGAATCCCTGTACAGGTGAAGTCACCAAATTTGACACGCAAACCACTTTTTTTTCACGTCACTTTCCGACCCCAAAAATAACCAAATTATACCTAACTTGAACAAATTCAGTGTGCCTTCTAAATAAATTTGTTGTCAAGTATGAACTTTGACTACTATTTACTAGTACTCATCTAAGTTGAGGTGTTTGTGGCAAAATATAAATTTACCAAAGAATTCAAGGAGGTCTTAATTATTTGTAAAATCTTGGTCTTATACTTCTTTGGGAAACGATTATTAGATGTATTTGTTTAATTATTTTATTTTATTTTTTGTATATGCTTGTTTAATTTTAGTATGATTCGTGCTACTTGAATCAGCTTCATATTATGGCTTACAAAACATGGAGATAGAGCAGGTTTGTGTAGTAGTACATAGTAATGGTAGTTAAGTAGTAGCAGTATTTCCAGAGAGTAGACTATATACTACTTATAAACAAAAATATATAAAAAGGAGTCTGCCAGAGCTGACTATTTTTTCTCAGTGTATGTATGCTAAAGTTTCAATCATTACCACTTGGAGCTTTGGCCCATAAACATGCATAGTATACACGACACAGGCGGCAACTTTTGCTTTCCGCCATACAGCTTTGGGCCATGCAACCGATACCCATACACGATCAGGCCGTTGCTGTTGGCCCGGTTCGCTCTTGTTGGCAGTCAAAACATTGCAAACAGGTGTCGAACGATGACCGGGGACTATCGCAGCCCTGTAATGCCCTTTCGGCTTTCGTTGTGGTTCATTGAACCTTACAACATGTCATCTGCTGGGCAAAGGGTAGGGGTAGGGGCAGGGGCAGAGAAGTAAACCCTAATTGGGGTGATATTGAAATACTCGGGCTATTTGTATACATCAAATATGTATAAGTTGGTTACATATGCAATATTTGGGGACAAAAGTTACGGAGACCTTAAGAAGTGCTTTGAAAAGACGAGCTATAATACTGGTATTTGAATTTAATAACTTATTTATGCATGCATACATTCCTACATAAAAAGTTTAAAAGCTATGAAGACATAATACTGAGGAATGTTTGATTTAAAAAGGCTAAATACAATCAAATGGAGTAGCTATCTTAAACTAGTCGGAAGAACTAATCGCTGACAAATTTCCAGTGCTTTTTGTTCATTGTGAATTTGAATTTGAAAGTTCACTCCAAATTTAGTGATTGCGCTGAGTAAATATCTATCATATAGCCACTTAAAAACAGAGCTCATTTTAATAAATCTTGCAGAAAATACAGAGCAGTTAGCGTTTAGAAAAACAGCGGAAATTAGTCAGCGATTAGTTCTGGTGAATGAGGTCAACTGAAAATGTTTGCATGCAAAAGTTCAGTTCTCGACCGATTATTATTATATGCTTCAATACTATATGCTTTTTATATAAGCTGAAATAAAATTAAACATATAACATATACCAAGTTTGAACTCTGAGAAATTACTTAGTTCTTAAGAAAACCTTCGCAACATATATTGCCTAATGAGGAACAAATTCTATAATGATACAAATTTAGTTGACTATAAACGACCTACACACATTCCAAATTTGGTGTCCTTAGCTCTTTTAGATTCGGAGAGCCTTGCGTTTATACGTGCGGACTGATAGACATCTGTTACACAGGTTTGCACGGATCTAATACCCCCTATAAGCTATAAAAGGTACAGGGAGTATAAATGTAGCTGAATCTAACGCAGAGCCTTGTGCAACAACCCAGCACTCGAAGCGTGTTTCCCATTTAAATGACAGGTAGCCACAAAGGAAATACATGGCAGCTATGGCAACAGAATCCCGTTATATTTCAACACCTCAAATGGCACCAAGTTCCCATGGCAGCAAAGCCTAACCAATCAGTTCTAATCGCAAACCACCAGAAACCCATAATTTCAGTTTGTTGCCTAAGTCATTCGTTTGGCCAACAAATTCTTCACCGGCCGAGCAGCCAAAAGCAGCAGCAGCAGCAGCGCAGCGGCAGCACGAGGTCCTCGGCCAGCAAGTTCGGCATGTGTCTATGGAAACTGTCGCAATTGTTGTTCAAATATAAACAAACGCGGCTAGCCGGCGGCCAGAGCAAGTGACAGTGCCTGGGCATGGGAACACTGGCCGCTGCTGGTGTCGGTGTTTGAAAACCGGTTGCCCCTACGCTCAACAGTCGTCGCCTAACATTCTCTGAGCACGCAAACTGTTTTTGGGGCTCGGGCGAACACCAAATCATTTCCAAATACTTATTACAAATTGAAGGAAACCCAATTGAGCTGCGCTAAAATGCAAAGGTGCTATTGTGGTCATCGCGGTGGCAGCTTCGCCGGCGGCGCCAGCAGCATCTTGAAGTCAACGTGCCACGTCAGCAGAGTGCAGCAGCAGCCGCCACGTCTACGCAGCGATCTCCTATCAGTGACGTCATCGTCCAGGCAAAGCACGCAGCCGACGCAGTTTGTTAAGCGTCCGAGTGTGAAAAGCAAGGTGAACCTGGGCCTGGGTCACTCAAACAGCGAGCTGAGTCGTGACTTCAGCAGGCGCAACTCTGCAGCGACAACTGTGAGTCTCTGCAGCTCCTGCGGCTGCGCTCCACAACAGCAGCAGCAGCGTGAAAGTCGGGTCAAGGTGCTGAGCTGGGGCACCGGTGAGCGGAGGGGCAGCTGCGGCAGCAGTAGCCACAACAACAACAGCCATTGCGAGCACACTGACAATCGACGTCACTATGAGAAACGCGCCTGCGCCTCCAGCCGTCGGCTGACTGAAGGTCAGGGTCAAGTTGAAAGTAGGAGCACAGCAACGCCCTCACCCACGCCCACCCCCAATCAACCCGAGTACAATGACGAAATGCAGCGCCTGCTAGCCCTACAACAGTTTAGGCTACTCAATGCCACCGACTGCTTCAGTACCCGGCGACAGGACGAGCTGCGTCTGCAGCGCGCCTACGACAAACTGGGCGTGGCAGAAAGCCCCAAGGGGCAGAAAAACAAGACGAATGCCTGCAGGCAGGCGGCGTCGACTCCAACGCCCTATGCGCTGCGTCAGAAACTATTGCAGCTGCGACTCCAGGAGGAGCTGGCAAATAACAGAGGCTGCGGAGCAGTGTGTGCACCCTTGGAGCGGAGCTGTGCGCTTAGATTCAATTGCCAGTAGCAACATATATAGTCTTAATTTATATCTATACTATATAATCCTACACATATAAAACTATTTATATAAGCCTTTTGAAACAAAATATATATCCTCAACCAATTTTAATAATAATAAATAATAATAAATGTGGCATGGTTTACGCTCGGAAAGTTTTTGTGAACTTTGGCATGCAACATTTTTGTTTTTCATGCGATTAAATATTCGAATTAACCCGGGCGAACCCCGTAATACCAGCTAGATATTAATTAAAATGAAATATACATAACACTAGCCAACAATATTATTCATTCTGAATATCTACTAGCATATCTCTGACTTATCCCATACGGGAATGGAAGAAAAAGCTTAACAAAACACATTTATACTCTGTTCCCAAAGTGAAAAAGAGTATATTGGGTATAACCGCCAATTTCTTCCACACCCTTGAAGCTAGAGTAACCAAACTTGGTATCAATTGATCAAGTGTCAAGATTTGTCAAAAGCTTGTACTCAAAAATTAATTTGAAATTCTTTTTCAAAGTTATGTTCAATCCAATTTAATGCCCATCTTTAATTTACAACCAAATCGGAGTTCCATTGGATTTGTTTTCTGCTCACAATTTGTTACAACTTATCAACAAAATTATTTGTTGGGCTTCAAATCTAATCTAACAGATTGTGCAACAGCGAAAAAATGTCAAATTTATTTTGATTCCACAACTTCACTTTCAAAATCAAAGTTTCAATCGTTTCTCGAATGCACAACAAAGATTAAACTCGATACAAATGATTTGATCTGAATTGAAAATGTGAACACCTCTGATTCTCCACATTTGGCACTTCAATTGAATTTCTATAGAATGTTTGTCAATTCTAAGCTAAGTATAATCCATTATGAGAGTTTCCAAAAGAAATAATTAAAATATTGATGTTCGTACTCAGAGCAACTAACTGTCTGTTCATAATAAAACAAATCTTATTAACCTAACGTAATAAACACAATCATTATCATCAACTTGAAATGGTAAAGCTTAATTGATTGCAATGATCATCAACTTGAAGTGGCAATAACCAATCAATCAAAGCAATTTTATTGTAATTCATTTATAAGTCTAACGTTTATTCCCATTACTCAGCCATTTTCCAGTTAAAACCACGCGATACCAATCATTTTTATTGCTAGTATGTATTTCATTTTTCATTTTAATAAAACAGTGCTATTTTGTTACAAGTGCTTCATGTTGTTTTATTTTATTGTAATTTTTTTTTTGTTGCGCTTCTTAGTTTAGAATGCATTTTATTTTTGTTTAGTTGTCTTTTCGAATTTTCAAAAATTTATTACAATTGATTTAATTATTTTATCTTTTCTCGAGTTTTATTTACGCAATTTACGATTTTACGTTAGAATTTCTTATATATGTGATTCTTGTTTTTTCAAACAGCCAATATCAACTATAATATTAAATAAATTTGTTGATATCATTGTTTTTTCATAAATTTTCATTCATTTTTGTTTTTTGCATATATGTACGTATGTACGTAGAATTCGATACAACATTAAACAGAGTACTAAAGTGGTTTCGACAAGAGGGTTGTTAGGCTATAGCTGGACATTCAAGTTGAAAACTCGGCTTGCTTACGCGATTGTTTCGGGCGGGGAGATTATACAAACGAAACCATTTTGGGGGTCAGTTTTGCCCGGGCAAGTGAGAGATAAAAGTGAATTTCCATTGCCGACGGGGTTTATTCACTTGCCAGGGCGTACAATGCATGAATAATAAGTATAATACTTGAATGTGGCGGCCTTAAGCACTAGAATGTACCGACTGTTCTTGTCACAAAATACAAATACAAATACAAATACAATTTCACGAATGTATATGTATGTACACAGTGCATGCATCTGTGTGTGGGTCTCTCAGTTGTTTACAATTTTATATTATATATATATATATATATATATATGTATTTATATATGTATATTTTAAACTTGTAGTTCTTGTTTGTAACTTTATCTGTCGCGTCGGTGACGTCAACGGAGGGCACACAGTGCCACTCAAAAGTATGCCGCTCTAAACGCGCTGTTTAACTTTTGCTCAAAAATTGTTGCTTCAAAAAGCATTTCTTGGTTTTATTTAACTTTTGTTTTTTGTTAAACAAATTTGCTGTTTGCAATTGATTTTACTGTTAAGTTAATTATAATTATTGTAGTTTTTTTTGTTTTTTTTTTTGTAATTTTTCATTATATGCACGTTTTCTGGGTTACATACTTAATCGTCAACGCATACAATTTAAAAATATTCACAATTTTTGTTTATTTTAATATTTTTGGTGTAAACAATTCAAACTTATGTACCTTGCAGCTAAATTTACTTTGCTTTTAAAACTAAGTAAACATTTAGTAGAATTTGAATGATGAATAAAATATAAAAAAAATAAATCGCGCTAAAAATATCGTACATACAATAATATTCAACTCCACACACATATCAAAAGCGTTCATTAAAATTTAAAATAATTATAAAATATAACATTGTACCATTTTGCTACATAAAAAAGGAAGAGTTTCTCTCTGCCTGGATTTTGTGCTATGCAAAGAACCAAAAAATGCCGTGCGAGATAAAATGCAATAAATACAACGTTGTGTGTGCACTTTTCGTACCTACTGTACGTTCATATGTGTGTGTGTAGTGTGTGTGTGTGTGTGTGTGTGTGTTTGTTTGTTTGCATTGCGCAAGGGAAAAACTATAACAAAATAAAATTAATACATTAAGAGATATTCTTGCTTATGCAGTGTTTAACACTACAGTTAGTTTGAACTAAAGTGTCTCAATTTGTGTGTTTTTTATGTTTATAGTATTTTGCTTTTTGCTTTTCGTTTTTCAAATGAAAAAAAATAGGCTAATTTGTATGAATTTCTATACCGTTATAACGTTGCTCACGATTCGATTACACATATTCGATAAAAACAAACATTTTGCGCATTAAATTGGTATTTTGTGTGGCCGTTTTTTTGTTGCTGTTTTTTGTTTTTGTAAATTATTGTTACTATTTTGTGTGTGTCGCCTATTTCTTCTTATTTTTATTGTTGGCGCCGCGGGGCGGTGTCAACGGACGCCCTGAGCTACCAAAGTTTGGATAAACAAAACGTCGCTTATCGGCGGGTTTCAATATCTGAAAGGAGCACATTAATGTGTCGTCTACGGACATCATGGCACCTAAAAAGTAAACAAAAACAATTAAGATATCATATCATGGTAGCATCAACGGATTCAACTTCATTAATATTATTTCCTCAATTTTCCACAAAACTTAATCATCATTTTGTTAGTTAGTGCTGAAATTGAGTTTGATATTTGAGCATGCTACTTAAGGTTTTGTTAACATTAGTTGACTTCAATTAAATGCAGTTGTTTAGGTTGGAAATATAATCAGCTATTTTTTTTGTGTCGACTCAAGTTTTTAGCGTCTGTATTACATTCATCAGAAATGATTACCCTAGAGTTTTGAGTGAAATTTGATCAGGAATCAAGTTGTTCTGCTTTAAGTAAACAGCAGCCGAAACGCTCGTATTATTTTGAGGCAGCTTTGTATATTTCATTAAATCAGCGCTGCATATTCCTCCAATTTAAAAGATTACAGCTATGTATGTAACTGTACTGTGTACTTAGAACTGTTTAAATATTTCGGTTGGACTGCAAGGTTATCTCCGAAATCAGTGCTAATCTGAGAGTTATCTATAGAACATTGGCGTAAGTAAACAATTCACATCAGAGATAATACCGACATCTGAGCTGTCTAAAGTCCACTGAGAATGATCAGGGATAACTCACCCGCATTGTCAAATTCACCGCAATAGTTGGGCGCCGAGAAAAGCGTGACCAGCTGCCGCTTGGCAAAGAACTCATAGCCATCTTCAACCACCTGATGTGCCCGACATATGAGGTCAAATTCGTGCTTCTGTAGAAATTTTCCCACAACCTAGTATTGAAAACAATTGCGTATTAGTCTTGATGTCGGTTATCTTAGTTTTCTATTCGTTTACCTCAGCTCCAAATGTGAAGCTCACACCACGATCGTTTTCGCCCCAGCCCATAGTGTCCTTGTCAGGATCGGACCACAACAGATCGCATAGCAGGCCCTGATCTGGCACATCCGTGGGTCGCATTATGCGTCGAATTTGCTCCATTGATGATAAATCGGGACTCAGGCCGCCGTGACAGCAAAATATTTTCTCATCAACAATTGCTGCCACGGGCAGGCAGTTGAAGCAATCCGTAAATGTTTTCCACAGCTTGATGGTGTAACGTCGCTTACATTCATCGTAAAATCTATAAACAAATGAATTATATCAGTAATGTACATATATAAATGGTGCGTGCTTAAATGTTTGACACGAAAGGCTGTTTAAGATGAGCGCATATCACGATATGATAGAAACAGCTGTCACTTTCATCCTGTGTGGAATATCTTTCAAGTTACAATACAATCAATATCCTTAAACGCAAATAACAAATTGAAGTGATAAGAACCGGTACTGCTGTCGAAATGGCGTGCGTAAACACCATTTTATGAATTCCGACACCAAAACTTGACTAATTCGTAAAGTGGGGTGTGATGCAGCCAACTTAACTAAGCCCCTTAAAAGTGTGTCATCTCTCTCCAGTAAGTACTTCCGTATAAATTCTTAATTCTTACAACATACAATTTTATTGTAAGCGATCATCTGGCTTGTGTTTATTGGAGGACATAAAGCAACACTTTCTTGACTGGGCTTCGAACTAGGAACTTCTATCAGAGGCAGATACCCTACCCTACATTAGGTTATGTTTTGAGAAGCATTTTTGAATTTGTGAAATGTAAATGTAATCATCGATAAATCAATCCAAGTATCAAGTTGTTGACATATTATGGATGGTCGATAGTCAGCGCAATCGTTACTAGCGATATTATTGTGTTTTATTTTGTAGATTTAAAGTAAAATTAGGTATTTCTTTCAATTATTCAGTTCAATAAATTAATCGAAACTATCGATATACTTAACGATAGTCTTGTAGCACGTTTTTTATATAAACAAACTACTTACCCGTAGATACGATTAATGCTGGCGCATTCGTGATTTCCGCGCAGCAAAAAGAAATTCTCTGAATATTTGATTTTGTATGCCAGCAGAAGGCATATCGTCTCCAATGACTGCTTGCCACGATCCACATAGTCGCCAAGGAATAGATAATTCGATTCGGGCGGAAAGCCGCCATATTCGAACAGACGCAACAGATCATAGTATTGTCCGTGTATATCACCGCAAATCTTCAGTGGCGCCTCCAGTTCCAACAGTATGGGCTGTGATAGGAATATTTCACGCGATTTCAGGCACAAACTGCGTATTTCGCTCTCCGATAGTTGCACATTTTTGCCCGGGCGTGCACCACGCACTGAAATCCCAAAGTAAACGATGCATGTATATATCTTATTGGATTTTGGTGTCTCTTAGGTGCGGGTCACACTCACCTTCCAGTAAACGCGAGATAATGCTGTCAATGTTCATGATGTCGGACATGTTTTGCTGCGGCTCCAAACGTTGCTGCTGCTGTTGCCTCTGTTTCTGCTTCTAGTTCTCCTGATACCTGTGTCTGTTTTCTTATCTGTTTACCTGCGTCTGCTACTGCTGCTGCTGCCAGTGCTTTTGGTTCCGTTATTTGAGCGTAAGCTTATGTATTTTCGGTATACGTTATGTATGTTATTTCATCGATGCATGGGTGGGGGGCATGGGGCGGAGGTAAACTTGTGTGTGTATATATGTGTGTAGGAGTGTGTGTGGTCTTCAGGTAATATATGTACTTTACAGCGCTGCTGCTGCGGTATTTCAGTACCTCACTTGTTACGCCATGTACGTTCAGCGTTTGTCACTGGTTTGTGTGTTGTTCCACTGCGTTTTAAAGCATGTATTACGATTTATTTAGATTTCTGCGACGTCAAGAAATTTTTTCGCGCAACCACACTTCGCCGCATCGCAATCTGAATTCGCCGTTTATGCATATCGATAAGGTTAATGTACAAACATCGATAGCTTGCGCTCAAATTGCCACCTTAGCAGCGTTGCCAGACAGCATATCGCTCTAAATTGTCGACCCTGGCTCATTTGAAATTTAAACAAAATGCGTTTTATGTGAACTAGTAGATATTTTGTTTATTTTTCTCATTTTACATCGTCTTCGTCATCATCAATGCTTTTGCCACTACTCAGCGTATTGAACATGACACGCTTGCGTGGCAACGGCACCGGTCTGGGCTGTTGCATCTGTACCAGCGTCGTACCGGACCTGGAACCCACTTGAGCGGCAGGCTTGGCCAGCAACTGCTCCAGTTGCATCTTAAAATTGCGATGTTGCTGCTGTCGCGGCGGACTTGAGCTGGGCGACTGCTCACTGGTGGCCGATGCCTCCTCATCCTGTGATATCGATGTACGCTCCTCACCTGCCTCATTATCCTCGTCATCGTCGTCTGTGGTTGCCAGCAACGCGCTTCTACGTTTGGGCACATCTATTGGTTGCAGCGGCGTCTTGTTCTTCAAAAGCACCTGGGCGCGATCAGGCATCTTAGCGGAACAGAGTTTCTCAACAAATTTACGTATGCGGTTGCGCGTCGCATAGAAATTGGGGTGTTCCTGAATTAAATTGCTAGATGTAGTAGTTAATGGATTTATGTATACATCTCCTACCAGTTTAAGCTTGTTGCGATGCTGAGCCAAATCGGCAGTCACGCGTTTGAGGGATGCGTTGGTTATACTCTTCGACTTCATGTTAAAGCCATGCGGATTCAGCTTAACACTGACCAACTTGCGTGCATCCTTGCGAGTCAGCGGCGGCGTCGGCTTCTGTGGGATTCTAATAAGACTAGGCATTACTAAATCTGTTTTATCATGTGAATTTAATGTTGTAGAACTTCTACAGTAGAAGCTTAACATACTCCATATATCACACATATCATGCCATATATCATACTCGCCGCATAGCATGACTTGCGTCGAAAAAAGTGTGATACGACAACTCATATGACACTGCCTTTGCATATGACAAGATTTTGTCATATTATGAGGCAAGTGTAGTTTATAAATACAAATGGTTTTATGGGGACTTTCAATTTGTAATTGAACAATTTCTTATATGACAACCACAGCTAATTTTTGTGCTCTTTGATTTTACTAGATGTCGTCATACACATGCGGCGGCATTTTGTTCATAAATATATGACAACTAATTTATAACGATAGTGGAAGCTCTGCTTTGATATGACAACAAAGCGACATATATTTACATATGTATGACACATATCGACTGTAGAGAGTCGGTTCAGAATTGTTTACTTACTTTCTTTTTGGCGACTTGAATACTTGACGCTCCGGTTCGGAGGTCAAGATTTCGCTGCCATCATCGGTAATACTCCCCTCCTCGCTGAGGCTTTCACTTATGTCAGTAGTTTCGTGCGTCTCTGCCAGGCTGACGCTGGTCGTGGCCTTGCCTCTTGTTGGCTCAGCAGTGGGCTTTGTGTAGGTTGGATGACTGCCTGAACTACTACCGCTGGGAAGCTCTGGGACTTGGTTAAGCGACTTCCTCGGATGACTGCCCGAACTGCTGCCACTGGGAGGCTCTAGGACTTGGTTAAGCGACTTCCTCGGATGACTGCTGGAACTGCTGCCACTGGGAAGCTCTGGGACTTGGTTAAGCGTCATCCTTGGGTGATTGCTGGTACTACTGCCGCTGGGCAGCTCTGTGACTTGCATAGTCGTCTGTTTTGGTGTTTGCGGCTGCGATATCTCCGGCTGCGATGGCAGCTCTTCTATGGAATAGGTATCATCGTCGCGCTTTGGGATAACAAACTCACTTTCCACCTGGCGTTTAATGTGCTCCATGTCGGTCTCCTCCTTCTTGGGCAGCGGTTTGGGAATCTTGGATGCGGTTTTAGTATGCTGCACAACCACAGCGGGCTCTTTAGGCACGCTAAGGCGCTTCAGCTCTCGCTCTAGTGCCTCTAGCTTATCCTTGTAGCCAATTTCCAGATGGTATACCACCTCCTCCAGCTTGCTGGCACTGACCTTGCCAATTTCGGCCACCTTTTCAGTAAGTATGCGCTCCAAATCTTCCAGGCAAGGTGTGGCCACCCGCTCTTCAGCCGTCGTGGGCAGAACCGTTGTAACTTTTGTTTCTGCAAACTGCTTGGTCTGCTCCAGCGCATTGCTTAGATTTCCTAGCTTTTGATTGATGTCCTCGATGAACTGTTCGTTGGTGTGCTTGAACTGGGTCTGCCAGGCCTCGAAGCAGGTCAGGCGCTCGGCCAGCCCATGGAGCTGCTCCTTACGCTCGCTAGCCTCGCTATCCACCGCCTCGCTACTGAGCTCGTCCTTTTCCTTGGATTCAGCCAGATTGCTTTGTATGCCCACATTGCGCATGGCTAGTGTCCCAGTTGCCTGATCCTGTCGCCTCGAGCTGCCACTGCGCTCCTTAATGTTTCGCTCAGCCGCATTGAGGCGCTCCTTCAGCTGCTTGATCTCCAGCTCCATTTTAATGGTATTAATCAGCTGCATATCGTTGTCCTTGTCCCTGGCGGCACCGCCAGCCAACGATGTGGTGGGCGTGCCAACGCGATGCTTTCGCCCAATGTGAATGTTGAGTGCCTCGTTGCTAATGAAGTTCTTGGTGCATAGATGACAGGGAAAGACCACCTCGCGTATGGCCTCGATCTGGGTGATCTTCTTGTGCAGCTGCAGAATCTCACTGTTCGATTCGCTGAGGGATTGGCGTAGATGGGCCAGCTCCTGCTGGGCCGTTGCATGCGCCTCGCGTAGCTCTCCGACGCTCTCATCCAGGTAGGTGCGACAGCAGAGCAGATACTGTATGGCATACTGCGACATTATAAAGTACTTGGCTATGCCGCTATCCAGTATATGCGTCTCCAGCACCGTCCCTAGGGGCGCCTCCGACAGATGCTGCAGTGCATTGTCCACCACCTCCAGGTTCTGCTCACGCAAAATGCGATCCGTTTCGTAGGAACCTGCGGGCAACTGTCAGCGAGCATGTCCTTGGGCTAACCATTTGCCAAACTTACCCATCAGTCGCCAATCCAATGGCACATCCCGGTACTGCCGCAGCTTGAAACCCGCCTCTCGCATCATCTGGGGAAAGTTTCCTTTGTAGCCCATTTTGCCTGCATGTGAATGGCTGAAAGCGCAAGTTGTTTATGCCGTCTTTTCTTAGCTGTTGACTCTATTTGCAAACAACTAACTTCGATTGTTTGCTCCAATTCCCTTCGCATTTGTTGTCATTTTGTGAGCGTTGCCAGGCAACCACTGACAGTTTGTGTCGTTGACGGTGTCAGCTGGTCGGGAACCAGGCTCACTTAATTCTCGGGGGTAGGTTAGCGAAAGACCCAACCAAACTACATACATTTAAGTCGCGTTCTAACGCAGCTAGCACACTCTATCCAAAAACAAAATGGGTAACAAACAAGTGGATTTCTTAAACAGACTTCACAGATACAAATTATAGTTTAATTTTAGGACTTTCCCATAATTCTTTTATACTTTTTTGATACTTAGTTTAATTTTAATACCTAACATATTGTCCCTCCCCCAAACTGCCACTACTGCAACACAGGTGTCCCAATATCTATCTAGCACATCCTTGCTGATTGCACCCACTTTTTCAATGCACGAACAAAATACTTTCCCAACTCCAACGCACTAATCCCTAATCTACACCCACCAAACCCAATATCCTATCCCTCATCTAACTCCTCAAAGAAACGAATGTCTATCCATCTCACCTAACCCATAAAACACTCAACATGTACATATACTTTCATCCACAACCAAAATAAACCAAAGATAATTACAATACCGTCCCCATTTTATACGCCAATACACCACACACCCACAAGAACAACACCATTACAATTAATATAAATAATACACACCTAAGCTGTAAATAATTGTAAATAAACCTAGCTTAAGGCCTACGCTATAGCTTTAGTATTAGTTCGTATGTAATTTTTATAATGCATAGGAACACGTAATAAATAAATAAATAAATACATAAAATACTCATACTGGTATTTATTTTAATCCATTAATCATTTTGCATATGCCTAAATAATATTCAATTCTTCTTGGCATTTTTATATACATACATATATACTCGGACAACAAATTTGTTTAAGATACAGGCTGTTTTTACTCCCTGTTCCCATAAAATGTGTATAAAGAGGGTATTAAATCTGTGCAAATGTATGTAACAGACAGGAGACATCTCCGACCCTATAAAGTATATATACATATATATCTGTCCGCATGAACGCGTCATCTCAGCAACTATAAGACCTGGAGCCACCAAATTCGGAATGTAGGTTCCTGTTCAACATACGTCTTTCAAGCTTCCATAAAAAAATGTACCCGAGTTCCACGCATAATATTTCTTTCGTCTAAGCACAATACAATTTTTAAAGCATATTCCCGCATATCGAAAGAAATCAAGGCTCAAAAAGAATCAATCAACAAGCACAATTTTAAAATCCTATTTAAAGGTATAGTTAGGATTATAAATAAATTAAAGTCATTATTATTGTCATATATTGTATAATCAAAATTACTTAAACACAGAAGTATTTGAAGAGAGGAGTACATTGAAAGAAATACAATACATACATATATGGACATATGTTTATAGACATCTGTATACATACATACATAACTAGCTTATATTCATATCTCTATATTCATTTGTGTATATATGTATGTATGTATGCATAATCATGATTGTAAAATGGATTCAGAGCACTATATAGTTGGGTGCAGAGCTGGGTATTTCTTAGTCAAGGCCATGCTATCTATTTATTATAAGCGAATCCTTAAAAACAGACAGACAGACATTTAGTTTCGACCAGATCATCTGAGAATTAGGCACTCTGCGCCTTACGACTATGAATTTTGGACATTAGACTAACTAAAATTCATACATGGAATTTAATGCGAGCAATCTATCTATTCGTCCCGTTTGGCCAGATCCTCTAAGAATTTGGCACTCTGCGCCTTAATTTGTTTGCGATTCGGGACATTCGCATTAGTTTTGTTCTCCTGTATGAGATCCTCCTCTGGCGAGATGACCTGTGGATCGTCCTCATTGACGCGCTCGTACAACTCAAGGCTGGCCAGGAAATCAGCATGATACTCATCTTTATTGCGCTTAATCATCGCCGGCTTCATCTCCACCAAGTAGCCCTTCATCATTTTGTATACCTTACGCTTTAGTATATGCATTACTATGTCAACTGGGGAAAAAAACAAAAAAAAACATTTAAAATACATTCTTTTTAGTGCAAGGAGGCTCAACTCAACTGTTCTCTTCGTAAATCTCTGGGGCTGCAGCCCGCATATTGAGCATCTCGAATTTGAGAAGCGGCAACTTCAAATAAGAATTCGGATAGTGATTACGTAATGATTTAGGCTGACGATCTATATGCCGCAGAATTTCAACTAGATTCCAAATGCTTACGCTGTGGTAGTAAATATTCAAGTTAAAGATTAGGGATCGGTGCGGGATAGCATAACTATCCCGAACACTCCGCAAGCAACAAAAAAATATGAAGAATAGGAACCTTATACGAAAATTAATTAAGCTATTTATTTTACCAGGCATTCCGCTCTGAACGGAAGGGAAAACGGTTTTGAGGGACGGGCGAGTTCGGGATAGAATCAAATTAATATCAGATGCTTACCGCAACAGCACATAGGCATCGCCTCGATTTTTTAGATGATCCATTGTTTCCCTCTCAAATTCCTCGTCTCTTTGCAATGATTTTCTCAAGTCCTTAATGCGCTCAAGACGACTGTTATGGAAATAAATATTTCGTATATTGAAAACACTAGTTAGTTAACTGCTTACTTGATTTCCTCCTCGGATAGATTGTTTACCAGCACGCTCTTCAACACAGTAGCACATTTCATTTTGGTCTCGAGCATTTCATGAGCCAGCATATCATTCTCGATCAAACGATGAAGCTTCTCATTATTATCCACCTGACTCTTCATGCTGCAGAGAAAAACCTAGATAAAAGTCATCAATGATCCATCAGCGCTTACCGCGGATAAATCTCCCTAGCCTGCGAGCACAGTGTCACAAATTTCACCTCCTTGATGGTCTTCTCAATAGACTTTAACACAAGCTTCAAAATTATCATGCTCTTCGTCTCCCGCACATATCGCTTGGGGTCTGCGGTTGCAGAGATCTCATCCTTGCGCCTTTCAAGTACGTGACTCACGGACAAAGCTGGCTTTTTCAGTGAAGCCAACATTTGTAGCTTGGCTTGAAGATTTTTGCGTGATTTATCTTCCAGCTGTCGATATTCGTAGTTGAGCTCCCTAAACTTGGCTATGGCCGGCATGCCCAAATAAAGTATGTGTTTAATGAAATTCGACTGATCCTCCATGTCGGCGCTGAGGGATCGTAGAATGGGCTCATAAAATATCTCATCATGCAGCAGCACTTGTATCATTTTCTTATATGTGTTATTTATGGTCTTGATTGCCTTCAAGCGCACATTGGAGTTCTCGATTCTCTTGATAAATTGACGCGACTTAAGCTCCTCCTCTAGAACATACTCATTTTGATACTTGATACGATTTTCTAGCACGGCGCGATCCAGCTATACAAAGGATGAAATGATGAATATCAAGAAATTCCCGACTATAGAGTACTCGTATACTAACCAGCAATTCTCTGTATTCATGCTTTCGCTGGCTCAAGAGAAACTCTAGACGGTCCCGCTCCTTGCGCAGGACAAAAGTGCGCTGATTGATATTATCCACAACCAAGTGTATGGGCATCTTCTGGTAGAGACGCTGCATGTCCTTGTGATTGATCAGGAAGTTGCGTATCTTGTGCCCGTTATTCGCGGACATGACGTTGTGCAGCTTGGCGCGTCCATCTTTGCACTGCTTCTTCAGTCGCTTGCTTTCCCGAAAGTAGCGCTGTCGATTGGCCTTCGTCTCATAGCGCTTATAGATCACGCGACGGCCTAAAAGACAGCTTGTGCTCAACACCACAGGACGCGTTCATACCTTCAACCGAGTGCGGTACTTACTCAGCAAATCGGTCATCCCACTATACTGCTCGGTCAACGAGGTGGGCGTCCAGCGATCGTCGACCATCACGTGCTGGCGCACAAAGGACACGCCAAAAAGTCCATGGAATCTTAACGATCGAGGATGTACTGGCTTTGGTGCCAGGACATCTCGATCCTGGGTCTTTGCCCGCCGAGGGTGGTATGATAGGCTCTTCTCTCGCGTAAAGCATGGCATTGTTATGTATTTTTAAATAAATAAATAAATTATTTTTGGTAGTTTTATTTTTATTTATCTCAAACAATTGTAATTAAGTGTGCCTAACAGTTGAAAGAATTGTAATAATCTGAATAAACAAGGAATGTAAAGTGTAGCTAGAAAGCATTTTCATGGATTCCTACAAAAATATTTGTAATATTTATGATCAAATTTTCGGATTTTATCTATTTTTTCCACAACTATTTTTCGATTCGAATGGATTTTAAATCCATAGTTTTCTTGCATGTATTTATATATATTTAATTGAAAGGCGCTCTTTTCCTCATAGCTCAATTTTATTATATGAAATTCGCCTTTATATACAGGTACTCCAAAATAATTTTACACCCCAGCCTTATATCCGCCCGTAGGGCATGGATTTCTCTATATCATGCCAGACAAAAACACAATAGATCGAATCAACATGCATTTATATATTATTAAATGTATAAATACATATTCAAATGTATATACTAGTTGATGCCATTATTCGAAATGCTCTTTCCGTAAGAGAACCTATTCATACCGTTTGGAAACTTGCTCTATAAATTTAGCACTCTGCGCCTTAATCTGTTTGCGACTCGGTACGTTGGCATTGGTCTTCTGTTCCTGTAGCAAATCATCATGGATATTCGCTGCCTGTTGCTCGTCCTCATCGTCCATTATTGAATCTTTCCGGGTGTTCAGGAATTCGGAATGATACTTTTCCTTACATTGCACAATATCCGACTTCATCTCCACCTTGTATGCTTTCAACAGCTTGTAAAGCTTACGCTTTAGTGTATGCATAAGCTTTTCCACTATGTAAAGAAACAATAATGAAGGCAAGTTATTTTAAGTAGGGTGAACAAACTCAACTGTCTTCCTCGTAAAGGTCTGGTGCTGCTGCGTACATATGGAGCATCTCAAATTTGAGAAGTGGCAACTTCAAATAAGAATTCGGATATTGTGTGCGAAACACCCGTGGAAGATGATTGACATGCCGCAAAGTTTCCATAATGCTCCAGAGACTGATGCTGTGTTGGTGAAGAAGGTAATAGAATGGAATGCGATGGAAGGCAAGGCAACATCATAATAGAAAATAAATAGACAAGATTAAATAGATTACAACTGAAGATTTTAAATTATAAACAAGTAAGAATGCTATAGTCGAGTATACCCGACTACAAAACTCCCTGTACCCAGGTCAAAAATTTCCGATCACATCTATGTACGTACACTTACACATTCACACACACATACACAAAAGACGCACACACACGAGCGACAGCTCGAGCGCAGCGCAAGCGAGGCATTTTAAGTTGTTGCTGTGCTGCTGGAGCGCGGGGGGAAGGCGCTCCAGCACTGAATCTTGTTTGTTGAATAACTTCCGTGTTTGTTATGATCGACTTGAAATTTAGACAGTAGATTAAGAGTGACTAAAGTATTGTACATGCCAAATCCCAAATCTATATCTTGATAATTGTAACTGTAAAACGGTTTTTATCGAAAAGCGGGGAAACGGGGGGAGATATCTCAAATCTAAAATAAACTTAACCTGCTCCCGCTATACACAAACCTACATTCCAAATTTGGTGTCTCTAGCTCTAATAGTTGCTGAGATCCTTGCGTTCATACATACGGACGGACAGACGGACAGGCAGACGGACATGGCCAAATCAAAATCTCTTTTGATACTGATCAAGAATATATATACTTTATAGGGTCGGAGACGGACTGACAGACGGACATGGCCAAATCCAAATCTCTTTTGATACTGATCAAGAATATATATACTTTATAGGGTCGGAGATGTCTGCTTATACCTGCACAGATTTAGTACCCCCTTTTTACCCATTTTATGGGTACAAGGGGTAAAAACACTCTACAGTACGGCGGGTCTTTTTTTCTCAAAAGGCGTCCACCAAAATGAAAGTGTACGAAGAATTCTGAGAAAAATTCACCAAGAAACTATGGGTCGAATATCAAATCCTAGCTTCCGCTGAGAAGCATAAAGATTCCAGTCTTCCGCCTCTTTTCTCGCCCGAAAAAGTTGACCCGCCCTACTATAAACTCTATTCCCATTGTAATTATTTCAGCCATTTAGGGGGCGGGCTCTATAATCTTTCAAGAAAATCGCCAGGACTTCTGAGTGTAACCAGAAACCCAAAATAACCAAAGTCATCCAATATTTTCGCCTCATCTATGGCTTACCGGAACATAACAATGGCATCGGCTCGATTTTTTAAATGCTCCAGAGTATTTTGCTCGAATTCCTCGTCTTGAGCCAACATTTTTCTCAGGTCCCTAATGCGCTCGAGCCGACTGTTGGACATTACTAATGTAAGTAAATTACAAATTGTATATTAAAGAGACGCTTACTTAATCTCCTCCTCGGATAGATTGTTGACTAGCACGCCTTGAAACACACTGGTGTATTCCATTTTGTTTAGGAGCATCCGATGGCACTGCATCTTGTACTCTAGAATGCGATGTAGTTTTTCATTGTTATCCACTTGGCCCTTTACTCTGCAATCAGACATGCATGTAGATATGTATAATAGTTTGTCTGTGACTGAACGGGACTTACCGCGGATAGATCTCCTTGGCCTGCGAACAAAATGCCACTAATTTCAAATTCTTGATGGTCTTTTCATTGGCCAGTAACTGATATCTGAGCGTCATCATGCTCTTCGTCTCCCGCACATAACGCTTGGGGTTTGCGGATGCGGAGATTCCCTCTCTGGTTTTCTGATGTGTAATGGAGGCCGCATGAGCGGGCTTCAAAAGTGCGTTCAGCATTTGTATCTTTGACTGAAGGTTTTTGCGTGACTTAGCCTCACACTGTCGAAACTCGGAACTCAGCTCCCTAAACTTGGCAATGGCCGGCATACCCAAATAGAGAATGTGTTTTATGAAATTCACCTGATCCTCCATGTCGCCATCGAGAGAGCGGAGAATGGGCTCATAAAATATTTCATCATTCAACAGCACCTGTACCATTTTCTTATATGTAGTATTAATGGTCCTAATGGCCTTAAGGCGCACATTAGAGTTTTCAATTTTCTTGAGCAATACACGCGATACGAGGTCCTCCTCCAGCATAAACTCATTCTCATACCTGATGTGATTTTCCACCTCGCCGCGATCCAGCTGAACATAAAGCACGTTGATGAGTATTAATCATATTTTTTTTTAAATTTTACTAACCAGCAGTTCCCTGTATTCATGCTTTCGCTGACTCAAGAGAAACTCTAGGCGATCCCGCTCCTTGCGCAGGACAAACGTACGCTGATTGATATTGTCCACAACCAGGTGTATGGGCATCTTCTGGTAGAGACGCTGCATGTCCTTGTGCTTGATCAGAAAGTTGCGTATCTGGTGAGCATTATTCCCGGTCGAGATCTTCTGAAGCTTGATGCGACCATCATAGCACTGTGACTTCAATCGCTTACTCTCCACCAAGAGGCGTCGGCGATTGGCCTTCGTCTCATGGCGCTTGTAGATCACGCGATGACCTAAGGAATAGCTTAAACTCAGGACCATATACCATGTATATATATGAACCGACCACTTACTCAGCAGATCCGTGAAGTTAACAAACTGCTGGGATAACGAATCGGGCGTCCAGTGTTCGTCAAAAATCAGATGCTGCCGCACAATGGACATACCAAAGAGCCCATGGTATTTCATGGAGCGAGGTCGAACTGGCTTTGGCGCAACTACATCTCTATCATTCTTCTTGCGCCGAGGGCGGAACGATAGGCTCTTCTCCCGCATAAAACAGGGCATCACGAGTGTATTTTTTTATATTTTTTTATATTTTTAGATATTTTTGAACTATTTTTGAACTATTTATTATATTGATTATTTGTGTAATGTTGTGTACCTAACTATTGTGTGGTGTAATATTGTCTGAATGAATTTGTTGCCCTTAAACAGGCTCCTAATGTGGAAAAGTTTTCCATGGCCTGCTCCACCAATTTGAAATTACTGACATTCTGCATATAATGGCTGTCCAGGAAAACGCTATATTGGAGACGGAAAAAGAATCCATTACCAATGACCTTTGGCATTATTGTTGCTCGAACTGTACGTAATGTACGTAAGCATAGAATTTAGACAATCTTAGTCTTTACACTTAACGTCCAATGAATGTTACCCATGTCGTGTCAGTAAGTAGTGTTAAATACAAACTTATCAAATTAATTACAATATAAAACAAGTAAGAACGTTTCAGTCCGACGTACCCGACAGCAAAATACTCTGTTTCAAGTCCGGTATAATTTGGTTATTTGAGAGCTGGAAAAGAGACGTGAGAAAAACCCTAGTCGATATTTAAAATTTGTTGATTCTACCTGTACAGGTGCGGGAAATATAGATTTTGCTCATTTTCGGGGGAGTAAGAGGGGGTGTCCAAAATATTTTAATGCAGACCTATCAAGGAGTTTAACATTAGCCTGTATGCCAAATTTGGTGACTATAGCTTTAAAAATGTGAAAGAATGGTTTGCGCCAAATTGCGTGGGTTGGGGTCGGGGTGGATGGGCGACGTTGGCACTTTATAAACTGAGGGTATACACCAACATGTGTACCAAATTTGGTTTCTGTAACTTCAAGGGTGTGATGGAAATGCCTTCATACGGACAGACAGACAGACATTGGACAAACGAAATATATGCTTTTTGTACAAAAAAAGTTTTTTAAACAGTAAACCAAGAACGATTTGTTGAAATCAAATTGGTAAGGTTTGATGCCTCTAGCTATACAAATTTAGAAGATTTGAGGTGTTTGGGGTAGGCATGCCAATAAGGTCTTGACGATTTATCTGACGCGGGGATAGACCAACATCTGTACCGAATTTGATAGCTCTTCAATATACGAACGAACAGACGGACACAAACCCAACATACTCATCACTTTTGGAACTGATCTTGAACGCAAAAATAGGTTAGACGTATTTTGGTATGTGCGGCAATTCTGTCTGCTCGATCGTGGCAAACCTCCGTCCTTTCATGTGTCTTGTCAGTTTTGGGAACAATAATCAATTCTATAGATGAGTAGCTCATTTTTCATAGCTCATTTGAGTCTTGAGCGATCCTGAAGGTAAATACTCATACATATGTTTGTGTAAGTGATTGAAAAGTGGAGCTTAGAACAGATCTGAAGCATTATCGTCACACAAAAATCAAAGAAATATATTTGTGTAATTTATGTACACTGTGTACATGTATATTTTAATAAATATTTAGCTTAAATTATATTGATATAATTAATTGTACACGGAACCTATTAAACTAACCACAAATGTGAACCTATTTTTATTCTTCCTCCCGTTTGGCAGCTTCCTCTACAAGTCTGGCACTCTGCGCTTTAATCTGTTTGCGACTCGGTATATTGGCCATGGTCTTATCCTGCAGTAGATCACTCTCAAGCACCGCAACTTGTTCGTTGTCTTCATTTATGCTTCCGTCCATTCGAATAGTGTCCACGAAGCAGGAATGATACTCGTCTTTACTGTGTATTATGTTCGCATCCATCGACTCATTAAAGCCCTTCATCAGCTTGTATACTTTACGCTTGATTGCATGCATAAGTTTGGTATCTATGTAAAAAGAACAGAATCAGAAGAGATTTCCTTATGTGCGGTAGTTCAACTCAACTGTCTTCCTCGAAAAGACTTGGTGCTGCAGCGTACATATTGAGCATCTCGAATTTGAGGAGTGGCAACTTTAAATACGAACTCTGATAGTTATACCGTAGCATTTTGGGCTGACGATCTACGTGCCGCAAAATTTCCACAAGGTTCCAAAGACTAACGCTGTGATAGTAAAAGTATTGAAACAGAATTACGAAAAATCAACAAAAATGTTCCGAATTATAGTTTTTAAGCTGTTCCACAAAAAATATCTGTAAATAATTACAATTTTAGTTTTGTTTCATTTTCATTTATCTTATAGATGCCACTACTTATAGCATAAAACTGATTTAATAGATATATATACAGAAAAAAGAACAATGTATAGACGATCCTAAAAGCAATGTGGACCTGATTCGAAAAGTTAATTTGGAACAGGTCTGATAATGAAAAACACATACTATATGTTTATACGAGTATGCCACAACACCAAATTAAATCTAAGACTTACATACTATGAAAGTTGTTCCTATTTGTGGTTCCAATCAAGTTCTGGAAAACTTCGGCTTAGAAAGTTTTTACTTTGAGTCAGTGGAATGAAAGATATTTCAACATAACTTTAAAAAGGATAAAGTTGTATCATTGCAAAACGATTCGGAAAGAAAAGTACTCGGAAATGGAAACAGGCCGGTATCTGTATGTACATATATCAGTGTATTTACTATTTAATGCTTACCGCATCATCACATAAGCATCGGCGCGATTCTTTATATGCTCCATACTGTCCTGCTCAAATTGGTCGTCATCATGCAAGATTTTTTTCAAGTCTCTTATGCGTTCAAAGCGACTGTTGGGCATTAGATTACAAGAAAATGAAATATGATATTTTGAACAGCGGCTTACTTAATTTCCTCCTCGGATAGATTATTAACTAAAACTTCCTGAAACACGGTAGCACATTTCATCTTAGTCTGGAGCATCTTATTAGTCTGCACACCACTTTCGATCATGCGATGTATAGTTACATTATTTTCTATTTGTGACTTAACGCTGCAAAATGAGATTAGAATATCGTTTCTTAGTGGTATTTACGTTTCTTATTTACTATTGGCTTACCGCGGATATATCTCCTTGGCCTGCGAGCAAAGTACCAACAATCGTAAGTCCTTGATGGTGCTTTCAATTTCTACCATCTCCTTCCGGAGCTTAGTCATGCTCCGCGTTTCACGCACATAACGCTTGACTTCCTCGGATGTAGTAGTTCTTCGTTGTTGCTTTGCAGGTGGGGGACCCACAACAGCGGCAGGCTTCTTTAATGAGGCCAAGAACTGTATCTTAGACTGAAGATTTTCGCGTGCCTTTTCTTCCAGATGTCGATACTCATGGTTGAGTTCCTTAAACTTGGCGATGGCTGGCATGCCCAAATAGAGAATGTGTTTTATGAAATTTGCCTGATCTTCCATGTCCCCATCGAGAGAGCGAAGAATGGGCTCATAAAATATTTCATCATTCAATAGCACCTGTACCATTTTCTTATATGTAGTATTAATGGTCCTAATGGCCTTCAGGCGCACATTCGAGTTTTCAATTTTCTTAAGCAATACACGCGATCTCAGCTCCTCTTCTAGCACAAACTCATTCTCATACCTGATGAGATTCTCCACCTCGGCGCGATCCAACTGTACAGAATAATAATCAGTATCGAAACACTCGGTTACAGGTTTTGCACTCACCAGCAAATTTTTGAATTCGTGCTTTCGCTGACTCAAGAGAAACTCTAGGCGATCCCGCTCCTTGCGCAGGACAAACGTGCGCTGATTGATATTGTCCACAACCAGGTGTATGGGCATCTTCTGGTAGAGACGCTGCATGTCCCTGTGCTTGCTCAAAAAGTTGCGTATCTGGTGCGCATTATTTCCGGTCGAGATCTTTTGAAGCTTGATGCGACCGTCGCTGCACATGAGCTTCACTCGCTTACTTTCTGAACGGAGGCGCCTACGATTGGCCTCCGTCTCATGGCGTTTGTAAATTACGCGACGGCCTAAGGAAGAGTATCTTCAAGGGAAATTCATTTATATGAGTCGACCTCTTACCAAGCAAATCTGTGAAACGAAGAAACTGCTCAGTCAGCGAGTTGGGCGTCCATTTCTCATCAACTATTAGATGCTGACCGGCAATGGATATGCCAAAGAGACCATGGTATCTCATGGCACGAGGACGAACTGGCTTGGGTGCCATCTCATCCCTATCATTTGTGGTATCCCGCCGAGAGCGGAATAAAAGGCTCTTTTCACGTGTGAAGCACGGCATTGTGGTTATGTTTGTATTTAGGTATCTTTCTGTTGAGTATGTACTAATGTAAGTATGTATACTTTGAATGAGTATCTTGGTTGTGAAGTGTTTGTTGTTTGATATTAAGTTGATAGCTATAGAACGGGTTGCTCGATAATCACTTCTGATACTCTGTTTCCAAATAAAATATTTGGATAAATAGTAAATTGTGTTTTTGCAATGTCTTTTTTCTCGACACTCTTAAGGCTAGAGTAATCATAAACCTGTGTCGAGATTTTGCTAAGCCCCTTTCCGATCCCAAACTATTTTCTTTATGAAGATATCGTTCTGTAGAGTATATACAAACTGACCAAAGTTGATAAAAATTCAATCACTGTAGCCGTTATAGGGACAATCGGTCAAATATTGAGTTATATAAAAACTTTTGTCTATTCATTTTATTAAAATCGGATCACAATATCATATAGCTGTCATAGGAACGATCAGCCGAAAATTAAGTTGTACTTGTACTTCTTTGTATATGAAGATGTTTGGACCGAACTCACCAAATCGAAGTTTCATTATGTTTTGTGCATGCTGACCAAATTTGCTCAAAATCGGACCAACATATCATATAGTTGCCATAGGAATGATCGGTCACAAATTGAATTTTTGTATAAACAAAAAAAACGGCTATATTTGGCGTGCCGAAGCTAGTATATATCCTTGTATTAATGATTTTTAAGAACCTCCATTTTCGTCTGATTGTTCCAATGGGAGCTATATAATAAAGTGGTCCGATTTTGATCAATTTATAAAAAACCACATGAAGTATAATGAAACTCGCAATTGTTGTGTAAAATTTTTGGATGCAATACTTGTATACGTCCAAAGCTACATCAGTGGCAGGCATTTCTACATCAAATGCGGCGATGCAACATCATCAACGAGGAACATATGCGCTGGTGTGCCGCAAGGCAGTGTACTTGGGCCGATATAAAACTTTATACGGTCTATACAGCTGACATGCCTGTTAGCCCACAACGAGGTCTGTTAACTGCCACTTACGCCGACGACACAACATTCTTAAGCACAGCCGACACCCCCAGGAAGCTTCAGAGGCCATCCAATGTCAAGTGGACAGCCTGAGCATTTGGCTGAAGAGTTGGAACTTTTCTGTCAACGCAGATAAGTCTTCCCAGACTACCTTCACCCTCCGCAAGGGTAACTGTCCACCTGTTCACCTCGATGATGCCTTAATCCCTATGGAAGCATACCCTAAATATTTGGGCACGCTGGATAGAAGGATAGAAGGCTGACTTGGCGAGCCCATCTACTCCGAAAAAGGAAGCAAGTAGAGGAAAGGCTCCGGAAATACAACTGGCTAATTGGCAGGCAGTCCAAGTTGAAGCTGGGTCAAAGACTAGGTGACTAGAATCAGCGATCGCTACATCGCTAGACTTCTGAGCCACCCCAATCCACTAGCTTTGAGTCTGATGGAAAACAGCACAACCACAAGACGGCTCCGAAGGAAGCAGCATCCTCCTGCACATCCTTGACCTCCCGCTGGACTAATAAACAACCCCCCACTCCCATTATGTACAAACCCTCCCCCAACCCAACCCTTCAATATAATAAATTAAATTATGAATTGTTAATGTTTTGTTATAAAATTTAATTATTGCCTTCTATTCGGGCAGATGTTAAATACAATTCGATATAGATTAAGATCCAAAAAAAAAAACAAGTAAGAATGCTATAGTCGAGTATACCCGACTACGAAACTCCCTGTACCCAGGTCTAAAACATTCATTCACATCTACGTCCACTTACACATACACACACACATACACAAAGACGCACAGGCGCCAAAAGCGACAGCGCAAGCGAGGCATTTTAATTGTTGGCTGTGCTTCTTCTTCCCCCTCTCGCTGCATTACTGAATCTTCTTTCGTGAATAACTTCCGTGTTTATTATCCGATCGACTTAAAATTTGGACAGTAGATTAAGAGAGACTTAAGTATTGTACATGCTAAATCTAAAAGCTATATCTTGAAAATTGTAAAACGGTTTTTATCGATTTGCGGGGGAACGGGGAGATATCTGAAATATGAAACAAACTTGATCTGCGTATGCTATACAGGTACCTACATTTCAAATTTGGTGTCTCTAGCTCTTATAGTTGTTGAGATTGATGCGTTCATACAGACGGACAAGACGGACAGACGGACAGACAGACGGACATGGCCAAATCGAAATCTCTTCTGATACTGATCAAGAATATATATACTTTATAGGGTCGGAGATGTCTCCTTCTGCCTGTTACATACATTTGCACAGATTTAGTACCCCTTTTTACCCATTTTATGGGTACAGGGAGTAAAAATTGGATTTAATGTAAAATATTTCTCAATGCCCGGTTAAGTTAGCGGTTAACTAACTTAGACCTGTCGGACTGGTAAACTGACTGCACTCAACATTGTTATCTTTATGTTATCGGAAAAAAGGCAGATTTCAAATTAGACTTTCAAACAAACACCAAAGATATATACTCGTTTGTGTGTTCAGATGTAGATATATTTTAGTAACCAAGTAAGTATATGAACATGTCATCAAACTAACTAAAAACTGCATAACACATATGTCAAAAACTAACCAATAGCAACTAATAGTTTCATTTGTTTTTATTCTTCATCCCGTTTAGAAACTTCCTCTAGAAGTCTTGCAGTCCGTGCTTTAATTTGTTTGCGGGTCGGTATATTGGCCATGGCCTTACCGTGCAAATCATCAACCTCAGCTACCTCAACGTGTTTCTGGCTTCCATCGTCGTCATCGGTTTTATGAATCGTTTTCATGAATTCGGCATGATACTCATTTTTGTTCTGAATAATTCCCCCCTCCATCGTCATCCTGAAGCTCTTCATCAGCTTGTATACCTTACGCTTGACTGTGTGCATAATCTTGTCAACTGTGTAAAAAACGGAATGGTAAAAATTTGTTTTCAACGCTGTGGCGTAACTCAACTGTTCTCCTCGAAAACACCTGGTGGTACAGCGCATAGAGTAGTAGCCATCTCAAATTTAAGTAGAGGCAACCTTAAATACGAATTCGGATACTCTGCGCGCATATATTTGTAATTACGATCTACGTGGCGCAGAATTTCATCAAGTTTCCAAAGACTCATTCTGCAAATTATAAAATAAAAACAAATTTAACAACATATAATTGCTGACTTATGAAATTGCCTGAAATTGTACACCAGCCATCAAATTTTGCACCTGCTTTGTGCCTTAAGGATAGATTTTGTAAAATCGGTTAAGTACTTGTCGATTAATTACCCCATAAAAAGGGTAAAAGGGGCATAATAAAACTGCGCAAATTTATGTAACAGGCAGAAGGAGGGATCTTTGACCCCATAAGCTACATACTGCAAAATTAATTAGATCTGGAAATTTTCTAGGATCTACCCGGTGAAGTGAGCTCCCAAGACCGGTAAGTTTTTGTGAAGCTGTGAGTTTAAGGCTGATCGAACAATTAAATCGAAAAATTACATTTTCCATAGTAGGAATCTACTTTGAAAATTGCTTCTAGCTCTTACGAGTTATCCCTTGCCCATCATTCAATCACGACAAACAGATGCACATATGTTCATATGTATAACCCGAGTAAAATCTACATGCATTGATTATCCAATACTTACCGCATCATCACATAAGCATCGGCGCGATTCTTTATATGATCCAGAGTGTCTTGTTCAAATTTCTCGTCTTGTTGCAAGATTTTTCTTAAGTCTCTTATGCGGTCAATGCGACTGTTGAGCATTACGATTAAAAGTAAATGAAATATGAAATTTTGAACAGCGGCTTACTTAATTTCCTCCTCGGATAGATTATTAACTAAAACTTCCTGAAACACGGTAGCACATTTCATTTTGGTCTGGAGAATCTTATTAGTCTGCAAGCCACGTTCGATCATGCGATATATCATCATATTATTTTCCATCTGATTCTTAACGCTGCAAAATGAGATTATAATATCGTTTCTCAGTGACATGAAAGGGCGTACCGCGGATATATCTCCTTGGCCTGCGAGCAAAGTACCAACAATCTTAAGTCCTTAATGGTGTTTTCAATGGAAACCATCTCCGTTCGGAGTTTTGACATGCTCCGCGTTTCACGCACATATCGCTTGATTTCCTCGGCGAAGAGGGTTCCCCGGACGGACTTGGCAGCTGGTTTTACCACTACAACGGCAGAGGGTTTTCTCAACGATGCCAAAATTTGTATCTTTTCCTGAAGATTTTTGTTCACGTTATCCTGCAGATTTCGATACTGGTTGTCGAGCTCCTTAAATTTGGCAATGACCGGCGAGCCCAAATAGAGAATATGTTTTATGAAGTTCGCCTGATCTTCCATGTCGTCATTGAGAGAGCGGAGGATGGGCTCGTAAAATACCTCATCATTCAACAGCACTTGCACCATTTTCTTATATGTAGTATTAATGGTTCTAATGGCCTTCAGGCGCACATCCGAGTTTTCAATTTTCTTAAGCAATACACGCGATCTCAGCTCCTCTTCTAGCACAAACTCATTCTCATACCTGATGAGATTCTCCACCCTGGCGCGATCCAACTGTACAGAATATATAATGAATCAGTATCGAAACACTCGGTTACAGGTTTTGCACTCACCAGCAAATTTTTGAATTCATGCTTTCGCTGACTCAAGAGAAACTCTAGACGATCTCGCTCCTTGCGCAGGACAAACGTGCGCTGATTGATATTATCCACAACCAGGTGTATGGGCATCTTGTGGTACAGACGCTGCATGTCCCTGTGGTCGATCAAATAGTTCCGTATCTCGTGGGCATTGTTCCCGGTCGAGATCTTCTGAAGCTTAATGCGACCACTAGTACAGATCGACTTTAAACGATTGCTTTCCCCAAAGAGCCGCCTTCGATTGGCCTCATTCTCATGCCGCGTGTAAATCACGCGACGAGCTAAACAAGAACTTGTGCTCAGGAATACAGGATAATGTTGTTAGGATGCGACTCACTCAGCAGTGCGGTCAAGCCGATAAATTGCTCAGTCAGCGAGTTGGGCGTCCACTTCTCGTCAACTATCTGGTGCTGAGCGGCAATGGACATGCTCAAAAGTCCATGGTATTTCATTGCGCGAGGACGAACTGGCCTTGGCGCCAAGACATTTCTCTCATTTTTCCTGTTCCGCCGAGAGCGGAAAATGCTCTTTTCACGCGAGAAGCAGGGCATTGTAAGAGTATTTGTTTCGTCTGTGTTTGTTGTAACGCTAGTTTTTGAGTTTGTATACTTTGAATTAGTATGTATATTTTGATGATGTTGGCTTGGTTTCTAAAGTTGAAAGATATTTCATGGGATGTTCCAAAACTGCTTTCTTGAACAAATTTAAAACTATACAAAAATATTTCAGTTTGGTTAATTAACTGTCCAGTGTAGTAGCGCCTAGTGCTTTTCTGCTTTAGATTTTTCGACTTTAGGATCTAGACTACCGATAGTACCAGTTAATTTAAAAAATATAATTAAATAAAATGAATAAGTCCCGGTTTGATTTAGCTGTAATTCCTCAAATCTGGTCAATAATTTGCTTATAAGTAATTTATCTATTGTGCAAACCAAGTCTTGATTAGCTTAGTATGGGCCAGTTGAGCTGCCTAGGGCGACTTCTGCAGGATGTGACCACAATTTGGGGACTCCTGCAGCAATTGGTGAAGGGCTGGAATCCTCGCCCTTAGCTTGACTCCAAAGGAATAATATTGAAAGACAAAACATTTTATTTTACACATTTATTTTGCACTAACATTTCATTTTGTTTTCTTTTTTCCAACATAAAGTATATAGTACATATAATTCATAAAATGTTTTTGAATACAAGTATTTTAATTTGCTCTTATTTTGTTCACTTGAGAATGTGTGCTTGTACTTATGTAAGTATAATATTTCTTATATAGCTTGCATTTAATAATTTTCGTTTTCTCGAGAAAATATTTGGTGTATATATTTCTTCGCTTTCGCTGGGTAGGAATAAACTAATAGAAACACATCCAACAACTTGATTCAAAGTAAAGGTCTGAATTTCTTGTTGTATATCATCTGTGTTCTGAGTTCCTCTTTCGAATCGAATTAAAGAAGAAGTTGAAATGAGTATGCAACTTTCGTTTAGGAAAGTCCAAAAATTAAATGAAAGTTCCACAATATTGAGGCTTTTAATATTTCTAAATTTGATAAGTAACTGGAATTCAGAACATATATACTATAATGATCTGTATTGCACATTTTGATCTGCACGTTTCTCCATTTGAATAGCCGATAGCTCTCAGCACACGGAATTTCTTGTTTTTTGACCGTAAATATTCAATTTTTTTTATATTTTTGCAAGCTAAATTTCGTTATTTTTTATTGAAAACATCGACAAGTTGTCGCTTTTATGGTAATTTCTTGGGCACCATGCCAGATTTAGATACGTACGTTGTTCGTGAAGATAGTACTAGTAGGTTAGTTGTTAGGCCTAAATACATAGTAGGTAGAGTAATGTTTTGCTCAACAGCAGCGTAGAAATATTGTCATAAAACATTTTCATAGTTTTCATTTATTTATTTATATGTGTATAATTTTGCTAAATTTACATTGATTTGTTGGATTTTATAGCTATAGCTTTCATGAAAATTCCATGCATGATTGTTGCCTCTAATATTATTGCATTGGTGTAGTTGTTGCCTTCTTTACGGCGCCCAGCTGATTTCATCTTTAGTGTGATATCCACTTTTGGGTCTATAATCGGGAATATTACCACCATATAAAGAAATACACATTAGGTACATTTTATTGTAATTATTTTTGGGAATTATCAAAAACAATAATTCAAATAATGAATTTGAATTTTGAAAACTTAACACAAATCTAATTCAATTTTAAAATATAATTTCTTAATTCGGAGATAGAACGTTCCGCTCTTCTTGGCAGTAATAGTATTTATCAACTACCTGAATTCCAAAAAACGTTATTATAAAGTTTTGTGGTTGATTGAATATAAATAATATTGCATTATCAGAGTGGAATGTTCAAACACTTTGAACACTTCATAAAATGTGTAATGTGGTAAACCGACACATTCCATCTTATAGCATATTGCCTGTAAACTTTACCAAAATTTAGAACAACTCCGATAGATTCAGTTTATGTAGTCGTTACAAGTCTTATGACAAAATAAATATTATCCTTTGCAAGGGTATAAAAACCAAATTGTAATATCGTGTATTATATGCGACTTTTATTTAAACATCAGCATGTTGCCGCCTCTTATGTTATTTACACAATTTATAAATGAGCTATACGTATATATATGTATATATAATTGATTTGATGTGTGCTTTAAATAATGCCGCAAGCAATTAAATAAATGGCTAATACATCGTAAGCCTTAAAACATAAAACATATATGTACATACATACATCAATTTAGAGTTTCTCTTTAAATGTACAATAATAATAAAGCGTTGCAGCATGAATGCATCTCATTTCGAATTTAAATAATACTTAACATTTACAAATTAAATTTGGGACCAAATTGAAACTAGCTGGAATGCTTTACAAATACGAGTAACTATTCAATCAATCAATCAGAATTCTGGCAATATCCAAAAATGTATGATAATGCCGCCTTTAAGACACACAAAAACAAAGAGTAGGCTATAAATAACAATAAGTAGGAAACTAGAATAGTTATGTATAGACGGATTAAAATATTGCAAAATGCTAAGAGGCGTTCACATTTTTAGATTTTACAGATTTTGCCTTCCCTTAAGCATATTAATATATATATATATATATATATATATATATATATGTGTATATTTTATAGCTGTATGGCGTCTATATAATTGGTGTTGCTTGTTTCGTTTCAAATTACTTTAATTTCATATATTTAACAGAGTCGATTCAACGTGTTTAGCTTTTTTATATGCGTTTAGTTTTAGGTTTAGTGATTGGCGTAGGACACAACTACAGGTTCTTTTCTTAAGTAGATATATTTCACATAGGCTACTGCAATATTTAATTTTTGTTTTTGTTGTTGTTTTTGACTTTAGCTATTTACGGAAATTGATTTCTCTTTTGCATACAGTTATGTAAATTGTTGTACACGTATGTATAAATAGTCAAACTCATTTGTGTTTTGTTTTTATATAGTAATAATATAAATATATATGTGTTTAAATATATATACTCGTATATATATTTATGTATATAGCATTTCAAATCTGTGTATGCTCAACATTATAATAGAATTTGTTTTAGTCGCCTCAGCATTTTCACTTCGTTTTTGTATGTAGCACAGTGTAAACATTTATAATTTGTTAGCTTTTATTCTGTAATATCTGCAAATATATATATATATATTATATTTAATACATATTACTTCATGTGTGTGTGTATGTATTCGTATAGTAGTATGTTTGCTTGTCTATGAGGTTATAGCGCTTAATGTGTGTATGTGTGTGGTGTATTTGTTGTGTGTCCTCAGATGGTGCCTTATAACGCGCCAAATGGATCCAGTGGTACGTTTTTATTGCCACCATTTTGCGTTGCCTGCGTGGGTTGCATGATGCCCGTCGCTGTGCCCGCATTACTGTGCGGCGCTCCCATCATCGTCGGCTGCCCCCCAGTCAAAGGGGCTGCCTGTGCCAGCATAGTTGGCTGCCCCATCACCGGCATCCCCTACAATGTTCAAGAAACGCAATTAGTTGTTGAAAATACACTGGTTTTTGATCATCGAATTCATGCAAGGGTTCTTAAACGATTAAGACAGACGCAATTCTACAAATCGGTGGTATATATAACTAGTGGTTGTTAATGGGTGGTGGGGGGGAGGGGGTTGCGTACAGAATTGATATTGATATTGAAGTAGCTGGCTTTAGAGGAGGGCCGCCGGCGTTCAAATGGTTTGGGCGGTGGGGGCGAAGGGGGCTAGGTTAGTGAGCTCTACAAAACAAATGAAAAAATGTAAATCGAAAAATCAGAAACTCTACAAAACATTTTACTAAGAATTTCAAACTCAAATAAAAACTAAGTTGCACAACGAAGAACTTAGGAATGTGAAGTTTTAAAATGTGTTCATGAAAGTTGTGTCTCAGCTTTATAGGCGACAAGAAATCTTAAGAGAAACCTAGAAAGGGTATAGATAGTGGAAACCATAACCATAGAAGAGCGGGACATCAGTTCTTATAAGGTACAACAGCTCAGTGCGTAGAAGTCAGCGTAGATTGATAGTTATAGTGAAGTTCAAAACTTAGGATTGTAGGCATTAAATAAAAATAAGACCAAAATCAAATACGTACATAATCAAAAATAAACCAAATTTTGGATTTAAAATAAATATATTAAATGAAATGAAGGCAACTCATAAATATAGTAATTATAAACATTTATTTTATATTTGATTATGTTGTTTAAAGTTTAGTACGTTGGGTTTTGTTGTTTACATCATTCTTACCTGCATATAATTTGGCATTACAGGATAACTAGCATGTATATACGGATGATTGATTGTGATTGGCGCAGGACTTACTGTCATGCCATGTGCCTATATATATGTATAATTATATATATATATATATATATGTATATAATATATATATATTTTGACATATCACAAACATACAGACGGCATAAACAAAGGCGCATCGTGAGTTATATCATACGTAATTTGTTTTCAGATATTACATATATATATATTTTGTGGTGTATTTTTTGATATTATTTTTTGATATGTTTCGATTTGCGGTATGCGTTGGATAGTTGAAATATAAAGCAACATAAAATAAAAGAAAGAAAGTGATAGTTTATATATATATATATATATCAATACCAAAATAATAAAGAAAAATTAAATAAAAATGGAAAAAATATATGTACGATTAAGTTGTTTGCAAGTACGAGTATTATTTGGCCTGTTTGTGTAGGGGAGCTTGTTCAGGTAACTGCTTTTAAGACCTACACTTACGAGGTGTGCCACAATAGTTTAGTTAGTTAGCCCTAGTGCTAGGTGTTCTTGTAGTTGTTGTTGTTGCTGCTGCTGTAAGTGTGGTGCAGTATGAATGCGAAACCTTAACCAATATATGTATATTGACGTAGTTGTGTAGTAAATAAATAAATATACGATTCAGTAATCTTACAACTGGCAACGACTTGGTTCGATTTCAAATAAATACTCAAAGATAGTAAAAATAAATGTATATAATCGTTTCTTTTCAATATTATTTAAAGGCCACAACATATAGATTTTTAGCCTTGTAAATTCCAAATTATGTTAATTTGAAGCAAGTCAGAATCATTTCACACAGATCAAGGCAACAAATAAACAAACCAAGTAGTTAGCTGAAGTTGTAAATCAAATGCATTGTGCAGTAATAATTAAAAGTATATTAAGAATACCAAATATTATGTATAGCATGTACAAAAGAATAAAAAATTATATAGAATTGAATTTGTACTGTACATGGGATGTGAGCCTAAAGTATTAAGTGACACACAATTGTATTAAGCAAAATGCATTTCAGAGAAAAATATAGTATTATTCGAGACTCTTGTAAGTTTCTGATTTGTATTCCGTTCTAGGATTTCTTGACTCAAATTCTCTAACAATATGTATTTTTGTGTTGTCTCATTTGTTTCGAGCTAATTCAAGGCAAAGTGGAATCGCCTCTGTTTCGTTTATTCAAGTGGTTGTAGATGTTGGTATTTTGTAGTAGAGTTCGGTTGAGTAGAGTTAGTAGAGGCATAACTCACCATTGGACGATAGCCAGCACCAGTTGTAGCCGCCATTGGTTGTGGTGTCCAATTAGCACCTGGTTTCGCTGTATTTTTAGGTGAATTCCATTGCACGGGTCTATGAGATATAATGGGGTAAGAGAGTAATGATATATAGAGACGAAATCAATGAATTTGATTCGAATTTCTATTTACTTTTCTAAGGATTTTGAATTTTCTCGAACTAAGTTAGATGATCGGGTATTATTATGTACACATATGGAACATGAATATATGGAAAATGGATATGATATCGGTTATGGATAGACGTCATGTAGACTGTACTGGGATCATATTGGAGGTACGTTGTTATAATAATCATAACCAACTAATTGGTTGACTTTAGAGATGGACAATTGGGAATTCTGGCATTTCAATGACTCAAAGAATAGATCTGGAAATTTACAGCAATGTATACGAACTTTTGTTAATGGTAAGTGATTTATGATACTGATTCCACATTGGCCACGTTCACCAGCATAACTTATACCTGATCAATTATTACAAATGATCGATAAGTTTGATACTTTCTGGTGAGCCCTAGTATAATATTTTTAATGGCGGATAAGAAGCATTGCCATATTATTTACTATTCGTACCTGATACTTCATGGAACATGAAACATCTCAAATTGTTATCAAGTTACTAACATTTAAAGAAGTTGATGACAAAATGTAGTGTTCGCAAGCAAATAAGAATGCTCTAGTCGCGTATACCCGATACGAGACTCCCTGTACCCAGGTCTAAGATTCCCATATCTTCACACACTTAAACATTCTCACACACATTTAAAGTGCTGTGCAATTCCAGCTGCGTCTGTGCGCTGCGTCCTCCCGCTCCGCAGTACTCAAACTAGTTTTTTTTTAAAAAACCTTCCGTCTTTATTACCCGATCTACTTGAAATTTGCACAGTAAGTATATCAAGAGAGACCCAATTGTTATGGAAAATACAAGCTATATCTTTAAAACAAACTGGAACTGCATATGGTACATTCAAAATGTTGTGTCCCCAGCTCTTAAAGTTGCTGAGATCAACGCGTTCCTACAGACGGATGGACAGACGCACGGTGGGGGCCAGATCGACTCGGCTGTTCATACTGATCAAGAATATATTTACTTTATAGGGTCGGAGATATCTCCTTCTGTCTATTACATACATTTTATGTATACAAGGAGAAAAAACATGTTCGAAAACCTTTATGGACCTTAACATGCTCATTTTTGAATTTACGTGTTCTAACACACTTCTTTTCCTTTATTTACATACAACATATCGATAAGTTCAAGAAACATTTCGATAAAAACAGCTGATCGAATAATAATCATCGATATACCGTATCAGTTGTGTTCACCAGAAAGATCGTAGCAATCAGATTAATTTTCAGATGAACATGGCCATTGTTCTCTCTCTTTGTGACACTTTGAAACACTCGCACACACATAAGTGTATATGCATATACACATTCATGCACGCACACACACACACACACACACACACACACACACACACACACACACACACGAACACACACAGTTAGTTTGTTGTGTTCGCTGCTCGATTTTACTCACTTTGCACTTGCCGTTTTATTAATATTTAAATTATCAACTAGTGACATTAGTGAACTATCCAGATCGCCGGTTATTATCTTTCCAGTGCCAGCTGATTGCAGTTGCTGTTGTTGTTGCTGCTGCTGTTGCTGCTGTTGTTGCTGTTGCAGTAGTAGTTGTTGTTGTTGGTGGTGTGAATGTTGTAGCGAGTTTTGATGTTGTAGTGTCAGGGCTGGACTGCTGCTGCTGTAGCCCTGGTAGGCGGCACCTGCGGCGACAACATTCATTTGATTGCTGTTGCTGTTGGCAGTGGCCGGCTTGAGAACATCACCCAAAGCATCAAAGCCTTTGTTTTGGTTTACAGATTTTGTTTTTTGTTTGCCACAACATTTATGTTTTTGTTGCATGTTGTTGTTGAAAGATAGCCAGTGCACCGTTTTAGCAAGACATTTACACAAAGAGACATACACAGTTTTATGTATAGAGTATGGAGGAGCCCACAAAAATTTGTAATGAGTTTTTCATTGAGTTGTGACCGTTTGTTTAATATGTTTGTTGTTTTTGTTTTGTTTCATTTAACCAGCAATATTCATAAGTTGAGCGTTTTATGCATTAAAAAAATAGATGTATTATGAATTTGTGCCACCAACATTAACGGATTGTAAACATGAGACAATGTTTTAACGTGTCAAAATTTGTTTTTTTTTTTGTTACGTACATATGAACATAAAAAAGAGAAAAGAGAAAAAAATACATTGACAAAATAAATAGCGTGTAAAAACTTATTTTTTTTTTAATTTTGTGCATTGCTTTTTTTAAATAATGTATGTATAATAATTATTTATTGATTTTGGTTATTTTATGTTAGGGATAGAACATTACAAGGATATTTACTATTAACAGAATGAATTGTTAATGCGTTTCAATGGTTAGGCGGTTTTAAAAGCAAGTTAACAGTTTTAAATACTTTTTAGATACAAATTGTTAGTATTGGTATTATAAATTCAACTCTAACCTATAAAAAGACCCAGTTTTGCTAATAAAATAATAACAAGCCCCATAACCCACAGTGCCTGCTAATAAAACCTTAAGAGAAAGTCGTATAAAACCATATACAAATAATAATTCCTGTAGATTTCCCTATATTATAAGTGATAGTAAAATTATTACATAACTGAGTTCAGTATTCCTTTAACAAAACAAACTAATCATCAAGTACTAATAGTTTTAAAAAAGCTCATGCACATAGATCGTAATATAATCTGAATAGTAATATTGCCCTGAGCAAATCTATAAACAAAAGCTAGTTAGTAATACTTTCTTCCTCATTTTTAATAATAAATCAAATATACAAGGCAATACAATTTACTTACATAAGAAAACAGCTAAGCTTGCAATTTAAGTAATATAATTATAGCGCTTGTTAGAAGTGCATTTCTTGTGTGCTTTTCTTCTTTCAATTTAAACGCAAACTAATCTAGCGTGCAACATTTCACGCCATTTGCATTGCAATTTAAACGTTTCAATTCGATGCAACGGTGCAACATTTGATTCCTATGAATTAAGTATATTACATTTCTGGCACGCAACGTTTAAACGTTTTCATCTTAGATTTTGACGCAAGAAACTGCATCGTCTCACAAGCGCCTAATTAATGCATTTACTCGCACCAAACAACACAATCACGCAATTTTTAAACATTTATATGACATTTAATAACAAAAACATTAATAATAATATTTACATAAGCAAATATAAACTAAAGCTGGTAATAAACGAGTGAACAAAAAGTAGAACACTGGACGGAAAATAAAGCTATGAGAAATTTGTCTTCAAGTCTCCAAGAGAAGAGAGAGAGATATGTATATATATGTATGAGTTTTGCACAAATGCATTTGCAAATGATCGAATGAAATGGCTTTCATACATTTGGAAGTACCAAGCACTTCAAATGCGAATACAAGTGATAAAGTTTCGAAATGAAAAGGAACTTACTTTCATCGATCTTTCCAATGGAACAAATACAGCAAATACTTGTTTTTTCGATCGGAACCAAATGAAATGAACTTTCAAATACATGAGCTTGTAAGTACTTGGAAATAGTTAATGCATTTGTTTAAAACTCTCATATGATTGTACAAGACACAGCTGGGGAGCGCTTTGTGAATTGATTTGGAAATCTTTGAATGGATGGTGTGTCTACAACACTACAGGTACGACAAAATGAGGCCAGTGTTGACGATTGAAGCTTTGTACAAAAACAAAGCGCGCAACGTAAAATTTGGTATTGTTTTCCTTTGTTACGAAAAGTTCACCTGTGGGAAATGGTGCCATCGTGGAAGTTGGGAATATCGCTAGAGTTTCTTGCTGTTGTTGTTGCTGCTGCTGCTGTTGCTGCAGTTGTTGTTGCTGTTGCTGTTGCTGTTGCTGTTGTTGTTGCATATAAAACATCGCTGCCTGTGCTTGTTGTTGCTGCGGCTGATCCATAAAATGACCTAGGGCAACGCCCCGAGGTTCCATATCGTCGAAAAATGGATTTGGCAATGACGACGACATCGTCGCTGATTTGATTTAACACAAATGTTTAAGGGATTGTTGGGTAGCCGTAAGAGAAATAAAATGAAATTATAACAAAAGTAATGGGTCAAAATTGTCTAATAAAAATTGCTGACGATATTCGAAATTGATAAATGTGTAGAATTCTTTTTCACGCATACTAGCAAAGGATTCGTGTATTTGTTTTGAAACTATAATTAATAAATATATGTATATTGGATATATTGCAGTTAGTTCTAGCCTTGAGTTTCTGCTAACACTTTGGTAAATTATCTATATAAAAGTTACAAACAAAAACGAACATAAAAACTGTGAAGTGTATTAATTAAATTGTTAGTACAACATGCTATTAATATTTCATAATAGAAAAAGCATTTAAATTGATATTTGTGCAAGTTAGAAGCACCGTAGTAATTAATTACTAAAACTAAAATTGTACCCAGTGTAGCCCAAATTAGAACTTTGTAGAACTTGATTAATATTAAGTAATAACCATTATATAATTACACAAGTTGCATTGCAGTTGAATGTATTTATGAATAATAATGCTGGCTTCTTAAATGGAACTTACCTGCTGGTTCCGTATTACCGAAAACGGACGTGAAATTACTATCGGAAACGAATGCATTTGTTGCAGCAGCGGAGGAAACTGAAGCGCCATTGAAACCTAGTTTTGATTATGGTTTTTTTTTTTGGGTTTGGTTTTGGTTTCGGTTTCGGTTTCGGTTTCGGTTTCGGTTTTTATATGTGGACATGTGTTAACATTGCGGTTTTATTTATCGAGTCGTGTGTTTTTCGTTTTCGTTGTTGTAGTTGTTGTTGTTGTTGTTTGGGTGGGGAAAAAAACCAGTGATGAAAATGAAGAGTAACAATACATTAGACAAGAATTCAAAAAGAAAACAAAACTTACAAAATAATACTGTACATAATAAAACTCAACCTTTAGCAATGAAATTAAATCAAATATATATACATATATATGTTATATATAATGAGAAATATATGTGCATCAAAGATCTGTGCTTTAAGACGGCCAGAGAGCGTTTCGAGAGCGTGGACGGAGTGCGCGTCATATTCTGTGGGTCTGAGACAGCTACGAGGCAACATGGGTTGTATACGAGTATATATATATATCTATATAGTGTGAATAACACATAAACATCTAGCTAGAAAGCGTTTAACTAACTTAAGTAGCAACTTAAAATATTAATTAATCAAATGATAAGGAAATCATAGCATGCTACCATTGTTATGCATCCACAAATTATTGGCATTTAGTGCAGCACCTGTTGCTCCTGGGGCAGCCGCAACATTGCCGCCACTGTTGCCACTGGCCTCAAACATATCGGCGAATGGATTGCCCAACTGCAGCAAATCGTCAGATGCCTTTGTGGCAAGCGCTTGTGGCGCTGCCGCTGCAGCAGCAGCGGGCTGTGCCGACGACGCGGCACCAAACAGATCAACTATCGGCTGGCCAGCCTGAGAGGCTGGCGGTGACGATAGAAATGGATTTGTTAGTGCAGCGCTAGCGCCAGCAGCACCGCTACTGGTGGGCGACGATACCTTGGACTATCAAATGGAGAGGCAGAACAAATAAACAAATTAATCAACAAGTCAACAATTGAAATCAATCAATGCACTTACTTTGTACTGATTCATGGCTGCCTCCTCCTCAGCCAGAACCTGGGCCTTCAGCTGCTCATCTATCCCGTTGCTATTATCAAATTTACTAGAAGCGGCCGCAGTGCCGAATGCCGAGCTAGTTGAAGAGAGTGCAGAGACAGCGGATTTAACATTCGTGCGTTGATAGCTACGCAACAATTTGCAGGAAAAGGCAACCAAAATTATAAATCATAGAATAAAAAGTAAACAAAACAATAAAACTCATTAAAAAATTATCAAAATAATAGAATTACCAAATAAACTAACACAAATTAACGTGAATAAGGGCCTGTTCACACTATGTCATATTTACGCGTAATATTGCGCTACTTCTGAAGGCAATATGCGACATTTCGTGTCAGACTTGCAACTGATTTTTGACCAGAGTTACGCAAATTCTCCCAAGTGCTTTAAAAGCTTGCAAATTAATATTTTCATGTAATAAGTAATACACGTAAATATTAGACAGTGTGAACAGGTCTTAACTAATACGTAATTTAAATAATTAACTCGGTACGACAACACACCTCGACGATTGTGTGGGCGTGTTGGCTGCTGAAACCTTGCGTCCCTCCAATGTTGCCAAATGCTGCTCCAAGGCATCCAGCAAGGAGCTGGGCGCCTTTGTCAAATCGGGAATGTCGCCCTTATCAATGCCCACGTTCTACAATATAAATTAAATGTTAGTTTTATGATAGAAGAACACATACTGTTCAACTACGCACCTCGGCCACCTTTAGGAATTCACCAACGCGATCCATGCGCACCAAAAACTTCTTGTACAAGTCTAAAGCATCCCGAGCATGCTTCTTGTTCATATCAAAGTATTTCTCAAGCAAATTGATAATGCCATCATTGTAGCACGCGAACAAACGAATCAAATCGCGAAACAACAGCATGAAACTCATATTGATGACACCTGTGGATTAGATAACACCCATGAGATATATGAACTATGTAAAAAGTAGTTCATTTATACACACCATTAGTCAGATCGTTGGACTGGCAATCAAACTCGAGCAGCCCATCCAATTGTGCCTGCAAAACTGGCAGCGTCTTCAAAAGTTTTTCCGCGTTCATGTTACGCAACGAGCCCTCCTCTTTGCTAATGTTTAAATATAGAAATAAATGAGATTAAATGTGCTTGGATAGTCAATAAATGCCTGTTTAAACTATCTTATATTTACGTGCAATATTGCGGAACTAAGTCGGCTTCGTTAGAGATTCGTGTGAAATGCAAACCAAAAACAAAGTCAAGCACTGAAATCACTTTGCTGCGCAATGCATTGCACGCAAAGTGATATTTTCATGTAATATTTTGACATTTGCATCCGTAAATGTGACACGTTAATATTAGATAGTTTGAACGGGATAACAAACAAGTTCCTTACTTACCCGCGCTTCACTTTGCAAAAATCGAAAGCCATGGCGCGATAGGAAAGCGACTTTTCATTCAAATACTTGGCATAGCGTCGTATGAAGGGCGACATATCATAACCTGTTGATTATCTCAGTTGTAATAAATGATGGTAACGATAACAATAAATAGCCACATATTAAAGGGTTGCCAGTATTTCAGTTGTTAGTTTAGAACGTGGATAAAATTTTGGGCGCCAAATATAAAACTTAAAATGTGATTTTTAGTTAGTCAATTTTGTTTTTAGTTTTTACACTAGATGTTTTCGCTTGGTTTACAGCCACGGCCACAAAAGAACAATTATAAAATGTAATTTCTGTTTGGTATACCGTTACCCTACACCGTTATGGAACTCATTGCAAAATACTCACCCATTCTGCCACCTGGAACGCCCATGCCACCATCTGTAGTACAGGTTTATAATTCGCAATTGCATATGTATATATATATATATTTATATATGTTTATATTGTTGTCAATTAAAGATGATTTGCAAAATTATTTATAATTAGAATTATAATGTGAGTTTGTGTATGTGCGTGTTTGTTTAAGTAAGCAGCGCAGTTCAGTTTAAAGTCGAGGCACAATATTATTGAAATGTTATCATTAGAACGAATACACAAATGAATAAGCCAATCGCGATCGCAGCATTCACATGTGAGTAACAGTTAATGATAAGAAGAAAGGAAGAGAAGAAAGTCAAGTGTAAGCATATAATATCAATAATTAAATATATGTATATCTTATAGGACTGTGTATGCCATGTATGATTGTTAGAAAGCATCGAATGTACGCTTGTCTAATATCCATTATTGGGTATTCATTTGCTAACCCAATGATGGATTTTAATGAAATGGATTCGATTATACCTTGCACAGTTCCTTTGTCCAGAAAGGAGCTGAGATTGAATGTTGAATTGCTCGATGCGAGATATTGCATGAAACGCTGTAAAAAAGAGAGCGAGATAATTGTTAGTTATAAAAGGAAAACAATTCGAGCAATTAAGTAACGTCGACTATGAAGTATCAGAATAATTGCGATTAGAGTAAGTTGATGACTTGACAAACTTGTTTTTCTTTTATCTTCAGCAAACATTGCTAATTATCCACCCAAGTTGATCTATTCCGATAACTCTGTGATTTCAAACAGTTACATATGTCATTAAATTGCAACTCATACATAATTATAATTATAATTATGATTTATATACCGAAAGGGTTCACTCTAACGATTGTCAAGGAAAATCAGTTTTGTAAATATATGTACATACATATATGGGTAAATATTTTTTCTAATCTTTATACCCTAGCAGAGGGAATTACAATTTTGTCTCGAAATGTGTAATGAACTGAAGGAGACGTTTCCGATCCAACAAAGTATATACATATATTCTGAATCAGCATGAATAGCCGAGTCGATACAGTGATGTCCGTCTGTTTCTATGCAAGCTATCGTAATGAAACTTGCCAGTTGTATGAAAAACTTTTTTGTTTATAACGATATTCTCACCAAACTCACCAAAACCGAGTCTCTGAAGAGTTTATACAATCTGACCAAATTTGCTCCCATAAAAAAACATTGTTGCTATGTTATATAGCTTCGGCACTCCGAAGATAGCCGTTCTTTCTTGTTATACTCTGTTCCCGAAGGGAAAAATAGTATATTGGGTTTGCGAAATGTCCGTCTGTCCGTATGAATGCAATTTTTTTCCACATCCTTGAAGCTAGAGCAATGAAACTTGGTGTATACTCTCAATTTATGAAGTGTCGAGATCCCCTTCCCCGCAAATGAGCAAAATCTATATCTTCCACACCTGTACAGATACAGTCATCAAATTTGACATACAGACTACTGTTTTCTTCCCGAACCCACAAATAGACGAATTATACCAGACTGGGAACAGAGTATTTTGCTGTCGGATACGTCCGACTGCAATGTTCTTACTTGTTTTATATTAAGCTTGATGTATCAAATATTTAGTTGTCCAAATACTGAACATTCAGACTTTCAGCATACACTGTATACTACACTACACTGAATACTACAGTGACTCAACAGTCGATAGCAAGTCTCACAAATGTATAAAAAATTCCCTTGTCCCCTTGCATATCACAAAGAGCCCAAATGAACTTATGGTTTTTTTCTTAAAATAGTTTTAATTTATAGTTTTAGATGAAAAACTTAAACATAAAATTCGGTTCAGCTGAAATAAACCGTTTCGAGCCGTTTACTACTCTGAAACAAACAAAAACATTTTAAATAATAAGTCTAAATAATATATTGCAACTGTTCTAGCATATTAAAATTGGAAGAAAAATGTTAAAAATTCTTGCCCTGGTTTCAAGAATCTCAAAAGCGTGCCGTGAAATGACGCGCTGAGAAGTTGTTTGGTTTGTAGCCGTGATTGTGACATAGTTATGGAAATGGGAAGCGAGATTGAATCAATTTCAAAGTTGATTCAAACTCCCTGAGCCCACTGAAATTGAGTATGCCTTCAACTTATTAAAGAGAGCAATCCAACCAAGTTCAGCTGCCCATTAAGACAATGCCACAATCCGAAACAAAGGAAGCTTTCAATTTTTGTCGTCAAATAGCTGGGGACGCATAAGAGGAAAAATAAACAGCACTGAAAATAAACAGCAAGATAGCACGAAGAACTAAAGAACACGCAAAGCACAATCAAACAAACAAACAAAAAAAAAAAAGGAAAAAGAATAAAATAAAATAAAAAACCAGAAGAAAAAAAAGATGACAACGAACGTGACCTTTTATAGTATAGAAATAACGCCCCACAATTGCGGGCGATTCAATGAAAAGTGAAAAGAATAAAAGTAAAAGTTATTGCATTATGTACGAGACGCCCCCATGTACACACACACACACACACACACACCATACAGTGTATTTTGAAAGGGTACTTCAGATACAAACCTCATTGCCATATGCCATCAAATGATGTGTTGTTATCAGCGATTTATAGACGACCACCCAGTTGGCGTTCTGTGAACGTTCGATAAGTAAATTGGCCAAATGTGGTATCGAGACATTCGGTTCGTTTGTGCAATGCACCAAATCTGCAATGGAAACAAAACAAAGATTCATGAGTACAATTTAGATTACGCTGTAAATATGTATGCAAATAAATATAAATGCACTTTGTGCTATCATCTTGTTGGCGACATAAGTTCTTATATATATTGTACATATGTATGTATGTGAATTATCGTTTATTGTTATTCCTATCTTTATTATGTTCAAATGTCGTCGAAAGAAATGCATTTTTATTTTATAAGATTATGTCTTCTCTGGCAGCTGGTACCATAAAAAAACAATGCATCAATTGTGTTAATAATACAAAAATCGAACGTTTTCACACTAAATAAGTTTCGCATAGAAATTAAGAATGAGATCGGAATAAACATTCGTTCTGAAATCAAATTTTAAATTCCACCCGTCACGTTCTGAATATCGCCAGATTCTCTTGAAACATGAACAATTTGATTGCTTTTAATTTTTTCTATTTTGGAGAGGAAATTCAGGATCGCCGGGATATTTGGAATATTCAAGCAATACCACGCATCGCGGGATTTCTAAATATGTCTTGATCCCACCCGATCCAGAATTTTTCTGGACAGACGTTATTCCTGTCCCAAGCCCACTACAAATTCTACACAATAACGAGATATAGTAATTCTTTAGTCGAGAGAAGTAGATTTAATAAAAACCTTCTGTATTTATGTATTATTTTGAAAATTGTGGCATACAAAGAAAACATTGAAAGGCATAAGACTTTGTCTTTAAGAATGAATTTGTATTACTGATGAAGAAATTGCCGCCATTTCCATAATTTCTCTTGGCTTCCAAAATTCCCCTCAAGTTCCGTTTAGTTTAATTAATCCTAATTGGCTAACTGGCACTTTTCTCATTGCAAATTGTTCAAAATTCAGTTCAAAATTTTTAGTACTTTAATAGTAAATAGATATAATCACAAACTGTAACCAAGATACGAAAAATACAAATTAAATATTTTTATTTTGGTATGATAGTATGGGGAACCTGAGGATTGCTTAACATTACATTGATTGGGAATGAAAGAACTATTGAATTTTTTACCCCAAAACCCATCTCAAGTCCAGGGCATATGGTATATACATATAAACATACACTTATGTACTTCACAGTTACTGATACAACATGAAACTCGTTATCGACTATTTGATGCCTATAAAGAGGGGCGTTTATTTTCATATGGTCAAGCAGATGCTTTGAAATTGACTCGGTAAAATGGCTGCAAATTGTGCAACGCATTGGGGCAATATTTACACGGAAACCATTCACACACACACACACATTATTATTTGATTCAATTCAATAATTGGAGCTTGTATATACACAAATTGAAATATGTACAATTTGTATATGAAACCATATGGCACAGCCAATATTGGTTCGTTAGAATTGATTGCTCCCTTTGGGCAATAAAAATAAGGTATTTACTAATACTCTTTCAATAAAATTAATAAATATCTCTTTATATACATATATATAATTATATTTTAGTATAAATATCAGTACATATACATATGTAGACTTAAAGTAGAATTGAAATTTTAATTTTCAGTACATTAATAAACGTTGTGAATTATTAAAAATAAATTGGGCCTAAAGAGAGGATTAGTATCATGTCTATGGTCTAGATTTGATTTAAGACTTAACTGAAAATTACTTAGTAAGGAGCTAAAGAATGCATTTCTACTAAGCTGAAACATCTTCTCTGTTTCTACGAACTTCCAACTGGTTTATTTTTAGTCATCAACAAAGAAAACGAATGAAAGAATAAGAGAAAATAACTAAATGTATTCTTTACATTCTACCTGCTATAGCAAAGTGTAACCCGAGAACAGGTTTTTCTTCATTGAAAAATTGTACCTTATGTGTGTGTTTTAATGGGCAAAACTATCGATTGAAGCTAGTTTTAATTAAGAAGTCTGTTTTGTTTTTTTTTTCATTTACTCAATGCTGCACTTAAGTTTAAGTATACGTTATGCTGATCACATATAATCTAATCAAATCAATATTTCCAAACAAACTATATGCAAGCTTTACGTCAAAGAAAAGTTTTGTGGCTTTATCCACTTAAAATATTACACATAATAATCTTAAATTGACAGTTTGCTTTTATTTAAATACATTTTCCCTTGCACCTTTTTATTATTTTCATAATAAAATAAATATTCCCTTTAGAGGCGCTAAATTGACCCCCAGACGAATAACGCTATCGGTATGGGCTTCCCCAACGGAATTCACAGGAAATTGTTATCGCGACTGGCAAGTTTTTTAACCAGGTTGAAACATTGGGGAACCATTCTGATGCTATATACATAGTATATTCATTCGATAACTAAATTTACAGTTAAACTGCACTTTTCTGAAGGAAGGTTGATGTCCCTTTAGACGTGAATAGATCTTGTTTGTTGCAGGCGTAAAATTCCTCAGGTTGGCATGTGGAAGCCTTTCCGCTAAGGAAATTTACTCATTCGCCTATTTGCACAGATTTAGTTTCCTTTCAATGACCGGGTTTTAACAGAAATCTTATTTGAAATTCGATTTCGCCGCCATCTTCGTCTTTAAAAAATGTGTTTGGCTTTTTACGCTGACTTTTAGTTATATTATTATAAATATTTAATTGATTACATGTCGATATTCGACATGTTTACTTTGTATCAGAACGGTCACGCTGTTACGATATTCGTACTCTGACCTTAAAGAATGATTCCCGTTCGACCATTTGGAACTAGAGCGTGACGCGCGCACACTTTGTGCTTACGGAGACCGCAAGCTGTAGCCACAAATAAAGTAAATGACCCAAACATAACTTGATTTATTTTTATTTATTCGCCTTAGTTACAGAAACAATAACATACACACACACGCACACACACAGATGCACATAAAATGTCATCGCAGCCCAATTTCTAGCCAAGTTTTGTCGCACGAACGCAAAGCTCGGCTCATTATGTGCCAAATAAGTACGAATTATGACCAAAGTCTGATCGTATGTACGAATAAGTATGTAAGTATGTATGCATTAGAGATGAGCGATATTAGTATTTCGCAATCACAGTGACAACTGCGAACATTATTCTCAAATATTAGTGATATTTACAGGGACTAGCTCTTCATGCGTTTGACTAAGAATTGATAAGATAATTTACTTTTCCAGATATTGCAATTGCAAATATCATAGCTGTCGTTTGGCTTTGAATATGATCAATTTAAGTTCTAACTTTAGTGTTTTTATTGAAACTATAATTCATCTGGGTTTTTGTAAAATTTTCATCATATATCATAAAATATTATAATCCTCAATTTTTTTCTTTTTTATTATATTAATTATTAAATCTCCCAACATTAGTAAATATTATAATCACACCATGTATTAAATATTAAGAAACAAGTGAATGAATTAAATTGTATTCAATATGATCTAGTTCTCCTTTTTTCTTTCCATACTCTAATTATTCTTAAAAGAAAATTAATTAATTGGTTTTTTTTTTATTATTTAGGGCTCTATTTATTGCCACTCTGACACAAATAACAGGTTTTTGTTAAATTTTATATTCCTTTTTAGATTAATTGTTTCGATACGATAGACATTTTGGCTTTCTTCCAGCCGTGAATATGAATGAATGTTAATGTTGTGAATGTTAATGTGAATATGAATATTAACATTTGATAATATCGGGACTGTCACTGTTAATAAATATAAGGACTGGGACCTGTTTTCGAGTCTGTGACGGTTGACTGTGATTGCGAACCTGTTACTCTCTCTCTCTATGCTCAGTCTCAGCGCCACGATATTTAACAGTTAAGGTACGACGATATTTATTGCTCACGTCTAGTATGTACATATTTTATGTATTAACGAAAATTTCTCATGAGTCATTTCGCGCTCATTGGACAAACTAAGTTGCAAACGTGACAAGGCAACGAATGGCAGACGCAAATAAGAAACAGGTCAAAAAACACACACACAGCAACAGTAGCAAGGCAATTTAAGAAACTCCTATCATAATCCAGTAAGAAGATAAAAATATCACATTTCTTAGCCAATCAGAAATTCCATGCTTGAACATAATTGAATCTTAATTAATGTTTTTTGTAGATTAATAAATATTGTTGTTGCTGTTATTGTATACAACTTGTGCATAAATTTAAAAGGCAATGACATCGCTTTTAAACCCACAATATCAAATGCTGTAACACGTGCAGCCGTGAGAAAGTGACGTAACATTAGAAAGAGAGCGCATGGAGAGCACAGAGAGCGAGCAATGAATGACGAAGCAGCTTAAAAGGAAGACCACAAACAGCAGCTGAGGCAGCAAGTGCAGTGCAAAAACTCCATATGTGGGTGTTTATTGTGGAATATGGGGGAGAGAAGTGTGGTTTGTGATTAACTTTGTTAGCTTACTGAAACTTAAATAGCGCCTAGGCAAAATTAAATTTGAAGTAAGCCCAGCCCTGGCCCTAAGAAAACTGTATATATGTAGTATGTACATATTAGAGTTGTGCCGTTTAGTTCAGAGCAAGTTCATTTGAACGAATCAATTAAATTAACAACTTAACTTATTTACTTAGTTTTATTAAATTTTTACGCTTTATTTTAAAATTAAATATTTTTAAGCTAATATTTAACTAAAACGTATTACTTGTGCTTAATATATTAATAAATACTTAAGCTTAATTTATGTAAATTCGTTTTTTTATGGCTAATCTAGCTCTTAGGTCAAAAATAGGCGAATGATCTTTTTATTCATAAAGTTAAATTGCCAACTTGACTGCTGACATATTTTTTGCAATATGTACAAATTTTATAATTTGAAATTTTTTAAATTTTATTTAATAAGTACTATTTTGTGAACCAAATTGAGCTTTACATGAACTCAGTTTTAAGTTGCCCTAGAACTGATTTAGTTCGCAGGGCAGAAATGAACTATGAAACTGAACTAGAAATTCCAACTCTAAACCATACAATTTCTATGTAATACTAATCACATAGAATGGAAAAAATGTCTCCCAGCGGAGAAGATAGGAAAGAAAAGAGAGAAATGCTTGTTTGTGTAATTGAATGAATGGCAAATGTTGACAAGAAGATGACAATATGTATTTATATGTGTGTGTGTTTTTGTATGTGAACAGGGTAACCGTTATATTTTTGTTGGATTTTGTTCTTTTCTGTAACCCACATTTGTGGAACTTTTGAAAGCCTGTTCTTATTTAGCTTTGCACTTACAATCCAAATGCTTCTTCTTCGGCCCAATGCATTCCTCCGTTGTGGCCTTGCACACAGACTTGGCCAGTCCTTGGCCTGCAAGGCTGTGACGTGCAGCCAGCAGCCTGTCGTTGATTGTTTGCCCAGCCATAGTCATGATGAAGCTGTGATTGTTATTGCTGTTTTTCTTGCCTTAATTACACTCGTTGATTTCCAATCTAATTTGATTATGTACACCAAAAGAATGGACCAAAAAACACTCACACACACACACACTTTGATACTAGCGAGTATACGAACACACACAGACACAACAGGCTGGGAGACGATTGATATTGATTAGTTGTTGTGGCAACTGTTACACGAAAAATCCGACTAGTTGGTGCTGCACAAACTATATATTAGTTTCAGCTGATGCACTATTTAATTTAACGCCGCGTTTAATGCGCTCTTTAGCCGGTGCGTAACGTTGTAACGCGATATTTAATTCTCTTATTTTTTTTTTGCCACAAATCGATAATGGCGACCAGCACTTTTGCAGCCGATAAGAATAATGATAACTGAGATATCGATAATTAGTTGTGCAGTAATTTTTCCTATCGATATTAAACGCAATAATTATGTCCAATATTATTAAGGGAATTCCTGAAAATGAGTTTAATTTGATTTAATGTAATAAAGCTCATATAGAATGATCATCGGAGTGGGATTGATGTCTTCTTTTAAAATTTGGGCTTATGTTGCAAAACGTGTTAAACACGATAATAAAATGACGAAAAGGGTTCCGTACTATAATATCTATTGCTGAAACGACGACTTCACTAGCTGTCACATACAATACGTATGTATGTATGTGCTTTTTGAAAATTAATATAGCTTGCACATATTGTATACATATTTGTGACATCATTTTCAGAGCAATAAATGCGATCAAAACAAAAAAATAGCCAGCGTTCAGCAGCAAAATTGGTTGTTTTCCCTTACGAAAAACGGGTAACGGAAGCTTTCCCTGGAAAAACACCGCAATTGTTAGTGCAAAATCTTAAGAATATCATTTTTAGGAAGCAAAGAAATGCGCCGCGTGAAATCAGACAATGGGTATAAAATGTTTTCAAGATTCGGCCACACTGTATTAACACAAACAAAAACGGGGCCGTTTTTCGACGAAATTATCGTCACTCACGTAGCAAATATAAAGATAAAAACAATAACATATTGTATACATAAGATTTGAAGACTTACAAACGGTCAGTTGGTAAAGAAACAAACTAATCGCAGCTGGACAGAGCACAAAACGCAAAAGCGTTGCCGCAGCAGATGTGAACGCGAGCGCTATAAGAGCGTAAAACAAAACGCACAATTCCTTAAATTACAGTTAGATCAGCAATAACACCTCCAGGATGAATGCACTACGACAGTTCTACATGGAGATACCGATAGTGACGCGGGCATATACCACAGTCTGTGTGCTCACAACGTTGGCAGTGGTAAGTTCTAAAAAACAAACTAAAGAATTCATTAGATTGGTGTTGCGCTGACGTGTACTCTTAACCCACTTTTATCTTTGGCAGCATCTGGATCTGGTATCGCCGCTGCAGCTGTACTTCAATCCTACGCTGATAGTGCGCAAATTTCAAGTTTGGCGTCTGGCCACTACATTCCTTTACTTTGGCACCATTGGCATTAGCTTCTTTTTTAATATGGTGTTTACATATCGTTATTGCCGCATGCTGGAGGATGGCTCGTTCCGCGGACGTAGCTCAGATTTTGTAATGATGTTCATGTTCGGCGGTGTGCTGATGGCATTCTTTGGCATCTTTGTCAACCTGCTGTTCCTGGGACAAGCATTCACGTTAATGCTTGTTTATGTGTGGTCCAGACGCAATCCCATGGTGCCGATGAACTTCTTTGGCGTGCTAAACTTTCAGGCATGTGCTATACTGGTTAAATTCAGTTGAAATTACATTTATTTCATGCATTTGCTTAAGACAGGCGCCCTATTTGCCTTGGGTGCTGCTCTGCTGTTCCATGATATTGGGAAACACCGTTTGGGTTGATATCATTGGCATGGGCGTTGGCCACATCTACTATGTCCTGGAGGATGTTTATCCGCAGCTCTCCAACGGATACCGACTGATTAAGACGCCATACTTTCTGTAAGTACTCGAGTAGCTACATTCAAGCTAAATATATAGACGACTTTTCTTTCTTGCAGTAAAAGACTATTCAATGAGCACATTGAGCGTAATTTCCAAGCACCTGTGGAAGATCGTCCCGGAGGCTTTATGTGGGGCGGTGAAGGACAGGAATTGTTGCCAGAAGCGGAGCCAGAGAACAATGCTGCACAGCAGCCGGCGGAACAACCGCCAGCGCAATAACAAACGATGTTATGGATAAATTGTATACTATGTCTTTTAACGTAGACGACATTTTGACGAGACAACGTATTTGTTAGAACCCCTCCGCCACCTGTCACTTGGTGCTTGGCAAGATTAGGTACATATTGAGAGATAGAGTTCAGCCATGATAAGAAGCAGCGATATGGCGTGCAATAGTTAGCCAAAGTTAATTCAAAAGTGTGTATGTATTTATAATTGGTTGATTTTCTAAAGCGGGGAGTTCACTACTCCACTGGCCTTAAGTTTTCCTTTCATGATAGATTCAGCACATGTGATTATATTTATGTATGTATACAAACTTGATAAAAACAATAAACAATGTGGAAATGTAAATTCTTTCGATATGCGCATTTTGGCCGACGCGATGGGACAGCGGCGCCATCTGTTGTCTAGCGGCTTAACCACGACAGTTGATAAATTGAAAATGTTTCTTCAGTAGCATTACATGAATTATTTTTACGTTTTCAGTATTTAACATATAAACTTCACATTTTTTAATATTTTTTGACAGGCCGCGTCAGATTTATTTGACAGCTGTTCTGGTTTGAGCGCAGGTCTGGCAACTACATTGCCAGACGTTGCCATATAACTCTGTCATCGTGCACTACATAATCTGGCAGCACCGTGCCAGTCATGTGGTCATACAATCGTTGTCAGATGTCAACAATTTTATAAATATTGGCATCCAAATGAACTCTCGCAAAAGGTTAGTTTCCCAGTATTTAATTATGGACTAATAATGTTATATATCGTGTGTCTTTCAGAATGGCATCAAAAAAATGGCCACGAAAACCACGAAAAATTGAAAAGACCTGGACACCATCTGACATCAAAAAGATTATTCTGCTTGTTGAGCAGCGGGAGCTCCTGTGGGATTCTAGCCTACCAGCCTACAAGGACAGCAAATTGCGCGAGAACTCATTTCAGGAAATTGCCGATGCCCTAGATCGCACAGTTTCAGACTGCAAGGCCAAGTGGGACAACCTGCGGGCCCAATACAGAAGTTACCAAGCCAAGGCATGCCAAAATTTGGCCGTCAAATGGCAGTACTTCGAGTCAATAAGGTTTTTAAGTAAAGTGTGCGAGCCACGCAAATCCAAATTCAATTTGGTAAGTGTATGTCATATGCATAATTTATAGATAAATAATTAAGTTGTTTTCTAACCACATTCAGGTACTCCTTCCACCCTCTGCGGGGCACGATCAATTTTTAGAAGATGGTGACAGCCGGACCAGTTCTTTTTCTTCATCTTCGCAACTGACAATAAAAGAAGAGCAGAATATCTCAATACATCATATAAATGAAGAGAGTATGATGGTTAAAGAGAGTGCTGTTCCCGAACAAAATCATAATTCAGCTCAAATTTTTGGCGATTTTGTGGCCGATCAAATGCGCCAGCTTAGGCAGCATGTGGCTGACGAGTTAAAAAAAAATATCTTAAAACTAGTTGTGGAAGCTCTGGAAAAAAATAACTAGGGCATTACAATGAGTGCAACACACAAAGACTTAACAAATACATTTGTAAGAACTTTTCACAAACTATTGTCATTGGTACCATATATTTTATATATATTAGTATTAAATCGTTGACTATAGAATATTAATAATTAAAGTAAGGTTACAGAAATTAATTGAATACGGGTATTTCTTAAGCAGAGCTTTATAATATTTATATATGGAGATCATTGCTTAATCTCATCACAGTACCACGGCTAATGATTTGCAGTTAATCCCCTAAGGATCATCAAAGATATGCGCTCTCCTTGATAGACTGGCGCGAGCAGCAGGAACCACCCGGTGGCATTTTGGTTGATGACATTGGCCTGACTAAACACTGACCATGGTTTGTGCTGAAAAACAACAAAAACTGCATTCAGCTCGTAGAAGTGAAGTATTATGACAAGAACCACAAGATTGTAACCCTTTTCTAGCTTTTAGCGGAGGCACCATCGGAGCTGGAGGACCGTCTATGTATATCACGGAAACAAGCGCACGAGGCAAGATTATTCAGCTCTTTCGAGCTAATAAAACTCCTTGACAATAAATAATTGAAACCCCATAGCGGAATCTTAGAAGTCGGTTAATAGGTTGCAGGCCAGATTCTGGTGGATAAATTGTGGCAGTAGACAGAAACTCCTACATCTGCTGCTTTTGAAATCACTATACCTTAGACGGACCAAGACGTAGCTAGCAGGTGGATGGCGAGCTGCCGTGTTCTCCCAAGGAAAGTATACGTCAGATTGAATAGACTCACGAAGTCAGAAACTATCGCGTGTCAGAAAATTCCCAAAGCTAAAAAAATTGGTATATGTCGTTATGTTTGTTTACAGCGTTATATAACATAAATTTGGAAAAAGAAACGCTATTTTCAAGACTTGAAGATTAAAAAGGGAATATTATTGGGGGTCATTCTATTTTGTCTACTGTAAAAAGTCAACTCGATCGGATTATAAACATCGTTCATTCGAGTCAAATGAACCCTAATTCGTTCACAACAAAAAAACAGTGGCGTATGCCGAACCAGCCCGCGCCCTGTTCGAGTCAAAATATTGGACCATGTCCAACGGGAAAAAAGAGATTTTGCTCGGACGGCAACCAACTATGACGCACGTCAAAAAAATTACATTTTGGTCGGAGTGGCGCAAATTTACATTTCTTTAACAATTTTCAATTCATTTAAAATAGTGAATATTTTACGGGATTGTTTGGGAGGGCGGGGAGGACCCCTATCACATGCAATACGTATTTTCTATACTGAATAAAATAACAATTACAACAATTTAATTAATTATTAGATAAAACTGTTTTTTTATTGTAGATTAAAAATCAATTTAAAGTAAATATGGACTTAAAAGGGGGAACGAGGATGGTTACTGGGCTCAAATGACTAGAATGAAAAATTAAGTTACTAGAACCTAAATCAGTGAATTTAAATAGAAAGTGCCAACTCTACTTGAAGGATATTTTTTTTATAGGATAGCGTTGCCACTTGTTTGCGAGTCTCTTTTGAAAAGAGAAAAACAAGCAGACAAACATAACGAGTGACCGTTTATGGTATATACTTAAAAAATTGTATATTCCTACTTTGAAGAATCGGTCACACTGATAAAGACACAACGAGCCGGAAAAATAAAATTTATAAATTTAGTAAAAACTTGGAATATACATAATTCAACAACATGGACGTTGATGCTGCACAGAGGACTTGGGAGCTGGAAAACAATATACAAACGTTGCCCAGCTGCGATGAAATCTTTCGATATGATGCCGAACAGCAGCGTCAAATAATCGACGCCAAGCCTTGGGAAAAGGACCCACATTTCTTTAAGGACATTAAAATATCAGCGCTGGCGCTTCTTAAGATGGTCATGCACGCGCGCTCCGGTGGTACACTGGAGGTGATGGGTCTAATGCTGGGCAAAGTGGAGGACAACACAATGGTAACTAATAAAATAATAGGCCTATATTGTACCGGTTTCAATTGTCATGCGCAAAAAAAACCATTGTAGATTGTGATGGACGCATTTGCACTGCCCGTGGAGGGTACTGAGACGCGCGTTAATGCCCAGGCGCAGGCTTATGAGTACATGACTGCCTATATGGAGGCCGCCAAGGAAGTTGGTCGCATGGAACATGCCGTGGGCTGGTATCACAGTCATCCAGGCTATGGTTGCTGGCTGTCGGGCATCGATGTGTCAACACAGATGCTCAATCAGACCTATCAGGAGCCCTTTGTGGCCATTGTTGTGGATCCAGTGCGCACTGTATCGGCTGGCAAGGTGTGCCTCGGTGCTTTCCGCACATATCCAAAGGGCTACAAGCCGCCTAACGAGGAGCCATCCGAATATCAAACGATCCCATTAAATAAGATTGAGGACTTTGGTGTGCACTGCAAGCAGTACTATCCACTGGAAATAAGTTACTTTAAGTCAGCCTTGGATCGCAAACTGCTTGATTCATTGTGGAACAAGTACTGGGTAAACACACTGGGCAGCTCTGGTCTGCTAACCAATACCGAGTACACCACCGGCCAAATCATGGACTTGTCTGAAAAGCTGGAGCAAAGTGAAAACTTTTTAGGTCGCGGTACATATACTTAATTTTTCACACACCAACACTTGTATTTTGATTGCCAATCTGCATTTTACAGGCACCGATGTCAATGAGAAGCGCTCCGAGGATAAGCTGTCCAAGGCGACACGCGACTGCAGCCGCTCTACAATTGAGCTCATCCATGGTCTGATGGCTCAAATTGTCAAGGACAAGCTCTTCAACAAAGTGGGTCTGGGCAAATAAGCAGGCGGCAACCTAAAAATGGACTGGATGTTTAGCTTTTAAATATTTGAAATATTTCAATCAATTCATATAAATATAAATACTTAATAGAGTGCATTTTCCACGATACCTGCATAAATTATTTGTCTAATTGCTGCAAACACCGCCGCTCATCAATCAACAACCAGCCTGTCAACATTTGCGTGCAAGTTTTCCGACCCCCAACATAAAGCCATAGTCCACCCGCAGCATTGGCCACAAGTGAAATGTAAACGCACCACCCTGTTTACCCCACCCAGCCTATTCAAATCAGCGATAGGCGGCGGGGGGCGAAAGAAGCGGTAATTAAGTGCGGTGTCACGTTTTAGTCGACAGTTTTAAGAGCGACAACAGCCAGCCGAAAATATGTGTTTCCTGCCGGGAAACAAATGTAAATACCGGCTCTGGCATCCTTTTATGTTTACCCGTTGTCAACAACTGTCAACATTTGCATGTGTGCTCCTCATAAATACCACTCATAAGCAAAGTGTTGTGGTTTGTCTCGTGGCTTTAAAACAAAGCCCTTTAAATAGCTTTCGAATGAAACAATGTAAATACATATACAGTAAAAGCTCCCTAAAGCGGGCACCCATTGTTCCAGTGTTAAATGTAATTGGAGGCGGTCAAAGAGGCGTCTGCTGAACGATGCTACGAGACACCCTGTACGGAGGTAAACATCCTTATACACAAATACATACACATATATGTATGTGTTATATGCATCAAGCAGTTCAGCGGCAATTCAAGTGGCGAGTGCGCTGCTGCTTCCCTTGCTAGGCAGTGCAAATATTGTTTCTTAAATAACTTATGTTTTTATTATCTGATCCACTTTAAATTTGAACAGAGATAAAAGGAAACTAAGAAATATGCATATCAAAAATCAAGCCTACATCATTGCAAGTTTTCTTCTTATTATTAAAAAAATTTAAATTGACCCTTACCCGCTATTCGAGAACTTTGCGTTGATACACATCAGCGGACAGACAGATAGACGGACATGGCCAAAACGACACGGCTATTGATACTGATCAAGAATATATATACTTTATAGTGTCGGAGTTGTCTCTTTCTACCTGTTACATATACATACACAGTTTTAGTACCCCCTTTACCCATTTTAAAGGTACAGGGTGTAAAAAGGGTAACTTTTCGCAAGCAGTGCTCGCTTTTACTGAAAATATACATTTATAGGATTACGCAAAAGTGAATGTCCAAAGGGCTGGGTCACCGAGTAGCAACTAGTACATAGTTCAAAGAACTGGCTTGAATAATTAACGGAACTTCCAATTGTATTGCAGATGAAATTGATATATATATTCTGGATATACAGATAGATAGTATATAGAGAGATGTATATATTCGAGTACATACATACATATATTCTACATTTTAATTAATTGTACACAATTTTAATCTCAATAAAATGTAGGGAGGAAGAAACAATAGGGGCGGATGTGGTTACCAAAGGTTGACACGTTGTATTAATTAAAATTTACACATTTCCATAATTGTTGTTGGTAGTTAGCGACCCCTATATTGACACAACAATTAAAAGAGTTGTTTCCCGTCCCTCATCTATGATGGATCTGTCCAGAACAAGCTCGTATCAAGATATCCCATTGCTTATGCCACTACAAAAACACAAAATACCGATCCATCATGAAAACTCGTTTATAATTAAGTTCCTACTTGTTGTTACCTGTTGCACCCTGATTAATTTTGTTACGAAATGTGAAACGCATAGCAGGAGACGTTTCCGATCCCACAAAGTATATATATTCCTGATCAGCATCAATAACAGAGTCGATATAGCGATATATCTGGTTCTATGCAAACTGAGAGACTAGTTCTAGAGCTATCGGGATGAAACTTGGATCTATAATCCTTCTTTTTGCTACAGGCAGTACATATGTCGGAACCTGCCGTATCGGACCACTGTAACAAATAGCTGCCATAGGAAATATCGCCGACAACTATGTTTTTACTCTCTGTACCCATAAAATGGGGTACTAAATCTGTGCAAATGTATGTAACAGGCAGAAGGAGACATCGCCGACCCTATAAAGTATATATATTCTTGATCAGTATCAAAAGATATTTCGATTTGACAATGTCCGTCTGTCTGTCCGTATGTATGAACGCAAGGATCTCAGCAACTATAAGAGATAGAGACACCAAATTTGGAATGTAAGTTCGTGTATAGCGGTAGCAGGTCAAGTTTATTTTAGATTTGAGATATCTTCCCCCGTTCCCCCGCAATTCGATAAAAACCGTTTTACAGGAACAATTTTAAGATATAGCTTTGGGATTTGGCATGTGCAATACTTTAGTCACTCCTAATCTACTGTCTAAATTTCAAGTCATTCGGATAATAAACACGAAAGTTATTAACGAAAGAAGATTCAGTGCTTCAGCGCAAGGGGAAGAAGAAGCACATCCACCACTTAAAATGCTCGCTTGCGCTGCGCTCGAGCTGTCGCTCGTGGGTGTGCGTCTTTTGTGTATGTGTGTTTGTATGTGTAAGTGTACGTAGATGCGATCGGAAATTTTTGACCTGGGTACAGCGTGTTTTGTTGTCGGGTTTACTCGACTATAGCATTCTTGCTTGTTATAGGAGAAAAATTATATTTTGTATGAAAAAGTTTTGTTGTTCTTAAAGATATTTCAACCAAACTCAGTAATTGTGAATTTTATTATACTTATATTTAGTTTGCTTTAGTTTTATCAAAATTGGCTATTATATAGCCAGCCAATTTTGATGTCATATAAACAATCGGTCGAAAATTAAGCTTTTGTCTGAAAAACATTGCTTTAAGGGTATGATCATATATTGCTTCGGCAATATCATTTATCCTAATCCGGCTGTTTCTTGAGTCTTTAAAATATTTTGATGTCGTCTTCAATTTTGTCATTTTTAATGCACTCCTCTTCTCTGACGTAATTTCACTCATGCCAGGCATGTAATAGTTTTGCATCTAAATATTGTAATAGTTGCTCCTAAAGTTGTGTCATAGTATACTTAGGTTAGGTTAGATAGAACCGGACCACATGGTGGTCCCACATAGAAAGTTTGTTGATCCTGTAGAATTCGTGTGCGCTTGGCAAACGGTAACAGCGCATTGGGAGTGTGTCTGGCCGCCTCTTCGAGCTAGTGTCTGTTGAAGTATCGATGTCTTAGTGTTGCGAGTGCTGGACAGCTGCATATAAGGTGTTCCAAGGTTTCCACAACTCCTGGTTCCTTACATTTCCGGCAGCCGTCTTCCGTTAATATTCGCAGGTTTTTAGCGTGAGCTGCTACTAAGCAATGTCCAGTCAATACTCCTATCATTAGTCTGCAATCTTTCCTTGAAAGATATAGCAGGAAGTTAGTGAGTTTCTGGTTTCGCATCTTGCACATAATTTTGGAGACTCTGCCGCGGGTTGTGTTCCGCCACCTTTCACCAACTTTAGCCCAAGCGGATTCATCCAGTTCGCTGAATAGCGACTTCAATGAGATTTGTATATTTCCTTCGTTCTCAAGAGGTAGCCCGACTCCTTCTTTTGCCAGGCAATCCGCCATTTCGTTGCCATTAATGCCCCGGTGGCTGGGAACCCAAAATATATGCACTGTTCTAGCAGTGCTTAGATTACCTAAGGCCACCCTTCTTGCCAAGACATTTTTGGAACTAATGGAAGACGCCCGCAATGATTTTATAGCAGCTTGGCTGTCTAGGAATATATTTATTCGTTCGTTCCTAGATGTTATGGATAGAGCTACTTCTGCTGCTTTCCTCATTGCGAAGACTTCCGCCTGGAATATGCTGCAGTAGTTGAGCAGCTTGTACGGCAACCTTATCTCTGGTTCTGCACAGTACACGGCCGCACCTACTCCTGTATCCATTGTTGATCCATCCGTGAATTTCTGAATGGCGGGTTGGTCCAGTCCTGTACACCAGTCTTCTGGTCCCATTGACGTTTGTGTTTCTTTGTAGTTGCTCGAGGAGTCATGTAGTCCGTGCTACTTTGCATCTCCCTCCCAATCGAACTGTGTCCAAGACTTTGAAGTGACATGTTTCCCGTTGCGCATAGACGATGGGACGTTAATATTTTTCCCTTTTATTAATACCCAACTACGTTTATCCAGAACTTTTTAATAGCGAAGCTATTTATACGACACTTGGGGAGTAAACTGAGAAATTTTCAAAAGAAAATCATTACGTTTATTTCTTCGAAACTACAAGACGTATTGACGTATTCACACCATAAATTGAGTTGGTGTTGCTAACAACGATCTTGGTTTTTGTTTGGACTCTATAGGTGGCGCTGGGGTAGAGTTATTTCGCAATATATCGCTGTAATAGAAACCTCATTACGCTTATTTCTCCGAAACTATAAGACCTATTGAGCCAAGTTTCACATCATAAATTGGGTTTGTGCTAACGAAGGTCTTGGTTTTTGTTTGGACCCTGTAGGTGGCGCTGAGTGGAGTTATTTCGCAGCACTTGGGAGCAAGCTGAGAAATGTTAAAAAAAACAAGTAAGAATGCTATAGTCGAGTATACCCGACTACGAAACTCCCTGTACCCAGGTCTAAAACATTCATTCACATCTACGTCCACTTACACATACACACACACATACACAAAGACGCACAGGCGCCAAAAGCGACAGCGCAAGCGAGGCATTTTAATTGTTGGCTGTGCTTCTTCTTCCGCCCTCTCGCTGCATTACTGAATCTTCTTTCGTGAATAACTTCCGTGTTTATTATCCGATCGACTTGAAATTTGGACAGTAGATTAAGAGAGACTAAAGTATTGTACATGGCAAATCTTAAAGCTAAATCTTGAAAATTGTTACTGTAAAACGGTTTGAATCGATTTGCGGGGGAACGGGGGGAGATATCTGAACTATGAAACAAACTTGATCTGCGTATGGTATACAGGAACCTACATTTCAAATTTGGTGTCTCTAGCTCTTGTAGTTGCTGAGATCGATGCGTTCATACGGACAGACGGACAGACGGACAGACGGACGGACGGACAGACGGACAGACGGACATGGCCAAATCGAAATCTCTTTTGATACTGATCAAGAATATATACACTTTATAGGGTCGGAGATGTCTCCTTCTGCCTGTTACATAGATTTGCACAGATGTAATACCCCCCTTTTACCCATTTTATGGGTACAGGGAGTAAAATGGGACAGCCCAGCAACAAACTTTGTTGTGGAATGAGGACCAATTGTTGTATATAGTAGTACCTGGCAAAAATAAAAATACAATTCAATTGTTGGAATTCAAGTAGCATTATTTATGCAAGGTACCAAAATATTAGAATAAACATTTTCACATTGATTTCGGCTGTTATTGGATGCTACTCATCCTGTTGGTTCAAAAGTAACATCATTTTTGTAACTTTGTCTTTTATTACCTGTCCAAGAGACTGTTTTCTGTTTCTTTAAGTAATGGAACAAAGAATTTGCATTAAGTTTTGGTATAAGAATGGAATAAAGTGCAAGGTTCTAGAAATATTAACTATGGCTTTCGGTGAGGCTTGAAGCGTTTTCAAGAGGACCCTGAAGACTTAAATGATGTAGAGCGTTCTGGACGTCCTAGCACATCAACCACCGATGAAAACATGGAGAAAGTAAAGAAAATGGCTATGAACGATCGCCTAATCACAATCAGAGGAGTCGCTGATGATATCAAAACGTGTGGTAACAAAACAAGTCCCAAAGCATCCAAAGGTTGCATTGCGTAAGGCAACTCTCGTTGCCACCAATGTGCGTCATGCGGAACATTTTAGTACACGTGTTGTAAGCCAATTAAAAGCACGTAACTGCACCCAGCTGCGAGGATAACGTCAGCAGCCAAGCAGATGAGACCGCCGCTGAAGTGGACCGAAGGCAGCACGCCAAGCGCAACGTGCGTTAAACTAAAATAGCGGAGGGGACAGGCGAACGAGGATCCAAACGGGCAAACAATAAGGCACACGGCAGTGCACGTGCCAGGAAACTTGGCACTGCGGAGGGGCCAGCTAAGGAGCCTATGAAGCGAGGACTGCGACGCCGATCATAATATACACTTCCAGGATGGCGACAACTAGTATGACAAAAAGCGGCACAAGGACCTCAATCAAGAACTAATAATCATATGCTATAATTTATTTTACAAATCGCAGTACACAAGGAAATTGATACAATAATTGGGGATTCCAGATCGAAACGGACAAACTTGTATAATTTAGAATATATAAATTAATTTTAATTTTTAATTAATTTATTAAATGTACCTTGGCTTCGAAATATCCATGTAAATAGTGTGGAAGCTGACTCTCTTGAGAGAGAGAGTGCAATTTTGAATTAGTGTTTTATATCGCATTCGTAAACGTTTTACTACCAGGGCTGGTTTCCTATAATATCAGAACATACTTAAACTTATGAAATAAATTGTTACCTTAATAAATATTATCTGCATTATTTATGACAGTTCAATCTAATTAGAACAAAACTGCAATTTTGTAGCATTAATTAGCGCGGGACTAGAACTTAAAACGTGGGCCCTAAACCCTTTAGAAAATTCAAAGGACACGAATGCAATGAACTTATTGTGTGCGTGTGAGCTATTGTTATGAAAGTATAATAAAGAAGAAAGACACTTCATTGTTAGGACCTTTATCGAAAAGTAAGCGTCAATTGGCATCAACAAGGAGCAACTACATATAATGAAACATTGTCAACGGGTCAGCAGGGGATGGGGTCGCTGACAGCAGATGGGGCCCAAAATGATTACGAAAGGAGTAAGCGCATGGAAATGTTCAGCAGCCGTTCGACTATAAAAGTCCTGTCCACCAACGGTATACACTTCATTCACAGAACGAACACGCGCAGAGAACAACACAACTTGTAAATCAGACAAAAGCAAAACATCCTCAGGCAAAGGTGCTCCCAAAGGAGAAGGTACGTTATCCTGTGGTATTACATTAAGAATTCCTTCCTGTGTCGAAAACTTAATAACGTGATAGCTATAAATAAGTTAGTAATGCCAAGGGAATCAAAGTGAAACAACTACTGCCAGTGCAAAATTAAAAGAAAACAGAATTTTAATTTTAATTTAATTCAAGTGCGCACCTGTTGCAAGTTACTAAAAGTGTGGCAAATGTTGAATAAGAATAATTAGGAAAAGCTAGACTGTAGTCATTAATACGTAAATTTATACATACAATTTTTGTATATTTCTTTAAAATTTTTTTTCTGTGTGCATTATGTATCATTGTGTTAGTGCCACCCTTAACACCATATATTGGCGATATATCCAACCGATTAAAATGTTTAATAAATTAGGCACAGAGATTATTCAAATAAATTACGAATGCTATTTATATAGCAATAGTTGCTGCAATAAAAGGGGCCATAAAATTCATGTTTGCCTCTTAATATAGATATACTGGACTGAAAGAAGACTGAGAGTGTTGGAAGACTTATTTTTTTAATTGTTTCCCATTTCTACAAAAAGTAAGCACTGGGACAAGATTTTTTTTTAATTTTTTTAAAAAAATTTTTTAGAACCAAATATACTGATTTTTTACCCGGAAAATGCAAGGTTTTTCGTGGAAATATTGATAGTTTTTATTCGATAAGTATTAAATTCAATTTCAAAGCTCTTCACATAAAATAATCCGACACGTGTCAAACCGATTTTTTAAAATATAGCTCGACGTTTTGAAAATTTGTGGAATCTCTGGTATTGAACACAAATGAAGTTTTGTTTGTGTATAATCTGTATTTTTTTAATTTAGTCTCGTAACATCAAACGCAAAAATATTAATATTTATTATATATATTTAATATTTATTTATTAATATTAATCATATAATTATATTAATAATAATATACTATTAATATTATATTAATATTAGTATTATTAATACTCGGCAAGTACCCAATCTACAATAATTTGGAAAATCTGCCAACGTTCAGAAATAGGTGGAAAACTAGGTAGCAAGTGTTCTGAAAGTAAGCTAAAAGTGGAAAGTTCCGGAAGGATGGTTTTAATCGTATGTTAGTACTTGCAATATATTCTTGTAATAATTTGCTAACCTACAAATTTCATGAATACTTCGAAATGAATATTCTCACAAACAAATTCTATTCTATTCTATTCTATTTACTCTGAGTTGCACGAATCAAAAATCTGAGTTTTCCACAATGTTACAAACATTGTGCAAACAATGAAATATTAGTTCTACTCTATGTTTTATATAAATTTCTAATTATACATCAGATTTATTTACAATCTGACCGTTACTACTATATTCTTATTCCAATTATCCACTAATTTCCATAATATTTTTTACACGCTTAATTTGCAGAGCATTTGCAATTCGAAGTTAAAATACAGTCAAATGATATCGCTATTGTTCTAAAAGAATATTTATAAACTCTTGCCTAGTAATAATTCCCCTTAATATATCATTTCTAGGCCTGCGCCATGTATGGGATGTTGTATGAAAGTGTCCAGCACTATGTGCAGGAGGAGTACGGTAAAGAGATTTGGAAAAAGGTTTGCAAGATAGTCGACTGCAAGCACAACAGCTTTAAGACACATCAGATATACCCAGATAAACTGATGCCAGATATTGCCGAAGCTTTGTCCGCCTGTACGGGGGAGTCCTTTGACTTTTGCATGAACTTTTTTGGCAAATGTTTCGTGCGATTCTTTAGTAACTTCGGTTATGACAAGATGATCCGCTCCACGGGCCGCTACTTTTGTGACTTTCTACAGTCCATCGATAACATCCATTTGATTATGCGCTTCACATATCCCAAGATGAAGTCGCCCAGCATGCAGCTCACCAGCATGGACGACAGTGGAGCTGTCATACTGTATCGCAGCGGGCGTACTGGCATGTCCAAGTATCTTATTGGGCAGATGACGGAGGTGGCTCGGGAGTTTTATGACCTGGAGATCAAGGCGTATGTGATCGAGAGTCAAAACGACATCAGCGGAGGCACAGCAGGACCCATCAAGCTTACAGAGGGTCCCCTAACAGTTGTGGTAAAGTATCGTCTGGACTTTGATAATCGTGAGTATATGGCCAAGCGTGTGAATACGGATGCCCATCCGTCGCAGCTGAAGATGCCTACAATCAATTTGAGCGTCTTCTTGGAGCTGTTCCCATTCACCATTGTGCTAAATCATAGCATGAAAATCACGCATGCGGGCGAAAAAATTGTGGAGACGTGGATAATGCACAATCCTGGCGCCAATCCGAAAGCCTTCATTGGCACTCATGTCATGGATCTGTTTTACTGTCGTCGGCCAAAGGACACCAAAATCGACTGGGACACTTTGATCCAGATGCGAGCGGTCCTCTTTGAGTTTGAGCTCATTCGCACCGGCCACAATCGAGCCGCCTACGATGCAGTACTTAACATGGACTTTGAGAACTATGACGATATGCTCTTGAACGAAGCCCAGACTATGGCGCTGGAGAAGGCCAAGGAATTTAGTGAGCAACATGCGGATGATCTGGAGGGTGCCGTTGGAGGGGACGAAGAAATCGATCCGGCAACGGGCGAACGTCGGTCTTCCCAGGGTCTTCGTTCGATTTTGCTCAAAGGTCAGATGTTCTACATCAAGGACGTAGACTCCTTGATATTTCTCTGCAGTCCTTTAATAGAGAATCTTGATGAGCTGCACGGCATCGGTTTGTATCTGAATGATCTCAATCCTCATGGCCTGAGCCGTGAGCTAGTCATGGCTGGTTGGCAGCATTGCTCCAAGCTAGAAATTATGTTTGAAAAGGAAGAACAGCGCTCCGACGAGTTGGAGAAATCCTTGGAGCTGGCCGATTCCTGGAAGCGTCAAGGAGATGAACTGCTCTACTCCATGATACCACGGCCAATTGCAGAACGCATGAGATTGGGTCAAGAGCACGTCTGCCAGAGCTTTGAGGAGGTTTCGGTCATATTCATGGAGGTAATGAATATCTACGACAGCGGCTCAACCAACGTCCAGGAGGCCATGCAGGCTGTGAACACTCTAAACAAGGTGTTCTCTGCATTGGACGAGGAGATCATATCGCCGTTTGTCTATAAGGTAGAAACTGTGGGCATGGTCTACATGGCAGTGTCTGGGGCACCGGATATCAATCCTTTGCATGCTGAACACGCCTGTGACTTGGCTATGCGAGTTATCAAGAAGGTAAGATCCCATAATCTTCCCGATGTGGCTATTCGTGTGGGGATCAACTCTGGTCCAGTGGTGGCGGGTGTGGTTGGACTGAAGGTGCCTCGCTACTGCCTCTTTGGGGACACCGTAAATACGGCCTCCCGCATGGAGAGCAGTTGCGATCCTTGGAAGATACAGTTGTCCAACTACACGGCAATGAAGGTGCGCGAGGTGGGCTACAAGGTGGAGTCACGTGGTAAAGTCAAGGTCAAGGGAAAGGGTGAAATGGAAACATTCTGGCTGCTGGAAGGACCCAAAGATAAATGAAGTAAATAGTCCCAACAAAACTGACGCTTTAAAAGTAATCTCCTAATTCTGAGTAACACAATAAAAAGTACTGTACGGCATATGTAATTGATTTCAGTTAATAAAGTTAAAATAACCCCCCTATGGGCTGAGTTTTTAATGCGGTTTTAGTGGTACTGGAAAAGGGCAAAACCCCTCATATATTCTAGCATGCTTGGCAGTATATGTAGGCTTGAATGGCATTCAATTCCTAAAATGAAGTCTCTATGGATAGATCATCTTACAACTACAACCTATCGAGACATAAGTATGTCTCAAATTATCAGCCCTGTTCCGAATTCCAATTTCGATGAATTTCAAAGAAAATTATGTAGCATACTTTTAGCAGAAGGAAAGAAACCAAAGTGGAATTAGGAATAGTGAAACTTAAAACCGGCCTCTTTATCTTTCATGTGATTTTAATTTCTAAAGCAGAATTGAGCCTTGATAGGAAGTGCGCCATTTAAGTTCTTATCGTTTTATGATAATAGAGAATCCAAAGCTTTTATAATATTATCTATTGTTATTGCTATAGCGGACAATAAGAAAAGATATGCTCGAAGCAAATACGTGCTTATCACTCCTCCATAGATATACATATATATATATTTATATATATATATATAATATATATATATATATATAATATATATATATAATATATATATATATATACATGTGCATTATAAATACCACGAACAGGTGAGTTCTACCATTCCTCTGCCCTGCAACTCGATTATGATACTTTGATAAGCTCAATGTTATCTTTATGTGTCATAAAACGAAATGTCCTGACGTCCGTTTTCTTAGCGTCCCAACAACCTACTGTCGCTTAGCCGTACTCACCGACATCATATGCCATCCAAATATCATTTTTAATAACTTTTATGAGCCGTTCGCGTGTCAAAATGCGCGCACACCGCAGACACGGACAGACCCAAAACTCATCAGGGTCCGAATGGCAAACATAAAAATATAGCATACTTTCTGGCAAATATAAGTTGCAATTGTGCCCCTCCGCATGCCCCATTCGCTGGTGTCACTAAAATTTAATTAAGACATTCTGCATGACCAAAGGGACCTCAAAGTTGCACGTAATTCTCGAACTTGGCCCGGCCAATCAATTTCAGTTGGAGTTCAGTTCAGGGCTCGGTCATAGGTCACAGTAACTGTTGCGTGTCTCGTATACAAGTAAATTATATTATAGCAATTATTGTGTTTGTATATTTTTACATAATTCGTTGTCTTCCTGTAATGACATTTTGAGTAGCCTTTAAACGTCCGCAAATAGACATTATTTTTGCACCCCTCTGCCTCTTTGGTAAAATGAAAATAAAGAAGCTCGAATCGATTTTGGTCCATACAACAATACACCTACTTATCATCCATCATCAACAGTTTGAAGCCATCGAATTGTCAACGGTTGATTCGAGTAAGGCAAACATCCTCTTCAACAAAGGATGCTATCCGGATTGCTTTGCTTGAATTCGTAATCCGCTTTAAAATGCCTTAAAACAGAACATAAAATGTTTAGCTAGGGTCCTTACATATACAAACGAACACAGACATATACTATATATAAGCGAATATTTGTCTGCCTTTTATAGGCATTCGTGAAAATGTCACAGCATTAAATACAGAAGGACCCGAAACGAATCCACAAAGGGAAAGGCAAAGGCTACATTTTATGAAGAGTTACAGAAAAATGACACGGGTCTGCGCAATAATAGAACTGGAGCTGGTTTGGATCTAGCTCAAATATCTAGCAGGCAAAGGAAATTTTGAAAAATTGTGGCATTTAAGACTTTATCTGAGTTCAGTAGTTAACCCTTAAGTCTTACACGATTTTTGGATTTTATGTGGCAATATTTTTAAATTTGTAATTTTTGTAGTAAACAAGCTATAAATATAATAGGTAAAACTAAAATTGGAACGCTTAAAATATATAATTTTAAGTCATAATATTTTTAAATTATTTGTAATAAGTTTATTTCTTTAATAGTAGCCTTAAGATATGTTTAAAAAATGTATATAGCAATTGTTACTCTATTTAAAATGTGAATTTGTTGTTTTAAATATATAAATACATATATCAGTGGTATATATGTTTAAAATAAACTTTCATTAAAAAAAAAGAATTAAACTTTAAATCTAATTTTGAATTATATTTACCATTATAATTTCTGTTCTTGAATACACATAAGCTTTACACAAATTTGAAAATATATCTGTTTTATATGTGTTTATATGTCGAGTATACGCGACTAGGAGACTCCCTTTACAAATGTCTAAAATTTGAAAACTCATCTCCGTACACTTACACATGCACACACACACACACACAAGTGACAAAGCAGTGCAGTGCAAACGAGGCATCTCAAGTAGTGGCTGCGCTTCTTTATTCCCAGCTCTGGAGTACTGAATCTTGTTTCGTGAATACCTTCCGTGCTTATTATCCGATTGACTTGAAATTTGCGCAGTAGACCCAATTATTATGAATACTAAAAATAAAAATGTATCTTTAAAATTGTATAAATCATTTGTATGACCTGCGCCTGCAAACACGAACATTCCAAATTTGGTGTCTATATAAATACATATACTTTTTATGTTCGGAGATATCTCCTTCTGCCCGTTACATACATTTGTACAGATTAATACCCCCTTCTTAAGCATTTTACTACAAGGAGTAAAAATAGTTATTTAGAAAAGTGGTCCTTGCCATGAAGAAACATTACTCACATATATGACGAATCGTTGAAGCAGTGAAGCAACTTTTATACAATTATCAGAACATGGAACCATTGACTTAAAATGCGCATCCCTACCTTAACACCAGGATCCACAGGACAATATATTCTAGGAAATACCAAGAGCGTAAGCACGTAATGGAAAGGCAGCAAGAAATTACTCCCTTTTATTTGATTCTTTATCGAAAAGCGAGCGTCAATTGACATCAACCTACTGAGTGAAACCGAGGGAAAGAGGTGATGGGAAGTAGAACCCAACACCGCAGAGCATTGACATGAAATGAAACACTAACGATGATAATGGAGTGGGCGGGACCAGTTAGACGAACTGCGTGCCTGATGGGACACTGGAACAACGACAAATATAGGGAAGGCGTAAAGTGGGAGAGCGAAATTGTTGAACAGGGTGGGATCGGCTATAAAAGACCTGACCGCCAACGATACACGCTTCATTCACACGACGAGTGCCAGCTGAAAAGCATCCCGTCAAAATACGAAGACAGACGACACACGAAGTTCAAAGCGCCTTCTATGTAACCATGGAGTATAGCTCGCAGCATCGTTAGCACGGTGAGGCAACAACAAAAATTAGTCAAAGAACGGCAGCCGACAACGACGGACAAATACTGAGTGTTTACGGAAGCAGCAACAACAATAACAACAAAATCCGGGAACTCTCCTCTCGTATAAATGATGGTGCATTTGGCATATGCTTGGCCAGCTTTTTTTTGTGATTTATAAATAAATAAACGCGCAAAGGCCGCCGTGTTAAATTTAAAACTAAAGCTGGCACAGCAGTGAAAACGAAAGTGATTTATTGTTTGACCTCCTGCATGGAATACGAATTAAATATATTTACATAGGGATTTAGTAGTCCGTAGTAAACAACTTTTGCTGTGCTAATAGGAAACAAATATGCTAATTTTATGCTTAAGCAGCCAACAGGATTATCCCAGCACTTGAAATGCCTGTTTGATATTCAAGCAAAACATTTGGAATTTGGTAAATACAAAGACTCTTAGAATACGCATAACATTTTATGACAATGTATGTACATACATGCCCGTTTAATAACCTTTTCTACCCAGATTTAAGTAGATAATATAGCACAGCATTTACGAGTTTCAGTTCATAACTTATGTGTTGCCTTCCTGACAAATGAGCTTTTTTATTGGCAAATCATTTTGGCTTCCTTCATAGGTGAATAAATTTGCTTTCATTGGGCAGTGGAGTGAATTCAATCGAGGAACGAATAAAAACAAAAAGGAGCAACAACAATCTTCTAAATATTCGACCAATTGGTCCTATAGCAGCTACAATATATTATATGGTGATCAAAAGAGTAATCTATATAAAGTCTTACTTATATAAAACTCTTTAACCTGACTGACTGACTGACGGCAGGCCAAACAAATTATATCGTAGGTTGGCGCTCTGGAATAATTTAGGGAAAATTTTGTCCGGAAAAGTGGAAATATGCGGAGTACTGCTGTATGAAACTTTTTTGTTAACCACCTAATCGACTTCTAACTCCTTTTCAAAGATCTATACAAAAACCATTCGAAACACATTTCACAGATTTTGGAAACTAATTTTAGTCTCATATTCAAAGCTCTACAAATTAAATAATTATATGTATCTTATCGATTTTGGGAAATGCACCCACATAGTCGGAAATTGGTCGAAAACTTTGGCATTCGCCACTTTTATTGACTTCAAGCTAATTGCCAAAGCGCTACACAAAAAGCAGCTCCTGTTTTGCTGTTCTGGGAATGGGAAAAAATTTAAAGACGAGTTTTACATAACAAGAAAGAATTTTATGAAATAGATTTGGCTTGGGCGAACACCTGCTAGTAGAATATATAAAAACTCTCAACTTCTAAGTTTGTAAAGACCACAAAGCTATCCATAAAACCAATGATTTGTTGACGCTTTGTTCCTGTGCCAGCTATAAGATATAGTAGTCTGATTTTGATTTAATCAAGTTAGTTAGTTAGTTTGAGGGAGATACTCGTATATTCGAGAGCAAAAATGTTGTATACAGAAACTAGATTTTCGACCGGTCTTTCATATGGCAATCCGACAATCCGATTCCGACATACATACATATGTCTGTGTAAAGTTTAATGGTGGCAGATGAACATGGCTAGCTCGGCTCGGATATTGGTGCTGATCGAGAATATCTATATATATTTTGTCACAAAAATTGTAACGCATATAACATATGTATTAGTATACATAGTCCGCAACGTCTCCTTCAATGCGTTACAAGTTTTGTGATAAAACTATAGACCCGTATCTTCTGCAAGGGTATGATAATAACTTAGTTAAACACAGCTATTTTCGAATGAGCCTCAACATTTCTACATATTTTATCATCTGCCAGAATAAATAATAAATCAAGTTAAGGACCTCATACACTTAATCGTACAGGATATGAAATGTTAACCTAATTTGCGAGGGAATCTAGTTAGGTGTTTTTATTAAGTATTTCTTCAAAAAACTTATGAGTGCTAAATTTGGTTTATTGTTATTCGAAAGGCGACTGTTTTATTGTACAGTAATAACTTAAAGGTTGAAGTATATTAAATTTCTTATTAATGTGCACATTGCCCGAACAAATTTAATGTTCTCGCCATATTAAATTCAAAAAAAAATTTATGGGGGCTCAGTTAGTTTGAGTTAGAGCTCTGACAAATGCTTCACGAGGGGAAATTGAAAATAAAAAGCAACCGCAACTCGCGCCGCAACAAAAGGAATTAGCAACGACAGCAACAGAAATACATAAGTCAAGAACACAAGGAGCTGCTGTTATTTTGTGGACGTGACAAGCAAAAGTCCATGAACTGAAACACACAGCCTCTAAAGGACGCGCGTTCTTAGCGCGCGAAAGTAAAACCAAATTAAACTGTCAAGGCAATAAATCAAAAGATATTTTTCCCAAGCCTCTTAACTTTTTATTACCCGTTCCCAAAGTGAAATAGAGTGTCTTGGGTTTGTTTGCATGCAATAATATTTTCAACACAGTCAAGGCTAGAGCAATGAACTACTAAGTTAAGATGTATTAAATCTCAGCTAAATCTATGGATAGCCAAGAAATTTTCGATATTACGATTACAACTGGTGATGTGTTAAAAATAATTAGATCAAAGGTTGTTTTACCATGACATTGATTACAGAGTAAAGAAAAGTCGGGAGCTTCCATTTGCAATGTTCTTACTTGTTGTCCGTGGCTATGTGGCTCGAAAGATATACTTGGGTGTCCTTATGCCAGCCTGGTCTTAAGTATTCTGATGCGTAAGTATGTGACATTTTTCAAATCACAATTTTATGCTTGACAGCATGCGTTAACGGGTTGTGCGGAAAATTCAACCGTGAAATCTTCAAATAATCAACTACATTCCCAATCAATCAATATCGTTTTAAACATACTATTTCGAACAGAAGCTTAGGGGTTTTTGGGTTAAGCATAGAAATAGATTGGTTCTTTATAATATAATCAAAGCCCTTGCCTAATACCACTTAAGACTATTTCAGCACATGACCTTGGACAATCCTTGACAAATTGACTTAAGTTCTTTTCCAACGCTAGCTCCTGTGTTTAATGGAAAAACTTTGTAATATGCTACCCTAATTATGTGCTTGCAAACTTTCCCTCGTTACAGAGAAAACCTGCCGTAGACTAGTTCAACACACACACGTAACAGCCACCTGACCCTCCCAAAAACCACCCCCTCCGCCCCAAGGGAACCACGCAAATTGACTGCACAGGTCTGAGCCACCACAGCTGCCATCATGTACGGCATGCTATATGAGAGCGTGCAGCATTACATACAGGAGGAGTACGGCATGGAGGTTTGGAGACAGATTTGCCAGATAGTCGACTGCAAGCACAACAGCTTTAAAACACATCAGATATATCCGGATAAATTGATGCCGGATTTTGCCGCAGCACTGTCCGCCTGTACGGGGCAGTCCTTTGACTTTTGCATGAACTTTTTTGGCAAATGTTTCGTGCGATTCTTTAGTAACTTCGGTTATGACAAGATGATCCGCTCCACGGGCCGCTACTTTTGTGACTTTCTGCAGTCCATCGACAACATTCATCTGCAAATGAGGTTCACATATCCGAAGATGAAGTCACCCAGCATGCAGCTGACCAACATGGATGATGATGGAGCAGTTATATTGTATCGCAGCGGGCGTACTGGCATGTCCAAGTATCTTATTGGGCAGATGACGGAGGTGGCTCGGGAGTTTTATGACCTGGAGATCAAGGCGTATGTGATCGAGAGTCAGAACGATATATGCGGTGGTACGGCGGGTCCAATTAAGCTTACAGAGGGTCCTTTAACCGTGATTGTCAAGTATCGCTTGGATTTTGACAATCGGGACTATATGGCCAAGCGTGTCAACATTGTGGCGCATCCATCACAGCTCAAGATGCCCTCTGTGGATTTAAACGTGTTCCTGGAACTGTTCCCTTTCACAATTGTTCTAAATCATGACATGAATATAACGTTGGCTGGTGAGAAGATCATTGAGACGTGGATACTGCACAATCCAGGCGTCAATCCCAAGAGCTTCATTGGCACCCATGTCTTGGACGTGTTCAAGTGTCGGAGGCCAAAGGACACTAAAATCGAGTGGGCAACCATTCTACAGATGCGAACCGTTCTATTCGAGTTCGAGCTCATACGCACCGGGAACACTCGAGCAGCCTACGATGCAGCACTGAATGTGGACTATGAAAACTTCGACGATGTGAGCTTAAACGAGGCACAGACCATGGCACTGGCCAAGGCGGAGGAGTATGAAAAGGAGCATGAGAAGGATGAGGCAGAAGCGGCGGCCGTCAAGGAGGAAATCGATCCAGCCACAGGAATGCGTCGGCCGTCAGTCGCACTGCGATCCATTCTGCTTAAGGGACAAATGTTTTACATTAAGGATGTGGACTCCTTAATCTTTCTGTGCAGTCCTCTGATTGAGAATCTTGATGAACTGCACGGCATCGGCCTGTATCTGAATGATCTCAATCCGCATGGCCTGAGCCGTGAGCTAGTCATGGCTGGTTGGCAGCATTGCTCCAAGCTGGAAATGCTCTTTGAGAAAGAGGAGCAGCGCTCCGATGAGCTTGAGAAGTCCTTAGAATTGGCCGATTCCTGGAAGCGTCAAGGAGATGAGCTGTTATACTCCATGATACCACGTCCGATTGCAGAACGCATGAGAATGGGCCAAGAGCACGTCTGCCAGACCTTTGAGGAGGTTTCGGTAATTTTCATCGAAGTTATGAATATCTACGACAGCGGCTCAACCAACGTCCAGGAAGCCATGCAGGCTGTGAACACTCTAAACAAGGTGTTCTCTGCATTGGACGAGGAGATCATATCGCCGTTTGTCTATAAGGTCGAAACTGTGGGCATGGTCTACATGGCAGTGTCTGGGGCACCGGATATCAATCCCTTGCATGCTGAGCACGCATGTGACTTGGCTCTGCGCGTAATGAAGAAAGTAAAAGCCCATAACCTTCCCGATGTGGCTATTCGTGTGGGCATTAACTCTGGTCCAGTGGTGGCAGGCGTGGTTGGTATGAAAGTGCCCCGCTACTGCCTTTTTGGAGATACTGTAAACACGGCATCCCGCATGGAGAGCAGCTGCGACCCTTGGAAGATACAGCTGTCCAACTACACGGCAATGAAGGTGCGTGAGGTGGGCTACAAGGTGGAGCCGCGAGGCTTTGTGAAAGTCAAAGGCAAGGGGGATATGGAAACCTATTGGCTGCTGGAGGGACCAGAATAATATCATACATTAAATAATAAATCTATGTTAGTCAAGTAAAAATGTTCTTTGTAGTACCATGTAGTACTTTAGGGCACTTTCATTAGATTTGCAATAAAACAGGCACGCTGAGTTTGAATACTCAAAATAGATCCGGTTATCGGCATTAGGTTATCGATCAATGCGACTTGGAAAAAATGGCTCGATAACTAATTTTTATTTAGCTTTTATTTCTCGCATCTTATGCCAATTGCGATAGACTTAAGATATAAGCTTACTCAGTGGCACTTGATGCACAAGATGTTGAAGTATAGTTTAATTGTTGCAGTCTGCGACAACTTTGGCATTGGCTTCAAGGGTGATCTGCCCTGGCATCTCAAGTAAGTACACAAGCCACGCATGATTCGAGTTGGTATTAACATTGGACCTCTATAGATCCGAGCTTAAATATTTTAGTCGCACAACAAAGCGTGTCAACGATCCCTCAAAGCGTAATGCCGTCATCATGGGCAAGAAAACCTATTTTGGTGTTCCACCCAGCAAGCGTCCACTGCCCGAACGCCTCAACATTGTTCTGAGCACAACACTCTGCCCAGCAGATCTTCCAAACGATGTGCTGCTGTGTCGCAATCTGGAGGCGGCCATGCAAATTATTGAGTCCGACAATTGGCGCGATCAGATTGAGAACGCTTGGATTGTGGGCGGCAGTGGGGTCTATGCTGAAGCGATGGCATCGCCGCGTTGTCATCGTCTGTACATAACCAAAGTAGATGGACGGTTCGAATGCGACACATTCTTTCCCGACATACCGCAAGATTTTCAAGAAGTGCCGCTCGATAAGGATACCCCGCACGGTGTTCAAGAAGAAAATGGAATTAAGTACGAGTACAAGATTTTGGAAAAACAATAACTAATAATAAAGCTACATTTTATTTGTTACTGCCACGCACATCATCTGCTGTAATTGTATCCCCATGGAGTCCCTTGGCGGCTATCATTAGCTCATACAGCTGCACCACTTGGTCATCCTTCAGCATTTCCACCGACTGTGGATCAAGTTGCTCACCCAGTTCGCCTTTAGGCTTGCCGCGCAGGCCAAGTTGCTGTGTGATAGTGGTGGCATATCGCTGGAAAGAGCAGCATGTAAATCAGAAGGCCTGGCAACTGCTTACGTAAATCTTACGGCCCACTCGGTCATGAAGAGTTGTGCCTCCATCGGGCTGCATTTTAGATGACGCTTGAACTCATCCCGCACGTAATTATCGCCCAAAGCGCGCAGTTCTGTGGGTAGACCTTAGTATCGAAATGATTTGAATTAAAATTCGAGTTGTTTATGTTTGTTTGGATGTTGCGCTCACCTCTATGCAGCCTTAATATGGTTTTGTACAGCAATCGCACGCGTTGTGGATGCGTCAGTTGGTTCATTATAATTTTCGACATTGTGTTGCTTAATACCTACACATGTATCGGGAGTTTCGAAAGGAAATAACAAAATGTAAAATATAATAAATATAACTGGCAGCGGCGGCCAGCCAAACAAACCCAGGGCTGGGTACGCCCAAAAATATATCGATAACTATGACAGAGCTTCCAATTTGGGTTTTTTCTGGACAGATCTGTCCTCTCTGAAGTGAGTGGCGGAAAAGATTACCAAATAAGCAAACATTATACATAAAACCAATAAAAAGCTATACATTACCCGATTGGGGTAGATTTATCTGGAAAAAAAACTGAATTAGCAGCACAGGCTGTCAAGTCTGCAACAAATACAGCACATGATACTAAGCTGAAAAAGTGGTCAAGGCACAAAAGTAAATGAAGTTATTTATTATTTTTGCATTTAATAAATTCTGTGAAAATATAATTGATAAAATAGGTTGGCAGCACCTACACAAGTTATCAGAAATGTACATAGTTTAAATATAACTGTAGATTTTTTTGTCGAACTGGCGTCACTTGCCAACAGAATTTAGGTACAGAGAGCCGTTCCGAATTTTCTACAAACAATCAACAAAGTACGTACAATTCATCTACATATGTATGTATGTATTTAACTAACTTGTATAGTTATAGCTGTGATTTATTTGTTTAACTTGTTTAATGCTTAGTTAATTCATTTGTTTCGTAACTTAAGAGCTTGGTGTTGTAGACCCAAAATCTGTTGTTGAATTTCGGGAATTCTATAGGACATCTTTCGCCTACTTTTCGATCCATATACATACATACATATCCATCTATAATTCCAATGAAATGATTTCAACGTTTTTTTTTCGAATCCATTTCGTGGTCCTTTCACCAGATATATGTACAATAAAAAGTCAAAATAGTTTTTCTTTATTCACAACTGAACTACCTCAAACGTAAACAAGCAGTTTCGTTCATGAACACTGAGAAAAAGGAAAGCTCAATAAAATTACCTGTACCAAAGACCTTATAATTATTATAGTTATAATTACAAGGTCTTTGCCTGTACCGTTCATAAACGCATACAGTACAGAGTAAGGAACGTTATCGTATATGAACGACAGAATAGGTTCGCTCAATTGAATCTATTCTGAATAAAATGCCACTGCCTTAGCAGAAATCGCATTTCAAGGGAGGTTATCAACTTGGTAGCGCTATAACAAATAGAAATTTACGTCGTTGAACTTTAGTCAAACTTGCATAAACAAAACTGTTGCATCCGGTTCATGAAGAATTACTCTATTCGACTATTTTTGGTAAAAACACAATAAAGTACGCAAAAGAAATATATATATATTTATATATATATAAATATTAATCCGTATAAGTAGTACAAATCGTATTTCATTGGAAATAATCAAGTTGGCAGCGCTTACACTACCAGAAATTTGCAGCGTTTGAATTTAACTGCAGTTTTAGTCGAGTTGGCATGTCCGAACCGCGCGTCCCTTGCAAAAAGAATTCCTGTACAGAAAACCGGGCTGTTTGTGCTAAAAACACATAATAAAGTGCGTAAATTGCGTTTATTGAAATTGTTAATGTTAATTAATTGTGCATAGTATACAATAACAGTGTTTTACGTGTTTATTTGTTTGCCTATAAAGTCCAGCTTTTCTTGTCGCTTGCGGATTCCTTTTTTTCTACAACAAGCAAAAGCTGCAGTCGCCGCCGCAGACGCCGACGCTCATACCGCCCACAAACTATTTTCTCTTTTTTTGCAGCTGCATTTAATTATTGTTGGATTTAATGCTAATGTATAATGTCGTTGGATGGCGCGCAGTTGAATTTTGTAAATGCCGCTGGCATTTCAGAGGCACACGCGGCCAAAGGACGTAAATTTATTGTTGGCTCCTTTCTGGGCTGCGATTTGGTGCTGCCCGACGCCGACCGCGTTCACTGCGAAATACAATGTGATGCCTTTGGCAGGGTGAGTTGTGTGTGTGTGTATATATATGTGTGTAAATGAAATGCGCGCGTCTTCTGCTGTGTATCGATTTGCCATAATAACATTAATTATTTTATTAATGCTGCACAGGTAACCATATTCAATCACTCCAGCCATGAACCCATTCAACTAAATGATCAGATTGTGAGCGCCAAGCGTCCGTTGATGCATGGCGCACGTATTAAAATACTGAGCCATGTTTACACCTGGCACAATCCAAAAACTGATGAAACTACCACGCCAGATCGTATCCCACCAGAGCAGGCGCCAAACTCGTCGCCAAGCATTAAAGTGAGTACAGCACAGTCCCTTATACGCTTATGTATATATTCCCTAACACTGTTTTTTATCTTTCTCGTGTTGTGCACATTTTACAGGGTCACCGTCAGCGTCGTCATATTGACAATCGCCTCACATTGCACAAGTAAGTAACAGCAAGCGTTCCAGGTAGTCGGAGACTGCCTAAAGGACAAGCTGGCATTCATTTAACCCCTAAATGTACCATATGCTGAGAGTCAAGAAAATCAAGACGTGCTATTTTTTGGGAATATTTGGGCATATTGGAAAGCGGCAAGAAACAAATTAGTTTAACACGCGCGATCCTTTAATGCGGCAACGCATTCTGATATTGTTATACACAAATAAACAATATGTGTATGTACAGTGCACGCTCCACAGAGTGTACTAACTAAAACCAAGCATTTCATTTTTAAAGAACAAGAGAAATGCATGTATGTACATACAAACATGCAAATAAAAAGATGCTCAAATATAAATAAAGCTATAAACAGCAGTCTTTTGGGTACCGAAGACTAAATATCATAATATCTAAATTCAGATCTGTACCAAAATATTCTTCCTTACCTCAAACTAATCAATATTATCGTCATGTTCTAATTTTATACGCAAATCTTATTTTCAAATACAAGTTTTGTAAATTGAACATTTTGCCACATAAGCACTGAGTTTATTTTGTATTTGCGAATAATTTATCAGTCTCGAAAACAATTACTGTAAAAACTGCCCAAATCAATTGTTTCTGTAAAAGCTTATCGATTTTCGGCGGTGCAAGGGTGAATATCTGAAGTTTGTAACAAACTTGATCTGCGTATGGTATTCAGGAACCTACATTCAAAATTTGCCATGTCTAGATCTTAAAGATCCCGAGATACTTGCGTTTATACATTCAGAAGGACTGCAGACGGATAGAACCAGTTCGATTCGGTTATTGATATTGATCCAAATGTATCCTTCTGCCTTTTACAGGGAGTAAAAAGAACAAAACGTTCCGTATGGTGTACATAGTATATCAGAGATGTAAAGGAATGAATCATTGAGTTACTGACTTGCCAAATATCGAATTCATTGTTTTCCCCATAAAAGTGATCCCTTGTATGTGTTTTGGGTCTATATGGTTCTTAATGTGTGTATTGTCATTCAATCATTCAATCAGACTCTAATGATAACAACATTTATAACTTTGGAGAAAATTCAATCATTGGAACAACATGAGAGAAGACATAATCAAATTCGCAAAGTCTTACAATGAATGTCAGTGCAATAAAACGCCAAGACACACAAATACCCAGTGGTAATTACACAAACCCCTCAAAACATATTTGACATTGTACTTATAGATACACAATCGGCCCAATTCTAGAAACAGTCAATGGGAACACATATGCAGTCACAGCCATATCGGTCAGCAGGCGTTTTGGCGTGGGAGTTCGTAGAACTGGCGCTTGTGCCCGCACATTGGGCTGTCGTTGTTGCCGGTCGTGTTCATTCATTTTGTTGTAAAAACTGTGGTACTTCCTGTTGTTGCTTACTGCTAGCAAACGGCGCGGGACGCAGACTTTTGCGTCACCTTAAATGATATTACTTTATGATTTGATTTTTTTGCCCGTGCAGGTCAGGCAGAATGTACTAGTATGTATTGCAGTGTCTGTGTGGCCAGGCAGAAAAGTAATTGATTTATTGAATTAAAATGCTGCCCTTATATATGTAGATAGTTCTGGGGGCGGCGCATCGAGCATACAATGTAAGCGGTTCAATGTAACCTGCGACAGAGGTGAGTCAGATTTAGGTCACTTGAGCACGCGTCCTATTACCACAGCGTCAGTCGTTGCTAGAAGGCACCTATGCTGACGCGACAGTGGATACTCGCTGCAGCGTAAATAGAGTGTGCACATGGGAAGATATCTGAATTTGGAAATAAACTTGATCTGCGAATGGTATACAGGAACCTACATTTCATATTTGGTGTCTATAGCTCTTATAGTTGCTGAGATCGACGCGTTCATACAGACATGGCCAAATCGAAATCTCTTTTGATACTCATACTTTATAGGGTCGGAGATGTCTTCTTCTGCCTGTTACATACATTTGCACAGAATTAGTACCACCTTTTTACCCATTTTATGGGTACAGGGAGTAAAAAGTGAATATATGCTTTCAGTTCTATTATATGAAATGTGTGCATGTTTTAATATCAAATCAAATTAAAAAACCTTTCCAAAAAGTTCAAACTTGTGAGTTCAAAGTCATTTAAACACTCATTGAAATGTGTACTATCAAAATGAAACTAATCGTACGTATTAATTGTGATTAGGGCTCGTATTTAAATCTAGCCATGTCCCTCCTGACTATAGGTAAGAAAATTTGTTATGGTATTTGCTTGATAAAAACTGATCAAATATAACTACAAACAAGTAAGAACGTTGCAGTCGGACGCACCCGACTGCAGAATACTATGTTCCCAGTCCTATATAATTTGGTTATTTGTGTGTCCAGAAAGAGACGCGAAAAAACTGCACAGGTGTGAGAGATATAGATTTTGCTCCTTTGTGGGGGAGGGAGTGGGGGGTCAACATTTTTTGATGCAGATTTGTCCAGAAGGTTAACATTAGTCTGTGTGCCAAATTTGGTGACTCTACCTGTACAGGTGTGGGAGATATAGATTTTTCTCGTTTGCTGGGGAGGGGGTGGGGGGTCAAAAATTTTTTGGTGCAGATTTATCCAGGTGGTCAACATTAGTCTGTATGCCAAATTAGGTAACTCTAACTTTGAAACTGTAAGAGATATACCCCTTGAAAAACGTGTTTAGAGGATATCATATGCCGATTTGTGGGGGTGGGGGTGGTGGGGTCAATTTTTTTTATGCAGATCTGTCGGGAATCTCAACATTAGTCTGTATGCCAAATTTGGTGAGTTTAGCTTTAAAAATGGGGAAGATACAGGTTTTCCCCAAATTGCGGGGGAGGGGTGGGGGTGGGTGGTCCATCTCAACACTTCATAAATTGACGATATATACCAACATGTGTACCAAGTTTGGTTGCTCTAGCTCAAAGATTAGGGCAAAAAAATTGGGTTCATACGGACAGACGGAAGACGGCCAGACGGACATTTCGCAAACCCAATATACTATTTTCCCTTCGGGAACATAGTATAACAAGTAAGAACGTTGCAGTCGAACGCACCCGACTGCAGAATACTATGTTCCCAGTCCTATATAATTTGGTTATTTGTGGGTTCGGAAAGAGACGCGAAAAAAACAGTAGTCTGTATGCCAAATTTGGTGACTCTATCTTTGAAACTGTAGGAGATATACCCCTTGAAAAACGTGTTTTGGGGATCAAATGCCGATTTGTGGGGGTGTCAGAAATGTCAACATTAGTCTGTATGCCAAATTTGGTGACTATAGTCTTAAAAATAGGGAAATTTAGGTTTTCCCCAAATTGTGGTGGAAGGGATGGGGTGTGGGGTCCGATCTCGACACTTCATAAATTGAGGGCTTACACCAAAATGTGTACCAAGTTTGGTTGCTCTAGTTTAAAGATAAAGGCAACTAAATTGCGTTCATACGGACAGACGGACATTTCGCAAACCCAATATACTATTTTCACTTCGGGAACATAGAACAAGAACGGCTATCTTCGAATGCCGAGGCTATATACCCTATCAGCGATGTTTTCTATACAAAAGTCAATTTACGTCTGATTGTTCCTATGGGAGCTATATCATCCGATTTTGATAAAAGTATAGGAAACTGTTTGAAGTGTAATAAAACTCTCACTTAGTTTGGGTATAATACAAAAAGTTTTTCCTACAAAACTCGTTTTTCACCCGATCCTATGGCAGCTTTGTGATATAGTGGTCGGATTTTGATGAAATTTGGTCAGATTGTATAAACTCTCTAGAGACACAGTTTGGGTAAGTTTGATGAAGATATCATGATAAACATTAAAGTTGTTTATACAAAATATAGTTGTCGACCGATCATGCCTATGGCAGCTATGTATATGTTGTAGTGGTCCGATCCGTCCGGTTCCGACATATATACTGCCTGCAGCAAAAGAAGGGTCTGTGCCAAGTTTCATTACGATAGCTATAAAACTGAGAGACTAGTTCGCATAGAAACAGACGGACATCGCTATATCGACTCGGCTATTCATGCTGATTCAGAATATATATACTTTGTTGGGTCGGAAACGTCTCCTTCAGTCCAATACACCCCTCTGCTAGGGTATAAAAAAGTAAATGTTCTTGGAATTGGTATTTTCGTTACGCATTCGTATTTAAATAGTAATGAATAATCTATGCGTAAGCCTATGCATTTGATAGCTGGGTGTATTCTAGTCGTGCGCACTTGAACAATAATGTTCTTAATTGTTTTCTATGATAAGAAACAATTTTATGTTGTATATTTTCAATTAAAGAAACGCTTATTATTAAAATACTTAACCATTGCTGCTTGTTCCAAAATATTGTTAAATATGCAAATGTGCCTTATTTTTGTACTGGTTCTTGCAGCTTTCGCTATTCGATCAATTCGGACGATAAGGGGAATACTTCCATTGAGTCCCGTGAGCTGGAGACCAGCTCAAGCAGCAGCGAAGAGACGGCTGCTGGACTAACAACAGAGCCAAAACGGAGCATTACACCGCCTGCTAATGAAGTGGATGAGACGATACCCAAGGTGGATCTACTGGAGGCGACACAGAATAAGGAAAATACCAGCACGCTCAGCAATAAGCTGATGTTGGAGCTATGCGCACGATCTGACGTTGTAATAACATCGTTTTCGCCGCGCGAAACGGGCGTTAAGACGGAAAAGTCCTTTACACGCGTGCTGAAGCCCAGCACTGGTTTTGGCTTGGCGTCAACGACTACAACGCCCAAGAGCGTTTATAATACGCCCAAGAGCGTGCTCTCCGAGCTAAACGATGACAGCTGCAGTCGTGATATCTTGGAGTTTAGCACGCCGTCCACATCGAAAAAGGCGCTGGCTGCCAAACGAACATCTTCCATGTATCTAATTGATTTGACGACACCACAAAGGCTGCGGCCAACGCTGTGCGTAACGCCTCGACCAACGCCAGGAAGCGCTGATGTCATAAGCGTCGACTCCACGGACGAGTCCTCCGATGCCTCGCCCTTTGTAATAGACATAACCTCGTCGACGCCTACAGGAACGCCGGGTAAGCAACAGCAACGATTGGGATTAAAAACGCCCAAGGAGCAGCTGCTGGCGGCCGGCTCCACGCCCAAGCGTACGCCACAATCCTTAATGAAGAGAGCGGTATTGGCCAGCGCCAAGAAGAAAATACTGACAAATTGCCGTGCAGAGACGACGCCCGTGGCAACAGCAAACCGTCAATCGCTGCTGGATGCACGTCGTCAATGTCTAACGGCTCCACGTCGCCTGCCCTTCCATCCTCACCCGCAATGGCGCACACCGGTGCGACGTGTAATGCCAGGTGTGACCAAGAAAGCACCCCGCACAACATCGCCACGCAAAGGCCAATCGACATCATTGAGTAGTCCGCGTGACAACAAAATCTCTCAAATCCGTAAGTCAATGGCCGCCGCCGCAAAGCTGAGCGCAAGCGCCAGCATGGGCATGAGCAACAAGCTGATGGCCAAAGCGCGTCGCGCTCTCAATTCGCCCAAGCGGGAGTCACCCAAACGCAAAATCCAGACGCCCAACGATATGAATACAGCAAATTTCTCACCATACGAATCATCGACGCCGGATCGCACACCGAACACATCAGCTGAGCTGAGTCGTACGTTCACCATTGATGATGGTGAACAGCATGTGACAGCTTCAGCAATGGAGGCAGTGGCAGCACTTGTAACGGATGAGTACGCTGTTAGTCTTCCCCAAGATCTTGAAGAAGCACTAAATGGCAGTCAAAGTAAAGCGAAAGAAAGGCAGATGCTGCTCAATAAATTCAGCTTAAAGAACGACGCGTCTATTGACAGTCCCAAAGAAACCCAAGTGTCCAAGCACACCTGCCAAATCCTTGAAGAAATCGCGAAACTAGATAAGTCTTCACTCCAGGAGATACTGAATGAAACCTTTGCTGCGAATAAGTCCGAAGAACTAGCTAACTTAGAGCAATCCGCCGCAGATACGCCAAATGTAATCAAAAACCAATCCGTTAACCAACCTGTTGAGCAAACAGCAACAGTTAAGGCTGCTAATGAGACATCAGCACTTGCTAAGAGTCTCATAAAGGCAGCTGTTGAAGAGCATGACAAATCAACCACTCAAAATGAAAAAACAGACCCCTTGCTGGCTATGGATCCAGCAATGAGCAATGCTGAAGCAGTGGTTGTTATTGAGGATTGCATCTGTGAAGAGGTGCCCACAACTGCAACATATCAGGACGGTGAGTCCGAAATCATTATTCATTAGTGCTTGTTTTTCAAATTAGTTTCAAATACAGAGGAAGTGACAAGCCCAGATGTGCATCTCGTTGAGGATACAATTTGCGAGGAAGTGCCGACTAGTGAGGAGAATACGTCAATGGCAAATGGTGAGTTTATCAAACTTCGAGCTCAATTGATTTAAATGTTGATCAACTTAATATATGTTAATAATATATTTAATGTCAAACTAACAGAAATTGAGAACTCGATCCTATATAAAATAAACAATAACCATGATTAAGTATCATATAATCACTTTAAAATTGAAAATCATATTTAAATAATTTACTCTTATCATAGCCAATGCTGACTCTAAGGAGCAGGATGTGGATGATGTTGTGCTGATTGCACCACCCGGTGAAACGCCTATACCAAGGCGCAGCGCAGTACGCCTTTCGGGTGGTCAAAATACAGTCAGTTCGACGCCAAGGCGCAGCATGCGTCGTGCATCTATGGAAGGCAGTAAGAAGCTAGGGTCATACACCATGCCAACACGGCGTGTCTCATGCTGTGCTGCTGTAGAAAGCCAACCAAATGCCGTTGCATTGTCCACGCCCACGCGTAGACGCCGCCTTACGGAGGAATTGTCAACGCCCTCACGCAAATCGAAGCGTCGGCTGAGCAACACCCCAATAAAAGCGTTGCAAATGGACGAATCTGTTGGCGATATGGGCGTCATTGTTGAGGAGGACGCAGTAAAAGCTGAATGTAAGCGAGAATTTCTGTACAACAGTAAATGTAAAAGTTACAAATATTTTAAAATATGTTTACAGCTGACAGATTGCCAACTGTGGCGGATGAGGATTACGGCACAGAACTGCCAACAGCTGATGAGGTCGTTGAGGCGGACCAGATTGATTATCAGGGCATGCGGGAGTTGCTCAAGACACCAAAGAGCTGCAGTACGCCGCGTTTCAAGGGTCTCCGCGAAATGTTGCGTACACCCAAGGTACATCCTTCGCCCATGCTTGGCAACATCGAGGAACTGCTGGAGGCCGACTCGAATGATGCGTCGACAACGCCCAAACGTCACCTAACTGTTGGCCGGGCCACGCTGCAGCTCACAACATCTGAGACTACAGGCGATGTTCAGGACAAATACTTCAAGACTCCCCGCGGCAAAAACCTAATGATACCAAATGAACCCGCCAGCGCCGTGCTGAAAACACTCGACAATTCGCTAACAACAACCACTGAATACGATCTAAATGCGACCAATGCAACATTGCACTTGGACAAAATCTTCGATGATGTTATTGCCGCGGAGGCACCGTCCGAACCTGCAATCGCTGTCGATGATTCTGAATTCGAGATGAATGTGACTGCTATTAGTACGGCCGCCGTTTCCGATACCGATCCCCTATCCACATCTGCCGCATCAATTACGGCACCGAACGACACAGTCACATCTGAGGCTATGATGAACATCTGTGATGCCGACACCTCCCATAAAGATCCGTTAACGAGCACGGCATTTAAAACTGGAGGTAGAACAGATCTAGACCAGAGCAAAGAGAACAATGAGAGTTATGCAGATCGACCAAAATCTCCAGGTATCTGCGAAATGAGCGGCATACAATTGTTGGACCAAACAACAGATTCGATGTTCTCGGAACCTCTGATTGTAACCGGCGTGGACTCCTGCGATGTGACAGTGAATGAAACAAAGGCTACGGGCATTGTAAATTTGACTACTCAAACTCCCAAAGAAGACACCCTGGATGAAGCATCCGATACTGATTCGACGGTTGGATTAGCTGAGCCTTTAGTCGTCAGCGACGATGAGGAGGTGGGAGAAGTAGCAGTAAACAGTAAAAATCAGAATGCAACCGAGTGTAGCGCTTCAGCAGAAACTATCAAACTAGACAGCGAGCTTACCCATGAAGTATCTATTGAACTGCACGAAGCTGGTGTTGGTGAACAGCAAGATAAAACTAATTCAAATATGGCTGAGGAATCGTCTGTCAAAGACAAAGACTTAAACGAAGAAAACTCCATTAGTTTGGCTGAATTGTCTACCGCTGAGAATGAGTTGGAATGTGCACTAATTAATACGCAAGAAGAATTGGCATATGTAGATCAATCTGCCGAGAAATTATTAGTGCAAACAGGAAATGAAACTGAAATCGATATTGACTTGGAAACTTCGAGCACTGCTACAGATAAATCATTAGCTTATATCGAACTCAAAAGGAAATCTACAATTTACCCCATCAATGAGACCCAAGTTGACCTTAATCAGGCAAATGAGAGTTTTAAAGCTGAAACTGAATCTGTAGAAGAATCGTTTGGGTCAGACATAAATGAAGATGAGTCGATAATTGAGCTAAATGCATCAAGCGCTTCTGATCAGCAAACTGACAATGTAGAAGATGTCGTAGCACATGCCAATAAATCGTCAGTTTCGCTCACAGTTGAAGACATCAATAAAGACGAAAAGATGAATGAATTGGAACCCTATCAACTAGATGAAACCATGGAATCTAGTAAATCACCTGCCGACGAATTGTCTGTCTGTCAGTTAGAAGCCACAAATGCAAGTAATGTTGTAATTGACTGTGAAGCGTCCAGCGAAGCTAACGATGAAGTTCAACAAGAGCTTAATCCAACGGCAAGCAAAGAATTATCAGAGCATGTCGAAGTAAAAGGTGTAAATGAAACTAAAATGGCTTCTAAAAAATCTGAAGAGCAGCTTGAAGTTGAATCGGCAGCTCAAATTGACGTTCCAGTCACAAAAGAGGCTGAAACGGTTAAGGATGATCAAGTAATGGAAATTTCATTAAAACCTGCAGAAGAATCATCAAATGAGCTGGATGACACGACACACACTCAAGGTGATGCGGAAGCCACCAAGGTAGGCCAGTCGGTGATTGAAAACGAAACAAACGCTGATAGTACTGATGTAAATCTTAAACAGGATTCGGAAAATATATCAATATCTGCCGACAAATCATCAAGTGGAGTCCAAAATATACATGAAGCTGAAGTCGAAACTTTGCACCTAAATGAGTCAGTGATTGAATTGAATGATTCATGTGTAACGGAATCTGATCAGAAAGCTGAATCAAGTTCTACCGAAATAGCGTCCGCCCAGGGTGAAGTCACAGTGGAAGATAAATTGTCGATTGAAGCAAATGCATCGGTAGTAGAGTCTAATGTTCATCAACAAGATATCCTGGAAGCTGAAGAATTGTCATATCAAAGCAGTCTCACAAATCAAAACGAGTCGGTGCTTAGCGTCAACGTATCGAGCGAAAATGATATTGTGACTCCAAAGGGGGAAAACGAAGAACAGAGAGCATTGTCTGACAAAGAATCATTAGAGCACGGCGGTGTTATAGATACTAATGATTTGGAAGTGCCTGCTGAAGAATCGACAGATCAAGTTGAAGATAATGAGAATGAGTCAATAGTCCAGTTTGATGTAGAAATCGATGCATCAAGCAAAGCTAAGGACAATCCTGATAAAGAGGACGCGACAATCATTCAAGGAACTCCAGAAAGACTGTCAGCGGAGGTAAAGCATACAACTGAAGTTCAAGCCGATGTGGAAACCACACAAGTAAATGATTCAGTAATTGATCTGGATGCATCTGGTATAGCCGAAACCGATGATGAACAAGGACCCGAATGTAAATCATCATTTGTTGAAAAATCAACTAATGAACTCGAAGATTCGAATGTAAATGAGTCTGCTGAACTGAATGCCCCAAGCGTTTGCGAATCCGATAATAGCGAGAAACAAGTTAATCAACAAGAACACGAAATTATATCACCATCAGCTGAAGAATCGACATCGGAAGGCAGAGACTCAAATGAAGTTCTAGCCGATATGATAAACACAAATGTAGATGACTCAATAATTGAACTGGATGCTGCAGGTATATGCGTAGCAGATAAAAGACAGGAGCATCTTTGTGAACAAGGACCCGGAACATCTGTTGAAAGATCGTTAAATGGGAGTGGCGACAGAAGTAATGCGGATGTCGACGCCGAAGTCACGAACGTCATTGAGTCGGTGACTGAATTGGATACTTCATGTGTTTCCGAAAACGGTGGGGAAGAGAAACAACTGGAACAGGAACCTGAAATCATGTTAACACCTGCTGCAGGGCCATCATCGGAGGTCAAGCAGACAAACGAACTTCAAAACGATTCGGAAACCACGAATATAGATGACTCGGTTATTGAACTAGATGATTCCAGTGTATCCGAAAGCGATAAGAGAGATGAAAAACTTACCGAACAAGTATCCGAAAATATATCAACATCTAAAAAATCGTCGGATGTAGAGAACATAAACAAATTTCAAGTTAAAATCGACGCCTTGAATGAGTCTGTGACTGAACTGGAGGCTCTGGGTGTATCCAAATCTGATAAGGGAGAGGAAGATCTTCGTGAAGAAAAACCTGAAACGTCTACTAAAAAATCGACAAATGAGATAGAAGGCACAAATAAATCTCAAGTCGATATCAACACCACAAATGAGTCTGTGATTCAGTTGGATGCATCAGGTGCAGCAGAATCCGAAGCTAAAGACAAAGATGAATCGTTGTGTGATTTGGAAGCTGATGTCTCAGGTATGACAGAATTTGAAAAGAATGAAGTCCCAGAAGCAGATGAAAAAGCCACAAATGAAAACCAACAGAAGGAAGTAAATGCGCCTAGTGATGCGAAAGAAGAAGTATCAGTTGTTATCGAACCGACAGTTCAAGTTGAAGACCAAGTCGCAGAAAATGAGGTTCTTAATGACCCAGATGAGGTTTCTAATGCTACAACGAAGCCTGACAAAGAAAATCCAGACCCAGTTGAAAGACCAATTGAAATGGAGGATGTGATTGATTTGGATGCTACCTGCAATACTGTGCCTGATATTACACTTGAAAGTGACAAACCAGAAACAAAGCCTGCGCCTGTCGAAAAATCTTCAGACGAGTCGCCGATTCAACTGCAACTCTCAAGTGAAGCTACAACTGATCAAAATGAAATTTCGGCAGCTGAATCAACAACGCCTGACGAGGAATTGACAGTCCTAGTTGAGGATAGTCTTCAAGCTCATATAGAAATCGATGCTCAATCGAATGGCTCAGGTGAAGTTAAAAAAGAGCAGAATGATCTATCGAAAATTGAAGAAAAGTCTACCGCAGAGCCTTCAGTACAAGCCGAAGAAGGCGAAGCAGTAAAAGATTTGAGTTCCAGCTGCGTGGCTGAGCCTGATCTTGAATCTGTAGCAGATAATCTAAATGAGCAGTGTGTAGCTTTGGATGCGCCGGAAAATGAGGAAAAATCGAAATCAACTTCTGAAGAAGTTCAAGTCAGCAATATCGCTTCAAACGTTGACAAAACTGATGTTGATCAAGCGAATGTAGTCCATGAGCTTCAATCTACACAACTTAAAGAACCGTCACTTCAAATCAGTGTAAGTAATGTTGAAGATAAAAATCATCCAGAAAAATGCCAAGTGGAAGCAGAACAACACTCGTCACAGCAAGTCGAAAGTCAAGAAAGAAGTGATCATGATGAGGTGTTGATAGCTGAAACAGTGTCAGAAAAAGTACCATCAATCGATAATGAAGGGGCTCAGATTGAATTACACAATTCGATGGACTCTGAGGCTGAATCTCTGAATAATCGAAATGACGGCACAAATGCTGAAGAACTATTTACCAAAGAACAGTCAGTTAAAATTTCAGAGGATAAGGCTTCAGATATTGAAAAGGCTGAGCAGCTGTCAAATAGTCAAGTAGGTCCTGAAGTCAAACGGAAAGCAGTTTCCGAAGAGACGAAAATACTTACAGAATGTTCTGAAACCCAGAAAATAGAAACTGCTGAAAATTTGTCATCCATATTATTGAAGAATCAGACAATAAAACATACTCGTCGAGGTCGCACGCCATCAAATCTTATAGAAGCTAAAACCGAACCTATTAAGATGAAGCCAACGGAGCGTGGACCTCAAGACGGTACTGCCACTGAAGTGCAGCAAGTGGGAGTTTCTGGACCAGAGTCGAATGTCAAAAAAGTGACAGAAGTAGCTAATGAAAACCCAATAGAAGCTGATGGATTAGAAAAGCCCAAGCGAAATAGACGCAAATTAATAGCGGAAATAGCTGAAGTTGAAACGGCATCGAATGTAAAGGAAGACGTGTCAACAGTCATGGAAATGCCAAAGCGACGTGGACGAAAACCGTCAGCAGAAGTTGTTGATACTGCAGCGCATATTGAAAAATTAAAAGATACAACCGACACGGAGAAACCTAAACGACGTGGACGCAAACCAACAACAGATGTTGACGAAACTGAAACGCATGGAGCGTTGAAGTTGGAAGACAAGGCCGAGGAAGATAAGCCTAAACGACGAGGCCGAAAACCATCCGCAGAAGTTGTTGAAGCTGATACACAGGAAGTGCTTGAACCCATGACGCGCATTGCAGAAAACTCCCTGGAGGCAACAAAGGAGAGACCCAAACGTCGCGCTCGCAAAGCATCAGCGGAGGTGCCAGGTACAATGGAACCAGTCGAGCTACCGGAGAAGAAACCCACACGCAATACACGTAAAGCTTCAGCAGAGACAGTTGAAAGCCAGCAGTCGTCTCTCGAGCACTTGGCGAAAATAGAAGAAGCCGCCGAACCAAAGCAGAAGAAATTGCGACTTAAAGAGCCATCTGATCCGGAGGAGGAGCATAAATACAACTGCCGTGAACCCAAGCATGTCTCTCTGGAGGTTTTCAATAAAACTGAAGTCGAGGCGTCCGGTTCCCGTGAGAAGGTCGTCGCAAGACGAGGACGCAAGACGACTCAGGATGCGGAAATACCAACTGTACATCAGGATGAAAAGCCAGCTGATCCGGATGCGGAGCATAAAGTCAAACAGGAGAGTGTTGTGCCTTCAGGTTCCGTTGAAAAGGGCACCGCCAGACGAGGACGCAAACCGACTCCCGATGCAACTGTGCCAGCTGTAGAGTCAGTTTCTGAGCCAGCTGATCCGGTTTCGATCCATAAACTCAAACGGCGTGTCCGCAAACCTTCCGTCGCTGTAGAGACTATCCAGGAACCTTCAGCGCCGCCACCAGAGGAGACAGTCGAGGCTTCCAGCTCCCGTGCGAAGGGCGCCACCAAACAGGGACCCAAGCCGACCACCGATGTAGATGTAGAACTAGAAGAGCAAGCTGATCTGGATGCGGAGCATAAAGCCAATCAGGAGATAGTTGTACCTTCAGGTTCCGTTGAGAAGGGCACCGGCAGACGAGGACGCAAACCGACTCCCGATGCAAGTGTACCAGCTGTAGAGGCAGTTGCTGAGCCAGCTGACGCAAGATCGACTCATAAATTCAAACAGCGTGGTCGCAAACGTTCCATCTCTGTGGAGGATATCCAAGAACCTCCAGCGCTAGCACCCCAGGAGATAATTGAGGCTTCCGGCTCTCGTGAGAAGAGCACCAACAGACGAGGACACAAACCAACTTTTGATGGAGATGTACCACCAGCTGTACGGCCGGTCGAAGCAGCAGAGCTTAAGTCCAAACGACGCGGACGAAAGGCATCTGCAGAAGAGACACACCCCGAAGATCAGCCGTTGGAGTCAATCGAAAAAACAACTCGACGTCTGCGAAAACCCAGCGCAGATGTTGAAAATAAGGTTCCCTTGGAAGCGGAGCCCTCAGTTGATAAGAAACCAACTCGGCGCGGACGCAAACCTTCAGTCTATGTAGAAACAACCGCGGAAGAGCCGTCACAACCTAAAAAGACAGCCACTCGCAGAGGACGCAAACGCTCTCTGTCTGCACCTGTGGACGATATGGAGAAGCAGTTGGATATGCAGAATCTTCCCATGCAACCTATAGAGACTGCCACTGTGATCAGTGCGACAACATCACCAAAACCCCAGCCACCCAGTTCGGAGGATGAACTGACGCCCCGACGTCGTGAGGGTCGCAATTTGCCGCGTAAGAACTATGACGAAACATCGGATGAGGATAAGCATGGCTCGTCACGCAAAGGCCGCAAGCCAATGCTCGGCAAGGTTCTGGTGGCAACAGCAGTCAAGCCGGTAGAAACAGAAGCGTTGTCACTGCCAAAACCAACAACTCCGCTGCCAACGAAGACTTTGTTGGGGACAGTAGAGCCAAAAACGCCAACTGACCAAGCCAAAGTACTCCCAGAGCCAACAACCTCGCAAAAACGTGAAGGACGCAATGTGCCACGGAAGAATTATAATGAGACATGGGACGATGAGAAACCGGCCACATCGCGTGGACGCCGCGTGCGTCAGCCAACGGCCAAGGTCTTAGAGCTGATTGCGGATGCGGCCCCAACGCCGACAACAACGCCCAAGCGTCGCAAGGGTAAGGCAACGCCTGTTGCTGATGCCGACACTGAAGAGCCGCCAGAGAAGAAGATCGCTGCCGAGGAGGGAACTCCCGTTGTTGTCAAAGCGCGAGGCGGCGCACGTCGCAAGGCACAGGTCGTAGTTGAAGTTCCTGATGGCGAAATTGATGCGCCCGCACCCAGCAAGCGTGGCGCACGCAGCCGCAAAGGGAGCCAAACCGATGAGGCAGACGTGGATGCAGAGCAGAAGCAGCCGCCCAAGCGCAACACACGCAAAGCCAAGGCAGTCGACGAGGAGACGGACGAGCGGCCGGCAAACAAAAAAATACGCAGCCGCGTCAAAACGCCAGTTATAGTAGACCCAGAGAATGCTCACGATGTGGAAGAGCCAACTGAGGGGACGGCTACGAAGCGTGCAGCGCCTGCACGTGGACGTGCCGCACGCGCAGCCAAGGCCGATGAAGGCGAGACAGTTCAGGTGACGGCGCCGCCAACAATTATAACAACCACAACAGCACGAACCGGACGCGGTCGTAAGGTGCACTTTGAGGCGACTGAGGATTCCGCGTCATCCACGCCGGAGCCCCAGCCCGTAGTTGCCGAGGCGCCCAAACGTGCCACACGCTCTCGCCGTAAATAAGCATTTTTATTATACTCACTATTATCATTTTTAAGATTGAATACTTTTTTGTTTATGTTTTTTGCCTCCTGTGTACAAAAATGTTTACAGCATGGTAATATAGTGTATTGTTAAATTTTAAGTTGAACAGAACAAGAATATCTCGTTATACGTTTAAGATCAAAGGCACACGCTCAAAAATAAATCCGAGTACATACAGAAATACAAAACCTTAATAGAATATACATAATACACATTGCATATGAATAAATCTATAAATACCATAGCTTGTAAGGATTCTCACGAAGATTATTAACTAATAAATAAAATTCAAAAATTCCCCAACAAACTGTGAATTAATTATCATTTACATTGAGTGTTTTAAAAATTTGCTGATGTGAAAATATATCCACTCATGTGATAAGGAGCATCGGAACATCTAAGTCAGAATACTTTATGAATCCTTAAAGATATTAGTTCTTTTAATGTCGTCAGAAATATTTGAAATTTATTTGTCCGTTTCTAAACTAACTTGGTTTTCAGTCTATACGAAATAGCTCATAAAAGATCGGAATCAGTTGGATCACATTAATATGCTACCATGTAAATAGCTGCCACAGCGACGAAGTATAAAAATATTTCTTTTGTTTCAAGATTCCCTAACCAAAGTCAGCACAAATTTAATATTAAAATAAAATTGGTTTGATTTTGCATTGCCTTCAATAATCGTTTATTTAATTTTAAAATTATTTTTCATGCAAATACATAATTTATCAATTGCTTCGTTATAAAATAGTTTTGCTTTTTGGTATAATCGTATAACTAATGTTCGTTCTTGCTTCTGCTAGAATTTGTAGCACTTGAGTAGTCGGACTTTTTGTCTTTTATTTCGACAAGCATTGTTTATAAATTTTCTTCATTTTTACTTGGTTTCTACATAACAAGGGACTACAAAATGTTTTCTATAGTAAGAGTAAACTTTCGCATATAAAAGCTGCCTATATAAAGTATGTAAATGGTCTGTGTTTATTACAAAGATATAAACACAGCTTACAAGGCTTGAGAACATAGTATTGTGGCAGCGTTTCAAGAGTTCTTGTGCCATTTAAGAGCATATGAATTACAAGTACATATAAAAAAATAAAATACACATAACAACCAAAAATGTTCAAGGACGTATAGGGCAAAATAACCTCAGCACCAGAGCTCCTCTTATAATAAATAGCATCTACATAAAATAAAGCACAATTAACTTAGCATAAAACATAAATAGGTGTGTATATATAAAACATATAAACGTATGTAAAAGTAGCTTCAAATTCACTGGGTAATACTTTTAAAAGCTTTCAAGTACTATATAGGCATATAAAAGAAAAAACAATGTACACCAATCAACTGTGTATAAATATGCGAAGACAAAATAAATAAACTAAACAACTTTTAAAACAATTTGTGCACAGAAGCTACATAAATAAATGTAAATGCAAATGATTTGTATGTGTTCGTTTTTTAGGCCTTCATTAAGATATGCGGCTCGGAGCGCAATGAGTCCGTGAGGTATTGCGTTTTCATAGTTTTCTGAAAATAGCGTTTCTCGTTGGGTGAATTCACCATGTACACAATTGGACGAACGCCCACATTACGCCACAGATCGCCAATGTGCCTGAAAATGTACACAGAGTTAAGACATTGCAAGACATATGCGATATATTATTATTATGCTCACAAATTGAACTCCTCCTTGTTGAGAAACACCACACTAATGCCGATTACAGGTGCAACAATATTGCGCAGAATTGCACCGTAGATTGAGGTAGCAAGTGTTGAGGATTTGAGTATGGACAGCGATAGATAACTCTCATGCCACAGTCCGCAAATGATTTCGGGCCTCAGTTTGCGCAGCTGTCAGCGTCAAACAAATATAATGATTAGTGTAAATACGTATATAGAGTATGTACAGTGCGCGTTGTATATATTGAACGATCTGATAAGACAAGATTAACAAGTTAGAATGCTATAGTCGAGTATACCCGACTACGAGACTCGCTGTACCCAGGTCTAAAACTTCCAAACACTACACTTGAACATACATATACACATACAGAAATACGCACGGATACAAGCAACAGTGTTAGCGAACATTTTAAGTGGTGGCTGCGCTCCTTCTTTCCTTCATACATACATTGATACATACGGACAGACAGACAGGGCCAAATCGAATTTTTGATATTGATCAGGAATATATATACTTAATGGGGTCGGAGATGTCTCCATCTGCCTGTTAAATACATTTGCACAGATTTAATAACCTCGTTTTACCAGGGACCGTAAAAATTGATTATTTTTATTTTTAAAAATAAAAAAATTACCCACTTATAATGGAACTAGAAAAAATGGTTCACAGCAATCTTTATTGTTGTACAATCTCTGAATTTCCGCCATGATTTTTTAAATTGTTGGTCCATTTACAAGGGAATGCAATAAATAATATGACATAAATCTAACACAGAAGCACTGTTTAGTTTTTTTTGAGCGAAACAAATATAAATCATTGATAATCATTATTTTTGAGTTTTATTTTCTTGATCAAAAGTAATGATTATGGTCTGGCTTTATTCAATTACTCAAATCTAATGATTATCATTGAAGAAAAGCGTAAAAATTGAATTATATCCATTACCATGTAATTTTTATAATATAACTTATGATGATTACGGGACTGTACCCATTTTATGGGTACAGTGAGTACAAATTGGAAAATTCGGATGGTAAGTAGTCGGAAATGGGAACATGTGTGTAGTATAATTCTAAAGTTCTGTATAGATTTATACAATTAACAGAAAATTGAATAACCTTTTATTATCATTTATAATGCTGACAATCATTACAATCAGTAGTTTTCCGGAACCGTATACAGTTTTGTTTAAGCAAAACAACTAATCTATTTAGGGATAAGGTAAATTACAAATATAGGTTAAGCACATTCTTGGACAGCCTTTTCAGATACATTGCTTGTATTTAAAATATCAAAAATATTTAATGCAATAGCTCTACAATGTACATTGATAGTCAAACTTATAAGGTTAATGAATTGTCTTAGAACTTCAACCTTGAATTGTTTACTGAAGATTATTTGATCTGATCGAGCGTAAATACCTGATAAATGACGAGCGGCGATCGGCTGATGACAATGGTGCGTTCTGTAAACGTTTCATTCGCGGCCATAAACTTTTGCAGCTGATCAATCATGACTGCACTGGTGTCCTGCAGATGCAGGAACAGTGTGGTTGATGTGCGCTGATCCTCCAGGAAATCGGCAAGCTGTTTGATTGTGGACACGGACTCCGCCTCGTACTGTGAGCTGAAATATAACATTTATTGATGTTTATATTTTAATTGGGATCAATAATTGAGGTACTACATAATTGTATCGGAATCTGCCGTATCGGATTACTATAACATACAGTTTCATATGAACGATCGGTCGAAAGTTCAGTTGTTTTATGGGAAACTTTTTTTTTCTTGAAAAGACATCCAACCAAACTAAAGCTCCAAACTAGCTGAAATTCAGCAAATCTATGTGTCAGGATACTCTTTGGATGATGACTAACTCTTATTAAAATCTGACGAGTATATCCTTTAGCTGCCATAGAATCAATCAGACGAACATTGAGTTTTTCTATGAAAAACAATTTTGTTTTTACAACCGAGCTCATGAATTGCTTAATTGTGGTTAAATTTGATAAAATCCGACTATATATTATATAGCTGTCATATATATTCTCGATCAGTATCAATAGTCGAGTCGGTCTGACCTGTCTGTCCCTTCGAATCTAGAAAACTGTAAGAGCAAAGAATGCAAAATTTGAAATGTAGGTTGCCGTATATAGTGTAAGTTCAAGTTCAAGTTTATTTCAAATTTTGAATATTCCCCAACAAACCCCACAAATCGTTATAAAAAAGTTGTATAAGGTCAAATTAAAAGATATATTCAAGCCAATCGGATAATATTCCCTGAAGCTATTCAAGAAACTACAATAGTTTGAGTATTGTAGAGCTGGGAGAAGCGATAGCGCAGCCGCCACTTGAAATGCTCTGCTTGCTTTCAAGGCCGCTGAACTGCTTGATATGTGTATGCGTGTACGAAGACTTGTTTGGGAATTTCAGACCCGTGTTAAGGGGGTCTCTTAGGCGCGTATACTCGACTAAAGCGTTCTTGCTTCTTAATATTTGGCCAGCAGTAACCTCGCTTTTCCAAAAATGTAATTTCCCTAATATACATATGTATGTCATAATTACCCCATTGGATGGTGTTCCGTGATGTTCAGCTGCTGCAGCTCGTGGAGCGTATGATGCGACAGGTTGCCAGTTAGACCGGCACGCTCCACAGTCAGGCGATTGGTAATGACGATTTCATTGCAGGCCGTTATGCTGGCATCCAGGAGGACATTGCGGTAGCCACGTGCGAGGCACTAAGTAAGAGGGATGTTATTGATTTTTTAACAATGGAAACAACCACCGTTTGTCTGACGTCACACCTTTTTCACAGCCGCCTTTGAGTTCTCGGGGGCATCGTAGCCGGCGCCGTGATTCGCGATGGGCCAGTAATTGGGCCAATCGTCTGGCGTATTGAGCAGACTGAGCAAACGCTTTTCATTGGGGCTGCGTTGGAGCTTGACGAACTTCGATGCCACACAAATGATAATTAACGTTAGTGTGCACCACGGTATGGCGAGATTGCAAAAGAGCCACAGCACATTGAAGCAGAAGAATATAAAACTAACTGAATAACAGAACAGTTTATAGATCATTTTCAGACAGAGCCAGAACCAGCGCCACCACATTCACCACAAGACTGTTTTGTTAGATGCAGATTAGACGAGAGATTGTTGTTGCTGTTGTGGTTTATTTATAAACATCTATTTTGTTAGTCCGGCTATTTGCATTTAACCCAATAAGAATGCGCGCCGCCGACCACTCCCACGTTTGCCTTTGCCTGCGTTCTGAAAGTTCCCGGTTTCCGTCTTAATTGCTCGTGTTTTGTTTGATCGCTGGCGTCGAAGTGCACAATATGCACTTGTAATTATCGTATGCAAATTGCGGCAGCAGGTCTGGCAAGAAAACCGTCACTTAATCAAAACTGCAGCCGAAACTGTGTGTGCGTCAGTTTTCCAATAAGAACTAAGGCTAGCGATGAGCACATGTTAATGCGCGAAGCACACAACTATCGATAACAGCAATGCCGCGGAAGCGCGCATTTTGAAAGTGAATACTCAAGTAAAATCCATATTTGCTTTAGAACTTAAACAATGTATTACGGAAATGAACTGGCTAAACCGAAATGAGTCGACATAACCTACCACCTGACCAGTCTGATTGTTGGAAAGGACTTATGTATTTAGAATAATAGAAATATTACAAAAATTAATTATATGTAAATATAATATTTACAAATTTAAAAAAATATAGTAAATACATTTGGATACATACTCGTAGTATAGAATAATACATAATACAGTACACGTCCGATAGAGTGAACAATTTTAAAGGCTAGGCTATTAACTATACCGAAAGTTTTCAATGTAAACAACTATGGAGTTTTTTGGTAGAGTGTAGAATGTTGAGGCTCTACACTCTGTGTAGAGTTGTTGTAGTAAATTTTTCAATAAAGTTCCGTCATTTGCTCGGCAGGCTGTTGGCACTTTAAAGTCTTATCTCTCTTCTGCAGAGCGCAGTTGAGAGTTGAGAGTTGAGTGTTGAGCGTAGAGCTGGTTTAGAGCTCTAATAAACATCAGAATTTTGTACTTATATTGCACACTGAGTTTGTAGAAAGAACTCTACTGCAGAGTCCGTTGAGCACGATACTTAAGAGCTCTCATGATGTTTCTCTAGATCAACCGAATAGAACTCTATAGTCTAAACAGGCATATCTCTGTATAAATACACTAGAATCTGTTATGTACGAGTATTTAAGAAATATTTCGCGTTTCAAAGAACGTACATACATATGTATATAAAAGTATGTAAGTATATGGTCCTAACTTGTCCGAATGATAACAAAAATAAGTTATAATAAAATTAAATAAGTTGTTTGTCTTTATTACGCAATATAATATTTATTATTGAGTCAAGGCACAATTGAATTTACAATTTTGTCAGCAAGGCTACCCAACGTCTTATAGTTGGATGCGACAGGCGCGTATAAACACCAGGATAATAGGGATCTGCAGGAGACATGATAATTGTTAAAAAGACATGAGTTAAAATTAATCAAAAGGCTACAAACCTGCACAGCTAACGCCCCAGGACACGACACCAATCAATCTTCCTTGGGCGGTAAGTGGACCACCGCTATCGCCTAAGGGTATTACAAATGATAAGCTTACAATGTAATTTCTATTTAAACGTAGTCCGTTTAATAGTTACTCACCTTGACAAGCATCCGTGTTACGTGCTGCCGCACAGAACATTCTAACAACAGACATTTAGAATTTAATTAGGTATTTTGGAGTGATATCTCGCTTGACTTACGCCTCTGTGACACCGCCGTGGTATCTCAAGTCGTTCTGACATTTTTCCTGATTAACCGTTAGCACAGTGGTGTATCTTAGAACCGAGGAGAGCACTGCTTCGGTGGTGCTCATGTGGCCCCAACCGGACACCACGGCGGACAAGTTGGGTTCAATTGATGCTCCAGCATCGGGCAAGCGTATGGGCTTCACATTGGCATCCATGGTCAGGGCGCCAATCTGTGTGCGCAGCAGGGCCACATCGAAGTTCATATCCTTGGCATTGTAAGAGGGATGCTTGTAGATCGTGCGCACGCTCATGACGCTGCCACCGCTGGACCTTTTCACAGTGCCCAGCCGCAGGGTGAACTCTTGGGGCTGACCCTCGTGCCCGTCAATGCAATGGGCGGCAGTTATGGCCCAACTGCCGTCCAGCACAGAGGCACCGCAGATGTGCACGGTCTGGCGGCGCAGGGACATTTGAAAGGGAAACTCTCCCTCCCGCGCCTCACGCCCGTTGACAATTCTTCCGTCGGGACGGCGATGGATCGCCGCCTCGCCGCTGATCCAAAAGAGTGCAAATATCAGAGCCACGAGTGGAAGGTTCTGCATGGCGCGGTTGATTCTACGAAACTAAACGACAGCTGTTGATCATCGTTGAAGTTTCTTTTTGCTTGGCAGAAAATTTGTTTTACAAGTCTCGCTTGAATTGCACTTGGCGTCTTCATTATCAATTCCCTCTCTTATCAGTCTTGTACTTCATTTCAGCTGAAACCAGTTGATGTTTATAATTAACAATTGTCAATAGGTGTGTTGATTATTTTTTTTTGGTGATTTTCCCAACTTATGGACGACGGCAATGAACTTTCGTATTCGAGTTTTGGAAAATCCAATGGCATTGCTAACTAAAACTTTTAATGAATTGAATATCTTTGTTCAATTAACTAAATAAGCTTAATTTAAACAATACAATATTTTTGTCAAAACTGTTGTTAAGATAACATCGAATCTGTTACCTAATCTTAAATATAAATAAATATAATACAAAATTATAACTAAATTTAAAAAATATAAATATTTTAAAATTTCAACTGAACTTTAAAAGTACTCAATTGTTCGATGCCCAGCGAGTACAAATTATCGATCTTTAAGAATCGTTTCGATATATTTCCCACAACTAAGTAATTTTATGGTCACATTGATAACCGGTCTCGCGCCTTTTTTAATTTTTCCATTTCATTGCACCTTCAGCTCCTAAAACCGGTATGCTGGTTGTAAATTCATATAATAAATGCGTTTTAACAAAATGGTGCAACTGTTGTATCCCTAATTGTTGATTATATCAAAAATTTCGTTAAAATCGGACTGAGCGGTTGTCTGGGCCTGTTAAATTACTGTTATTGGTTCTGTTTAACTCACATGACACTGTTGTTAATTTAAAGCGAGATTACCTTCTGTTTAATTCGAATCAAGCATCTTATTCACCCATTTTAAGGCTAACCGCTATCTAGAAGAACTTATTTTCAATTAACGGATATCTGTTAACAGCTTGCACCGAATTGCATAAAGTAAACTGATAATTTGAACATTACAAAACCGTAAGGACAGTAACGGCCGTTTTTTATTTCAGAATATTATTTGTGCTCGCTGTTAATAGCATTTCAGCAAATGTAAAGTCTTATTGTTGTATGTTAACAACAGACAGTCGCGCGTCTGAGCCCAACAACAAAAGACCTGGGCATGCTCCGCGTAAATTATAAATCAATAGACTTAAAGAAATGTTTACATCTAAATAACTTAATCAACGTGAGATATACTTTTAATTCGGTAATTTAAACGAACTATTATAATTTACAGCAATTATAATTTGCAGCACAAAGTTGATCAGTTTGTGTAGGTGTATTTCCGTTTTGTTGGTGGATTAAGGATTACGCGACCCTGTCCAGTGCATGTGTTTTGTATGTGTGTGTAATTAAACAAAATGCATTGCAGTTATTAACAACAATCTACAAGAGAAGTTAACATAACAAGTGCCAGGTTATACAAAAAGGTGCGTATGAAGGTACAGGTCAGAGCAATCAATAGAATCTTTGTCCTGGCAACACAGACACATTCACACAAACACACACACACAGTCACTTACACACGCACACATTCAAATTCAACCCTCTGCTTATCATCCCGACAAAAAAACAACACAAAACCGGATTCAAGTTTAGTTGAGCGGCAACATAAACTCACCAGACGAGACAACTAAATTTGTATTTGCTTGATTTAAATCAAATTATCAAAATTGCTCTTGCTGTCTGTGTGTGTGTGTGTGTGTGCGTGCGCCCAGTTACCGTTACAACGCACCTGACGCTACACGTCAAGGTTGTTGTCTACCACATTCCCCTACTCCCACGTCCCTCCACCGAGCACTCAGTTTGTATGGCCAAAAATAAAACTAGACTGCAGTCTGGCCACACCACACAATATTTGCATCTCCTTTTGCGCCTTTGCCGCCTGCTCCTCTTACAAATTGTTACAAAATTGTTGGCCACACAGGCGTGCGTCTTTTAATTTATGCAGCGGCAGAGGCAGCTCATCTTTATTTAGCTTTCTTGCTTACTCACTCATTCATTCATTGAGACTGTTTTTTTTCATTATTTTTCAACTCTCGCCCAGTGCAAAACTCGTTTTCTCAATTCTTTGCATGCAATATTCGTTTTGCGCTGTTGTTGTTCCTGTAAGTGTTTGTATTGTATAATTCAATTTAAATTGATTTTCTTCTTTTATGCTTTTTGCAAATTGTGAGCTTTACGTGTTGTCCGCTTTGTCTTACTATTTATTTACATACATACATACGTATGTACATACTAGCACATACATATGTATGTATATTCAGACATACTACATATAAAAGCTACATTCCCTTTTCTTTGACCTTTTTTCACACTACTATTTTCGAAGCGTGGCCGAACAGTGGCCTCTAATAACAACTACATAATACACACTTAAATTCATAAATTCATATGTATCGTTCAGTTTGATTGGACTATTCATTAAGCTAAATGAATCAGCTATGTATGTATATCGCGAACATCTAATTCGTTTCCTCGCCTTGGTCGTTTGAGTCCGAGTATAGTTTGTTTTAGTAAAGAATAAATTAGTTAATATGATGTAATTTGAATGTAATGAACGAGAATGTGTTTCGATTGAACAAACGCCGCAAACAAACTTAAGGAACAAAACGAAAGAACGAAATAAACAAGCAAACGACCTGGAGAAAAGAACAAACTGAAAAAACGATCGAACTAAAGAAGCGTGCTATCTAAACAAACGAACTAAGCAATTTGTCAAACAAACAAACTAACCAAACAAAGAAACTAAACAAACGAAAAAACAAAAGAAACAATCGAACTAAAGAAGCGTACGATCTAAACAAACGAAATGAACAATTTAACGAACGAGCCAACTAACGAATATGATCGATTAGATCGATATTGTACTAAACTGATCCCTTCAATTCAACTACAACGTACAGCTCTGGTACATATTTGTTCTTGAACCTCATTTCCATTTCTGATCTTGCTTTGTAGTTGCTTTTCACTTTTTGCTTGTTTGTTATTGTTGTTGTGGCGCTTATACAAATTGTAACCTACTTTTTGTTTGCGTGTACGGTGATAATTCACCTGCTCGTAGAAAGGTAGGTTGTTTGTAAGCTAAAGTTGGGGATAAGCGATCTGTGCTCAAAGAACCCAAAGCTTTGAATATCAATGAATCACGAAATTGCGAAAAATTCAACAATCTGACGAGTGAAATTTCAAATTATTGTCAATTGGGACGATAATAATCTTTGCGAATTCGCTGGAAAATAAAATTTACAATGACAACATCAAATTTCCTTATCAAATTAGATGAAATTGTTGTGTTTGACAATACAATTTTATAGTCAACCTTGAAGTATAAATTTTTAATAGCCCATTTAGATTGCAAATTCAAAGTTTCAACCAAACAAATCGAAACCCGAAGCTTAATTTAATAATTCTGGCAATGATATGCTAAAAATGCTAAATAAAAGTTGAAAAGTTGTTTGGTTATTAGCGTTATGTGAATTAACGATTTAGATCAGCTTGTTAACATCACGCAAACTTGGCAAGCAATTATAATAGTTGAAATGGTTAAATGCCCATATAATTAATAATTTTACAGCAAATGCACAATTCTTTTTATATTATATAAGTAGTACAGATAATTGTGTTTGTAACTTAAACATTACACGCGAGATCTTATAACATTTGTATATAGAACTGTTGGAAAATCGTGTGGAGACTAGATGATTAAATAAAATAAATTAACTTAATTATTTTTAATTCGATTAAACATATTTTATCTACATATGTGTATGTAATTTTTAGAATATTTAAGCAATTTGTGTCCTCTACGTTTACTTTAACTATAATGTATCTTTAAATGTTTTTCAAGAATTCTGAATTTTGTTGTTTTGTAATACAAAATGTCCCAAAAATGTTTGACGAAAGTTTCGAAAATTAAAAGATACGAAATAAATAGAAGACATTTGAGGTTGAACGACAATCATGTAATACTCGTACCGTACTGAATACAAGTATTCGTATTTTTTAATAAAAACTTCGATACATGTATTCATCCGTATCAAGTACCGAGTATTCTGTAATCAAGTTTTATTTTAATTTCTTATTTTCTTCACCATAACCCTACAAAGCGATAAAAAAACAAGTAAGAATGCTATAGTCGAGCATACCCGACTACAAAAATCCCTGTACCAAGGTCAAAAATTTCCGATCGTATCTTCGTACACTTACACATACAAACACACAAGCAACAGCACAAGCGACAGCGCAAGCGAGGCAATTTAAGTGGTGCCTGTGCTCCCCCCCGCGCTGCAGCACTGAATCTTCTTTCGTGAAAACCTTCCGTGTTTTTTATTAGATCGCCTTAATATTTGGACAGTAGATTAGGAGTGACTAAAGTATTATACATGCCAAATCCCAAAGCCATATGTCCTGAAAATTATAGGTATAAAACGTTTTTATCGAATTGCGGGAGAACGGGGGAAGATATCTTAAATTGGAAAAATGGATATGCGTATGGTATACAGGAACCTGCATTCAAAATTTGGTGTCTCTAGCTTTTATAGTTGCTGAGATCGACGCGTTCATACAGACGGACAGACAGACGGACATGGCCAAATCGAAATCTCTTTTGATACTGATCAAGAATATATATACTTTATAGGGTCGGAGATGTCTCCTTCTGTCTGTTACATACATTTGCACAGATGTAATACCCCCTTTTACCCATTTTATGGGTACAGGGAGTAAAAAGCAATTTGCAACCACAATTTGTAAGATTTGATTGTTGGTGCTGACACATTTTACCATGCACTTCACCCGTATTTATTTATATACATATTTAGAAATTTTCAAAACAATCGGATAATAAACACAGTTATTTAAACGTCTGTAAAGGAACCACCGCCATAAACCTAATTATTAAGTTAGGAAAATGGTAGTACCCATTTTATTTTTATTGTACATAATTAAGTTATGCTCTTGGGTGGTATTCGTATATCGTGACTTGAATTAAGAAAACTATTTAATGGACACACTGCAGTGGAAAGTTGGTCGTTTCACTGACTTGGATCGATTGGAGGATGGAACAAAATGAAGAAGAAATCACCAGAGTTGAAATAAAAATAATATCAACGATGGGCAATGTCACTTGCAGACGGGGCTAAACAAAAACAAATAAAAACAATAACAAACCGCAAAACAAACAGCACAGAAGAAGCAAATAAAACGAGATTTCAATGCAGGGATTCCCATTTTCATTACAAATGCTGCAGTTGTTGCTACTGATGTTGTTGTTGTTATTGCTATTGTTGTTGGCTGCTTGGATGGGTTTTGTCAACTGTTGGCATTGCAGCTACCGGTTACGGCAGTGGACATGGACCTGGCTATGGATTGGCATGGGCCATGTTGGCTATGGGAAAGTGGCAAGCGCTGCCGGTTTGCAATTTGACAAACGTTGCACGCACTCAACTGACTGACTTTTTTACAGTTACGTTTTAGTTGAGTGCAACTCGACTGTCACTTGGGCAACTGGGTAGAACGTGATTATTGTGAACGTGGACAAGAAGGAGGACAGTGACCGACTGCTGTCGGCGACGCAATTGACCTGCAAATCAAGAGAAATAATGTCCTCCGCCTGCATCTTTGTAGTTCGTTGCGACTTTTCTGTTTGTGCCACTTGGTTCAATGAGTCAGCAACAATTGGGGGCACATCTGCTGCCAGCTCAAAAGCAGTAGCACTTGAAAAGATTGAAATCTTTGCTGCTGTTGCTGGTGCTGCCATTTGCCGGACATTGACTCCTCCGAATTAAGGACGATATATTAAAGACTAAAAGATAGTCATGACTTTTTCAAATAAAAAACAAACTGTTTGAATAACTTAACTGGGGTTCAGTTTTTATGCTCGTACATGAACATTGAATTGGAAAATTAATATGTTTTCACAAATCCTCTAAATCCTCAAAGTTCTTACTTAAATTAAATAGCTGATTGATTAATAGGCAATAGGAGAGAGACTATATACATATGTATGTATTTATACACGTGTTTAACACAATATAAATAGGAATATATTTTGTCCCTTAATTAACTACAAGTTATATGATTCTTTTTAAGAAAGTTGGTCTTACACAGGTATAAAACGTGACACAACTTTTTTATTGCAAAATATTTCATCCTACCCTTAAAAATTAAAAAAAAAAACGAAGGATGATTAGTAAGATGACGCACTTTGTATGTGTATGCAAGAAATATATAGTAAACAAGTAAAAAGGGTACAGGGAGTAAAAAATTGGGTTTGCGAAATGTCCGTCTGTCCGTCTGTCCGTCTGTCCGTATGAACGCAATTTTTTTGCCTTTATCTTTAAGCTAGAGCAACCAAACTTGGTATACCTGTTGGTGTATACCGTCAATTTATGAAGTGTCGAGATCGACCCACCACGACCACCCCCTCCCCCGCAATTTGGGGAAAACTTTGACCCCCAACCCCACCCCGACAAATCGGCATATGATATCCCCAAAACACGTTTTTCAAGGGGTATACCTCCTACAGTTTCAAAGATAGAGTTACCTAATTTGGCATACAGACTAATGTTGACCACCTGGGAAAATCTGCATCAAAAATTTTTTAGTTAATGGAAGGAGAGATTGAGAAAGTAAAGCGAAGTATTTCCACAACTAACTAAGAATTAATAGACTTGCATTGCAAATACATCGATAATTGGGAAAAACAAATTATAGAAAAACAAGTCAAAAGGCAAGTTTTCGTCTGAAGTGACCAATAAAATTTTTGACAGCTATTCAAGCTAGCCAAAATGAAGCCTCATTTCTAATGTTCACTTTAACTTTAACATTTACATGTTTGAACGTTAATAAAGAGAATAAATAGCAGTGCATTCCAGGCATTGCACTCACTGCCCACTCATCTAATAAAGTTAATTGCCTACTTATTGACGTAGCGTTGCCACATAGGTTCCTCAACAGCGCCCTCTGTTAATTGTAGGGCATCAAAACTTCGACCCAAAGAGACATTCAGCTGCGTCCTTCTGCCAGTAATTCCACTTGCACTTGGTCGGCGTCGTTGGGTCGCCGGCACGCTGAGGCTCATTCTGCGTGGGCTCAACAGCTTTTTCAAGGGCCTGTGCCAATTCCCGACTGCAGCGACTCTGTTGTTGTCTGTTTGGATTTCTGCTTTGTGCGTTTGCTTTGTCTTCGTCTTCGTCGAGGTTGCCACGCAATCAATAAACAGCGACCTTCTCCACTGAAAAGTTACTTGATTCTATGTTTTGTTCTTGAGCTCTTTGCTTCTTTCCCTTTTAAGAACCCTCAAGGAGCCGCCTTCTGTTGGGGTCCCCAGTTAAAGGCTTAACTAACGCCCGGATTCTTTAGAGTTAATTGCCGCACTGCACTAACCTGAGGTAAGCTTCTCCACTGCTAAGTGGTGCAGCGAATCTCGCGAAGGCGAACAAAGCGCACCCTTGAGTCTTGGCAACATTTCAAAGACATGAACTCAATGCGCTAAGCGGTTCGCAGATTAATGCCCTGGTAAAGATTTCCACGTTGTTGCCGTATTCAACAGTCAAAATGGCTTATAGACAACAACGTTCAAGAGCTTTACTACAGTTGCATCAGGTATTATACTCGCATTTAGACAACAGCTTTAGATAAGTGGGCGCAACTACTTTAATCTACTGAATGTATAAATATTGAGTATGTCTTTAATGCTGATTGAGAATATTGTGCATTTATATCAAAGTAACACCATGTAAATGGATAGTTAAATATGTTTTAAGTTTTGAATGTAGGAAAAGATTTTAAATTTACAATTTTCGCCATTAATTTTGATCATAAAAATGATTTAAAATAACATTTAATACTAATTTATGCGCCAGCAATGTAAAAATGTTTTAACATTCTAAATATATAAGTATTGCTCATTTCAAAATGTGGTAGAGGGAGATACTCTTTTCTCGAATTGACAATAGATCTAGCTTATGTATTAATTAAAATTTGTGTGATAAGTCAGTTCGGCTTAAAATAAGTTACGGGAGTGGGTAGCTTAAAAATAAAATTTTCACTGAACTTAAAAAGTTAACAAGTCAAAACTTTGTAATTATTATATGTATGAGTCTTCAGCAACATTAAAACAACCAAAGGGATTATACAAAAACCAGCACATTGGAAATAAAACTTAAATTTAATAAATTTTTCATCCGTAAGGAATACATTCCCGAAAAACTCTAAAAGTGTAGTACATATTACAAATGATCTAAATTTAGATGTTATTTTTAACCAAGGCGACAAGCACAAATAGAACAAAAATAATCTAAGTGATGGTAAAAGGCAGGTTAAATATAGAAAAATAAAAATTAGCTATCTTCGGCAAACCGAAGCATTGTTTTTCATATAAAAAGCACATTTTAAACCGATTTTTTCAAATGCCAGCTATTTTAAATAGTGTGTGTGGTTCAATTCGGCAGCTGCCTACATGACTTCCACCGAGATAGCCTCAAGACTGAAAGACTAGCTTGGTTAAACAGACGGACATCGCTAGATCGACTTAGCTGGTAATGCTGATCAAGAATATATTATACATCGTGTGCTAAGAAACGTCTCCTTCAATGCGTTACACATTTCGTGACAAAAATATAATACTTATAATAAATCTTGCAGGGGGCATGAGTATAAAAAGAAGAAGAATTTGGAAACGTGGGAAGTTTTAAAGTTATGCAATATTTTCACCAGAATTTAAAAAATGTAAGGAGTTGCACTGCAATGTAGTATAACGACAAACAAAATTCACAGGTTTAAGAAATACGCGAGCATTAAAACAACATTAAAAAACATTCAAAAACACAAACGCATTGCGTTAACCCCTACGCGGTGGGGACCCGTCCCCCATCTTAGAGCTGAGCAGCGACTGCAACATCAAAGCAGCAAGCAGCTGTTGCTCTTGTTCTTGCTGTTGCTGTTGTTGTTGCGTTCTTGTTACTCTTGTTGTTGTTGAGCCGAGCAAGTAACCGAAGTTAAAGTCGAAGCTGATGAAGTCGCTCGTGCGTTTCAGTTGGCTCGCTCAGTTGCGTTTTGTGCGGCGTCGGCGTCGGTACTGCAAAGCGGATAGATTGTGGGTGTGTTACTGTTGTATGTGTGTAGCGTGTGTGTTTGCCTGCAGCTTTTGTTGTTGTCGACGGGACGTGAAAAAATACCTCGAATTAAAAGACGGAACGAAGAGTTAAATTTACGTTTGTTCCTTTCTGGTATTGTTCAAAGGTACCTGATGGAATTGTTTTTAAATACGTATTCTTGCCGGCGAATATAATTAAAAATATTTCAGGCGTTAAGTGTCGCAGATTTCTATGCTGAAAGGAGGACTTATTTAAAGTGCCGCATTGTTCGTTAATTCCTATTTATTTATTCGGGCGTTTTGTAAAGCCACGAATAGCTTTTGCTGCCCTTTGTGTTGATTTATATGCGTTTAGGTGTTGTCCTTGTTGGCATAGTGCAGCGCAAGGGACTCATGGCATGTAAGGACTCATAAAAAGTTACACCACAACTTTTTTGATTTGTGTGTAAGTTGGCATTTATGCAATGTTCACGTAGATACTTCCTAGGACCCTTCACTCGTGTCAGGTGTGGGTGTCCTCCAAAGAGACACTGGCACATAAATTTAGATCTAAAACAAAGATATTATGCCCTATTATGATTTTTCTTTTCGTTTTTTGTACACCACTTTATATTTAATTTCCTTTCCCCATTAATTATTCCTTTTCCTGTTTTCTGTTCTTCCTCATTTCACCACCATCCTGTTACTGTCCTCTTTTCCTGGCTGCCAACTCGTTAACTGTGCTTGCAAATGTTTTTCCTGTTCCTCATTTGAGCTTCTTTATACTTTTTCTGTTTTCATTAGGGAATGTTTTAGTTGGTAAAACTAATCCTAGTCATAGAGCTAAAAGTCGTTTCTTAAAAATTAATTAACATTTTTAATGAACATGGCTTATGTCCACTTACTTCATAAATAATTCAGAACTATTTCAACCAAGTATAAGCTTTAGTTAGAATGAGTTCTATTTTATTATGCGATTAGTAACCTAATAACTTAACCAGGTCAATTATATACATAAACTAACATATTTACTATTCAATTATTTCTTAAAGGAATTCTTAGCAAATTCGAACTCCTCAGCAATGCACCCATTCAGGACAATTAGGCGCAAGCGACCTTCCCAATAGAACCATCAATTTACCATACCAAGAAGCGTTCAATCGATGATACGTCTACACCAGATATTACTGAACAGCTCCTTAATGAATCGTTGCTCCCTCCAACTTCCCAACGTAGAGCTTACTTAATAGTCTCAGCAACCCTCTAGTCACAATCCTCGGAGGTACCGCCACATGGCCATATCGATTACCTATCTGTCTACGGTATACCACTTTATGGACGAGTAGTTGGGGGTATATCGCTAGATATTGTAGAGAACGTTTAATATATTTTTGTCACTAAAATTATCCGCTAGACCCCCGCAAGGCACACTCGCTGCATGCTGTTCCAAATACTTATTTCATTACTTCATACTTGGATATCTACTCTCGTGGCTTCCCTATCCCTCCGTGTACAGTGGTGGGAGAACTTCATTCGATTTGGCATTTGTCGATGGCGTGATGTCAATTTTCCGGTGGCGTCGCTGGTCGCAGCTCTTTTTTATGCGGCTGTGGTCGGAACTTCGACTTTGACTTAGGCATTGTATGACTGTGCGGTTGTGCGTCTCTTCAACAGACTTTATTATATGTCATGTCATCATGCAATCATATCGTTTTACCATATAAACTGCGGCCCACAGCGCCCCATTGGCTTTGGCTTGGCTCGCGGTACCGGTACGCGTCCAAGCCACAGTCCCTTTCTCGATCCCTGGCTCGATGATGGTGACGATGGCGGTATAGACAACAACTCTTTGGCTCATAATTGTCAGCTGCTAATGATGCGTAACAAGAGATGCCAAGTGAACGCCGAAGGAGGGGTACCGGGCACGGCAGATGAGTTGACCAAAATGTGTGGAACAAGTTTGGCTTGTGTTACGGTGCCATGCATTATTGGATCTAGTAATGTTCATTTAGTTACAGTTAACTAACTACAGCCACAGTTAATACAAGTATTCAGCCATACCATTTCCAAATAGTGCGCAACCTAACCTCAATTTCACTGTGCTATCAGTGATTTGTTTGTGCGCACTAATTGCTAATGAGGCTTAGTTCGCTAATGAATCAGATGAGTAACTCATCAAGTGGGCTGGGTGCTGTGAATACTTTAATCCCCACATTATATGAAATACCATTCAATACTTTAATGTTCAAACTGTTTGCATATGATTAATAAAGTATTCATTTGATTTATTCTGAAACGCATACTCAACTGATGAATGCTTTAATCTGTTAAATATTGAAAATATCATATAATACCTTAATCTTTAGACTATACGAAATATCAAACTGAATATCTTAATCTTTAAGCTATATAAATTGCCATTAAATTTAAAACATCAACAATATTACATTCTCACTACTGAATCAACCGATTAAGTCTTGAAATAAATTGAGTGCTTTGTGTATTTTAATCTTAACTCTGTATGAATTTTCATTCAATGCTTTAATGTTTAAGCTTTGTATACTATGTTTACCAAATATCATTCAGTAACGCATACTTCACAAACAAATCAACTGAGTCACTCCTCAAGCTGAACTGAGTGTTTTGAATACTTTGTTTGATCTGCAAGCTTTTTCAAATATGATTAATCTTAAAATTTGACAGTTTTTACTCCCTGTACCCATAAAATGGGTAAAAAGGGGTACTAAATCTGTGCAAATGTATGTAACAGGCAGAAGGAGACATCTCCGACCCTATAAAGTATATATATTCTTGATCAGTATCAGAAGAGATTTCGATTTGGCCATGTCCGTCTGTCTGTCCGTCTGTCCGTCCGTATGTATGCACGCAAGGATCTCAGCAACTATAAGAGCTAGAGACACCAAATTTGGAATGTAGGTTCGTGTATAGCGGGAGCAGGTCAAGTTTATTTTATATCTCCCCCCGTTCCCCCGCTATTCGATAAAAACCGTTTTACAGTTACAATTTTCAAGATATAGCTTTAAGATTTGGCATGTTCAATACTTTAGTCCCTCTTAATCTACTGTCCAAATTTCAAGTCGATCGGATAATAAACACGAAAGTTATTCACGAAAGAAGATTCAGTGCTGCAGCAAGGGGAAGAAGAAGCACAGCCACCATTTAAAATGCTTCGCTTGCGCTGTGGCTCGTGTGTGTGCGCCCTTGTGTATGTATGTGTGTGTATGTGTAAGTTTACGAAGATGCGATCGGAAATTTTTGACCTGGGTACAGGGAGTTTCGTAGTCGGGTATACTCGACTATAGCATTCTTACTTGTTTTTATTAATATTAAACACCAAATGAAGTTCTGCAGTCTACGCCAAATATTTGTGATCAAATTAATCAACAGAGTAACTCTACTAGAGAACTAAGTGCTGTGAGAACTTTCATCTTCAAAGTGTAAGGTATATCATTGAAATTAAATATCAAAATGAAGTACAAGTGAAAATTCGCTTGCATTTCCCACGGACTCACGCCTATTATATAAATATGTGTGAGTAACTGTAAACCGGTTACATTTATATACGCCAACAATGTGTGTGTGTGTGTATTTTCTCAGCATTTCAACTGCATGAAAACTAAAACAGAATGATTTCATAATCAATTTAATAGACGGCGCTATTGTCTGTGCTCTTCTCGTTGTGGCCTTTGTTTTAAATGAATGAAAATATGTTCATTTTCTACTCCCCTGCTTGTTTTTCATGAAAATTAAGTAATAAAAGAAATTGTTAAGAGTAAGTAAAACTCTCACGTTTCCAATTTTATGAGCGCACATTTTGTGCTATATCAGCGTTCTCCAGCATTTATTGCTCAGCTTTAAAGATTATATTAATTCATCCAAAGTGCAGCTTTATACATATGTTCGTTGCTGTGCTTAAAGGTTTACAGGTTATGATGATAATGGCTTAAAGTACTTTTTGATGAATATTTGATGGCTTTTTTATGACAAACTAATTGGTAGTTGTTCGAGACTACAATATTAAGTGCAGCGGGAAAATGGGATGATCAATTAAGTATAAACTGAGATAAGAAGTTTAAGTTGAAACTGAAAATTAACGAAGCCTAAACATTTGAGGTACAGTTGTGACTAAATATCAGGAGTAACAGGTCTGCGTCACAGTCTCTGATTATCAGGTATAACAGTCTGAATCATGTTGTTAACAGTCAGAGCTTCGATATTAATCACTGTTAATTAACAGTACAATATCGATTTTAACGGTCCATGTTTCGATATTAAACATCAATGAACAAGGGCTGGACTTTTTAGAAAAATAATACTTTAAAGGGAAATAAATTTTGTCATATTTGAAATCCACAAAACACACATAAGCATTTGCAAAAGTATATAAACCTATTGTATCTTGTTCTGACAGCCTAGTATAAATAATGCTGTTTGGGCTCAAGACATTTTCGATATCTGGCCAAGTTTCGTCTTTGAATAATACATGAATTTGTAACTTGTATAGTAATACTATGAAATAAAAAGTTTCCAAAAGTAGAGCATTCTGTATTTTGCAGTCACAGGAACAATTATCTGTGAATATTTGTCTCTGTCACTTCAAATTAGTAATACCAATCATCTATAACTTGAACCACAACAAATTCTAGCAAATATACATATATGAAAACAAGAGAGGACGGCTCTCTTCGGAGTGCCGAAGCTATATACCCTAGCAGGAATTAAGTTTTGTATAAAAATTTTTTTTTTTTGTCTGATTGCTGCTATGGGACCCATGTGGTTAGATTTTGGATCAAATTACAGGAAACTATTTGAAGTATAATAAAACTCTCACTTAGTTTGGATGTAATATTTGTTTAAACAAAAAGTTTTTATAGTGACATAGTGGTCCGATATTGACCAAATTTAGCCAGATTGTATAAACTTTCTATAGACTCGGCTTGGGATAGTTTTGTAAGGACACCAGATCTGACATTTGTACTGCCTGCAGCAAAAAGAAGGATCTGTGCCAAGTTTCATTACGATAGCTTTTAACTGAGAGACTATATCGACTCGGCTATTCATGCTGATTCAGAATATATATACTTTGTTGGATCGGAAACGTCTCCTTCAGTCCGTTACTCATTTCGAGACAAAATTATAATACCCTGCTAGGGTATAAAAAATGATTTCAAAAGTAGAGCATTCTGCATTTTGCAGTCACAGGGACAATTATCAGTGACTGAGAATATTTGTCCCTGTGACTGCAAAATAGTAGTTTCAATCATGTTCATATAACTCAAACCACTACAAATTCAAGCAAAGTAAAAAAATATGTTTTCCATATAAACTTTTGAGACATGCATATGTAAATAGAGACTGTTCACGGAAATTACACTAAATAATCGATCTTTTCCGTTAGATAAATTGATAAGTGCATTCAAGGATGCATTTTCCAATCGCTTCTCTAATATTAATAATTACATAGTTTGAAATCCATTTAAATTTAGTCCATATTTCTTCAGTTGGTGTCTTTTGTCAATTTCTACACGATCTACTGAAATTACCCTACCGAAGACCCGTTGCTAATGTCTTCCTATTAAGTCGATTTCTGCCGTTAAATTGCAATAATTAAATAAATAAATGCCTTGGATAATTGAATTGTGCTCTGTGCTCTGTGCTCTGCAAGTTGCTTTCCAAGGAAGTGTTTATGCATATCTGGGAGCCACTTTCACAGGCATTTAGAGTCATTAGCCAATGTTGCTTGATAACTGCTGTAACCGGGTTAGAGCCATAACCCCTTGCCAAGACTGAAACGAGTTAATTGTATGCTTTGATTGCGACAAACTTTCAAAAGCAGAAAACAACTGGCCCATTAGACAATCGTTTTACGGCCCAAACCCAACCATTTTGCCCCTTTAGAATGTTGACACATATTGAGGGTTTTCGATAGCCTTTGCCACTGTGTGGTAAGAAAACATATTTCTCGAATATTCTTCTTGCAACATATTATTTATTATGAATGCTGAAAGTTCAAATTCAAGATGAGCATTTTATCAATGATCTTTTTAAATGTTACAATTTATTTCAACTCATTGAGCGAATAAACGAATAATAAATAAAAAAACAGTCGTTTTATAACAAGTAAAAATGCTCTAGTCGAATATAACGGGACTAAGAGACACCCTGCACCCAGGTCTGAAACTTTGTACTCATACGCATGCACATCAAGCAGCTTAGCGGTAGTGCAAGCAAGCAGAGCATTTCAGGTTGTATCCACACAGCTGCTTCAGTCTGCCTGGCAGTACGGATAAATTTTCTTAAATATATTCTATATTTACTATCCGATCGGCTTAAAAATTGAATATTTTGTAAATAAAACGCCATTATCAATATGCGGGGATGTGGGGAAATAAACTTGGTATCATATAGAGGAACCAGTTGCACTAGGCTATTGATACTGACAAAGAATATACAATATATTTAATAGGGTCGGAAATGTTTCCGTCTGTCTGTTACATACTACACTTAGTTTTAGTAACCTCTTTTACCCATTTGATGGGTACAGGGTGTAAAAATGCATCATTTTGCACGACTTTTCTCTCTTTGATGGGTCATATGGCTTGATTTTTAGTTGTTGTTGTTGTTGTTGCTATTGCTCATGTGTCAGAAACGGCGCTAGAAAAATGACTAACTGGTCTCTGTGCCTGTTGTGACTTACATAGTTGTTGTGTTTGCTGTTCTCGTATTTCTATCTCCATATATGTAGTACTATTTGTATCTGTTTCTGTTTTGTGCGGGTCTAATGGCTCCTGGTCCCTATCCCTGTCCCCCGGCGCTTTTGGCTGTTGTTCAGCTGGCTTAATCTGTTTTTGGCTCGATTGCAACTGACATCGACATAAAGCAATTTGTGTACGAGTACTTGTTGTTGTTGCTTCGCTACGAGCACCATAGAGTTGGTCTAACGTGGCCCAGATTATCTTTAACAGCCTGCAAACATTGAATATTGCAGAAATGTAACGAAACAAAAGCTTTTAGCTATTTTAACCTGCTTTCCTAGTAATATGACTAAACACATCTAATTTAAAATCTTTCCCAATATTTGAATACAAACTGTGTAAGTCGCTTGACTTATATAGTTAAAAGCCCGCCGTCTTTTATGAGTTGTTGTTTTACCTTGTTTGTTGGTTCGTTGGCTATGCTAATGGCTTTTGGGGCCGCAGCCTTTGTATGTTTTGGAGCAAATGTCGAACCCACACGCTCCACTAAAAGCCCCCATTATTCATGTTCATATGCCCCATGAAAATTGTCATAGTTGAGAGCGCGAATTTGAGGCAAAGATTGTTAATCTTCAGCTGTGTTCCCGGTTCCGCTGCCTTTCTCTCATATTCATTCATATTCAGTGGTTCGCTGCTTTGTTTAATTAAATTGTTGACATTTTTACAAGCTCTGAGTGCTGTCAACAGCAGAGCACTTCAAATCATCCCAAAGTTCCGCCGGAAACTTTGGTGTTGCTTAAATTCTGTTGCCCTCAGTTGGAGCTGCAATAGATAATTAATGCCAAATCTTGTTTTTTGTTTACTTCTTTTTAGTTTTTACTTTCGTTTACAGTCTCTTTACTTATAAACGATTCTCAGGTGTAAGCTACTGTTGAAAGTTTTACCAAGATTCAATTATTACTGAATTTCAACTTACGAGACTATAAAACATGCTCTACTTAATGTGTTGGGTCCACAAGATATATTTTCTATTGAATAACTTCAGTGTATATTGTGAAATTTTTGGAATAAATGTTTATAAATAAGTGTATCCAATTTGTGTAACATTGTGATTAAAACTTAATAATTAAAATAATATAATATATTTAGATTTTACAGTCTCTGCGACGGACACTACTAAGTCTAGATCATAAAAATACATATGGGCCTGCGTTGCGGACGTTACACTTGAAACCATGCTTTTAATCCAGTTGACCACTCTACTGAAAATAATTTAAACTCAACATTGGTTAAAAAGTGTAATTTCGATTGACATCTATAAATATTTCCTAAAATGTACAACAATATTCAACAGTTAAATATAAAGTGCCGTTGCGGACGTTACAAAAGAAGAAATTTAGCTTTGTAGGTCATTATTTTCGCAAAATTTCCCAATAAATATAAACAAAAAACTAATCAAATAAAATAAAGCTAAATATTTGAGGATATTAGTTAGAACTGCTTTCGGGGGTACTAAACATAAGTAAAAAAAACAATTGTAATAATATATCTCTGTTTTCAACTAATGCATAGAAACAGTAATTTCCTGTAACCGAAAGTTAAATCAATTTGAAATAGTTATAAATTTTATATACTTTTGCAACTTATATAATTTAACAGCATACTAAAAGCTAGAGAGCTACAATAGTTTATACAGTGCATATCAGATAGAACTCTGATAAACAAAGTTAAAAATTGATTCCAAGTGTTTTCAAAAACTTGTTGTTAAAGCCAAAAAACAAGCACAACTTTTATTCTGGTTGGCAGCAACAACAAAAGCAATCAATGCAGTTATATAGATATAGTACATGAATGTATATGTATACTATTTACGAGTGAGAACTTCGAGCAGCAATACTGTGGACAAAGAAAACCCCAGCAACAATGGCAGGCGAGAAAACTTCACGACTTTTGACTTGGGTTTCATGTTGGGGAAGCATGCAAAACTGTGCAAACAAAACCAACAAAAATGTACACGAACTGAAAAGCAAAAGCATTTCAAGTTGGAGTTACTCCCATATTGTGCAGAATGGGAAACATGTCAAAAAGTCAAAAGGACAACAAACCGGACGGTATCCTGAAAGCGTCCCTCTGGCCCAGGGCTACAGTCAGTGCAATTTACGATGATAATAAAAAGTTTTTTTAGCATTCCGAGTAACTAATAACTTGAATACTAGGGTAGGCATGTTAAAAACTTGTGGACAGTTGAATTGAATCGAAACTGGCAAATTATTATTTGCGTACTTATCTGACTTTTTAGAGTGGCCAGCCTCTCTTTCCAAACACCTCCTTACTTCTGCATATTTCAACACGGAAGTGATAAAATTGTGGGTCCGGAAACTGTAAATCAGATAAACTTTGTGAAGCGAGAACTTGCTGATTGGAATTAGCTTTCAAATTTAACTCCCTTGAGCTATATAATGTTAATAGTCAGTATCACATTTATTGCATGTTTTTTTTATACAAATATAATTGTATATAGATTGCTGAAAACACACATTTTGGAATGTGGAATACTTGCTTTAAAGATCTACATAATTCGCTGTTAATGGTTGCTTAAACCTTGGACTTTTATAAGTTACTGAGAAATAAGGCCTGGAAAAGACACCTTTATAAAAAAAGTGAATGTAAAATGTATAAACATTAATAATATGTATAAATATCGTTGAGAACACAGAGGACTAATTAGTTAATGTGATGCAGAGCTTAGAAATTATATACATCAGGCGAATGTAATTAAATGCTTTTAAATTTTGACCCGTTTTCTGATTCAAATAAGAGCTACAAACTTCTGGACAGTTAAAGTAAAAAGTAAAAAGACAAGGAACAGGAAGTATACGAATAGAACTCCATAAAATAGCTCTCAACGGACAAGGAGCTGCTCATGTGAACAAGCTGGGCATAACCACTAACGAAAGCTGTAGAAAATGCAAAGAACCAGCAGTTAAAGAGCTTCCGGAACATCTTTAGTAATCTTGACTACAATTTCTACAGATGCATTGGCTTGGCTTGCCAAGCGCACCCAGATTCTTCAGGATCCTAACGGGACAGCGGTTCTAACCTAACCTAAAAGTACACATGCCATGTGTATACAATGAATTTCGTTTTCTCATCCACATGTTAAATCGTGTTGAATTGTCGTCCTGCTACTTTTGCTAGTCACACTTAATTTCATAAACATGACAACACAGAAACTTTTAGTTCGAATACCAGTTGAAGTAGCTTGTAACATTAACATGAACATGTAAAAATGAGCTTTGAGGTAGTTTTTATTTTAATTTAGCTTCAACTGCATTTATTATGGAACCACTCACATAATGCCAAAGCTCTCCATTCTGACAAAGTTATGACAGCAATGCAAATGATATTTTTCAATGCCAATTGAAAGCCACTTGACAACACTTGATAAATGATTTATTCAAATGGGGAGTGTGGAGATGGGGAGTGTCTTGGGAGCGCAGTTATTCAAGCGTTAAGATGTGACAAGAAGTCATGCAATGTGCCTGACACTACAAAAATAAAGTGTTCAACTGGAGTTTAGCACGCGCACTTGTAGTTCCACTTCCCCTGCCTGGGAATCGCCCCCTCTGCACTTTTAACGAGCTTAAGCATTAGCTTTACACTTTCTTCGCTTCGCAGTGGAAAATGTGCATGTAGAGGCACGTTTAAATTAGCTACACTGCACAAAATTACCATTGCATTTGCATTGAATTTACCTTTGAGTTATTGAATTTCTTTCTCTGGATCTAAGACTGATTTCATTAGCCATTATGATAAGATTCAGTTCACCAGCTCAAGATAATCACATGACAGAAATTATGTATTAAATATTATACAATGGTGTAATTTGCGCTTTTTACTATAAAAAGACTGCTTATGGTATAATAATACACCATTTATTTTATGTTTTTCAGAACAAAATGTATATAATTTCTTATAAATTTTATATTTTCAAACTACAGTGCATACTCGATTGAATTAATTAATTAAAATTAAGGGTGTTTACCGATTGTCCACCGATTGTCAAAGAAAAATTGTTTTTTTTTTCGTAAAATTAGGGTTAACTTAGTTTTTTTTAAACTAGTCATAAACTTAAAAATATATGAAAAGTGTGTATTAGCAATGGCTTCCAGGGCCTTCAGCTGTATAACATTTTAGAAGGTACTTAAATCTAGGGTTATTAATGAACATCTTAGTATTTATTTACATTTTTTGCACAGGATTAAATTATTCCACAAAGATTTGGTATAAATGTTATACCATCAGAGCATTACCTTGCGATAAAGAGCTAACTTCAATGTTTTTCAATCCTCTTGAAATTTCCCAATCATCATTACAAATCGATAACTTTATTATCGTTTTGCGGATGTGTGGAGGGAAGTATCAAAAACTGAAACTTGATCAGCGTATGGTATACAAATTTCTTATAGTAAATTTAATTTAATGTAATTCACTTTTGGCGAAGGGAGTGATTTGATTTTAGTTCCAATTTTATGGGTACAAATACTGTGCTGCTTTAAATCAGCGGAGCTTAATCAGCTGTTTATGTTTGTCAACAAAGCTGGCTGAGCTTCCATAAAAGTATGGTTATTATTAACCAATTGAAATATGTCAGTGGTTAGCAGCGCAGCGGAAAACAGTCAGCGATTAGTTCTGCTGAATGAGCCCATTAATATTTGATATCAAACTGTCGACTATATACTATTAAAATGCTATGCTTGAGCTGCAGTAATACGAAACAATGATATTTTATTCAAGCAGCACATATTAAATTGATATTGATCTGGCTTTTTGCTCTGTGTAGTGAACGTGTGAAGAGGGGAACACATTTGCATGTAGCTGGTGACAGGTGCTCCCCGCAGCTGTAATCGTTGGTGAAAAGGAGGGGGAAACGTCACTTAATGGCCTCTGATTAGCATACGAGGGCTGCTGTGTGTGTCTGTGTGTGTGGTTAATTGAAACATTGGAATTGAGGTGGAAGCGGGCTGTGGTGGCAGTGCAAACATTTTAGCTACTAAATCAACATCTTATAATGCTTTAAAATGTTGATTAAATTGAATGCAAGCCAAATTGCATGCTCAACTGGCTGTGTGTGCAGTGTGTTTGCTGGCATACTATTAAATTATAATATTCAAATTGTTTTGCATGGTTTTATTTGCATTACGCATACGCACTGTACACACCAGCAGAGCCAGCTAGTTTTGAACCAACTATTGCATTTATTTCATCATTTCGAAAAGTTTAACCAACTCCTTGTATGTGTGCGTGTGTGTGTGTGTGAAGAGAGTTTTTGATTGAGTTTGAAGTTTTTCTTTTTAGATTTGTTCCGTGCTTTAGTTCGTCGAGGGCAAAGTAATTTCCTGAGCTTGACTTTTTGACTTTCAAACTTGCTTTTTTATTTTATTATTTTTTTTTTTAACTAAGTAAAACATAATGTGCACATTTTCTGTACATAATATAAGAGTTTAGTGCGTAATTATCATTTTTACAGTAACAACATAAAAGAACTAATGTTTTAAGCCGCAATTAATATTATTTTTATTACAGTTTCGCGTTTGAAGCTTAAACAAGTATGAATGCTATAGTCGACTACGAAACTCCCTGTACCCAGGTCAAAAATCTCCGATCGCATCTTCGTAATCTTACACATACACACACAAATACACAAAGATGAACACACACGAGCCACAGCGCAAGCGACAGCGCAAGCGAGGCATTTTAAGTTGTGGCTGTGCTTCTTCTTCCCCCCGCGCTGCAGCATTGAATCTTCTTTCGTTAATAACTTCCGTGTTTATTACCCGAACGACTTGAAATTTGGACAGTGGATTAGGAGTGTCCAAAGTATCATACCAAATTTCAAAGCTGTATCTTGAAAACTGTTACTGTAAAACGGTTTTAATAAAACAGCGGGGGAATGGGGGAAAAATCTCAAATCTAAAATAAACTTGACCTGCTCCCGCTATACACGAACCTACATTCTAAATTTGGTGTCTCTAGTTCTTATAGTTGCTGAGATCCTTGCGTTCATGCATACATACGGACGGACAGACGGACATGGCCAAATCAAAATCTCTTTTGATACTGATCAAGAATATATATACTTTATAGGATCGGAGATGTCTCCTTCTGCCTGTTACATACATTTGCACAGATTTAGTACCCCCTTTTAACCATTTTTTGGGTACAGGGAGTAAAAATATCATGATCTCCCGAAAGAGAGAAATTATGAAAAAGAGAGCATAGCTTGGCATAACTAGTATAAATGCCCCGAACCCCTTCCTAGCTAAAACTAACTTATTTATAATAGCGTAAATTCCAATAATTAGTCAATCAGTCGTATTTTCCCACAAACTAGTTGTAAATTGCAAATTTGCAGTTAGCTTGAAATTGAATTTAAAGCTTGCAAGCTTGGTAAATTTATATTGTCTATTCCACAAGAGCGCAGTCCCAAAGCCGCGACCTCCTCCCCATCACCCATCACCCAGCACCCATCACCCATACCGCACATCCCTCGACTGTTCCACATGTATGCACAATATCCGTGGCAGACATGCGAAGCATTTTCGGGATGTGGCTTAATTAAATTTTTGCAGGCAACGAGTACTTGGAAGCGTTCCTTGCCTGCTGCGCTGCCCTGCTGCCCTGCTTTCCTGCTGCTCCTCCTTCAGCATATCCTTGGCCCCTCCGTTCTCTCGCTTATGGTGTGCATGAAATATTCAATGTGATGTGAAATATTGCAGCACTTGATTTCGAAGGAGGCAGCCACTCAATGGAGGGAACATCTTAAATTTATGAACAACAGAAACAGACATTTTGTTCTGTCAAAGACTATGCACAATGATTTCATAGTATGTAATTGGATTCATGCAAAGGCCAACCATAAATACCCTAGAGTACTCGGCTAAAGGGTATGCAAATATATGTTTAGTCGCAAAGTCCTTTCGACTGTGAAAACCAAGACAGGGCTGAATATTTTATTTGCAAGCAGTTCTCTAAGGACGCTCAAATGCAATAGAAAACCACTTTTTGACTGATGTTCAAGCAACTGAACTTGCTATGTGGCGAGTACGAACAACTTATCACTAATTTTGTATTTGATTTATACTTTTCATCCATTCACCGATTTCTTGTACAAATGAAGCCTAAAGTCACCTAGCGATAAGATCCGATATGACTTTCGCTTTAACCCAATACCTAGTTTATTCACAGGGATTTATGTTATTTATATTATACCACAGTTTATGGAGCTCTAACTATTTTAAATTACTTGCATTCAGCTGATAAAGAGAGGATCATAGATGGATATTTTGCAGCTACGAATGCTGTAAGACAAAATGTAATTTAAAAACAAGTAAGAATGCTATAGTCGAGTATACCCGACTACGAAACTCCTGTACCCAGGTCTAAAACATCCAATCACATCTAAGTCCACTTACCCATACACACACACATACACAAAGACGCACGCACACAGGCGGCAAAAGTGGCTGTGCTTCTTCTTCCCCCTCTCGCTGCATCACTGAATCTTCTTTCGTGAATAACTTCCGTGTTTATTATCCGATCGACTTGAAATTTGGACAGTATATTAAGAGAGACTAAAGTATTGTACATGACAAATCCTAAAGCTATATCTTGAAAATTGTTACTGTAAAACGGTTTTAATCGATTTGCGGGGGAACGGGGGGAGATATCTGAAATATGAAACAAACTTGATCTGCGTATGCTTTACAGGAACCTATATTTCAAATTTGGTGTCTCTAGCTCTTGTAGTTGCTGAGATCGACGCGTTCATACGGACAGACGGACAGACGGACAGACAGACGGACATGGCCAAATCGAAATCTCTTTTGATACTGATCAAGAATATATATACTTTATAGGGTCGGAGATGTCTCCTTCTGTCTGTTACATACATTTGCACAGATGTAATACCCCTTTTTACCCATTTTATGGGTACGGGAGTAATAAATTATCAGTAAAGTAAAGTTTCCTTTTGCAGCTTTTCTATATTCATTTTCATAGGAAACAAGCCTGATTTTGGCAATAACCAAACCTGTCAGCTTTTTTCCCTCCATTCTTTGTCGAGATTCTAGCTGTCAACTAAAATTCTTTCAAAGCGTTCAAGATTATTCCGTCTTATGAATATCGGTATCAAAAAAAGTTCTTTAAAACAGAATTCTGTTCCTAGATTAAAAAATGTCAGCTGTATAGAACAAATTCCAGGGTACTTCATAGTCGAGCCACGCTTGTGTTGTGCTTGTGTGTCTGGCGTGCTCAGAAGCAGCAGACAAAACGAATTGCCTTGTTGAAACTTGCTAATGATAATTCTGATGATGTGTGTCCATTTCAATTGCAGATGTAGAGCAGAGCTCACCACTCCTTGCAGAGATAAAGCAACCGAGGAGCAACCAGGACAGGACAAGGACCACAGCAACAACGACGACGACGACAACCAAGACACCATACAACATGTCCTTTAAGCTATTTCGACGCGGCTCGGCGCGCTGCATAGGCCTGCTGTCGGCATTTGTGACCATCTTACTCTGCCTGTACTACATCTCAATTGGCCAGCCCAATGCGGCGCACATAACAGACGCCAATACGGTGGGACTGTCTGTTGGCATGACTCGTGGTCAGGCACCAGCTGCGGCGGCTCTCAACAGCTTCAGCGTGGGCGGCGGCAGTTCCTCCCATCAGCAGCAGCAGCAGCAGCAGCAGCAGCAGCAGCAGCAGCAGCAACAGCAGCAGCAGAAACAACAAACCACACAGCAACTGCTGCAAGCCGCAGGACATGAGAATCTTGAGGCAGTTGTTGACATGGAGACCCAACGGAATGTTCACTGGGGCGACAAGTGCTACGTGCTGCTGCAGAGCCAAACAAACATAACAGCAGCGGAGGAGCACAGCAGATTTGATTTTCAGGTAAGGGGATTTGATGAGTTATTTATATGATAAGTTATTTAAACGTTAACTCCATTGACAGCCCGAATGGATGCGCTCCAAGGAGTACTGGGATCGCGGCTTTGAGGAGCGCTACGAAACGCAGAAAAAGGATAAACAGCGACCGCCCCTGAAGGTCATTGTGGTGCCGCATTCGCATAACGATCCCGGCTGGCTGAAGACGTTCTTCAACTACTTTCAATCGGACTCACGCCAGATACTCAATCTGCTGGTTACCAAAATGCAAGAGTACAAGGATATGACATTCATCTGGTCAGAGATTAGCTTTCTGCAGCTGTGGTGGGATCAGGCGCATCCCACCAAGCAGCGTGCGCTAAAGCGTTTGGTTAACTCTGGTCGTATTGAGATCACCACCGGGGGCTGGGTTATGACCGATGAGGCGAATGTGCACATATATCCCATGCTGGATCAGCTAATCGAAGGTCATCAGTGGCTGAAGAACAATTTGAATGTAACCCCCAAGGTGGGCTGGTCCATTGACCCGTTTGGACACGGCAGCACAGTGCCGTATTTGTTATCCGGTGCACAATTTGAGGGCGCCATCATACAGCGCATACATTACGCATGGAAAGAGTGGTTTGCCCGCCAGCAGAGCGGTGATTTCATTTGGACGCCCTATTGGCGCTCGACCAAAGGTCAGGGCAAATTGCTCACCCACAATATGCCCTTTGACATATACTCCATAAAGGGCTCGTGCGGCCCACATCCCTCCATATGCCTGAACTTTGATTTTCGCAAAATACCAGGCGAATATACGGAATACTCGCTAAAAGCGCAGTACATCACCGACGACAACGTGGAGGAGAAGGCGCAGCTGCTGCTGGAGCAATATTCACGCACCGCCTCCCTGTTTCCGCACAATGTGGCGCTCATACCGGTGGGCGATGATTTCCGTTACAACAAGGAGCGCGAGGTGGATCAGCAGTATCGCAACTACAAGAAGCTCATCAGTCATATTATGGCCAACAAGCGTCTGTACAATGTGGACATTAAATTTGGCACGCCCAGCGATTACTTTCAGGCAATCCGCCAGCGCATGGGCGCCAAGGCGTTCCCCAGCTTCAAGGGTGACTTCTTTGTCTATTCGGACATCTTTTCTGAGGGCAGGCCCGCCTACTGGTCGGGTTATTTCACCACACGACCCTTTTACAAGCTGCTCAGCGCCGAGCTGGAGCACAATTTGCGTGCCGCTGAGATTCTGTTCACCATTGCGTATAATACGGCGCGACAGGCACGGCACGAGGATGCCATCAAGATCTATGAGAAGAACTATGAGCAAATGATACACGCCAGACGCAATCTGGGCCTGTTTCAGCATCACGACGCCATCACAGGCACCTCCAAGGCGGCCGTGATGCGCGACTATGCCAATCGCCTGTTCGACAGCACCCAGAGCATGATCAAAATGCAGGAGGCTTGCATAGAGATGCTGCTCCAAAATGGCAGCACACACGAGCACGGCTATCTGCTTAGCGAATTCGAGCGTGATAGCTTTACCAAAATTCCACGCAAAATGCCTTTACAGCTAGTGTATCCGGGTGCCAGCGGCGAAGACGGCACCACTCCCACAGCAGCTGAGGGCGCTGCCGCGCCGCAGACCAAGAATGCCGAGGCCAGCTTTGTGCTCTACAATGCGCTCGCCCAGAAACGCATCGAGATTGTCACGCTGCGCGTGCAGCAGCCCAATGTGCGCATCTACAACGAGTTGGGTGCCGAGCTCAAGCACATACAAATCAATCCCGTCTGGAACATCACGGATGTCTATGAGCAGGCATTCAATGGCGTGCCGCCGTCGGGCACCGGTAATGCCGGCCGGATACGCACCTCAAACCGCCAATACGAGGCTATGTTTGTCGCCGAGCTGGAGCCGCTCTCATTGACCACATATCGCGTCCAGGTGGATGAATTCAACTACAAGCGAAATATTGCCACCCTGTACTGCGACGACTGCACGGAAAAAGCCAACGCTGGCGACTCCGGATCAGCCACGGCCACTCCAGGAGCATCCAGCGTGTTTGAATTTGAGGCGCGCGCCAAGCCAGCGGGTAAGTTTTGATTTGATTTCGAATGTGCTTCTATATATTGTATAATACATTAAAGAGCTTGCCCTGTATAAACTAGTTTGGCTAGTCTGTATTCTTTTCAATAATTAGTTAATTAAGTAGTATAATATGTAGTTAAAATATTCCTATTTATGGTATTTTAATTTGGTAATATATACAAACTAGATTATGTCCCCACGGCTTTGCTCGCGCTTTACAACTGCTTTTAAATTTAACTAGCTAGTGCTGAATTTGGGTGCCTTGCAATGCTCTTAAACTTTGATGATTGAACCAATAGTCACTGATTTGTCTGAACTATAATCCTCTTGACTATCATAGTTGATTAGAGCGATTATCAGTGGTCCTTGGTTCTTGTAATCGAGAACGTGACTGCGCACTCGATTATCTTGTCCTCGATACATCAGTTTCTTCTGCTCTGCTAGCAGCATGCCTCCTGGTATCAGTAGATTTATCACCTAGACTACACTTTCTTGTCATGATTCTAAAAAATAAAATAAATAATTTTAATTTCAATATGCACACACATATACAACACCACCAAAAACGCACCCCTTCGAACTTTAAGCAACTTTAAACGAAGCCGAACGATTTGTTCGGGGTATTGAGGTACACTTCGGTTAGCAAAATTCAAAACTGAACTGTATACTGTAAGCCTTAGCTCCAAACTGAATTTATTATACTATGTTCCCGAAGGGAAAAAAAAACCTGTATCTTCCCCATTTTTAAAGCTAAACTCACCAAATTTGGCATACAGACTAATGTTGAGATTCCCAAAAGATCTGCATCAAAAAATTGTATATTTTTTTTCAGTATACAAACAGACTTTGTTTTATTTGAGATTAAGATTTGGTAAAGATAGATCGGCGATCTATAAGCATGATATAAAAGCCACAAATCATTTTTTTTAAACAACTAACCCACTGTTAATTATTTTTTGTTTTTACATAGCTCTTGTTGTTCATTTAGTTTATTAACCTTTTCATTTATTTTATTGGCCAGGTGACATACAGCTGGAGAATCCTAGCATGCGACTGCTGTTCGATGAGAAGAGTGGCTTCCTCAAGACCATAACGAGAAAGAACAAACAGCAAAAGCTGCTCCAGCCCATGCAGTGTGCCATCAAGTTTGCGGCATATCGCAGTGCCCAGTTCCATTCGGGCGCCTACCTGTTTAAAACGGATCCCGAGCAGAGCGAGGCTGAGAAGGATGTGCTGGAGCAGTATGAGGATGTGCGCATTATTATCACCTCCGGGCCCATTGCCAGCGATGTGACGGTCATCTATGGACCCTTTATGGCTCACACTGTGCGCATATTCAATACGCGCACCCATTTGGATGCGGCCATTTATATTGAGAACGATATTGACTTTGAGCCACCACCGAAGAATCGGGAGACGGAGCTGTTTATGCGGCTGGTGACCAATATTGATAACATCGCGCCAGCGCCGCTGCAGCGCGATCTGCTGAAGGAGCCAGCGGAGCCGAGCAGCATGCCGGAATTGCCAATTTTCTATACCGATCAAAATGGTTTCCAGTATCACGAGTAAGTTATATATTTAATAAGCGATAATACGAATATGTTCTCAAATGCTGTACTTTCTTCTATAACAGACGCATCAAGGTGCCAGCCATTGGCATTGAGGGCAACTATTTCCCTATTACCTCGGGCGCATTTCTGCAGGATGCGCGCCTGCGCCTCACGCTACTCACAGCACACGCACAGGGCGCCGCCAGCTATGAGCCCGGCCAACTGGAGGTTATGCTGGATCGTCGCACACTCTACGATGACTATCGTGGCATGGGCGAGGGCGTTGTGGACAGTCGCCTGACGCGTCATAAGTTCTGGCTGCTCGTGGAGGATATGCCATCGGGTCAGCACGTGGATAAGCCCCCCAGCTACAAGGTGTTGAGTCTGCAGGCTCAGCAGTTGGCCAATGCGCTGCGCTACCCGCCGAATCTATACTTTTTGAGCAACTTTGAGCAGCCGCAACCGGCGCTACAGCCGCTGGTGCGTCTACTGCCACACGGTGCGCTGCCCTGCGATGTGCATCTGACCACGTTGCGTACGCTCTCCGATCCACAGCTGCAGCTGTTTCCGTCCTCCTCGGCGCTAATGGTACTGCATCGCCAGGGCTATGACTGCAGCGTCAGCTCACAGCAGCTGGACCTGAGCGGTCTGTGCCCGCTAACGGGCAACGGCCTGGGACCCGTACGCTTTGGCGAGCTGCGATTGCGCAGCATCGAGTCAACCAGCCTGACGGGCATGCCGCAGCACAAGCAGCCCCACCGCTTGCGCTCTCTGGCACAGATCACGCTGGAGCCTATGGAGCTGCGCACCTATAATCTCACCTTCCGTGGTGAGCTGTAAATCCCGCCAGACAGACAGAAAGACAGCCAGCTCGTGGTGCTTTTATGTTCGTGTTGAATCTCATTTGCATCTTAATCTTAAGTGAATATTTATTATTGAATTTAGTTAATGCTTAGTTAAGAACAAAGTTTAGTTTTAAAGATGGACAAGTGCATATTAATTAGCTTTATTTAGCTCTCTTCGCGACACGCATTCTAGCTCACATTTTGAAGTACAAAGCCCATAGATATATTATCCAGACAACAAAACTACCCATGTGAAAGATATGCAATAGACAACTCCACTGCCCGTCAGCATTCCGTTTAGCAACAGTCTCTCACTCTCGAAAACTGTGCGGTCCACACTTTGTGCAATATGTATTATGAAGAAAGAATCCTTACCTTAAGCGATGTTACCTTTATTGCATTCAATGAGGCCCGGAAGGTATTAAAACTAATATTTTATGTATTATTCGGCTGATACAATTTGGCTATTTGAGCTTGAATGATCATATAATTTGTATAGCTAAAGCCCAGCAGGCAAAATATTATTAATATTCATTAATCTCTTTATTATATTATTAGAAATATAATTTTTGACTTTGCCTGTTTGACCTTAGCCCAATTTGTAGAGCTTAAAAGTTATTGCAATTAAGCTTGATTTATAAATAAATATGTATGTATACTTAGCATCAAAATATTTAGCAACAAATATTTAGCCAGCGAATTAGACAAATTTGTTCGTTTTAGCAAGAACTGTTATTTTTGTTGCCTTCTATTTAATTTGTTTAGACTGATTAGCTTAAAATATTTGCAAATTTATTGTATGCTTATTTAGCAAATTGGTTGCATTAAGTAAAAATAACCACAATGACTAATATCTCAATTAAAACAAAAAGAAACACATAGACATAGGCTAAGATTTTAAACGGACGTTGGATAGCAAAAAGTTAAGCCAAATATTGAAGTACATTTATACCCACACCCATTTATTCATTAGAAATAATATTAAGGCGCCTGTCCGCTCGTTTTGTAAATAGATTTATGAAGGCACGGTAAAAGATAGCTCTAATACAATCTAAACTAATCCACATAGGCTAAGCCATAACTTGTAGTGCTGTACTTTATAATCGAGAGGGAACCTTTGATATATATACACAGAAGATACAATAGTTACTACTAAGAATGTAAAGCCTCACATGTACCGACAAACAAAAAGCATTCAACCTAAGCAAATCAAAAAACGTGGGATACACAATGTATTAAACAAATAAGAGAGTTAAGCAAAGACAAAGACATTTATGATTTTGATTTAAACTAAGTATAATTATGTGTTTATATTTGATAATACGTATTAGCATGACACCTTCTATGTAATTTCATAAATACAATTGAATAAAGTATTAATTGAAACCAATGCAATCAGTACAGACTATCCTTGACTTCTGCTCAAAATCGATTTTATTTTCTCAAATAGGTATTTTCATTTTATTTATTTATTTACGAAGGCTACATAGGTTCATAGATAATAATTAAAAGCCTACACAAATGGGGGAATTTTATTTGCCAGCTATGTCCCTATTCGCAGCTAAACATTATCGGTGGCATTATTATAGACTATTGCTAGTATTCCAACATTGCATAGGAAATAGTTAGTATAACAAAAGCATTTAGTTTAAAGCATAAAGGATAAATTGAACTCTCCAGCCCAATAGGGGAAGTTATAGTAGCCTGTCCGGCCAGCTAAGCCCCAACTCACAACTGTGTTGGTTAGAGATCTCGTAAAGGAGTAAAGAATAAGAAATTATATGCAGAATAAGGAAAATAATAAGAATAACAGAGTGGGGAATTTCTGACCCGATAGGGAAGTATTATTCGCCAGGCCGGCAAGCTGTGCCGCCGCTGGTTCCATGATATGCACATACATATATTGCAATTAGAAGCAATTGTCCTATGTTTCATTGCAAAGACACAGGCAAGAATAGTATATACTTTTTGGGGACGAAAACGCATCTTTCACTGTTATACAATTCCTAATATTACAGTTAAATTACCTTAAGGTTATAACAGCATTGCTGTTCTAGGGAAATTGAGATATAACAGTATTTCAGTTACAAAGAAACTGTTCTAACGCTGCCTGAGTCAGCTCAAAAGTTCCTATCAGCCCTGAAGTATGCTACACATTTTATGACTTGTGTTAGTATCGCTATTGGTCACTAGATGGCGCTTAATAGTGTAGCTGTTTTACGTTCAATTTGTATAAAATTTAAATATAGTATGTATGACCATTTTGTTATACCTGGTTCGTCATTTGTAAAAGAAAAAATATTTATGGTTCGTTATTTGTAAAACAAAATATGTTTATGGAAACTTGTCCACAGATTACGTGTCTTGATTCAAGAATTAGTAATAAAAACTAAATAATAATACTTTTAGCCAGAATTTTGGCTAATTTAATCTACGAGTATTTCGAAAATCAATTCAAATTTTCTGCCGCTCCCAAACTGCGCTATTAAATTAAATTGAGAATGCCTGATTGTTGTTTAAATGAACATTTTGCAAATATTTATTATTGTGTTGATCGCTGGGACAGATCAAAATTAAATATGGAACTCACGGCGCAATGCTTAGAGTCAGACGACTCTGTTCTAAGCCACAGCAAAACTTAAGGAACTTAATGTGTTATTTTTACAATGATCATATGTCAAATATTTACATATCAATTTGCTCATTCGGGCACCACTTCGTACATGTTTACGCCCTTCTTGAGCAAATAGCCGCCCATGTTCGCAATCTCCACCAGCCTCGTAATGCCTGTCATGATGCCCGCCCGTGTGCCCATCTCCTTCAGCTCCTCGAACTCAAAGATGCGTCGACCCAACGCGGCCGACCGCAACTGCATCATGTGCACAAAATTCCGCAGCTGCGAACTCTTGCCGGAGCTGCTCGGTGCTGCCGCTGACTGACCAGCACCAAGGCGTGTCTGAGCAATGCTCTCAGTCAGCACGGCAATCACATCGCGCACGTGGAGCGGCGTCACAACGCTGGACAGATCCAAGCGGGCACGTGCCTCCGAGAGACTAATCAACCCGAGCAGCTGTCTGAAAGAGATGAAGCAAAAGACCACAGAAAGCATTAATGGTAAGTTCGTTGCTTCTTTCGTTTTGTACGTTACTTGTAGCTTCTACACTCAAAAAAAAAAAGGTTTAACAATCATGGTTATTCCAAACGTATTAATTAAATTGCAATATTACAAAAGTATGAAAACTTGTGTACACTCTATAGTAAATATTCTATGGCTTGGCCAATATACATTTATAAACATTAGAGCGCTAGCAAATTTATATTCAGATAGTAGACAAGTTGTATTAATCAGAAATGTGATTTATAAAGAACAATACTAAAAATTTGAGAATTTACTGGAGTGTTCCACATTTCGGCGACGATTTCAAGCTTTGTTGATTTTAACTGGGTGGGTGTTCCAGAACTTTGCTTTTAGAGTCAAGCAAAACATCATTAATAGATGATTATCCATGGCAAACCCATACATTTTAAATAAATTAGATTTTTCGACTGCTCCAGCTAAGCTGATTTGATTTCATGCACATTTCTACAATTCAAATTATATATTTAAAGAAATGAAACATTTTTTTGATTTTTTGACTATTTAAGAACATTGAATAATGTGTTCTGTTGTCAGCGATTTAAATTGAAATTATTGCAATTACAATCAACTAAAATATGTCTATAATTCTAAGCAATATTTTTATGATTCCGTCAACACTTTATACATTACTTAATAGAATTTCTTAAGTTTTTCTTTGAGTGCAGATTTGGTTTATTTTAATTATGATTTTAGTGTTTCTTCTGGCCCTTACAATCATTATTAAAAATTACGTTGTTTCCTATCGCCTGGGGAGGACAGAAGAAGAACAACAATCTGCTGCTGTTGTTGACAAAATATATTCATTTAAAATATACAGAAAAGTGCGTGCTAACATTGCGTATACTTTTCGGAAACATGAAACAAATTAATTCACATATTTGGCTGCAGAACATTCCATGAAACCCACTGCCCTGCTCCAAATATGGCCAGCTAACGAGCTAACATTACTTAAGGGCCAGCGGACACAACTGCGGCTAACTCCACAGTGATAATGTGTAATAAATCTGTCGTATGTGGGCGCATCGAACATGTTCCAACGCATTATATCGGAGAAGTTTTGAAACACTCACAACAATCGCTTATAATGAGCAACATTACAGAGATGCTGGCTGACCGGACGACTGGTTGCTTGGTTGGTTGCTTATTGGCCTGCTTGGCTAGTTGTCAGGCCCAGCCACGAACCTGAACTCCGAGCCGGGCTAAAACACACGCACCTTCATTTCCATTTTCAATTTGTGTTTTCATTCTCGGCTCGCACGCTGGCGCGCACGGTTCGGTTCGGTTCGGCTTAGTTTGGTTCAAGCGTTTCCATCGATTTGTGGAAAAGCGCATTGAAAGCAGCTATCGCAATTTCCCAACCGCGGCATTGAAGCGACTTTTTTTAAATACCCAGATATCGTTTGATGAAACTTTAGTGCCCAGCAGCAAGATTTTTGGGTGTCGCAAGTGCTAAGAGTTTCTCAAATAGTTTCAAGTGCAGCAAACACATATTAGCCAGATTGTTTGAGTGCATTGCAACAGTGGGGCAGGAAGATGTTGCCGCCGCAGGCTGTGATCTCCTTGGGCCTCCTCCTGGCGACCGTGCAATGCTTTGAGCTGAACAGTGAGTAATCGGCTTAAATGTGCATCTGAGAACTACGGATACTACGAATATACTTGGGGTTTTGCGCAGTGACTCACAAAATGAATTTGTTTCGCCTGCACGCAACAAGCGGCAGGCGGAGCCATCCTATTAAAATGTAGCCCATCAAATGATTCTAATTACAATTAGATAAGTTCACATTTACGAGAGTTTTGTGTAATGTCAGCTTCTTGCATAAGTGCTATGATATAACGTGTGAAATATTTCAAGAGCAAAATGTAGAATAGAAAATTTGATCAAGAGAAGTCTTCGAACTATTCCTTGGGTTCTAAAATCACTTCTAGAATATTACATGTGTTCTTAGCTCTACCAAATTTTAAGATTATAAAAATTTATAGCTGCATTTATAATGCAAGCGATCCTGTATAATCCTGTTTATTTTACACGGGAAACCTTTTCGCTTCCGCTCATCCCAATAATGTTTTTGCGCTCCACGCTCATCCCTCAGCTTTATATACAAAATACTTTTTCATATAAAAACTCAGTTTTCTAAATAGTTTTATGGCAACTCCAACAATCGAATTCTTGGCAACATCCTAAAGCATACCGAAACTTAGAATTTCTGAGTTTGATTTATATATTTTGTATTTTACATATATTTTACAGTTTTTGACACATTGTTTGATATAGTGGTTGGATTTGGACCAAATTTGGTCCAGAAAGTTTGCTTTGGGGAGTTTGATTATGATATCTTTAAGGACTAACAAATTTTTCACACAATAACTCAATTGCCGGTCAATCGGCTTATGATAAGGTGTTCCGATCTGTTCTGAAACAAATAGAAGCATCTGTGCCAAGTTTCATTACGATAGTTCTGAGACTGAGCACTAATTTGCATAGAAACGGATGGACGGACATCGCTAGATTGGCTTGGCTATTAATCAAGAATATATATACTTTATGAGATCGGAAACATCTCCTTCAATGCATTACACGTTTCGTGAGCAAATTGTAATACCCTCTCGCAATTATTGAGCTTGATAGACATGTCTATAAAACTAAAAAGCTTTTCACAAGCAAACTCATTTTTTATTCGATTTTTCCTATGTGGTAACAATAAAAATAAAATAAAACTGTGTGTAGTAAATGATAGACAGGTGTTCTATTAAGATTTATATATTCAGTCTTCCAGATCGTGGTAGGTTTATTTTTTTCACGAATTTCGAAACTATTAATATGTATAAGTACGAATAATTAGCCGGCTCGGGGTCAAGACCGGAGACGACTCTACCAATATAGTATTTTGGATTCGCATCGGCAAACGTCTTCGGATCGACCCTCGAGCCGACTTATTACAGTGATTATTCAAGCTTCCCTTGAGACAATTTTTACTTACCTAAATTGAATCGTCAGAATCGTCAAATAGAATGGAAAACAATTAAATTGTGCAATATTCTAAAGAATACATGCAAAATGCATTCATAGTCAAGTCCCATATGTGACTTATCCGCAGTGACAATGGAAGATTTATGACAGTTACCTGCACTTTGAATTAAGAAATGATGATTTGACATATTTGCCGCAAATATGCAGGTTTAATAGAAGCGATTTGCATTCTAATCGTGTTAAATGTTGCCAACAAAAGCATTTCCTTATGGCTTATTGTCCGAGATTAGCATTCAAAATGCTGGATTCAAAACAAAGTTCATCTCTTAGTGTTCAAAAAGTATTGAGTATCTTATTTATCTTGTTATTCAGCAACAACAAATTATTAGCTTTCATGTTTTGGCACTCAGACAATAAACAAACAAACAAAAAACAAAAAGGAAGATCTTGGTTTACTTACTTGGGACAGGAACAAGATGACTTTGCACTAATCGCGTTTAAATTGTTTACAAACATTGCAAACGCTTTTATTTTGTCAGTAATTATTGCTTATAATATAGAATTGCACTTGGGAATTCAGGAATTTCTTTTGAAGAGCGAGTTCAAGGACTTGAAAGTCAAGTTCAAGTGCGTGTCCTGAGTCTTTTTAACTAACTCACAGAACTGACAGTAAGATGAAAAAAAACAAGTTTCCTTTCACCTTTTGCTGATCGTTAAAAGAGATACACATAGTTAAAGTAGCAAGTTCTTGGCTAATAAGTGGGATTGTATTGCATCGAAACTTGTTTTTCTTCGCTGAATCATGCTTCCTTAATGATGTTCGCTTGATTTTACCATCCATATCAACAACACAGTGACGCAGTACTACCAGATGCCGCAGCTCTACGACTTTGATGACTACGATCGCTGCCTGCAGGAGTTTGCTGGAGGGGAATTGGCCACCTATTGCTTTGTGCGCGCCGAGGTGCAACCGGACAGCTCGGCGGCCGCCTGGCGCGCCATCTCAGAGATCTCCAAGTACGACAGGCATCACTTTGACCACCGTCACCTGTACTTCGGCCTGTGTTTGCACAAGTGCGAGGCGGAGCTCGCGGCGCTGGATGACTCTGCCATGCAACAGTTGCAGGCGGGCATCCTGACGGACAATTTTAAGGTGAATATACGATTTATTATTTTGAGCTGCTTTCTTTTCAGCGCCTGCCTGCATTAGGCTCATCTAGCATTGGTTTCCATTAGTTCGCTGATTGTTTTGTTCTTTCTGATCGTACGAGAGTAATCAGTTCGAATTTGGAATGTGAATATATCGGAAATTTCCCTCAAACGCTATCATTTTAAAGATATCACACACGTGCATTTAGTGTTACTTTTGAGCTAGTGTGAAAAAATTCAACCAAACAGAAGTTATTCAAGAAACTATTTCCGTGATATGTGCTGCTTGCTTACATTGGCTCTGAACTGCTTGATACTTATGCTTATGTATAAGTGCGCATTTAAGATTTGTGTCTCCTTAGTCAAATGTACTCGACTAGAGCATTCTCACTTGTTATAGTTGACCAAAATCGAAATCATTAAGCCATGAATCAAATTTCAAAGTATATAGTCAGAATTGACAATGCAGCGGAGCCAGTCAGCGATTAGTTGTGCTGAATGCGTTGATTCATATTCAAATAGACCATTTCAAGACTGAGCTTCGAACCTTATCACTAGGCTGGGATCCTGCCGCGTTCAATGCTAACAAGTCCAAGATAAGAAAAGTGCTCTTCATTGCCATATAATTTAAGATCCACTTCTTGAAGATTATCTGGCAATGGCCCATTTAACATATTCACAAGTTCAGCAATTATTAACAACAATCGAATTATAAGCTTCACCTTGTTTAACTCGCATTCTATGAACCACATCAGCCAGATTTAATTAACACAACTATATGAAAATACATTTGAAAACCGCTTTTCAATGCATTCGAAGCTAGCACAATCAAATTCAATTTGTCGCCTTTGACAACCGCAAGCTGCACTCCAAAGAAAAACAAAGATTACAAAATCTCTCACATCTAATAATAAAAAACAAAAACAAACCGAAACGAAACGAAACGATTGAATAAAAAGGGTTGAATGAAAAATAAACATGTTCAAACAACAATAAAAGCCAATTCAAATGCGAACAAGAAATAAAAACAAACAAAAGAGTAAGTTCATTTTTGGACACAACGAATAGTTATTACCCTGCCAAAGATTCAAATGATAGTATAATTACGAGTATATAGATTCTCTCCAGAGCATAAAATGTTTTCATTTTGCTTTGGTTGCCATCCTTAATCGTTTTATCAATATAAGCAGCATTGCTTTTAATTCGAAAACTGTTAACTTGGCATGCAAAAAAGAAAATGTATTAAAGAAAATTTATACGATTAAACAATCAACTTGATTTAAGATTCACGCTACAAAATTAACCAAATATAAACCTTTTTTTTTTTTTTTGTAAAATTACAATTTATATATTGTGATCTATGTTATACCATACTTATATAGATCGATCATTGAAAGCTTTTTCTATTAATTTTATTTGAATGAATATTTTTGTAGAGCGGTCGTCGCAACATAAATCGCCGTTTTTGTTTATAAAGTGACGCTGAATACAAATATATTTATAAATAAAAGGGTTGACTTGGATTCGAGCCCGGAACTTGGTGTCAGGGGATCACTTAACCTATGCTCTGACGCTGCATAGAAAATATTACCTCATTTCTATCAATGCTTCTGTTACAAACTGTTAAACAAAGTTGAAGTACCCTTTCCCAGAGCAATAACAACGAGAAGCGAGTGTTTATTAAACGGTGCACAGTTTATTCAACTCAAGATACGCTTAGCTTAGCTTAGCTTAGCTCAGGGGAGGGAAACTTTGCACATTATCAAATTTAAGAAATGAACTAGCAAATACTCTGATAATGGAAAGTGGTAACAGAAAAGTTTGATTACATTATGTACTTTAGCAGGTATTGTTTACTTCTTTTACCACACTTAAGCTTAAAGATCGAGAAGTTTAATTGAGAATCGTTCTCTCACACTGCCGAGTGTAATTCAATAAGTTGGCAGCACCATATCAAGGAGTTGTCAGCGCAGGTCCTTACATTACAAGCATTGTTGGGTACTACAAAACTATCGACGCCACTTTCGATAGTATCGATGACGCGCTCTCGATTGTATTCTTACTAGAGGTATTCGTAATTGGAATATGTTATTTATTGCAAGCATAAAATATCTGTCTTATCAACTTTTCAATTGTTTAAATAAAAAAGGTAAATGGAATGAATGCAATTTTTGTCTTTTTAAAAACATAACTTTAAATGTGACTGCATATACTTGATATATCCAAGATTCACATTTAAGATTTAAAACTATAGACTATTAAAGCTAACCAAGTGGAGCACAATATATGCGTGGAAAGTGGAATAATAATAGCATAACTGAAAAGTATTGCCAAACAGATTGGACTAACGTCAAGCATAAAGAAATATATCGAAGATGTTCACCCTCGTTGAAATGTGGTTCATATTATTAATGCCGACTGATAATATTAATAGTATACATACTAATGCTGATTAATAATGAGAAATCCATACTTTATAAGCCCCTCCTTTAAGGCCTCACACATATCGCGCCAAAAGTATTATACCCTCTTCTAGGGTATACAAGCAAAACTAAATTTGACAACCTACTCGAATTAAAGTGCATGTTAACGTAAAGTGAACATGAGAAAACAGCATTGTTTTAATTAGTTTTGTCCGCCTAATTCGGCCAACTCTCCGCGCCTCATCAATAGCCAAGTCATTTAGGCCCGTCTGATGCATAATACATTAATGATGCGAGCCAGGAAAACCCATTGATTGACTGATGTCTGTTGGCGTAGCTGATGCGGTAGCCATCGAAATGCATTTAACATTTGTGGATTACACAAATCACGACGTTGTTTCAAATGCAGCTGCCAAAACAAAGCTCCAAATGACCAAAGATCTAATGTTGAGCTTGTGCATTTCTTTCAGGGCCAAGGCTGTGACATTTAATGGCCAATTTAATAGCAAATTCATTATGCATTTTGATTGCTCGCTGCAGGTGAACGTCTATCTGGAACTCTTTGCCATGGAGGCGTCCAATCGGGCGAGATATAATGGCCTGAGCAACGCCTGCATTAACTGGCGCTTGGAGCAGCGCGGCTTTGCAGTCCAAGCCAAGAGCGTTGTGGAGTATTGTGATACGACAGCTACAGCCGGCAAGGTCACCCAAGAAGGTGTGTGTGTTTGAGTGCAACATGTCGCATTTGATACTTCATAACACGTGCGTATCTTACACAGATGATGCCTGGAATTTGACCTTCTATGTGGTGCTGTGCGCTTTCATCTCGCTGGCCTGCGTGAGCAGCCTCATCGATTTGCATTTGAAGTGGCGGCGGCATGACAAAATGCTAAAGGAGCGGGATCATTACAAGACACCGCCACAGAGTCTGACCACGCGGGTGCTGCTCACCTGCTCGATAGCACGGAATTGGTATAGGTTGAATCAGGAGCCGAATGGTAAGATTGGACGCGAGTTGCGTTTTCTCGATTGCTTCAAGTTCTTTGCCATGTTTCTGGTCATCTTTGCGCACACCAATTGGGTGATCTATGAGGGCGCCATAAGTAATCCACAAGATCCGGAGCGGCTATTGCATACGCCCGCTGGCACCCTTCTCATCTCTGGCTCTCTAATAACCGTCACGTTCTTTGTCATCAGCGGTTTGCTGCTGACCATCAACTGGGTGGCAGTGATCCGTGCGTATGAGGATCACAAGCCGCAGACTTGGAGCATCACTAGGTACATCAGTCTCTTTGTGAAGTTCAATGTCTTTCGCTATATACGCTTGACCGTGCCCTATGCCTTTGTGCTGCTAATGAGCGGTGTCTACTTTGAGAATGCTGGTGGTCCGCTCTGGCGGCACATCTATGAACGGGAACAGTTGGCCTGCCGCAAGAACTGGTGGACCAATTTGCTGTTCATCAATAATATTGTGCGCACCGATGAGCGTGTAAGTAAATCCAAGGCTTGAGGTGCACCCATCCAATGACACGCTTCCTTTGCAGTGCCTGCTCCAGAGCTGGTATCTGGCTGCCGATACGCAATCGTTTGCTCTGAGCTTGTTGGTCCTGATGTTTGGACATCGCTTTGGGCGCTGGAGCAAGCAGCTCTATGCCATCACTCTGGGCATCTTTATGGCCTTGCCCGCTGTGCTGACGTATGCTTTGGACTACTATCCCATTTTCTTGCCCACACCGCAGTAAGTGTTTAAATAATTGCAGCCAAAAGCGATTAACATCACGACTCGACTCGTTTACAGAACCCAGAAGGACTCGTTCATTGGGGATCGTCAGTTTACCGAGTTCTACACCTCGTTTCACATGAACTTTGGTGCCTATTTTTGCGGCGTTCTGGCTGCTCTTGTCTATGACCAGCTGTCAGCGAAGCAATACAAACTGCGTGAGCATCGCAGCTTTCAAGTGCTGTGGTTTGCCTTGATCCCTGTGGGCGTACTTTGGCTCTTTACGGCGCATCCAATATACCAGCATTATTATGCCGAAGCACCGATCATTTGGGGTGCCATCTATGCGGGCGTACAGCGCAATCTTTGGGCCTTTGGGCTGGGCATATTCGTCGTGGGCATGGCAGCTAAGGTGGGCTGTAAGTACAATTCCAATCCATCACAATGCAATTTAAAATGTAATTATGTTGCGGATGTTAAATACCTTTAATCACTTGCAATTACTTTTAGTAATTTAATATTAACTCTTGTTTTCTAGGGGTGCTGCGCAAGTTTGCCTCCCTGCCCATCTTTCGCATACTGGGTCGCCTCACCTATGGTGCCTTCATAGTGCATCTGCTGGTGGCACGCGTCGTCCTGTCCACGGTGAGAGAGCCCATCTACTTTGGCACAGGCACAATGGTGAGTTAGCAGCGTTTATCCTCTTCCTTGCCGCTTAATTTTACACACACTCATTGCAGTTTGCCTACATCTTTTACGTGTTGTGCGCCTCGTATCTGAGTTCACTGCTCTTGGCCATATTTGTCGAGTTGCCTGTATCATCATGTCTCAAACTGATGCGCTAAGATAGGCTAAGATTATAAAACGTTGACATTTGCTTAAAGCACCTGCTACAACGTTAGGTAAGTCTCATATAGGAGAAAACGATAAGGACATGAAAGGCGTTTCATATCAATGGATTCATTGTTAAACACTGGAGAAACCATGTGATAAATACAACAGTGTTTTGAAGAGGAAAACAGAACAGCTTTAAGCTTGGCAGAACTCGAGCTTTTAGATTAAGCAATCGGAAAGCAAATTTGCATGAGCTTTCAAGTGTGTTTCAGAGTCGCCAAAAGCTAGTGAACACGAATGGAGCTTATGCAGAAAACATTTTTGATTAAAAGTTAATCAGCTTTCGAAGGATTGTGCAATGCTTGTATCCACTCCCAAGGGTTTAACTTCATCGTAATCTATTGTGTTAATTAAAACCAGTGTCATCATTAAAGTAACTGAACATTTTTGTAGTTAGACTATAATGCTTAAGTAACTTAAATAAAGCCCGCAGGGCCAGCAAATACCACTAACACTGCGTTATAATGAGATTAGGGATTGAAAAGAATCCAGCCGGTACCGAAATAACACTATCTTGGGATTTGGGGCAATCGGTACCACAATTTTTAATACTTTGCGAAATTTCCCCCCGGCTACAGGAATTCTCTTCGACCTCAAATATGTTCTTTAATATGCGTGTTATTACTCCCTGTACCCATAAAATGGGTAGAAATGGGATACTAAGTCTGTGCAAATGTATGTAACAGGCAGAAGGAGAGATCTCCGACCCTATATAGTATATACATATATTCTTGATCAGTATCAAAAGAGACTTCGATTCGGCCATGTACGTCTGTCTGTCCGGATGAACGCATCGCTCTCAGCAACTATAAGAGCTAGAGACACCAAATTTGGAATGTACCATACGCAGATCAAGTTTGTTTCCAATTTCAGATATCTACCCCCGTTCCCTCGCAGCTGGGATTTGGCAAATATAATACTTCGGTCACTCTTAATCTACTGTCCAAATTTCAAGTCGATCGGATAATAAACACGGAAGTTATTCACGAAAGGAGATTCAGTGCTACAGAGCGGGGGGGAAGAAGCAGCACAGCCACCATTTAAAATGCCTCCCTTGCGCTGTCGCTTGTGTGTGTGCGTCTTTGTGTGTGTGTAAGTGTACGAAGATGCGATCGGAAGTTTTTGACCTGGGTACAGGGAGTTTTGTAGTCGGGTATACTCGACTATAGCATTCTTACTTGTTTTTAATTTGTCTTTTTTTCAATACAATATATTCCCTATTATAATTTGGCTAAATGTTAAAAGAGGTAACCAAAAATTATAGAAAAATAAGGATAATAAATAAAAATTTGCATTATTTAGCAATTTGAATTGGAACCCACAGAATAGTTATAAAAAAAATACACCATAACGTGCAGAATACTGAAAAAAGAAATGTCTAGGGACGATTTGAATATCCCAATCACGATTGAATATTATAAAGCGATTCCATCTCTTTGACAGTTTCAGCTAGCACTGTTTGAAACACAGTGCAAAAGACAAACCCTTATTAAGGTGCATAACTATTTTCAATTATAGAAAATATGAATACTCACCCCATACCAATCTGGCTCTGTTCGTGCTCCGCCTCGCTGCGACGGCAGAGCTCGAGGAAGTGCCGCTTGATGGCATTTGCGGCCGCCTCGTTGAGCTGCGGCTGGACATTCTGGCGGGCATAGGCAATAAACTTCTTAATCAGTATGGGCGGCAAGAGATCCAACTCGGCCTCTTCAAGCACATTGAGCTCCAAGCGCTTATCCAAGTCATAATCCTGCTGCAGAATGCTATCCTCCTCGTCCGCAGGCGCGTCGGGCACCTCACTAAGAGTATCCTCGCATATGGATTCGCTCACCTTGGGCTTCAGTGCATAACGAGCGGCAATCTGGGCGCGTTTCTTTGAGCCAGCGTGCAAGGCGCGCACGTGCTCCGTAAGTGAAATGTCGCGCGTTGCCGATGGTCTGTCCAGCAGCACATAGACCAAATGGAACTCCTTCAGCAATGAAGCCGTGATGCGTATGTTCTGCAGCAAATAGCGCGACTGGTCGTACTGGCCACGCTGCGGATTGGCGCACGCAATAATCGAGGGCTGAGCGTTAAACAAAGCGAACACGCCCGGGAGTGGAAGATTGAGCTGACCCGCCTGCATGCACTGCAGCAACAGTGTCTGCTTGGAGGCCAGCTTGTCCACACCATCCACCAGGCAATGCCCCGGACTGCTGGCGCACAGCAGCGCGCCGGCATCCATGACGCGCTTGTTGCGTCCGCTGAATGTGATTCCCAATTGATTGGACGACTGCGCGCCACGCTTGCCGCTAATGTGAGCGCCACGTTCGGTGATCTGTGCACAGTTTTGCAGTATCTGGGATTTGCCAATGCCCGGATCGCCTACCAGTAGCACATTAATGCTGCCCGCATCAACGCCGCCCAGCAGTGACAGCAGGCAGGCGGCCTTGGGCAGCTCGTGTCCGTGCATCTCCGGCGCTAGCGATTGGACCAGCAGCTTAAAACTGTTTGGGTCCGAGTTGATCATGGCAATGGACTCCATATCGCTTTCACTAAACTCACGTTTCACGTGGCGCGCCTGCTGCACGCTGCAGGCACGCAAATATGCCTGCAAGTCTCCGCCAGCTGATGCTGCCGCAGAAGTCGTCGGCCTTTCGCTGCTTCCGCAGAGTTCGCGCAGCTTCAGCACGCCCGTCACTATGATTTCCTGGCCTACGTGCACGGCGTCGACAAGATCGTTACGTAGCTCAATATCCAGTTCCCCGGGCAGCGTGCTGTCGTAGTCCGTTAGCAGAGACAGGCTGGACTCCTCAAGCCGTATAATCTGGCGCACTGAGAGTCGCGTATATGGCGAGCTGCGCAGCGCCAGAAAGTTATCCTTTGCGCCGCATTGCAACTGTAGGCAATGATAGGGACGCGGCGTATAGTTGCCACGCTGGCGCAGCGACTGCTCGGCCTGGCAGCGTGTGCAGCGGAAGGCGTGCCATACCAGGCTGTATGTAGGCTCACCCACGCTGCTGACAATGCCGCGCACAGCAAATAGGCTGTCCACGCGGTCATGGCTGATGTGGTTTACCAGCTCCACGGGCACAAAGCTCTCGGGACGTACGTAGATCTTGCGTGTGCGTCTACAGCGCGGCACATATGTATCTTTTGTAGATACCACTGGAAATACACTATCCGCCGCTTCGTCAGCAGCGTCGAGGCGAGCGTTGACGACAACCGTGTGCATGGCCACTCCCAGCGTGGACAGTGTGCGCAGTGGTTGCTGTCGCATATCCTCAACCAGCGTAGGCCACACCTCCTCCAGCTGCTTGTCGTTAACAATGCCAGTCACGGGCATTTGGAAGTAGCCGCGATGACTTATTTGAGCCACATCATATTTTATCGGATTTCTTTGATAGTGCGCCTCTACGGCAACAATACGCTTGGCCAGCTCACTATCCGCCACGTACTCTTCGCGCAAAAAATACAGGCGCCAGCCAGGACAAGCCCTGGGATTGTCCACCAGCAGACTGCGCACCTGCAGCGCATCCTCAGGAGCCACATAATTTTCCGGTCGCAGATAGCTGCAATCCATGCCAGCATTGGAGGCACGCTTGCGCCGTGTATCTCCATCGGAGCGCGAACGTTGCCAGCCCCTGGGCTGTACAGTTGCTGTCCTTGGATCTGAACTCTGCCCTGACGTTGGCGGGTGATTGCCGCCTGCAGGTATGACGCGGCCATTGCGGCGAAAGTAGAAGTAGGGGCGATAGGCACCGCCGCCACGTGCTCTTCCGCGCACAAACCGGGAGGGAGCTCGTCCACCTGCTGACGGATTCATTTTAATTACAGCGAATACAATATTTAAAAATGCGCTGGTGGAGCCAATAGTTTCGCGGTATGCTGCTTCTTCTAGCTGTCATCGATAACAATAAAAATCAAATGTACAAGTTATCGATGTATCGTAATTATTTTTATTCAACAAATTGAACAGCTCTTTCAATTTCAATCACTTTGATTGTGAATTTGAAGCATTTTCATGTTGCGCTCCAACGCAACCATTTGGGATGGTAAATAATGCTCAAAAACAGCTTTGACTTTAGTTTTAACTTCGATGAAAGTTTTTAACACCAGTATGGCTTCCTCATCAGTTTTGGCGTGGAAATTTTGAAGCTCGCCGAGGAAATTAACGCATCCATCAAGTAAATGAATTTGCTTAATTTGCAGCTCTCCCAACTCCTTTTGCAAAGCTGTTATGTTTACTATCTGCTCATCTAGACGCATTGACATTGTTGCAATAGCAGCCAATTCCCGTTCGTGTTGTTCATCTGTATGCCCAGAATCCACATTCTTTGAACTTGAGCCTTGCACCAAATCCTTCACAACAAGGACTGTATCATCAGCGGATTTCCCATCTTTTTGTATGGGTTTTGCCTCGGAAGAGTCGGTTTTCTTCTTCACATCTTTTTGCATGGGTTCTGAAGCTGGGGAGTCGATTTTCTCCTTAAGTGCAGCTTTGCCCTGCAACTGAAAGTTCAACGCTTCACTTAAACGTAAAGAAAACTTTATAAACCACTTACTTTCTTTTTAAGAGCTTTCGATTTATTTTTCTTTGGCATTTTGGCTTAGCTTTTAATGTTGCAGAAGTTATTAATGAATGTAAATATCTGTCAGAAGCAATATTACTTTCTCACAGTAATGACAATAAACTTATAGCATACTCCAAGCCAAGGTAGATTTACTTATCTTAATATATAAAAACGTTTGTTCGGTGTTAGTTATTCTAAATCTCGAGAGTCGCTGGACCAAATCTTACTTACTATATTTTGATCCTATGTTAATTTGGTGGCGAGGATGGTGTCTCTTAAATTTGTACCCGGTCGGTGTAGCTGCGGTGGTGTCAAGGTGAACCAGCCGACCAATGGTGCTGGGCAGTATCCCATGCCTAGCGGCTCTGATGAATCTGGGAAGGTGAACTAGCCGGTGGCAGAAGTTAATAACGCCGCTAACCAGGCGCTTCTGCCCAGAACCATTGGCCGGCTGGTTCACCTCACCAGATTCATCAACGCCGCTAATTATGCGCTTCCTGACAGTGCTGGGCAACATTTACCATTGCAAAATAACGACTTCGATAATATCGCGCCATCAAAATATTACATCCAAATATCGCAACATTCTATTCATATCGAAATATCGAGATATCGAAATAGCATCTACAACCCTAGTTAATATTTTTAGTGGGTGGGTGCCAAAAACTTTGTGTAAAAGATAAATACCTTTAATTAGAAAGTAAGCTATTCAAGTTCCAGAATGCCGGTGAGTATATAATTTGCCTAACTTACATATCGTATAAAAAGCTTTAACGTCAGATGTTTTTCGTTAACATTGGAAACTAGACCACACGCATAGCCATTAAAAATTCCTTATCTATTGTTTACATGTTTCCAGGCATACCACTCACAAATCAAGGACTTTCGCCAACAAGTTGGCAACATGGCCATTCTGCCATTGCGTACCCAGGTGCGCGGACCAGCGCCAAGCTCCAATGTGGAAAGCGACATCATTGATGAGTCACTTTACTTCTTCAAAGCCAATGTATTCTTTCGGACCTATGAAGTGAAGGTGGGTGTTGAAATAAGTTGCAATTGTAACAAACATATGATTTAATTTTGAATGCAGTCGGAAGTGGACCGGGTGCTCATCTATATCACGCTGTATATAACTGAATGTCTCAAGCGGCTCACACGCTCCACGAGCAAGGCGCAGGGCCAGCAGGAGATGTACAGCTTGGCCATTTCCAAGTTCGACATACCCGGCGAGGCTGGTTTCCCATTGAACGCTGTCTACGCCAAGCCACAATCCGCCCAGGATGCCGACCTAATGCGCCAGTATTTGTTGCAGCTCCGTCACGAGACTGGCAATCGAGTTGTTGAGAAAGTATTCAACACAGAAGACGGCAAGCCAAACAAATGGTGGACCTGCTTTGCCAAGAAGAAGTTCATGGAGAAGAGCCTGGCTGGTCCAGGCCAATAAACATTCGAATATTGAAAGGAATTAAAGTTTACAAGTGCATTACTCCAATATCGAAATGTATTATCTAAGTATCGCGATGCTTACGCAGTTTTTTTTTTAATTCCATAATAAAGCATTCGTCTTTAACGACGGATGATCTTTTGAATTCATTTATAATCGGTTATTTACAAATCTTAAACACACTGAACAATAATCATCTGATTGGAATAATATTAAAGATTACTCACATAAACCTTTTAAGCGGTAGCGAATAATCTTCCTCGATTCAATTACAAATGGTAATGTGTCTAAAGTCAAAAAACTTACGCAAATGTGTTCACATTATTAGTGCAACGACGTATTTAATTGGAAAATCATTCTAAACAAAAATTCTAATATGTACAATAAAAGTTTAACGGTACAGATGATCTGCTTGCAGATTGGATGCAATCTCTGATTCCCACTTATCGCCATTGCACAAAAGCTTCTCCTTGTTATAAAGCAATTCCTCGTGTGTCTCGGTCGAGAATTCGAAGTTGGGCCCCTCAACAATCGCATCGACGGGACAAGCCTCCTACAAAAGAGAACACAATGAATCTCGGTGGCAAAGTGTATGTAAAGCTTTCGTTACCTGACAAAAACCACAATAGATGCACTTGGTCATGTCAATATCGTAACGCGTTGTGCGTCTGCTGCCATCTGCGCGCTCTTCGGCCTCAATAGTGATTGCCTGAGCGGGGCAAATCGCCTCGCAAAGCTTACAGGCAATGCAACGCTCCTCGCCGCTTGGATAACGTCGCAGGGCGTGCTCACCGCGGAAGCGTGGACTTAGCGGCCCCTTCTCAAATGGGTAATTAATTGTCGCCGGTTCCTTGAAGATGTGAGCCAGCGTAACTGCAAAACCACGAAAGAGCTCACCAAAGAACATTGTGGTTGCAGCACGATCTGTGATATCCGCCATTTCCATGCTAAGCTCCTTGTTATTGACATATACATAGCCTTTGGGCACTTCCACAATGTCCTTCGGTTCGGCTCTCTTTGCGGCCAACATCCGTGGGCCGGTTGTGCCAAACATGCGCTGACCTGTGCACAAAACATATTATTAATGATTGTCTTAACTGCACCCAAGTATTAATCAATAAACTGGACGAATTGCAGATTTGTTTTACTATGACATAAGCTTACATAACCTCATTAAGTGCAATATACAAGAAATGTTTAACTAAATGACTAATATTACTAATTTAGGCACTGCTAAGCACTAACCATTGCGCGATGCTGTGAAAATTCGCATAGTTAGCGACATATTTGCGGCACACAAATTGAATATCGGAAAACAAAACTGACTAAAATTTGTTTTGTTGTGGTTTTCGGCCGATAGACGTAGTTGTAAGCAGAGTTATCGCACTTGAAACCTTGCGATATGTATCGAAATACGTCAGAGCTATCGAGTAGGTGTCTTGCCGATTAGTATAGTATTTCAATTTAATGATTAACTCCAGTCCCTCACGTTTGACTCGGGAACTAAATCTGCCATTTAATTCATTAATTTGTTCAGCTGGCAAGAGGCATACATAGTTGCTTGTCTTATTATTATTCATGATTTTTAATTAATTGTGATTAAGGGAAATAAATAATATAATTTAATTAATGGAATTTGCTAATGTGTTTTAAAATAACAGTTATCTTCATAAAAACACTGACTGGGTAAGCAGTTTCTTTCGGGATTTACTGAACATGCTCATTCGTTAATTTTAATGACGCGTTATATAATATAATATAATTTATATTTCATAATACCATAATACCATAATACCAATATTTTAGAACGTCGCAATTATCACGATTGTATATTTTTTCCAAATTTTGCCTCGTTACAATTATAGCATCTGCACGGGCAGAGTTGTAAAAACATCGATAGTCGCCTACTAAGCATCGATGTTTCCGATGTTTACAAACATCGATGTTTTAGTCATTGTTTCTCCACCTCTAACTGCAAGCCAGAAAATTGTTTTTGAAAAGATTCAGTGTCATTTTACAAAAAGAAAGAAAATATTAGAAGTAATTGAAAATCAAGGTGTATACTCGGCATCTACAAATACTGTGCTACTCGTTGGCATATTCATTCAACCACCTTAAGAAAAATCAAAGGGTCAACGACATCAGCATTCCAAGCAGTGACGACATCGCTATTTTTGTTTGCATAAACAGAGATTTCACAAGCAAACGTAAGCATGTCGGATCTATCCTATCTGGATACAATTTCGAACAAGGAGCTGCATGGGAAATGCCTGCAGTACGGCCTGCCCAATATACCTGTCACCGATTCCAGCCGCCAGGTAATTGTGCGTCGTTTGCGCGCGGCCATTTTAGGCGTACCTCAGAACAAATCCAAAACTGCTGCTGTAGCAACAAAGAAGACGCCTAGACGCGAAACAGTCCACGGCAGTAAGGCGACACCGGGCAATGCGAATGTAAACGTTAATCGTGTATCAGGTAAAAGCCCAACCCGCTACAACAACAACAATACTCGCCGTACAATTGCGGCAACGTCTGGCAACTATTATCCACATGAGAGTTCATCAACGCGCTCGGTGGAAACAACAACAACAGTGTCAGATGTCGGCTCACAGTCAGAAGATGATGATTTCTATAATTCAGCAAGCTATAAATATTCGCATGGCACACAAACGCCTCCGGATCAAGGAAAGGACACGCGGCGTCGCCGTTCGGTTTCTTTGACCATATCGGGTGTGCTAACCACTTCATACACAAGGGAGGTGGATCAGCCGCATTACGACGAACAGGAGCAACCACAGAGTTATACATACCAGCGGCCAGCCGTTGCACCTACGCAGACGCTGCCCAGCTATTATAAACCACACGTGGAGCGCATTTACGGCTCGGCTCTGCCTAGACAAAGTCTGACTCAAACGCAGTTAAACTCAACTAGCTATTCAGAGGATACTGGCGCATACAATGAGCCGCTAATGCGTCAGGCCACCCACAATGCATACAGCGGCTCTCCAGCACCATTTAATTCGGATGTGGCATCAACATCCTCGATGAGACAGCGCCAGACCATTGGAGGCAGCGGATTCATGAGAGGTCGCCTTATCCAACCCACATACCAGGTGAACACATTATACCCCCAACTGAACCAGTTCTATGATCCGGCAAACAAACCAGTTGCACCCATGGACACAGACAGCGAATCGGAGGCAGAGATTCAGCAACAGCAGCGTTCACATAGAGACGTGGATTCACCCTATGTGAGCCAATTTTCACGACAACTGGATGCAGGAAAACGCTCATCACCGCTTGCCAGACCACAAAAGCGTCCAAACATTCTGCAGGAGGATCCGGATTCGCCTTATCAGCAGTTTCGTGTATTCATCAGATCCTTGGATCGCCAGTACCATCTGAAGTTCTACTTCTTTCTGGCATTGGCTGTTATGTTGGCTACGATGGTTTATGTCGTATTAACACCCTAAATTTGAATAAACTATATGGACATTGCTGAACTATAATCCTATATACAAACTTTGTTACTATGATTCACTCATCTGTATTTTAATAATAAAAAAACTCAAAAGCCGGACTCTTCAGGGATTGTGTATAAAAAAATATTACATTGTTACGAAAAGGAAATGCAAAATCATTTCCTCGTTTCACGTTATTTTTAATTTCAGTAAAAATAATATTGATTAGAACAATATAAACTTGTAATAATAGATGTTAACATAACCAAACATAAATGTAATCGTTCCTTGTGAATAAAATAAATAAAAATTCGGGAAAATCGTATGTATACTTGCTTTATTTATAACTCAAACATTTAGTTAGGTTTTGACAGGCGTCACATGCAGAAAATGTATTTAAATTTAAAATAAATAGTACATGTTGTGATCATTTCTCATGTGCTTAGTTTCATTCCGTAAGAGATCTGCAGCGGCAGCGGAAATAGTCCAAAAACATTTGTACATATATTCAGACAATATATGACAATATCACGGCGAACAATTCCATTTGATGTCATCATATGTGGCATTACGACAACTTTTTGATGACGCTACTCGAAACACCTGATATGACGACCAGGCTGCTTATATGTACATACAGAATATATTGGCCATATCATACCTGTGGAAACCTAGCATTACCCGTTTAATATAGAAAATAATAAAATGAAAAATAAATAAAATTCCAGTTCTCTCAGTCGCAAGTGCGTGATTAGATTTCCCCCCGACTTTGAACAATAATTTGTATATGTTCTTGTTTCGCTTATTCGTTTTTATATATAATTAGAAAAATGTACTACATTACAATTATTTTTATTAAATAAACTAATTAAATATAACTTTTCAGTTTTTTGTTTGTATTCTTGATTTGTGTCTTGCGTTTCAGTTATCTGACATTATTTTTAGGCTACTATTTACACGCTATTTAAGAATTGCAACACAAACAAGTGTAAAATCGCACAGCTTGGGATGGGCGTAGACAAAATGCAAGTTAGGAAGGAGGGGAGAGCTGGGAAATTGACGTGAATTGAATTGAATTGAGGAAAATCACAAAGAAAAGTGACTCAACAATGGCAACGGGCTCCAGTGCTTCATAAGACATTTAATTGAAATGGAACTTAAACTGGAACGGCGAACCGTGCTGGAAGTGCGCAAAAGGATCTGCGCCGCGGAAACCATGCTGATTGCTCTCCGGATCAAGTGGATCCTCGCCATTGTCAAACTGACGCCGCTTCTCTGGATCTGTGAGCACCTCTTTGGCAGCGGCAATATCAATGAACTTCTTCTCGGCCAACTTCTTTTCATCATCCTTAAAGTTGTCGGGATGCCATTTCTGTGCCGCCTTGCGATACGCCTTCACAATCTCCTGTTTACTGGCATTACGCTTAACGCCCAATATTTTGTAGTAATCACGTCGCTCTGCTTGTTTTTGCATCTTCTTGGCTTTCTGTATGCCCTCCTTGGCGCGGGAGTTATTCTCATCGATTTCGAGTGCCGACTGGAAATCATGTATGGCATCGTCATACATTTCGCTGCCCAGCAGCGCCTCGGCACGATCACAATAAACATGGGCATCCTTCATAATATCTAGCGCATGTTTGCACTGCGTTAGAGCCTTTCCGTATTGTTCATCTGTGGTGTAGCAGGAGCAGAGCAGCTTGTGTGCCTCGTAGCGTATCATTGTTTCCTCGGGCTCATGCTTAAGTACCGCCTCGCCGGCAGTTATGCATTCGCCTGGTTGATTTTGCTCTCGCGACTCTTCTGCATTTTGGAGCTGTTTTTCCACCTTGCGCAGCTTCTTGTAGTAGGGAAAACAGAGCTTGTGCTCTGGATCAAACTTCAGGCACTCGCGTATTTCTTTCAGAGCATTGGTGGCATGCCCAATGCTATACAGCAGCTGGGCAATTATGTAGTGCCCCTCGGTGCTGTCTTGTGAGAGGCGGTTCACCTGCCGCAAGTCCGCAATAGCTGAAAGCTGATCGTTCATTTTTAGATAGGCATCCGAGCGCGCCTGTCTGAATGTCACCGACCATGGTGAGATCTCCAATAGCTGTGTTATCATGCTAATCGCATTCTGCTCATCGCCGTTATCCATCAGATGCTGCACCAGCTCCCACTGCTCCTTGGCGGGCCTCAGTCTTGAAAAGTGTTCGATCACGAGTCCATTCTGTGGCTCCTCCCTGAGCACTTGCTCAAAATCAACAAGCGCTTGATCATATTCCCCGCTCTTCATGTGCACAATGCCACGTTGGCTGCGTGCCGCTGTAAAGTCCGGCTTTAGTTCCAGCACGCGACTGAAATCTTGTATGGCAAAGCGGGTCTTGCCCAGAGCCAAGTAGACAGTGCCACGTTTGAAGAGCGTCAAATAATTGTTGGGATCACCCTCTGAAAGGTAGAATAAATAGTAGTATGATAAGTCGATTAATTACACTCCCCTATAATAAAAAATATTATCGAAATAGGATTATTAAAAAAATTTGATGTTCCCGTTTCCGAATTAAATATCTATCGTATTTCGTCTTCAAAATTTGCTTGAATCGCTTTCATTTCGATAACGATTTTTAGTCGATCTAAAGCTGGCATCGATCACACAAAAACTATTTGTGTCTATACAAACTATTTTCTAAAAATAGCATAATACATTTTTATTCCATATACATACATATATAAAGTAACTAAATGCGATATGCTGGAAATATGCCGAGTACTAGAGGTGTCTAAACATCAACGACACTATCAATATTTTGAATTGCTTTTGTTTGATATACATATATCGATCGTGTCATTTGCATAATTTGGCACTGAAACATTTTAAATGGTTCTTATAATGTTCGCTCAAAATCTCGTAATTTATTTCTTTTTAATTAATATTTCCTACGGTAATATGTATGTCCTCAATGCATGTTTTAAGCAATTTGGGTTTGTTTGCAATTTTTATTTCTGTTGTAGGGCAAATTGTCAATCGGCTTCCTTTTAAATTTATTTATGTATATTAATATTTATTTAAACGAAACTAGTTTCTCGCTTGAACTATCGACGGTTTTAATTATCTCTCGGAATATACATGTACTATATACATATATATCGAAGACTATCGTTGCGACCTCTATTGAATACCATTGGTTTTATTTCGCTACATTTTGTTTTTATGCGCCAGATAGATTTTTGTTGACATTGCATATGTCTGTCTTATCATCAAAATAATATGCATGGGTTTATTTACAAATATTTTAAAATCTAGTCAATTTAAGATTAACACAAAATCATTCAACGATAGAATTACAAATCAAAAGCATAACTTTTGAAACTACTATATCGGATACTGAAACAGCTAATATGCGGGAACAGAACCTATATAATATTTAAATTGTGTGATTGACTTTGCACTTTACTTACCCACAGCTGCATGATAATGCGTTAGCGCGTCCGACAATTGACCGCGCACCAGGAAGTCTTTGCCCAGCTCCAGATGGTTCTCTATGTCTGCTTGACTTGTGGATACCGCCTCTGCACCTAAATGGTGTGACGTGTATTTAAACAATTGCCACAAATTTGTTAACTATGATTATTTTGCTTAGAGCGGGCTACTCACCTTCTATGAAGAGCTCCAGCAGCAGCAGCAGGACACAGGCGGCCAGTTTCTTTTCGCCGCTGCCAAACAGCAGCAGATCGCTCAATGGCAATGCCATGATGCGACCTCTATTAGCTGTAGGTGTGTGCGTGTGTGGGCGTGTGCGTATCTGTGGGCGTTTTAACCAGTTCTGATTGAGAAATCAAAACACACGTCACACTTATTGGCTTCAAATTTGGCGTGGCAGATCTTCTTCTTCCTAAGATTTGCAGTATGCGTATCTCAGCTGCTTATCTTTACCGTTGTGTTGCACCTGCTTTCTAGATGCTGTTGTTGTTATTGCCTTGGTTACTGTGTAATTTTGCGGTAAACAAAATGTGGTTAAGTTTTCTATATGTATTATATAGTTATGCGATTTGTTGCTTTGTGTCCATTTCGATCGGTAGCCGACTCGTTATTGCTGCTAAGTAATACGTATACTTCAATTTTGTTAGAACTTGCTGCTTAAAAACCTAAACACTGACGTGTTATGCGAACTATAAGAGGCAAAGACATCGATGTTGCCAGACAGTCCAGCGGCATATGATTTTCTGCTTCCTGGCAACTCTATATAAGCCGTTCCCACTGTACCGCATCACTGCTTGCGATAGGTATCGCGTTTTCGCTGCAATATTTTCTAATTAAATGAAACACATGGCAGTCAAACTTTACTTATAATACAGCAAATATAGCTGACAAAACCTTGACATCTAGAAAGAAATTAAACATATTAAATTTAATATAACTTCAAGTGGTTGCACTTAAAATACCTAATTTAAGTTTCACTACCTCGTAGAAATTTTTTTAAAATATACTAAATCAAATGTATTTTTAAATTGCTCAACAACGGCTTTATCAACCCGAAACAACAATATCAAAGCACGATATAATGGATCAATTTAATGTTTGTATGTATTTATGTATGTGGAACTTGAATTTGGTAAATATATACTGCACTACCACTACGTTTATACACATGTAGATAGATCTATAAGTTTTGATATTTCTTAAAATATAATTTCTCGTAATTGTAATTGTAAATACGTGTCATTTTTTTGTTTTTTTTTTAAATAAATGCAATATCTTTTTGAGCATTAAAAGGTTGCTTGTCATTTAGTTTAAATACCTTTTATAACATTTTTCTTATCACTAAAGTGGTCACCAATAGTCATGTACTCATCTTATATGTAATACGCGTGAGGCATAGAATATGTCCAGATGTAGATTAGGATTTGGATGGATGGAAAAATACTTTAGTTTATTGAATGTAAGAGCTTAAAGCTAATGAAGTATGACGTTAGAGGAATGCGTTTATAAAGAAAATATATCAATTATATGGTGTTTGCCTACAGATTATAAAGCTTTCAGCACCCTTGACGAGTCAACGAACCCTGTGCATGATCCATATATGTATTTATCTATAGGATAGTGAGGAAAATTCTAATGACAAGGTTTAATGGAGGGTAGGTTTAAGATTAAAAATTCTTTCTTGGGTCTGGCTTTTTCAAAGCGCTGCAACCCTATAGTATTATAGTTTTGATGCTATGCTATCTCAATACTATTTGCTGTTCCACTTGGTTTATTTCACTGGTACACTTAGGAAATCACAATGTTGATCAAATCATCCAGCGAATCTTTGGCAAGAGACTGATTTGTGCCATGTGCATTTTTCATGTGAGCTAAAAGAAGATACGTTTTATTTAATAAACATGTACTATTGAAATTAGTTTCTTGAATACTTTTAAACTTGATGTGAGTCACAAAACGCTCCTGGCACAGATCGCATTTGTAGTAGGTGTTGCCAGTGTGAACACGCTCATGCAGACGAAGCGACTTCTCAAACAAATAAGCCCGTCCACATGTGTCACACTTAAAGTTCTTCTCAAGAACTGAAAATAAATGCTAAGGATTATTGAGTGATCGGAACTAGTACTTCTGTTGGCAGCCACTCACCCTCATGACTACGCATGTGCTGGGTTAGTACATATTTCAGGGCAAACGCCTTGCCACACACATCACAAACATTGGTCTTCTCGTTGGAATGTGTCTTCATATGCCACTTCAAGTCCTGGGCGCGCTTGTACCGCTTGGAACAGTGCGAACAGGCGTGCAAGCGGTCAGCGGAGTGTACGGCCATGTGGCGTTCCAGTGCAGATTTCATATTGAAGCGTTGGGTGCAGCTGCCGCACTGGAAGACCCCCGTATATTGTCGCTCCCGCTTCTGTTGGAGCACCCGCTTGTTGTTCGCAATGATTGGAATTGATGGTTCGCGCTGCAAATGCTCCGTGGCCATGTGCTGGATGAGGTCTTGCTCGCTCTCAAACTCCTGGCGGCAGGACTGGAACATGCACTCGCTACGTTCTTGATGGGTCAGATTTTCCGTGTGCATCTCAAGCATGTGAATTCGTTTTTCAGCATATGATGCAAATACTTTGAAGGAACGTTACAAAAGCAAACATTTAGTAAGAAATCAAAAACTCTTGGCTTTAGGACTATAATTAAAGCTCTTGTTAGACGTTGCATTTGTTGCGTGAAAAGATTGCGCGCAACTGTAAAATCTTAGAGGTATATTTTACGTTTAAACGGAGCAATCTCATAGATATATTTTACAGCATTCATACCAAATATTGCTCGGTTTCAGTGCAAGTTGCGTGAAAGAGTTGCACGATAAGAGTTGCAATAATTGCCTCGTCTAACAAGCGCATTAGGGTGTCATGAAACAGTAATTGAGAAATAGTTGCTTGCATGCTGCTCTCCGGGTGGGTTTCATATGTTGGACTTGATTGGTTATGCATGGTGGTTGGTTAAGATCTAAAAAATGTGTCTAAGTTTTGAACAAGTTACAAAAATATTAAATGTAGGCATGCTTGGCTAATAAGTGTATACAAAATATCTGAGCCATGTTTACCGTCATAATGACAACACACACAACAAAAAGCAGCAGTTTGGTTTCTTCTTCTTAATGATGCTCTTTATAAGACAAATCTTAAAGCGCTTGCGATGAATGTTTTGATGATGCGACAGATGGATAACATTAATGAGTTCTTATATTGTAAATAGAAACTTTCATTGTGTGAGATATTCTTCAAATCTTAACTGATCTCTTGAGCAAACGCTCAGAGTCTCAGTTCTCACAAAATGAACAAACTTTTCAGAGTTCAGCACATTAACCTCGTTTAGACATCGTTTAAAAGGCATTCAAATAATTTCCACTTAAAGAAACTAATTGAGATCTTTTGATGGATTGTCTAAGTTCGGATATTGTGCATAATACAGCCAAAATTGAACTCACCCTCAGTGCAGATGGCACATTTAAAAGGCTTCTCGCCGCCATGTTGCCGATAAATATGCCAGCGTAAGGTTTTCACGTGAATGAACGCTATAAACAGAAATTAGACTATATTATAGTAAAGTAGATATGTACTATAACTTATGAAGCCGTTTACCTTTGCCACAAAAGCCGCAGTACTCACTCTTTCGGGAGCCGGCGGAGTGAGTGGCCTCATGACATTTGAGATGCCGTTGACTGATGAACAGCCTGTCGCAGCCGCTGTGTCTACATCTCAGCTGACGTTCCGGATTGTGCCAGTTCATGTGGTAGTGTAGGCTCTTCCGTGTGAAGAAACGCTTCTCACACATGCTGCACTCAAAGTCCGTTTCCGAGTGATATTTCTCGACATGATGTCCCAGATTGTGGCGATCTCCGTACTTTTTGCCGCACACCTCGCAGGCGTAGTGTTTAACAACGTGTGCATTCTTCATGTGAACTGTACGCGATGCGGCATCCTGGAAGCACTCTGTACACTCCGGACAGTTGTAGGGCTGGTCCGGATCGTGGGCGCTACTGATGTGCTCCAGGAGCAAATGCTGCAGTTCATAACTTTCCTGCGGCTTGTGGCAGAACTTACAAGCATAGCTAATGTTTAATGAGTTATAATCTGTTTCCTCATCTAATTGCAATGACTCTGTTTCGTTGATGTTTATAGTTTCCACATATATTTCTATGGGATTTGTTGGCGTTGCGGCCTCAATAATGGCAGTGTTTTGTGTTATTGTTGTTGTCGTTGTTGCTGTTGCTGTGTCTTTTTCTGCTTCTGTTTCATCAGCATCTTCTTCAACTTGGTCATCTTCAGCTTTGTCACAGAGCATGTTGGCATCGATTTTATCAAAAATATTCGACAGCTTCAGCTGTGCATCCTGGCAGGCCAATCGAAAAGTGTAAATGGAGCAGAATTTTGTAAAACAATCACTGCATATTTTCTGTGGCAGTCCATCGCTGGGCGTGATCTAGAAAAATGGGTGACAGCATATAAATTAGAATTACAGTCATTTTCCAATAATTTTATGGTTTATTAAAATTTAGATTCCATTAAGAATTGAGCCATCAAATACAAAGATAAGTTGTCATCTCACAGAAATCCACTTGCCAGGAATCTTTCTCCCAACTCCCCATGGGTTTGAACTAGATGGCTAAAGATCTTCTCTCTTCCCTCACGTACATTTCTTTCTAAGCTCGTATAATCTTCTTTTTTCTAACGAAGGAGAAGTCTTCAATTCTCCGGCCTTTGTTTTCTAATGTGGAACTGTCACACTCTGTCTCCCTTGCCAATGCCCTGGCTTTCAGCTGTGAGTTTTTCACATAAGAAAATCTTAACGCTCATCTTTAGATGAACTCAAAACCCTACGCTTTTTACGTTTTCACCGTTAACAATATGTAAATTCTGTGAATTTTGATAACATTGGCTGATTTCCTTATTAGATGTTTATTTAAATGAATGAAATCAAAGAGTAACATTTTGTACAGTCAAACTAAAATTAGTAATTTAATTTTAAGTAGAAACCTGCATAACTTGGACTAATCATGGGCAATTTAAACCAATAAAGGGAGTATTTCTTTCTGTTTGGCACCCACAAGGCAGCTTAAAACCCAAAAATAATTTTAAATGCTGGTAAAAGGATCGTAAATAAGCAAGCAAATATGTTCTAGTAAAACTTGCGCAACAAAGAGATAGGTCTGAAGTGCACTAACCTATCTTCGCACTCGCAGAGCATGCGTTTGTTCATTTTCGCATTGAGCGAGCGGTTGACCATAAAGAGTGATTGTACCGTTAACTAAACTGGTTCTTAACAAAGCCGATAACCGTAACGTATAGTAATCGTTATCGATGCCGTTGCACGATCAAAAGCTTCATTAAAATGCAATGCACAAACTTTCACAAATTGCATGGTATATAATTTTTTGGGTTTTTTCGATTTCTTGCATTTGCCGACTTACCTGTAACTTCCAGTTAGAAATCTCCAAGCGTATTTGCGCCATTTCACTCTGCCAACGAGTTGGATGGAACAAGTCCAGCCAATAGTTGTTATTGCCATTTTCAAAATCGCATTTGGCACAAGTGCGACACGTTTCCATGGCGGCAGCAATAAACAAACTGAACAGTCAACATCAATCCGTGTTGCCCAGGTTCAAATTGCAATTGTCAGCATACAAGCATAGATACATATACATACATACATATGTGCGTATTTACATATTGTGTTTGTGTTGTGTCCATGTAACATTATGCAACTTCAGAAATAACTTTAAGCACACACCCGCACACACCCATACATACATATTCTATACTGGTTGCTGGCCACGGCTGCTGAAGTGGGCTGAAAACATCTGTTCCATTTTGCAACTTTTCGCAAAACTTTGCCAATTGGATGCTGCTGACTGTGCCATGAACCTGGGGCACTCAAAAAAGTTATATGCCTATAACGTAGTAGAAGGAGCAGCAATATGGATGCCTTAGTCACATCCTGAGCCTATGCGAGATGTTGTCCGTGGCACGCTCCCGCGTGAACTGACCTTCAATGTTTTGTTCAAGCCAGTGCTAGCGTCGAGAGTGTGGAGAGATTTAATTCCCATGCACGCACACACACGCAAATAACTGCATCGGGCGCATGTGTCGGTGTTAGCCCACCCCAGCTCTGTCCGCTCAGCTGATTTGTTTTGTTTGTGTACTTGCGCAAAAGCCATGCTGCCCGTACAGAGCTGGAAATTTGCAAAACAAGCTAAACGAGTTGGTATGAGGCAAGAGCTTTGCGCCCATAAGCAAAGTAACAACAAAACTTCAATCTAAATCAAACATTATAAATAGCACATATCGACAACTAATGGTCTACATGGGAAAACAATTATAAAATTGCTTCAACTTATTTATTTGGTGAGCTACCTAAGTACATTTACATATCGCTCATTTACCAAAAGACTATCACAATTCAAAACTAAAATATTTGAGGTAATGCTGCAGATGAACCCTTGATTTTTCTTTACGGATACATTGAATAACTAACTGTGATAATAACTAAGGCGCAACTTTTTCAGAATTTATCTTGCAATGAAAATTAACAGGAAATAATATTTATGATATATATTGACACCGAACCATAAAAAAAATGGGGTGGAAGTGTAAAAAATTGATCTGTAAAATTTGAATTTTTGCGTTTGTTTTTTTTTGTGACGTAATGCACGTAATAATGGTAGTTCATTAATAATTTCGAAATTAGGCAATTTCGAAATAAAAAGATTTCTTATTTTTCTGCAAGGTACGATGTGTGTATTGAAAACGTAAAGTGCGTTTTGTGCACAATCTTATTTTTACTCCCTGTACCCATAAAATTGGTAAAAAGGGGGTATTAAATCTGTGCAACTGTATGTAACAGGCAGAAGGAGACATCTCCGACCCTATAAAGTATATATATTCTTGATCAGTATCAAAAGAGATTGCGATTTGGCCATGTCCGTCTGTCCGTCCGTATGTATGAACGCAAGGATCTCAGCAACTATAAGAGCTCGAGATACCAAATTTAGAATATAGGTTTGTGTATAGCGGGAGAAGGTCAAGTTTATTTTTGATTTGAGATATCTCCCCCCGTTCCCCCCCAATCCGACAAAAACTGTTTTATACCAACATCTTTAAAGATATAGCTTTATGATTTGGCATGTACAATTCTTTAGTCACTCCTAATCTACTGTCCAAATTTTAAGTTGATCGGACAATAAACAGGGAAGTTATTCAACAAACAAGATTCAGTGATGCAGCGCGGGGGAAGAAGAAGCACAGCCACATCTTAAAATGCCTCGCTTGCGCTGCGCTCGAGCTGTCGCTCGTGTGTGTGCGTCTTTTGTGTATGTGTGTGTGTATGTGTAAGTGTACCTAGATGCGATCGGAAATTTTTGACTTGGGTACAGGGAGTTTTGTAGTCGGGTATACTCGACTATAGCATTCTTACTGGTTTGACTTATGATTTTATTTTAAGCTGAAAGTTAACTTCACAAATTCTCTTATTATTATGAAATGGACCGTATGTACATACATACATACATAAGAATCTTCTCTGACAGCTATCAATAGAAATCGTTACGAAATATTACGAAAATCAGAACTGTACCCTCACAAATCTTAATATGTTGTTTTTTTCTGTTTATTATACCCTAGCAGAGGGTAAAATAATTCAGTATAATAAAACTCACACTTAGTTCGGATGTAATACAAAAGGTTGTTCATACAAAAAGTTATTTGTCACCCGATCTTATCGCAGCTATATAACCGAATTTAGACAGATTGTATAAACTCTCCAAAGACTTGTTGTAGGTGAATTTGGTGAGGACATCTTCATAAACAAAAAATTTTTCATACAAAAACATAGTTGTCGATCGATCATTCCTATAGCACCTATATGTTATAGTAGACCGATCCGGACAGTTCCGACATATGTACTGCCTGCAGCAAAAAGAAGGCACAGACAGACAGGCGGACATCGCTATGTCGACTCGGCTATTCATGCTGATTCAGAATATATATACTTTGTTGGTTCGGAAACGTCTCCTTCAGTCCAATACACATTTCGAGACAAAATTACAATACCCTCTGCTAGGGTATACAAATGTAACGCCCGCAACGATCGAAAGTAATAATGCGGTACCGTCGAAAGCTGCACAAATAACCTACTTTTTGATTATTATTCGTTATAAATTCGCTGAAGCTCGCCACCAACAGGACATCTGTTTTTTGTAAAGTGCGCAACCACACTTTATGCTTAATTATATAAATCATTGACAAACGAAATACCAATATTAATATTTTTCAGTGTAATTTTGAAGTACTCTGAATAGCGCAATCTACATCTTAAAGTTAGTCAACGATATCTCATACAGTACTCAGAGTATTCAAAATATGAGTTCAAGCGTAACGTACGCTTTTTCCAATATTCGAAAATCGAATATTCCAATAACCGGAATATTTATAGCCTGAACAGTTTTAAAATTTTTCTTTTTTAAAAACAATACAAAGGTTAATAATACAGTAACAAAATAAATATTCTTTTTAAAAGGATTTTATTATTTACACAATTTTCTTAAAAATATATGTTTAAAACTGAATTCACAATGAAAAAAATCTACATAATAGTTGGGATATGAAAAATATTAGATTTTTGGGAAAAAAGAAAAGCCAGAAAAATAAGGTAATTTTAAAGGATTGCTTGTTTTGTCGAGACTTGCACAGATACACGTGCATGTACAAACTGTGTCGTTTTGTTACACTAAAAATGCCAATTTGTTTAATTCCAAAAGTTTATTTCATGAGACGATTTTGGCCCACTGTGCCCTGCTCAATTCGCATGATTATTGCAAGAGAGCAAAAAGCTCTTCTACTCCACAAAAGCTTTTAAAAATACCACTGCGCTGTATAAAATTCGATGTTTAACCGACAAAACCGTTTAACTAAATCATACTAGTATTAGTTTACTTTCAATTATGTACACAAACAAATACAAATACATATTTATCTAACTACATACTCTGTACTTAGATTAGGTGGAAATAAAACCATCTGCAAAGAGGCCAAGTATAGAAAGCACTGTCACTAACTGGGCGGCAAAATGCCCAAAGCTCGTAAACACAATTTGGCCGCATTAAGCTTGGCCTCCTTTTTGCTATTGCAACCCTGCGGAGGCGTATAAGTCCGGCCGTTGATCTCCACGGAGAAGAGAAACATGCGGCTATGCGACGGACCCGTATCCTCCTGAAGCTTATATTGCGGAGCCGACCACTTGTTCTTTGATGCCAGTTCGTTAACCACACAGACCGGATGCTTGTTCTGAACCGAGAGCGGAGGCGGTGGCATATTTGGGGCGTTTGTGTTTTTGTTGCCCCTCGCGCCCGTATTCCGCGGTGGCTGATGTATGAGGTCCTCGCGGGAAACCAAACCGCGCTTGTCGAGCTTCACAGTCAGCTGTAGCGGCTGCAGGTTGCCAGTCTTGGTGCGGCCCAGTCCCTCGCCCGGCTTCCAGCCCATTTTTCGCAGCAGCGTCATGCCCATGCCGCTCGATACGGGCTTTGTAGACGTCAGCTGATCCCTACGCGTCCACATCTGCGGTCCGCTGGTCAGCTGATGCACATTGAGCACCTGTGCTCCTGTGCTGCCAGTGAACTGGCCGGGCAGAAACTTTGAGGATGCCCACGACGACATATTCCGCTGAGCATTGTACATCATTTTCAGCGCCTCGCAGTCTCCAGGATTATCCTGTTTGCGTGCAAGAGATTAATTTTCATTATTAATTGTGATTGAAAACTTCTAGTATTTCAACTGGAAAACTATCTATTTTGTGAATTCGGAAATGGAACGCCAGACTTATTGCAGTTTTGGTTTAACTATTCCTCTTCAGATCGGATTAGCAAATAAGGATAATTACAATTCTTTAAGAATATAATAAAAATGATTTTTTTCTGGTAATTTTTTGAGTAAGTAGCTGCTGTGAAGGAAGTACTGAAATATCGCGATAGGGAATACGGTGGCGGAATCGATTGCTTTGTTAATCTTAGAAGAATTTCGATTAGCGTCCCTGCAAGAGTCTTGAGTCTGCGGCAACCTGAAGATAGTTTTCCAGCTGGGTTGGTAAATGTGAAAGCAATCTTACCTGCAGGCGCCGTATGGCATTCAGTCGCTGTGTGATTATGCTTGACACATCCATGCTGGAGTGTGCAAATACGGAAGCATTGTGCGGCATTGTCGCCGCCGTCGAAGGTATGGGCACTTCAGGCACAAATGCTGCATCTGGAATTGTGGTAGGCATTGCAGAAGCGTTTGCAGGAGGCTGTGGTGCTGAAGCTGCTGCGGGAACAGCTGCTTTGTTGGGAACGGGCAGAGGCAGAGCAACAGGAGCGGGAACGGGAGCAGGAACGGGAGCTGGAGTAGGAGCAGGCACGGGCAACGGTGTGCTTTGAATGCCATTAGTTGCAGTTGTGACGGCCGCATCCAATTGCGCGCCAACGGGCTTAAAGGCGGGTTCCTGCTGCTCCTGGCTCGGTATGGGCTTGGCAAACACATTGCGTTGCACATCCTTGAAAATATTTGTCGCCTGTTTGGCTGGTGGCTGTGCCCCCGTTGGGTCCTTCGCCTCCACCGGCACCCACACCTCAGACATGCGATGAACCTGGCCGGAGGAGACGGGAAATTGCATGGTTATGGCCTTAGTCTGTTCCTCCCGACGCGTGGACGGCACTAGGGGCGTTGAGTTGCGTATGTGCATCACAATGGGCTCGCGCTCCTTTAGTTGAAAGGGATGATTAAAGGCCTTGGCATTGCCATTCTTATCCACATCCGAGTCTTCATCAGAGCTTACTTCAGAAAGCTGATCGCCGTTGGCGATCTTCTTGCAAAACTCCGTGAGATCCTGCACGCTACGACCCCCATAGCGCATCTTGAGCAGCTCCTTGTCCTTCACGTCCGGCGTCATCTCGCCGACACCCGCCATGTTGCCGGACTTAAGCATGTTGATGGTATTACGGCGCGCTATTTCCAGCAAACGTTTCTTATCAATGCCCAAATCACGTGAACGTGAATGGGAGCGGGAGCGAGAACGCGTGCGCTGCCTGGAGCTTGTGTTGTTCGGATGCCTTGTGGCGCCGGCATTGTGGCGCCTTGAATCGCTGGGCTCTTTATTGGATCGCGTGCGCGAATCCCCGCCGTACAGGCGACGTCGCCCGTTGGCCTTCTCCCGCAGATATGTTTCCTCATCCGAAAGCGACAGTTCGTCGGATTGGCGTCGAGCAGATTTTATTTTGGACGGCTTGGTGATACATTCTTTGGAGCGTACGCCTTCCTTGTAACCATTATAGAAGCTATTGTGCGCCCGTTCCTTTCCTCTGTCTCTTTCCTTATCTCTTTCGCGTTCCCGATCTCTTTCCCGCTCCCGATCTTTCTCGCGTTCCCGATCTTTTTCCCGTTCCCGATCTCTTTCCCGCTCCCGTTCTTTTTCGCGTTCGCGCTCCCGTTCCGCGCTTTGCTCTCGTTGCGTTCTATCTTTTTTAGCCGGCACGACCGCTGGCTGAGCATCCAGAGGCGCCTTTCGTTTGCGGCTTTCCGGCTTTTCCACTACTTTGTCTGTTTGCCCGGTTGCCTTTTCGCGATCTTTGTCTTTATGCTTGTCCTTGCTATCCTTGTGTTTGTGCTTATGCTTCTTTCGCTTATGCTTATGCTTATGCTTGCCCTCACCAGTCCCCGCATCGCTATCAGAGCATTCACCCTCGGACTTGTCCAGCTTACCGCGAGACCTTTTCTTCTTTTTGGATTTCTTGTGCTTCTTTAGCAGGTTCTTATCATCCATCAAGCCCTCGGGTGGCGCAGCATTAAATACGCCAAACAGTTCGGCCAGAATCTCATTGGATGTTTTAACGGGCTCTATTTGTTTCTTGTCCTCCTGCGAGGAATTGTTGCTATTGCTGTTGCTAGCATCGCTATCTGTGGCATCGGCAGTGGGTGTAGTTGCGTCCTCTCTTTTGATTTTGGCATTTAGTGCTCTTAGCTTCGCCTCGATCTCAATGTCAATCTTCTCACATTTTACCTTAACCGCTGGAGCTTCTTCTTCAATGGACACGGGCTCCGTTTGTTGAGGATGCTGCTCCAGCGTGTTGGCACTCTCCGTATTTTCAGTCATTGCGGCAGTCTTGTCATGTGGCAGCAGCAATTACATTGTATGCACATCGTACTGCATGTATATAGTACAATTTGAATATTTATATATACACAAATAAGGATTAATTAACGTGAGCAGACGACAATTTTGTCGAATTTTGTTTGTGTTAATGCAGTGTGACCAAGTCTTAAATGCAAATTATTATACCAATAGTCTGTTCTCACGTCGCGCATTTCTAACCATCGTAGAAATCATTTATTTAAAAGTGGCGTCATCCGTTTTTTATTATTGCCACTTTTCACCGCAAAAATAGTAGTTTAAGTCAGAAGGCTTAGTTTTGCGTGCAAATTGCATTGCAAATGATAATGATAAATGGTAGATCTAAAAAAAATGTGTATATATATTTCCAAGACAAGCATTAGTGATTTAGCACGGCATCTAAGAACACCAAACGATCACACTTTGGCCTTAGATCGTTATGAATTACTGAACAAATTGACCTGCACCATTCAAAATCGTTTAACATATGAATAAAGTTAATTCTTTGGTTCACGAGTCAGTTTTGGACCGACTGAACTTATTCATCAAATTAAACCAAAAGTTATAGCTCCAACAGACAAATATAAGGTTTTATTTTATTTGAGACTTTGTAGGGATTAACCGCAGTGTAAATATTATGTTTTTCCGGCCTAAAGCATAAAATCTATTAATTTTTGCAGGCCTATATATTATTCTAATATCTAATAATGATGTATACATTTCGATAGGTTTATTTCAAAGATATTTTACAGTTGGCAGCACCGTCGTTTTCAAGCGCAGCCAACTTTAGTCACGTCGCTGTCACGAATTGTAATTTTTATAACAAAAAAAAAGGTTTTATCACTATTTCATAGACCTGTAAAGTGTCAGTCGAGCTGTGCAATCAAAGCAATATAACTAAAACGTAAGTTTAAATTAATACAATTCAATTACAACAAGCCAAAAGAGCAATTTAACACGCGAATCGCAACATTTTAAACGCCATTTCTTTTTTTTTCGTCGCCCCCCTTGTCTACTGCCGTCATTGTCATCGTGCTGCGTGCTGCCTATGCAATTGTATTGGTTCTCTCTATGTCGATGTTGATGTCGATTTTGTCGGATATAACGAACGGATGTCTACGCTTCTGTGCCTTGCACCACGCCCCGCGCCCCCCTTTCTATGGTCTTTTGTTTGTGTGTATGTGGATAAATTTTCACTGAACAGACGTGGACACAGCGATAAAGTCCACAAACTTACAAATTGCAGCATAAGCAGTTGAATATTGTTTGGAGGTTATTGGCAGACATATACACAAACAAACAAACACACACAGTGAAAATGACATCGCTGGATCAAAACCGTTTGCAAAACTTTAAAAACAAAGGGAAGGATCAGGATGTAAGTTGTGCTGCAGCAGCTCTAAATTGTCAAATATATATACGTATATATATATATATGTCTATATGTGTGTGTAAAATATAATTAACAGGAAATGCGCCGTCGCCGCAACGAAGTGACTGTGGAGCTGCGCAAGAACAAGCGTGATGAGACAATTCTGAAGCGTCGCAATGTTCCCAATCTGGATTCGAACACAGACGAGGACGAACAATTGCCCAACTCCATAAATCTGAAGAAGCTTGCTCTGGCCGCCGCCGATCCATCCAAGCCGGATCAACAGTTAGCCGCCGTTCAAGCGGCACGCAAATTGCTCTCATCTGACAAGAATCCTCCCATCAATGATCTGATCAACAGCGACATATTGCCCATTCTGGTGGAGTGCCTAAAGCAACACAATCACACAATGCTGCAGTTTGAGGCCGCTTGGGCATTGACCAACATCGCCTCAGGTACTTCTGACCAAACCAATCAGGTAAGCAAGAAAACTTAATATCGCATTTCAATAACGAGTAGAACAGAAAACACCTGTCCGGGCCCTAAAGTAAAATAGTTCATACAATAACTTGATTATTGACTGATTGATACAAATTTAAGCAAACTATAAAAAGTATAATACTCGCAATTGCTCAGTTGGGTTGAATTATTTGTAAAATGACACAAATTTTTCATTTCAACATTCGATTGTTTTCTTATGAAATAGTACCGAACGTGCCCATTTCGAGCGCTATCTTACTTACGAAATGGAAGCTGCCCTTATGCCATTTTTTTTACTGTTGCCCATCTAGTAGCATTGTAGATTTGGTTTATCTGGTGTAAAAATATACTATTAAAACATTTGTTTTCTTTTTTACAATTTTTTCGCGTGACCTGACCCGGTACCGGGTCGAGATCCTCTCTTTGGGAAACGCTGATATAGAGCATTCCAAAACTTTAATTCTAGATAATAATATAAATTAAAAAACTAAAATATTTGTCACGCAATGACTGCTATGGTGATCTGATCCGATCAAAGAATATATACAAACATATACTTTAATTAGTAACATATTTCGATTAGTAATTATGCTCTAGTCGAGTATACCCGACTACAAGACACCCTGGTGTAAAATTTCCTATCACACACACATATACAAAGCAGAGTATTTCAAGGGGCGTCTGCGCTTTTGCTTTCCTCCGCGCCGCAGTAATGAAACTAGTTTCATAAACAATTTCTGTGTTTATTAACCAATCAACTTAAAATATGCCCAATAGATTACAAGTGACCCAAGAATCGTGTTTGCCACAATTCAAGGCCATATCTTTTAAATTGTTGCTGTAAATCTTTTTTATCGGCGTTGCAAGGGGAACAAACTTGAACTGTGCATGGTAAAATGAAACTGCATTTCTAGATAGTTTCTGAGATAGGCATTCATAGATCCCTTGACTGTTGATGCTGATCAAGAATATAGATACTTCTGCCTGTTACATACAATTTTAACTGCAAGGTGTAAAAATTGCCCTCAAAAAAACAGTATTAAATTGAAAATAGCTGATACATTTCTTTCACTCAAATTCTCTTCAATCGTTATTGCTGCCAATTAAGCTAAACTTTTGATTAGACAGGCCAGGTATAATTGAAGCAACAACATTTTAATTATTTTATAGTTTAAAATGCTTATTCTTAAGTACTTGCCTTATTCTCAAAACAAAATATTTGGTGTGGAATTCTGTTTCTTAATTTGTATATCACATTATATTAATTTAGTCAAAGAATAGGGAAAAGGCTGTATGAAATATAGGATTATATTCATTAGAATGCTGAGAGAGCTTGATGTTTCAAGAGTTATTTGAGAATATAGTTAATAATACCAATCAATAGCATACAAAAAGCAGAGTTTCTGCTCTAAGAATGACAGATCTGACATGCAAATAGCTAAATAGACAGAATTGCAACAGATATGGGCAGCGATCCACCTTTGAACCTTTAAGCAATCAGTTTTAACACAGTCCGTATATATAGAAAGCTTGTTCGATGATGCATGCTTATTTGTGACACGAGCAAACCCAGCGCGCTATTTTTCATGTAATCCCTTTACGCAACTTGCTTGGAAGTAGAAACTTTGAACCTCGTTACAAGAAGACGATCAATATTCTGTATAATATTATTAAATACAAATTTATTAAAATTAAATATAGTAAGCCCATTTATTGGAGGATACTTCGGCATCAAGAAATTGAGCAATGAAAAAATTGAAAACCTTTTGCGAACATATCATTTCAGGCATAACAGCTCAACTGAGTGCTGCTTGAATGAGTAATAATATTTGTTTACATCTTAATTTAAATATTTGTGTTAACATAAATAGGCAAAGCAAAACAAAGGCGCAGAGGCAGGCAATTAACATTATCAAATAATGGATTATAAATAGATTTCTGTATATATAGTATACATAGGCGTAGGCAAAACAGTTCAGCCTTAAATAAAACATATACGCTTGCTTACATACAAAGCTTCTTTAGTAATTTCAATTCGGAATTGGTCATGTTTAGCAGCATTGATTAATCCCAGATAATTTAGCTGATTACAATATTTCTATCATATTAGTTATTATCATATGAGTAATCAGTAAGTGCACTGACCGGCACATATCATAATACATCATAGGAATAGTATTATACTTCAATAATAATTTTGAATTATATTTCTTGTCTTTTACTCCCTGTACCCATAAAATGGGTAATGGAAGTTGTAGACCTGGGTACAGGGAATTTTGTAGTCGGGTATATTCAACCAGAGCATTCTTACTTGTTTACTTTTATGAATATGAGCTGTCAAAGAGTTGAGTTTTTATATGTCGGCGTTGGCAACAAAGTTTTAATAGGAAACTTACCAGAAAGTATCAATTGCCATAATTTATCATTTATTTATTTTATATGATTGCTAGCTAACATAAAAGGGAAAAGCAAAATGGGGGAAAAAAACATTAAATTTAAATTCTTTTGGCATAATTGCATTAATAGCTTAGACATTTTATTTGTTATTGATAGTGTATTAGTGTACTATTGTCGACATCTATAAAAATATATATGTATCTGGTTAGTTACAACAACTCCCATGAGAAGTCTCACCGGTGCAACTGTGTACAAATTCTTGCTCATTTTGCATGCCACATTTTCCGCCTCTTCTCTTTTGCAGGTGGTTGCCGCCGGTGCCGTACCGCTCTTCCTTCAACTGCTGAACTCACCCGCTCCGAATGTCTGCGAACAAGCCGTGTGGGCGCTGGGCAACATCATTGGGGATGGGCCGTTGCTGCGCGACTTTGTAATAAAGCATGGCGTTGTGCAGCCACTGCTGTCGTTCATTAAGCCCGATATACCCATATCGTTCTTGCGCAATGTCACCTGGGTGATTGTTAATTTGTGCCGAAACAAGGATCCGCCGCCGCCAGCTGCAACAATACATGAAATCCTGCCCGCACTCAATGTGCTGATCCATCACACTGACACAAACATTTTGGTCGATACGGTTTGGGCCATTAGCTACTTGACCGACGGCGGCAACGATCAGATCCAAATGGTGATCGATAGTGGCGTTGTGCCCAAACTGATACCGCTGCTGGGCAACAGCGAGGTGAAGGTGCAAACGGCCGCATTGCGCGCTGTGGGCAATATTGTAACCGGTTCGGACGAACAGACGCAGGTGGTGCTAAACTACGATGCATTGTCGTACTTCCCAGCGCTGCTGTCGCATCCAAAGGAGAAGATACGCAAGGAGGCCGTCTGGTTCCTCTCCAACATCACCGCTGGCAATGAGTCACAGGTGCAGGCTGTGATCAATGTAGGCCTGCTGCCAAAAATCATTGACAACCTGAGCAAGGGTGAATTCCAGACACAGAAGGAGGCCGCCTGGGCTATTAGCAATCTGACCATCAGCGGTAGACCTGAGCAAGTGTTTACATTAATCAAGGAGGGTGTTATTCCGCCATTCTGCGATCTGCTTTCATGCCAGGACACACAAGTGATCAATGTACGAACTTGACAAATCGCATCTTGAACATTCCATTTAATTATAATTTTCTTTCCGGCAGGTTGTGCTTGATGGCCTCAACAATATGCTCAAAGTGGCCGCATCGCATGTGGAGGAGGTTGCCAACTTAATTGAGGAATGTGAGGGACTCGCTAAAATTGAGCGCCTGCAAAGCCATGAGAATGTTGAGATTTACAAACTGGCATATGAAATTATTGAGAAATACTTTACAGAAGTAAGTTTAACGAATTATACATGATTAATAGCGTCCTACTGAATATGTCAAATAAGACTGAATATCGGGAGTAACAGATCAAAGTCTAGATAATCAACACTTTAAATTGAAACTGCAAAATACCCATATCGCTCAGCTGTATAATAGAATACTTTTGTGCGTCAGCAGACTAATTAAACATTCCAATTTTGCATTTACAGGGCGAACAATCCAATCTGGCACCGACCTCTGATGGCACAGAATATAACTTCGATCCCAACACTGACAAACTACCAATGAACTCGTTCAACTTTTAACACAATCGACGAGGGAGTCAAAAATAGCAGCGTATGCACGCGATGTATACATAGCAATAAGTTTCGAGCAATTTCTCTGTGCCCATCATCACCCACAACAACATTGACAGCAATAATTATGCACATTCTATTTGACAGCTTGGTTATATATACATATATATATATATATATATTTATATACAGATATCTAACAAAACATACTATACAAACAACAACAACAAATCATTCATCTTTCACTTTCTGTACCAACAAAATTGATAGGGGAAAAAAAATTAATAATCTGTTATACTTTGTCTGATGCATGTTGCAATACCTAACGCCGTTTTGTAGTTATTTATCTTCAAGTAATTTGAGCAAGCAATAAATTTCATAGGATGTCCTTAAGTACATAAGTTTATACAAAACATTTTTGAAATGGGCTGCAAAGGCGCAAACGAATTTTTGCAACTGCAAGAAATGTGCTAACCACAGCAAAAACACACATACACACACAGGAATGATAAAAATTGTAGAACTATTTGATTTGTAATGAATAATTTTAATGATACATAAATATGTACGCCTTTGATTTGTAATTGAAATTACATATACATTTCTAACATGAAAACGATAAAACACGGCATATTCTCTGGTTTTATTTACATACATTTACGGGGAAATTTCAAACTGCAACATCTGAGCAAAATAACACCTGTGTATATAAAAATATGAACTGCGGTGTATGCAGCGTTGGGGTGGGGCAACAGATCACCATATACACATACATATGCATGTACATTATTTGTATATACAAACATGCATGTGTATGTGAACACGTGTGTAAGTATGTATGTATGCATACACACATGATTTAGCTGATGCGCAATAGCCAGTCCTAATTAATAATTAGCTCAAACATACATACGCATATTTTGCTCCACTGTGCCACGCGTTGATTCTGTATGTATGCATGTACGTATGTTATGTGTGTGTGTGACTCACGCACTTTGACGCCGCGATATACATATTGTATGTATGTACATACATACAGACAGATTACATACATTTAGGGTGAACCTTTAAAGCAATAGTCGAGTTGAATGTTAAATGTGTATATAAAAACTAAAAAATTAGCGTGCGACAGCAGAAACAATCAATTAATGAATTTCGCTACTTTTTGACTACTGTGACTTAGAAAATTAACCAAAAAATCAAACAAAAAATACTATGTTTCAAGTCAGCGGACCTATGTACATCAACATCAACAAAGCAGGCTAAGTAAGCTACTTTGACACTGCTTAATTATTTATATCTTTTGGGAATCACATATGTTATAAATCATCACCAAATTAGGGGTTTTGGTGTAGAGCCTCTCTTCTAACTCAGTAAAAAAATACAATAGTAAGCCAATATTTTAAACTGCTTTAATTATTATTGTTTTTAGTTAATTGTGCAATAAAGTTAAGCTCCCCCACCTCAAATCGGTGAAACATTAATTTGATATTGAAAAATCAAATTGCATGCAAAAACAATTTTTTTATATGAATTGTAAACCAAAAATAGTTCATTAGTATAAGAAAAAATTTGAGTAAAATATTTCTTACGTATTTAGGCAGTTTTATTTAGAGAAAATAATCTCCAGAAAAACAAGGCACCGGCGGCACCGGTGTATTAAAATTTTGTCACGAAAGGAGAAGGCGTTTCTATCACATTAGTATATATGTATGTATATTCTTGACCAGCATGGATGGATTACCGTACGACTGTCTGTCTGTCTATGAAAACTAGTCTCTTAGTTTTAAGCTTAATGAAACTCGGCACCTGTCGTTTTAGATAGGAACGGTCGGCCGACAGGTCTCTTCGCATACAAAAATCTAGTTTGCTTGAAAAGATATCTCAGACCATTATAACTTATATCATAGGAATCAACCGGTGGAAATTGAGTTGTATAAAACAAATTCTTGGCTTAACAGATATTTAAACAAAACTCAGTAATTTAGAGTCTTATTATCAATATATATAAAAATGTAATGTTGGTATCAACAAAAGTCAAAAGATCGAAAAGTTCTGCACCAATTGAGCTCAAATTCAGTTCGCTTTAATTATTGCTATTATCTATTTTTCGCGACAATTACAATAATATACCGGCGACTGCGAAAAAACAACTTTTTTTATGTGTACGTTCTATATACCATCAACAATAGGCTTTCCTGGGTGTGGGACTGTGCAATATTTACCCCCACGGGCGGAAAACTGTTAAATGCAACTTGAAAAATTACCATGGGCGGGAAATGGGCTTGAGGTCGAATGTGCGAGAGAAGGTTTTTGTCAGATCGGTTTCTAAGTTCTTCACAAAATAGTGGTAAGTTATTTTTGTTTATTTCTTTTTTGCTCATCCATGCAACAACAATGTGCCACAGCGAAGTGTGCCGGTTTACATCTAGTACTTTATATAGTATGCTTACATTTGATCTAGATAAATCTGGTTACTATTTACCATAAAAACGATGTGCTGGGATGCTCCATGCCCACATGGCTTGGAAAAGAGTAAAACGTATTAAATTAAGAAATTGCTTACTAAATGTTACGTTCTGACTTAAGAGGAAAGTCTCATATCGATATATCAAAATTTTGATTTTTGTTAAGCTTAAATGTAAATATCTTCAGTTGAGCTAAAGTTTGTTACATGTAAAGACAATTAAATTTTCTTTAAAGTTTTTAATTTTGCTTTACAATCCGATATCCCGGATATTTAGCTACAAATTTATCCTATTGTAATCAATTAAATCTTATGGATTCTGAACTGTTCCAAGCTCGGCAAATACCAAAATTTTTGCATTACTAAAATTGTTCTCCGTTTGAACAGGTAACAACATCCTACCGGCACCCTCTCTGTTCAGAATTCGACGAAAACCGTTATACTCTACATTTTTAACAGCAGTAGTCAGCAAATTAGCCCCAAAACAAAGTAGTTCCAATTTATTATTAGTCAATAAATTTCTTAAATTATATTATCTCTTGATTAAGCCTGCAATTACAAATATAAATAAGTCATCCTATATAAAACATTTGCCCCAATGGCATATTGTTGATTATTTAGTCGAGTTGATTATATTTGATTAATTTAAATATATAAAATCAAATCGATAGCATTACAAATTGTTCAAAATAATTGTTGAAGTTGTTTCATTCTCATCAAAATTGAAATAGACTACAAAACTGTAAAGTAACTTATTTTCTAATCATTATCATATTTATAGCTTGTATAATTGTGTATGTATGTAAGTTTGTACACCAAAGTATAAACAAGTCTCATACTGAGTGCCCCTCCGCTCATTATCATGATTATAAAGACGTGTGTTCAGTATGCAAATATCAGAATACTTTAACCGACTGTCGCGTGATGCAGAGAGAGATAGAAAAGAGACACAGACTGCACTTCGTTGATTATTTTTAGATAATTGCATTTAGTGCGTATTTTTCTCTGCTTCCGTCAACATTGCGCTGCGGAAATTGGCACACACAATTGCTAATTTCAATGGCTGACAATTGCTGCATGCGATGGTCAAGGTCAAGGACGTTGCACGCTTGCACTTACTTGTGAGTGAAAAGTTAAATAAAAAATGTACATTTTGAGAATTCAGTTGAAATTGTTGCTCTCAAAACTAGTTTTTTGGCAACTTTAGAAAGTCAAAGATTCATGTAACAGCACTCTCAGCTGTTTTTGCGTGCATATGTATTGTATGTGTGTGTAACTCTCGCGCCCCCACTCACACACACATACACAGAATACTAGCTCAGAGCGCCGACGCTAATATTAATCAACTCAACGCGTTTGTTATTCACACTGAATTTTTTGCTTATTTCAGCGAACAGTACGGTTGAAGCAGTCTGTCCGTTTGCTAGTCACTGCTCGCAGCTGGTTGGAATTTATTTTTGTATTCTAGTTTATTCGCACAAAACAAAATGACGTCTACAGCCGTTCAACCACCACCACCTGTCCCACCACCGCCGCCGCCAACAGCTGCTGCTTCCACTGGAAAGGGCATTCATTCAAGGATGTACAATGGTCTGATTGGTGCCTGCGACAAATTTGTGCCAGCGAAATTGCGTCCCATTTGGATGCATGCTGCAGGTGGGCAATACATAATAAATTCACACGTTTCGCATTATCTTTAATTGAGTCGTTGCTTAGGTCCCAAAACTGTGTTCTTCTGGGCTCCGGTCTTCAAATGGGTAAGCGAACAAACATTACAGAAGGTTATTAACACCTTGTTACATAATATCAACAGCACGACCTTTCGCAAATTTCATTATCACTCTGTCTGCTGCTAATATACATACATAGATAAGTAAAATACAAGTGGTAATAATAAAGAAATCTGTGTGAGAGTGTCGCGTTGCGATTAAGTTTTATGCTTTTTTGTTATTGTTTATACTAGCACCAATATAGTAACTAGTTGTTGTTGGTGCCGCTTTTTCAAGAGCGAGAGTGCGATAATTGCCCGTTTTTGTTTGTCAATGTGTGTGTGTGTGCTCTTGGGATTTGCGATTTTTATTGCTTTTCAACCATGTACATACATACATACATACACACATACATAATTTGACACGCGCTTTAATAATGATAACATAATTTTGTGTCGGTGTGATCGCGACTGATGCTGCTTTTGTGTTCTGGAATTAACGATTTCTTTATTTTGAAAATTCAAAGGTCGGTGAATTTTTAGTGTTACCAGCTAATCAGAAGCAAACAAAATGCATTATTCGCGATAGCAGACACAGGCCTACTTTATTTACTTTATCAGTCTAATTCGTCATCATCAGTAACGTGTCAGAATTCCCGCTTTCGTCTGTTTTACAATTTTCGAAACTTTCTGAAATGGATCAATTTGACGGGGAAAAAAGCTTAATTGGCAACGCTGCGGCTCATGTTACATTTACTAAGTTCACAAAACACACCACAGAGACATGCCATATATTCAAGATATCTGGCAACGCCGTATTTCGTGAATGTCACGCAGTTCAATTTTGTTTCGAATTCATGAAATTAAGCAAAGTTAAGTTGGTTGCGCCTTACCATTTCATCAAACAAAACTTTTGTGCTAAGTCGAATTCATGAAATGGTTTCATTATGATTAATGCTTAGCTAACCACATATTTGTTTCATTTTTTTAATTACTGTTATCTATTCTTAGGGTCTTGTCGTAGCTGGAATTGGCGATCTAGCTCGTCCTGCGGACACAATATCTGTACCGGCCTGCGCTGCTTTAGCGGCCACTGGTATAATCTGGTCGCGTTACTCGCTGGTCATTATACCAAAGAATTATGGCTTGTTTGCTGTAAATCTTTTTGTGGGTCTAACACAAGTGATAAACCTGGCGCGTGCCGTCAACTACCAAATGGAGCAGGACAAACTGAAGAAGGAACAGGATGAAAAGCCAGCTCAAACGCAGTGAACGCTGAATACCGCTAATCCTTGGATTTAGACACGCACATAACGAAACAAACGCATATCAAACCCATGCGTTTTTAATTTTAGTTTAAGCAAATAACCATTTTATATTTGTGGTTTGTATTTGCCTTACATAAAGTGATTCATATTGTTTAAGTTTAAAATGTTGGAGGCTCACGTATATTATAATTACACGTAGCTTTATTGGACTTTGTGATTCAATAAATAAACAAACATTCTCAAGACTGTAGAAACTAAAGCACAAATTTAATGGTCTGACTTTTGAATCATACTCAGGTGCGCTCGCCTGTGAAAAAGTATCGATAACACATGAGTACCTTTGTTTATACATCCGCACATTCTGTGAACGGCGGCTAAACTAATAAATATTTGTAAATAAATGTGATCAGTCTTTTGAAATGGGTTCAGGCGCGCTCTCTAGTCGATAAGTATCGATAACGAATGAGTAGTTTTAATGAGTGGGTGGTACTTCCTCACATCTCTGTCAACAGCTGTTTCAACTATTGAAATATTGCACTTTTTTCACTTAATAAAAATAATAATATTTAGCTTTAATTATGAATCTAATAAGTGGTATTAAGTTGTACATTGAAAAAATGTGCACGGAGTCTGGCCCAGGCATGAAAATCATATTGCTGGACAAGGAGACTGTAAGAATACTACAAATTCAATTCCAATGTGGCAACTGTTTCAGTGCAATGCAATTTGTAATTAATTTTCAATTTATAGACTAGCATTATATCCATGGCATTCAGCCAGTCTGATATGTTGCAACGCGAAGTCTATCTTTTCGAACGAATTGATTCTGGACGCTCCAACGAGCGCTTGAAGTACCTCAAGTGTATTGTCTTCATACGCCCCACGAAACAAAACATTCAACTGCTGGCCAATGAGCTGCGAAATCCCAAATATAGCGCATATTTTATATGTAAGTGTGTTGCAAAAATGTCTAAGTGATTGCAGATAATGTTAGTCATGCATTATTTTCAGATTTTAGCAATATTATACCACGGACGGACATCAAATACTTGGCCGAATGCGATGAATCAGAGTCGGTGCGTGAGGTTAAGGAATTGTATGCCGACTTTTTGTGCGTTAATCCCAATTTATTTGCTCTGAACTTGCCCAACTGCATGACGAATCTTAACTGGCTGCCGGATGCGCTGACACGCAGCGTGCAGGGCATTACGTCTGTGCTGCTATCACTTAAACTCAATCCGGTGATACGGTATCGGGCCGGATCCCAGGTTGCTCAGCTGCTGGCAAAGCTGATTCATGATCAAACTACCAAAGAATCATCGCTGTTTGACTTTCGTGGTAATGTTGATGGATCCGCGCCGCCTTTGCTGTTGCTGCTGGATCGCAGAGATGACCCGGTGACGCCCCTACTGCATCAATGGTCATATCAAGCGATGGTGCATGAGCTGCTACAGATACGCAACAATCGGGTGGACTTGTCAGAGCGCCCCAACGTGCCCAAAGAGTTTAAGGAGTTGGTTCTGTCCGGTGATCAGGATGAGTTCTATGGCAGCAATATGTATGCCAATTATGGTGAAATCGGCTCCACCATTAAGCAACTGATGGAGGAGTTTCAACGCAAGGCCAACGATCATAAGAAGGTTGAGAGCATTGCTGATATGAAAAACTTTATTGAATCCTATCCGCAATTCAAGAAAATGTCTGGCACCGTACAGAAGCATTTATGCGTCATGGGCGAATTGTCCAGCATTTCGAATAAGCGCAATCTCTTCGAGGTATCCGAGCTAGAACAGGAGATTGCCTGTAAGGCAGAGCACTCGGCGCAGCTGCTGCGCATCAAGAAACTGATTACCGACGAGCGCGTCCACATTGATGATGCCACCAAGTTGGTAGCACTGTATGCTTTGCGCTACGAACGCCATGCAAATTGCGACACTTCTGGTTTGCTGCAGATCATCAAGACGCGCGGCGGTAATACGCAAATTGTACCCGCCCTGATAGAGTATGCAGGCATGCATGTGCGCCAGGGCGATTTGTTTAACATGGTGCGCATCACGGATGCCGTCAAGTTAACGCGCATTCTAATCAAAGGCCTCAAGGGCGTGGAGAACGTTTTCACACAACACACTCCGCTGCTTAAGGAAACGCTCGAAGATGTATTTAAGGGCCGCGAACTGGATCCACTGTATCCAGCGATCAATTCCGAGCTTGTGCCATTCCGACGACCACCGCAGGAGGTGGTTGTATTCATCATTGGTGGCGCTACCTATGAAGAAGCCCTGACCGTGCATCAGCTCAATAATTCTGGCTATAAAGTCATCTTGGGCGGCACCACCATTCACAATTCCCAGAGCTTCGTCAGCGAACTGCTGGCAGCCACAAATGGAACACATTTTAAACATACCAAATCCATGCTTAAGTATTGTTCCCCAGACAACCTGTAAGGAGACGCATTCCTAAGTAATAATCCACAACTAATGCTATTGTTAACTATTTATGTACGTACATCTATGTGTAGTTTAATCCATTAAATGTATTTACTTACTCGATAAATATTGTTATATGTAATACACTTGTATGTATCATCTTTTACAAATACATAATTGCTTAAAGAACTTTCTGACTTGTTTCGGAGAAATAGTACACTTATATGTAGTTTAGGTTAGGCTACCTAACCTATATGTAGTTGTTGGATCTTAATTTAATTTGATCAATCTACAACAAATTAAGTACATTGAGAGTTTAGTCAAGATAAAAGTCTTCATACCACAACTTAATTTTTGACCGATTTTAAGATGTTCATAGTGAGATTGAAATTGGAATTAGAACTGGTGTAAAGCAGCCAAAATCTTGAATTTACTGGTATAGTTTAAGTGGGCATCTCTATCTGAATATCCCTTCGTACAAACCTTCCCCAATGTGTTATTAATTTCGTTGAAAATAAATACGTGAATACATGACTTTTCAGTGGACTATGAGATCTAGTGGAAGCTAGTCGTGAAAACTAGACTTCCAACGTAAGCATGCCAGGAGCAAATACTTTAAAAGCAGAAATGAGAAATTATACCCAACAATGGATGGACGCCTGCCTGCATTAATGATACCAAATATTCAAATAAGGGATGCAAAGCGGGTTGAAAATAAGGGGACGGACCCTTTTGAAGTCTATAGCACAACCATGACAACGGTTTCACTGGATACTTAAACAACTAGCTCAAACAACAGACATTGTGCAAATTAAATTGGATATGTCCAGCTCATATTTCAACGAGATCTGGCATCAGGCCCAGCATGAAGGCGAACAACTGGCCATCATCGACTATGAGCGACAGAATCAAAATGTGGACACCACTGTGGCCACACTTAGTGGCGTTGTGGGAGTCGTCTCCAGCTCTGTGGCTGCTGTGGCCGATGCCAAGGCGCTGCTGCAGGCCAGTCTCTATGAGTTTTATCTGCGTTATATTTGCCTGAGCAACCGCCTGGAGGATGTCTACGATAATGCAAGTATCAAGGAATAGCACTAGACTAATTCTTATAGACAACAAATTTCATATGTACAATATCTGTAAAAGAAAAGAATTCGCTTTTTGTAAAGCTTTGCAGGTGTATTATAATTTTAAGGGAGTCGTGTTCGAGTCCGCATGGTAAATAGCGTATTCTACATATGTACATATGTGAGAACCGTATCGGGCTACTATAACATAGCTGCCAAAGGAAGAATCGGTCGACAGTTGTGTTTTTGTATACCAGCTTTTATGGTTTTCAAGATTTCCAGACTAAGCTCACCAAATCAGAGTTTCGGTATAATTTATACAACCTGTCCAAATTTGGTCAAAATCTGACATCTATATCATATGGGTGCCATAGGATTGATCGGTCGAAAGTTTAGTTGTATGAAAAGCTTCTTTTCTTCTTAAGATATGGCATCCAAACTTAGCTATTCTAAGTTTAGGTATGCTCTTAAGATGTTTACTGACACTTAGTTAAATTACATTATTTGGATATCTTTACTTATTATAGCTGCCATCGCACCAATCGGTTTTACATTACAAAATTCAAAAACCCACCACCACCAGTAGTTTTCACATTTTATACTTGCCTATTTTCGAACTGTGATTTTTAAAAATCAAAAACTCATTTTAAGGATTTGAAGGCTAATCATACGAACATTAAAATGTCGCCAATTAAAACCATTGGAATCCTTTAACACAAGCGGTGAATTTTATGAAATTAGTTATTTTATGCACAAATGTTTGAAAATGAATTAGTAACTCAGAGCGATATTTTAGGCCCCTTTCAATTGTTCACTTATATCAGGAAACAATATTTTTGATCTTAGATCTTATGGTTATTTATGGTCAGGATAAAAGGCTAGGCTTTAGCGATTACAGATTTAGATTAAGATCTTATATCTGTTCCCATGCACAGATGATACAGCCACAAAAACGAGAATTAGTGCGCAAACTGCTGGACGCTTGCCTGGGCCGTGTGGTGGAGCTTAAGCATGATCTGGTGAACATTGATCTCATGGAGTTTAGCTATAATGACGATGTAGTTGAACGTCTGCGTCTTACACCCATGGATACGGAACTTCGCATTCCACGATACTTTCTGCGCGAACGAGAGCAGGAGCTGGAGTTCCGTAAGCGGACCATGCATGAGATATTGATCAAACTGGGTTGGCTGGAGGAGCATGCTTTGGAGGAGCCGCTCACCGAGATCGAGGCCATTCGACTGTTGCAGATGCACGAGCGTGCGCGCCAAGGTCGCCTCCGAGCGCACTTTATGAAGGAGATACGCAAGGAGAAGGGCAAGTCCGAGGAGCGCAGTGAGAAGGAGCGCACCGATTCTGGCCTCATGGCGGCCATGAAGATACAGAAAATGTGGCGTGGCCACACGGCACGTCGCATTACCCGACGCCGCAAGATGGATGAGATGATATTGATAGGCATGGTGCCGCCGCCAGCTGCAGTGCTCAAGGAGCGCGCCGAGAAACTGGAGAGGTACAACATGAACGATGTCAGACGTCGCCATGTGGCGCAGCAAACGTATGCGGCACAGTTCGAGGCACGTCAGGTGGCAATACAGGAGGAGATCAGGCTCAAGCATGGCGCTACCATGAAGGAGGATATTGCCGATGAGATACGCGCCTGGATCAAGGACTGTTATGATAAGACGGGCAAGCTGCCCGACTTTCCTTCCGAGGATCAGGGCGGCTCGCTGCATATATTCAGTCGGCCGGGCACAGAGAGCGAACATAGTCGCTCCTCGGCCCGTTCCTCAAAGGAGTCACGCAAGACCAAGGACAAATCCAAATCGCCGGCACGCAGCGGCGATTTAAATATAAACGAAAACCAGGAAGAGGATACAAACTTTCAACCGGCTGCCTCCATATGCCTGCCCGACATACGAGCTGAGATTGAATAGTAAGTAACGGGCTTAAATTCTTTTTGGATAACATTTTAAACGGTATCACGAGTATCTTGTTTATTGCATCAGCTTTAATGACACCTGGCGCGACAAGGACGAAACCGGCATACTTAGCCAGGCTGCCTATGAGGACATGATCTATGCTGAGAAGTATCAGGAAGTAGAATTGGAATTTCGACGTGCCGTCGACGATGTGATGCGCCAGGAGATTGAGCTACTTCAAACCATGGTGGGCAAAAAGGTCAAGAAGAGCAACAAGAAGACTCGCCGCTCCGGCAAGAAAAACAAAAAGAAGAAGGAAAAGGATCTGACGCCCGATCGCAGCACAGAGTCGCTGTATGAGGAGCTGGTCACCAATGGCATTATACGCAAGTATCCTGAACTGAAATTGAAACAATTTCTGGGCGACAAGGCACTAACCGCACGCAATGGCACTAATCCCTCACCGGGGGACATACGCCAGATACTCACCGAGTACTGCATTCTGCCACTCGGCTCGGAGGCCATACATAACTGCACGCCATTGATACGATCCATCTTGCTGGCCGGTCCACGGGGATCTGGTAAAAAGGCCCTGCTCTATGCAATTTGCTCGGAGGTTGGCGCCGTTTTGTTTGATTTAACACCTGCCAATATTGTCGGCAAATATCCGGGAAAATCTGGTCTAATCATGCTCATACATTTGGTGATAAAGGTCTCCAGGCTTTTACAGCCGGCGGTTATTTACATGGGCGATGCAGAGCGTCCTTTCATGAAAAAAATACCCAAAACGGATCGAACGGATCCCAAGCGTTTAAAAAAGGATTTGCCCAAGATGATTAAGAATATTGCGCCTGAGGATCGGGTCATTTTCGTTGGTACCTCCAGTTTACCCTGGGAGGCGGATCAGAAACTGTTGCAGTCGGTATACAATCGTTTCATTTATATTCCGCGTCCAGACTACGGCGCCATGTCACATGCCTGGAAAACGCTGCTGCAGTGGGTATTATGTATAGTGATTCTTGCTTAGAGGTCTTATTCTTGAGGATCCTTATTTATAGTGAGTACTCTGGCGGTATCTCCAACTTGGACACCAGTGCAATGGCAAAAATATCCGATGGTTATACCATTGGCGCCGTTGATGCTTGTCTTCGAGAGGTGATGACCTGCAAGCGCAAGCTGCAGTTGCGCTCCCAGCCTTTAACAAATGCGGAGCTTATAAATGTACTTTGGTGGGTATAGGGGCTGCTCCTTCAGCTATGCTGAGTGCATTCATATTCATTAATTGCAGTACGCGTGATCCCGTCTATCGCGAGGAAGAGGAAGCTTTCGAATCATGGTGGTCAAAGACTCCACTTGGTCGTCGTCGTCAACGCTTCCTGGAGCTGGAAGATGAGCGGCTACTTGAGGAGCAGGCACAGCAGGCCAAGCAGGGAAATGGCAACAAAAAGAAAGGATTGAATTAGGCAATAAGTTTGTAAGGTTTCCATTACTAGTTAAGCTTATAAATAAAGTCCTTATTGCCGCATTTGCAGTGAAGCTCATTGACAGCCAGTTTAAGAGTCTCGTGCTCATCCAGCAGCTGCTGCAGCTCCTTTAGTTTGCCACGCAGTAATTCCTGCTGATCTCCAACACACCACAGCAGGCTAATATGAAACGAGGGCGACTCATAAAATTGTGGCAACCGATAGTCGCGCATAACTAAATCAACCGGCCCCAGAAGTGCCGTCATTTTAGCCGCAAACGCCGCATCCAACTGTACGGCCAGGAAAGTGCGCGTGCGCTCCTCATTTGTATAGACTTGGAGCTAAGTTGGGCATACATAATAAATACATATGATTTATAAAAAACTTTGGACGGTACATACCAAATTCAAGGTGCCGCTGAACCTATAAGAAATCAAACATTTATTATAATACACACAATAATCTGAACAATAAAAATATAAGCAATAAATGGACTCAAATGAACAAATGAAACAAACGAATGACGAGTAATATTATTCATTACAGAACCTATATACCATTGCAGCAATGTTTTTTTTTTAAATAAAAAACTAAATTTTCGTCTGATTGTTCCTATGGGATCTATATAATAATGTGGTCCGATATTGATCAAATTATAAGAAACTATATGAAGTATAATAAAACTCGGAATTGTCGAATTCTGATCTAATAAATGTATAAACAAAAAAGTTTTCCATAAAAAAAAACTGATTTCTTACCCGATTGTTCCTATGTCAGCTATATGATATAATGGCCCGATTTTCACAAAATTTGTTCACATTGTATAAAATCCCCAGAGATTCGGTTTTGGTGAATTTGGTAAGGATATCTTTATAAACAAAAAACATAGTTTATGACCGAAGGATCTGTGCCATGTTTCATCACGATGGCTCTAAATCTGAGATACTAGTTTGCATAGAAACAGACAGACAGACGGACATCGGTATATCGACTCGGCTAGTGATGCTGATCAAGAATAAATATACTTTGTTGGAAAAGTCTCCCTCATTGCATTACACATTTCATGACAAAATTATAATACCCTTTGCAAGGATACAAAAAACAACAGAACTAACTAAACAAAGGAGCGAACTTATTCCTTTATAAATGGACGAGAATGAATTCTACAAACGAACGAACTACATTATAAATTGAACGACTGATTTGTAGTCCTTCATAAATGTACGACAAACAAGAACAAAACATAAGGACCACATCGATCGACTATTTAAAACTAAACAACTGAACTTATTGCTTTAATGTAAGGAGCATTACTTACCCAACACTACTGAGCAGCGCCTGTTGAAGCGAACGTGCAAATTCATCAATTTGATGGTATTGTAGGACAACAGTTTTGCTTAAACTTAAATGCAATGATTCATTCGCCTCTAGTTCAACGAGTGGTGCAAGCCTTTCAATTGCTTCCAACTGAAACTCCTCCAGCTGCTCGGCACAGGCTAGAGCAGGCACATAAACATAGGTTGCCCAATTGCCACGCTCGTGCTTGAAGCTGCGAATGCGGCCACCATGCAATGCAGGATTATCTGTATTTTCCTCCTCCTCATGCTCATCATCGTCCTGCCGCTCATTTTTGGGCATCTTGGCGCCCAGCAAAGAGGCAGCTGTGGGTAACCCCGGTCTAACGGGCTTAAAATGTAGGAATAATAGTATATTTACAGAAATTTAAATTACCTTTTGCGAATGACCGGCGCGGAAGCTAAATCCTCTACTTCGTCACCCTCTGAACTTGAGGTGCTGCCGTAATCCACAAGCGCCATCATATTTAAGAATTTTGTATTGCTCAAGTGGTTTTAAATTTTCTTATTTTCAAGCAAAATCAAGCACCGAGATACACATTTTCATGATGCACCACTACAAGGTGCTGTCTTACGAGCTGGTTCCTCTCAGCTTTGAGGTACCAAGCGTTAGTTGTGAAGCTTTGTAGTGGTTCTTGATGCGATGGAGTCTGCTGTCTTTCGCACTCACAAAACCATACAAAGTCAACCAATCGTCGAAGGATATCTGTTTTGGACTCATACGTTCTTATCAACAGGTAGTAGAAACATTTAGAAGTAGCAAAAATATCTTTGACAAAATTATTTGCAGTCATACGACAGAATTACTTGTCACAGATATGATGTCGATAAATGGTATTAATGGCTATACGTTATATGGCCTCATTGTCAATTTTTTTTTGCCGATTTTGATTAATGTAACCAGCAAATTTTTGTAGATTGATATTTAATACTGGCAATATATCCAAAGCCAAGCTGGTTGTACAGAGATATATCACTAATTGAAACAAACTAATCATTGTCACCGATATTTGTCATTGATATTCCATGGTCAAATTCGCAGTATTCACTGCGACTGCAAAATAGCAGTATCGCCCATCGCCACAGGTACCAGGCAATACCGCATGACACCTTGTATAATTTCACAATTCTCATATAATTTGATAGTGGAGAGTGACCAGATGTCTGTTACAAAATCGATTATTAACAGATGTTTTGATTTTGGATTCTTTTAATTTTTATTTAAATGCATATTGGCGGTGATCGCCAATAGGAAACATAAATCGCAGTTAAATATTATGCAGTGACGTTGAACAGAAATAATATATCTATAAATTAAAGGTTGGTGTCAGTATTAATGCAGTCAAATAAAATACTCAATTTTTAAGTACGGTATTTAAAAAAAGCCGAAACGGTATTCTTGTGATATATTTTAGTTTTATTATATAGTTTCGCTTTTTTTCCAAACGGTCACGCTGGAATAAGAGTCAATCAAAAAAGTCTCTCCGAGTCGTCCGGCACATTTTGGCACTAGCTTTAATTTTTTTAAAATAATTTTTTCTACAATGCAAGTACATGTGCATTGCTGAACAAACCATAACGAGTATAAAAAGCCACCAAAATAAATCAAAATGCAATTAGGCTCAAAGCTACATGTCTACAAGGGCGAATGGGGGCTGCCCACCATTGATTTCGAGTGTATGCGTGCCTTGGTAAGTTTAGTTGCATCATAATCAGCAACTCCTACTATCAGCGGTATCAAAGAATATTAATCAAAGTGTTGTCATTTTGGCTTATTTACGAAAACAGTGTCTGCTCCGCTTCACCCGCTGCCCTATGGACATTGAAACAAACACAAATCCATTGCGGTCAGGTGGCGGAAAGTTGCCCTATCTACAGATTGGCAATAACAAATTTATTGGGTATAAGGAGATCAAACGCGTGCTGGATCTTGAGGTGAGTGGCACGTGAATAAAACAAACATACGTAGCCGGGTGAATAAACCTGTTGGCTATTTATAGGACTCGCGATAGCTCTTTATTCTGCATTGTTCCACTTGAACGAGAGCAAAAGATTCATTTGCTGTTTTTTGTCTTTCAGGGTTATCCGGTGGATGCGCATTTAAATACGAAACAGAAGCACCTGTCCACCTCATATTCGAATTGGGTATTTACGCAACTGCATGCCTACTATCATTACTTTTTATATGGTGATCCCCACAACTATGATACGACCACACGTGGATTGTACGCCAAGCGAACGCCATTCCCATTCAATTTCTACTATCCATCAACGTATCAGCGCGAGGCATGCGATGTGGTGCAAGTACTGGGTGGCTTCGATATAAACGACAAGCTGGAAAAGCATGACGGCGACTATGTAAGTGGTAAAGCTGAAATTGTCGATAGTGTCAATGTTTTGTTTTTGAGCCATTAACTCGATATTATCAATATAAGTCAACCAAATGTTTTTCATGAAAAGAAAATCTCAATTTCTACCAATTGCATACATATCTAGCTCTAAAGCTGAGTTGACTTATTTGCATAACAACAAATAAACGGACAAGGCTAGATCGCTCCTGAAACAATCTTGAACATTTTGTGAAAAAATTATAAAATTATTATATCAGCGGACCTTTTCAAAATTTATTCAGCTATGTTGATTACGAATGTAGTTGATACTATCGATAGTCTATCATTATCGACTGGCGGTACCTTTCAAACTCTAGAACTTTGATTAATTATTCTATTTTTCAGCTGGTCGCCAATGCTAAGAAGTGCGTCAATCTGCTCTCACGTAAGCTGGGACGCAAGGTTTGGTTCTTTGGTGACACATTCAGCGAACTGGATGCCATTGTGTACAGTTATTTGGCCATTATCTACAAAATTACACTGCCAAATAATCCACTGCAGAGTCACATAAAAGGATGTCAAAATCTTGTGAATTTCATCAATCGCATCACAAAGGATATCTTCCGCAACGAATGTTATAGCTCTATCAAACTAACAAAAGGTTCTATCCACTCGGACAGCACATTAACGCCGACGGAGCGCAAGTTTATGGAAACTGATTTAAATACAAAAATAGTTGCCGGCGTGGGCGCATTACTGGCAATGGCCGCATTTGCAGCTTGGCGTGGCATTTACACCCAGGTAAACATGCGTTTAGTTTAAGAAATACGTTATTAACAGACGGAAGTTGGAAAAAACAGTAGTCTGTATTTCAAATTTGGTCAATCTACCTGAACAGGTGTTTGAGAGATACATTTTCTTCATTTGTGCTTGTCAAATCTGTGAAGGAGCTCAACATTAGCCTTTATACCAAATTTGGTGATTTTACCTATACAGGTGTGGGAGATATAGATTTTGCTCCTTTGAGGGGATGGGAGTGGGGGTGGCAAAAAATGTTTGATGCAGATTTTTCAAGGAGGTCAACATCAGTCTGTATGTCAAATTTGGCGACTCTAGCTTCAAAAAAACTTTTTAAGTTTAGGTTTCCGCCAAATTGCGGGGTGGGAGGTAGGGGGTCGATCTTGACACTATAAATCGAGGGTATACCCCAACATGTGTACCAAGTTTGGTTGCTCTAACTTCAGATCATACTGACAGATGGACAGACGGACCTTTCACAAACCCAATATACCCTTTTTAAAACAAATGTTGTTCAAAACAAGTATAAAGATTGATGTGTCACAGACACCCGGACATTGCAAAGCTATCTATGAAAATTTGCCCTAACAAGTCAATGTAATTTTCCCTCTTGGCTTGCCTTTTTATGTAAGCAAACATCTATATAAGTTAACAATAATGATGTTGTGCTCAAAATGATATAGTGTTTAGTTATTGTACGGAAGAAATCGCATCATTAAATGAATAAATAAATAAATATTTTTGCAATTTTCCCTAAAATGCCTCCAAGCCTTTTTTTAGGTTAGCCTATTTATTTAAGCAAATTTACTCATTCCAACAGAAAGGGCTTTAATTACTGCGCAGTTCTAGATTGACGTTTTTGTAATAAGTATCTCTGAACCAAAAATTGAAATTAAACTTTTCCTTTTCATCTATTTTTGCAGTTAACACGCTCGTCAACGGATTACGATGGCATCGATTATGACGACGATGAGCTGGAGGAAGTATTGGAGTAGTTGCTGCTCTGTACATTTACAGATCGAGTAATCTATGTATATTTAGAAAATGTAAAAAAAATGGAAAAACGGGCGGTCAGTTTGTAAACTGCGGCACAGAAAAAAATGTCCAAAGCAACTCAAAGACACTCATATATGTATATACAATTTGATGCTAATATTGCGCCCCATTTGCCATTTGTTTTTAAACTATTTACCTAATGTGAAATTTAATGTTAAAAAGAAGAAGCAGCAACCAAAGCGTAATAAAACGTGCAACTGACGCTGCTATCGTTATTTGTAATTAATTTGACTTCACCAGTAATTTGAATGAAATATTTATGGAAAAATTTATACTGTTTTCTGAGATTTTACTCTTAAAAGTCACTTCTCCCGAAAATATTGTGTGTCTGTGCTTAACTCTAGTTTTATAAGTGTTTTTTGCTTGACTATAATAATATTTATTAAAAAACTAAGCTTAAAATTACATTTTGACATTGATTCAAAGAGGAAACGAAAATCAAGCAATGGGTTACATCAGTAATTGAAATTGAATCGGGCCTGTTCCCATTTCCGAGTACTACTAGCCATACCGATTATTATTTCCGTTTTTAAATAAATAGCAACCGTTTTTCCATTTGGCAGTTAGGTCCGAATAGTTTACATTCCTTCTGAACAAGGGCAAAATCTCTACTTTTGTTTTTCAAGATTCAAAGCCTCTTTAACAATTTCGATCACAAATGATTTGATCCGAGGCGGATATGGGAACGGCCCTAAATATAATAATAGTTAGATAATATGTAAGCCGTAATGGAATATCTAAATGAGTGTCATTCCTGGCATTCATATCTTGAGCGCATCTTGTAATTTTCGCCGTGCCACGCCCACACGATCCTCCTGCTTGCGTATGTCATCTTCCGAGATGATTACTGCATGCATTAGTGGCTGTTCGGGATTCATGAATGCCATGGCATTTTTAGTCAATTCAGCCTTGGTCGAGCTCTGGCCGTGCACGCCAGCATTGAGCATATGCAGCGCCGTGGCCACCGATTGCAATACAGTCTGTTCGTTAACATTGGGACCCACAGTTCGTATGGTTTTTGGCAGTGTTATGTCGTCCAGCTCCTCGCCGTTGTCATGGCACGCACGCAACCGCTCCAAACGCTTCTCCCAGAACAGTTGCTTGGGCTTCTCCTGGCCACCGTGTTTGGCATCGTGCTTAACCTTGCTGGGTTCATGATTGCGCACCACCGTCACCGGCTGCTTGAATATGGAGGCTGTCTGTCGTATGGGCGGCACCAGAGAGACGTCTGTGCGTAGAGCGCGACTGCAAAAGCAACCATAAAATGTATTTAAACATATATATAAAATAAACCAAGAAAATATAGCAGTGTAAATTCTTTTTGTAGAATTTTGCTTGATCATGTATGTATGTACATGTCAATCAAGGCCCGTTTTCTCATGTTCCTGTTAAAGCTGCCTTCGGTTCTTTTTATACCCTAGTTTTGATAGAGCTTCATTTTGTTTTTTTTCTTAATGGAATTTGTATCTGCCTGGAAGTTTTAGTTTCACAGTCTAATTTAGAAACATTGAAAAATGTGGATCTTTTTTCTTGAATTATGATAGTATATTTAGCTCAAGCCACAATGGTGGTTGGCGGTTCTCAAGACCGAGATCTGTAAATTGCTAGCCATCTAGCGTATATATCTATATTTCGCTGTCCTAGATCAATTCAATAAGCAATTCTTAGCCTACACTCAAGCTTTAGCACTTTACCTAACCTAACAATTCCATTTTTATACTTTCAGAACCGCCTTAACCAAGGCACATATGAAAATGTTTGCAAATAAATACTAAGCATTTGACAGTTAAATATGAAATAGGTTGCTTTGCAAACGGTTTTTACAAATCATTTCCATGTAGATGAGAAAACGAATCTCTATTTATTTATCTATAATTCATATTTATACTATAGGTGTCAACGCGACTGAACTTTGTTAGTCAGGAACAACTTTGTTGAGAAAACGGCACTGAAAATATATGAAGTAACAAACAAGCAACACGTAAGAAAAATAGATGAACATGCAACTTATTTGAAGAGAACTATGAGAGAAAAAACAAAGTTACGGCAATACATTAGAATAAGGCCAAATGTTGTTGACAATTTTAGGCTACGAATTTTTGGGGTTAGAGTAACAAAACTAAGTAGTCAGGCGCATGCAACAGCTCGTGGAGCCAAGGACAATTCGACTTGGCTCTACCTGAATTCAAATTGTTGTTGTTGTTGTTGGCGCAGATTAGCTGCGGCCGCCGCAGTTGTTGTTGTTGTCATTGTTGTTGTTGCTGCTGCTGATGGTGATGCCGATGCTGCTGCTGTTATTGACGTCGCAATGTACCCGCTGCTGTTGTTGTTGCTGTTCGAGCTTAGAGTTTGAGCCCTGCTATATTTACGTTTGAGCGCATTGACTGAGTTGCCACCTGGGCCAGCATTGCCGATAATGGCGCCAGCCGCATTGCAACGATAGAGCGATATGGATGGCGAGGGCATTTGCCTTTGCAGTTGCATTTTGCCGGTTTGAAAATCAAAGTTACTTATGTCAAACATCTCGGCGTTTAATTGACGTGCTAGCTGTGGTTTGCTTTCGATTCTTTTGCCTGTAGGGCTGTTCACATCCAAGGGGTATGGGGCAGGTATGGTGGGGTGTGTTTGTGTACGAGTTTGTGGGTGTGTGTGTGTGTGTGTGTGGCAGATGTAATAACAAAATAGTAAGTGAGTAAAACGTATTCGTTATCGCACGTGCATTCGCAGTGTGTGTTTGTGTGGGTGTATATTACTGTTAACGTTAGTTGAAAGGCTCCTCCTTCACCGTGTACCTGATTGCTTAAAGTTCACCCGAGTAATTTTTTGGGTTACCTGTAGTAGAAAACATCAACGCCCGAGTTGCAGGCCGATTTTCTATGAACTTCCTCGCGCTGCCAGCCTTTTGGTAGTGCGCTGCAATCAACGCGTTTTCGTTCGATTGTAATGCTCGGATTCATTTGCATGCTCCAGATTTCGAAATATTTTTATCCCCTATTATTTATATTTCCTACTCTTTTGTTTTTTTGTATTTTTGTTTTAGCAGCTGCGTCTTAATATACGATACTTTTTTGCTTAGTGATGGATGCATTCGCAAGAATGATAAGCATTAGAGATTACACGCAACGCGCACTTATCGATAGCTCTATACATTTCGGCTGTAGCCGTGACGTCACATGTCTAAATATTTGGTGCCAAAACCGATGTAAGCAAAATTAATTGCACAGCAGTTTCAATCAACAATAGCAAATCTATAATTTATAAATTCTGTTACGATTGTCAAACGAGATATAATTAATGAAAAACAAGTAAGAACGGCTATCTTCGGCAACATAAAGCGTTTCATTGCTTAATTAAAATTTGGCTTTCTATGTTTATCTGAAGCATTTTAAAATTTATTCCCTTCAACTGCCTGCAGCAAATTTTTATGAGTAAAGCCATAAACAGTTAAATAGTTAAAAATAAATACTAATCAATAAATTTTGGGCCGGTATGGGTACAAATATTGCACATATGGCGTAACCTTATAAATTTGATCAGTCATGCGTAAATATTTAAATAACAGTGCTGCACAATGTCACAAATTTATTAGAAAAGGCGATAAATCGCGTAAAGAAGAAGCACCAGTCGACGACGTAAGTATTTTTGTGACTAAACTAAAAAATTCCACTTGCGTGGTAAAAAGAGCTCAGTTATATCGCAATTAATAATGTAATGAAAGTGCCTGACAGTCGTTGCAACGTTTTACAAAAATTATCATCGACCTTTCAGGCCCACAACCGGGACGGTTTGACATTTTGGGAACACGAAACAAGTGGCAGCTGGAAGCTTTTCAGGCCTACAAAAGAAAAAACGAAACATGTCTTCATCGGCCATATTTGTGTTGGACGTGAAGGGCAAGGTGCTGATCTCCCGTAATTATCGTGGTGACAACATTGACATGGCGGTGATCGATAAATTCATGCCCCTGCTCATGGAACGCGAAGAGGAAGGCTCGTCACGCCCATTCTCCAGACGTCGGAGACGACATTCGCATACATCAAGACGAACAATTTGTACATTGTATCGACGACACCACGCAACAAGAATGTGAATATTGCGCTTGTCTTTGTATTTCTGCACAAAATCGCACAGGTGTTTGTTGAGTACTTCAAGGAGCTAGAGGAGGAGTCCATACGCGATAATTTCGTTATCATATATGAGCTGCTCGATGAGCTGATTGACTTTGGGTATCCACAGACGACGGACTCCAAAATACTCCAAGAGTACATCACGCAGGAGGGTCACAAATTGGAGCTGCAGCCGCGCATACCCGTTGCAGTAACAAATGCCGTCTCGTGGCGCTCCGAAGGCATCAAGTATCGCAAAAATGAGGTGTTCCTCGATGTCATCGAGTCGGTCAATCTGCTGGCCAATGCCAATGGCAATGTGCTGCGAAGTGAAATCGTTGGCGCCATCAAAATGCGCGTCTATCTGTCCGGCATGCCCGAGCTGCGTTTGGGCCTAAACGATAAGGTGCTCTTCGAGAGCACCGGACGCGGCAAATCAAAGTCCGTCGAGCTGGAGGATGTCAAGTTCCATCAGTGTGTACGTCTGTCACGTTTCGAAAATGATCGCACAATCTCGTTCATACCACCCGATGGCGAATTCGAGCTGATGTCGTATCGACTCAACACGCACGTAAGTAAAAAGCTCTCAATTCAAAGACTACGGTTACACGTAGGGTGAAAACCCAGGGTTTTTTTTTCGGGAGAGGAGAAAAGCTAACTCCGCTGGTCGCACACTTTGTAGGCTTGGTTTGTCAAATAAATCTCAACTTAAAAATATTTTATTTTGTTGTGTTACTATAACAATGTGCAAACGTGAAAAATTCTAAAATCACCTTGTGCAATTTCAAGGGCTCCACAAGAATAGACCTCTCACTTTACGATTATCATATTTTAGAAATGAGACAACGCCTAGTTGTGATTAAAATTTTATTTACGATAAAAGGAAAACATTAAATGATACCGACTCTTTTGGCTTCTAGTTTGATCGTCTCATGTTTTCAGAGCAAGATAACTTCTCCACAAATATTTTTCAAAGTCGTACATACATTTGTTTAAAAAAGGACCATATTCTCTTAATAATGATTGTAATTTGGTTAAAAATCAAATTAAAAATTATAACAATAAAACCAGATTAATGGTATATACGCATATACTTATTTTAAAGCCTTTGTTATTTGCTTTAAAATATTTAAGTGCTACTGCGGGTTAGGTATGGAAAGGGGTGAGAGACCCTGATTTTGTTGGTCAATAATAATTTCAAGTATGTAGATATATAATACTTACTATTGAGGAGTTCTTTAACGTACATATTGGACCATTTCAGAAGTTTTTAACATTAAATTGGGTCAAACAACCTCGTGTAAACGCAGTTAAACTTACAGCTTATAATCTAATTGATATATTCGATCTATTGACAGGTGAAACCTCTGATCTGGATTGAATCGGTCATCGAGCGACATGCACACTCGCGTGTGGAGTACATGATTAAGGCAAAATCTCAATTCAAGCGCAGATCGACGGCCAATAATGTGGAAATTGTTATACCCGTGCCAGCAGATGCAGACTCGCCAAAATTTAAAACAACCATTGGCAGCTGCAAGTATGCGCCGGAACAGAATGCCATTATCTGGACGATCAAATCGTTTCCGGGTGGCAAGGAGTATTTAATGCGCGCACACTTTGGCCTGCCCAGTGTGGAGAGTGAGGACAATACAGAGGGTAAGCCGCCAATACAGGTGCGCTTCGAGATACCCTACTTTACAACGTCGGGCATACAAGTGCGCTATCTGAAGATCATTGAAAAGAGCGGCTACCAGGCGCTGCCCTGGGTCCGCTATATCACACAGAATGGCGACTATCAGCTGCGCACCAACTGAGACTCTCCCACATACACACACATTCCAGCCAAGCTTAAGCGAAGATCCTTTTTGTTTCATCTAGTATGAGTTATGAGTAGATAGCTTCACCTTCACAGTGCGTGCCCGAACTATGTGCGTTAAGTCAAAAGTATATTAAAAGGTGTTCCTGCAAACGCTCAGCTTTTCTGCTGCTTAGTAAATTGAGTTTTATTAATTGATACCAAATTGTTAAATATTTTTCTTTTAATCAATATGAAAGTTGTGGGAAATATTATTTATTCAAACACCAAATTCAAAACAGACATTATTGGGCTCATTCAGCAGGAATAATCGCTGACTGATTTTTGTCTATTGTGTCTTCGAAATTTGAAATTTGAATCAAAATTTAATGATTGCGCTGATCAAAAATCAATCATAATAATCATGTGCTGAAAATATTTGTCAACAAAGCAAGCTAAGCTACTTAAAAAGACAAATCAGTCGGCGAAGCAACGAAAATCAGTCAACGAATGGTTAGTTCTGCTGAATTGGCCCAATAATACTGCGTTTAAAACATAATTAGTAATTAAAATACGATTATGCTCATATAGTTCAATCGATTCAATTTGACTTTTGCGCATCTATAGTTTATAATCTATCAATAAATCAAATTCAGTTTACTTTTTTGCAGGAATACCGGTATTATAATTATGTATTGTTTTTCTGCGTATTGATTGTATTTGTATGTAAATCAAATTAATAAATTTTAAAACATTTTCCCAAAACTATTTATAACTAAGTTTACACAAGCTAAATGCTGGGATCATTGAATATTTTCTAAAAATTTGGTAACTATTTAAAGCGGCTGATAAAAATTCAAAAAATTTATATGTATTGCATGTTTCCAAATCCGATTACTTTTCTTTTTTTAAGTCGTATCCAAATAGTTTTCATTCCAAAGCAACACTTTTCGGAAGCTAACAATTTAAATTTCGCATAATTTCACTGGGATGGGAAATGGGATTAGGCCCCATTAACAAAATTTGGCTAGGTATGCCTGTATATAAAATAAATTGATCCAGTATTTAACCTGCGTTTACGGTTTGTCTTATTATTTAGCAATGACAAACGGTTTGGCTTTTGGCTTGGCCCAAAAAGCCACACAAAACAAAATATTGCTTAAACTTAATAAATGCACATTTGATTGAGTCTCTCCGGTAAAGTATTGTAGATTTAAATGCGTCGCGTTTCCACTTTTACTGCTTGAAGCTTTTTAGTGGGTAGAATTGCTTATGGGCCTCGATGTGCTGCTCCAGCTCGCGTTGCTGCTGCTGCAGCTGCTCGGGCATTTTATCATAAACACCCTCGAACATCTCGCGCCAATTGGGCTTCAGCTTCTTCTCCGAAACGGCAATTTGCTTAAGCACCTGCTTGCGTACATTTCCAACGAAATCGGTTTCTTCTTGCTCATTAAACCAGCCCTTGTGAACCATGTAGCTCTTGAGCTTGGATATGGGATGCTCCAGTGTGTTCCACACTTCGATTTCCTCCGCTGAGCGATAGGCCGTGCTATCATCCGAGGTGGAGTGATGTCCCACACGATATGCCAGCGCCTCAAACACAATGGGCTTATTCTCGCGCAGCACATACTCTCGCGCCTTCTTCATGGCATTGTAGACGGCAAAGACATCAGTCCCATCGACACGTATGGTAGCGATACCATAGCCCATGGGGCCACGTCCGGCAATGCCGTCGCCTCTATATTGCTCATTGGAGGGTGTCGATATGGCAAAGCCATTATTGCGGCTAGAAAATAAAAATGGTAAGTAATCTTTTCTAGCCCTGTGGTAGCTAATAAGTACCAGAACAGTATGACTGGACACTCAAGCGTGGCAGCAAAATTAAATGCGGCATGGGCATCGCCTTCAGAAGCGGCGCCCTCGCCAAAGTAACAAACAACGCAGGCATCGTTGTTGGGTTGACGCTTCAGGGCGTAGGCGGCACCCACGGCCTGAGGTATTTGGGTGGCTACACAGAGAAGAGACATGGTTAAAGTTTAACTTTGATCCTGAAGCTAAAGAAACACTTGATGCTTACACAGTGGACTAGAGATGGTGACGAAGTTAAGCTCCTTGGAACCATAGTGCACAGGCATTTGCTTGCCGCGTCCAAGGTCGTCGATGTTGCCATAGCATTGATCAATAAACTGATCGATGCGGAAGCCACGCCAGACCAGCACACCTGCCTCGCGATACTGGCCGTAGATAATGTCGCGCATTTCCAAGGCAGCGGCACTGCCAATGTGCGATGCCTCCTCGCCAAAGTTGGTCATGTAGAAGGAGATTCGTCCCTGTCGCTGCGATTCATACAATATTTTGTCCATTGTCGATAACAGCAGCATATCGCGAAACATTTTCTCGACTACCTCCTGGCTCAATTGCGGATCCTCATTCTCATTGAGTATGTAACCATCGCGATCCATTACGCGGTAAATGGGAATGGGTGCATAATCCTCGGGCACGGTTAGCTTTAGACTGTTCACAAATGGTGCATCCCGAGCGCCTGGAAACACGGAACGCTCATCTACTGCCTTTCCACTGGAACTGTAGCTGCGTTGTGCGCTCGCTGCGACAAGCTGATCATACAAAAACAATAACAACGACAACACATAACTTATTGGAAGCACGAGTATTTTAGATATTTTCTAATTGGAATACAAACCATTTTGATATTCTGTCTCGTCGCGCTTGCAACATTTAACAATTTAACTGATTTGCGCAGGAATGACATGTTTACGAATGAATAAAGAAGAGAAACAGCAACAGGAACTACCAACAGGAAAGTGCGTACTTTTTATATGCTATTGCTGCGTGTTCTCTTTACCTTCCTTCAATCAGCTGTATTACGCAACAAGTTGGACTAGAAATGACAATTTAGCTTTTATCCCGTCAATATTTATTTTTAAAAGTTTATTTAATAAGAGGAAGAAGTGGTAATTCTGGCTTTTTGAATGTATTTGTGAATAACTGGTATTTTTGAATGAAAATCGAATTATAAACTTCTTGTGGCGATAAGAGATTCAAGGATTTTGCGGCTTTTACGATTCGTTTGTTATCTAATTGTATTTAGCAAGGTCATTAAATCAGAAAATTAATAATGACGTAGTCGAATTAGAAACTAAAATGGATTTATTGTGATTAAATTAATATTTACGACCAGGAATAGATATGATAGATTTTGCGCGTGATGGTAAAAAAAATGTAGCGTTTATTGCTTCTCCCGCTAAAAGATTTACTTATCGTAGGCTGACAACACTAAGACTGGCTAAGCTTGGTATGCAGCATATGTACATATAACCTTTGCTTCATACAAAGTCCAATTTCAATGCTTATAATGTTACAGAGTGTTCTAATATACAACAATTAATTATGAACTTATTATAATCTGCGTATAAGAACTGCAGGAAAATAGTTTAGGTTTCTAAAGTTTGCTGGTACATTAATTTTGTTTTCCTAGCCTCTTTTGTGATCAGCATACTTCGCTTAAAGTGTTGGTAAACATTTCAAAATGGCAGCAGGGCAGGCCAATGAGGCACAATTCTGGCAGGCGATTGCAATATTAATAAAAAATTATCACGCCTTGAATAAAAAGATATTCGAGGTGCTAATTACACAGGTGCAAAAGCAACAGCATGGAAATTTGTTTGACTCCAATGAGGATGAGCTGGAGCAGCAGCTGCAAGCAGATGCTGAGGCGAGAACATGTGAAGGTTTTAGGATCAGCTTCAAGTTGTTGACCAAGAAGCTGGCAACAAATATTTTGGCCAACGGAATTGTGGGTGAGGCATTTATAAATTGAACGTTCATGATATGATTAGAAACTAAATTTCCAGATTTTGGAAAGCAAAGCTATCAATGTCACTTTGTGGGCGAAGAAGGTTTCGACGATTTCGCCGTTCATTTGAGCGGGGGTCAGCTGGAAGTTTCAATACTGAAGGAGCCGATAGAATTGGAGTCAAAGCAAAGCTCTCGCTGGGCGGAGTTTGTCTTGAAGCCAAAGCTGTGGAGCTGGTCACAAAGTACACGCGATGGAGGCGCACAGAAGTCATTAAGTTTGCTGGACGTGGAAAAGTACAATGATCTGTACAAAAATCTTAAGCAAAAGCACGCACAGCGTCTACTGGAACTTTGGCAAACAGCAAACGAATCCACAGATCCGTTGAAGTTTATATACGAAGATTTGGCGATTGCTGCGTACCTTATCACATTGTGGAGCTGCACACAAACGGAGCCAACTGCATTTGCCGACTTGGGCTGCGGTAATGGACTGCTGGTGCACGTGCTCAATGCGGAGGGATACAAAGGGTACGGTTACGATATTCGGAGACGTAAACTTTGGTCCCTATATCCAGAACACACCAATGCCAGCCTCATTGAGCAAACTGTCGAACCAAACAGTTTTCGTTTGGACTTTGCTGGAATCGACTGGCTAATAGGCAACCATTCCGATGAGCTGTCGCCCTGGTTGCCCGTGCTGGCGGCACGTTTCAATACGAGCTTTTTTCTACTCCCCTGCTGTCCGTTTGAGCTATCCGGCGCCAAGTTTCAGCGCCGCAATACTAAAATAAGCGCCTATCAAGATTTTGTGCACTACGCTCGACAACTTTCCAATCGGTGCGGATTTGAAACACTACAGGATCGCTTAAAGATACCCAGCACAAAGCGGTTAGCTTTGATTGGCCTGAAGCATACGGCACAGCCGGCTCAAAGCTTGGAGCATTTTATACAGCAAGAGCTGCAAAAGCACAAAACAGTCGAGCAAAATTCGGCGAACCCAGTGAAACTGCGTGAGAAAACTGAAAGCGTCAGAAACTGTACGCAAGTGGAGAAAAGCATTCTGGATTCGCTGGTATTGAAAATCTTTGGCATGTTGCTGGGCAATACTGACAATACAAATGATAATGATGACACTTGGCTGCCAGGAAGACAACAGACAATGCGTCAGATTGCAGAGGGACTTACCAAAGCGGAGCTAAGTGGCATCAAGTCTGAGTGTGGTGGCATCAAAACCCTGCTCAGAAATAAGCATGAAGTATTTGAGTTTTGCGGCAACGATCTAATTGGTATACGTATGCCCAAGGCCACAGCTACAATTTCAACATCTAACAAATTATTGACGACTAAGAAACGTCCTTGTTTCTTTAAGCTGCACCATCCCCAGGGCTGCCCGTTAAACGAGACTGAGTGCTCATTTATACATTAGTTGCTATTTTTTTAATGTACCTGAGCATTTGTCATTTAGAAATGGTCAAATAAAACCAAACAAATTAAACTTGATTCAAGAAACTATTCTGAATTAAATAAGAAGCAAAAAATTAAATTTTTAGCAATCTTAGCGTTCCGTTTTCGTAGCACTAAGATAATTTTGACAAAGTATGAGATTTGAAGTAGATAATTCGGCCAACGTGCTAACCAAAGCCGAGAAGCCTGAAAACTGCAATGGGTATATACTAGAAGCTATCGGCGTAAACTAAGGTAATACAATTAATCGAATAAACTACAATTATATCATTCATTTCATTTGAAACTAAGAACAAGCTGAAAAAAGTTACCTAACATGTGCCAAGGATATATGCACATGTAGAAAAGTTTTTCATACAAAACATATTTTCTGATCAATTGCTCTTATGATCTAAGTTTGTGATCAGATTATACCCTTTTTATAGTCTTTAGCTTTACATCACATATGCTTGTATTTCTGTCTTATTTAAGATGCATCATATATAATTATATATTTACAATAAGAACGCCTTTCCGCTTTCTGGTTTTAAGGTTTTATTAACAGTAACTCTTAGTTTCGAGGGGTACAAATAAGTGATCAAAACAAGGATTGTACACAAGGTGTACACTTATCTAATTTAAACATTATTAAGGTCAAGTGAATTTATAGCTAATTTAGTCACAGCTTAGACTAAGAAGCTTTCAAATATTTTTGTAATGACACTGGCATCAAGAGATTAGAGCTAATAATTTTCCTCCATTTATAATACTGTGTGTAATTTTCGAGAAATATGTTGTGAGTCTCGGTATCCTCCAGGGATGCATCCAAACATAGCTGTTCTCGAGTCTTCAGCAAGTGCAAAGCGATTGCTAGCAGCATTTTGATATAGGTCGGATCCACATCCAAATAGTCAGTACTAAAACTAAAATTTCATATGTAGTAAGTATTCCCTTTCTCATTGCTGTCAACTTACAAATTCTCTATGTAACGATTCATAATTTTTTCGAACAATACTGAAGATTTTAACATCAAATTTTTCGTGGTAAATATGTTCATATTCGGTGTAAAAGTATTCAGAGTTGTACAACACAAAAATAATATCACTAGCATGGTTTAAGAAACCTACAAATTAAATTTGTTTGATTAGTTTAAACGATAAGTAAAGAGACAATGCTTATAGTATATGTATAGTTGTAGCAATTGTAAACCAACAAACCATTCAATGTAAGAAACTCAACGAAATTGAGTACGCCAGATATACGTAGCTCGTGTGTTTCTGAAAAATGCATTGTTGCGTAACTGCTGTACGTGCCATATAAGATTGCTAGATCTCGCTGATTAACTGTAAATATTAAGAATATCATGATTTTTAAGTTTGTTTTAAACGTTAATATTATTATGTGTTTGTTATATGTATAAGGTGTATTTGGATTGATTGAGGATTGATAAATTCGTGATTCAGGCACAACACAGATCACAACGACTAAGTTTTTTTTTTTTAGGTATCGCTGAATTACGTAGCTTTAAGATATTGACAAACACAATAATCTAAACATGTAACGGGTATAATTTTTAAAGTTTAAAGTGTTAAATACCTTCGCTCTCTGATTCCTTGGCACGTATCTCACTCTTAATACATAATATGAATGTTTTATATTGTCTATAAAGTTCGGCATATTCAGCGTGACATTTCGAGCACTCGCCAAGCTCTTGGGTTATTTCCTCATCCTGCTCGCAGAAAGCACAATATATGCCTTGACGGTTATTCTAAAATTGAATTGGCAATATGATTGGCATGCACTAATATAATTTTATTTCTTACGGTTAGTTTCCTCAACTCTGGGGTGGTACACTCCTCGCACTTGCACGTAATGCCCAAGTCTTGGAAAAATGCACGACGCTCAGTGCGACTTGTATTCAATTGGTCGACCGAATAACGATTTACAGTGAGTTCTGTATTAGGTTTTATATTCATCGTTGTTGTGCCTATATATGTTGCACCAATTACAGATCTGTGAAGCTCGTTAATTAATTGATGAATGGTTATATACTCAATGTATCAATATACCTGATATCAACGTTAGCCATACAAGAATGGTTAAAGTCATTTAATGTGGCACCAATGGACATTTTCTCCTGGCGTCGAAAATCACCGTGGCAAAAATAGTCATCAAGATACTTATGAAAATACTTAGCAATGTTTGATAGAAGCTCGCAACGCTTTGAAGTATTCAACTTCAGAAGTAATTGCTTAATACACTCAGAGGAAGGCATTTCTATGTCAAGCAAATCGCAAGCTGATTGTATCTTAACGTTTCTTAAGCATAAAAAAAGTATCTTACTAATATATTCAGACATTGGACTGCCCTGACGCGTGTTGGTTTGAACTGTATTGTGTTTGTGAAATCCAGAATACTTGGTCGCTAAAATACGTTCCTGCAGCGTGTTAAAGCAATTTACAAAATCCGAGTGAGCATTGATGGAGTAATAATTAAATGCATTTTCGTTCATGCGTGGCTCTAGAGCGACCTGGTATTCAGAATCATCAACGCTCTCAGGAACACTCCTCGGATATTGCAGCTGACTTCGTTGAGCACTCAGTGTAATATGCACACTCAGGCGCATGAACAGTGCTGCAATCAGTTTAATGCTATCATCTTTCGTCAGTTCAAGTTGGTCGAAAAATTGTTCCATCATGGTTGTATCATTGTAAACAAAAATAGCCAGACGAAAGGAGCTGGTTGTCAACTGACGCCACTTTTCCACCGTTAACTGTTTGCTGTTGGGCTGGCTAGACAGGAATTCTCCGACAATGGTGTTGCGGCGTGTTTTGTCTGCCTTTGAATACTCAACTGTAATACTCCACGCGCTACTCGCATCTCGAATTGGTCTGCGGAACAAAACGAAACATAATTGTGTTCAATTAGAAATTACATTAATACGCACCCATAGATATGTGTGTAGTTAAATATAGCTGCTTGCAAATATTCAGCTGCGTTTGAAAATAGTCTAAACAATAGTGTCGCGTCCAGCATATGTATCAAGCCAATCTTGTAGCCGTAACATTCATTCTTGTGCTCCTCCCGATCGGACTCAATGCATGCCGCAGAACAGTAAGTCTTGTAGCGGCAATTGATGCACGTGTACAGATGTGCCCGGTAATCCCCACATAACTCGCAATTCACAAGCGGTGCGCTGAATTGAAAGAATTGAGGATCTTCTGAAACAATGACTTTTCCTTTGGCTATGGGACCACGTGCGAATACTCCAACACGGCTTTTTGTCTCTAAGCTATGTGTAAGAAATAATGTAATTGATTAAGTTTCAATGAGACTTTAGACACATGGATTTCGTCACAAATATCTTTGACCCATAAAGTAAATACAGGACGATGAGCTGATTTGATTTCGGACATTTCCATGGTTGTTGTTTTGGATATGTAACTTAGGTAAACTCACACATTATCACTGGCTTTTGAAGTGTTTGATATTTTCTTATCAAACTTAAATCCATTTGACGGAACATTGTAGATACTTTTTTGTGGTTTCACTTCATACTGTATATTATTTGAAGGTTGCCTTATTTCGTCTTCATATTTCTTCAAATACTTCAAAAACGTTTGTAATTCTAGATGGGAACAGCAAATTATAAACATTAACTAACTAGAAATTTTAATTACAACAAAAATTAACTTTTCTATATCATCATTAAATTAAAGATTACTTTATTATTTAATAGGATATCTTAACAATAATAACATCTATAACATCCACATTTTAGGACGCATCAAATTAAATAAGAGGGTATTTATTAATTGAATGTTTTAATAACAATAAAAACAAAGGAAATTTTCTATAATTTTACCCTAGCAGATTGTATTATAATTTTGTCTCGAAATGTGTAGTGGATTGAAGGAAGCGTTTCCGACCCAACAAAGTATATATATTCTGAATCAGCATCAATAGCCGAGTAGATATAGCGGTGTCCGTCTGTTTCTTTGCGAACTAGTCTCTCAGTTTTTAAGCTATCGTAATGAAACTTGACACAGACCCTTCTTTTAACTGCAGGCAGTACATACATATGTACACATGTCGGAACCGGCCTCAGGAATGATCGGGTGAAAAATAAGTTTTTGTATGAACAACTTTTTACTCCCTGTACCCATAAAATGGGTAAAAAGGGGGTACTAAATCTGTGCAAATGTATGTAACAGGCAGAAGGAGACATCTCCGACCCTATAAAGTATATATATTCTTGATCAGTATCAGAAGAGAATTCGATTTGGCCATGTCCGTCTGTCTGTCCGTCCGTATGTATGAACGCAAGGATCTCAGCAACTATAAGAGCTAGAGACACCAAATTTGGAATGTAGGTTCGTGTATAGCGGGAGCAGGTCAAGTTTATTTTAGATTTGAGATATCTCCCCCGTTCCCCCGCAATTCGATAAAAACCGTTTTACAGGAACAATTTTTAAGATATAGCTTTGGAATTTGGCATGTGTAATACTTTAGTCACTCCTAATATACTGTCCAAATTTCAAGTCGTTCGGGTAATAAACACGGAAGTTATTAACGAAAGAAAATTCAGCGCTTCAGCGCAAGGGGAAGAAGAAGCACAGCCACCACTTAAAATGCCTCGCTTGCGCTGCGCTCGAGCTGTCGCTCGTGTGTGTGCGTCTTTTGTGTATGTGTGTGTGTATATGTGTCTGTATGTGTGTGTATATGTGTACGAAGATGCGATTGGAAATTTTTGACCTGGGTACAGGGAGTTTTGTAGTCGGGTTTATATAGCATTCTTACTTTTTGTTTATACAAATATTACATCCAAACTAAGTGAGAGTTTTATTACACTTAAAATAGTTTCCTAAATTTTAATCCAAATCGGACCACATGGCTCCCATAGAAGCAATCAATGCTTCGGCACTACGAAGATAGCCGTTCTTTCTTGTTTTGGATACATTTTATGTTTTCTCTTTTCTTATAATAAAATTATAATATGTACTCTGGGTTCAGGACTGTTCAACTAGAAATATATATGTATATAGTTACCAATGTATAAGTTCCTTTATCATACCTACATTAAAGGCTTGGAGATGACAAATAAATGTAGACGCTTTTTTAAAAGGGCATGCAGATGATATAAATCGATTTATTAATATTGTCGAGATAGTTAAATTATTGTACGGTAGTGCATTAAATTAAAGTATTTATTTTAATGTATTACACACTTGAAAACAATGAATTAATTTAGTACATTTAATTTAGCTTACCATCATCCTTCTCACACAGCAACTTCATTGGAAATTTAACTGAAAAAAGGAAAAAATGCGTTTGCTTAAAAGAAGAAAGCACAGTAATATTTGAGGTACCAAAGAAATATTATATAGTCTGTTAGTGTAAATGAGTTTTCATGATCAACATACATATTTTGTGTGCCTCGCTCAATGCTTTATACATTTAGTGACAAAATAATAAGCAGAAAAATTGTGATAAATATTTACCTAAAACTTCGTCCAATTGTTGCAAATTAAGCTTAGCATCAAGCATTTCCCTCATCAAATATTGGGAGAAACATAGAATGGTCTGTACGAGTATTACACCTTGGATTGTCATTAATTTGGGATCAAACCCCTTATAATATGTCAGGTCGCTTCGCGCTAACTGAAAAAGAACATTATGGCATTGTACATAATTATGTACTAACATTATATATATTTATGTAGCTTCTACTAACAGGATATTTTTGAATTCGAAAAGCGTAGACGCTACGTCCCAATAGTGCATCCAGGAATACAGTGGTATTGGTGGGTGTTCGACAAACTATTTTGTTTAGGAGATGTAGACCCTGAAACAGTTAAATTTATACATAAGTCACAGTACAGTTCAAATACATATTGTAGTGTTACTTACCTCTTGTTGTATCTTGATGTCTCCAGACTTTATGAGCTTAGTGGCAACGCTTAGCAAATTTTCGGAATATTCTACATTGTTTTTAAAAAATGTATTTGACGCCTTCTTAAGTATCAACAGCATTAATTCTGTTTCGCTGAAAAATTAAAAAAATATATATATATGTATATAATCTTTTCCAATTGAACGAATCTTTCATTCTATTTATATGTATGTACATAAATGAGTACTGCCTTCTCCCATCTTAACTTTCTATGAGTAACCGTCATTATTTACTTGATTTTTACCTGGCTTAAAGAAAACATATTAGTGAACAATTTCATTCTGCACAGCGCTTAATACATTTGAAAAGGTTCTAGCTGATTTGCCTTTGCATATCAATGTATGCATGTATGTATACATACATAGATGCAAATTGACATGTCCTGACTGACTGATTGGAAATTAATTGTGTTAATTAGATTTAATTCACATTCAATGCAACTATTTTGCATTTCGATAAGCTTTAAACTAATTTTAAAAACTGTTGATGAAAAATTGCTGCTTTTATGTTTGAAAGATTGCAACATTATCGGGTTCAGGCTAACTGGTTAAATTAAGTTTTTTCATCATATAGATTTCCAACTTAGTTTCTAGGGAGCGGAAAATTGGTCGTATGCTGGCCAGCTCCTTCCTCAAATGCGGTAAATATGAGAATATTAATTCCAAGCAAATGAGAAACGATTTAAAAAGATTTGATTCGGGCATCTCCGACCAATTCAATATGGTTTTGTACATATGCATGCTATACACTTTTCACGGAAGTGAGGAATTTGGTTTTTGTAAAAAAAATTCTGATAGGTGATATATGTATGTACACGCTCGCAGGGTTTGTAACTGTTCTTAGTACTACTACATACATACACACAAATTTACGTATTGACGTATACATATATATGTACATGTGTAAAATGCAAGCCTTTTGTACGTTAATGGCTGCTATATCGTTAAATATGCTAGTTCGATTTTCTTATTTAATACATACATTATATTTTGCGGACACAATACACTACACATAGTTTCAAACTCGTCGCCATAAGGCTCAGGTAAAAAGCTTAATACCATTCCTTCCATTGTTTATAAAATCAACAGCAATTCATTTCAGCGCGGCAGAACTATTAATCAGTGTGACCAAACTATGCGTAGGGAAAATGACCAGACTCATTTCCAAATTAAGTCGACTCTGATTTTCGATTATTTCGATGCTGGCCTGATATTTGCGGACTTTTTGTCAATGTTAAAAAGCGAAAAGCTTTATAAATAAATACAGTAGCGCTACCGTATATTTGTCAAATACAGAAATGAAAATGAATAGATTTCGATTCAAAATGCACACCGGCATTGCTTAAAATTATCGATTATATATTATACATATCGGAGAATCCATTTTTTTATAGTAAGGAAAATAATTTTAAAGAGTACCCATAATGTTAAGTGTTTGTAGTAGCCATAGTACAACGTTTCCCAGCACTGTAATCCTTATTAATAAAAAATTGTACACGATATTGAATTGCATTAAACAATAACAAAATGAAGAGAAAAACAAGTGAAATCTGGTGCTTTTTTCGGGCAGTCGATGACACATATGCTCTGTGCAATATATGCAAGGCCAAGCTGTCTTATAAAACGACAACCACCAATTTAAGTAAACACATGAACCGAATGCATCCCACTGCAAACATCTCGGCGTCAGCACGGGATCGAAAATATAAGGCTCTGCCCCAGTCGCATGATCGCCATAGAGGTAAAGCCAGGAACCCCGCACAGGAATTAATATTACTTAATTTCATAAAGAAGCATCCCGTTTTGCTGCAAAATCCATCGTGGGAAACACGTAATGCATATGAATCGCTTTGGGATCAACTCACATCCGACTTAAATGGCAATGGACCTCCACAAAAAGACGTAGGCACATGGAAAAAGGTGAGGCCTTCATTTCAATTGTGTTATTTTTATAAACAAAAAATATTATTGCTATTTGTATGTAGGCCTTAAAGGACTGGAAACGATTCATAGTCAAGAAGGTGGAAAAGAATGAGATGAACAATATACCCTTAGCAACAGGCCTGAGTTCAGCAGAGGAAACCATAGCTAGCTTATGCCGTTTAAATGAGGATGCCAGTCAACTAATGAATGCATCAGATAATTCGAATGCTACATTCGATATGGATGACGTCGAAGACGTTGTGCCTAAGGAAGAGGATCACAGCGCCCTGCAAGATGCTTCAGGATACGTTTATGAGCCGGACGATTTCAAGGCTGACATTGAAATCGATCCACTTATTTTGCAGGGTGGCAAAAGAGCATCATACGGTGGTAGAGCTATCCAAAAAGAACTCGAGCTAATGGGCAAAAACATTAGTTCAGTTAATGATGCCACGAGTAGTACTCAATTGGCGTTGAATGAGTTTTGCACGCTCTATAAACAAAAATTAATAGAGGACAAGAGGCATCATTCGGTCATGGAGCAATTAATGGCGGAAAAGGTAGAAATAAAGAAAAAGCTTTTGGAAATTGAACAACAAAAGTTGTCATTGAAATGACGAGATGTTAAAGTTACATAACAATTATTAATAAATAAAATAAGTATCTAATTAGACTTAAATTAAGGTAAATGTAGTATTCTCTTTTTCGTATAAAGTTTTTAATTTAAAATGTCACAAATATTAAAGTGAAGAAAATATGTAAAATCAATTAAATTAGTAAGGATAACAACATTGATTGCGACATGCGAGAATAAAGTCAATTGAAAAACAACTTTTGGTTAACAGAACAGGAAGCCCCAACCATAAGCAGGTGATTTGAACATACTTTAGACGGCATATTCTAGGAAACCTACCAAATATGATTTTTTTCTTAGAAAGTTACAGGCTGATATAATAAAAAATGTGTTCCAAGAATCCCGGCCTTATCTTCGAAAATGCGAATATATGTATTTCGGATTTATCGATTACGGGCGGTAGGTGGTGAACTGAAATACTGAAATACCTATAGTCTATAGATTACTTATAGACGGACTAACAGACATTTTGAATTGGATAGATCGGACTCGCTTCAGAAATACCTAATAAATCAACTGACAGCATTTTCCATTTAATTTAAAACAATATTTTAATTGATATAAGCGACCAATTGAAAAGTATACGATATTTGACTTTTCGAGCTTACAAAAAACAACCAAAAAACAAAATAGATATATAATAATATACATATAGTATAGTTGCTTGACCAAATGAAATAATACACAGTTCCAAATTTAACGCCATTACAGTAAGAAAATAGCATATAATGGCACCACTGTAATTAACAGCTGTTTGCCAACTGTACCGTGCTGCGTGTGGGCAGCATTATTTTTCATAGTATTTATCGATGTGTGCGATGAGTCGATATGTGTAATATTGCAAATTCGTGTGGATGTGGCCTGTGGATGTTGTGGATGCTATTCGACTTCTTCTTCTCAACTCAACCATTCATGGTGACTGACAAGTCATGATAATTTTTTATAAAACAAATAGTTTTTCGCAATGGACGATTCGTTTTTCGGATTTGATACAACTACAAGCGTACCGGTAAGCAATAAAATAGACAATAGCTCTAATCGGCTGCTTTAAAAAAAAGGAGGAAGTGTGCAATAAATGCATACTCTGCGGCTATCTACTGAAAAAAGAAAGCATTTTCCCAAATTGCCAGCATGCTTTTCGTACTGAATTATTGCAAATATGTTAAAACGATAAACATAACAATTGTTGGCCTCCATAGGATGACGATGGCATTGACGGGCGAATTGCAGAGCCCCCAGAGGAAGAGTATGACGCCCTGAACGATGAAACCTTTGGCTCGGCGATAAACGGCGACTGGGAGGAAGCCCACGAAACGCTGGTGCGAAATTCTGGTCGCAAAGGGGCTGACTTAACCGACCATGGCCTAAGTGGAAATGGCGCTTTCCACAACCAGAACCAAAACCAGCACCTCAACATGCACCTGCGTGGCAACATAGACGACTCCGACTTGGAGCTAAATCTGTCGTCTATGAAATTGGACGACGTTGACCTAAGTTCATTTGGTGATAGCGATGGTACTAATCGCATCAACTTGGACTCGGCCGTTTGGATGTCCCAGCCCTTTCCCATACCGAACAATCAACAGCTTTTTCGAGAGCACTTTCGCAGCGCGTTTAAGCCACAGCCACAGCTGCATTCAATCGCAGCAACAAATACACAAATGAATCCGCTGCAGGAGACGAATGCCAATTTCGGATTACCGCCGATGCCAGCGCCAGCGACGGCCAAAATCTCCACTCTTGAGGACATTGAACGTAATCTGATCATTCAGCAGACAATTTCCAAGCAACAGCAACAACAGCTACAACAACAACAACAACAACAACAACAGCAGCAGCAGCAGACGCAGCCTCTGCACCAGCAGGACTTTAATTTGGCCAATCGGCAACATGCGGTGGTAACGCCAACAATACCACAACACCAGCAACAGCTACAAAAGCCACCGCAGCACAAGGGTAAGGCCAATCACTGTTCATATTGTGGTTCAATTGAACGAACTAGTTCAGTCGCTCAAATATTTGGTGAACGAACGAAGCTGTCCAATAAGTAGTTTGTTCGTTCGTTCGTTTGTTTTGTTCGTTCGGTTGTATTGTTCGTTCTATTTATTTATTTATTTAGTTTGTAGCTTATAAGTCAATAGCCACTATAATTATACACAAATTTGTATAACTGCATTATACATTTTAGTTTTTAAAGTTATTATTAATTGTTATACGCTAATCCTAATGGACTGAAGCAGACGTTTCCGACCCAACAACGTATTATATATTCTGAATCAGCATGAATAGCCGAGTCGAATAGTCCGTCTGTCCGTCTGTTTCTATGCAAACTAGTCTCTCAGTCTTAAAGCTATCGTAATGAAACTTGGCACAGACCCTTTTATTTGCTGCAGGCAGTACGCATGTCGGAATCGGCCGGATCGGACCACTATAACATATAGCTGCCTTGGGAATGATCGGTCGGACACTATGTTTTTGTATCCTTACTAAACTCACCCAAGCCGAGTCTCTAGAGAGTTTATATAATCTGACCGAGTTTTTGTATGAAAAACTTTTTGTTTATACAAATATTACATCCAAACTAAGTGAGAGTTTTATTATACTTCGAATAGTTTCCTATAATTTTATAAAAAGCGGACCAAAATCGGCTCCCATAGAAGCAATCAGACGACAATTAAGTTTTGTATAAAAACTAATTCCTGCTAGGGTATATAGCTTCGGTACTCCGAAGATAGCCGTCCTTTCTTGTTTATTTATTTATCAGATATTTCCTAGTGCTACAAGCTAAAGCTTATAAGTTACGCCACTAGACACTATATTTATACAACAACTTTTATAACTGAATTATACATTTTAGTCTTTTTAGATTTAACGTTTATAAGTTTATACATAATTCATTTAAAAGTTATTATTAATGGTTAGAATTATTATTATATTTAATTTTAGGAATATTTGTTGTTCTGTAGGTGAGCTTTTAGTTTTTTTTAAGGATGGGGAAGTTGATTCCGGGTCTTTCAGAGTTTGAAGTTTGAGTTTTTCATGCAGATATGCGGGTTCTTTGGTATTCAATACTTTGTGCAGGCATTTTAGTGTTTTGAAAGTAAAGTTATTAATTTTTTCGGTCAGCTAATTTACAGGCATAATATAAAACATGATCATATCGCTTGAGATCAAAAACAAAGCGCGCTATATTGTTATAACAAACATTGTTTGGTCGCTGGTGCCTTATTTTATACTTAATCCAATTTATTTTCTATTATTTAGTCTATATCATGACAGTGCACGCGTGAAAGAGTGAACACAGAACTTATAGTGAAATTCATTTTGAAATTGTGATATTTTTATCTAAACTAGCACTAAAAAATGAAGTTCAACTTGAAATTGAACCCTTGCCTTTAATCAGTTCACAAATAAATTGTTTGCTAAATTAAGCTATTTATTTAAGATAGGAACATTGACATTTAAAGACTATTTCTTGACTGAGTTTCGGACTCGCAACTTATGTGTTTTGGATGGGATATAGGTATGCCCTGAAAGTTTGTTAATTTAACCAAATAGGTTAAAAAAAAATCTATAAGAATAGTTGCAAATAGAATTTGCATTCTAAACTTATTATTAATAAAAAAAATGACGAAAACGGGACTCAAAGACAACAAAAAAGTTGTAAAATGAACGAGAGAACGAGATGTTTGTTTATAATTGTATTGTTCTTTTTTATCAGCTGTTGTGTTGGGTCCTTTCTCATTGCTCTATAAGTTGTTTTGTCATTTTGTCATGATAGTCTTTCTTGTACATAACCACTGTCTTATTGCCTTTATCTGCTTGTGGGAAATGTCACTTTGTCTTGGTGTTCTTTGACAACTTTCTTCGTCATTTTTACAATATTAGGTATAAACTTTCTGTTATGTTTGAAGTTATTTAATCTGGATGCTATGTTTCCTCTAGCAGTATATCCTTGTTTTTCGTCCTTTATTGTCTGGATTCCTTCTTCTAGACCTGCTATTATGTGTATCGGGTCTATGTTTTGGTTGTCTATTGGGAGAGCAAACTTTGGTCCCAGAGATAAAAGCCATTGGCTTTCTTTCGGAAAATACACGTCTGTTAAGTTTATGAACCATTCTGCGTTCAATTTGATGTCAAATTGGTGTGCTAATGTCGATTTTGCTTTGTTAATTTTTCGGTCAATGTCTTGGTCAGTAGTCGTTCTAATTCTTTGGTACGCTTGGTAACTTTTGATCTAGTTCTAATTCTATAGCATCTTCTTGACTAAGTGTCTGTTTTAGTTTTTCGAAGTTGTGTGTTTGGTATCTGTTTACAATTGTAATGTGTTTTTGAGTTTCCCTAATCAAAATTTTTAGTATAAAATTAGTCCCTATTTTAGCTAATTCACTTTTTGAGTCGTCTAACGTAAAGTTAAAGATTTTGTTTTGTTATTTAAATGTTTGGGTATGATGTAGCCCTTACTATATATTTAATTTATTTATTCCTTATTCTGTCCGTAAAGTGTTCGTAAATATTGTTGATGTAGAATATCGAATGCCCAATGGAGGCTTTTGAAATCAGTTGACTGGTTTTCCTTTCTGAATCAGTATCTCAGCAACAGCGAATTTCGGCTTATAAACGTACATATGTGCAAATTTACAAGAAAAGTACAAAACATAAGCGTCTATTTCAACGAAGACGACCAAATACAAACCGATCCAAGAAGTACATACATATTTATATAGGGCTATTGTTTCATTAATATACATAGATCATGAAAATTGTAATTTATTCGTTTATGTTTGTACGGACAGTACAGCATTTAGCCGTAAGAAGGGATTAGAATCAGACACAATGATAAAGTCTGCCATTCGCCTGTGACTGGAAAGGGCTGCTGATATGTTTCAGCCATCTTTTGATGACGGTTTAAGTTTTATTTCATTAAATTTAAGTTATTAATAGATTTAAAATAAAATTCCATAAATGTATAGATAGATTTAAAACTAGTCCTATTTTCAGCGCCTCCTGGGTTCTTGGGTACGCCACAAACACCGCCGCCAAGGCCAAATTTAGGATTCCATGGTCCACATCCGCTGGCAGGCGCCGGTCCCGGTCCTGGTCCTGGCTCTGGACCTTCGCCTGGACCTGGGCTAATGCCTACGCCCCAAACTCAACCGCAGCAACAGCTGAATGGGCTTAGTGGGAATCGTGTGCCACCTGGATTTATATATCCAGGCGGCCTGGCAACAAATCTGCCACAACACCCGCTGCTGCAGCCGCATGCTGCCTTGCCGCCCAGCTTTCCCAGACCACTGCCAAATCCACATTTGCCTACGGCACTGAACAACTTTGCCATGCATCCAAGCTTTAATGCAATGCGAGCCGTTGGCATGCATCCTGCAGCCTTCATGCAGCCCGTGCCGCCGCCACGCCTGCCTCCACACAACCTGCTCAATCAGCAACCCAACTCCATGTACAACATGTTCAATATGCGCCTGGTACAGGAAATCCAGCAGAATCATCCGCTCCTGCAGAATGCTGCTGTAGTTGCGCGTCAGCAGCAGCAGCAGCAACAGCAACAACAACAAGGTCGCACCGGCGATCGTCAGAAGCAGCCGCAGCCGCAGCCGCAGCAGCAGCAGCCCCAAATGCTGCAACAACATCTACTACAACAACAACAGCTGCTGCTGCAACATATACAGCAACAACAACAGCAGCAGCAGCACCAACAACAGCTGCAGCAACAGCAACAGCAGCAACTGAATCGACATGGCGGCAACCTCCCGCAAGATGAGTACGACGAGTATGCGAATCTAATGAGCACGCGCGACAAGCACTGGCTCATTGGCATTCAGCTGTCACAGCTGAACACGGATACGCCGTACATTGACGACTACTACTACACGGTGTACAGGGAGCGCAAGAATGGACAGGTGCGACACAGTCAGGCGCACAAGGACAACCAGTTGAACCATCCGCTGACGCAGCCGCGAGGCCATGCCCAGCTCATATTGGTTCAGTTGGGCAACAAGAATGGGTCGCGTAACGGGCAACAGATGCGAGAGCGCCGCAATTCAGAGAACACAAACAGCAGCAACACCAGCGGCGTCACAAATAGCGGCAACAATTGCAACATCCTGCCAGGCTACATATTTTCGCCCCTGAAGTTCGAGAACTCGTTGGGCAAGTTACAATATGGCAGTGTAACGGCGCCGCGCAAGATTATTGATGCTGATATCATGGGTAGCGACGTGAGTCCTGTGGATAATGCCTTGTCGTCCTCGTCCAACAGTGGACAAAATACTGATAAATCCAATGACGGTAGCAGCGAGGTGGTACTGGTGCCGAGCAGCATGCGAAAATCGCGACACATTCTGCTGCATATAGAGACACTGTATCGTTATCTGCTGAAACTGGAGGACCTGGAGAATCCCGATGTCATGTCGGCTATCGCTTTGAAGAAGAAAAAGGAAAGTGAACGCATTGCCGCTCTGGAGCAGCTCGAGATGGCACACAAAACGCCCGAAGAACGTGCCGCCGAGGCGAACAATCCCCAATCTATGAATCCGCAACTGAAAAGTAAATTCAACTATGAAGTCGAGTCGCGCCCTGCTCTTGTCGGCAAGCTTAGATCCGGCCTCACATTCAACAAAGTCGTGTCCATGATGAGCGTGCGAAAGGGCAAGGTAATGCATATTTTTATTATTATACCCTAGCAGAGGGTATTGTAAATCGCATTGGAATTCCCCACAAAGTATATACATATATAGAATATAAATTCTTAACCAGGGCAACGAGCTGAGTTGATATAGCCAGGTCCGTCCTTCTCTATATGCAAAATTTTCCTCTGCCCTCTCACTTTTAAAGCGATCCTAAAGTAACTTAACACAGGATCTTCTGTGTTCTGCGATATATATGTTGGAATCGACTTGATCGGATCCCATTGGAACGCTCAGTCGAAAAATAAGTCATTCTTCATATATTTTTCAAGATATCTCGACCAAACTCACAAATTCTGATTTCAATTATTTACAAAATATGTTAATAAGATTTGTTTAATATTAGTTCTCAATATCTAATCGGTAGAGAAATGAGTTGTGTGAAAAACAACCTCAGTCATTTAATTATCAGGTGGGTTCTACATATCGGCAACGATTTCAAGCTCAGGAAAAACTAGCAGGTGTTCTGGAAATATGGTCTATTTAATTTCTTTCGGACTAGGTTTCAGAGTCAAATAAATCACCCTAGATACAATTTTCATAGCTAAACGAAATGAACCAATTATAATTTTAAATGCACTTCGATAGAAAATTATTTATATTTATAGTAAAATTTAATTAACATCGAATTACTAAAGAAACAATTGGTCTAGAATATAGTTTTTCTGTCAAAAAACTTTATTAACTTCTATAGCTTTTTATTAGCATCTCTGCAAGGGTACTTACATTTTGGCACCCGAAGACATGTGTTTTTCTGGGTTTTTTGTTGGTTCCTGTACTCAAAATGCATTTTCTCTAAATTTAGATACTTTTACGCCGTATTATGCCATTCATTGCCGATCAGAGCATACGTTGGACTGTTTGGAACGGCGTTTTCTGTTCGCTGCAGAATGTCATTAAGAAAGATCGTGACGATGTTGAGGGCGTTCTCTATGCGCTGTATCCGGAGTTCAGAAAGCACATACACGAGGCAGATTTTGAAACAATTATCAACATTTCAGCTGCGTTCACACAGAATGATAAAAAGATGTCGGGCATTTTCTGTAGTCGCGTAAGTAATAGTTGAGAATACTACCATAAGCCTGGAACCCCTATTTACTGTTTTTGCATTTGTAGTTTGGCATTCTATCACTTGTCGGATTGATACAACAGGCAGAAGCGATTTACATGTCCAGCGTTGATGCGACTCTTAGCGAGGAAAACCGACAAAAGTGGCGTGAGTTTCTTGCACAGGTTGCTTCCTGCCTTAATCGCACCATACAGAATCAAACCATCTCAGCGGCAATTGAGTCGGACGCAATTCAGCCAATGATGAATCATTTTGCGCGTTTCAAAGACTTGAAACTGGATGCACTTTTGGCATTAATTACGGAGGCCAAACATCAAATCAATTAAACGGAGGCATTGTTTTTTTTTTTAATTTCAAACATTTTTTGTGATTGAACGTCACGTAACCCATTGTATGATTTCCGTCAGTCACGTTGGGTTATTCAGCAGTTAATTATGTATCAACTATGTATCTACATATGTGTTGTTGTGTTTAATTTCAAACAAACATATTACACGCGCACAATTTGTAAAAGAGATCTTTGCAAATATACATACTTATAGTATATAATATACTATAAGTATATCACAAGCAGGGCTCATATATTAACTTACGCGAAACAAAATATAAAGTACTCATAAGAAAATTAACATGTAAACAAATGCAGGAATGTACTTTTCATCCATAGTAATGTGCACTTTAAGAAAGGAAACAATTTTTATAAATACTTGTTATGGCATAAAAAGTTGTACTCATTGTATATATGCCATTCTGTATTTGGTAAGGAAGACTTGTCCAGAACTATCTTCTATTGAGATTTATAAAATTTTGCTGATCCTCTTTATTTTATCTTGTTTACTTGGTTAACATATTTTATGATAATCCAACATCGTCTAGCAAACGTGGCTTGCTCATAAGATTTTCATTAAGTACATTTGTCAGTCAATAATAAATACATTAAATAGAATTAGTTACACTCACAATTGTTTAAAGCACCATAATGCATACCCATAAATATATGTATGTGTACATTTTATAATTTTTTTTTATAAATATTGAGTTGAATTAATTATGATTTGCGTTATTAAAAGAATTAATTACATTTATTCTTTGTGCTTTACATATACTATATACTTGCACAATAGCAAACTTCCTTTAATATTTTTGTCGGTAATTTGTAAATATCAGGCTTATGAATCTACTTGAAAACCATTGGAGAATGTAGGCTTATTGAAATCAAATTTAGGTAAAAACCTACAAATACATTGTAAGCTTGTAAGCAACCCACACAAAAAGTACATTGACATCTTTAATACAAGAATATTCAAAATTGTGATACATTTTGACTATTTTTAACGAAACCGAGTAGTAAAAAGTGCACATGAATTAACAGACAGATTTTCTTACTCATTTCGGTTTAATAGAATAAAAGCAAAAGGGGGCGGATAGATATTTGTTTTCAAAATCCGTCGACTTCGTAATTGGATGTTTACCAAAACGACATAATTTTTTAATTTGATATCACTTGTTTTGTATGTATTTTATCTATCTATTTAACCTTGGATATTCAATATTTTGTGTGTTGTCTTAGTTGTTTTAAGCTTCAATTACTTTTACGTTCTTTTCGCAACTTCATAATTTACTAAGATGTTTTGCAGAAACACACGAAAAGTGAACTTTTTTACGCAATCAAAAAACCAGTTAATATAGGATAGAAGCTATGTGAGGAATCGCATATACTACAACAATTACGGTATGTGTTGTGTATATGTACGTACATACATATGTATTTATAGCACTTAATTTTTTTCTATAATACATACTTTGTTTAATGTTTATAAAAGCGAAAACAAAGCAAAACAAAACATGTACTTGACTTGGATGAAACATAATAAAACAAACCAACCATTTCACAGGCGACACATAATAAAATCACATTTCTATCAAATAATTTGTTTTTTAATTGTACAGTGGGAGTAAAAGTATATTTAGCCTGGTTATCTTCTGTATAGTTTTTCTCGATTTGCGGGGGTTTGAGGGATGTATTCGAAATTGGATTAACTCTTACAAGTTTTTCATACAACCGGGAGTTCTCTCATATGAGCGTATATGTATGTAGATGATTAAAAGTATCTTCACGGTTGAATTGCTTCGTTTTTATTTCCAATTGGAAGCCCAATTGGAAAACAGCTCTGCCATCAAAGCGAATTACTTACCTAAATTACAAATAGAGGCAATTTTATTTTGAATGTAACAAAATGTTCTATCAAGTATCTGTAAGTATTTTACCCCTTTCTACTAACGCATTTTAGAAATATTACAGATCTACAAATATAAATTTACAAAATGTATACATACGCACTGGAAGTGTACTAACACAGAATTGGTAATATGCTATACTATACAAGTATACTTACTTACTTAAAGCTCCAATTATCAATAGTATTCATGTTTTTTTTCCCATTGTTTTTTTTGTTCTCGATACCTATCAATTTATTAAACACCGTTATATGCTCCAAAATCTATCATTCATTATTTTGTTCAATTTAAAAATAGTTTAAGCTACTTTAATTTGTAAGTTATACTATCGCGATATTATCTAGTCTATCATCAAAAGCTTAAGTAAATTCTTCTAGTGGATTGCCGCTAAGAAACATTTGTATCTTTTCATGTTAGACAATATTGTCAGAACTAAGAGTTTCATGGGATTTTCGAGCTTCTGAAATATAGTTTTCTGTGAATTAATATTTATGTTTAGGCATAACTATTTATTTTCATTAAAATGTATTTCATTAAAAAGTGCTTTTTGAATAAAGTAGTTGTGACTCGTATTTCTATAGGCACAACTGTTATCTCAGATGCCTACATCCTTATAACTGTAAGTAGCTAATATTGTATGTACATATGTATAATATTTTGGGTGCACCCTTTTCTAAAATTTCTCATTAAAAAGTGAATTTCGAAAACAATTTCCTTTACGTTATTATCGCGTTCAGGGCTGTAGCTATGAGTAGTCAAATTTTGAAAAGGGTACGGACCATTGAGTGCTTAAACACGCAATGGGGTACGGCATGCCCAGCCGGCATTCTAAACAAGTCGTCATCAACGGCGCGACAACTGCGAGTATTTTCGCTTCTAATTGGGAGAGCAGTGGCATTTGTCGCGACAATGGTGGCAATAATGACGCCCAATTCGCACACTCTGCCCGATTCCGATTCTGTTTGCAAATCAAAGTTGTGCGTACATCTCACGAGTATCCGCATCCGCTTTGTGCTGCATGTTCACAGTACGTTATGTGTGTTTGTGTGACATACATAGATATGGTGTATGTACATTGTACATACATACATATGTATGGATGTTTGTGTTTCTGGCTGGCTGTAGGTCGTGCCATTTTCGCCCTCACTGTCGCGACGTGTGGACAATGCGACGGGGAACTCGTCGCCACAATTGCTAGCCTCATCTAGCTTTGGCTGCTGCACACTGCGTGTTTGTGTGTGCGTGTGTATGTGTATGTATGTATGTATGTGGCTTCATTTCATTGAGAAGTAAAATGATGCCGACAAGTTGTCGTCGTGCTGGTCGTCGCCGGCGGCGCTGGCGCTGGCGCTAACGTTCTCTGTTGTGCTCGTGGTCGGCGTCACCGATTCTCAATTTTGAAACAACTTCCGAAGTTGCCGCCACTTGTTACGCACTTTGGCGCCTTCTTCATCTTAAACCGTTGATAGTTAGCGTTGACAGCTTTTCTCATTAACAACAGCTTCACAACTTTGACGTTTGATTGGGAGCCAAAACTATGTAAATGCAAATATGTATGTACATACATTCACACATACACGTACATATGTATCTACACATGTACAGTGCACGCTCGAAAGAGTGGATAGCTGTTGATGATAACAGCACGTAAAAGATCTTACATATACATATTTCCAACTTGTAAAAGGGGACACTAAAACTGTGAAAATGTATGGAACAGATCTACCTGAAACATCTGCGGCGTTATAAATCCTTATATACATATGTATGTACATATGTTTGTATATTCTTGATTAGTTTCAATATTCCCCACACCCCGAGAAATGATAAAAACGATAATAAATGATAATACAATAAATATAGCCTTGATTCTTGACACTCTACACTCTTGATATATTATGCATATTTGAATTCAATCGGATAATAACCAAACAAATTGAAGGATCCTGTTTCAGTACTGTACAGAGGGAAAAAGCAGCGCGTAGCCGCCACTCTTAGTGCTCTGCTTGCTTGCAATGCCGCTAAGCTGCTTGGTGCATATGTGTGTATGTGTATGAGGATATGTACGAAGATGTTATTGGGAAGTTTAGACCTGGGTACACCAGAGCATTCTTACTTGTTTTATAAAAATGTAATTATGCGATATTGATTAATACAAGACAGACTTTCTTCGACAATCGTTAGAGTCAACATTTCGGTATAGTGAGTTTAAATTGGTTACTCTAATGAGCGTACACTGTGTGTACATATGGAACCTATATTTAGGTATGGGCTAATCATGCGTTACATTGGAACGCACATTTCGGATCCTGTTGACACTCAAACTTTTTACACTCTTTCTGTTCTCATAAAATGTGTAAGGGGGGTAATAAAAGTGGGTAAAAGTAACAGACCGAAGGCGGCATCTCCGACCATATAAAGTATTCGAGTATGCATATATTCCTGATCAGTATTAACAGCGTTCCTCGTAGTTGGGTGTACTCGGCTTGACCATTCTTGTTTGATTTTTTTAGGTTAGAGACCTTCCGTATCTCATTTATTTGCTTAATGTTGAAAAGTTTTATTCAGTGTTGCCAACTATCGATTTATAAAACTCAATTAAGTGGATGATTAGAAAAGATAGAACGGTTATCTTCGGAGCGCCGAAGCTATACACCCTAGCCGGAATGTTTCTATACAAATCTCAATTTTCGTGTGATTGCTCCTATTAGGTCCAATTTTGATAAAAATTATAGGAAACTTTTTGAAGTATGATACAGCTCTCAATTAGTTTGAATGTAATATAAAAAGGTTTTTCATACAAAAACTCATTTTTCACCCGATACTATGGAAGCTTTGTGATATAAGTAGTGGTCCGATTTTGACCAAATTTGGTCAGATTGTATAAACTCTACAGAGATTGGATGTGGGTGAGTTTGAGGAGGATATCTTTATAAACAACAAAGTTTTTCATACAAAAACAAAGTATCCGACCGATCATTCCTATGGCAGCTATATGTTATAGTGGTCCGATCCGGCCGGTTCCGGCATACATATGTACTACCTGACAGATGGACATCGCTTTATCGACTCAGTTATTGATGCTGATCAAGAGCATATACATACATATACACTTTGTTGGGTCGAAAGCGTCTCCTTCAACGCGTTACACATTTCGAAACAAAATTATAATACCCTCTGAAAGGGTATAAAAATAGATAAAGACTTGCAAAGCCGGGATAATATTTGAAAAAATGGTTAAAACTGTTGCAAAGTATGTTTGCAAATGTCGTCGAAATGAAAACAAGTAAGAATGCTATAGTCGAGTATACCCGACTACGAAACTCCCTGTACCCAGGTCTAAAACATCCAATCACATCTAAGTCCACTTACCCATACACACACACATACACAAAGACGCACGCACACAGGCGGCAAAAGTGGCTGTGCTTCTTCTTCCCCCTCTCGCTGCATTACTGAATCTTCTATCGTGAATAACTTCCGTGTTTATTATCCGATCGATTTGAAATTTGGACAGTAGATTAGGAGAGACTAAAGTATTGTACATGCCAAATCTTAAAGCTATATCTTGAAAATTGTTACTGTAAAACGGTTTTAATCGATTTGCGGGGGAACGGGGGGAGATATCTGAAATATGAAACAAACTTGATCTGCGTATGCTATACAGGAACCTACATTTCAAATTTGGTGTCTCTAGCTCTTGTAGTTGCTGAGATCGACGCGTTCATACGGACAGACGGACAGACAGACGGACAGACGGATAGACGGACAGACAGACGGACATGGCCAAATCGAAATCTCTTTTGATACTGATCAAGAATATATATACTTTATAGGGTCGGAGATGTCTCCTTCTGTCTGTTACATACATTTGCACAGATGTAATACCCCATTTTTACCCATTTTATGGGTACAGGGAGTAAAAAATGTTAAGAGAATCAAAATACCTTGGGTTACCCGTAATAATCTCTGCATCATTAATTTGATTATAATGTAGATATATATGTATATCCAAAATGTGTACATGAAACATAATTTCTTCAGACTCAAATGAATATTGTTAGTTTTTTTTGCCGTGCAACTTATGATGCCTGATTATGTGATCGGTTATTGTTTTCAAATTGGCCAAAAACGAAGGCGTCTATTCATGACATGATTAAGTCTCGGACGCGGCGACATTTTTCTTTGTCGCGTCTCGCCAAATACTCCAGCGCCACAGTGGGACCAAGCGTGTAAAACTGCATGCATCTGATTATGAATATACATATTACATATGTGCTTGGTTAATCATTAAATAAATTGAGTACTGCAGTGGTTAATTATTATTATCGATATTGCCACCTATAAAATCTATGGCACCCCTTCTAAGCCTTAAGCGCGCACATCAGCCCTAACTCCTGCATGAATTCAAGGATATTCGTCGGGCTAAGAGTACCTACATATGTATATACATATATCATCTGTTTGGATAATATGCTTTCCCAATAGACAATTCCTTCTTTAAGCCAGTGCAGTGCAGTTAGTATGTGCAATGAGGATTCATCCTTGCAATTCTGCTGCTCACAGTTCCTAGTTTACTCATTGAGTCCCGTTAACTGAACCCCAGTGAGAATTCTAAATGAATTCGTTCCCATTAATATTTTTTAATCTTTTGAGATTATGGTTTGCCAGAAGTGCTTATTAAATTAATCAAAACATATTTGTCTCTCAGGGCAAGTATCTTTGCATCTTTGTGTTGCTTGCCCCACAGTAAGAGTCCACATCAGGCTGCTGGAAGGGCTCTTTGCCAATGCGACGCCATGGATGAATACGGGTATTCCTCCGGGGGGCTGTCGTTATGACTGTTATTGTTGCTGTTGTTATGGCTGGCGTTGTTTAGTTGACTTCGGCCGCCAGTCGCCGTCGCTGTCGCCGTCGCCGTCTGCGTTACCGTCGCCATCGCGGTTGCCGCCAGTGTTGCTGGAGCCGGCAGCCCGGCAGACCGGCAGCCAACATTCTAGAACGAAACTGCGGGCAGATACAGATACGAATAGGTTTAAGATTCAATACCATGGGGACTCTAAGCCAAGTGTCGCCAACTAGAAATTTATTTACTATTACTGTTCAGTTTTTTACAGTCTTTCATTTTTATACGCATTCATGTTTTGTTTTGTTTTCTATTTATTTTGTGCTCCTCTGTCGCCGCCATGGCTATTTAACTCTTATTGGTGTTAATTGGGGAATGCTCATACAAAGTAGCTTGCACCACATTACATATGTACATACATACATACATATATAAACATAATTCACAATGACAACTCAAAGTTTTGATAGGGAATTGATCATGACGTTCTTTCTTACCTCGGCTATCACTTTTACTGCTCATTTCGCAAAATCATTTTATGAAACTGAGAAATGCATGAGCACCTTTTCACGAATTCGCCAAAAGTTCAGCGTCTATTCAGGAAATGATGAGACACAGCCAACTTAACTGCAAACTTTGCTGTTTTTGCTCTCTCCATTTGTTCTGGCCTCAAGAAATCAAGTGTTAGTGCATAGCCTAAGTTATAAAGTAAATATATGTACATAGATCCTAGCAGGAGAGAACAACTCCGAGTTCAAATCACAATCATAACCTTTGCATTATTGTTTTTAAACACCAATTCGAAATGACTGCATAATGAAAATTACTTTCAAATCAAACAACATTTTAAATTTTAATTATAATAATCTTTAATTCCGATAATAAATGTGGTAGTATTCGAAAATACTAACAAATATATAAATATGTTATATGTAAATAATAACCTGCATAAATATTCGCATACCAATACTTTTCAAAATTTGCAAAATAAATATCGTTATAATCGATATCAATATCCTTTCATAAATAAAAAGTTAACTTACATATTCTAGATATTTAAGAACGCCAGACTTAATAATTATCAATTGGTGTTTTCTTTCAGAAATCAAGTCAAGTTTTCGAATGAAACTGCTATCGTTTTACTTTTTAATGTGTTCGAATAGATTTCAAAAAACGGCTTCAAAGGGAAAACTTTTCAAAGCAAATTTTCAATTGTCCTTTGTTTCAGAATGATTCAATCGGAATGGGAGATGGAAACAGGATTGACTGATTATTGAGATTTAATAATGTTTATTTATACCCAAATTTATAGCTTGTTACAGTACTTCAAAATATCGATAGTAGCTGTAACTATAGTAACAGCTTTAATGTACATGTGTGCATGTTCATATGTAGGCAACAGTTTCTCAGGTTTTTGATAGTTTGATTGAGCCAAAACAAGTGCATAAACAGTGGCATATTTTTACACACTAGCTTGCACAGACATATGTAAATATGTATGTATGTATGTAGAGAAGTGCCCACGAGGATGTATGTATGTGACAATGAGTCAGAAATCAGGACGTTTGGCGGCGGCGACGGCGCCTTGTCCAGCGCTACTGTGCCGACGTCTGCGTCAGTCTATAGAATGCTCTGCGCAGTGGTCACAAGTGCGCACTGGCGAAAGCATATAAAAGGATAGCCGCGTACACGGCTGGCGTTTAGTTCAGATGTAATCATGCCGCAGGACACAGCAGTCCGTTGTACGCCGGCTAAAGGATATTGCGGCGCATGCCGGTCGAAATCCAAATCCAAATCGACACCGAAACAGAAGAGACGCGCTTCTGGTGAGCATTCAAAATTTTAAAACTGGTGCCACAAAAACAAATAAATCACCAAGAACAGTGAACAATCTGTCATAAAACACATTTATGCATATGTTATACATAATCTTAATTACATACTTATTTAAAACAAAACTAAAAGTGTAGTTCGAATAATTCGGTAAGTCAATGAGCAAGTGTCAAAACATAAAACGTGATTTTTAACTGTCAAAATTGGTGACTGCATAAACTATTTTAAATATGTTTTTTGTTTTGTTGTTGTTATCAATCTATTTTTAAATAATTTTAAATTAAACGGGATAGAATTTCCCGCTCGAAAGATATTTGTTCTTTCCTTTCGCTCGTTCCGGTTTTTTCAATTTAACTCGTAGGACGAACATTTCGATAAAATGTTTTTAATTTTAATTTTTTTTTCAAAGCGCCAAATTATAAATTCAGTGTTGCATTGATAATGCAAATACAAACAACAATATACTTACAAATTTAGATAAAAGAAATATAAAATATTGCGGAATCCGAGAGAAAGTTCGACCAGCGAGATATTTGGATAGGATAGCCAAATGTTTCCACGGGATTTCGAAATTATCCCGATTTCGAAAAATTTTTCGAGACCGGCGGGATTCCAGTCCGGTCCCATCTGTAGTATCTAATCGTAAATATAATTTTTAATTTAAATAGCTCTTTTATTATTGTTATTATTATCATTACAATCATTATTATTGTTATTATTATTAATATTATTATTATTATTATTAATAATATTATTATTATTATTATTATTATTATTATTATTATTATTATTATTATTATTGTTAATATTATGTTATTATTATTATTATTGTAAATTTTATTTTATTTTTATTTTATTTTATTTGACAGATTTAATTTGATTTAATTTTCAATATCTTAAGCATAAATCATTTTATCAACGGATAATTTGACGTAAGTTACGTTTATTTATTATATGTGTATGGTTATGTTACTACTTAGTGAGCTTTTGTTGCATAGTTAGCTTCCTTAAATGTTTAGTTATATAAAGGTTATGAAAAGCATTCATTGTTGTACTAAAAGTCCCTCCCTCGATTAGGGATTGATTTCTGTTAGGTTAGAGAATGATTCGGATAGAATCTTATGTTTAAGAGTGCATCTCAAGTGAGGACCAAGAAGACGCTCTAAAGTCCAACTGACCACAGGTCTGCATTTTTTAAGAACTGTGTAAAGACTTTTCACCTTCGGCGATAGAAAAAACTATGTTTGATTTCAGTAAGATGAACTTTTGTACAGAGTTCTCTAAAAACCTGCAACTGGTTAGGTCAAATGTTGTTGCATACTATTACAACCATATTTGAAATTATTAAAGGCTTCATTGGATTCCTATTATATGGGGCGGTAGTCGTTATTATCAAGATACCACGATGCAGTTAAGCACACCGACTGTCGAAAGACAATAACAAGGGCATTGCGCACAACCATGCGGGTCGAAAGATTCCGCAATCGTCAAGTTTTTAACTTAAGTATGCTTTGATTGTGCAATTGAGACTGTAGAGGAGTAAGTTCACCATGACGGTGTACTGATGGTACGGGTATAACTGGTTTCCGTCTGTCGGGGCGTCCTTCCCTGTTCTTCTGCTCCGCTGCTTAATGATTTTTTAACAAGTTTGCCTTAGCAGAAGTGCGCTGATGATATCTTATTAGTTTTAAGCTCCTAATTGCGCTCATCTCGTGAGAAATGCGAAATTGACCACACAAGTTATTCCCAAGTTATTCCACTCGCTGCTCGACATCTGGTTGTCAATGTTAAGCAGTTTCAGCATTCACTCAGCGGAGTTAAAATGCTCTAGGGACTGTCCACAAGCTCATTCGTCCAGGATTCAGTTAAGCGATGGGCACGTGTCTTATTTTCATTCGTGACACGAAAATGAATGGCATAACATGATAAGTTAGTTAAGATCAACTTAAATCAATATTTTATGTATCAAAATGTTTATTCACGTATGTGTGTGATATGCCACATTTGGTGATTCTAGTTATAAAACTGTAGAGGGTATATAATACCTGCATGTGTACCAAATTTGGTTACTCTAGCTTCATGGGTGTGGAAAAATATTTTGTTCACACGGTCTTTTTCAAAAAGAGGTTTTAAAATAAAATAAAAACCATTTTCATTTATAGCTCTTATAAAAAGTATTACAAACAAAATTATAATACCCTGCTAGGGTATGACAAATTCTATAGCTCCATACAGATAGTCCTGAAATGTGATTGTGATTTTTCAATAGCTATGATAATACTTGTAAGATTTAAAACGATAAACTTTGACACCAGATGGTATCTAATCTCTTCCTCTGCAATTCTTACTACGGATATTATCTTGCATCACAGTTCTTTGTTTTAAATCAAAATATCTTAAGAGTTAAGATTGCGTTGTCATCCTGTTCTGAGCTATCTTGACGGTCTCAGACAAGAAAGCTAACAAATAAAAACGTTTTAAAAATATATAATGTTTTTATAACCTGCACAATCTTAAAATTCTTAACAATTATTTATTATTTACTTATTATCTAACCTCACTTAAAACTAAACTTGTAACGCTTTTAATTGTGTTATGTACAAAGTTCTTAAAATACATCGCAAATTTAAAAAAATTAATTTCGGTTATCAGGAAAACAACCAGTCGTTATCAATGTTGGTGGTTTATATTCACAAGTCTCATTAAATGATAACGCCACAGGTTCTCATAGATAAACAGTACGAGTAGTGAAATCTTTTTTATTGGCATGAGTTAACAATAATTCTTATTATGTGTTTTTCTTATCATAGTCATCAAAATTAAGTAATCCTCGATTATAGTAAAATGGATACAAGTCCTTCATAACTTTACCAAATGCAGGATTTGACATTAAACGCAGGCGTAGATTTTCTGCCTCCTCAGTGTCTGCCATTAGGGAGTGTAGATTGCTATCCTTGTCGGTAGGAAAAAGAATCACGGGCAAATGATTGGTAAGAGCGAAGAAAGCTACATAAAGAAAGATAAGTTATTATACGACAACAACAATTAGACAACAGCTTACCATAGAAAGATGTGTTCTTATTGTAGAGGGAGGTTTGTATATCACGTAACTTGGGCAATCGCTTTTGATATTTCAATAGTTTCAGACACTCTATTAAACGCTCCCAGTAAATGCATATAAAGTGATCATATTCCTTAAGGCGTATATCGTTGGCAGCGGACAGCGTGATGAAAAATAGCAGATCCAGGGCTGGACTGCCCCATTTGACAATTTGAAAGTCGACTAATATGAGCTGGTCTACGCGTCCATTGGGCAAATAATTGCACATCAAGTTGCTTGACCAAAAATCACCATGGGTTAGGGTATTAAAATCGTTTGGATCAGCCTCCAGGCAGCTTTCACACTGTGCCCAATACTGATCTATAGAAGGCTGAGATAAGATTAGATTAACAATATCAGATCTTTAGTATTTCACAGTAAGCTTTGGTTCTTACAAAATTCTTAATATATTTCTCGGCATCCTCCATGCCCCATATGGCCATCGACTTCTTGAAAGCGGACATTTTGACCCGAAAACAATGTCTTATGAATTCTTCGGTTCTGGCCGAGGCAAACCCTTCATTGAACTCGCTAGGATAGGGACCGTGCTTTTCTTCATAAACTGCACCGGCTGCATGATACTCGGCCAACTTTTGAAGGGCACACTTCATGTGTTCCATATCCAGGCCATTAATGCGATCCACATTTCGGAACTTCTGTATTCCCAAATCTTCGAATATAAAGTGAATGCTGCCCTCGCGTTCCTCTGTATGCAGGCATTTGGCCACAATTTGTATATCCTGACCGGCCTCCTTGTACAGTGCCTCAAAAGCAGGCAAATAGGTTTTGTACATCTCCATTTCCTTGGGGAAAATGCCCAAGTTTTCTATTTCATCCCCACCTTTATCACTAGGCAGCATTGTCTTAAAGATATATGTCTTCGTTTTTGAGCTACCATCTAAAAGGAATAGAATGTCTTAGCAGGAAATCTGATCGGATATATATTTTCGTACCTTTCATTTCTAAATCAATGTAGATGCGCAGCATTATGGATGTGAAGTTTTCGCCTGGTGGAATGGCCGCCACTGGAGTGAACTTAAGAACCTTAACATGATTTGGTTCGTCTTTATTAAGCACTGTTTCAAAATATTGTTCAGTGATCCAATCAGGTATGATTAAATTCTCATTAGGATTCACAATCTCTTCCGAATTAGACATTTCAATGGCACTTTTATTCATTCACTAGCACGACTTATCTCTCGACTGTCTAGTTATGCACTGGGTTTCAATATTAGCGGAGCTCGCCAAAAATGCTTCGTAACAATGATTAACCCACTTTCTATACCCTTGCCGAGGGGTATTATAATTTTGTCACTGCATCGCATAAAAAGAGTGACCGAAATACATATATAATTAGGGCAATGAACCATGCCAGTCCGTCTGTTTCAACGTGAGCTTATCTCAACTCTCAGTTTCAAGTTATTTTGATGGCTTGGTATATATGCTTATTTTAACTGCAGGCAAACGGATCGGTTCACTATATCATATTGCTGCCGTAGGAACGATCGGTCGGTATTGTAAGCAAAGCATTTTTGCTTTAATATGGGCTTTTCTTCTTCAGATATTTTAATTCCCAACAAGCTTACCAACTGCCAGTTCCACCATTAAGCTTTTTATACCTCACATAGATATCCTAGGAACAATCGGTTAAGAATTGCGATTTATGAACAGGTTTATTAAGTGAATTAGTTTAAATTTTATTACTTTGCATTGCAGATCGTTTTTAAAGACTACCCAAAATTTGGTTAAGGCCATAGAATAATTTGTGCGCAAGAGTATTTAAGCTTCGGCTTTCAGATTATAGTGCGTTTTTCTTGTAATCAGTAATGTATGTACATATTGTATGTATATAGAAATACACATTTATAATCTCAATAGCATGGATTGATTGCTTGTTCCATTTTGCGGCGGAAACGTATAAATTAGTTTGTGCTGTATATCTTCCGTATGTGTGTATGGATTACTCTAAACTGACATACCAAGATACATTTTAATAATTAATTGAGCAATATCAGGTTTATCAAGGTTTTATCTTAATCAGTACGATTGTAATATTCCTTGTTAATATTTCTATACCCTGTACCCATAAATTGGGATACTAAAAGGGGCACTAAAATTGTTAAAATATATTTAACAGGCAGAAGGTGTCATCTCCTATCCCATAAAGTATAGATGAATATTCTTGATCAGTAGCGGAGTCGTCTGGCTCTGGTCGTCCGTTTGTCTGGCCGTATGTATGTATGTAATCGCAAGGATCTCGAAATCTCTTAGCTATAGAGTAGTAAGAAAGGGGCTGATTAGATATTTCATTCTTCTCTTGTTGATAAAGACCCCATCCGGATGGTATGCGATTACATTTGAAAACAAAACTATTATTCAAAGTTAAAATCCCTTTTGGACCGTTATCATTAGTTTTTAAATAATTTAAATAATTGATTTTTTGTTTTATTTGAAGGAATATTTTTTATTGAGCGATTGATTATATCGCTGTATAGCGACGTTAAATAAAAAAATATTTTTAAATTATAAATTAAATGTTTTGACTGGGTTCAAAGTAAATTGAAAAGGTTTATTTCATGTTAATACCAAAATAGGGCTTGGTTTTTAGCACACGTCTTTGTACGCGTACATCATTAAGATCTCCAGAACTTAAAAGCCACAACGTAATCAAAGTATTTCAGAATTACGATTTCTTTTTCAAAAAACTTACACACACACACACATAATTTATTCAAACTTCAGTTGCAATTTCCTGTCGTGAGGTGAGTCAGTCACCAGTCTTCGGTCTTCGGTCTTCGGTCTACAGTCTCCAGTCTTAAATCTCCAGCCGCCGGCCCACAGTCGGCTCGACGTCATCGTCACAACGGCCTGCGGTCCCGACCTGTTATTATCGTAATGACAGCAGCCTATTTGCTTTTATGTTTTCAAGTCGTCCAAACCAGAGACAATTATCTCTGCTGGAGCTGGCCAACAGACTGCCCGATGCGTCTTTGATCTCTGTGTGTGTGTGAGCGTGTGTGTGTGTGTATGTCTGTGTGTGTATGTCTGTGTAAAGGGGCGCCACTGGACCGACAGACAGGCACCCGGTAACTGCAACTGATATGCCCTTGATCGCAGCCATTCATCACATTTTATGCCGATGTTGAACATTTTCGCTTGGTCCTGCTTCATTAGCTCCTTTTACTGATTTGTTAGTCAGCTACTAACCCATATTACTCGTAGATTCTTTTGTAGATTTGTTTTTTATGTTTATCTCAACATTTAAACCTGGATTTTAAAGTAATTTAAAGATCTGAAATTATACATATCGTTTCATAAAATGGCTTTAAAAAGTGTTTAATATAAAACAGTAGTTTCTTATGAATACGATAACAGCATACATACATACATATGTATATCAACAAGAATTAATCTGGTTGTGGTGGCATACCAATTTTCGGAATTGAAATACATAATATAATGTCATACATATTTTTATGTGGTTTTATGATTAAAATATTTATACATGTACTATATTTTATTAATATTAGAATGGATTTAAAAGTTAAATCACGTTTTTATATTTAAATATATCTCAGTTTTAACCACAAATTGAACCAAATTTCGCGAGTTCAAAATTGAGCGCAGCCAACTTCATGTGAGTTGTACATTGCGCGCATCTAACTTCATGCGAGTTGAAAATTGCGCAGCGGGAGCGCGCGTGCCTCAGTATGCGTGCGACAGGTGCAGCTGTGTGCGAAAGAGGGCGCCAGCCAAAACTCACCACACATTCGACAGATACAAAAACACACATATGCATGCTCTCTCAAAACGCAAGCAACTCTCGTTGTGAACGGACGTGGTTTTTTGGTTGATACACGAACATTTTTTGTTGCAAACGCGGGCGTAACCAACAAATAAATGCAATAATAAACGTACTGCAACGTCAAAGAAGAGCATGCACGGCGTCCGCGTTTCTATGCTCGTTTTAAACATTTTGTTTTCGACACATTTCTTAGTTCATTCTGTGCAAGTCAAAAGTAAAAAGTGAAAAGTGAAGTGAATGGTCGAGCGATAAGTGACGAGCAAAACCAATTTTCGCCCCCGCCGTCGTCGCCGTAACCGTTCATAAATGTAAATGTAAGCCAAATTGTGAATTCAATTGAAGTGGAATGGAAACACGCCACAATCAATGTATAACAAAAAAAAAAGTTCAATAAACAAAAAGAATAGTGTACGCAACTTAAATTAAGCATACACATGCATACACACATATGTACATACATATATGTACAATACATACATACATACATACAAATGTATGTATAAATACTTAGTCGTGTGTGTTCTTAGATTTTGTTAAAACGCGACCAAACGAACGACTCCGTCGCGACGGCTACTAACATACATACATGCATATGTACATACATACATACATATTCTTACATACATATATTACATACATACTTACGTAGATTGATCAATGACACATGCAAGCGTACGTACATTCAATTGTACATACATATGTAAGCACGTACATCAGTGGGCAATATCAAATTTTCTTTTATTTCACAAAAATCAAAATGCAAATTCTCTTGATTGGTTTTTTCCATTCAGCAAAAACTAAAAGGAATGTAGATAAAGAATACAATCGTAATATATTCGATTCTTTAACGAATTTACTATGTCTATATATAATGGATCTTAAGATACTTCCATACATATTTATATGATAATTACCCAAGGAAGTTGCATTTATTGTTAGTAACAATTCGCAATCAAAATGAACTGTGACTCAAATGAAATAAATGAAATTGACAAGTTTTAGATAAATATGTCAAGAAATATAGATAAATTCGTAATCGTGTTTGGTTAAAAAATAGCTTCAATAAATCAAAGCCTACAATTTTAATTTTATTCTCATTCTAATTATCGATTCTTCTTAACTACAACATTGTAAGGCTGTTTATTTAAATATAAATATAAAAGAGTTTAGTACAGATTTTTCCAAACTTTCCGGTATAATTTTTCGGGACCCACCTAATGAAAAAATACCGAACGTGCCCATTTCGAGCGCTATCTATTTTACGAAATGGAAGCTGCTCTTATGCCAATATTTTCTACTGCCTTGGCCATCTTGTAGTATTGTAGACTTTGGTTTATCTGACATAAAAATATAATATTTAAACTTTTTTTCTTCATTTTTTACAATTCTATTCGCGACCCGGCAAAATTTATGAAATATGTATATATATATATATATATATAGAACGTGCGGACCATATCATGATATGACACTGAATTAATGGCCAACAGTCATTGGGTTCACTAAATGGATTTTATTCACGCATTTCCGACTTTCATTTATTGTATGGTAAGGTTAATACAAAAACAGTCATGGTAAAAATAATAGAAACCATATATTTCGTTACAAGTCTAAAAATAAGGATGATTTGTGGCAAAAAGTGGTATTAAGTGGTATCATTGATCCATCAATTTCTGCCAAACTGGTGGATTCCACAATCAAATATTCAAGTTAAAAGTAAATCTACAGCTTTTGAGGCTTAAAATTGTTTTTCCTGGCTGAAGCCCGGCGTTTCTATTATTTCTCCGGGCCTAAATAATGAAAAAACTAATTTTTGTTATATTAAGTTCTTTGAATATTATTATTTTGTTATATTTTGATAAATTACTGTATAGACTTTAAGTAAAAAAAATTATGAAACTTGAAAGAAAAAACAACATTTTGAATAATACGAAAAAAATATGCCGTTTCTATTATTTTTGCCATGACTGTATACATCTAAATGTACATAATAAGACTGTCATAATCACACTTCAACTTATTGGCCTAGCCAGCCATTTCGATAATATTGATAGTGGAAAACCTCGATAGTAATATCGATAGTTTTTCAGTTCTACTAGGTGTATAATTAGGTATGTATGTAAGTTGAAATGTAGAATGCGTCAGACTTGCTTAGTTAGCTCATCAATTCAATTGATTTTATTACATTAGGTAAGAATTGCACTTTCCTTCAAGTGATTAAAAATAAAAATAAGAATAAGAAATTTACTTCCGCAAAAGCATTCTGAAAGTGGAAACCGAAACTGTTCGGCTGATGTAATTTTGCGTTGAATCTGTTAAGTTTACAATTCAACATAACCTTAAAATCGTTTGAATATATGTATGTACGTAATGCTTGTAGGTATGTTTGTGAGTAGTAGAACAGAACAAAGATTCTTAAACCGTCAGAGCCTCCGCCTCCTAAAAAGAAAATACATCAAACTCGACGACGCGTACGAATATCGTTGTAGTTTCTCTGAGGAGTATTCATATCGAAATCATTAAATGTTATTCTCCCATTAGAAATGTGAATTCTTAACACAAGTAAACTAAAAACCCGTATACATATCAAAAATTGCAATACAACAACAAATTCAACACATGATTTAATACAAATATATTTTGTACAAAAAAAAAAGGATACAATGGATAAAACCCATTAACAAAGTAAGTATAAATAATATGCATAATATAATAATATTATCTTGTAATGAATCAAATGACAGTCCGTTTTGTCTGCTTTCAAATAAAACCTGTTTTCATGTTAACAGAAATGGTTAGTATGATAACTGCGACTCAATAAATAACTCCTTAATCAGCCCATATTCTTTCACGACTGCAAGAAAATATAATGGTTTGATGTTTGGGGGAATAACCCGACTTTCTCTACAGGCGCTAGCTTTAAATTCACTCATAATTATACATTGAGGGTCCCTTAATTATTACAGAATACCTCACAATAACTAGTTTCTTAATTCGAATACTCTGTGGAATCTTACTACATAATACCCCATAATAATAGCCTTTTTCTGCGTTGCGGACGTTATGTTTGAACATATTTCTTAATCCTGTTAACACTACCATTGAAATATTTAAAACTTACCTAACACAAATTTAACTGACTGTTAAAGAAATACAAATATTTCTTACCTTGTTTCATCAACAGTATACATAGTTGAGGGTAATGTGCCCTTGCGGACGTTACAAAAAAGGGAACTCTCTGGAGTCAATGTTCATTTTCAATATTTTTGCAGCGAAATTCGCAAAATATTTAAAAACAAAATACTAACATTAAACAAATAAGTATTTGAAATAAATAGTTTCTTTTTTTTTGTATAGATAAAAAATGTTATTTGAATTTAAATTTGCTTATTGTTATCTTTCGATTTTGACAGATTGATCAAATTGGCTTATATAAAAGAAAACAACTTAATCTAATTTTTAAAAATATGAAAAAAATAAGCTTACATTATAACTAGAAAAAAAATAATAGGGAAATTATATTACATTATTTACAAAATATTCTGCTGGGTAGATAACCGGGGAAGGACCCGATTGGGCCTCTACTCGTAGGGCTGTTTGGCAAATAAATTGGGGTGGCATCTGAGGCGCTCCAGATACTTTTTATACCCTAGCAGAGGGTATTATAATTTTGTTTGAAATATTATTGATAGCGTCAGCAATAGCTGGCACTTTAAGGTAAAGCTCCATATTTCTGGTCCGCATGTACCATGGGGAATTGGAAAGCCTCTGTAAATTTTTAGACTGAGCCACTCTAATCTTATTGATGTGGGATTTGGCAGCTATCCCATATATTTGAACTCCATATTTCCAAATTGAAGATAGAATTACCTTATAGATTCCCTAGTTAGTAGCTCGTTTATAACAAACTTTTTGTCATTCGATCGTTGCTGACGCTACAGTTATTACAGCTACATAAACAAATATCTAGACAATCTGCAGAATAATAAAGTAAAGTTTTTCAAAGACGTCGCATAATTTTGGCAAAAAATCAAAGATTTGAGGTTAAAGCACGTACTTATAGTAATAAATCTTCCTAATATGAATCACTGGAATAACATTTCCTGTTAATGTTTGCAAGATTACATATACATATACATATGTACATACATGTACGTACATGCATACATATGTATGTATGTACAATGTACGTAAGTTTATTCTTTCATTAACTAAAAGATAAGTTTGAAGAACTTTAGTTTGAAGGGAGCATTTTAAAGGTAAACAGATTTGGCAATAAAATATTCTTATTGCAAGTATCCCCCCCCCCCCCCACCCACCAGACGAACGCTACAAACTTACAATTAGGCTTGAACAGATGTATGTATTAATATATCTTCATTACGTATGTGCATATGTAGTACATACTTATATAGATTGAATGTATGTACATATGTCTATACATACGTAAATATATTCGCACACCTCCAACAACTCTTTCTGGCCATGGAAATGGACAGTACTCGTTTTCTCAGCAGGTTCCAAACTTTATGTATGCATGTACATACATACATATGTACATACATACATCTATACTCACATCTATACATACATACATATATTTTCGGTTTTGTGCTTTTGTATGTGTGGCATTATGCCGGCGCCATTACACCGTTTAAGTGTAGGTGTGAGTGGCGCCAACATGCATACGCACACACACACACACACACACTTGCAAAGCGTTCGACAAGTGCAAATGCATACACATATACATGCATATGCATGTACGTAAATGCATATAGATATATACACATGCATACTATGCACATAGATACATATAATACTAGCGATCTTTTTGGCACATCCTCGTTCCTCCTTTGTTCCACATTGCGCATGCCACCGCTACCACCGGCCGCACATTCTTATACTTGTTGAATTTTCAGAAGAATTCGGAAATGTGTGTTGGGTTCTCAAACACCGATACACACACTCAGCCACATACATACATATGTACATATGTATGTGTATACATATGCATACACAGGCACAACGCTCTCTTGTGCACTTGCTCTTGCCCGCTCTCTCGCTCTTTTAAATTCACCTCAAATTGTTGATTCTTCAACTTGTCAAACCGGCTGACAAAACGACCGAACGAACGAGCGACGAACCGACGCGACGGTCGCGTCGGTCTATCGTATCGTTGTTGTACTTATTGCTGTTGCTGGCGCTGTCGGTGTTCGTGTCTGTCTGATATAAGTTTATATTGGTGGCGCCATTGCGACGACGACGACGACGGCGACGCCGCCGCCGACATCGTTACTATTATTTCTTTTATTACGTTTACGTCAGTGGCGCCCACTGTGGCGCCTGTGCCGCGGCTCGTCTCGTCTCGTCGCGTCGCGTTGTTGCCCTGCCTTTGCCATTGCCTTTGCTTTTGCCTCTGGCTGGCACGCAAGCATTACTTGCTTGCTGCTATGTATGTATGTACACATGTACATACATACATTCATAAATACATATGTATGTATGTACATATGTAGCGAGTTTATGTGTGTGTTTGACTGAGCGTGTAGTCGTGCCGTCATGTCGGCGGCGCCACTGTTGTCGTCGCGATAAGGAGCGCAAGAAATGCCAGCGAGCCAGTCAGCCAGCAACGTGTGTATGTATGTACATATGTTTGTATGTATGAATGTACATATGTATGTATGGTTGTATGGGGACCCACAGTTTTGTATTTGGGTTGTTAACTTGTAGCGTTCTCTGTCAGCGCCAGCAGTGGCTGATGCTGCGCAGTCCGCAGTCCGAGTTCGCCTGCGTTTGCGATCCGCACATTACTCATGCGCCCTGTTTCTATATTTTTGCGGTGCGTTTGAGCTTTTCAAAGCTCTGATAAGAAGTTTAGTTGATGTATGTATGTACATATGTATTTATGTACATACATACATACACTCAGGGGGTTACACTGGCTGTACAGTGTTCCATTCAAGGAATAATATTTTGCATACAAATGTAAATATGTGTATTAGTGCTGCAAAACTATCGAATGTACCCCCAATCGATAGTATCGATGCATAGGTACATACATACATACATACATATGTATGTATGTATTTATTTTTGTTTTTAAAAGGAGTTTTTTGTTGCTATTATTTAATTCAATTGCATTTGTTAAACATAACAGCAAAAAAAGGTGATGATTAATCGATTGTGAAAAAAATAACATCAGCGATACCAACGATAGTGCCATCGATAATTCTGCTGCACTTTACATATGTATATATATATATATGTATGTATGTACATAAATGCACATTACAAAAATGGTTTTGAACTTAAAAGCGCCGGGCAGAAATGGGTTCTACTTGGGCCTAAATTAAACTAAAAATAATTTAGGGTCAATCGGATAACGTTTGATGTCCGCACCCTCGGCCCAAAGTTTGAAAATATGATATACATATGTATGTACATATGTACATATATGAGGAAAACGGGGGATAAGTTAAGATTTTAAATTGTAATATTTTTTAACCTTTTGATCGCCAAAATTTGTATTCATTGTAAATTATGCAAGCCAAAGATTTTAAAGAATTTTCACACAAATTTTCAATCATTTATATTTATTTTTTATGTATGTATACATATACATATGTTATACATATGTGCATATGTATGTCCATAGTTCGTTTGTCAAATTGGTTACGTTTGGTAGTTCATTTATTTGGTTCCTTTTGTTCATTTGAGTCACCTTTTTATTTCCGTTAATATATTTTACATATAAGTTTATTTTATTTATTTACCAACTTAAGCAAAAAATAAAATTAAAACAAGCTACATTATTATCCCAATTTATTATTATTATTATTATTACAATTAAATTTTCCAAGCTTTCCTTCTATTAAAATTATTTTTTTATTAAATTTAAAAATTAAATCAAATCTGAAAAAACACCGACAAAAAGATTGCGGAGAGTCCGTTTGCAAGCGATAATGAATCTTTAAAGAGTACATCGAATGATAACTAATGAATGAATGAATAATACTATATCATAGGTAAATTGACCTCGGTTTTAAGTTAAATCGTTTGCAACATGCTCCCAAATTCTTTTCCGCATTTATAGGATGATGCTTGTTTGTATTATCGCGCATTTGGGTATGTCCCTTCTCAATTGCAGGGTTGTATTATCGATAGTTGTTTAAACGGCTGATCCGAATTGACTTAAGATGAATAATTTGGAAGCCATTTTTTTTAGAAAGCCGCATTTTGCGCGGTAAATTAATGTCAGTGTTACATTGCGTGAAGTAAATTCTCCTCCTCGCCTCGTCCTCGCCAGCTTCAAAATAGAAGAAAAATAGGTTTACGTTATAAAGAAAACTTCCTACTAGGAATTTCATAGCTCTTAGAACTTGGATTGTGTTCAATATAATTCAGTCTGTAGGGTAGTTCTTATATGGAATTCTTTTCAATTTTGTGCAACCCTTCTCGAAGGTAAAACCCTCGTAATCCCTTTTTTAATTATGTTTGAATGCAGCTAATTCCATTGGCTCAAAGAGAAATCTTTCCAAACCAAACATCAATCAGTTTTGGGAGCAGCTAATAATTTCTTTTCCGAATAATATAATCGGAATTGGACCAGACCCTAAGTATTCCATGTCATTAAATCCTCGGCATTCCGAAGATAGCTTGTTTTACTTGGTTTTATTGTGTACTAAGTCTGTAGACAGAAATTAATCAACTGGTTTTCTCTATTGTATTGCAGAGTGCATATCAAAGCAAACAACAACAACAACATACCACCAAGAGCATATCAGGGCTTAAAGCCTAAAAGCAAACTGAGAATCGTGTGAACCGTCCTTGAGACAAGGAAACGCGATACACCCTAGTCAAAGTCTAATATATATTTGAGAATATGTTAGCGTAAATGTAACAGTTACTGTGACTAGGAAAAAGTCACATTCGGCACATCAAACCCACCGCACATATCAGAAACCTATTTAAAAAACAGGACTAGCCGGGCCTTTTGAGTGCGTCTGAATAAAGTTGATCAATTCAAATAATGCGCATACGATAAGATCGATGTTACCAAAAAAATTGATGTCCCTCCATGATATTCCCAAGCGAAAAGAAAAAAGAACTATGGCGTTATGCGTCAAGAAACAATCCGGCTACGTGCGATGCGGATGGGATACCGATACCCATGCAGCAACCACAGCCGCCGCGCCCTCCACATCAACGCCACCCTCAGATGTTGGCCAACAACAGCAGCTGCTGCTGCTGCGCGGAAGAGTCTGCGGCGATGCGGCGGCAGCTGAACACACCCCCGCCTCCGTACAGCTCGATACCCTGCTCTATAGACTGCTCAGGATCGTATCGCCTCAGCCATTGTCCACAGATGTCAGCACAGGATGCGGCGCAAGCGCTAACGGATGTGGATATGTCCGTGTCCGTGTCCGCCTCGGCGACCGAAGAATCGGACTATTCCTATATGAAAGGTGGCTGCAGCTACGCAAGCTCTGGCGACGACATGTTGAGCGACGAAAACGGGCTCTGTCCGTCGCCAATGCCAGCGTGTTATCCGGAACCGGTGCGTTGCACCATATCGACACCCGCAGCGACCTTTGTGATGACGGCGGCGAACATGTTTCGCAACTGCTGTGGCAGCGGAGGCGGCGGACATACGACAGACTCCAGCAGCGGATCCAATATGAGAACGAGCCCCCCTCCTGCAGGCAGACGGCACAATCTGAGCCGTCAGCATCGCACATCTACACCCACCTGCCCAATGCATCCAACTGGAGCTGTTGCACCTGTCGTGCCAGCCCTGCGTCAACGCACACCCAACCAAAACTTCAATACGCTGCTGAAACTGCTCAAGAGCAAGCAAATTGCCGAGCTACTCCAGGCCGTGAAGAGTCGCGTAGATCCACCGACAACCAAATGCAACACGCTTGCGTCGAACATCGTCTCCACCGTTCCGAGTTACCTGCAGTGCATTCTCATCAAGTGTGCCTCGCCCGGCGACGAGCACCAGCACGTGACCACGTGCCAGCTCTTTTTCTGGTCCGACCTCAGGGCTGCCGACGAGCTGAGGCGTCTGCCCAGTTGCCCCACTGCACGGGATTATGTCTACATCTGCTGCAATCCTCTGCACTGGTTTCGCATAATGCACCCCATCGATTCAGGTAGGCCATGGCCATGATTGTCCTACAAATTCAAATAAGTCAACGACATCCAGAATATGATTTCAATACTCTTCCTACGTTAAGGCAACACAATAAAGTATACAATCATAATCATAATCATATGATACACATTAATCGATTATTCTGTCTCAATTCACGATTTAATTGTATCGCAAAATGGGTTTCGATTAATTGAATCTTTAATCGATTATATGCTCAAATAATCGCATCACTATTTGCGCGTAAATGCAAAATTAAAGGTGGCAGAGCAATATGCAAAGACTGATTACGGCACCAATTACAGCAAAGTGTGGAAATACTATTCCAAAACAAATGAATCAGAAGTACATTGCCGATTGTGTGAAAAGCATTTAAAATATTGCAGAAACACAACAAATATGCAGCAGCCTTAACATGTAAAATATGAAAAATTGCTGCAAATTTCCAAAAATTATTTCATTAATCGATTATTTTCGTTTTTCTTCGATTAATTGCGATTAATAATCGCTCGATTTAAATTAATCATATGATTCAATAATTGATTAATGAAACTTTTGCCATCACTAGGTAATTCGGAGATTTTATTGGTGGTTAAATTCGATGTAAAATTTATGACGATACACATAGTGCGTAATATTGTCATAAGAATATGTTGATCAATCAATTTATTCACTAAAAAACATGGATATTTTTCTAAGGGTTGTTAGGAATGTTCGGTCATTGAAGTTTTTCAGAAAACATTCTGCAGTAATTCTTTGCATGGTACGATCAAAAGTGACTCTTTTTGTCATTCTGGTTAAGCACCCGTAAGTTTGTTTTTGGATTTATTTTTCAATAAAACTATTTAAAACGGACATTTTTAAAACGTTGATTTGGATAGACCTTTTCTTCATCAGATATGAATCCAAGTAAATTTTTCTTGTGGGCATATGTCAATAGCAAGATCTTTCGTCGACATATTCCAGAAATAGAACCTTACAAGAAATTCTTTTTTTGTTTCCTACGTGTTATTTAAACCACTTTCATAAAATAAACGGGTTACGGATCGGGGATACACAGATAAAGAAATTCACCTCAAAGCTATGGAAAATTGACCAATTACTGGGAGGCGATGATGCGCTCCCTAATCACCAGAGTTAAATCTTTTTTTTTTATTTTTTTTTATAGCAATTTTGCCTTTTTTTTAATGAAAATTATTACTGAGTGAATAATTATCGATAATTTTGGGAAATTTTGCAGAAGATGGAATGAAGGCTATGCTCTAAAAGGCTGGTTACAGTTCAAAAATTTATGTGACTGACAGAAAAGTATAGAAGTGTGTGTCATCTCATTTAAATTGCATATATATTTACTCTCGATTACCACCTCGATTAGCCAAATCGATGAATCCATTAATGTTTGTGTTACGATTGTAAGCACTCCCGAGTCAAAACTAACTAATGAAGCTCGCGATTGTAAGTACCTAGATACATATTGTAGGTTCCACTGGATCGTTTTGATATTACAGATACATATGTATCTAAAGCAATCACATATTGTTCTACATTCTAGTGCTAGTATCTATATATGTATGTGCACATAGCTCAATCAATTGTTCATCGGGGACAACTATGTATTGTACATATATGTGTACATATAGCTTACTATATATGATACTTACATACTATTCTTAAGTGCACACAAATGCTCAAATGTACCCGTTCTTATACTTGTGGAATTCATTACGACTGGCGCCTGATTCTGTCGCAGCTGTGCATCATTAAATTTGATTGCAAGTTGAGTGGGGAGTGTTAGCACTTTAATGGCATGTGTATTAGAGATACTTTACATACATATGTATGTATGTATGTACATAATCATGAATGTGCATATGTCTTAGGGCTGGGAATGCCAGCTACGGTGCCCCGCCACTCGATAGTTTCGATAGTGCACTTTCAACAATCGATAGCAAGTATCAAAATTATAAAATTTACACTATAATGTGGTTTCATTTTAAAACAAACTACATTTCAGAAATAAAGTTATGTGAACTTAGCTTATACATGCATTTCGATTATAGGATAATTTCGTTAGCGGCTCGAAAATAACCATCGATTTTATCGATAGTTCCATCGATTGTTTTCGAACTCTAATGTTTACAAACATAGGCGGGCATTCCGTATATGTTATACATATTAATTGACTGAATTATTTATGTATTCTCCATTTTTGATTTATATACTTTTGCATATTTCAAAATCAAATTCCATTTAGTATGAATTAAATCAATTTGATCAAAAAATTTAGCGATCTTTTGGGTTATCTACGCATTATAGACAACGCATAGAAGTGCATACTCATTCCACTATGTATTTAAGATGCATTGCATTGTTCAGAATATGTTCGATTGAACGACTGACTCACTGAACCGAACGAATTGTATGCAAGTCGTTCAACTAGTTTGTTCATTCGTTTTGGTCAATTTGATACCATTCTAGTTTCTTATGTACATACATACATATGTATACATATATTGTTCATATGTTCATTTAACCCGGACTATTATTAGTAATATTCGTTAAAATTCCAATATACATAGTTACTTTGTGACCTGAATGGAACTTACAAGCAATAAAACAAACGAATAATAAATAAACGAGAGATCTGCAACAAGTAACAAAAGAGTATTACCTATGAGTATAGAGTCAAACGAGTACTTGATAGTAATGAGTATGAGTAGTACTCATATAGTAATGAGTATGAGTAGTACTCATATAGTAATGAGTATGAGTAGTACTCATATAGTAATGAGTATGAGTAGTACTCATATCCAAAGCGAAGATGAGGCAGTAGTTTGAGTATTATTGAGTACGTATGTATGTATACTATAACTGGAATTACAATGTGAAACTCTGCAATGTATTTTTGCACATATGAATAGATATTTGTGTACATACATACACACATACATACATGCATGCATAGGTATGTATGGGCGTGCAAGTGGGGAAAGCGCCACGCAAACGCTCGACCGACATGACGGCGACTAAATTCTTTTCAAAATAATTTGCGTAAATTTAGAACTTGGCGCCAGGAAATAATCAAGCGACGTCGCCAACGCAATTGGCGTTCGTTGCGATTGCGGCCGACGCTTGTTGTTTTTGCCGGTGCGTTGGAATTGAATGCGTTGAGGTTGAGGGCAGTGTTGCCAACATCTGTGAAATAAACAAGAACGACCTAGTCGAGAGTGCTCGACTAGAAGATACCACGTACCTAGAGCGGTACATTGTTATTCAGCTGAAAGAACATTTTAAAATGTTGCTTAACGAACTAGTCGGCGATTATAAGTATAACGAGAAGTTCTTTCGATAGAACGTATCGTTTAATTGTTTTCATAATTCCTTTGTTATTATATAACAATTTGCTATCAAACTCAAATTAAATTGTTGGACTGAAATAAACGAGCTACGAGCAGAAAAACGACAATCGTTCAGTTTGATGAATAGTTATGATTCGATATAATAATTTATTTGTTATACGATTTCTATAAATGCAGAGGTGTGTAATATCCCTTAGAAATCGTGTACTTAAGATCACGAGCTTTATCTTCCAGACTGCCATGGTACTCGTACGAGCAGTTTATGTTCGTATTTTTGTTGATTCTGATGAATAACACATGCATAATTATTTGTATACGTTGATGTATAGCAAAATGTATGTATAGGATCGGAGATGCATCCTTTGTCCAACTTTAATATACGCTTTTCAACCTACAAGTTTTAAAGTACAGGGTTTGCCATCGTGATAGCTATAATTATGACTGGGTTCAGCAGAAGAATCAAGGCTATTATTAGTTTTTTTTTGATAACACATTTATTAAATTTGTAATTTTATTTTATGTACATTTGTATATAACAACTTTTTATAATAAAACTCTTTATTTCTTTACTAGGCTTATGTGTTGGCAGTTTAGGGTCAATTTTATAATAATGAGGCAGTTTTCAAAGTGAACGTTGGGGTAACATGATTTCTTGCATGCAAATTTATTTTGCAATGTTTCTGAATGCAATTTTATAAAATTACATTATAAAATGGTCAAAGAATGTGCATTAATAAATCGTACTTTATGATTCTCTTAAACTCTTGAAGTATACCTACTTTGGGGGGAAAATAAAGTGTTGTTGGCAGTCAATTTATAAGTTCATCACATTTCCTACACTATTACGCAACATTGTATCATACGAGTATGCATAATTGTGTAATGCACATGTAACCTAAGTCCAATTACTGTTCAAACCAATGCAAATACATATTCTTGGTTCTGGTAACAACCGTTGTGCTCTTCCAGTTGCCTTCGATGTGCATGTTAAAAAAAAAGCGTGTACCTCCCTGATACACGATGCTAAAGGTACCATAAACATGGTCTTGGGGCATGGAAACGTGGTTCGTGCCGCGTTTACCTGTTCAACTGGCGACAGCCGCAGCCACAGCCGCCGCCTCTGCCCCTGCCACTGCCACAGCATCAGCGTCTGTCCGTCGTTGTCTGGTCGGCGCATCGACTACCCGATACTCGTATCGACTGGGACGGGTTTTTTAATGATGGCGCCGAGCACATTAAACAAGTCGATAATGTTATTCCATCCACATCGGACGAGGGAACACAATTCCTGGAATTGTAGCAAAGGCAACGCCAGCCGGGTCGGGATGTGTATCGACTGATGTTTGTATGTATTCACGTACATATATGCATACATATTTTTGTATGTCGTTGTCTGTTTCTCAAGGAATGCTCATAAAAGTAAAAATATTCGTGGCTCCAGCCAGCTCCAGCTCCAGCGTGATGAATGTCCACCCAAAAGTATGTACATACATACATATATGTATATATGTATGTACATCAATACAAAGCGATGTCCTTCTTGAAACAATGCTTTAGTTCGAATTTGAGACATCCGTTACCTGTACATACATACATACATAAGTATGTATGTATGTATGTATGTACATTTGTTATGTATTCTCATGGAGAACATTATGACATAAACAAATATCCATTCTAGTTCAAAAATTTCGATTTTGGCTTTTCCCCAGTTTTGAGGGATTCAGGTGAGAAAATCCCCTAATTTAAATTAATTTATTTTGTTAACATATGGCTGATCATCTATGTACATACTATAAGAAAATGCAGTCAGAAATGCTGTAAACAAAAACAGTTTTTGGGACGTTGTCAAATTATTGTCTTTGTTTTATAAGTCCTTGCATTTCTTGAAAGTAGATACTATACACAAGCATGTAGTTTGATAAATAAATATATTTCTTCTATATAATTACAAGGTAATTAAATTTAATTCCATACATCATTTTACAATTGGATATTTGGTTCAGACATTTGTCGATAACTTTAAAATAATCAGAAGCTCAGGAGTACCTTTCTTGAGTTCTTTGTTTTCCTTGCATTTTGTTGAATTCTCAACACTACCTGGTTCTATACAAAAACATACAAATGTTCAATAAAATGACAATTTTTCACAACTCTTCACATTTCATTCAGTTGCCAAAAACTCAATTCATACTCGAATCGGCTCATCCCCTATTCTTTCGCTTTTGTTTTGGTTTTTTTCGTTTTTATTTTTGGTAGAAACGATCCCATCAATCATAAAAAATGTCGAATACAGCGAAGTGAGCAAAAATCAGTTGATTTTTAGTTGGAGCTGGCTGGCCGAACGACTGATCGGACGCGACGCCATGCCGCACAGTGGGCCTGAATGTGATTACTAACTGCAAATATGTATATGTCGATATATATTAAATTATTATAGTGTATAACTTACATATTTGAAACACCAATACACCAAGATAATTTGATTATAATTAATTAAACTTTTTTAATGAAACTAAATACTGACTGATTCAGTTAGGATAAAGAGATTTGTATAGGAAATATTATTTTGTATTTGCCTTATGGTTTTCGAAAATTCTTTGACAATAAATTCTCCCATATTTTCCTTTCAAAAATTATAAAAGTTGATGTCTCACGGGACACCCGGACCTTCTAAATTTGACTTAAATTTTTATTAACTTTTGTCTTGCCTATTTATTTACATTTAAACTGTGATCTGTTATAGTACTCAAAATTATCTGTTAAGGTATAGAAATAGTCAAGCTCTAAGTAGATCTGACGTTTTTGTGATAAGAATACCTCAGTTTGTATTCCAAGTCTCCCATAAATAACTTGGCAATAAAAACTGACCTGAGATTCTGACTAAACGTCCCAAAAACATGCAGGAAACGAGTTTAGGACGACTGGAAACCCAATCCCTACCACTGTGCGCCGCTCCGTTTGGGTGATTAAGGCAAACTTTGGAATTTTGCTGCTCCCTTCGTTATTGGTTTTTGGCTTGGCGTTTTTCATTAGGTCTTCAAGAATTGTTAGATTCACGCAGCGGTGGTGGCGGGCGGTCGGCAGCAGCGGGCAGCCGTAATCAGGTTTAACTGGTACCGGGGCCAACCGAGTCGAGTCGAGTCGAGTCGAGAGTCGACAGCGCCGCGGCGTTGGCGCTGCCAGCAGCACTGCTGACGTCTGCAGCGCCAGCTTCCTCCGCTCCCAGCGGCAAGCGCAGCACATCAAACGATTTGTGCGCCAATAAAATGTCCCCCAGTGCTGCTGGGGCTGATATGCAAACATTATTTATTTTATTTATTTATTTTTATTTCGCCGCACTGATGTTTGGCCTGCCTGCGCTTAAGTTTGTTGCTGTTTTCTTGTTGTTGTTATTTTTGTTATACCATTGCAAAGGGTATTTTGATTTTGTCACTCAATGTGGGACGCATACTTATAAGTAATATATTTACTTATTATTTAAAAGTATAAGAAGACGTTTCCGTTAATATGCATAAATTCCTTAATCAATGAAATAAGTGTTAAACATTCCACTAAGGGTTAAACCTTAACAATTTGCTATGTAAAATTGTATACGAATTTCCCTATGTACTTATCGATTAGGATCACGAGCTTAGTCTATAAAGCTGCATATCCGGTTTCTATGCAAACTAGTCTTTTAGTTTTTAAATTATGTTGATAAAAGTAGCCCATAAATGCATGTATGATAATCTCCTTTAGTTTTCAATAACCTCGACGAAATTTCTTACAAGTTGATCTAATTTTCTCAAAAACCACTATATCTAATAGCTTCCAAAGGAGTCATTGGTTGAAAATTGAGTTATTGGAAGAAATCCCTTTAAATTTGTTTATACAAATATCTTGAGCAAACTCATAACTTGTAAGTTCTAGTTTGCTTTACACTAGTTAACCAAATTTAATCAAACTCCAACCATGATACCTTAAAGCTGTCATAGGAACAAACTGGCTAAAACTGAAGTTTAGGAAAAACTTTATTCGTTATAATGAAGACTTTGCAAACTTTTCAATACCTTGGATTAAGATCAGATTTGTAATTAATTTAACCTGCAAGAGTATTTAGTCTTCGACATCTAGAATTTAACTGTTTCTTCTTGATTTTTTTCTGTTTTTGTTGTTCGGTTTCGCTTTGCTTCGGTTTTTGTTGTATGTCTGTATGTATTTTCGAATACTAATATTGTACTATTTTTGTGAAGCATGATCTCATCGCACAGCTCGTCTTAAACACGCGCATTTCAACCCGTAGTCTTGGGTAGCTCTCCAAACCGCTTACAATTAATAGACCAAAATCTCAATTTATTGCGCATCCAAGTCCCATCAGGACATTTAGCCTGCCCTAAAAATCACGCCAATAATGTGTAAGCAAGTGGGAATGCTCTAATGCAAAGAGTGCCCGACTAGGAAATACCCTGTACCCAGGACTATTCTTCAAGACAATAGTTTCTTTAATAACTCTTATGTTTGTTATGCGTTCGTCATAACATTTTCAGAATAGCTAAAAATAATAATATTCATCCTGTAGATACTTTATATAATAATCAAGAAATATATACGTATGAATGAATGTATGTATCTTTATATATTTTCATTACAATTGTAAGTATAAAAGATTTTGACGATATCATAATATATTCGGGCCTGGATAATGAGTATTCTTTAATCGAGCGCTCTCGTTGAGAACACTCTTTGTTTGTTATATTTAGATGTTATTTCAAAATTGCAAAGTTAATCAAAATCATTCTGGCTTGAATACTTAATATTCCTTTAGAAATGAGTGTAATGAGTTGAAACTTTCGGTCTTACCTGTGGCTTATTTTGGGAATGTAGCACGTAGTATCTATTTGGGTAGTATTTATAGATATATTTAAAAACTCGTTTGCTTGGGTAATAAACTACATATTAAACAGCCTCTTTTGTCCACCGCTTGACATTTCGGGTTGAATTTGTGTTGATGCAATCAAAAATATTTTATTGTGGCGCGCCTTTCTAATTGATTAATTAATGCACTAAAAACCACATTAATGCAAATAGATTGTCATAAAATTAGTACTTTTTATAATACAACAGTTATGCTTATAAGAAATTACATGTTTGCGCTAACATTCAATGAATTTCTGAATGGTTGAAAACCAGTCCGCGTCTTTTACTATAAATCTTTCGACCATCCATTATGAACATCCTTGATAGAGCATTTTTAAGTAATATATTCTACAGTATATCTATTCTGACTGGCAGATACTAAATCACATTTGGAATAAGTTATGTACGGGTACTGTTCTCGATATTACGAGATCTAGAACAGTTTTAAGACCTTGAGGATTGTAGAATTGCACAAATGCTGGAAGAAAATCAATCGATAGCACTATCGGTAATTTTAAACATTATTATTACTTTGTAAAGCTTTCTAGTTACACTGTAAACTGCATAGATAATCCAATAATGATGATAACATACTCATGTTTATCCTAATTCTATGTCTTATTATATACTCATTATTATGCAAAGGGTATTATAATTTTGTCTCGAAATGTGTAACGCATTGAAGGAAACATAATCGTTAAGCCTTATCGCAATCCGATAATTATATCTTATAGCTGCCATCGGATGAAAAAATAGTTTAGTATGAGTTTTTTTTTATTAAACACTAGCAGGGAATAGCCGAGTCGACATAGCCATATCCGTCTGTTCGTCTGTCCGTCTGTTTCTATGCGAACTAGTCTCTCAGTTTTAAAGCTATCGTAATGAAAGTTGGCACAGACCCTCCTTTTTGCTGCAGGCAGTACATATGTCAGAATCGGCCGGATCGGACCACTATAACATATAGCTGCCATAGGAATGATCGATCGACAAATATGTTTTTGTATGAAAAACTTTTTTGTTTATTGATGTATTCTTACCAAACTTTCCCAAGCCGAGTCTCTAGAGGGTTTATACAATCTGGCCAAATTTGGTCAAAATCAGACTACTATATCACTATATAAAACTTTTTGTTATACAAATATTTCATCCAAACTAAGTGAAGTTTTATAATACTTCAAATAGTGGCCTATAATTTGATCAAAATCGGAACACAGGAGCAATCAGACAAAAATAAAATTTTGTATAAAAAAACATTTCTGCTAGGGTATATAGCTTCGGCACCAGAAGATATCCGCTCTTTCTTCTTATTATTTGTTTTTGTTGTGATTATACGGATGTTTCTTCCAAACGCAGCAATTGTGAGTTTTATTATGCTTTATACTATAGTTTTCTTTAAGTTTACGGTCGAAACTTGAGTTTTTTGTAATAGAAATTTTGCTACGAGAGTATATTTTAACGTCACGACGATTGTAGTCTTTCTTTCTATTATTTTTACAATTGAAACTAAATATATTATACGAAAAACATTCACATATATAAATCTAACGAGCGCTAGCTGCTAGGGCCTTTGACTATCTATATCTTAATCTTGTAATTTTATTAATAATTTGTTTTGTTTACACACTATGTGTATAAATAACTCAATATTAAGGTGTATTTTTCGAGACTTGTATATGTATTTATGTATGTACATATGTATATTTCATTTATTTATTTTTCGAACTCTGTCAATACTATCGATAAATCAGACTATTGTATTACTATCGAAAGGGGGCACTGCTCCACCTACGTTCTATATACATACATATGTATGTATATGAGTTTCGGTGTGTATAACCCAGAGTATTTACAATTCTCTGTATTTGATTACTTTTGCAGAATCCGCACCGCCCCCCTATCAGCGCACAAAAATGCTGAGACTAAGAGATGCAGGTATGTAAGAGCAAATTTGTGCAGCCAGGCAGCTGAGAACTGATCGGCATTCCACAATCCTAGATTCCGAGGGAAACACTCAAAACATCGAAAGGTCGTCGGCAGCCGCGTGGGCCGTGCAGAGCAACAGCAGCCATCACAGTAAAAGCATTTCGAGCATCATCAAGCAGGCGGAGCCGCAGTTGTACGTGCCAAGTCTTGAGTCTTTCACCACTGATGGCAAAGGTGAGTTGAGTTTTGTGGCCCTCTCCCTCTTTTTCGTTCTCCCTATCTTCTGTTCTTATCTGCAGAGCGGCTTTATTGAGCACCTTTCAGCATTATGTGTGCCCAGTTATGTCTGTGTATGCATGCATGCCTGTGTATGTATATACATACCTGTGCGGATGTGTGGGGTAAATGTGAGAGAGCTGCGGTCGCGTGCGTGTGTTTGAGCACGCCGGCACGGGCCGAGTCGGGCAGGCAAGCAGGCAGGCAGTCAAGTTGTTCGTGGCGCCAGCTTGCCGCGTCAGGTCGTCACTTTCTATATTGATATTAACTTTTAAGCGAAAACAGCAAAAACGACACGAAAATAAATAATGAGCGAAAAACAAATACAAACAGTGCGAAGCGAATGCGAATAAGTGAGGCGAGGCGCGGCGACGGCGACGGCGAAGTCGGCAGCAGAAACAGAAACAACAACAGCAACAATCTTACGAAAGTTTTGTAGAGCGGCCCCGCCGGACGCGGGAGTGGCTGTGGTTCGGCTGGGACTGGTTATCATCGGCAGCACCAGCTACACGGTGGGCAGGGCGGTCGGACGGAGGTGATGGCGTTATGACTATGATATCATTCATGGCGCGCCGTGGAACTGGACAATACATTTATTTTTTGTTGTATTTTTACTCTCTTTTTATGGCATTTTCGAGGCGACAAACTGACGGAAAAGCTTTTGCATTCGTGTGAGCCGTTAGCTTAGAACAGCTAAAAATAGCCCAAGCTTGCAACCCACGAATTGTAGAATTTTGAAATTCAAATTTAAATTCGTTCAACGTGCTCGATAAGCCGCTTCTCCGTGCATGTCAACACTTCGTTAAATCCAATTCAAGCGTTTCACACCTACAAACATACATATGTATGTATGTATGTATGTATGTATGTATGTACGTACGTATGTATATGTAGAATAAACATTTGTATAATAATAAAATAATAAAATGCAATTGTTATCTTAAAAAGTGATTTTACTCATGTACATACTTAGAAGTAATTAATAATGCTTTAAAATGTGTTAATAAATGGGATACTCTTTAGACAGGTCTTAAGTATCCCATCGTACCTACAAATAAACGTGCGATCTGAACTAGAGATGACACTATCGATGTCCTCTGTCGATAGGTTTGATATCGTTTGCTAACATCATCGATAGTAACGTGAAATAGAAACGTTTCAACCTATCCATGATGTATGCATACTAAATGCGAAAGTTGTATTAGATTTATTTGCTTCTAAAACTATCAAATTTACCTTTTTGTGTTTGTATCTTGGTAGACTTAACAGTGGCAAAATTAATCATCGATACTATCGATAGTGGCATCGATTGCTTTACTCGCAACCGTACCACAAATAAGTCACATTTTGGCTCAGAAGAATATTATAAAACTACGGGGAATAGCGTGAGTAGTTTCTCTCGAAAAAAGACATACGATATAAAATCGATACTGGCAGTAAACAATGCAATTTCCAAACGGTATTCACAACTTTCGGGAAGAGGAACCATCAGATTTGGTCCAGAGATCTTTGGGATCGATCGGGAAATAACTTAGAGATGGACGAGATCGGGTTCGAATTTAGTATACATACATGCATACATATATATAATTACAGACATACACACATAAACAACGACATGTGTGGCCACCAAGCAGCTTACACTGCCCGCACACAAACACACACACACGCACACTCACACACACTCGTACAGGTAGAATATAAAACATTCTAAATTTAAAGATGATGTAGTAGCCCGTGGATGCGCATTTCTGTATGTACTTATGTATGCATTTATGTATGACCGAGAAACAAAACAACGCCCGAGCGGCGCTAAGAATCCCAAAGAGTCGGAATATCCGTATGGCGTGTGCCTGTATGCATGTGGAGCAGGCGGCATTGGCGCCAAAGCAGCGGCAGCGCCCCGCCAGGCCCGCGCATTCCTGTCCCATCGTCATCATGGGAGAATTGCAAGACCGTACAGTGCACAGTGTATGCCCATGCCGAGGCTGGGATGAAAAGTACTCGGCTTTGTTAGAAAAACACATTTCTGAGCGGAAAATAATTTGATTTTCTACACCTGTTCAGTAAAAGCGATGTTTAGATATTAAATATAAAAAAGCGATAATTAAAAAAAAGAACAATGTGTTTTGAAAGTGTTTGTAAAAAAAAACTATAGGTAGTTTCATAAAAAAAAAAAAGTGGGAAACATTTTCTTTTAAAAAAGAATTCGATAGATTTTATATAAAAACTCGATAGCCTTCATAGCTTGTAAAAATTATATTAGATTTTTGGTTTCTTTGTTTTTTTCGTCAACGCTGTATGAGCCTCCGGATTGGTCGTTGACAAATTCTATAGTTAAAATCTTAATTGTTTCGATATATACAACACTATCAATAAGGATTGACAGTCTCTAAAACAATCTATTATCGATACTATCGAAAGTGCCAATAATATCTTGACAGTTCCAACAACACTGACGATAGTTTAAAATATTAAACATTTATATTCAATTTAATTTTAAAAAAATTTTACGTACAGTAGTATCATTCTTTCTTTTAAGCTATAAGATAATTTAAAATCTTAGATCATTATTTCGTCTAGTTGAAAGTTATAGATTTTTGGCAACTGTTCAAATGAGTCTGTCAGCAGCTCTTTCACATTTTCCATTCGAATTATACAAGCTATCAAGACCATCAAAATATCCAGTTTTCTAAGTAATTAAAATCCGACCAATGCTAAAAGGATACAAGAGGACAAAACATACTATATTTGGGAAATAAATAAATTTATTAATACTAATATTACATTAACATAATATGGTACAAATTTTACAACTCTCGTGTAATTGATAAAAATATTCATGACTTTTCTGATTTCGGACAAATTAATCAGAACCGAAACTAGTTAAGATTTTCAAAACCATTTGTAGTTTTTAGTCTTTGACAAGTGTAATTTAATATGTTCTCGTATGGGGACATAAATATATTTATTCGATTCGAACATTACTTCGCAAAAGAAAAGGAAAACTATATCGAAATTGCAATCAAGTTTGATATAAGAACTGACCTGATTAATATACATAAGTAATTCCTATTATTCCCAAGGCCGATTACTGTTTAGCCCACCCTCGCATGTACCTCTGTATGTACGTTTGTACATACGTATGTACATACAGTTGTGCATATGCCATACACATTATAGGTACATAGAAAGACGGTGTTTGTTTGTGTTCTTATTCTGTTCTTCCTGTTTTTGTTTATTGTAATTCGATTTAAGCCAAATCGTGCACGAACTACTTTGTTAGCTCGCCTCCATGTCGCTCCCTGGCCAGGCCAGGCCAGCCCAGGTATCAACAGATTATTTCATAATTTAAGGAACACTCTCAGACGCCCGTTTTAGATTTGGCGATGGTGGTCTTGGTGGGGAAAATACTTTATTCGTGGCCATGACGCGTCGCGACGACATCGCCGGGGTCGGCGTCGACCCAATTAGATAAACTGTGTCTAGGCGCCAGTTGACAGACGGCGCCAGACCACCTTTGTACCCCCCGCCCTACCCTCCTTGACTGACCATGGTCAGCACCCCCATTGCCCACAAATGCATAGTGCAAAATAAGAGCAGTTTGCGAATTTACCAGCACTCTAAATTATTGTATAATACAATTTATTTCGTTGGTAGAAAATGACTCAAATTTTAACCAAACTCATATCAGCTAGAACACTTTTTCCATTCGAAGCGGATGGAATTTTGCGGTGAAACACCCAATGAATTATATTTTATTAAAAGCTTTGAAATTAGCGACAACCAGTTTCCACCCAAACAGGTGAATATTCTGAAATTGATGAAATACGTCTCGAATATTGGTTTTAACATCTTTTTAAGATCTTTGTAACTGTGCTTGAAGCGGGTGGGTTCAAAATCAAAAAGATTTCAATTTAATAGGGTTCTACACCTTTTGAAATGATTTGGAAATTTAAAAATGTATTTAACCAATTCTTATAAAATAACTTTAGAAATTGCAATACGGTTAGAAACCGGTTGAATCTCGATTGGAAGAGTTTCGTCCTAATAATCAAATTAAATCTCTCGAAGACTTTTTTGAGGGAACCAAAGGAAAAGATATTTTCGTGACCCTCCTGGTGTACTATAATATCCCTAGTTATGGGAATATACGACACTGTATTCAGGTCTAAGCCATTACCAACAATATACTTTCGTTTGAAGTACTAACATAGTATCAGTTGTTAATATATACCTGCACAAAGATTGTATACAATATATATTGTACAGGTATTTACATACATATGTACGAGTCGGTCAGTATATTTACGTAGAGTATATGTAAATATATACCTCATTTACCTTTTCGTCCATTTTATTGGCAATCTTTAAGTTATAATTTCAAATTATATCGCTCGTTCTGCTTTTAGCGAGCCGGAATCTAGGTAAACATTAGCCAAAAGGCGCCGGCCCATTTACGTAACGCTGTGGCGCCAAAATTATTACCATTAAAGTCTATATATGTGCATATGCACACACACATGCACACTGGTGAAGGCGTGAGTGTCTGTGAATGAATTTGTATTTGCGTGTGTCTGTGAGAGCTGTTTGCGAGAGTCTGCCGCTCGATACAATCTGCTTGGGACTTCTCTCTGCTCTCTGCCCAGTTTCAGGCCCCGCACGGCACTAAATGTACTACAGTGGTCAAAATTGGTACACATACGACCCACACTTGTGCTACCTGACGAGTTCGTTAGAAAACCTGGCAAGCAAAGGAATTGAAACAAACACACCTTAAAAGATTTAATGTTTTACTTTGTCTTTTATTTATTTATTAATTATGTTTGTCAATGCTCAGTTAAAAAGAAAGAAAAGGAAAACAAGGTTGAGGCTAGTTGCCGCTATGGTCCAATTTACAGCTCAGATAGGTAGATAGATCTTTCAAGGTCAAAGAAATATAGCTGATAATATAGATTGTAGTTGAGGCGAATCTGAAGGCTAGAAGGGTACATAGTATAATGCCAACTTCACCGGACTTGAGCTTTTATAGAAAAACTACTTATAAAACGAAAGAATAAAGATTAACATCGGAAGTGGGCGGCTAGAATCACAGTTTAAGTCGCAAAGAGCAAAAATTAGAAACCTATTACGAACCGATTCAATCTGATCTTGAATCTTTTGATACTGCGCTGACCGCTGGATAGTAGTGTATAGATTAGTAAATTCCTAAGACCATGTCTTTATAAATCGAAGGATGCCAGCGGCTTTCCTAGATACTCATCAAATAGTATTAGGTTTTATCGATGTTTTTAAATTACTTTTTATTTATCGGTCGCAACGTCCAAAGATAGGGAAATCTATTGTATAAGAAATATTGAAAATATTTGTGTAAGTGTACTTATGACTCCATTTATATTGTCAATACCCAAAATTTCATCATACTACTGAGTGCAGGATTCTTTGGTCGCTCTAAATCTATTAAGCAAATTTCAAGTCGATCGGATAATAGACACAGAAGTTATCCAAGAAACTAGTCTGAGTAGCGCAGCCGCCACTTGAAATGGTTTGCTTGGTTGCACTGCCGCTGGACTGCTTGAAAATTTTACACGTTTTTTAAAAATTGTAGGTTTTGGATCAATTTCGACAAATATTATGGTTATGTTTATAATACTTATATGCGCCAGCTGGCAGCTTGTATACTTATATCGAAACGGTTTTAATATTTTATATAAATCTTACTAATTTCAGATCGCAGCGCGTGCTCTAAGGTGTGGTGCCAGATAGCCTATTGGGAGCTGGCCCAGCGGGTTGGTGAGCTGTTTCACGCCAAGAAGTCAGCAGTCAATATCTTCGCAGAGGGGCCCGTTGACTGCGCCGGGGAGAGCATGTGCTTGCGTGATTTGGGAGGCAAGCGGCCCTCATCGGAGGCGGTGCAGAACACGCGACAGAAGGTCGGACTGGGTAAGTAGCTAATTAGATGTTTGAATGCAATGCGCTTACCTTGGCTGGTTACAGGTGTTACCTTAAGTCTGGAGAGTGGCGACGTGTGGATTTACAACCGCAGTAATGTGCCGATATTTGTGGACTCGCCCACACTGGCCGAGCGCTTGGATCGGGTCTGCAAAGTGTTGCCCGGCTATTGTCTAAAGGCCTTCGAAACGCACAGGTAAGAGTCGAATTGTTGTTAAACAACGAATTAAGTACAAAGTATAACTGAAACTCTTTCATTCGGCAGGGCTCAATGGTTGGCTTGCAAGCAGACGCAGCATAACCAGCTGGGACCAATCGACCGGTTTAGCATGAAGATCAGCTTTGCCAAGGGCTGGGGCAACTCGTACCGGCGACAGGATGTTATGGGCTGCCCCTGCTGGTTGGAAGTGCACTTCAATCATCTGCGGTGACAGTGTCAGCAGCCGCCGCTGCTGGGCGTCAAATGCTCCGCAGCAGCAGCAGCAGCTGACCCCGTCTGCACTAAACCTCTGTGTTGTAGACCAACTGTGCTCCACAGATCGCGCCACCTGCTCCAAATTATTCAAAGGCTGCTCACGAGGCTGGGCGGCAAAGCATGCACACTGAGACTACAAGCAATTGGTACGAGGAGCTTTAAAACGCAACGACAACCGGACTAGCAAGACGCAACTAATATGTAGGGGCAACAATGGACTGCAAATGAAATACTTTTAAAAGTTTAACTTAATTATGAAACATGTTTCAATTAATTGCTAAATGCCACATCGAAATTAACTTATGTATAAAGCATGCGCGATGACGGAGTTAGGAGTGTTAAATTCAAATAGTAATTGATTGTTAAACATAGCTAAAATTGAAATCCTGTGATTCACTCTATATGTACATATGTATACATATGTATGTATACTGTATTTGTATGTACGGACGCAAACAAGTGCAACTATTTTAAATATTATGTATGTAGGAATACTTAATTCATGTACTAAACAACGTCCACAAGGACATGCCTAAAATCAGTTAAACTTCACATACTGCGTTCATTCTACGCTCATTTTGGAACTCCGTACTTTAATGAAGATATGAATTACATAGCATAAACGCAGTAACAGTAGTTATGAATAGAATTTTGCATTCAAGTAATTTGTTTTAGTGGAAACTTTTAAGTACGAGTACAAATTAGGTTAGCCCATTTATGATTTTATTAATTGCACAATTGTGAAGTGAAGTAAAGGATAAATTTCATTCATCTGCCTGCTAAACAGAAGCTGTCCAGTCGAAATGTAAATTTACTGAACGGTTTTAACTAGAATATATAAATACAATGGGCTAATATTCTGTCACTTTAAATGATCATGCTCAAACATTATTATATTTTATGTTGATATGTTGATCGATTTGTTTTAACTTTCGTTGAATTCGCATTTTTTTGTTTTCATCGAGCCCGAATCCCAAACTCAATTGCCTTTCAATTCAATGGAAATGCAAAATTGAGCAAATCTAAGGCATTTTGTACTGCACTTGAAAGAAATGCTTAGCTCGTTTTCCACGGAAATATTTATTTGATTCGCGCCCACTGTATATGATGTTGCCGTCCCACTTACCCCATGAAATTGTCTACGCATACATAAAATACATACATACATATGTACACATGTACATCTTAATTCCAAAAATTTATTATTACAATAACCATACGCCCTTTTATGAAAGCATAAGTACATACGAGTACATATAGTAAAAAGCTGATTTTAAAAATTGCTTGGACTTGAGTCATTTTGAATTTATCGAAGACATATACATACATACGTGCATATGTTTGTATATACTTACATTAGAATATCTTCAAAATGATCAAACATTTAATCAGCGTTAATAGTTGTAGCTTTACTGTTAAGTTTTAAGAAATATTTTGTAATAAAATTTCAATATATTTACAAATTTTGATTTTTACTGTCATCTTCGTATTTGTTATCCACTCAATAACTCTCAATGCCATAATTAATATTACAAGAGTCTGTAACTCATTTTATTTGTAGTATGTATTATTTATATCTATCATTTATTATTTCAAATTGTAGTGCCTTAAGATAACTTCTTTTAGCACTAGTCACAAATATTAAAATTATGAAACAAGAAGTTGCCTATTCTATCTTTTATCTTACTAACTAGTGTATTTATTTCAATTTATACTCAATTGATATCAATTAGAGTTTTCCTTAGTCGGTGGTAAGCCGCTGTATAAAGAAGCAATCTGAATGTTACGTTATAGCTCAGCAAACCCAATTCTGCTGCAGCTAAGACTTTCAAGATTACTCAGTTTTACTCGAGTTTAGATATTATGTGATTCGAGTACTATAGAGAATTCCGGACGGAGTACTGCAATGATCTCAATTTAGGGTTTTATAATACTGAACTACAAAGGTTAATTTGCTGCGTCAGTCTAGTCACCTGAGTTATTGTCATATTTTGTTCTTGGGCAATTAAATGTTGACAAAATGATTATCCAGGCCCTGGCCAGTCCCGTAAAACCGATAAACCATAAGAGTCGACGTTATTGCTAGGCATTAAGGTTGTAGCTCTGCATGATGCCTAACTACCTATCACTTTCAGTATCCTTAGCCATCGGATCGATCGGTTGAAAACTGAGTTGAAATAAAAGCTTCTTCAATTATAATCGAAGCTTTTTTATGTACATTAGTACAGGCTTACCAAATTTGGTTGGAACCCCATATCTTATGGCTGTCATAGGAACAATCGGTAAAAAATTAAGTTTATTGAAATTTTTCCCAATACATGACAACCAAACTCAGTTTTATGCGGTATGCGTTTTAGATCGTTCACTAAGTCTTATAACAATCCGATTATTATATCTTATAACTGCCATAGGAACAATCGGATGAAACATTTTTGTTTTCGAACTTACATTTTTTTAATGTTTAAGATCTGTACTGAAAACAATTATTTAATTTTGTATTTTACTTGACGTAGTGTTACATTACATACATCTCGATACTTCATAAATCGAGGGTATACACCAACATGTGTACCAAGTTTGGTCGCTTTAGCTTCAAGGGTGTGGAATAAATTGCGTTCATACGGACATTTCGCAAACCCAATATACTCTTTTTCTCTTCGGGAACAGAGTATATAAATTGTTCTTCTATATTCTGGCGAATTTTATAATTATACTTAGTTTTGTCACGAAATGTGTAACATATTGAAGGAGACGTTTCCGACTTCACAAAGGATAAATATATATTCTTTCTGATCTTCAATTATTGTACCCATTCTGAGTGCCACATCTCTCCCCTTTAACACTCAAATTTGTCATATATTATGCCATATTTCTTTGAAGTCATCATTTTTCTGGATAATAACATTGCCGATAAATGGACGTCCACAAGTATTTGAAATGTAAACGATAACATCATTCCGGGCTTAGTAAGTACCTTGGAACTAATTGTACAAAGCACGGATCATATTAAATTAGCATTTAAATAAAGCTTTCAGCAATTAGTGTAAAAGTCTAAATCTTCTCAAAAAACTCAAGGAAAGTAAAATTATGTACTCAATCAGCTTAACCGACAAGATGACACAAGTAGTTATGCACATCTATACATAGACTATTAGATAGAGAAACGGCATGTTAAAAAGCTCGAATAAGTTTGCTTGATTTTCCTCTAAGTCAAATTGGGATTGCCAAACCTAAAATGATTTTCATCAAATTGTATATATAGATATTTTTAGCCTTTATATAACAAATTCACAAAGTAAAATTTATTCAATTACATAATCCTTGTCGAAGTCATATTTATCAGCTTTTGTTGATGACGCACCTAAGCTGAAGTTATCCAGGACATCGGTTATTTTTGATATTTTCTTCTCGTTCCGAACGATCTGTTTTTTCTTCTTTTTCTGCAGCTCTTTAATGTTTTTGTTGAGGGACTGATTCTCTGATTAAATAAAAAACATACATTTTAAGAAAACGATGATAATGCTATATTAAATAAATATTTACCCTCTAAGAGCAACACGGGATCTAGCTTCTCCTTCTTATCGCTGTCCAATTTTCTCTTACGACCCTTTGATGATGTTTCCTGCTCTTCTATTACTGCGGCAACAGCTTGTGTCTCTTCTCGCGGAACCCTTATCTCTAGTGGCCCAGTGGACGTTATCTCCATAATATCATCCGCTTTCTCAGGACAATGGTTCAGTATGTCTGTTTCCATCGACTCAAAGTTATCGACGTCAAATTCTCGCGCCTCTGAGTGTACAATTGAGGCACTTATGTGCACATTTGTACTCTCCTGGACCTCAGGCGGTTGTGTGCAATATTTGATCTTTCCAGTGTTCCAATCATTTAGCACGCTACGTGCAGCAGCTACAACATCCGGAACACCCTTCTTTAAAAATTTACCTGTGAATTGAAGTGATAATTGATCTCACGCTCAGTGTGGATAGATAAGGTACTCTGACTCACCCATTCTGGCAGCCTTCTTGGCAAAGAACTCCTCGAAAGTGTCGTAGTTGGTTATATCGTACATTTTACAGAAGTACTCTTTGCTGGCTCTTTTCAAAACGCTCTCGGCTATGGTAAAAGGATCCTTGACATCTCCCACACGCTGCGCGTTCTTTAAAACGGCATGTGAGTTCTCGTTGCTATCACTGGCATTACTGGTAAACACAATTCCAGGACAATCAATCAGCTTAATTTTTGAATCAAGCTCAACCTCCTGCATAGATCTATAAGAAAACACATACATCGTAATTAGTAAAAGACATAAAAGCTATAAACTTACTGTCAAATGATGCAATTATCTCATTTTAAAGATCTCGACACTTCATAAATTGACGGTATACATCAACATATGTACCAAGTTTGGTTGCTCTAGCTTAAAGATAAAGGCAAAAAATTGCGTTCATACGGACAGACGGACATTTCGCAAACCCAATATACTATTTTCACTTCGGGAACATAGTATAAAAAGAATTCAATCTCACCGGTATCAGAAAATCCAAAAGGGATTTTGTTGTTAATGTAATACCAGCTAGTATTATAATAAAATAATAGCTGTGGCTAGTCAAATGTTTAATAAGTATGATACGGTTTTTAACGTTTAATTCTTGATTTGACCTTGATTGTTTGGGAGCTTGGGATTTAAGTATTGTGTTTGAATTGAATATCATTTAATAGAGCCGTTGAAGTTTACTTACTTAGTCACGCCAGGAGTGCTGCCAACCATGCATGAACGTCCTCGGGTTAACGAGTTGATAATGGAACTTTTGCCCACATTGGGTATGCCAACAACTCCTACGCGAATGGAGGTTTTAATGCCCTTGTTGCGACAGTAGTTGGCCAGCATGGACATCAACAACTCTGCTCCGATGCATACCGATCCCTGCATGGCTTTTTCGCTCTTCATTTCCTTCAGCTTCCGACGACCCAGTCTCGACGCCTGATCCTGCGTGGAGGCCTTAAACGCTGTCACAGGTCCGCTACGTCGGAAGTACTTGATCCAATTGTTAAGATTTTCTCTAGGCACAAGATCGGCTTTATTCAATATGAGCACCAGCCTCTTATTGCCAGGAGCAGCGCGCACCGCACGCTCTACCTCGTTGCAGCGTGTGCCTAGAGGATCGCGAGCATCGACCACCTCCAGGACAACGTCTGCGTTTTCAATAACCTTGCGAAACTCTTTGAAGTACTGCTTAAGGGATTGCTCTTTGGTGGCAGCATTCTTGTATTTCTTTTCATTGCCATCCGCAGCATCGTTTTCGTGCATTATGCCGTGAACTGTGCCCCGCATATCAGCATCTTCCACCATCGACGCTAGAGACTTGAATTTGTTCTGATCGCGCTCTACTTTGAAGGACTCGCGGCGGGCTAGACGTTCTGCCTCCTGGCGTTGCTTGGCCTCCTCCACCTCCTTGAGTATGTCATCTTTGAAGGGGCAAATGTTTGGTATCTGAATCAGCTTCTGTTTTTTACTGCCTTTCTTCGAATTTTTCTTGGCATCGCGTCGTTCCTTGCGGTTGTGTTCCCGGACTTTCTTGTCAATTTTATGCTTGAGCTTGCCAGTCAAACGTTTTGATTTTTTTGCTGCAAAGGTTATTTAATTAGATAATTAGTTTTTATTTATCAAAATGCATATAATATAGTCACTAACTTTTTAATCGTTTAAGAGCCATTTTAGTACAAATTCCCAAATCACACTACGCATTCAAAACACGTGAAAATAAATGTGCTTCTTCTTCATAAACAGATGGCCATTCACGGAAAAGAATCACTTGTAAGTACTGCATTGTCCAACACTGTACGCCGCATGAGATTACCACTTGGTAATTTGAAAAGTAAATGTACCAATTTTGATAAGGAGAAAATAAGTAGATATTTTAATAATATTCAAAATATTATTTATACATTTAGCTAGAGCGTTTTACTATTTACCTATGCTCTTATCTCATATTAAGTGCCCAGCAATTGTGGCGATGTTATTCAGTGTACCATCGAATAACAAATAATTGTACCACATATGGCAACCGTGATTGGAGCGTTGCCAGACTCGTGAATCACGAGTCGTGATATAATTATACAAACTCAAATTGTTGATTATTTATATTGCATAAATATGTCAATGAAAAGAACAGTTTTGACTGGCATCCATTATTTAAAGCAATGTATGCAATTTGCGGCAACGCCAAGGAGCTCGCTTATACACACCAGTGCATGTTTGGGAAAGGCAGAGGATCGAAAGGAAATGCTGGCCTCCCTGCCGGCCAAAGACGAGGGCACAATTGGTGAGAAGTCGGTCGATATTGACACGCTTATTAACCGGTATGCATAAAAATGAATAAATTTATTGTTCCTACGCCAATGCACATATAATACATACATTATAATTTCATCAACAGAAAGGCGAAGTTCTTTCCGGACGCCAGCACGGCCACAGAGCTTTTTAACGGCATACCCTTCAACGAGTTGCCCATTTGCAACATACGTGTGTCATCCAACAACACAATTATTTCAGTGACGGACTATAAGGGCAAGTTGGGAGATTGGTTAATAAAAGTTCCAGTTACTATTGTATATTTACTCTTGTTAGGTGTGCCAAGACTTATTCGGTCCTGCGGAATTGAAGGATTTAAAAATACCAGAAAAGGCACAAACATTGCTGCTCAAGCCACAGCTGTCAATATCAGTGCGGTAAGATTTTTATTTTAATTAATTTTGCGTGCGATATTAAAACTGTCTTATAATGGATGATTTTAGAAAGCAGTTGAACTTGGCTGGAAAACAATTCGTGTGAAAGTTCGTGGCCTCGGCCCGGGACGAATGGTAAAATGCTCTTTTAGTTCGCACGTGTATGTACTAATAACAACATTAAATCTTGCAGTCGGCTATTAAAGGATTACAAATGGGCGGCCTCAATATTGTTTCCGTAACTGATAACACGCGTGTATCCTGGAATCCGCCACGGCCTCGAAAGCAAAGGAGTCTATAAATGGACAGAAACACTTTAACGTACAATATAATGTATAGTTAAAAATTAAAGAAATGCGCCTATTGTTAAAAATTGTTCTTAAAAAAGCTTCTTTCATTTCCAATTTTAATATCATAACATGAGATAAGTAAAGCGTACAGAATTTCTGGTTCCATAGGGTACATTCAGTTTGATCGAGACGATGTGTGTTGTCGATATAGCCATGGCCATTATAAGACAAATTCAATGGAAATTTCCAAACCAGCAGAACGGATCCCCATTGCATGTAGGTAGAAAAAATCTTTTTGCTTATACTAGTAGTATAAGTAGACTACATTTAATTACTTTGGCCTTGCAACTTCGTGTTTCCCAAGATTTTGGTTAGCATTAGTATATTTTAGAATAACTGCCATTAAATTCTAAAACTAAGATCAATTAGACAACACATGCACATTTTGCAACCAATTCCCCATAAACATACGGCATATCCTAATCACATGTCCTTCCTTTACATCCCACAGAACATCCCTATTTCACAACATAGATCCTTTATCCCTAATTACAAACCCCACCAATAAAAACATAAAAATTCTTTTTCATTTCCTAAACAACACCAACTTGATTCATAAAATATAACACAACATCCAATTACACACATCACAAGCGCTCATACACACATTTTTCAGTATCGTACATCCATACAAATCTTGTAAATAATGTAAACAACACTTCTTTAATACATATGTATATACACATATACTTTATACATTCCCCATAATAATGTAAGTAATAACCATTATAATGTGACTCCTGCTGAAGGCCCTGGCAGCCATGGCAAAAATTCAATGTTAACTCAAAGTTTTAACTAGAAGTTATCATTAATTAAATAAAATTAAATATATATCAGTAAACTAAAACTAAGATCAATTAGAACAATTTTTTCAGTGAATCTTTCTTATCTCATTTGTATTGTTAATTCTAAATCCAATTCTGTAATCTCAAAACATAACATTTCGCCTAAAAAATAGAGGATGAGCTGCAGTGAGTTCGGTTGTGAATACGTTCGCCCGCCTGTGTACGGGAATAAGCTATAGCACTTTCAAGCTTTTGAATGGGTGCTTTGGGTGTCAAGGTGACTCCGGAGACTCGATACGTCCGCAAAGGACTTTGGGCATTGGGTACACCTGTACGCCGTCTGTGCTGCACTTCCTTTAGCTCCTATGATTGGTCTGGCGGATCGTGTTACGAGAGGGTTGATGTTCTTTAGAGCTGTCATGCGTTGTGGACGGATAGTTCTCCATTTCTCTAAACTCGTTGATCGAATCGGCTAAGTTTGTTGATGCGACGTGTTCTTCGAGCTGCAAGTCGATATTAAGTCTGGACTGAGAACTCTCCAAGCCGACTTGGAAACCTTATTTTATTGTAGGCCGGCTCTCTGGCTATCCATCTCGTTGTCCGAATCTGTGTCCACCAGATTGATTATGTCGTCAGGATCAATTTTCATTACCTTCAGGCTTTCCAACTGTTGGCTCTCCTTGAACCTGCGCATAAATCTAAATGCAACTTGGGCATTTAAACCACACGATGTGCATAACTTCTGTGGCAGCTTATCGTCACGCTGTACCTTGAAGTCCACGAGGTCGTTGACCATGTCTGCCAGGCTGCATGGATAGTCGGCTAAGGGTCGTTCGGAGAACATATCCACCAAGATCAATGAGCTGTTCATACAAGCGCGGCAAGTTTCCATGCTTTCTGATTTACCTTGTTTTTGTATTTGCTTCTTCTTATGTTTATGAAGGCTTGCACTATTTCTCTCCGATGACTGATCTCTTCGATTTTATTGAACTGTTTAGGGTGGGTGACCCTGCGTTGTAAGATGTCCGCGTGTAGAGATGGACGATTATTCACTTACCTGTTACTTGGCACGAGTGTTTTTAAATAACGATCACGATCGGATCAAATTTAAAGGATAGAAAATCACAGGATCAATAAAACAGCCTTTATTATTGCCTGTCTTTTAAGAATGACGAATATGTTTATTTTAAATTACTTTAGGAAAGTAAACAAAATTACGCCCTCTTAAAAGTTAGTCCTCTATGCTTAATTATAATGTAATTATAAAAGAATAAAAACCCTAAAGTTTTTTAAGTGTGGTGTATTAATTTTGTTAATAACATATTGGACTAAAAATAAATGCTTTTGTTCTATCGAGCAATATTGCTCTTCCCTAGCAGTCTATTGTTTTCAGTAAGAGTGGAGGACATCACTTTATAAATACTTTGTATTATGGTGTTGTATATTGATGGTTACAGTAGACAAAAGAGTTCAATAGTTTCATGTGTTTGGGGTCAACATTTTTACCTGTGAGCTGATAAACGATTTTTTAGATTAAATGCTGATAAATCCTCATCCCTACCCGTAAGCTAGGGACTGTAAATTGTGTGATTAAGCGGGATTCCCTATAATACCTTGGGGGATATTAAAAACCAGCAGGATTGAAGAAATTTATGTATATTTTTAAATAAAAATCAACAGTCAAATGCTCATGATGTTTGCTGTGTATAATATAAAGTTATTCTTTTATTTTCTGGCATCATTTGTGTTTTCTTGAATATTATTAAATCTTATAGGTATATACAAAACTATTAAAGTACACTATCCAAATCATTCGCTTCATACCTAATATGATTACTCTATTTTTATACCCTTGCATGTACTACAATTTTGTCACGAAATATGTATCACATTGAATGAGACTTTTTCGACTCCACAAATACTATATATATTCTTGATTAGCATCAATAGTCGACAAAGCGATGTCATTCTGTCTGTCTTTTGTTACAGTATCTAAAATAGTCCCTTAGTTTTAGAGCTATCGTAATGAAACTTGGCACAAATGTTTTCTTTTTTGTTGCAGGCAGTACATGTCAGAACAGGCGAGATCGGATCAATATAACATAAAGCTGTTGTGCAATTATGTTTTTATGTTTATCAAGACATCTTGACCAAACTCATCAGAGCGGAGTAGCGGTATAGTTTATACAAGCTGAAGAAATTTGATCAACATTGGACAACATAATTATATAGCTTCCATAGGAACAAATTTTTCGAAAATTGAGTTTTTGTATAAAAAACATTGCAAGGGTATATATCTTCGGTACACCGAAGATAGCCGTTCTTTCTTGTTATTTATTCTAAAGGACCTTATATTTAATCATTGTGATAAGGGCATACACTTCAAAAGTGCGCCAAAACAAGTTAAGATTACGAATACATAACTATATATGTATGTACCTACATATATACATACAGTCACCTAACGTATGTCAAATACCCAGTGTAGTTACGAATTTTTTAATCGCAGGCTATAAGTATGAAATGCTTCTAATCGAATATGAATACATATGAATGTATAATTGTTTGACTGGAATGGTTGTCTATATGGAATAACGAGTGTTTATGGGAGTGTAAGTCGATAAATAACGGATTCACAAAATGAATATTTTTGGCTTTAAGTTACTACGAATGCTGACACTTTTGAAATTGTCATGAGCCTGTTTTGAGCTTTTTCCATTGCCATTCGAAACTCTTATGTATTACGTTTTGCATGGCCGTACATACTGGGGTTAATAGGCAGCGTCTGCGCTCAATGTTTTCATTGTTATGTGTTGGGTGGTGAGGGATGTGGTTCGGATCATCCGCGTCGTCATCAGACCATATCTTTCGCAAACGATCCGACTCTTTGATATTTTTGCACGAGAAAGTTCCCACGCGCGATCCTGTCAGAAACTCATCGTTGACGTTAACCTCCGAATCGCATTTGTGGCAGCCACCGGCGCCATAAGATGCATGAAACTGCATATTGGATGGAACACCACAAAACTTAGGACTTCTGCTCCCACAGGGGTCCTGCGGCGATTCGGTATGTCTTTCGTCATGCTTGTCATCGCGCTTGGGTACTTCACTTTCTTCGTAGTCCATGAATGTAGCAGCACAGGATGGCTGGTATATAACAGCAGATGCGTGGCCGGAGCGTCCAGAGTTTAACGGAGTGCCCTGCTCCCAAGTGTTCGTGCGCGGATCATAAACTTCAACGATGGACAGAAAGTTGTTGCCATCAAAGCCGCCGATGGCGTACAGCTTGCCATCGAGTGGCGTCAGCGAGAGCGCACTTCGTGCAATTTGTATTGGGGCAACCATATCCCAGGTCTCGTTCTCAGTGTCATAGCGCTCTACAGTGGCTAGTTGACGTGTGCCATCAAATCCACCCACGACGTATATATACCGATTAATAGCTGCGACGCCTAAAATATAAAAATATGGATTTTGAAAATAAAGACAATTTAATATAGGTATATATGTTTGTATGTGCTCTAGTAATTCGCATATTTGCTTTAAAGATTCATATAAACTAATAAATATTTTATATTTGGTAGAATGCTGTTGTCTAGCAAGAAATAAAAGGTATTTGCCAAACAAATTTGAGATTTCTTAGAGGGAAAATTAAACAGACTGATAACTGTTTCTTAACCGCGTAGCCTCCTAACGTGGCTAAAAAATGACAACCGATAAATAATATATGAACTTGTAATTCTCGCCAATATAATTGCTTGCTCAGTTTTACCTGCTCCGCTGCGGCCAGTTTTTAGGGGAGGCAAGTAGCTCCATTCATTGTTTTCCGGATGATAGCACTCCACGCTGGACAAACGCTCGTTGCCGTCGAAGCCACCGATAGCGTAGAGCAGACGATTAACAACTACAACACCAACGCCCAAACGCTTGGAATGCATTGGCTGCACGAGTGTCCACCGATCTTGATCGGGGTCATAGCTGCAAAAAGCACAACCGATTAGTTCTGAAACGCATTTTGCATTAGATAAAATACATACTATTCCACTGTGTTGTGGTATTCCATGCCTGCCGAGCCACCCACAGCATACATGAGCTCGTCCATGACGGCTACGCCGACGCGATGGCGCGGCACAGACATTGGTGAACAGGGTCGCCAAGTCTCGCTTATGGCACTGTAACGATCTACCCAGTCCGAATCGTAGGACGAGCCAATGTTGTTATTGCGTCCGCCCACTGCATAGAACTTGCCTTTGAGAAATGCAGCGCCCAGACCGGAACGTGGAATGCGCAGGTTTGGCAATGTAGTCCAGGTCTTATCATCGACATTGTAAGCTTCTAATATATCCAACGAGTGTCGAAAGAAGCCGCCAGCGACGAATATCATGCGCGTTGTATTTGGCGTGCGCTCTTTGACACCTGGGCACTTGTGCAATGTTAAATCCTTAAAGATCTTGGCTAGGTATTCGCGGCAGGCGGGAACCTTGCGCAGTACGTCACAATTTTTCATCTGCTCCTTAAGAAAGTTGGGCGTCAGAAATTGGCAGCGTACAGCGCCCAGAATATGCTCCATCTTGCAATGACGATTATCCTCATCGTACTTGACCCACTTCAGCACGGCATTGTACACCTCGCGCTCCTCTTGCACGTTCAGTTCGTCCCGCCTGATAAGTGCGATCAGTTGATAGGCTGACAACTGCAGGAACTCTTCCTCGTGGCACACCTGCGTTGATTAAAATAATTAGAATAAAGTTAAGCTTCATATTCAGTGCAGTTAACATACTTGCATAAAGTGCCGTTCAATAAAGAAGTTTGCCTTCTTCTGCAGTTCAACGCAGCTATGTTGCTCGGCGAAATTGGCAATCCCGATGGCATTCGTTGGATCCAACTGCCGTTCCAGGAAGGCACAGCAGGCATCGATAACATTTTGCACTTGGAACATTGTCGCTGCGGGCAAAAGCTGGCAGACAGTTACCTCTGTCACACGTATCTGTCCAGTGTACATAAAGTAAAGTATCCTAGCCATTGCCGTGGGACACACCTATGAAAATGGAATACGTAAACTGTTCATTTATGTATTATAGCAACAAATTGGGAGGCACAGCTGCACTAAACTTACCCCCTGGAGTTGCACGCGCGACATCTCCGACTCCTTCAGTCCGCCAGTGAACATGGCCTTGAAGTACGGTGATGCGGCAGATAGCACCACCTTGTGGGCAGGAAATAGCTCCTTCTTCACCTCAAGCACCACGTCCGTTAGCATGTGATGCGAACGCATCATGAACATCATTTTGAGTGCTTCCTTTGCATAGTTCGACATGCAGAAGGTCATGTCATCATCTGTGGCATCGTGATCATCTATGGAGCGCGTCGTGTCGAAGCGCCCGCACGAGGTTGAGAGGGAACAACTGTCAGATTGTTCGTTCATCTCAATGTCTATATGGGAAAAATAATTAAGCGTTAGCTATAGACACTTCATTAAATAGTTCGTAATTAGTATTATTGGAACACAGCTATTGCTAATATCATAGGTTAGTAAAGAAAAATGATTGATATAGATCATATTGATATTTTGTATATATATACTACATTGTAATAGTATCACCTTATGTTAATCATAGAAAAAAAAACATTCCAAGTTATACTTTTACTAAACATGCTCGCAGGGTCCTAAGTTTAAGTGTCAGAAATACAAATACATTTTTAAAGCTATCCTATTGAAATTCGGTAGAAATAACGATTGTTTGACTATAGTCCTACTCTATCAGTTAAATATCGATCGGATAGTAAACCCAAGAAACTCAATTCTGTTTATTTAACCTAAGATTAAGATGAAGATCAAATTGCGCATCTTGAAAACTTGTTATGCTATTTTGTAATCAATTTGTAAGCTATTCAAGTGGTACGTGCATTTAATATAAGTATATATAATAGATTTATTGCTATTGGTTTTATTTTGTATGAAAGGGTGGACAACCATTCAGTTTTGCCACTCATGCAATTCTAATAAGCAAACTCGATTTATTACGTATGTGCGCAGTCATGCTCATTGGCTATATTTGCAAGTAACGGCAACAAAACAAATTCGAGAAGCATACGGACGGGTTGTTGATATATTGACAATCCGCATATAATTCAAAAAATCGGGTAAATTGTAGGACTGCGCGATAAGGCTGATACAAGCTACCAGGTGAGCGCAAAGTCCAATCTACAAAACATGAAACACTAAATAATAAATATAAATATTAAAGTTCTATAATACACTTTCAAATGTCGGATTCAATTTCTCAGCAAAACAAAGGTACGAGTAGATAGATAACAGGTTTTTGTCACAGTGTGCCTACATATGTATGTATTTCATAAATTTCTCTGTTGCATATACTACAACATACTAGTACATACAAAGTAGTATGTACTCTTAGATAGTATATGTATGAGAGTTATTTCGCTTCGTAGAGTCAATGAACACGAACCAACGCGCTATTTAAGAATGAAATAAAAACTATGAACACACAATTAAATATCAGCTGACTGAACGCTCGCCAAACCTCCGATCGTGCGTATGGTCGAATCCAACTGAACTAATTTCAGCGATGTCGTCCCCTCGCTAGGTAAAACCTACACAAACCAATTTGCGGTAGCGTCGCTTGCAAATAACAAAAGCCCCGTAACGTTAACGCCATTTTAGAAAGAAAGAAAACCAACTTTTGTTGATGATAAAGTGCAACGTCATGCTCGTAGCAGGGCCGATAGGACAAAACTTTGGTGCTCAGCTGGCAAAACTGATATCAAGGGTTAAACACAGAACCAGAACCAGGTGTTAATAAAACTGAAAATGTAATTAGAAATTACCCAAAGACATAAAGTTTCTATATTCATGGTTTATGGTTCAAGTTGGTTTGCTTAGTTTCGATTCCAAATTCTACAGATATGACTAGATAGACTCTACTGTTGATGCTGATCGGGAATACAAACATATATACACATAGTAGAGCCAGGGAGAAAATATCTATCCTTTGATTTAGGAAAAATCTTTATTAATTATCCACATGAAATTTCATCTCAATATTTCATACAATATGAGAACATTTATGCCAACGTTTCATCTAATATTTTCAACACTCACATATTATTTAATGGGGCAACGCTTTGAGACAAATTTTTTAAACAAAATCGTTTTGAAAATTGTTTGCAAAAATGTTGTTATTTTGGTACCAATCGAGATTTGAATCGTGTGACTGATTATTGCATTGATTGAGTTTTATTTGTTGTGTTTTTAAATAATAGACGTATAATGTTCTTGGCCTTTCACCGGTTTCTCTGTAGCGGTCTTTATCTTCCTTAAAATTGTTATATCAATCAAATAGTTGTTTCGACATACCCACAGGACTTCATTCTTAGCCTCTCTACTGCAGAGTTTTCCATTTTATCTACTAATGTAACTTTTTAATATTTAAATATTTTGGTCTTAAGATTCCTACAAATGTTGAAGACACAAGTACCAACAAAAAAATGTATAAAGGTATTGATATATTAATATATTCGGGTCGAATTTGGACATAGAAATTATATATATCTATTTTGATAACTACTATGTTGTATGTTGTATTATATTGTATTGTTTTTTCTTTCTTTAATTTGACTTAGCTTGGAACTATCGTGATAGATTAAGATTTTAAACAACAAATTTTGAATTTTTATTTTATTTTGGATAAGATTAGATTTCTACATCGTATATTACCTTATAGGCGTAATTTAATTGATCATTTGGAAAACCACTTGAGTCCGCAATTTAGAATTTCACAGTAATCGAAAATAATTATCTCATTTACAAGATAACAAATGTTTGTTAGCGTTTTTACACCTGTACCGATAAAATAGGTAGAAGAGGGTACTAAAATTGTACAAGCTATGTAACAGGCAGAAAGAGGGTTTTCCGAACCTATAAAGTAATCATTATTTTGATCAGCATCAACAGCCTTTATATTCGTCTAGACAGACAGTCGTCTATCCGTCTATATGAACGCATCGGTTTTAAAGACTATAAGATCTAGAATTTAGAATAAAGATTCCTGTATGTCATACGCGGATAGAGTTAGTCTCAAATTTTTCCTTAAGCCGCCACAAATCGAAAAAGAAGAAACGATTTGCAGCAACACTTTTAAAGATATATCATTGATTTTTGGCATCCTTGATTTTTGAGTAACTTATGATTTATTGAGAAAATTTATTATATATATATTCCTATACATATATTATATACATATATTACTTGATACGCGTATGTGTACAAAAATGTGTTTGAGGTTTTCAGACCTGGGTACAGGGTCTTTTGTAGTCCGGTATACTCGACTAGTGCAATCTTGCTTAGTTTTGCTGATTAATAGTGTATTTTTACCTAGAACTCTTGGCGCGAATAAACCTTAATATCTATAATAATATAGTAATAACTAAGGGGGAAAAAGGCAGAAACAAATAAAGAAAAAAAATACAGTTGGGAACTTATGAATGATTTTAGCTAGTCAAAACAATATATGTTTATAATCAGATGTACATATAGTATGTATATCTTTAAGAATTTTAACGAATTATTTCGTTAGCTTATCAATGAACATACATAGTAGATAACTTGATATTATTTAGGAGAAAGGAATGTGCTGATCTCGGTGGGGTTTACACTGAGATGCATCACCTTTGGCGAACCGTTAGCAACAATATGGAAAAAATTGGCTTAGTGGGTTTTATAGTGACTAATCCATTGATTTGTCGGCAAGTGTAGTTCATTTTTGGCACTCCATAGCTAACTATTGGTATTTGTTTCCGTTTCGGATGTACGTACATACATACGGATGTACGGTATAACTTACATACATTTGTTTGATTTACAAGATGAATCAAAGTGCTTTAAGGTACTCACAGATTGCCCATAGAAACTAACAACGTTGTCAAAGACACCTTAAAACACATTTGTATGTATTTAAATATATATGTTTGTAGTATGTATGTATATTCTTGTATGTATATATAGGGCTTAGGTAAAGTGACGTGCTTTTAAAATGACGCTGCATAAAAAGCCGTCTATCTTAAGAGCAAGGAGTTCCCTTCACGTTTTTTTTAGCGATAAATACAAAAGCAAATGGAAGAAATACTGTCAAATCACGATGAGAAGGCATAAACGCACACATGCTCACACAAAATGTGTATGCATATGTATGTATATACATGCATATAAATGTGAAAGATACAAAACGTAATCGGCGGTACATGTGAGTGTAGGTGTGAGAGGTTTTGTTATTGTTAATATATAAATATACTTATGTATATGTACATGCATATGCATGCTTTAGCAACCAACTTGTTGATTTTTGGGTTGGAATTTGATGAATTACGAGGGTAACACAAACCGTGAATGAAAATACATGTTTGCATATTTACATGCATATTGTTGTACATGTGTACCTTATGTATGCATCTATGCATGCACATATGTAAATATTTGAATTAAAAAGAAATAGTAGTATCACGTGTATACACAAATGACAAAGTTTCAGTGTATGTGTATCGAACAGCTGATAAATTGGGCAATGCGATTTGGGTATATTTTCAATCTTTGATTTTGGGAATTTTCTGGACCGAGAGGTCTTCAATTTCATTCAATTGGTTCACATAAACTACAACACAAATATTTATATCACTGGTCACTATTATTACCGTGTATTAGTTTACAAAACTTTCGTTTGTTTTTCTTTTCTTTTGTAGCACTCACAACCGCAAAAGTGCACAGCTATTGACTAAAGGGTTGCAGCGTTGCCAGACAACTAACAAACACATTATTGGTGTGCTTTAAAGTAAATAAAAAATCAATAATAATAATTGTCACACGAATATTATATATCACATTTTAGATTTATAACTATAAAAATCTAAAAATTTCTAACCATTTCTAAAACTATGTATTTTAAAAATCGAAAGCCTTTTTAATATCCAATTTTAAAATCAAATTTAAGTATTATTAATTGTATAAACGAGTCAGTGAAGTCGTTTTTAGACTGAAATTTATATTGAATTAAATTTACAATTGTGGTTTGCATACGAAATCGTTAATACCCTATAAAATAAAATCCAAATTTAATTATTATAATCAAAATCAGTTGATGGAACACCCTGCTTATAGCGTATCTTCCAGAAGTTGCTGGTTGCACCTAAATGGTATTTGGTATTTATTATTTATGTATTTCGATTATAGGTTTTTTTGTATGTTTCGGTCATGGTCACACTGTGTGGTTGCCCTTTGCAATCTGTTTAGCAATTTGCATAACAACAAATTTTATTATCGTCTCCAAAAAAGCACAGTACAATAATGGCCACATCAACGATACGAAAATACAGCGCATCTGTTATATTTTTCCATGGTTCCGGTGATACCGGACCAAATTTGGTGGAATGGGTCCGCTTTTTACTAGGCCAGGACTTGAACTACTCGCACATCAAAATAATATATCCAACTGCTCCAACACAGAAATATACACCGCTAAATGGACAGCTGTCCACAGTGTGGTTCGATCGACGATCTGTAAATATTGCAACACAAGAAAGCAGGAAGAGCATGTCCCAGTGCTACGATATTGTACGGCAACTCATCCAGAACGAAGTAGACCAGGGAATACCGCTGAATCGGATAATTGTCGGTGGTTTCTCAATGGGTGGTGCTTTAGCCTTGCACACTGGCTACCACTTACATACTGAACTGGCTGGAGTGTTCGCGCATTCTGCATTCCTCAATCGTAAATCGGTGGTCTACGAATCCCTTGCAAATCCAAGCTCACCCAATAAAACGCTACCTGAACTTTGTATGTTCCATGGCGAGCGTGACACGTTGGTTCCACTAGAATGGGGTCTAGAGACTTTTGAATCATTACAAAAATTAGGCATATCAGGCACATTCAAGCCTTTGAAGAACACATTGCACGAACTTAAGAAAAGCTCGCTCCTTGATTTACAGGAATGGATAATACAAAAGTTGCCTCCCTTACAGATCGAAGTGCAAAATAAACTTTGAATAACAGACACACTTACGTGTTATATATTTACCTTGCATAATTGGGCAACGTGTGTATATTTATAATTATTAAGTCAATTTTCGGCCAGATTTTGGGAAAGTGAATTTCATTCAAGTGTTACTTTGATAAGATTTTGCGGACTAAATTAACATGCATTTGATTGAGTTTACGTGACATTGAGATTAGATTCAATTCGTTAGCTCAACGACAATAACAAGTCCGTTTGCACAAAATCATGCTGAAAGTGGAAACCAGAATAGGCCTATATTCTAGTATTTGGTAAGACACCTACACAGTTAGATGCAGCGCACAGACAGGGTTTTCCATTAACAAAGTCTTCGTTGTGGGAATCTCCTCCGTAATGAAAGCATAATTCTTCGTTGGCAGGAATGTCGCGTTTTGCAAAGATCCCTGCAATTAATTTATGCAGTAATAATTACTATAGTCCAAGTCGAGCATTCTCTTACCTATTTTTGGGACAGGAGAGTTTATTCGCACGGCTAAAATCTCACAGTTTGGATTACAGCTGTGATTTAGATAACGACCGATGTTTGCACGTCGCGATGGATCTACAATAGTAGTTATATGCACTGGATTGACCTCCTTCGACTTAGCATGCTCATTCAGACATAGTACGTAGTTCATTAGGCTATTTTGGTCAATGAACTCAAGACGCTGCTTGGCTTCCATAAGAGTTAAGAGTTCGCCCGCATATTCACAGATGAAAGCGCCACATGGAATATTAACAGTAGTGCGCAAACCCTTTGATTTATATAAATGTGAATGAAATATTTCTAGATTTTTGCGTGGCCCATACTGTACACGGCGATTTATGCACTGCCTCGTTGGACATTCCATAGATCGTTGCACTCGATAATGGAGGAAACTGGTTATCCGCACTTTGAATTAAGACTAACTCGTCATGCTCCTGGTTATATTGGAAGCCACCTCCATGACAGCAAGACTTGTTATTACAACTATTATTCTGCTCCAAGCAGCTACAAGATAATGTCAGCTGAGAATTGTGATCATCCTCAAGGTGTTTGTACTCAGGACTACCATCATCCGGCATGAGAACATTTTCCAAAATATATTCCACTGCATCTGTGTGCTCGTAATCATCACCAATTTCAAAGTGTGTTTGCATAGAGTTGTGAATGAATGCCTGCATCCAGGTTGAAGGGAAACTGGTTTATCCTCGTTTTTCGTTCCCAACTTTCAAAAATATTGGTACGTATTTCAATAGAAGAATGCTATTTCCGTTGGCGGAATAATTAAAAAATGGAAATATTAGTTGTCCCACACGCTCATCGAAGTTGGATGATCGAACTTGTTGTAAAGTATCGATAAGATATCGACATGACTATGCGATTGTGCACTATCGCTAAAAAGGAGTATCGTATAGTTAAGAGGTTGCCATACTGTTCCATACAGGTCAACGTTTAATTAATTAAAATTCAAATTACGGAATAAAAAGAAAATTGGACAGCCAAAGTTAATTTGTTTTTATTATTGTTTATAATAGAACATTGTGAGATAATTTTATTTAATTTATTTAAGAAAGTGATTGAAAATCATTTAGCATAACCAATTTATTATTAAAAATGTGTATGCCATTGCATAATTGTGTAACTTTTCGTTTGTGTTCTCAAACTGTCTTACGAATTTATCGAGGAATATTTGACCCTACAATAAACAATAAATAAATGTGAGTCTAGAAAAAAATTATGACGACATACTACTGTAAATGTATTCTTGATTCGGACGATGAGCTGACTGCATCGTATATATGTCCGCCTATCTATTATATATATATATATATATATATATATATAT